>JAGVSN010000005.1:2400000-4800000 GCA_022651745.1 Parapsyche elsis | reverse complement strand
AATTTCAGTTTGATAGACTTGACAGTTTCGGAGAAAAACTTAAAAACTCAAAAAACCAAGAGTAAAAGTACTTCTTCGGTTGGAAAAACAAATGTAAAAAAATTATATTATTTTGAAAGTCATTACATTACTACATATGCAAAATTTCAGCTTAATGTGTATGATAGTTTTGCTGGAAAAACCTTCCAAAGATTACACAAAAATTAGGTGGTTTTCCAATGGAAGTACCACTTCCGGTTGACGAAAAATCATATATATAAAAAAGATTATAATGGCCAGTGTAAAACATATAAATATGAAATTTCAGTTTAGTAGTATAAACGATTTTTGAGTTATTAGCGATTTTACACGCAGGTACACAGACATACAGACATTTTCCAGAAATCACGAAAACGTGATCAGGGGATGATACCTGATACAAATCAGTCAAAATCTCAAGGTCGAATTTTTGCACGATCACAATACTTTATCCGATTAGGATAAAGTAAAAATTGACGTCTTATTGATTGTGCAGTGTTATTGGATGGTCATTTAAACGTATACATATTTATTAAAAACGCGTATGTCCTATATTGTAGGAGTTAGTGCCATAAGTCGTTTTGTTCACATGGTTGAGATACGTTTGTATTTATGTAAAAATGAAAATTGTATTTAATATAGAAAAAGTGACGTGTTGGCTACAAAAGATTTTTATATTCTTATGAAATATATCTGCTCGGGTTAAGGAGGAGGTGTATGCTAAAAGCGGTGCTGTAAGTGCTCGCGCGCGTCTAAAAAGAGACTTACAAGATATACACTCGAAAAACTGCCTATGGGGGGTGGTGGAAAATATTTATTTTCTTTGCGTAATATAAAGGAAATTCGAAAAATACTATCTCTGGCTGCTCTGTGTAGCGTTTGTAAGAGTTGTTAGCCGAAAACGAAAGCGAACTTGCTGAACAGATACGATATATTTCATTTCATTTGAGCCACTCGCTTACAAGTTGGCGTTTCTGAAATACATACACGAATTCTTTACAGCGCAATGAAATTAAATTGATACAATTAAAACGCTCGACAGTGACACTGCAACCCCCCCCCAAAGTTTCACAGGCATATTATTTTCATCTGATATGCTTTTATGTTCACAATGTGCCGGTGAGCAGTGTTCCTGAAGATCAACAGCAATTTTAACTTTGAACACAATTCCGCCAAGTTGTTCTGAATCTTTTGCGCGTAATCACTGTAGATTTTATCTGCTCCCATTCTCCCAATTCCCCCTTGGTAAAAGGCAGAACCCCGTTTGGCAAACAATCATCGGGGTAGAAAATGGTGTGTCAGATCACAAAGGGAAGGGAGCTTGCTAGAACTTCTATATCAAAACATTGCGATACACGAAACAACTTACCAGACCATATTCGCTACAAGGTAATTCGAGTAATTTGTTATTATTTCGTGAACTCCACCCGAATGCTATTATTATTTAAAACTTTATTGAAATCGTGTAAATCTTGTTAAATGTATCAATTTCGTATTGCTATATATTATATATTATGAAGATTAATTTTCAACAACATAATCAATAGATTATGTTGTTGAAAATTAATCTTCATAACGAAATATTTTCTTATATCACAATAAAGTTTGTTTCAGTTAATGTATGTATGTACATACATATACATATGAATGTACTTTTTTTTCGGGTTAAAGGGTTCAGTTTCTCGGAGCTATTTCTCCACAAATTCGAAAAGAGTTGCACGAGTCTATCGGGTGAGAGCAATATTTAACTTCAGAAATTAATTTTCCCGGTGTTTCATTAATTTTCGATAAAGAAAATTTCCCATCAAAGCATTGCATATTTTCAATATTGAATAAATTTTAATAGAACACATTTTTTTCATTATAAAATATACGTACAGTGTGGTTTTTTTATATATTCTAAAAAAAAGCTTCGTTTATAAAATTAATATTATCTAAAATGTAATTTTTCTTTGATTTACGGATTTAATTTTGGGCAAAATCGAAATGTGTTTTTATTTCTATTGATGAAAGTTTGCACATTCGAAGTTTGTTCATTTTCTATTCGTTCGAAAAAACACTTTTATTAATTTTTTTTTACTCAGAATAAAAAAATAATTTGTTGAAAATTTCGAACTGTGAAATTATGTATTGTGAGTTACTATAATTTTGCATTTTTTAAAATTAAAAATGTTTTCTTTCATTATTTATTATCATTTTTCATGTTTACTTTCAAACTCAATAATAATGATAATCTGAAATTGATTCCTAAAATAAATTATCATCACGATTAAATTCTAATTCAATGAATACTGGCTGAATGCGATATTATTAGACCATTTTAAGTGTCTCTTAACCTTAATAAATTTTGAATAATAAAACTGTATAATCCATTAAAATAATAGTTTTCCTGTAGTTATACTAAATATAAATGTTGGGTCTCATGAGTTTTCACCCCCATAGCTCTTAGGCCGTTTCGCTAATCTCAATGGTCTTTTGCTAAAATTAATTATTTTGTTGTGTCCATCTTTAACTCATTCCATTCGTTTCCATCAGCGCGGAAATCATTTACACTTCTAGAGGTTCACAAAGTTTCCCCCCCCCCATCCGCATTAAACAAACAAAGTAAATGGATCTTAATTAAATTTGTTTCTGGTCGAAATTGCTTGCGAGCCTATAAAGCCTTATCTCATTTGTCTTCAATGAGTTTCCAAAACCGGGGGTACCGATGTCATTTATCTCCGTTTGAATTATTAATTTAATAAGTTCCATTACTGCCAAATGATGGTCGAAAGCTTCCACTCAGTCTTTGCGCTATGCCATTTTCCCTAATAATACCATTTAGTTATTCCATGGTCCTTTGGCAGTTGGGTGTGAGGTGCCTTTCTTTAGAATCGATTTACTTTTTTGTGCAAATGCGGCTTCATTTTGTAATCAATCTACCTACACTCACAAATTTGCAAATTTCACATTTACGATTTTTTGTATGTACATCCAAAGTATAACAAAACATAATTCTATTTAAACATTAGAGGTTTTTCTATGTACATAGGTACATATATTAAATTGTATAAATTGATTTATTTATAATAATATTATATATGTGAGCCCATGTAAGTTTGATTCGAATGAACACATTATAACAGACATGTGGGGAAAACTTTAGAAGCAGACCTTTCCAAACCGTTCAATTAATTATTGTTCGGGTGGTACAGTTAAACTAAGTTACTTTTCTTATCCAGTAAAACGTCATATGTTGTTGTCAACGACTACCAAAGTCAAAAAATTATTCATTTTAGTAATAAATAGATAAATAGTACTACATACATATGTATATATATGTATGTATGTACATACATACATACATACATACATATGTACATAAAAATAACATTAAGAAAAAACGCGTAACTATTGATAACCATTATTGTGATTTTTGACAAATGTATATTTTATATAATTACTCTTTAATCAGACATTGCTTAAAACATCATATTCCAATTTATATGTACATATGTATGTATGTACATATATACACATACATATCTATATAAAAACATTTAAAATAGCCAAATCGCATGACTGCCACGTTATCGATTTTTAAATTGTACATTATTAAAATACAATTTTATGGATTCGACCCAAACACTATTGAGCGTAATTATATGCATTCATAAAATGTAAATTTAAAATAAATACCACCTCTTCCCCGTTATATAATACATCACGTTTATTGTAGTCTATTTTCGTAATCAGTTTTAAATAAACCAAAAGCCTTTTACGATAAATGTATGATAAAAGTTTATAGTACGACATTTAAATGCCGTTTATATTAATGAATGTTTTTTTATTCAAATTAACTATTCTGTGCGTGTGCGTGCGTGTCCATACACTATTCCTTTGCGGTTGCGGTTCACACATTTATCAAGGGAATCTGCAAAAAAAAACTGGGGAGCTGATGGGATTAAAAAGGGGAAGCGTCTTGAATACGGGCTTTCATCCCACACAATCAGTCTGAGTAGATTCAACCGACCCACGTTCGTTTAGTTTAGGTATAACTTTATATCAGAATTATTCTGCAAAGTTTAGCAAATCTCGCGAAACAACCGTCGAAGCGCACTTTCGTCAATTTTCATAAATAGCTCACTTATGTATAATATAAAGCAAAGTGATTAGAAATTCTTTGTACATAATAATTTTTGCATACAAGTGTATACCCAATATTGTCAACATACATAAATGTTAAATTTATCTACGGCTATTTATCGACCGTGTATTTTTTATTAAATTGGTTGTTACGCGGTTTTAGTTTTCAACTTAAACTTTCTATCCATTAAAATTTCATTTCAAAGTAAAACGCAGTACGATAAAATGAAATTTGGTAGGCAACCCATGAAAATGACATCTCACTGGCGATAGTAATCTTCAGTTTCATTTAAACAAATACTGTATTATTTTGTAATCTGCGTGGCCGATCGCAAAAACATACCCATTTTCCAGCTGCCACATCGAATTTTCGAATTTCGAGAGCAAAATTACATTTATATCCTGTCTTTTTCTAATTTGATTTAGATTACCCGGTAGAATATGAAACTAGTACCGCATATCGAAATACATATTTTAAACCACATATACATAACAGACATATGTACATATGTATAAATAATACGTTCGTTCTTACTATAAATAGTTTATGTTCACGCATTGTGGTTTATACAAATACATAATACCTACATATATGTATGTATACATACACCCGATTCTCTTTTTGCACGTTCCAGGGACTACCGTCCAAAAAAACCTTGTAAAAAAAAGATATATATGTACATAGACAAAAAAAAATTTTTTTAGTTTATTTTTTATTTATACATAAAATTATTTTCATAAGTTACATATACATATGTATGTATGTATGTATAATGAAGTATTAAATTGACATGGTTTTCGATTTAAATTTAATTTAATATAAAAAAATATATATTAATTCAGTGTCGCTACTTGACAATAAACGTACCCGTTTACTGCTGATTTTCTTTTTAATTTTTTTTAACCGTGTTAAAACAAAAAAAAATCAGTGCTATTTACACTAATTTTAGTCCGTTTTCCTGAACCGTGCTATTTTAAAACCGTGCAAAAAGATAATCGGATATACTCTAATTTTGTATATTCTAGTCCTAAAGTTTTCTAAGAAACAGCAAAGTAAATTTACATAACATATCGAGACATAATTTAATAACAGGCATTGTATCTAATACATACCTACATATATTTATATATACCATTAGCTGACCCGGCATGCGTTGCAATGCCCGATGCCGTTCCCATTCCCGATCCCGTTCCCGATCCCGTTCCTAGTACGTTTTCTGACGCGTGAGCAGGCCTGTTCCCGATCCCGTTCCTGTTCCTGTTCCAGATCCCGTTCCTGTTCTCGCTTCCCAGTCCCGATCCTGTTCCTGTTACAGATCCCGGTCCCGTTCCCGATCCCGATCTCGTTCCCGTTCCCGTTCCTAGTACGTTATCTGACGCGTGATCAGGCCCGTTTCTGTTCCCGTTCCCGTTTTTTCCCGATTCCAGATCCCGTTCCCGATCCTGTTCTCAATCCTGTTCTCGTTCCCGTTCCTAGTACGTTATCTGACGCGTGAGCAGGCCCGTTCCCAATCCCGTTCCTGTTCCCACTTCCCACTTCCCGATCCCGTTCTCGTTCCCGTTCCTAGTACGTTTTCTGACGCGTGAGCAGACCCGTTCCCGATCCCGTTCCTGTTCCTGTTCCAGATCCTGTTCCTGTTCCCGCTTCCCGGTCCCGATCCCGTTCCCGTTCCTGTTTTAGTACGTTTTCTGACGCTTGAGCAGGCCAATTCCCGATCCCATTCCCGTTCCAGATCCCGGTCCTGTTCCCGATCCCGGTCCTGATCCCGATCCTGTTCCCGATCTCGGTCCCGTTCCTAGTACGGTATATGACGCGTGAGCAGGCCCGTTCCTGTCCCCGTTCCCGTTTTTTTCCGACATTGATTTTTATATATATAGATATAAGAGACAAACAGACAAACAAACAGACAAACAAACAGACAAACAGACATTGATTTTTTTATATATGTATATACATACATACATATGTAGATAAGTTTTTTAAGATACATAAAAAAAATTAAATTACTGATAATCGTGTGGAATCATTTGAACAAACAAATGAGATGGTTAATTTAAGAAATGTTTTTCTGAATTTTTTTCGTATTCCGTTGAATTTTTATTACATAATTTTCGCACATACATACATACATATGTACATATTCGGCGAAATTTCCGTGAAAATCTGTTCTTATCAAACTTTCACGATAATTTGACCGCCATAATATACAACAGAGATTCAATTCCACTCCAGCTATGCTATCTACAATCACCCACCACGTTTTTTTTATGCCGTGCGAAACTCAAATCCCGTATCGCAAAAAAAAAAATAAAAATAGAAAAAACAGAAAAATAAAAGAAAAACTGACAATGAGCGCACGTTGTCATACCGGGAAAATGTGCGTTTGCACGTGTCTCTGTATTTTATTAAAATACCCCTTTTTATCCCGGGGTATAGCGCTCTCGTTTATCCGTTCGCGTCTCACGTACCGGTAATATGGCAGAAAGCGAAACTTTACCGAAACGAACATTTTCGTTTTCCTACTTGTACAAGTCCTAATGGCTTATCTTATCACCGAACTATCTTGGTGCTTTTGCCACCGCTGTGACATTTTTAAGGCGGACTACACTTTCCAAACGCCCATACCCACACACACACTGGAAATTATATTGAGAAAATAGTTCAATCTCATTTCAGAAATCTAGGATTTGTATATTCATTACGTGGGCTACAATTTAATATATGTATATGTATATGTAACTTATCCGTAAAATTTACCTAATATTTAAAAAAATTACTTAACTCTGACGATATTTATACCTATAGTATTCGATCGCAAGGTGATCATTCCTTTTATTCAATTTATTTAAAGCAAAATTCATAGTAATATAAATTGAATGTATTTGTATGATAATATCATCTATGTAATTTACGTGTTCAGCTTCAAACGCTGCAGATTATTCCAAATACCCGCGAATACGTTCGATTTCGTTTTGCGTCAATGCGAATAGTTTTCCATGTAGCGATCGTCTTCCTCGAAAGTCTCCAAAGGGTTTTTTTTTCCTTTGGCGAGTTAATTCGGTCAACTGGCCCAGTGTGGCGAACCCTCGGGAACACTTTTATTTCCTGAAGGACGTGCACAGTGGCGGCACGTCACCGCATACTACTATGGCGATCCAATTTATTTTTTTCTCTCCTTTTGAAAACTTTTCGAACCAGGTTCGAATTTTCCAACTTGATTAAGGTGCAATCTCGAGGTGCGTGTACCTGGAAGAACGCCGCTTCCAGTTTTCCACGGTGAAGGATACCCCAAAGTTACCGCCTAATCGAATGCTAGCAAACAACTAGTTTCCTGCTCGTAATTGGACATAAATGGGAAGCGAAAAACTTTCCTCAACCCACTAACACCGTTCGCTAAGTATCCATAAACACTCTCTATATGTATGTACATAAACGTTCTCAGCGAGTTTAAATATCGAATATAAACACATGCTGAGTACCTTGGTAAATTAATTAGTTTCATACAAATAAATGAGCCGGTTACGCTAAAAGTTGTTTTATTTTATGAAAATGCTCAGTAATTAAAATAATTTACATAATAGTTGAAATTAATGAAGTAAATTATCTTTCTCATCGCATATTCATCATTTCTCTTTAAGATTTCAAAAAAAAAACAATAATAATGTTTCAAAATTTCTTTTGATAAATTGGAAGGTGGTGCCGTGAAAAAATGATAAATATGATTTATGCCTTCCAACGTATTATCTTATTGCTCCGCTTTTATGCCGTCTTTTCTTGCAAAGAAAAACTGACGCAATTAATATATTTCACAGTTTGTACTTTGAGCGTACTCTTATGTTAAACGCTAGAAAGTTGTACATAAACACGATCTTTTTAAATAACTTATATGTTAACCAATCTCAAAAATAATCATGTAATATACGAGATCACATCAGATGTTGAAAAATTCAATATTTATGATTTTAATATTTTTAATGTACAGATGTACATACATGTGTATGTATGTATATCTAAAAGAGTATTTCAATTTACAAAAAAAATACATACTCGTTTGGCTATCGATAAAGTGAAATTGTTTGAAAAAAATTTCCATCACATTAACTACCGATTACAAGAAACATTATATTTTTAATTGCACATCTCTTCTAAATAAAAATAATTTATACTTTTAAAAATGAAATTAGTATTCAACTACATTACTGAAATATTTTCTTTTTGCAATGTTTCCGCTCTTCATCATCATCTTTTTGTAAAAACGTGTTTCCGTTTTGTTTTCCTCTTTATTTTACGACCCATAATAAGCCATAAATATTTGTTACGAAAAAAATGCATGAATAAAAATAAGTATACAACGTCGGTTTTTTTTTTGCACTCGACACACAAAACACGCCCTTATATCAAAATTTTAAAAGTAGGAAGATTGGCTGAAGCTTTCTTCCTTTCAAAATTTACATGAATCTTCAACCGGATAATGTTCTTTAGCGCTTATTTTTGCTATTTTTGCCAAATATGAAAAAGTGAAATAAGCCGTATTTCCTCGTAAAGTGGATATCAGCAAAATGGAAGCTACTCGTTCCATAAAAAAATATGTATAGAAGTTTATATTTCATATAAAAGTTCGATATAATGTTAAAAGGCTTCGCGTATTAGGTATATCTCGACGGAACTTTATTAGGTAGCAGATAAAAAAATTATATAAACTCCAAAACTGAAGTACTTGACTTAAATAACGGTTTCAATAAAATCTATAACAAGCATACTATTTAACTGGAAGGAAAAGTTTTCAAGAACAATATTATGTATAATGGAACTTAACTCGGCAGGCTTAACCAACTCCAAGACAAGGTCTGCAGAGGGGATATATGCACTTTATGTGCAAACTTGTCCCAGTTTGCATGTGGAAAAGTCCAGTTTGTGGGTCGGCCGGCACCTGGCCGCTCTGTGCGGAAAATTCGCGATTTTCCACTGCACCCATGAAAATCATACATTAACTTGCACCGCACGCTATTAGTCGCCGATTACGCAATCCACTCTGGAACGTTACGAATTTTCGAAAATATATACATAATACACATATTCGATTGCGTAACTGGAATTTTAACGCAACAATGGCAAATTTATACAGCTACGGTAGCTTTAATTTTATATTAGACGCTCACGCAACCCCAACGCGCACCACGAATTCGGAAACAGTGTTACCCTTAAGTAATGTACACGCATTCTGAGACGCATTGCGCACACTATCCCCAGCGAATTTATTTATTGCGATGAGGGTAAGGCAAAGAGCTGATGACGCAACCATTGAATTCTCGCAAATAGTAACCCCCCAAAATGTAGATAGATTTATTTCATTGTTTCTTATTCCACAATATAAAAGAACGTACTCGTATGTTCAGCTAATATGTTTGATCAACCAACCAATACGCTTTCGAACGGTCTGTTAATATCCACTCGTGTATTATCAATTCGATCGATTAGTACGGCATAATAGTATGATGAATCCATACTCAAAATGTATTTTATATTGTAAGCGATTTTTTTCAGCGTCGCTAAAGCCACGAATAGCCTCACTTACGTGCCGGTCCTAATGTGGGAATATTTTATCGCATAAATCTCGCAGGTCACGCGAATAACACACGTTTCTGAAAGAACAGAGCAGTCTAGGTATGGGAGAAGGGGACTGGAAAAACAAGGTTGTATATTTCGCGACCACTTAACACGAGAGCGTGGAAAAACCCGTGCCTATACCCGGCGGCTAGTTACTATAAAAAATCTCGAAGTTAATCAGAAGTTTGACGTTGTGGTCGCAGTTTTTACCAATTTGTCAAATCACAGTGTCGGAAAATTCGAATACAATAATAAATAATTGACGGAAAATCACGATCGAAAGTAGGTCAACTAGTTCAAGTATTTCTCTCATGATGTCCCGTTTTCTAAAACTATGTATGTAGTTCGTACAACATGTTTGACACTACTAATTGGACGGTATTATTATTATATTCATAATGCCAAGTCATGAATTTTGATAACCTTGTTGGAATTCAACAACGTAGATGAATATTCAACTAGATGCTATTCATTCAATTTATAATTTAAAAAGGGGGAGAATTCTTTTCAGCAAAATAATCATAATTTATACTTTTATATAAAGGTATGTATCCAAATAAAGCTTGACAAATGAAAAGTTAAAATAAAAATACTACAATACTCCTCATATTTACCACTTGAACAATATTGGAAATTCTGCCTAGTCATCCTACTTCGTTCGCACAGCATGCATACATTGAATAAACATATAAAAACAACTGCCGCGCCGAAGCGAAATCCCCGGATGTATTACAAACGGGTGCAGAGTGTACTTTTTTTCGATTCGCACTTTTCCAATTGATGAGTGAGAAGGCTCGTATTTTCCAATCCAGTTTAGTGAGCGCACACAGAATGAACACACTCCCACCGTACTACATTTAGCTTTAGCTGTATGGGACGGCTGATAAATTCCATACACAATATGTATTATGATTGCAAGCACGCGTCCTCGTGAAACTTGTGACGCCTGAAAGGGACATTTTCGTTTGATGTCGACCCGCTCGAATTAAGCCAGCCTCCCCGAAGACTCCCCCTTACTTCACTTTGTTCACTTTTTTATTCGTCCCCGTGCTTTGTCACTTACTACGGCTCGTGAAAACGTTTGACGTCGTCCAACTTAAATGTGGATAGGCAAACACTGATTTCCTCTGTTTGTTACTTTATTTTGCGCAACGTTTACTCTTCGCCGTGTTCTGTTTTTCCGGAAATATTTAATGAACGTATCGACAGCGACCGGCGACATTCAAACGGAACGCCCTTTTCCGACCTAATGAACGAGTGTGACCCTCGCATTTGACGCGATAAATTTAATATACCCTCATGTATGATTCACGACTCGGTTTATATTGTAATGGCTGATAGTCGAAACTATTTTTACCGAAAATAAAATAATAAGTCATATAATCATTAGGTATTATTTCGGGAATGATTTGTCATTGAACTGTGTGATAAATTAAACTAAATGAATTCAAATATGAGGTAAAACGTCCTCTCCATTTGTAGACCTATCGTCATATGGTATTTTATCTTTGAATGACGTCCTCTGTCACCCCTAACAATATTTTTATTCATCATTTACAGGTGTTCACCATCCACTGATGGATGAAGGCCTTTCAAATCCTCTTTCATTCCTGTCTGTCTCGAGCAATCTGAATCCAGTTGACTCCACACATTCATCTCAGCCCATCGTCCACTCGATCTACCGTGCTTTCTTTCACATCCTCTCGGATGCCATTCCAATATTTCTTGCGTCCATCTGCCATCCATTCTTCTCGCTGTGTGTCCAGCCACTTTGGTCACACTTCTTACTCATGTATTCCTCTTGCGATCTCTTCTTTCTATACCGAGCATACATCTTTTGTGCTTCTCTGTGTGCACTGGATCTTGCGTAACATTCTTGAATTTAGCATCCACGTTTCACAGCCATACGTCATAACTGGCAATACGCATTGGTCGTATGCCTTCTTTTTTAAGCATAGCGGAATGTTGGATTTAAAAACTATGTTCATTCTTTCAAAAGCTCTCCATCCTGGTTTCATTCTTCGTTTTATTTCTTCTTCTTTACATCCAGTCATATTCACCAATTGTCATAGGTATAAATAACTATCAACTATGTCTAGAATATGATTATCTACAGCAGGGGTCGGCAACATAATTTACACTGGGGCCACATTGAGATATTGAGATTTGTCAGGGGGCCAAATATGAAATTAATTTCTTAACCTAAATGCGATTTTTTACATTTTTAAATCAATTTATTTATTTTATTTTATAATAAAAATGGTATAAAAATACAAGAAAATATTAAACTAATATTAAAAAAATTAGATGTAAAACAAAAAAATACAAATTAATGAGAGGTTTGGTGTTTTTGCAATTTTTTTTTTAATTTAGTAAAATCTACCTCAAAACTCGAAGGAACAAACGTAATAATCTCTGAAATAATCAAACAAATCTGTAATAATTCTAGTCCGCTGTTTATTTTTATATAATTCATTCTAGAAAATGTTTGTTCACAAATATATGTGCTGGCAAATATGTATGTATGTAGTTATCGTTCCAGTTGAAAATTTCTTCAGAGCAGGAAATAAAGAAGTTCAAAGTCTAGTATAGAACTCTGTTAACTTCATCACTTTAAAAGTGTATTTAAATACCTCATTAGTTTGTAAATCAGTTACTTCCACTTGTAAATAATCAGGAGCATCTTCAATATTGGGAGCGAAAGGATGTTGAAAAAGGCGAATTTCTCGAAAGGCGAGTGTTTATGGAAGTCTGATCATTGCCTCGAAAATTCATTTTGAAGAGATTCAATGTATTCTAAAAATAAATTTGTTAGCAATTATAAAGTGTTTTTATCTTTTTCAAAAAATAACTTGCAAAATAGCAAATTATGAAGTTTTTTCTATTATTTGGCGTTTTAAATTCAAATCGTTCATTAGAGAAGAAATAATAAAAACACACCCGATCGGTTTAACGTATGTATGTGCTAACTAACAGTACCAATAATTGCAAGAGTGGATAAGGATAAAGAAAGTAAAGCATCTGTTTTAGATTAGACCAGTGCTCAAGCCAGCTTGGCGCTGGACATTTTACGAAATTCTTAGAATTCTATGTATGCAATGCTTTCAAATAACATATTTTGAAACAATATTTAACTGAATTGAAACAGGAAGATTTTATTACATATACATGTATGTACTAGTGTAATCCCGATTAATATCAACGGAGCGTTCTCATCACCAGTACTAAAAAATAATATTAAATTTAATAGCTTTTTATAGTTGTTGCCTATGCAATAATATGTTGCGCCATCTATGGCGCGTTATAATAACAACGTAATAATTTAGCAAAGTCGCGAGCCTATTTGTATTATATTCAGCACGTTGAAGCCTGCCTAACATCATCTGGTTTGGCTCACCGCGTAAGCGCGCTCTGTTCCAAATCAGTTCCGACGTTCTGGTTTTTTAATTATTAACATCGGCGAGCGTTATCAGCAGACAGACAAACACACAGACAGACGGAATAAGGCTATTATACGAATATATGTATATAATAACAAGAGAAATCGGGTCGCGGGACATTTTAAAACACTTCGCGAGCCACATTTGGCGGGACACTCTTGCCGACCCCTGATCTACAGTGACTACGTTTTGCTTATTTTTATTATAATGATATATTATAATGCGCTATTTTGTAAATGTTATGAAATGTTGGGATTTAAACAAATTATTGGAAGTTTCATTCATTCAAATTTATTTGAGCCTTAAATTTCATGAAATATATGAAGTTCCAAAATCCGTATACATATACAATTTATACTTGAACAGTATATATGTATCTATGTAAATTTTGCAATATTTTAATTTTGCATCACTTTCACTTTCACCAAATTTATTATTGAATCGAAGATGGTTCAAATTTATCGAGCGGTCCCGCATTACCAGAATGCGAATTTCGTGAAACGGAAGCCAAAAGGCCGATATTCAAATTGAGCCCGGGAAAAGGTCTGCTTGAAATTCTTTTATTAGTGGAAAATTTCTCATCTTAAAAAAGAGATATTTCAATGGAAGGAGTGAGAGAAGGGGGGGGAGGTGATGTAGGGTGGGAGACCACTTATAAAGCATGAACCCTTATAATCCCTACAGGCAATAAATCTGGTCCAGCCTCGTGGCGTATCTCCTCTCGCTACGATTATGCGATTACTCACCTTATCTACTTATTGGCCCCCACCGACAAGTAATTTAAACGGCACCAGCGTAAAAGAGCACCCCCTCGTCTAGCACATTGAAGCATCTGTGTGCAAATGAAATTCAGATTTATATGTGTACAACCGACACAGTCACGCGAAAAATCCGCAAAAATTGAGAAAAACGTTTAGAGTTCAAACGGCCGTAAATTACTTTAATGGAACCAAAGATAAAAAGAGTCCCGTCAATAAATCTATTGGGCACTTCTTACGGCCGATTCGCAATTTTCGGATAACTAGCAACATTCGTGGACTATATTCTTCGATCGTTTCGGATAAAAGTCGTTAAATTTTCCACCGTTAATCTTTGCGCAGCAACGCATTGTATTAGTTACGTTATTACGCTTTCTGCAATATCAATGTTAGCGTTAGACGTGACACATTATCTACAAAGTAATTCAGCTATTCAACTGATACTAAAGTTTAGTTTGAGCTGCATCTTATTACTTATGTCATATATAAAACGGGATATATTATATACATATGTATATAAATACATATATATATTAACTGTCGTGTCGCACGAACGAAATGCAATATGAGGCGACCATGGCTTACAGCTGTTGCGCTATGCCCAAGCAAATTTCCACCAAACTCCTCCTCTCTCACCCCTTCATTCCCGTATTCACAATCCGTATATCTGCGAATTCAATTTACAACCGGAAAAGTCTGCTTCTGCACATTTCGAATGCAGTTTTATGACGACACTAAACATTATAGATTCGCAAGTTAGCTTTCGGAAGCTCAAACCGTATTCATGTATTGTAATTGTAGCGTGAAATTCAATTCCAATTTTGAAAGTGAAAAAATGTATTTAATTAAATTATATTGATGAACAATATTGAAAGTTAATACACTCGAAAGGGTTCCATTTGAAATTTTAACTAATTTGAATGCTTTGCTTTGAAAAAATTTCGAGATTGCCGGTCGTTTCGTGTTCTTATTTTCTATAAACTTTTCTCGGCAGGTTGCTCGGTCGATTTCACTTTCATTTTCTTTGTTATTCTTTCCTTTTTCACGCATCACTTTTTTTTCTTTTATTTTTACCCTCGTTGTATACCGCACAATGACACGTTAAAGCAGCCACCGTAATACCCGGCCATAAAGGGATCTGCGCGGACTTTGTTGTGGACTCTCGCCGTGTCACACGATCCGATTGTTAGAAATGAAATTTTATTATTTTAAATTCGCTCTTCACTCTCGAATGTATATTATGTAACGTGGGTGTTTTAACATTTCATATAAATTATTAGGTTTTTCCAATTATGAAAGTGTACATGTTTTACAGCAGAGTATTTATGGAGAGGATGACACTTAAATTCCAATTGGAGATATAGGGCACGAAATTCACACAGAATCGATAAATGATCCCAAAAAAGATACCGGGACTCGGATTAATTCCACATCCCCGTCGGGCCGCTTTTGCAATTCGAATGTATTTTCCAGCCACATAAAGTAAAGATAAATTTTATCTGTCGGCAATTTTTCCGGAGGCCGTTGGGAATCCATTCCTTGTAATTGCGTGAGATAAGCTGATGTTTAATTTAAAGGTTTCGCATTCATTAATATTCACCATTCACACCCGCACATATAAACCGTGACGTTAGTTTTTTTTTATTTCATACTAGCTGACCCGGCATGCGTTGCAATGCCCGATACCGTTCCCGATCCTGTTCCTGTTCCCGATCCTGATCCCGGTCCCGATCCCGTTCCCGACCCCGTTCTCGTTCCTAGTACGTTATAGGTCCCGTCCTAGTACGTACGTATATAGGCCCGTTCCTGTTCCCGTTCCCGTTTTTTCCCGATTCCAGATCCCGGTCCCGTTCCCAATCCTGATCCTGTTCCCAATCCCGTTCCCGTTCCTGTTCCTAGTACGTTATCTGACGCATGAGCAGGCCCGTTCCTGTTCCCGTTTTATCCCGATTTTATCACAGGAACCATCCCCGGCATGATCACAATAAGTCCTGAAAGTTTCATTGCGATCGGTTGAGTGGTTTAGGAGCCTATAAGAGACAGACAGACAAACAAACAAACAAACATACAGACATTGATTTTTATATATATAGATAAAATGAATTCGTTGTCAAAGTATTCATACGACGAATATTCAGTAGCGAGTTATATGTGAAGAATTCGAGTGTGTGAAGAATTTTTTTCATTTTAAAACTTGAAAGCTGCTACAGTTTCTATTATGGCATACAGAGACGACATGTCGCTGCTTTTTGATCTACAAAAGTGACACTGAAGAAATATGAATTTTTCGTTGCTTTTTCTACATTATTTCTGATTTTGCGAATTATAAACAATGTGTGTTATTTCAAAAAGTGTGTTTTAATTTTATTTTATTATTGTTGAACGCGATTCAATGTAGTGTGGCATTCCTTAAGCTTCTTTTTAATTCTTTTTTAATTGTTTAATTCCTTTTTAATTATTTATAAGTTAAAATCTTTAAACTGACTTTCACTTGTTGAAAGCTTTTTTAAGTTGTATTAACTCTCAGAATACGTCATATTTCAAATGCGAAAGCTCTTCCTCCCTGTTTATATGAATGGAATGTAATCATTATTATGACTAAAATTAAATATAATCTTCTTAATCTTAAAGAAAAATCCTGTGAATGTAAATATGAATTTATTTTTTTGGCAGATAAGGATAAATTCGTGGAATTTACATTAAATTATTACATATTCTAATGAAAGTAGGAATGAAAATTAAAAAGTAGATATAAATTGCGAAGAATGGCTTGCAAGATAAGGAATACAGTGTTCTATATAATTAATCCAAATTATCAATTCTAAACGATTAAATTCTATCTAATTAATTACTTGACAATCAGTTAGATTTTAAATTACACGGAGAGATGATTATTAAAAAAATAGGATTATTATGTAGATTAAGAAATATACTATCGAGAAATACAAAAATATTAGTTAATAATGCAATTGTTCGTCCTCATTTTATGTATTGTGGTTCAATGTTATTTTTAGTAAATAGGTCAAATAAAGATAGGTTTCAAAAATTACAAAATAGAACTATGCGGAGTATTTTAAATGTAAATAGATTAACTAGTACCTATAGGAAATATGTTGAATGAATTGAATTGGATGAATGTAAGTGAAAATTTAAATGTGTGCATATTGGTCATTTTAAAGTTAGATAAAAATTTATTATTAAATTATTTTGATGAGCATTTAATAGGGGAGTATAATTATACATAGTCATAATACTAGGGGTAAGAATAAGTTAATAGTTAAGAATTTAAAATTAAATAGATCTAGGAGAAGTGTATTGTACAGGGGTGTTGTTAAATACAATGGACTGCCAGAAGATCATAGAAATATAAATAAAATTGATAGATTCCTGAAACCTTAAAACTATGTTTATGTGGTAATAGATAATTAAGTTTATTTTGTAATTTTAGATTAAAATTACTTTTGTTTTGTAAACTATGTATTTTAATTAAATAAATAAATTAAAAATTCTAATCTTAGATCAATCGTAGAGATTGAAATGTGCAATGATGAAAGACATCCTGCTAAACCTGAGCAATTAAGTTTTTTTTGGTTTTCCTTGAATAGTCATTGTTTCACTGTTGGATAGGAATTATACTGCCGTCCTAAGCCCACTTAACGTAACTGACAAAAATTACGAAAATGAGTTAGATGTGTTTTAGGGGTTATGGGAGTGTATTCTTGCGATATTTCATTTCAAAATTAATGTATCTTCATCCAAAAGTGACTTTTTTAAGCTATTAAATCTAACGTATCTGCATGCGCAGAGAAATAGTATCACCAATACTTGGCGAAAATAACGTATCCAATATTTACTTCGGTCACTACCTTATCATGAAAGATTGAAAAGACTGAATCTCTCCACATTGGAGACGAGGAGATTAAGAGGTGATTTAATTGAAGTATTCAAAATAATAAATAATCATTATTCATGTGAAATGACCAACCTCATTATGTTCAATGAGAACCCTCATCTAAGAGGTCATAATCTTAGACTCCGAAAAGAAAAATCAAATAAGATTGTTAGAGATTCATTCTTTTCAAATAGAGTGGTTGAAGTTTAGAATAGTCATATGTAAATTAATAATGAATAATAAAGTGACGTAACTACTAAAGTATTCTTTTTTTTTTTTTTCTTAGAATTATCAAAACACAATAGAAAATAACCTCATGCACTAAAAAAAAGTTAAAATAAATCAGTAATATATGAAGAAAAACACAAATTTAGAATAAAACTTTCAAGTCCATTTATCTCGATATTGTTGTTATGTCAGTTACGTTAAGTGGGCTTAGGACGGCAGTATAGGATGAGTTATATTTTGCCACTATTTTCCCAAACAAAAAAAAACCAACACTATTATATAAAAAATAAATATAAATATAATAAATTTAATTTAATTATACATATTTATCACCTCAGTATGCTTAACTGTATTTACTCTGTAGTTCCAACTGTGCACGAAGCGGAATTATTATACATACATAGACCACTTCCGTTAATTTATCCTAAGCTCTTGTTTTGTTGTCGTAAGCTGTGCTGTGTTTAAGTTTAACATTTGATACATTATTATTGTTTGTCTTGCAGGTAAATGAGTTGAGCAAAGTGCCGTGTCGTGGGGATGTTGCTGGCGGTGGTGGCATGGCTGCTGGTGTGGCCGTGGCCAGTACTGACCAGCAGTCCCGGCGAATTTCGCTTTTTGCACCCCATCTACAATGTCACCATACCGGAGAACAGTGTTGGCAAAGTTTATGCCAAACAACCACCCGGCGAGGATACACTCGGCCTGCGCACGAGCCAAGATGCCAGCCTCGACGTGCGCTACAAGATCATCAACGGCGACAAGAACAAATTCTTCAAGGCGGAAGAGCGTCAGATCGGCGACTTCTGCTTCCTGTCCATCAAGACCAGGACCGGCAACACGGACGTTCTCAATCGCGAAAGGAAGGATAAATACACGCTGGAGGTGCGAGCGTCCGCTTCGAAGCGCGACGGCAAGAATAAAATCCTGATGGAAGCCGACACGACAGTGATCGTCAAAATCCTCGACACTAACGACCTATCGCCGTTGTTTTACCCCACCGAGTATTCGATAACGATACCCGAAGATGCTCCGCTCCACGTGAGCATAATCAAAGTGACGGCCGAGGACGCCGATCTCGGCTTCAACGGTGAAATTTATTACAGCTTTCTGGAGGAGACGGATCAATTCGCGATACACCCCAGCTCGGGGATAGTCACAATCACCAGACCCTTGACGCTAAACGAACGCTCCTATCACGAGATTGTCGTGCTCGGAAAAGACAGGGGGGCTCTGTTCCAAACGAGCGGCATTTCGCACGCCGCACGCGCCATGTTGACCATCAAAGTTAAACAAGTCAACTTGTTCAGTCCCGAGATGTACGTGCACCACTTCACCGACATCGTTGAGAATAGCCGACCGGAGATATACGCCATTGTTAGGGTGGTCGACAAGGACGAGGGCGTCCACGGTCAAATTAAAAGCGTCGATATCGTCAACGGCGACCCAGACGGCCATTTTAGAATTCAAGCCACGGAACGACCGAGCGAATTCAATATCATTGTCCACTCGCTGTTGGACAGGGAGAAGACGCCGCAAGGGTACAATCTCACACTGAGGTCCATCGACAGAGGCACACCGCCGAAGCAAAGCTACAAGTCGGTCCCCGTACATTTGACTGATTTTAAC
Organism: Parapsyche elsis; assembly: GCA_022651745.1. Taxonomy (NCBI): domain Eukaryota; kingdom Metazoa; phylum Arthropoda; class Insecta; order Trichoptera; family Hydropsychidae; genus Parapsyche; species Parapsyche elsis. The sequence goes on along the minus strand of JAGVSN010000005.1, from coordinate 4,780,305 downwards.
GACAACGCGCCCGTCTTTCACAAAGAAATATACGAAGTCAACGTACCGGAAACGGCGCCCGTAAACACTCCCGTTATTAGGCTGAAAGTGACCGATATTGACTTTGGTAGGAACGCTCAAGTTTTCCTGGAAATTGTCGGCGGCAACGAGGGTGGGGAGTTTTTCGTGAACCCCACCACGGGCATGTTATACACGGCCGCCATTTTGGACGCGGAAACTAAAGCGTTTTACACGCTCACCGTGTCGGCCATTGATCAAGGCAACATCGGAACGAGAAAACAGTCCTCCGCCAAGGTGAAGATTAATGTTCTAGACACTAACGATAACGACCCCTTATTTGAAAAGTCTGAGGTCACGGTGTATTTAGATGAAAACGAGCCCGCCGGTACTTCTGTGACTAAAGTAACAGCCAGAGATAGAGACTCGGGAGAGAATGCTTACATATCTTACAGCATAGCCAATTTAAACCCGGTCCCTTTCGAAATAGATCACTTTTCGGGAATAGTAAAAACGACTGTAATACTGGATTACGAAAGCTCGAGGAGGGAGTACATTTTAAGAGTGAGGGCGAGCGATTGGGGTCTTCCGTACAGGAGACAAACGGAAATGCAGCTCACCATCAAAATACGAGACGTGAACGATAATAGGCCTCAGTTTGAAAAGATCGACTGTTTGGGACACGTGTCGCGATACTTGCCAATGAGCTCGGAAATAATAACGTTGAAAGCCATCGACTTGGACGCCAGGAGCATTATCACATACAATATAGTGTCGGGAAATGAGGACGGTTGTTTCAGCGTCGATCCGACCTCCGGTATACTCACCGTCGCTTGCGATCTTAAGGAAATCAAATCCGACGAGAGGGAAATAAACGTAACGGCCTCGGACGGTACCCACTATTCGGATAGCGTCAAGATGCACATTCATTTGGTTCACTCGAAAAAGGCATTATCGACTATGGGACGATTGCTGAGCGAGGACAAAGGTATGTTTCAATGTAAAGAAACGGGTGTTGCAGGTAGATTGGCTGAAGTGCTCGCGTCGGCGGAAAGAAACAATGCACAAGGACATGAAGTAAGCCGAGAAGAATTCGCCATGATGCCCAGCCGTTACGGTGAAAATGTGCATTCGCCGGAATTCTACGATTTCCCTTTGGAAATCAAAGTGAACGAATCGGTCATCCTCGGAACAACACTCACGAGGATAAAAGCGCGCGATCGTGATTTGGGTTACAATGGAAAACTGATATTTGGCATATCCGGCGGCGATCAAGATTCCGTTTTTAGAATCGATCCCGAAACTGGCGATTTGAAGGTGATCGGATATTTAGACAGAGAACGCGAATACCAATATATTATAAATATATCGGTTTACGATCTGGGTAAACCACAGAAAGGTGTCTCCAGACTATTGCCGATAACGGTGTTGGACATAAACGACAACCCGCCTAAATTTATAAAAACTTTGGGAAGTTATAAGATTATCGAAAATGCTTCGAACGGAACTTTAGTGTGTAAATTGAATGCGACCGATGCAGATACGGGTGAATTTTCAAAGATCAAATATTCTTTAGTGAGTGACACGGATGATTTTGCAGTAGATCCATTTTTGGGTATTGTTAGTGTCGCTAGTAGTTTAGATCGAGAGCGTCAAAGTGTGTACGAGTTGAAAATACGCGCTAGAGACAATGGTGGGCTGTATTCCGATGCTCTAGTTATGATTTTCATAGGTGACGTCAATGACAATGCACCGAGGTTCAGCTTGGCAACGTTCAACGTTAAAGTTAGGGAAGACGTGCCAAAGGGAACGGTCGTGGCCATCGTCAGCGCTGTCGACCACGACCTGGGATCTGGTGGTCAGATTAAATACTCGATTTTGGACGAAGGTGAATTGGATGACTTCTTCAAGATCGATGCGTTGACAGGCACTATGAGAACGTCGAGGCTGCTGGATTTTGAAGAAAGGCAAGTGCATCAGTTGGTGGTTCGAGCCAGTGACGGTGGCTCTCCATCTCTCGTCACTGACGTAACCGTCACCGTAGAGATCATTGACGTCAATGAAAACGTCCATTCGCCGACCTTCGATGATTTTGTGCTTCAAGGTTCCGTGAAAGAAAATCAGCCTATTGGAACCAGGGTGTTCTCGGTGAGAGCCACCGATGCTGATCCACCAGGAATGGATTCGCGAATCATGTACACAATCAAAGGAGGCGATGGCATGGGATACTTCATCATCAACAACGAAGGTATGCATCATTTTAATTTATTTATTTATATAATACAGTAGCTAAAGCTAATTATATAATCGTTAACTAAGCACCTGTTCAGAGATGTTTTTTTAAGACTGCCAGGAATTTATCAATAGTTTTATCAGCAGTCTATTATACTCCAAAACACCTATGTACAAGATGCTTCTCCTATTTCTATTTATTCTAACATTTTTTATAATTAAATTATTTTTATTCCTTAAATTATATTCACATACATCCATTCCTCTCACAATAAATTTACTAAAATATGATGGTAACATATTATCTAACTTAAATATAAATACGAACATACAAATCCTCAAAGTATCATTCACATTCAACCAATCTAATTCAATCATCATCTTTTGCACAATACCTATAATTTATATACCTTTTTACTTTATCCTAACCGGATAAAGTATTGTGATCGTGCGAAAATTCGACCTCGAGATTTTGACTGATTTGTATCGAGTATCATCCCCTGATCACGTTTTCATGATTTCTAAATAATGTCTGTATGTCTGTGTGTCTGTGTGTCTGTGTGTCTGTGTGCCTGTGTGTCTGTGTGTCTGTGTGTCTGTGTATCTGTGTGTCTGTCAGTCTGTGTACTTAAGGAATTGTGTACTAAGGAATTAATACTGTGCCGTAAGGAATTTGGTCAACATCAGTCAACCGGAAGTAGGGCTTTTTTCTTGTATAAAATTCTAAATTCTTTTATCACAGAATATTTCTGAAACTGCCCCATTGATCAAGTTGAAATTTCATATTTATAGTTTTCACATTAGCCGTAAGAGATACTGTAATTTTGGTCAAAATCCCTTTGACAGAAGTGGCAGTTTACTCTAGAACGATTTGTTGTTTTTTTTATTTTTTTCGGCCTTTTAAATTGATAGTATCGTCACAATATTGTAATGTTGTCTCCTGAGAGAAATTGCTAGTTACGAAAAAATAAATCATTAAAATCAGTCAACCGGTAGTAGGGTTTTTACTTTATCCTAATCGGATAAAGTATTGTGATCGTGCGAAAATTCGACCTCGAGATTTTGACTGATTTGCATCAGGTATCATCCCCTGATCACGTTTTCATGATTTCTAAAAAAATGTCTGTATGTCTGTGTACTTATGGGTGTGTGTGTCTGTATGTGTGTTTTCTCCGAAACTATCAAGGCTATCAAGCTGAAATTTCATATCTATTATTTTCACGTAAGGTGTAAGAGCCATAAGGAATTTGGTCAACATCAGTCAACCGGAAGTAGGGTTTTTTTCTTGTAGAAAATTCTAAAATTCTTTTACCACAGAATATTTCCCAAACGGCTCCGGGAATTTTGTCGAAATTTCATATCTATAGTTTTCACGTTAGCTGTAAAAGATACTGTGATTTTAGTCAAAATCGTACGACCGAAAATGGCAGTTTACTCTTGAACGATTTGTTGTTTTTAATTTTTTTCGGCCTTTTAAATATGTAGTATCGTCACAATATTGTAATGTTGTATTCCTGAGAAAAATTGCTAGTTACAAAAAAATAAATTATTAAAATCAGTCAACCGGAAGAAGGTTTTTTTTTTTATGAAAAGTTTACCACAGAATATTTCCGAAACGGCTCGAGCGATTTTGTTGAAATTTCATATCTATAGTTTTCACGTTAGTTTTAAGAGATACTGTGATTTTCGTCAAAATTCCTCTTGCAGAAATGGCAGTTTACTCTTGAACGATTTGTTGTTTTTTATTTTTTTCGGCCCTTTAAATATGTAGTATCGTCACAACGTTGTAATGTTGTACTCCTGAAAGAAATTGCTAGTTATGAAAAAAAAAATCATTAAAATCAGTCAACCGGAAGTAGGGGTTTTTTTTTTGTCAAAAAGTTTACCACAGAATATTTCAGAAACTGCTCCGGTGATCAAGTCGAAATTTCATATCTATAGTTTTCACCTTAGCTGTAAGAGATACTGTGATTTTGGTCAACATCTGACGACCGGAGGTGGCAGTTTTTCCTATTTGAATATATGCCGAAGATCGTATTTTACATACGCGCGCGCACTCAACATAGTGATTTCATGATATGTATGTATGTATGTATGCTGGTTGGTGTGGTGGTGTGAATGCGTTTTATTTACTTACGTACTTAAAAAAATTATTTCGTTACTCTTTGTATTCCTCAAATATATGGATGAAGTCATGGGTTGGCCACACCCGAATTTTTTACTTTATTTTACCTAATTTAAAATTACCGTTCTACATAATTGGTCGTTTTCATTCAGTTAAAGAAATGTTAAACATTTTAAGTGAAGCGAGGAATGCGGATTACAGTAAGTCGTGAAATTTAGCGTCACGCCACTTTGTGAAAAAGATTGTTGCGAAAGCAATTGCTCATAAAAACGTTACCGTTTGTCAGTATTCAAATTTAATTTGAACGACTAGAGTACAAATACTCTTGAGAAGCTAAAATCCTCCTCTCTCTCTCTCTCATTCCCTTCAGTCGTATTTTGCTTGTAGGCCCTCTTTTATGTATTATTCCGTTTCATTTCTATTAAGCGATTTCTTTTCGGGTTGAAAGCGGGACAATGTCGCTTCATTCGGACGCCCCTTTTATATGAACGGTATTTATTTACAAACTAGTAACTGCCGGTTGACAGCGTAATCGGTTGGTTAACATTTCGCGCTTCGCGTGTCGTGGGTATTTGTGTGAGTTAGTGGGGTTATGTAGTGCGCAACCCGTGCCGTGTGTGTGTGCTATGTAGCTTGACGACTTTGCACAACCCATGTCGTGTGTGTGTGAGTGAGTGAGCGTATATGCGGGCGTTTCACGGCCAGGCCACACAAAAGTCAGATTCCTGCGCTACTATGTATGACATAGTAATCAATTTTTGACGACAATCAGTCCATCGCTCTAAATGCGATTAATTTAAAACTTGAAAATAAATGTTTCACTCAATTTTATATATTAAATACCAGCCGAATTGCCCGGCGTTGCTCGGGGGCGGGTGAATTATCAATATAAATATTATAAATTATGAAAACAAATTATGAAAAATTGAAATAAACATTTATTCTCCAGTAGAAACAAAAATTGATTATAATTTTTGTATGGGGGCCCTTTGACCCTGGGCTCCGACCCCTTCCATAAACCGTCTACGGTCTAAGTTAGAGTACCATAAGATAATATACCAAATTTGGCCGTTCTAAATTGAAAACTATAGACAAACCAACAAACATTCAATGTTATACGGTAGATTTCGGTATATGAATTATGTTCGTACATACATACATAACTTTAGAAATTTTTCAAAAAAAAAACAACATAATAGACTGGGCTTATAGTTGTGTAACGTAAAGCTCTTTGTTCATCTCCCTACTCACAACTGTGTTTGTCTTAATTACCTCTACCTCTAATTTCAACCAAGTGTTTGGCAAAAAGGGAAAAACCAAAAAAAAAAAAAAAACACTACGTATTCAAGCGTATACAATGAAGCCTTTTATTTTTAACGGAAAGTTTCGTGTGGCGCGCACGCGAGACACGCAAAACTTTCCGATATTTTCCTGGTGAAAACTCGAGACACCGATTCATATATTACGTGTCAAAAGAAACAAATACAAACGAGACAAGTTTCCCTTTTTTCCGGACGCGACGGGGTGTCCCCGACGCGGTATATTCAAACAGCCAAATGAACTGCTCGACGCGGACGTGCCCAAACGTCGACATTATTATATTGTAGGTACAAAATATATAGGTACATACACGAGCACTCCGTATATCATATACAGTGACTATACACGCATACCGATAATAATAAATGTTGCTGAGCGTGCACGTCAAAAAGTTTAGTCCAAAAAACAAACGCTACCCGTTCCCGATTCCAGGCCTGTCTGTCTCGTCACGAGTCTCAGTCAGCGAATGTAAAGCTTTTTCCTTTCCCCCCCTCCCCGAACCACTTCTCCCAGTAAATTCTGAACGTCCAACTGAACGAGGAAAACTTTCAACGAAAACGTTTAATCTGCCCCTATTTTTTTTTCTCGTGTTGATTTGAATTATGTCTCGCAACAACTTAAATAATAAACAATGCGCGTAACGCGAAATATAAACCTACCATTCACGTAAGTAATGAATGTTTCATTAAAAACTTTATTTTGTTCGTACGATATGTGCTTATATGTATGTATGTACATACTTACGTATGTACATATGTAATGATTTCGTTACGAATTTCGCCGCTCGGTAAATCGCAGACATAAAGAGAAAACAAGCAAACATATACTATAATAACAAACGTAGGTACGTTTAACGTTTGACAAAAACTACACAAATTGACATACATACATATGTAAAGTATTTTGCGAAAACAAGAGAAAATACATATTTAAAAGGCCGAAAAAAATAATAAATGAAATCACGTTCAAGAGTAAACTGCCACCTCCGATTGATTTAAACCAAAATCATAATATCTCTTACATCTTACAAGTATTCGAAGAAAAAGTAAAAAAAAAAAAAATCTAAAAATTACATATCTATATAAAATTTCAGCTTATATAATAGTTTTGCTGGAAAAAACTCCCAAAGTTAAGAATTAGGTGATTTTCCAAAGGAAGTAACACTTCCGGTTGACAAAATTTTTTGAAAGCTTTATGTAATTTATAAATAGTTTTATAAATTTTAGTGTGATAGGATATTATAAACAGTTTGAGTTATTGCGAATCTACACACATTCGCCTAAGACACAAACACACACACACACACACACACACATATGTAGACGTTTTCCAAAAATCATGAAAACATGATCAGGGGATGATACCTGAAACGTGATACAAATCAGTCAAAATCTCAAAGTTGAATTTTCTCATGACCACAATACTTTATCAGATATGGATCAAGTAAAAAAGTATCGGGTTAAGTAAATTGAAACACAAATCTCAACAATATATAGGTAGTATCTTGTCTTGCAACATTTTCAAAAAAAAGTCTCAATTTTTTTTATACGAATTGATCGCGAGAGTCCGTCCGCTTTTGCTCGATCGTTTTCGATACGTTAATTTTGTGAGTGGGCTACGTATACTCGAGCTTTCTAGTACTCATTCGAATATCCGATGTCATAATCCATCGAAGGCTACATCGTTTCAATATTATACATACGAGTATAGCATAAAGCACTCTACTGTTTACAGTTCGAAGATATTGAAATCCCATCAACCTCTCGGGGGAGGCCTCGTCGTCCAAAATAAATAGCCTTAGCTGAAACGGGAGCGGATACCCGAGTGCGTACCGGAAACGGTATAAGTATGTACAAGTACATACATATGTATGTATGTATGTATGTATACTCGTACTACTGTGATGCGCGAATTGCGTGAGGAAACGTGTCTGGTAGTCGGCGAGCGTAATTATGAGGCTTTCGATGTAATGTGACACGAAACGTAGGTGCAAAGCCGTTAACTTTTCCGCAAAAACCCTTCAAGTACACTCGGGAATGGGTATGGGGGGATGTGGTAGGGTACGGATGGTGTAAAGATATAGGGGCTCGTACGCGCCCCACAACTTGGGAACAAGCGAAGTTTTCGGCGAGCTCCCGTTTATCATTTCGCGTTGACAACAAAGTTAAATGAATACCTGCGGAAATGTTTTTCGCGTAAATCAACCCTCACCTGTGGACCTTTGTCGAAACTCTACCACAGCACGGGTACTATTAGTATTACCAATTGGCCGAAACGAACAAAGCGAAAAATGTTAATCATAATTATTGTGCCGGGCGCTGTTGGCGTATCGCGTAGTATAAAAAAAATTATAATATACGCAGCAATCGCTTTGATCTCGCGTGCCAGTTTTTGGATTATTAATATGTTCAAATCGGCGTTTCTCAAAATGTGTGTCGCGAAGCGATCGTGCGCCGATTCCACATCTTCGAATTACACAACTCGAGCTTGGACTTTTAAGCTTTTGTTTCTACTTAATCCATCAATTTATTCCGCGTTTATAAAACTAAAGTTAAAAATATCTATTTTATATTAATATTGATTTTTGATCGTTAATTTTTTCGTGGTGGTTAACTTTGGACATTTGCGATATTTTTGGATATATGTATCTACATATGCCGTACTTGGATGATAGTTGAGCATAGAATCAACACACGCTGTCAGGTTGATACATTTAATTATAAGTTGGTCCCCCGGGAAAGCTTTAGTTTGCCAGCAGTGGATATTTCGCTAACTTGTATAATATACAGAATTTGTCATATTTGTATGACGCGAGAGAAAGTTTTGAAATTTAATTAGCAAACGTTTCTTTTCTATCTGTTTCTAGTAATTGTAACTGTCGCATATAAGTATCAAAGCTTTCGTTCCAATTGAAACGTAATTAAATATATGCTCGATTGTATGTACATACAATTCTTATGCAAATTGTGACATAGGTATCCATAAATTAAATTACCAATTCAATCACACTCGCACAAATTTCTAAGCGACGCATAGCATTAAACACTTTATAAATAAATTATCGCTTCAATACGGAGATTTATATACAATGAATGGAAAACCTCGACGCTTTAATAAAAGCTTGTACGTGAAAAATTATACTAGTCGCTATTTTTATCGTCGTTTTCTTAAGAATAATAAATAGAAACACGGAGACAGTCGCCGCTATTTTATTTTACCTAAAGCGGGGAAAAAATATGATTCTGAGAAACTTAATATTTCCTTTCTCGTAAAATCCGAGTTTTTTTTGCGCTTATGCATAATAAACAAATATAGTGATTTTCTCTCTAGCATCTTTCATAAAGTGAGTTTAATATGGGCTCGTAATTTTCGCAGACAAGTACAGCTGAGGCGCAAAGTATAACTTCTAATTATAAGACGTGTTCCGGCGTGAGTTATAATGATTAAACATGATAGTCTAACACATAATAAAGATCTAGCACGTTGTAATTTTAGCTGTTTAACAAGATTTCCTGTATGCAAGCGGTACAACGCTAAATTCTTATTGAAAGACGATTCCATTCGCTTCGTAGCAGTTCGATATGAATATCAATAAATTACACGCATGCCCCCGCTTCCCGTTCCCGATCCCGTTCCCGATCTCGTTCCCGATCCCGTTCCCGTTCCCGTTCCTAGTACGTTATCTGACGCGTGAGCAGGCCCGTTCCCAATCCCGCATGCCCCCGTTCCCGTTCCCGATCTCGTTATTGATCCCGTTCCCGTTCCCGTTCCTAGTACGTTATCTGACGCGTGACCGGTCCTGTTCCCAATCCCGTTCCCGTTCCAGATCCCGTTCCCGATCCCGCTCCCGATCCGTTTCCGTTCCGTTTCCGTTCCCGATCCCGGTCCCAATCCCGTTCCCGATTCCGTTCCTGTTCCCGTTCCTAGTACCTTATCTGATGCATGAGCAGGCCCGTTTCCGTTCCCGTTTTTTCCCGATTTTTTTTCACAGGAACCATCCCCGGCATGATCAAAGTCCTGAAAGTTTCATCGCGATCGGTTGAGTGGTTTAGGAGCCTTTAAGAGACAAACAAACGGACAGACATTGATTTTTTATATATATGTATATGTACATATGTACATGCATACATATGTAGATGTATGTATGTATGTAGATTAGGGTGGAGCGATCATGTATGAAGACATTTTTTTTTCGTAATAACAAAAAGCTTGGGCGCGGGATTAGTGCTCTATCACATACCCATCATAACTGCAAAATATCTCTTAAAAATATTAATGTTTAGTACTGCCCCAAGTTGCTCGAATATTGGGAAGAAATTTTTTTTTGAAAATCGAATAGCTTGGGTTTGGAAAAATTGCTCTATGGGTATACAAAACAAACAGTGTAATTATTTTTTTGATATTTTAACTCTTTATACTTCCTCAGTGGAGCTAAAAATTTCTCCGCTACTCTTTGTGGACCCTTAAGGTGAGATGGTTTCATAAAAACGACACTCTAATCACGAAAAATAATGCCTATTTTTAACACAAAAAAAAAAAGTATTACCCCTAGTTACTAGGGGTAATACTTTTTATACTAGGCCCTGTAGATACTAGGTTCTAGTATCTACAGGGTTATATTTTTAAGTTTTTCTTGTGGGATTCTGGTATTACTTTTTCTATGTTTTTTGCTCTTAATTAGTAATTTAAACGTGTGTGTTGCTTATTTGCATTGTCTTAAACCAAATAAACGACAAGAAATGTATTTTATCTGCGTTTTAATACCGCACATAAACCTTCCACTTTTAGCTAAGATCATATTTGTTCTAAATTTTTTAGCCCTTTGGGGCAGTATAAAGAATTAAAATATCGAAAAAATAATTATATCGTTTGTTTTGTATAACCATGGAGCAACTATCCCAAGCCCAAGCATTTTGATTTCACTCCACCCTCATATACATACATACATATGTACATATGTACATACAATTGCACTGTTCATATCATTTAATTCATTTAGACGTGTTTTGCACGTTTCTAAATTCCTTGGAAACACTTGGCCGACACGAGAGGCAACCGATGCGCGGCCATTGTTAATGTAAATAAGAGGCGTATTTCAAGTTCTATCACTGGGGGTAAATTAGTGAGCCATATAGCCGACGTGCGCAACATTTGCATACGATGAATTCAGTAGCGTTTCATACCACCGTATATAGCACAATAGTCCATTGTATATATGTAATCCACAGGCACAGGCAAATACCTATATAGGTAGACACATCAGCACACATACCAATTGGCGCGTCTTAACCGGCCAGTGTTAATTTATTGCGTCCGATGTAGACCCGGTCAATACGCGCGAATTCGAATTAAGCTCTGTTCGAATTAAGCATTTGGTCACCCATGACTGCATAATTGTATGGGGATATTCTAGAAGTGGGAGCTCGTGTACAAGTACGCTCAAAGGGTTAATTTAAATTACGATGCAATAATATACTCAATTAGCGCTGCGTCGTTGCCATGCAATAAATATGTACCTATATAAGTAGATTATATACATTTACGTGCACTAATTAACCATTGATGTTTGATTCTCAAATAGATTAACACAATTAAGCAATGAAAGTATGAAAGTAGGCTTAAAAATTAATTTTAACTAAATTATGTTTAACGAATTTTGCACGCAAAACGTAGTCACAGTAGATAATCATATTGTAGAGATGGTTGCTAGTTATTTATACCTAGGACAATTGATGAACATGTAAAAAAGAAGAATGAAACTAAGATGAAGCGCTTTTGGAAGAATGAACATGGTTTTTAAATCCAACATTCCGCTATGCTTAAAAAAGAAGGCATACGACCAATACGTACTGCCAGTTATGACATATGGATGTGAAACCTGGATGCTTAATTCAAGAATGTTACTTAAGATCCAGTGCACACAGAGAAGCATGAAAATATGTATGCTCGGTATAGAAAGAAGAGATCGCAAGAGGAATACATGGGTAAGAAGCGTGACCAAAGTGGCAGATATAGCGGAACGTGGGAAAAAGTTGAAGTGGCAATGGGCGGACACACAGCGAGAAGAATGGATGGCAGATGGACGTGACAAATATTTAAAGGTTTCCGAGAGGATGTGAAAGAAATCAAAGTAGACCGAGTGGACGATGGGCTGATGAATTGAGAAGAATGTGTGGAGTCAACTGGATGCAGATTGCTCAAGACAGACAGGAAGGGAAGATGATTGCAGAGGCCTTCATCCAGCAGTGGGTGGTGAACGGTTGAAAATAATGATTTAATTATCATATTGAAATGCTAAATTTTAGATTCATTAGCTTGGTAACTAAATTGAACGTAGATTCACCGCGTTTATTATAATTTTTTTTTATACAATGTGTAAAACGTGCGATTTAACATATTGTGGCAATTTGTTGTATGAAAACAAAATAAATTTTCAAAAACTAGGATCGTGAAATTTTCATAACGTAGTAATGTCGTGCTTATTTGATATAATTTAAAAATGTCATCTCACAGAAATTAATTAATTCTAGGAATTATTATGCATTGCAAATTGTAGAACACGCAATTTTTGTTTAATATTATTTATGGCATTCACACACACACATATATTATGATTCAATTATTTATTTATAAAATAATATCAAACGCACAATTTGATCTTTCTTTAACTGTGATCAGACGGATTTAGTTTTAGCAATAAACTTAATAGCGAATTTTGAAAAAAATCAGATGGCCATTCTATGACGTTATTTATATATTTGAGAAATATAAACGGGACTAAAAAAAAGTCAAAAAGCAAATTTTGCTTATTGGTGTGTCCGAATCGGAGAATGTACCTAGAAACATAGCTCGCAACGAACCCACACATACTCGTACATATACGGAACAGTATAGCGATATAACATCAATTTTATTTTTAATAAACTTACTGTTCCTGTTCCCGTTCCTGTTTTATCCCGATTCCAGATCCCGGTCCCGTTCCCGATCCCGTTCCCGTTCCCGTTCCTAGTACGTTATCTGACGCGTGAGCAGGCCCGTTCCCATTCCCGTTTTATCCAGATTTTTTTTCACAGGAACCATCCCCGACATGATCACAATAAGTCCTGAAAGTTTCATCGCGATCGGTTGAGTGGTTTTGGAGCCTATAAGAGACAGACAAACAGACAAACAGACATTCATTTTTATATACATACATACTAGCTGACCCGGCATGCGTTGCAATGCCCGATCCGTTCCGTTTCCGTTCCTAGTACGTTTTCTGATGCGTGAGCAGGCCCGTTCCCGATCCGTTCCCGTTCCAGATCCCGTTCCTTTTCCAGATCCGTTCCCGTTCCTAGCATGTTATCTGACGCGTGAGCAGTCCGTTCCCAGTTCCCGATCCCGTTCCCGATCCTGTTCCCGTTCCCGATCCCGGTCCCGGTCCCGATCCCGTTCCCGTTCTTAGTACGTTATCTGACGCGTGACCAATCCTGATTTTTTTTTTCAAGGAACCATCCCCGGCATGATCACAATAAGTCCTGAAAGTTTCATCGCGATCGGTTGAGTGGTTTTGGAGCCTATAAGAGACAGACAAACAGACAAACAGACATTCATTTTTATATACATAATACTTGACCCGGCATGCGTTGCAATGCCCGATCCCGTTCCCGTTTCCGTTCCTAGTACGTTTTCTGATGCGTGAGCAGGCCGTTCCCGATCCCGTTCCTGTTCCTGTTCCAGATCCGTTCCCAGTCCCGATCCTGTTCCTTTCCAGATCCCGTTCCCGTTCCTAGCATGTTATCTGACGCGTGAGCAGTCCCGTTCCCGTTCCCGATCCTGTTCCTGTTCCCGATCCTGTTCCCGTTCCCGTTCTTAGTACGTTATCTGACGCGTGAGCAGGCCTGTTCCCGTTCCCGTTTTATCCTGATTTTTTTTTTTCACAGGAACCATCCCCGGCATGATCACAATAAGTCCTGAAAGTTTCATCGCGATCGGTTGAGTGGTTTAGGAGCCTAAAGAGACAGACAAACAAACAAACAAACAAACAGACAGACATTGATTTTTATATATATAGATGTATATGTATAATATTTATGTTATGATAATAGTATAATAGTATTAGTATAATAGTATAATAGTAATAAAGTATAGTAATATGTAGAAGAATCATACGTATTTGGTGTAAAAAAAATTTTATAGAAAATATTAAACTCTAATATATGTAATACCATTCATATTCATTCGACTCTTCGCTTAAACGTTCCGATACGTTTTACCCGTTCTCGAATTTTATTATATTACGAAACTCTTTCGCGTAACAATTATTTATTATCTTCACTCTCCCATCCCCAGAATGATTAGATATGGTAATAAATACTCTGATTTTATTGATTTTTTTTTAATATTAAGCTGTCGTCCCTAAAGCAATGACTTATTATTTATTTTATCAACTGTACATAATTTATTTATTAGTTTTTTTTTTTTTGTTTATGTTTTCTCTAATACATACATACATATCTATATTATGTATGTTCTATGTAAAAGCCCTAACAGGCGTATAATATATATATATACATATATATATGTATATATGTACATATATAGGTATTTCGTAGATGGATAAAGTGAAAATTATTTATACAATTTCAATCATTCGTTTTCAATAATGATGTCTCGTATTAAATAAACAATACATACAATAAAACGTCTAGAAGTCTAGACGAACTCCTATATTTACATATATAAGAAAATTTAATGTTCATCGCGCTCTTATTACACTTGAACAAATAGAATGAACGCGATGCTTATTGGATTTAACAGCGACATCTTAAATTACTTATAAATTCGGTAGTATACATACATATGTATATATTCAACAAATAGAAGTACATATATCCCGGCGACAACCTCGATATTTTTTTATAGATAAACGTAGAAGGTGCAATCGAGCAAGTGTTGCGGTTCCCATGTTTCTTTTGCGACCAGGCTAAAAAGCACTTCATTCTTTGGCCTCCCCTAAAAATAGGCAACGGCCACTACGGGTCGTTCTTTGTGAAAATTCAGGCACTTTCTCCAACGTTGCACGGCTTATCCAGTTGCGACAAAGCCACTCAAAAGGCCAGCTGAAAAAAAATTTTCCCCCACCTAGTAATTGTGGCCAGTTCGAAAATATAGCCGATACAGGCGCAGCTTTTCGCCTAATTTATCAAAGCACACTCCGTCTCTGTGTATACATTTTCGTGTTTTTGTATTGTGTACGCGTTTTTGGTCGTGGCTTTCAAAAGCGGCCCCTACCCTCCCATAGAAACAAAGTTGAATAATCGATCAAGCTCGTTGTTAAATTGGAAAATTTTCACCGGCCAAAAACCGACGCCGATATTTTTTTCATTTGAATTTGTATATTTTATTCGCAATAAACTGTATATCATCTTACAAAAATTCTATAATCTGAACACATAATCAATACTCGCAGTAAAATTTTTATGTATTTCTACTACCAATATGAATCATTTGTTTGAGCTGTATTTTCTTCAATTCCGTATTAGTTCATATTTTATTACATTTGTAAGTGGAATTTCCCCATGAAAAGTACACCTTGATTCGTGGACATTCAGTGTAATATGGACTAGAGCCTTAAACTGCGATTTCTGCAAAACTTTTATTTCCCTCAATTTCTATGAGGATAAATTTAATCGAAAGCCGTTCGCTTCCGACCGTTAGCAATATCCAAAGATATACATACATACATATGTATAAAAAGCGTCATACATATATGGGCCAGCAGTCTATAAAATGGCAATTGGGCAAATTACGTTGTATCGTTCCGGCAACCGCCTGTACGAGTAAATGTTATTTTTTCGGGTTCGTCTCGAAGCGGAGGGCGAGATGATGCAATAAAATAGGCTTTTACGGCCCATCGACCACGCCCATATTCGAATAAAACTAACTGGTCCGTATTTCGACGATGATGACAGATCTGCGAGCATCCTCAGAAGACAAAACTCCAGTCAATTTGATACGAGACATTAGACAATAAACCACGGTACGGCATAAGGGCGCCTCCTTTCGACTGGAACGATCTAATATCCCTCCTTCTTTTGCCGAAATCTCGCATTAAATTTTTTAAAAAACGTTCACAAGTGTACACACGTTTAATACATATTTTTACGCGAAACCATTAAAAAATTTGTTTCCCCTTAGCAAAAAAAAAAAAAAATACGATCTTCGGCATACATACATATATATTCAAATAAGAAAAACTACAACTTCCGGTCAGCGGATTTTGATCAAAACCTTATCAACTCTTAAATTTTAATATGGAAATTATAAATATAAATTTTCGACTTGATCAATGCGGCAGTTTCTGAAATATTCTGTGGTAAACTTTTCGACAAAAAAAAAAAAATTCGGGTGTGGCCAACCCATGACTTTATCCATATATTTGAGGAATACAAAGAGTAACGAAATTAATTTTTTAAGTACGTAAGTAAATAAAACACATGCACACCACCATACCGACCAAAATACATACATAAATATCATGAAATTACTATATTGAGTGCACGCGCGTATGTAAAATACGATCTTCGGCATATATTCAAATAAGAAAAACTACAACTTCCGGTCGGTGGATTGTAATCAAAACCTAATCAACTCTTAAATTTTATATGAAAATTATATAAATATAAATTCTCCACTTGATCAATGGGGCAGTTTCTGAAATATTCTGTAATAAACTTTTCGACAAAAAAAAAAAATTCCTACTTCCGGTTGACTGATTTTAATAATTTATTTTTTTGTAACTAGCAATTTCTCTCAGGAGTACAAAATTACAATATTGTGACGATACTACATATTTAAAGGGCCGAAAAAAATAAAAAACAGCAAATCGTTCAAGAGTAAACTGCCACTTCTGTCAAAGGGATTTTGACCAAAATTACAGTATCTCTTACGGCTAACGTGAAAACTATAAATATGAAATTTCAACTTGATCAATGGGGCAGTTTCAGAAATATTCTGTGGTAAAAGAATTTTAGAATTTTCTACAAGAAAAAAACCCTACTTCCGGTTGACTGATGTTGACCAAATTCCTTATGGCTCTTACACCTTACGTGAAAATAATAGATATGAAATTTCAGCTTGATAGACTTGATAGTTTTGGAGAAAACACACACAAACACACACACAGTACACAGACATACAGACATACAGACATTTTTTAGAAATCATGAAAACGTGATCAGGGGATGATACTTGATCCAAATCAGTGAAAATCTCGAGGTTAAATTTTCGCACGATCACAATACTTTATCCGATTAGGATAAAGTAAAAATTGGACAATTCAACATGTATCTCGCATATTTTATAAAAATGTTCAAAAATATAGCTTCATAAACGAAATTTAAAAAAATTGCCTTCTTTCCGTGTAACTTTGAGTCGCTGTCAAATTTGATACATAAACTTTCTTTTCCACTTAGTGCATTCTACTAATTTTTACTTTTTCAGTACGAAAGAAAATTACGTTAGACTGATCTGTGTCATCTCGACTCATTAATTAAAAAAGCTAAAATAAAATGTATAGTATTTATAACCACTTTAAAATGATTTCAACATGAACGTGTTTAAAATTATAAAATCTGAATGCGTATCGGCCACGTTTCCGCGGAATAGCACACTTTGTAAGTTTTTGTCGACCGTTTGGCTCTGGATCTGGACCGAAGGCTATCTTAATTTTCAATCCAGCAGCTACGGGGACATCTGCAAGGGACGTGCTCTGAAAGCAAAGTGTCCTTAAGGGTTGTTAGTAAAATGTCCCTTTGATTTGATCACGGACAACGTTCTACCATTCTTGCTATAATGCCCATTCGCGAGCAATGTTCACGATCGTACGAATCGCTTTCGCGCAAAAATTCACTCCAATAATGCGGAAATTTTTACAGCTATTTTATACGGAAAATTAAGAACTTCAAATTTTACTTTCTTCGATTTTCGATAGCTGATAAGATTAAATTTTACCATACACGTAATGAAATAATACACGTTGCCATCGTATATTCCATCGATATATTATATACTCCGTTCGCGACATTTCGTTAAGACGAAATATATACAATAAAATATATTCGCAAAAAAAAAAAAAAAACAGGAAAAAACACATTTTTCGAGCGAAAAGTAATGCCTCATCTTAGCAAGCCCATTTCTTTGCCTCTTATACGATATAAATATGGATTATGGAAAACAAAAAAAATACTAAGCGCCATCAGCTCACACCTTTCATTTCATATGATTTGTTTTCAAAAACAAATTGTCTGTTATATTGATTTAATCTTTAGCACTGACCATTGAAAAGAAATGACATTTAATATGCATAATTATATCAAAAGTTATACCTATATTTTATCTTAAGTTATACAATCAATAAAAAAAAAGTTTTTTTCATTTGTTTAATTTTTTAAATATTGTACAAAATTTCCATTTAGGATTTATAAATTAAAAATGACATAATCCACAAAACCGGAAAATATGAGCTCATTGTTACCGATCGAAAATGAAAAAAAAAAATCTACCCCGATTGGAATATTGCGTGTTGTGATGAATGAGCTGGTAAAAGATTTCACATTATTCGACGGACTTATTCGTGGTATTTAAATTGCCATTATGTGGAAAGAGGGCTTTGAATGGGGGTGGGCGGGCAGGAAGTAATGACTTCCCGTAATTCCCCAAAATTTTGATTGATCTTTTCCGAGAAAAAAAAAGAAGAATCCTCCCAGCACCCATTTTTCTCCTTTTTCCCGAGTCGATTTCCCCTTTGTCTGCATCGCCTAAGCTGTCCCTCTAATATTGTTTTCGGAATTAAATTTTATGCCGGTAACTTACGATAATTAATCAATTACCGCGCGTCTTAACAGTGCCATAAGTAACGAGCTCGAAAGACAATTTAATTTTGGCCCTTCGTTCAAAGTGAAACACTGTCACTTTAGAAGTACACAGATTATTCATTTGGGTACTTTTTATAACAAAGACATGAAAGTCTACCCTTTCAGGTATTTTTTTGTTAAATTCAATTAGAATTATTTTAAAGATTAATTTATATTTCTTTTTTTACCTTATCGGCTCACTAATCGGTCACTCAATCCGCACAATTTAATGAAACTAAGAAATGTTAGCTATACGAAAATACCACGAAGCATCTATCAGCTAACGAAAATTCTTAAAAAAAATCCCTTCAAAAACTATTTTCATTTACTTTATACGATACGTTTAGCAGAATGTTATGAAGAAAACAAGAATTCACTATACGAACTATGTACATATATGTGTTTGAACTGACGCTTTTGGGAAAATTAAATCAAATCTCGCAAAACCACACAGCGCTCCATGCAATAGATAGACGCATTTATAATATAAATAGATGCACCAAACTCACTTCAAACTTCGATTGCACTCCAGTGCCACTCCCGTGAACTACAATGGGTACTCTTCGAGTAATTCCATTTTAATTTGGACAAAGCGTAGCACAACTTTTCCGTTTAATCACAGTCGCATTTGAATGCGTGGAACGTGGCGCACAATAAAATTTAATCGAGGGCAACAACTTTTTTAGCACGTTCTCGTTAATACGAATCGACAGCGTAATATCGTCGCATTGTTGTCGATATTTCGTCGGTGGTATCGATATAAAAACGTGGCGTCGTTTGTTAAGCAATTCCTTCGACATATCGTTTTGTGCGGCTGACCCACTGCATAAATCATCATTATCATTTAGGGGCGGCCATTGAATCCACTTCTGGATGAATGGCGTCCCATAATGCCGGTATTATGGAGCGTATCTAGCAGCCACTACTAGCGTATACCAACCACCGTACAAAAGCTTCGGTGATCGGTGAGTTGGTTCCCTTCATTAAGGCGACGTCGATGAACCAAAGTTTTTCTATGGCCTCCCCTTTCACACTGAGAATTATAAGCAATCAGTCATCTTCCATTTAACGGAACTCAAGCTTAAAAAATAATAGTCGATTGCTTTTTCAAACTCCTGTTGATTTACAAATGTATGTATCTATTCATATTCGTCCTGTTAAATCCATCTTGCGAATCGAACAATGTAGCTTTTTTACCGCGATCGAACGAACGAACGAACGATTCAAGATTCTTTAAATTTTACAATTATGTATGTGCATCAAACATTCGATCGATTATATTTGCAATTACCAGCAGTGTATTCATGTTTTTATTTTATTAAATAGTCGCCATTTTCTGTGTGCCAGAATACTGTCCTCATTTTCTGCAAACGCTTTCCTTTTTTTGTAATTACTTTGTGACTTTATTTGTTTTCAGACGATAATGTGTTCGAAATGCTTTTTTTTTTTATTTTAGTTTAACTGTCTTTCCCCTTAATTACACTAGAAAAAGAATTTAATTAAAGTAGAAATGAATATTACATTTTCAATTGACAAACATACAAGCAGAGGTTAACAGTTTTCAACATCTTTTAAGTAATAAAATTATTGATATAATGATATTTAAACTAAATGAATATTAATTTTGTAATCATCGTTCCGTTTGATAAGCATACCAAGATTTAATATAAAGTGAAACAAATTTCCGATAATTGTTTTCCAATTTTAATTATAAGTTTTTAGTGTATTAAAATTTTATTTTTCATTAAAATTTAATTAGTTTTACAACTTTTATAATTACTTCCACAATGTTAAATAACGTTTGAGGCGTTAATCTTAGTCATTTTAAAAACATTCATTAAAACTATGAATATGAAACTTCAGCTCGAATGACTTGCTAGTTTAAAATTAATGTTTACAAAACAGTGAAAAATACACGGCACTGGTTGATACAAGTCAATCGAAATGTATGCAGTCGATTACTAAGATTTCATAAATCGGTATTTCCCAGTGTGGTCTTTTTAACTCCAGAAAATAACTAATAACACTGACTATTGATTTCAATACTCACTTTGAGCACAGCGATACTATATTTTGAGTTATAGACCGCAAAAGCCAAAAAAAATGGATATTTTTACATTTTTTAAATAGTAAATATCTCATAAACGAGAGCATATCAACAAAAATCATTATCAAATTCGAATTCAGTGGGTTAAACTTAGTAAAGATTAACCAATCTCCGCTCTGGGTATATTTTTTGTTGCTCAGTGTAATTCAAGTATTGTATATATGTATGTATATGTACATATAAGAATTTTGTAGCCCAAAAATATTTATACGTTAATTCTGGATAATAATAGATATTGCTAAAACTAATCCCAAATTATCTTCACCTGTGATGGATACGCATCAGAAAAATGTAAATTTATCGAACGAATATGCTTCATTGCAGTGGAATCTTATTTACATTCAAAACAATTAGCTGAAATTAGAAAATATTTTTGGCAAATGGGCCGGCCGCTGTCCTTTATGCGAGATCTGCTAGCCAGAATTAGCGGCTGTTATTGTGGGAGTTAACAGGGGGGGTTTTATGTAGAAGAGAGGGGTGAGCCGACATTATTTGGCAGTTCCTTTCTTTGGATGAGGAGGCTCAGACCCCCATAGCAGGGTGCTCTGCCCCCGATGATGGATGCGCCCCACTACGCGAACAACCCATGCCTCACCCTTCAACCCCTTTGCGTACCTTTGTTGCCGGTGAAATTAAATTACCGCTGGCGAGGGCGCAGTCGCTTTGTTTCGTTTTTCGTTTCCATTCATTTCAATCGGATTCATTATGGCGATCCCGCTAAATCATCTCGCTTTGTGCGTAACGTGCGTCCCGTTCGCCGTCATCGGCACACATTCACGGTTGGAACTGCTTTGCTATGCCGTTGGGTCACTTTCGTTACTGTTGTTCACTACCCTCACGGTTTTACTTTGATGGTCGACGTCATAATACATTACAGTACGTCCTTCACATTCGTAGGTGCCAGTTCCACTCGCATAAAGCCCTAATTCGCGAATGAAACTACCTATAAATACGGGAGTTCAGTGCTGGCGGTTGTGGACGCGTCCGTCTACCTGAGCTGCGAGCGCACGAACCTACTCTAACGCCTTGGACGCCGTGAACGCTGCCTCAGCGAACATAGCTACTACCTCTGCGTTTCTCAGATTTGTCTTTTCCTTTTCTTTTCTTTTCTTTCTTTTGTTACTGTTTCTTGCTCTGTCCTAAATTGCCCTAATTGTGTTAATCAAGTAATTCGGCCATATACCTACGCGCTACATGGTAACATAACCTCATTAAACATTCTCCGGCCTTGTCGCCCTGACGCTGCTACAGCACGTTTGCTGCCACTCTAGGAGGCTGAGCCTTCTCACCTCTGCTAGACTATTCCAGTATTCTGTGTGTCCTCGCGCTACATAAGGTTTCATAACCTCGTGCTCTACTCGTTGGCCACACGTGGTCTTATCGTCCAACGCTCTCATAATAGATTCCATTGACTCATTGGAATTTATAGTGGACTCCATTTCCAAATCCCATTGACCAATTGGACTGTGTGCCCGGGCCACACGTGGCGTCGCGTTCAACCCTCTGAAGTTGGACCCATTGGAGTTTATAGTGGATTCCATTTCTAAACCGCATTGACCCATTGGAACTACCCCATTGGAAATTTGGTCGCATTGGAGGCCAAACTGGCACCGCCATGAAGCCACCACCATTGTTGGTGGCACAAGCACAGCATGTCATGACTCATGCCGAGGCCCTCACGAGCATCAGCGAATGTCTGATTGCTGTTATCAAACTTCGGGGAATGGTAAAACCCGCAAAAACCAGGTCCCAAATTAAAGGGGACTGTGAAGCGTTCCTTCTGGGACTCAATAAAATCGAGGAAACCTTTTCTGGCTTGGACAGACTGATCCAAGCGTCAGATAGCAATCAGCGCGAAGCCAACCTGGAGACGGCTATCGAGGAGCGCATCCTTTCCGCCGTCACCAGTGGCATTGCGCAAGCACTGCCCATGCTACTCAAGGAAGTAGCCACCGCTTCCGCATCAGCTGTCAAAAAGGCAGTGAAAAAATCGAGCTCCTCCGTGACGAGACCCCCTCTGGAGAGCAACACGACCTCGTACGCGGCCATTGCCGCCGCACGACCACCGAATTCGCAAGTGGTCGTGGAGTATGATCCCGAAAAGGGACATACCTCAGAGGAAGCGCAGAAGGCCTTCCTCAACGAACTTGACCCGACCACCGATGGCTTCAAGGTGGTTAGGTGGCAAAAAACAAAAAGGACCCCGGGCATAGTAGTCACGGTACCCGAGGACCAGGCCACGGACGTTATTGAGAAAGTCCGTGGCAAGGGCTTTAAAGCCCGCCTGGGAGACAAAAGGCTACCCAGGGTTAAGCTTCTCTACGTCCCCCGTTCTCTGGCTGAAAAGCCGGAGGAACTATCAAAAGCGCTCTGTGCGCAAAACCTGGAGACGCTCACCCAGGAGGAGTGGGATAAGATAAAAATAAGCCACAAATTTGGACCTCGGGAGGGGAACTATGTGCATGTAGCACTATTCGTCCCCGCCGCGGCGCGAAAACTCTTATTAGATGCCGGCGTTGCTTACATTGGTTGGAACTCCTGCAAAGTCGGGGACTTTACAGGAGTGACCAAATGTCACAAATGCCTATGTTATGGCCACTCAAAGCCCACTGCCATGCAAAGGTTCCCACATGCGCTCACTGCGCCAGCATTGGTCACGTGATTGAGGACTGCCAAGCCAGAGCGCAACCGAAGACCAAGAAGTGTCCTGCCTGCGCTACTTTTAAACGCCCAGCCGATCACTATCTGGACGACCAGAATTGCCCCGCACGAGTCAGAGCGGAGCGAAATGTCGTCGATAGGACGGCATACTAAAGGAAAAGCGTTGCAATGCATAACAAAAACATTATTCTACAACGCCCATTACGGATCGGGCAGCTCAACCTCGGAAGGTCTGCTCCGGCCACGCACGAACTTCGGCAGCTAATCCGGGAATTTAAACTGGATTTTCTTTTAATCCAAGAACCTTATGTTTTTGACGCAACAATTCGAGGCTTGGGCAGCGATGTCACAGTCGTGGTTGGTGGACCCAATCCCAAGGCTGCCGTGATCTCTGCGATGCCGGGCGCGCGCGCTGTGGTCTTTCGGGATGTCTCGACGGACCACCTCGTGTGTGCGGACCTTTCATGGGAAGGCGGCTCGATCTGCCTCATCTCACAGTACTGTCAATTTGCAGATTCAATTCATGTGCATATTGGCCAGCTGGGGAGAGCGCTGGAGCGCGTTGCCGACCGCAGCTTTGTGATTGGCAGCGACTCTAACGCTCACTCCACACTTTGGGGCCCCGGTCCAACGGACGCCAAGGGGGAAGCGGTGGAGGATCTCATTGCGTCGTTTGACTTAAATCTTATCAATGACCCACTCGGTCCGCCAACTTTTGTTGGTTATGGTATGGGCACATCTCACATTGACATCAGCTTGACCTCGCGTAGCCTAGCTCGAGCTGCTGGACAATGGTTAGTACACTCTTCTGCCTCCATTGCCGATCACAACCTAATTACGTTCACCATCGGCGAGGTGGAATCCCCACCCGCTGCCTCCAGTGTGCTTCCTCCGCTATTCAGCACCCGTGACGCGGACTGGCAGAAATACTGTGAGCGACTTGGCCTCCTACTCGAACGCGCACCGATTAAATCAACCACCGATCCCCATACCCAAACGGAACTTTTACAGGAATACCTAATAGACACGGCTGAGCGATGTATTGGGCACAGGAGGCCTCGCCCTCCACAGAGCTTATATGCTCACCATGGTGGAACTCAACACTCTCTGAACTGCAGAGAGCGGTTCGGAGGGCGCGACACTCCCTACAACGGGCACGAAGAGCAAGGGCTCCTAACCCGGAGCTGATCTCAAGCCAACTTTCCTCATTTCGCAAAGTTCGTTCGGAATATTTCAGATCCATTAAGTCCGCAAAGAAGGAAAACTGGCAATCTTTCGTCACTCTTCACTCCAAAGAAGGCCCTTGGGGGACGCCTTATCGAATGGTCCGTAGGGACAGATCAGGTGCCCGTGTGCTCTCAACTCTGAGAGTGCCAGGCGGAAGCACAACTCCTATTACTGCATCACAGATTGCGGCCTCATACATTGACGCGCTTACCTGCACGGATAACGCAACACTGGATACTGTAAGTCACAAACAGATACGCGAGAAAGTCAGCGTTGGACCACAAACTGGAAAACGGTGCTCCCTTCCGGAGAAGAGAGAGGTGGAAGTTGCGTTTAACAGGCTGAAACCCGGGGCTTTCCCTCCTTGACCGTCTTGATAAAACCGCCCTCGTGGCCCATTCTGAACCAATAATGCATTTTTTTTTTCGCAGCATTTTGACCGAGGCATTTTCCAACTGCTGGAAGTCTGGTCTCCTGACTGTTCCCTTAAGCAGGTACTGATAAATCACCGGATGATCCAAAGCCTACAGGCCCATTACCCTTTTGTTGGCATCTCCAAGGCATTTGACAACGCGTAATGGCCAATGGAATCCTGCATTAAAGACGGAAAACCGCCCTCTCCATTCTAACCAATACGGCTTCACTATTGGGAAGTCCACTGAGGACCTCCTATCTGCCGTTCTTAATTTGTAAATAGGAGCAAAATATGTCCTCGCTATTTTGTTGGACATCTCCGGGGCATTTGACAGGAACGTGGTGGCCTGGAATTTTAAACGAATTAAAGACGCGAGGGATTCCGGAAAATCTATACGCTGTTTGAAGCTACTTCAACAGTCGAACGAACAATGTAGATATAGGACCGCCTTGTGAACTGGAGCAAATCCACGTCCCGTTTGGGCTGCGCATAAAACAGGGCCATCCTTCTCCATTCCGGTGCGGTTCCGCTCCCGGAACAGTGCGAACTTTTGCCTACGCTGATGATGCCTCTTTCGACCACGTTAGATGCACTCGAGAAAAGCTTCAAGTATCACTTCTGAACTGGAGCGAGCGGAAGGCCTCACGTTTGCTGCGATAAACAGAAGCCATCCTTCACCTGTCGCATCCAAACATGCGCAAGCCCAGGATCCTCTTTGACCACGTTAGATTTAAATTTCCCGAATCTGTAAGATTGCTGGCCTACACGTCGATAGACAGAGAAACTTCACCTGTCACGCCAAGACTGTCACGGAGGCTCGCCTCCCGCAACTGTATTCGTCATCTGACAAGGGTGGCCAGCGCGAAGGCTACGCCGCTGCCGTTTGCTGGGCCCATAGATGTATCTTCTTTTCAGTCAGCCGACCACTTATCTCTGGTCAGAGAAGGGCACTTCTTCGCCTTACAAAAGCGTACTCTTCCATTAGACCTTAGAGTCCAAGTCGCGTCTGCTGGGTACTATTTTAAAAGGACCCAACCAATCAAGTTCCCAAAAATAACCTGCGATCCCTCCAACTACAACAAGGAGGCTGACTTCAAAGCAGCGGTACACCGAGCTGCAATCGGTGCATGGGACGACAGGTGGGTGAGCTCCTCCAAAGGAAGATTCACTTCTCTCTTCTTCCCGACAGTCAACCGCAGACTTCGTTCCAAATGGTTTGAGCCCGATCACTGGGTGTCACAGCTCGTGACCGGGCATGGCTCCTTCACCGCCAAACTTCATAGCTTCACACTAGTTCCCTCGGAAAACTGTGATTGCGGAGGCGAGATACAGGACGCCGACCACATTCTGTGGGTCTGCCCACTGATGTCTGACCCACGAGTAACCCTACGTGCAGCACTGAGAGTACCAGTGGGTCCCCTTAGGTATGAGGACCTTCTATCATCCCCCCGCGCCTTCAACGCTTTTCGCCGATTCGCGGCAGCATTTGGTGAACTCGTCTATCCACCTCCTAACGCGCCACTAGCATTACCTCAACAATCTATACCTTCTGCGCTCACAGGGCCCCCTGCAAATTATATATTATCTGCAAATTTAACACACTCCACACATCTAGGACCTTCTGGAAACACTACACCTACCTCACCCTCAACGTGTTCTGCATGCACAACGTCCGCACGGCCTAGGCGGACGCCTCTACCTTCAGTGTGCCTCATATATATAATTACTACCTTCCCTTGCGCCTTAAGCGCCCCTCGCGCCCTCGGCGCTCCCTGCGTACTCAGCGCCACTACCTGCCGCTAAGCGGCAACATCTCGAGAATCAGTTTCTCCCTCGCCAGCACTGAACTCTGCTGATAAAACCCATTCCGGGAACAGGCTTTCACTGGGGGACGGGTGGCCATTGTGGCACATCCCCCCCCATCATGATCACTGGTAAAGAACACATGTTGAATAGCATCGTTCTCTACTATCTTCGCGACTAGGAGTCTTCCACTCTCGTGAATTCCACGACAAGAGAGGAATCCTCCCGGGCAGCCCAATCTTAATGTTAACGATAAAATCATCGATAAAAATTTAAACTATCACAAGTGACACGCTCTTCTAAGAACACCGTCATGAGTGACCGCGATTTTTCAAAAATACTTGCACGAAGTCCTCTTATTGGTTTGAGTCAGTCCTTCTGGGCGACTAATACATGAGAGGGGGAATGTGGAGGAGGCGCAACCTCCGTGGGACATGGCTGTTATATAATCATTGTACCTATAAATACGGCTACATAAAAAATCGCAGTGTGTAGCCACTACTCACTATAGAAGTAAAGTGTAATCTACAAGAAGGAATACAGATGTGAATGTGAAAGAATTGTGTACACAAATGTGGTTTTAAACGCTCACGCAATGATTCACTGTTCTCATGCCGCCACTTCACGTTCGCGCGAATGTTCGTCAACCGATGGCCCTAATGCCGGCTCTTCATATAGTACGAGCGCTGACGAGCGGTGCCGAGCGCCTAGGTGTAGGTAAACATTCGCGCGAAGGCCAACGTTTTTTATAAAATTCGCGCGATGGCCAACGTTTTCGTAAACATTCCGAGTGTATCCGCAAAAATGGAGCGTTCGCTGTGCTCGTCCGTCGCGAGCGCAACGATCGTGTTGCTAGTGGCGCCACTCTGGTGTCAACTAGCAAACGGCAGCGAAAGAAGTGTCGCATCACTGCCTACAAAAATGTCAATAGCAGGTCCCATATAGGTCAATAGCAGCAATAATAGGTCCCATATAGCAGGTTCTTGTTCAAGAAGTTCAACAAAGTTTAGAGTAACAGAATTGGTCCACATGTTTCCGCGGGAAACTCATAAACGACACTGAATGTGGAGGGGGAAGGGTTCGTAAATTGATATACAATGGTTCGTCACCTTGCTAAATGTCTTGGAAGCTTGGCATTTTTGTAGGCAGAGACTCGACACTTCGTTCGCTGCCGCTTGCTATTTGACACCAGAGTGGCGCCACTAGCGATACGATCGTTGCGCACTCGCGACGCACGAGCAGCGGCAGCTACTCGAAACACTACGGCCAATATTTCACGAACATTCCACGAATATTCCACGAACATTCGCGCGACCAGTGAAGAGGCGGCATTAGGTGACGTCGTCGAATGCTGACGAGCATTCGCATGGAAGTGACATGCGTGGTCAGAGAGCTGCTATCTTATCGCTGATTGCGCCACTCTAGTGTCAACCAAACGCACAGACAACACTGAATGTGGAGGGGGAAGGGTCCGCCATCTTGCTTTCTTCGCGGTTCGCTCGACTTCAAGCGATGCACCGCGAGTGCTTATACAGTACGTTGGCCTTAACGCGAGAATGTTCGAGTGATATACCCACACGTGGACGCTCGGTACCTACTGCTCATCAGCGCTCATCCAATGCGAAGTGGCGGCATCACTGCTACCTGACGTCTAGCCGAGGAGTGGGGGTACCCGTTGGCCACTGGCCGTCTCTGGTTTTCGTGTCGTGCCACGCTTCGATGAAACGTTTTATTAAACTGAGGGGCGGTGCGGGTGGCGGAGGGGACGCTCGAATTTTTGGGTCGGATCTCTCTCTTGCACGAACGCGCAAGAGCAACAAAGAGGGCAATAGCCTACCTCCAAACTGGAGGAGTGGGGGTATGCGTCTCAGCTTATAGCTCGTTCCAATTGTATGGAACGTTGGATGAACCGTTTTTTCTCTACCGAGCGAAAATAAGTTTTACTTTAAAAAACATTAATGTCATAGTCCAATATCCAGTAGCAGACACGATGATTTTCTCCTGTACGTATTATGTGTCCTCTATTCTGGAATTGGAGTCACACGATTGGAAAAAATAAGGGTGTACATATATTTCAGATTCTCGCAATGCAGTACGAGGACAACTTTCGCCTTCGCGTATTTCGCTATTCGGTTCATTAAGTGCATGAAATTCGGCCATTTGTATGTGTCAATGCCGATAAGGTTCGACGTTAAGCACGGTCTTATATGTATGTATGTACGTACATATGTATGTACATACATATGTGATAGAACTTCTGGCGAGAGACGAAGAAAAAGTGGAGGTGACCGAAAATCGATAACAAAACCGTAGATGATTCGATGAGTTATGTGAAGTCTCACCGAAGAGAAAAAAAATATATCCTTCGGGATGGATTTTCTGAAGCCAATGAATAGTGCCGAGGTCCTGAAACTGCCTTTGATCTGATAGCCCGGTTGACCTTAAATATTTCTTTCCGTCTTCCACAAATCTTTTCTTATTGCGATGTATCTTTCGACAATATTCTTATACATTTCATTGCTACCATACCAATTATCATTTAATTAAATATAATCTTGGACTTGCTACAACTATCTTATGAGTTTCGTGTATAGTTATTTATTTTACTGTTAGATAAATTTCAATATCATTTTACATTAAATTGAATTTAAAAAAAAAAGATAAATTATTTATTCGACTAATGCTCAAATCCTTTGTGCGAATTCTTTTGAGCTTTTATGTATGTCAGGAAAAAATTTGAACCGTTCGAATTAAAAAAGAATCAATTTATATTTTGTTCCGTTCGGATGTCATGCGAGTATTCAGACTAATTGGTTTCGCGTCCCGTGGGTTTTTACTTTTGATTGCATTCCAAATTGAATTTCTGCTTCGCGGAAGCAAAACCAACTCATCTTTATTTACCTGTCACACCACAACATACGCATACAAGCACTATTTTTTTTTAGAATCCATATACATACATATACAAATGTGTAAAAAAAATGCTCGTCCGTATTTGGTTCAAGTTTCGACAGAACCCAAATACGAATTAATTTATAAAAATTAAGCTTATTAGCAGTCGACGCGAGGCCTCAAACCAAATTAAACCACCCAGTTATTAAACGCCACCGCTTAATTTGAATAAATCTCTCGGCGAAAAAATTATAAATGCACAAAAATGGCCATTGTGTATAAACGATACGCATATATCGTAATAAAGAGCGCGTTTCACTCGTCCATTAGCAACATTTACACTTTGATTTCATTAAAAGTAAATCCCATCCCCGGGGGTGGGTTATAATCATGGGGTGTATTCCGCGCACGCGCCCATCCTCGCGCCTGGGCTCTAAATGAAATTTCCCACAAAAGAGGTCTTCGTCGTGAAGGTATCTATTAATATTGATTATAAACATATTAACGGAAAAGCCCCCCATTGTTTGAGGGGGGTCGCGGGACCCCTCCATTAGACCGCGACCCTCTCTTATTCCCCTCCCCGCTCTCCCATTACGGGAGGGCTGTGAGCCCGACGCTAATTTCAACAAAATAAATTCGACTCGGAGGTCAAAACATCAATTAAATTTCTACCCTTACAGTGTTTCGTCCGCCTCGTTAATTTCCACCAATTTCGTGATAAATTCCGCTAGTCCGTCCCTCGTTCCCCCCCCCTTTCTTTGCGCGTTTAAACGATGAGTAAATAACACTTTCTAAGCGGAGCCGATACAAGAAACGGAATGCGTTTCAAAGTGTCCAATTAATTTTCGCATTTTCCAGCGTCTTACGCGGCGTATACAATAAATACCGTTTTGTGTATTGGTGTGTGTGGAAAACGCGCTAGGGTCATTTGGGACAATCGACGACAGCACCCAACGAAACTCACTAATACTACATATTTTATAGTTTACAGCTATATAATGACATTTTAATTCCATACCGTTTACACTCTAAATCCCGGGACACACTAGGTGACTCTAGTCTGCCAAGTGAAGACTTGTCGGAGACCGTGGTCTCTCGTGCGATTTACTCGGGAGACTTGCGAGCGACTTGCAACCTGGCAGGAAATCAAGTGACGTAGTTTATATATGTACATACATACATAGCCATATATTTTCACGCAAAAAAGAGCGATCGCGCGACATAGGTAATTAAATCAGCAGACTTCGCGGAGACCAGGTGTGGCATGCTCCATATAACTGCATACGTTTTGTCTGGTCGCTCTGGTCGCTGAAACTGGTCGCTCACACGTCTGCAGGCCAGAGTCGCCTAGTGTGTCCTGGGTTTAAGCCTTGATATCATCTATACATGCCTGTGAACATGTCGTGTCAATTGGTAGGGGTATCGAATCAACTATTTATATTTTTGTTCTACCGATCTAAAATATTGAAATAAATGCCAACGTTAGAATTTCGCATGTAATACAAAAAGTATTGGCCAATAACCGTGTTAAAGAACAACGTTAACGAGAGTATCGTTTAATTTGATTGAATTCAACCTTTTCCACGAAGAAATTTGTTGTAATTTGAGTAGAACAATCCAAAGCGAATTAAAAACTTTTTCAAACTAAACGTGATTTGAGTTTGAGATTTCTTACACGAAGTTTTGCGATTTCTTCGCTTTTATTTTTCAGATATTTTTTCATTTTGATATTATAATTTTTTTTTATATGTATGTATGTACATACATAGGTACATACACACGTATATTGCATAAAATAAAATGATAAAACAAACGTTTACGTGAGGCTTGCATTAAAACAACACTTTTAATTTAATATGAAATATGTGCGAGAACATTTTTCAAAATCGGTAGTCGCAGTATTAAATGCCCGGATGAAAAGAAAAACCATTAGTGTTTAAGACGGAGTGCCTTGAAAAAACATTTTAAAAGCCAGAAACGCAAAGCCAGAAAGTGGATAACGAGACCATGTTTCAACTTTATACAAATTTTTATGGTAACTTCCGTAAAAGTTACTCGTTAAAATCATCGCAGATTTTGGCACCGTCGAATGAACGCTTTTAATTAAGTATCTTACCAACCAAAATAAAAGTTATTTTATTTTATAATTCATCAATTAACAATATTTACCTTGATGATCAAAAAATATATAACACTCACTGTCTCAGTTACAATAATTGTCGTACTTAGCACCCAAAGTACATACATAAACAAAGTCAAACCCTTATCTTGAATTGTAACATTAACAATTATTACCTTTTGGCGTGGACTTACATAAACTTTATCTTTAATAATATTAAGCAAAAAAGGTTCAACCTATTTTGCACTAACTGCTAACGTAAAATTGACCAAACAGATTCTTTGTATAGGGGATAATGATCGCGTTCACCGGTGTAAATGGGTCATTAGAAGCTGTATATTATAATATAATGTATAACACGTATTATGATCCAAAGCATACATACCTTAATAAATCAAATGCCATAAAAACTGTCTAAATAAAAATTAAAGCAAATGTAAAATTTTAGCTCTGATATAACCTATTGAACAATTTTACATGCCTTATTTGAACATTGAAGGGGAAAGGTTACGTCATTTGATTTCGATTACGTTTTGTGAGAGTTATAAAGCCGATGCGTGATTTATGGCATCCCATTATAATCACATCAGATTTACATGCCGCGTCGCATTGGTTTTTGACGAAACGTAAAATTTAGCATTAGCAAAAGAAAGTCTACTTTCTAACGTGCCGAAAAACCGCATTGTTCGCTAATGTTCGCGTTACGCTCGTACAAATACGTACGCACGCAACGAACGAAACACACGCAACGCACACTCAAACTATTTTATGTATGTATTTATACGCAATAATATACTCGCTACATGACAAAATTTAATTCGAAATGATAAAATAGACAGAGGGAGATATTTTCAGTGGACCTTTCGTGTTCACATTTTTCGAGTACCTACTAAAGCGTGTTATAAGGGTATATATTCTCAGCGGTATTGCGCGCTTTCCTGCGTATAGAGAATCCGAAATAATACCGATCTCGCTCACAAAGACGTTCCTTATTATTGCGATTATTACATAAATAGTTTACCGGGGTGTGGCCACCGTGTTCAACCCTTTTCCCATGCCCCCTTCTTCGCTAATACACTCACGTTCTTTGAAGTCTGACCTTTCACCCCCCCCTCTTCCCTAGTTTACCTTTTCCCAGAACTAGACTCTAGTGGTATATTCATTTAATATATTATAACGTGTCGCTCACTACGAAATACTTTCTTATTTTTCTTCTTTACCGTATAAAACCAAAAATAATAGCCTCTCAAATGTTCCAGACGCTGATATTTATATACGGCTGGGTAATAAAAATAAACGGATTGATTGATATGTACATACAAGCCCTCTAAGTAATTCGAGCTGAAATAATAAAAGTGAATATTAGGTGAATGTAGATTAAGCGTTGTAAAATATTGACTCGCCTATGATATTGATTTTGGTGTCAATGTAGAAATGAATTTAATTGATCGGAAGCTTAATAAATTGGAGTAGCTGAGTTTAACAGCGGACATTTCGGGCTCAAGTTAGTACAAACTCTTAGTTCAACCCTACATTTGTACGTTAAAAACCATTTGCGAACATTTATTTGTATTTTATAAATAAAATTAAGCATCTGAGATAATGATGACAAATTTTATAAAACAAATTTAATTTGTTTTTTCTGTCACGTAAAATTAGTAATCTTCGTAAATTTTGTAACTTGAGCGTAAAACATTGAAATTTTCCACAGCTCAGCTCAATTTAAATAAAATGGAAATAAACGTAAATTGGGAAACGACGTATACCATCTAAGAGTCTGTAGGGATTGTATTAAGAATTCTCTTCGGCTTTTTTTCCTTTAAGAATCCACAAAATCCTTCGTTAACAATGGTTAATTTTCAACAAGTAAAATTACTAAATATACCAATGTACATATGTACATATATTTTACATTACAAATTCATCGAGAATTGTTTTATGTCATAATTTATTATACTTATACAATATTAATTATTACCTAAATTTGTTTACTCATTTGTTCTAACAGCCTTGTTCCCACGAAGGTTAACATCGCGTCATTTTATTTTCTATTCCGTTTTTTGGTCACACATTTTTTGTGCATAATCAAATCAGATCTCCATTAAATAAGGCCAAACTTTCGCCACACACATTGACATTTCCATCAATCACAATTTGCGCGGCCATTATCGGATTATCCCAAGCACACACACACACACCGTTTGAGTACTGGATCAGCGTTTTTCAAAGCTTTACAAGTTACAAAATACCTGGATGACTAGATAATCTCAGCGTAATTTAAAAATTTTCCATGTCAATCTCATAAATTGTTAAACCATCTCCCCTCTTATGTTGATATGTATGTACATACAATATATCTTATTATACGAATCAAATTTAAAGAACACTTCATGTTGAAATTTACAAGCATACTTAGTTTATACACTGCAGTACATACTTTGAGAATCGCTGCGTAAACAGTCTGACACACTTTCAGCAAACATCCCCCTCATTTGACTTTTCGTCGAACGCTATGCCTGTTTATTTTTCGAATTATATTAGAGAATTTTCTTGGACTCTAGAGAGTAATTTATAAATCAAATATTGAATAAGTCGATAAAACGCTTTCGGAGCCGATCCTTTACTGGGGCTAGTCCCATCGTCCAAATAATATAACATATTTAGAAGGGTTTCTTAGCCCTTTTGCCAAGAAACTGAGCAACTAAGCGAGCACACCCATCTCTCACTTTATAGGGGTTGAGAGAGAAGAGGGGTGGAAGGTATAGCGCGCTAATGCATATTTAAACGGGGCCGGCTTTAGACTTTTTCGCTTTCGGCAAATTCACAGACAACGATATCCGTCTCGCTCTCAGTTTTTCATTCCCATTTTTCTCATGTTCGATACCTGGACGATGTACTTACATATCTTTCAAACGCCAATTCTTTTCCTACGTTAAATTTTCAGTCTACCCATTAGCTACCGGCCGTATTTTGCAGGCTGAACTCAGTACGATTATACTTGTACATATGCGTGTTTAGTATTATGTATACATATTTTGTCGGATAAAAATACGTTAATGAATTCGGCAATTTATTTCGCATTAGAAAGTTTAACTTTGGAAACGCTAAAAGTATTCAATGTCAATATTTTATCTGGCTTTCACTCGTTCGCTAAATGAATGTGAAAATCATCGTTTCAGCAATTTTTAAATCGATTTTTCTTTCGTTTAAATATAATCGCAGTGCTGCTGTCGTTTCACGAACTGGAAATCTACGATTCGATTCTCGATATGATCAAACGATTCATTTGATTTTTGTTATTTGACTCGACTATAGCTACTGGCAAGGTTTAACAGTTTTCAATATTTGAAAATTTGCTGTTCTTATCTTACTATGTATGTATATGAAGAATAATTTAAATCTCTACGAAAATACGTTGGGAATTTTTACTTCAAAATAATTAGAATCCAACATCCCGCTATGCTTAAAGAAGAGGACTTTTAACCAATGCGTATTGCCAATTTATTATGACATACATATGTACGTACGAATGTAAAACGTGGATGCTGAACTCAAGAATGCTACGCAAAATTCAGTGCACAGTGCATAGAAAGATGTATTATTGGAATAACAAAATGAGATCGAAAGAGGAATACATGGGTAGGAACATAACCATAGTGGCGGATATAGCGGAACGTGTGAAAAAGCTGAAGTAGCAGTGGGTGGGACATATAGCGAAAAGAATGGATGGCTGATGGACGCGAGAAGTACCTACTTGAATGGTACCCGAGAAGATATTGAAGAAAACAAAAAAGACCAAACCGACCATGGGCTGACGAATTAAGAATAATGTGTGGAGTCAAATGGATGCAGATTTCTCCTGACAGACAGGAATGGAAGAAGATTGGAAAAGCCTTCATCCAGCAGTGGTTGGTGAATGGCTAAAATCGGCGATGCTATGTATGTAGAATCAATTACTTAAATCTAATCCAATAACAATAATTATTTTTTTTAATTTAGTAGCAAACTGGAAAAAATAATCAGATTAACTTTGCCGTACAGTAGGCGAAAGTAATTCAAAAGATCTTACTACCCTAAATACAGCTAGTATAAAATATATGACAAACCGTTAAAATTCAGCGGTAAGTATGTACATACATATGTAATTTATGTATGCCAGCCAAACCGTTTTCATAATTGGAGGAAGCGTTTTGTATGCTCGTGAACATTCTCTCAGAACATGTCAATTTGATATCGGCAGTGACGAGTTACGCTCCTCTCGAGTGTAATTAATCCTACTGCGTGTACTGCCGCGTTAAAAGCACAAACTGCCTCCAAACAACTAACAGCAAACAGTCGAGGACCTTCAAGAGCATCAGGATGTTAGGTCCTCCCACTCACCACCCACTAAAACCACCCTGGGAGATGTTGCTTCTCATTTTCTTGCGGCAGGTTAAGTGTTCTCGGAGGCTGCGCGGCCCCGCGAGACGACCTCATTAAACTGCTGGGATTTTCGTGCACAACCTTCCCGTATAAATCCACCAATGTCGAGGAAAATCTCTGATATTATGTATGTATGTATGTATAATATACATTCGCAAGGTGAAAGCGTATGAAAAAAGAAAACGCCGCCGAATCGCTAAGTAACCCATATTAATTTTTTTCTTCGACCCTCTTAATCCGTTTTTTTGCCGAAACGTGCGCACTGTGCTCTTTTTTAATACAGACTTTTTTTTTAATAACTTTTATATTAATTTCGGTACGCGCATGTATACAATACGTCTGTGACCCACTTGGACAAAGTCTGAACACTGCACTGTGCCGTGCCAGGTTCACTCGCTAAAAGCACCTAAAAACTGCTATGATAAAAGCGAAAGATAGTTTCTCATCTTTTATTTGTGAGCTACATGTTGAATCTTATGAAACGTTGCTTTCATGTTAATATGTGTAGTTATTTCAATTAACCTTTCACGTTCCGGTGTCTTTAATGTGCGTATTAATTATCATACAAAATGTATACTTATTAAAAGAACACAAAGTGTGGGTAGTACATAATATGGCCTTTTATAAGCGCCTTGCATTATATCCAAAATAATTAACAGTATCATTTGAAATGTGCACACTTTTCAAATCAATGTCAAGTTGTGACCTTTGTTTTGTATCAAGTAATATGGCGCTAACGTTGAACTTTTCCTTCACCACGGTTTCAATTTCGCTGAATATTCCTTTTGTTTTATCGATTTAAATGAATTGATACATACATAGTTACTTGTGTGTGTGTTGATTCGATTATCTCCAGGTCGGTTGCACACGTCTGGATTTATCCTCTTTCCAGGTGTCTTTCGAAAGAAAGTGAGCTTCACACTTTAACATGCTCTAGTGGACGTAATTTTTCTTGAGTATCCGCATTTTCAGCAAACCTCCACTTGACTGCCTCTGAAACCGGGTCGATCCACTCCTTTGAGGAGTTGAAAAAACCTGCTTTCTCATTCCACTGTGTTTTTTCAACCGGCGGGCTTTTGAATGTACATCTTTTTTCATTTATTATCTTGTAGATGTCATTTATTCAAAAAACTCGCTTGCTAATTTTATTATACAATTTTTCATCGTATGCCTTTCCATAGCTTCGTAAAATGTACTTGTATTTATATTTTAGATTTAAAATGAACGCTAAACATGATAATCGCTTTGGGCGAATTTCATTTGCTTGTGTACATTATTGGAAGATTAAACGAATTGTTGTTAAAATTATTTGTTAACCGCCGAAGTTAATTACGCTCATTTCACGCTATTGACCGTTTAAACTTACGCGCCTTTTTGTATAAATCATCTCTTTAACATTTTGGGGGAAAATTTCGACAAAATATTTATACTGTATAATTTTGCTGACAAGCGCTTAAATTGGAGTTTTCTTAATGAACCGCCCACTTCAGGGGCGTCCATCGTGAAACGTACAATTCTTAAAATGTAGTTGTAAATATACGTTAACTACACACGATGTGATGAATAAAAAGATTTGTGATTACGGTAACCGGTTTTTGAAGGTCTTTACAATTTTACTATTTTGAAATAAGAAAATTAACACATAGAAATCTATATGTACATATTTCAAGTTTATCGCTTTTACTTAATAGCTTCGGTTACGATATTGCTTTTTTATGATGCATGTAACTTATAAATTTACAGAACCCTCCAAATTTGTAAATATTGAATCGAGTTAAACAGTTCGGGAAACTCAAACCAAAGAGTCGCGAAAGAGTTTGACGAGCTCTGAATTACTGCGCTTACGGTTCGTGTCAAGACCGGATCTGAGTCTTTGCGGTTTGTTTGCAGAAGACTTTCGTCCTAATGGAGAATTTCGCTGATTAAAAATTTATGCGACTACCGGTGCGGAATTGGGTCTCGTCCTAGTCAAAACCATTCCGGTCTTGGTCTTACGCTACCGAGGGCCAATCATTCGAAACGAGGGCCAATCCCGTGTTATTAGAACCGCTAGGAAAACCTAGTATCGACCGCACATGGTACACGTCGAGAACACTACAACGAAACATGCGATATATTGAACAGAAGTCGTCAACTGGTCAACCGGTCTATCATCAAATCCATATTTCCGATTAGTATAATATAATTGACTTCACACAACTTTTCGTAATAACTTTTCGTAATACAATAAGTTGAATTTTATATTATACTGAGAGATTATTGATTATTAAGAAAGTAGGATTATTATGTAAATTGAGACATATACAAAGATATTAATTTATAATGCAATTGTTTTACCTCATTTTATATATTGAGGTTCTTTTTTAAATTTAATAAATACAGTCTCAAACCTCAGGCCCAAACATTTTGTCCCAAATAAGCGACTGGCTCTAATAAGTGAAGTTTAAGGAAAAATTAGAAAATATTTTTTTATATACTTTATGTACATACTTGTCGTCGTCTTCGCTTAATGTTTGATATTATGACTTCAACAATTGCATCCATAGTGCAGGCTCCCAAGGGAAGTCTGTATATAAAATATGAAGACCGCATTCTGGCAACGGATATTGTTTTTAAAGATTACAGTCATCAATATTATTGATGTTGTCAGGTCAGAAAGTGGTCTTATTGTTAATGTTTTTACTGTATTATTTCATTTAAAAACCTATTCTATTGCTTCCCACTCAAAACCAAAAATTCCTTCCATACATTTTTTTTTAATAATAATTGGACCACTTTCTGACCTGGAAACATCAATAATATTGATGACTGTGACCTTAAGAAACAATATCCGTTGCCAGAATGCGGTCTTCATATTTTACATACAGACTTCCTTTGGGAGCCCGATCTACTACAGTCTTCATTTTCATTGTAACATACTAAATTGTTATCTATTGTTAAAAAATCTAGATAATTAACAATTGGACACATGTAAGACAATTTCTTTTTTTTTCTTGCGTCCCCAAACGTTCAAAGCCACAAGTGTTGGTTTTTATAGCTCGCCAACCATCAGCGACAAACTGTATCGCTTGTTGGAAGCTAATTTTAGCACTAATATCAAAAAAATTTTAAATTTTTTGTGATAATTAAACGGAACGGACTGTACATACATACATATGTGTGTATGTATGTAGACAGATCGATTAAAAATTGGTTGCAAAAATTGCAAAATTGAACCATGCGGAGTATTTTAAATGTAAATAGATTAAACTCGTATAAGAAATATGTTGAAAAAATGTAAGTGAAACCTTAAAAGTGTGCATGTTAGTATATATCTTTAAGTTAGATAAGAATTTATTACCTAGTATTTAATAAGGGGGTATAATATATGTACATAGTCATAATACTAGAGGTAAGAATATGTTTATAGTTAAGAATTTAAATCTAGAAGAAGTATCTTGTACAGGGATGTTGTTGAATACAATGGACTGTCAGAAGGTTTTAGAAAAATAAACCAAATTGATATGTAGGTTCCTGGCAACCTTAAAACAATACCTCTGTACAAGTGCTAATAGATAACTATGTATGTATTTTGTAATTTTAACTTTAAGTTATTTTATTGTTAAAGTAAAAAAAAACAAATAGTTTTGACAGTGTAACTCTATGTAGAGTAAACTCGCCAAGGTTGAGCATTCCCCACATTAAAACACCTCTAACAATAAAACTAGTATACCTAGATAATAAACGCCTACTCTCGCCGAAAAATTATCGTTGTCAACGCACAACAATAAATAAATTATCGCTTCCATTTCGGAGATAAATCTCCGCGATACAGACAGAAGCAAACAAGCGCAACGGCCCAGTGGGGTGTGTAGTTTGCCAAAACCGCACTACCCACCCACCCATCCACCCAGTAATACTTCATACTTAATAGATTATACACGCACTCGCGTGGTACCGATGTGCTCTGTACATATTTACTTTGTCGAACAGTTGCTCTCAAAACGGTATCCTAACCATATACGAATATTCGTGTTTACGATAAGCCCGCTTTTTGCTCGGATTTTCAGTTTCTCTTGTAGCGCTTTCCTGCGAAATTCAATACAATGCACTCGGCTTCATCGTAATTAAAATATAAATCGTGCAAACCGGTCAATTTTGTTGGCATGGTGTGCTTTCGTGTGTTCCGTCAAAGCGGCTACGATCTCTAAAGCATCTCTCTACGAGTCTATTTAGCTGAAGTGTTTGAAAAATACAAGTAAATAAGCTGTATTTGATTCAGCGTTCTGTCCGGTAGAACAATGTCCGTGCCACTTCAGACCCTTGCTGAAATTACTCCTCTTGCTTTGTGCGAAAAGAAACTCAAACGATAGAAAATATCACGATTTAACAAAGGAATCTTTTACGTTATCAATTCCGACCATTGAATATCTTTGTATGTACATATATACATTAATACAAAGTCGATGTGACGAAATTTTATATAAGTGAATTTTAATCTTTAAGTTAAATTTTAAATTTTAGCTTTTGTGCTAGTTTTAAATATTTTTTATTAATTTATATTCAAATTCAATTGGGTGCTTGTAGCTAGTATACGAGAGTTACTACCGTTATTTTTTAATCAAAATAGAGATATGTAGCTTTTGTTTGACGTTAAGTGCCGAAAGCTCGTTTATAATAAAAAAAATTCGGGTGTGGCCAACCCATGACTTTATCCATATATTTGAGGAATACAAACAGTAACGAAATTATTTTTTTAAGTACGCAAGTAAATAAAACGCATGCACAGCACCACACCAACCAACATACATACACACATACATATCATGAAATCACTGTGTTGAGTGCGCGCGCGTATGTAAAATACGATCTTTGGCATATATTAAAATTAGAAAAACTGCCATTTTCGCTAGTCAGAAGTTCGTATCATCACAAATCAAATCATTAAAATCACAGTATCGCTTACGGCTAACGTTAAAACTATAGATATGAAATTTTATCAAAATTCCCGGAGCCGTTTCGGAAATATTCTGTGGTAAAAGAATTTTAGAATTTTCTACAAGAAAAAAACCCTACTTCCGGTTGACTGATGTTGACCAAATTCCTTATGGCTCTTACACCTTACGTGAAAATAATAGATATGAAATTTCAGCTTGATAGCCTTGATAGTTTCGGAGAAAACACACATACAGACACACACACGCATAAGTACACAGACATACAGACATTTTTTAGAAATCATGAAAACGTGATCAGGGGATGATACTCGATACAAATCAGTCAAAATCTCGAGGTCGAATTTTCGCACGATCACAATACTTTTCCGATTAGGATAAAGTAAAAAATTCGGGTGTAGCCAACCCATGACTTTATCCATATATTTGAGGAATACAAAGAGTAACGAAATATTTTTTTTAAGTACGTAAGTAAATAAAACGCATACAACACCACCACACCAACCAAAATACATATGTACATACATACATACATATCATGAAATTACTGTGTTGAGTGCGCGCGCGTACATAAAATACGATCTTCGGCATATATTTAAATAAGAAAAACTACCACTTTCGGTCGGCGGATTTTAATCAAAACCTTATCAACTCTTAAATTTTATATGATAACTAGCTGACCCGGCATGCGTTGCAATGCCCGATGCCGTTCCCGTTCTATAATACATTCGTAACGTTTACGCGCGCGAAAGCGACAGAGTGTTTTTATTGTTACATTTAGTGAAAATTCTTATTATTCACTATTCACAGACACGCAATTTGTGTTTGTTGGTTCACTTCAACTCTGTGTGCGAGACCTTTGTACGTTTTCTGACGCGTGAGCAGGCCAGTTCCCGATCCCGTTCCAGATCCCGTTCCAGATCCCGATCCCGATCACGATCCCGTTCCTAGTACGTTATCTGACGCGTGAGCAGGCCCGTTCCCGTTCCAGATCCCGGTCCCGATCCTGGTCCCGTTCCCGATCCCGCTTCCCGGTCTCGATCCCGTTCCCGTTCCTAGTATGTTATCTGACGCGTGAGCAGGCCCGTTCCCGTTCCAGATCCCATTCCCGATCCAGATCCCGGTCCCGTTCCCGATCCCGATCCCGTTCCTAGTACGTTATCTGACGCGCGAGCAGGCCCGTTCCTGTTCCTGTTTCCGTTCCCGGTTATTCCAGATCCCGGTCCCGATCCTGATC
This sequence comes from Parapsyche elsis, assembly GCA_022651745.1. NCBI lineage: Eukaryota > Metazoa > Arthropoda > Insecta > Trichoptera > Hydropsychidae > Parapsyche > Parapsyche elsis. The sequence continues at coordinate 4,737,918 of JAGVSN010000005.1, read as the reverse complement.
CCGTTCCCGTTCCCGTTCCTAGTACGTTATCTGACGCGTAAGCAGGCCCGTTCCCGTTCCCGTACCCGTTTTATCCCGATTTTTTTTCACAGGAATCATCCCCGGCATGATCACAATAAGTCCTGAAAGTTTCATCGCGATCGGTTGAGTGGTTTAGGAGCCTATAAGAGACAGACAAACAAACAAACAAACAGACAGACAAACAAACAAACAAACAGACAGACAAACATTCATTTTTATATATATAGGCCCAAACATTTTGTCCCAAATAAGCGACTGGCTCTAATAAGCGAAGTTTAAGGAAAAATTAGAAAATATTTTTTTATATACATACTTTATGTACATACTTGTCGTCGTCTTCGCTTAATGTTTGATATTATGACTTCAACAATTGCATCCATAGTGCAGGCTCCCAAGGGAAGTCTGGAAGTCTGGAAATAATATTATAAAAGATTTAGCTTTAAGTTATTTTATTGTTAAAGTAAAAAATTCGTTATGGCTCTTACACCTTACGTGAAAATAATAGATATGAAATTTCAGCTTGATAGACTTGACAGTTTCGGAGAAAACACGCATACAGACACACACACACATAAGTACACAGACATACAGACATACAGACATTTTTTAGAAATCATGAAAACGTGATCAGGGGATGATACCTGATACAAATCAGTCAAAATCTCGAGGTCGAATTTTCGCACGATCACAATACTTTATCCGATTAGGATAAAGTAATAATTTATTATAAGCAGTGAACTGATGTTAACATTTTTATATTGTACAACCACCCGCATATTGCCTTAATTACAGTGGCAAACAACCCTTTGTGGATTGATTGCACACGACCGCAAACCGGGCTCAATTTCGCTCTTCTTCAGAAGGAAAAATAGAGATACGGTACGAAAAAAAAAAATAAAATAAAAAGAGTCAAGAGAGAAAAAAAAGGATAACAAAATCAAACGGAACGAAATATGTGCGATGGTCGAGATCAAATTGGTAAACATTTGCGATCGCTTTCCACCGAAGGTTATGTTTGCCCCAGTACCCTGAGTCCAACAGACCCGTGTTGAATTTTCGATCAAAACGACCATCGTTTGTCGTGATGGATGACCGTGTTCGAGATATGACGCGCGTGAGCTGATCCGCCATTTCCACTCGATCGTCCGCACGCCAAAAATAAATAAATAAATCGCCCCAGTTGCGACAGTCCACAAATCCACTGTTTGCGAAGCTTTACCAAACGAGCGACCGTTTTGTTGTGTTCAAAGCGTGCTCTATGTTCAATAACGACGAAACTTTAGTGATTGGCAATATCGACAAATAAATACGATAAAACAAAAATTGCCCCCTTTAAACTCTTGAAATCCACGATTTTGATGAAATTTCTCATGTTACAATTTTGTCGTTATTTTTCTGATCTAAATAGATACGTAATAATGATACTATCGTGACGTAAATAGCTTGCGGTATATTATTATTCTAACCATCGATGATTTTTTATCGCTTATATGTACATACATAGTATCTGTCATATTTCATATCATAAACGATGACTTTGATACTCTGTTATCGCTATTTGTGTAAACGACATCATATCAAACCCTAAATTATGCACACATATAATATCCTTTTATATTTCATCATCATCATCATTTTCAGCCGTTCACCATCCACTGCTGGATCCAATCCTCTTTCATTCCTGTCTGTCTTGAGCAATCTGCATCCAGTTGACTCCACACATTCTTCTCCCAATGTCCACATTGCCACTGCAACTTTTTCACACTTTCCGTTGTATGTGCGACTTTGGTCATGCTTCTTACTTTTATATTTAATATATAATATTGTACATAACCTTTTTTTTAACATAGTTAAACAACAGGTCTCACAACACAAAAATCCAAAGCCCAGACCCAATAACAGGTTAACATATAATTAATGGATAGGAAGTACCAATATTTGTTGGAACCGTCTAACAACTGTTAGATAAATTGGCAAAGTCTCACCGGAAACGATTGATCTAAATTTCATGACGATAATTAAGGTCGAGAAAATCATTTCGACATACGGGGATCGAACCCCGGACCTTCATTCACGAACGCTCTAACCACTGCATTGGCTTTATATAATTCTTGACTTTGTATGATTTGTTTTAATTTTTAGCAAAAATTACAAGTATACCCCAGTCGCAAAAAATCGGAATGAAACCTTTTAAGCCTAATTCAATGTGAAATTTTTAATGCGAAATTGGATCTTTGAGTTGTAATTTTTTTTATGTACATACATTATTCAACGAAAAATACCAATCATCCATAATGTGCGTAACACAATACACCACTGAAAAAAGCTGAATGTTCGCATTGATTTATTCAGTCGTACTCAAAGTTTGAAATTTAAGGTTCGAATAATCGTTTTCCACTCAAACGGGCGACCAAGTAGTGACTAAGGAAAATGACGAAAACGCTTACCAAGCGAAGCCAAGACACCCTTTCGTGAAATATCAACTGAATAATGTAGAGATAATTTAATTATTTCGCAATACTCGTAGCACGATACGCGTGAAATATTTTAGGGGTGGGATTTTCCGTCACTATCGTGGGTAGGCTTTTGAGCGGATTTGATTTTCCGGATTTTCCAGGACAGGTGGGCCATAAATACCAACGTAGTGCCACGATCGCGGGCACGTGTAAACAATGCGATCCGCATAGGTTAAGCAAAGACCCAAACAAACCCAACTCTGGCCACCGGAACCCCTCTAGCAACCCCCTTGAATAACCCCATAACCCCACCTCCTTATTTCACTACCCTACGAAACATACATATTTACATTATACCTCAACTTCGGTCAAATATTTACCGTGAGATACGGGGTGGTGTCTGTGCGACATGCAAATTCGCGGATTTTTCACTCGTTTTTTGTTGATTTAACGAGCGGCCGCTGTACATTTTAATATCGGAACAGAGGACCGCTTCCAGTTTAATTTGCAATCGACGAACATTTGCTTCTCGATCGTATCGAACGTTAAGTATTAAAAGCGTTGCAGATCAACTGTAAGCCCTCTGCTATGGCTCTAATCTTCCGATACGATATAGAAATTTCATTTTTGAAGTAAAACTTATTTTTTCTCGGTAGAGTAAAAACGGTTCATCCAACGTTCCATACAAACGGAGCGAGCGATAAGTGGTCACGTATATCTCCACTCCTTCAGTTTGGAGGTAGGCTATTGCCCTCTCTCTTGCTCTTTCGCGTTCGTGCGAGAAAGAGATTTACCCCGAAAATTCGAGCGTCCTCTTTGCGCCCGCACCGCCCCTCAGTTTAGTAAAAACGTGTCATCAAAGCATGGCACGATACGAAAACCAGTCACGGCCAGCGGTCAGCGGGTACCCCCACGTCAGGTAGCAGTGAGAACTGCGAGTCATTGGGTGAGCGTTTAAAAACACATTTATGTACACACTTATTTCACATTCACATTCACATCTGTATTCCTTCTTGTACATTGCACTTGCTTTAAATTGCAAAGAAGTTTTACTTTTTATTTGATTCGCAGATGGATTACGATATTCTGTTTTAAATCTGCATATGCATACAAGCGTTAATAAATTCAATGATGAAACCCCAATTAAAAAATTTTCGTACGAAGCTCGTACTAACATTTGTCAATGTTGATCTTATCTATGTACTCGTATGTACATACATATGTATACACAACATATACGAACAATTCAAACTGGAAAGCGCTGCTTTTTAAAAAACGACATTGTGTGCGATACGTAAATTCATTCATTTTGTTGTAGCCATTACGTTACGGTTTTTTTTCTTTTGTTGCGAAACCCTCAGTAGCTTGGCTCTCTTTAAACAAAAAAATAAAGAAAGGAAAGAAAAAAGAGATTTATTTACTGAGCGTATTATACCAGAAAAAGCCCAAAATTCTCCCACCAATCTTGGCGATTTATGTCATTTTATCTGATGAATAAAATATTGCCGAGTCTACAAAGGAAATTATAATTAAATCTTACAGAGTGCTCCACTTTACAATTTGCTTTAGCTAATTCAATTACGTTACATATCAATATATCAAATGATGTTATTTTATTCATTACAAATTTTTATATTTTTATGATAATAATAAACCTTGATGCCTTTATACGTTGTACAAAGTGCACTCGCTTAGTAGTAGACCCACGACTATTAGAATCTTAAAGGCTGAATGTAAATCGAATATTTATGAGGGCTTAATGAGGCCCCGTCTGCACCTGGGGCTGCTTACCAGGTAAAGGTGTGCCAGAAGCTAATTAGTGACGATAATTCAACCTTATCGACATCCTGCAGGGGTATTCAATTCGACTCTCATTAAAAAAGCGCTGAGAATTGAGTGTAAAGTATGTAAAAAAAAAACCGAACCACATTCAGGACAGGAAAGGCAAACATGTAACTTCCTTGTAATTAATTCTAAAACATAAAATATAAAGAATATTCAAAGAAAAATTCGAGATTATAGCACCGGTTGCAATGAAATTTTATTTGCCTTTACTGTTGAGATAGGAAAATCCATATTTTGAACGGATATGAGTACGTAGTGTGTCGGTGCATTTTCTAGGCGGAAAAGCTTAGCTTTTCCATCGTTGGCAAGAAGCCAATATTTCCGGTTATTATGTCCCGATTTCATGCAAATATTCTTCGCAGGGGATAGGACGATCGCATGACCTTATGTTTGGGAAAGAACGCTAAGATACCCATTTCCCACATTCCGCATATTTAACTCGGGCACTAGAGCGAAACTTTGCTTATCCCATACACGTTTTATCGGTGCTTTTATTGCGTTGTCTTTTGTTCAATTCAATTAAAAGTTGATCAAAATTAAAATTTTAAAATGTTTTGTGTACCTACTCTCGTTGCGATGGCATTTGAACCCAAAAGTGTTTTTCGCCTCTCTGACGTGAATTTTCCCAAGACTTTCGTCCACGAGGGGACAAGATGTCTCCAGTGCGGTCCGAACCGCTAGCTTAACGAGTGCCATTGTCCCAGGGCGCATTGTTCCTGTCAGGTTACCACCTCAAAGTGTTCCCTCTATCGCTCCATCGCTCTTACATCCGGCTCCCCCGTCGTTATTTCAATGAAAGTGTATATACGCCGCGTACGTTTTATATTCATACGAAGCCTTATTTTCACTTAAAATTCTTCATCAGGGGAAATGGAACGGCATTGTTAGTCCTCGGCGGTGCCCATTCAATCTGGCAAAAGACGGCACTGGCGCCAGACTTTCACAAAGAGGCACCCCCTTGTTTATTTTTAATTATTTCGTACTTTTTCCTTTTTCGCGACAGTCTTTGCTTTATTTTATAAACTTTAAATTTTCCACGCACAACGGAGCTTTAGTTAGCGGCAACGGCGTAAAGCACAGTTTACTCTGAGTTCCTCAACTTCAGCTAAGTTAACGGCTTTCATTAAAGTCTGTCACATTCTATCTACATACCTATGTACATATATATGTGTTTACGTTTGAAATTCCAATTCATCGTCACAGGTTCAATATCATATTTGATATTGTGAAACTTGTCAAGTTTTCAAATATATTTTCAAAGTATGTAGTCTATTTGAAACTCTATTCACCAACCTCAACTGTTTTTAAAATACTGTAAACAAATCGCTGTATTTGCCAAATACGAAAGTTTTAAATATATTTCGTGTCAAATTGATGTTTATAAGCAAACTCTTATCAAATGTAAAATATCTCATTTGTAACTTTTATACACTTATGTAAATATATTTTCAATTAAAAAACTGTCAAGTTGAATAATTTAATAATGTATGTACATCAAGACGTAAATAAAAATAATTCTTGCAATAAATCTCATAGAAAACCTTCCACTTAGCATTTAAATGAAATTTGAATATTATTTTTTTATGCATAGGAATAATCTGGGTCAACCCCGCAAGGAAAATGCATTTCGACACCTAGATTTAATCTAAAATTTATGCATTCTTTTTTGAGTTTTGTTCGTTTGATTGATTACTTTATGCCATATTCAATTCAAAGTAAAATATCAATTTAATAATTTAAAATTTTCCTGATTTTCCATAGTGGACTCGATTTGTAGTCGAACTAGACTTCAAGACGCAAGCAAACACAAAATCTCGTCTTATCCAACCCGAAGTAATTTAATTCAGCTATTAGTTAAGCGGCTTAGTAATCAACTCGTTACCTTTTGTCATAGTGTTACAAAACTGTAAAAAAAATGAGTTTTTTAACGATTGGCCCCATACACTTCGCAATCTAATGGCAATCACACACGCGAACCGTATTAAAATTTATTCACAACCGAACGCACGCACGTGCGTTCATTGTTTTATTATTTATTTATAAGCGTGCGTGTTTATTTTAAAGTCCTCTCGCCCCTGACGTTCTCTTTTTTTTTCTTATTAATATCAAAAGTCTTCTTATGAAGACGTTAAAAAAAATGGAATTTTTCATTGTGGGCCCAACGCGTTCAACCTTTCTCATTCGCACCCTACTCCATCTACCTTTAATCTTCAATTTCAAGGGGAAACGATGAGTTTCATATTTCCTGAATATATTTCACATAAAACCGATTTCAATTAAATCTATTATTATAAAAATAAATTAAATTTATAAGATCTATTTTCACTCCTTCGTTTAAGAACTAGAGTTGTATAAACAGAACGATTTTGTGATTGATTTACCTATGTCTATCGTTTTGCAATTAATATTTATGTATAATCCCTATCCCGTTTCATAAGAATATGATTAGTACACTTTCTCATTCATTACAGGGATATTGTATTGTCTTGATAATTTAAATTCATGTATAAATAACATAAGATTTTTGATTTATCGTACATAAAAGTTGTATATGTACATATGTACTCTACAATGCGAACAAGAAAATTTATGAAATCAATATTATCAACATAAATCAAGATCGTCTAAATTGTAGCTTTATCCTTGTGACGTCCAAAACTTTTTGATTTATTTGAAAAATATTGCAACTTGTTTTAGAGCGAGAAGAAACAATTTTACAGTAAAAATTTTCCCGTCGACTTTAATAGCCATCAATTTCACTCGACAATTTTTTTTCCTGCTTGATGGAAAATATTCCAATTCTGCAAAGTTTTTTTATTGTTCATAAAATAATTTTAAGTTATTTGTGTTATTTTGCGATAAGCAAATCCTTCAAAATGGCTGGTAAAAGTTGTGTTACAAAATACCTTCCTTTCGCGTTCAAAATAATACGTGCCTTATGGAATATTTATGTCGAAACAAATTACTAGTTGTATACAGCTTTCATTTAAATAATACTTAAGCGGAAACAAAAAAGTTTTTGTGGATAATTACAACGACCTTATCACGCGAATGATTTTCTTTTTCATTACAAATGGCACTCGCATTTTTTTTTATATTCCCGTGAAGGCTAGATACATTTTTGTTTGTTTGCCAGCATTTCTCAAAATTACGAGCAATCTTCGAGCTTTGCGTTTCATTACCGTATAAAACTTTTACTCGCTATTTATGTAATATTGGATTTTCATGTCAAAAAAAATTTACGATGCAAAAACATTAATTACCTCTTAATGGTGACATTAATCAGTCAGATTGTCATCTCGATTACCGACACGAGCTCTAAACTAAAAGTCGTTATATCAGAGAAACATCAGCAATCGATCCAGAATCCTCGAGGGTCGTTTGACGCGTTTGTGGCCAGCAGGGTAGTCGTGGCAAATAGAGGGTGGGTAATGTAAGAGAGGGGGTGCTTTGTAATATCAAACTATTCATATTTCTGATGGGAATGTGAAAGTTTTTGGATCCGTTTAGTAAGTTTAATGGTGCACCCACCCCACACCCTCATCCATGGAATCGGCTTGTTGAGCAATTAGCCCACCCTCGTGTCACCCTCGTGTCCACTGACGAGGAATTCGTTCCGGTCACAGTTTGGTCACACGAATGCTCCCCTAATTTCCTCCTTTTTAAATAGGCGATATCGTTCCAGGGTCGGATTCGCGTGCTCAAATTTATTCATGCGGAAACCCGCTCTAGCGGTCGGCTTGAAGCACACTTTAAAAAAAAACTACGATGTTTAACTGCGAATTTGATTACGTTGGACCCAACCAATGCCATAGTAAATAAATGAAACATTACTTAAACAGCCTACAGATCCAATCCATTAAAATTATTCTTGTTGTCTATAAATACATAGAAGAAGAAAACAAATTGCAAAGTCACGCGTAAAAAAATGTCCGAAAGTATTTATATAATTTAATACGTTTTCACGTTTTCAATGGCAATTTTGAGAGGTCCTTTAAAAAAGGAAAAAGGTGAAATTCAACTTTTCCTTTTTTTATTAAATGACTCTCTTTTTTTTCGAGTATGATTCAGCAGTTAAAAAACACTTAAACTCTCGCTGATATCGCTCCTTCCCTTATGCAATCCTCGGGTAGTTTTTCCTTGATTTATGACACACAAATAAAACCTTATTTTTAAACCCATTTTTTCGCCGCTGAAGAAGCATATTTCTTTCTGGCGTAGATTCTGTGAAAACATTCTTAATATATACATACATATACATATGTATGTATGTATATATATGTATTTATATAAAATAAATCAGTAAGCTCGAGGCGACGAGGATTGAGCCATTCGGATGTTTGTCATGAAATTTTAGCGTGGATGATCGCAATTCATAAATCATATCCCTCGGTTTGAATTTAAACACAAACAACCCTTGTCAACCACTCCATACCAGTCCTGAAACATTATCGTATCGTGGCAGCGTTGATGGCTCACTCATACCATTTAACTGACTAATTATGACCTACTTAAATATTTAAAAAAATCATGTAATCAAAAATTAGTCACGTAATTATGTACATACATACAATTAAAATTACAATCTACGAATATATTAACAATTCACATTTGAAGATTAGTTTGATGTCGCTGAGCGAGTTTCCTCACATCAAGTGGTTCTTGGCCTTTAATCAAATGGTGGAAGTCAACCAGGAAGGCTGTAGAACTTTAAGTAGGATCTAATCTTGTTATGGTGACGACTCGCTGTGCGGCTTTCATTAAAGCTCCGTAACTTAAGCCCTGACTGCTTTCCACAGTCAAGAGGTTCACCCTATAACAACACTCGATCATATTATTTTTCCTGATCCTTCCCGGGGATCAAACTCGTTAAGATCCTCCATCAAATTATTGTTTGTATACACACCTATTCATCTCTCTCGTGCTATGTATTTTAACCCAATTTCCAAAATCGACGTTTTATTATTGAATTGAAAATTAAAACGGTAAATAAGTGTATTGAAATTGAAATAAGTGTATTTAAATACATTTATTTTCAGTTTTTTTTTTTTAAACTATTGTGAAGCCTTTGGGAAACTTTTATGAAACCTTTATGAAATTTGCTCTTTTAGCTTTTGGATTCTAGACAGTATCCTCGCGATGTCTTTCTATAATCATCTCATTATCCGTGTACGACCTATTGCATTTAAGGAATTTCCCGACCGCTTTATATTATGTATAGGTACTATTGAGCAACGTATTAGGTAGATACTACATATGTAAATATATACCTGTACGGCAAAATCAATTAACCAAACAACAAGTCCCGATCCTGTTGTGAAAGAGCTCAAAAGGATGTTTATTCTTGTTTGATTAAATTACTTTTAGCCTACAGGATTATTCTTTTTAATTAAATATTCAAGGAGGAACGGGAAATTCAAAAACAACATTTACAATATAGACATTATATATACAGGCGTATGAATATGTATTTTTGCTTAATTTTGTAACAAAACTTTTATTCTTATACTGAAACTTGATGTATTATTAATTTTTTAAGGATTTAAATTAACGTTTGACAAATACTGTGGCAAAAAATAAATCGGTTTATTGTTAGCTGTATCAAAATTTGCATTATTGTATTTATTTACATATCCATTTCATTATTACAGGTGAACTTCGCACATTAGCTATACTAGATGCTGAAACGCGATCCCACTATTGGTTGACAGTTTGTGCTCAGGACCAAGGAGTTGTTCCTTTGTATTCCTGCGTAAAGGTAAGTCTATGAAAGAACTGAAAATATTTTTGAATTAATATTTTATGTATTGCAATTAAACGAATGGGAATATTTATTTTATGATTAACAAAAAGTTGTACCCCATTTCGACAATCCAAATATTGGAAAGTAAATTCCAATTATAATGACTAAAAAGTTATAATTTTATCGTAATTTTAAACTCCAATAACAATAAATTACTAATAAGCTATACTTTTAAATGGAACTGTTTTGATAAGATCTCAAGAGCAAGTGCGTTGTACGTTGTTAATAAAACATTCAGCTTAAAAGGTCACCGCAGAAGTACATACCTGTGTACATACATACATATGTACATATGTACCTATGTACATTGAGAAAAAAAGTCTTCTTTTGTTGAGCAAAGTGAAAGGAGAAAGCTAACAAAAAATCTATTCTCAAAACGGCGATTGTTTTTCGCACGCCAGAGTGTGTCGAGTTTTTTTTCCTATTTCAGTATTCATTCGTTCGTGATTCGCGAAGCGTTTTTACAGCAATACTATTTTTTAAATATTTTCTTACAAAGCAAATAAATTTCACACGTCGTACATTTGGTTATATTCAAACTTTAATTTACTTCCGAAATCAGATTCTGCACGAGACTGATTTAAAATTATCTAGGCGGCTGAAAAAACTTTCTCCGCAAATAGCGTCAGCCCCAAAAGTATTGCTGATAATCGAAATATTCATATTTGCGGGGAACTTTAAATTAAAACCGTCCCTTCTATCTGGAACCACAACAACGGAAAAATTACCAAGACTCAAAAAGAAATTTAAAATGTATTAAAACTTTTACTATTAGGGATACTAAAGGCATCCTTTGGTCGCCCATTTCGACGCAAAACTTCCCCTTTGCCGCGCGCTCCACGTAACGCAAAACAATTTGCGGATAAATACAATTTACATATCGTTTCCATTTAATTTGTCGAATATTTCCTTTTTGCAGAAGAATTCTGCAACTGTTCTAAAATAAAATAAAAATGTAGACAATCACTTTAAATTCTTCCATAAGTAATTATATATACGTATGTACGTACATATGTACATACATACAATGTCATACATTGTAGGCCCGTTGAATATTATCAACGGAGCGGTTTCTCATCACCCGTACTGAAAAATAATATTTAATAGTTTTTATAGTTGTTGCATCTATGCAACCAAGCGCCATCTATGGCACACTATAATAACAACAATGTAACAATTTAGCAATGTCGCGAACCCTTTAGGAATAAATATTGGCCAATTATAATACATCCGTCATCGCCTCCGTTTGGAAGATAATGTAAGCACGATTCCTCCCAACCTGGTGATCTCAGATTCAAATCCCACTAAATATTAAGCTCAGCGAGCGTTATCAGCAGACAGACAGACAGATAGACAGACGGGTTTCGGCTATTACATATGTATATGTATGTATGTATATATATATACATACATATATATAAATAATGTACTTTATAAAAATTGCCAAACAAGTACTTCAATATTGAAAATAAGACTGTTCTTCACTCTCTATAATATTATTTTGAAGTATAAAAGACAAAAATAATTAATTTATTTTATTTTAAAGAACTTTATATTTCAATGTTTAATAAAATTTGTTGCAAATATGTAAATTTTAAGCGTATTTAATATTTCGTTTAAAAAAATCTTTTCTTCTAACTTTTCAGAAAAGACATGAATAATTTAACGTAATAGTAGGCAGAGTTTCTTTGAAAGTTAGCCGACTAACTTCAACCCTCGTACACTTCAAGAGATAATAAAATTACATTCTCTGTTTGCTCTTACGCTCGCCGTTTCATGTAGTCGTTATTTATAAATTAACCGACATCTTTATTTTAACACACACATATTACAAACTTATTAATAATGTAAGGCGCCCTGAAACACTTTCGAATTTATAATGGATTTTATTATTGTATTTACATATAATAACGTCGTTCACGACGTCACATATGCGAAGAACGTAATTTCTCAGCAAAACTACTAAAATTAGATGTTCGGTAACCTATTTTGGACCAAGAGTACTACGATTGTTTGTGAACAAATCCATGATGCGGGACGAGGGAAAGCTTTATTGCGGTGTTGGAAAGCGGCCGGCCTGCGCCATTTAGTGACAGCCGGAAATGGAAGAGGCTTTCGCGCTGAACGGCACGCCAGGTGATTATGGGGAGGGAAGGGTAAGGGGATATGGGGAGGATTACCAACTCCATAGAGACCCACTATGGGGTTTCCGTTATATAGAATTCTCCAGAGTGAAGTCCTATCGCGACAAAGTCACGCATATCTAAATACAGTATTACTTCGACGATTAAAATAATCCGACAGAATAATAATGTCTTTTTCCTATATTCAATGTTTGTGATTATTTTAATGTGAAAGATCAATTTTAGGTTTGAGTTGTTATTTATGTATGTACAATTTAGGGCGACAATGTATGGAACTTTTTTTTTTTTGGGATATTCGTTTTGAAATAGTTATAAAAAGTTGCCTCTACATCATACCTCACTTTTTTTTTTTACAGCACTTTTATCTTAATACTTTTACTCGTATGAAAATTTCCAATCTCTGTAAATAGCAATTTTAATTGGAAAATTAGTATTTATTTTTACTATACATACATACTTACTTTACTCATATATTTACTTCGTATGTCTCCCTCCACCGCTCTCAAAAATTCGCACTTATTTGAATAATTCAATGAATACGTAAATATATAAATTAGATTTTTACCAAAAGTACTTATTATATTCAATAAAGTTAGGGTAATTTTATGAGCATGTTATCTAAAATTTTCTATTCTGTGTTCAGATTTCGAAATTAATAGGCAAATTTTCATTTTTCGCCTTCAGGTAGAGGCCTGAAGACATATTCACAGATTTTTTCAGTATTTTTACGAGAATACGGATGATACAACGAAACTTTTGGTAGGTATTACAATGCCGATTTTTAATTTTTGCAATGTCGCTCCACCCTCCATGTACAATGTGTGTACATGTACGTGTGCTGGGCGACGTTCGACGATCTTCATCCCCCGCGTGTGGTTGTTAGTATGATGATTGCCGTAGAGACCCGTGTTTTTCGCATTTATTTTTTATCGATTTTAGCATATTGATTTATCATTTTAGCATATTGTAGCGAATAAAATGTCTGGTTTTAGCATCTATTTAGCATTTATGATAATTTTTTAATACATATCAATTTAAATATTCTGTAACACAATTGATTATATACAAACAATTTAAAGCTAACGTGACAAATAAAAAATAGTATAAAATTATTGAGAAGTAGCAATATGAAAAAATATGTATAGAGACAAAAATCGTGAATTAAAAAAATAAAATTTAGCATTAATTTAAAATTTATTAAACTAAGCATGGAACATATTTCCACAGACAACACTTTTGGGTTAGTGCGACGATCAGTTACCACTGAATTATATTTACTAAGAAATCTTTCTGCATCTGGTCACTCGTGGTGGACGGTCGCTCCGCTCGCCAGCAGGTACCTTAAGGCCACGCCCACGCCCCCCCCCACCCACCCCACGACGAAGCGTCTACGTAGTGGACACATCCATGACGGCGTCCTGAAAAGGATTGCTTCCAAAAAAAAAGAAGTCGCTCAAAGTTATCTTAGAGACGGCATCCTCACTGGCTTCAGCCAGCAGGGAGAACATGGAGACGGATTGCTGGCAGATCCCGAAGAAAACTGCCAAACGACCGCTTGACAATGCTCCACCTTCAATTGTCAAAAGCAAAATCGGTTTGAAGGACTTGCATCAGAGGAAATAAAAGTGGTAGGGTACCACCAATTATAATGTCTGCAACTGGCACTCACGGCACCATGACGGACACCATCAAGAAGTTCACGAAGGACTTCACGATTAAGTACATCGGTAACAATAATGTGTCGATTCAATGTCGTAGCATTGGAGACTTCGAGAAGCTTCGAGATGGTCTGAGGTCACCAGCACTCGGACAAAACTTCCATACCTTCTCCAGGAAAGAGGAGAAAATTATAAAAAAGCGTCGTCCGGGGCTTGCCAAAGCTGCCAGAATGCGACATCAAAGAGGACCTCATAGCCCAAGGTTTCCCCGTAGCTAAAGTCCTCACCATGAAGACTAAAGAACCGATGAGCAACTCAACCGAGTTGTACCTAGTGTTCTTCGAACCGACGGTCAACACGAAGAAAATAAAAGAAATCCGGTACATCTGCCACACACGGGTTAGTATATCTAAATACACAAATCGTTCACCAAATGTTACCCAATGTTTCAGGTGCCAAGATTATGGACATGCAGCGAAAAACTGCAATCGACCTGCCAAGTGCGTCAAGTGCACAGGATCCCACCTCACAGCGGACTGTTCCAAAAAGGACAGGACTACTCCAGCCACCTGTGTGGGTTGCTCAGGACCACACCCTGCGAATTTCAAGGACTGCCCTAAGAGGCAAGAATACTTGAAAATCCTAGAGGCGAGGAAGACTAGAAGACCAGCTACCAATCCATGGAAGACTCCTGAGGTCGCCACCAATCGAAGTGCACCTCTAATCAACAACATAACCTTCCCAAGTCTACCCATAAAGACTAATCCTATACCTACAATCCCCAAACCAACAATTCCCACGAAGATCCCACAATCCAATCCTGAATTGACGTCTATTGCATCACTGCAAAAGATGATAAAGATCCTCAAAGAGATACGTGCCAAGACAAGCGGGTGCACCGATAAATTGGAGCTGGCACTCATACTAGTCGAATACCTCGATGAATTCGAATAAGTGGAGAGGCCTGAACATCCTCGCATGGAATGCTCGGGGGCTTAGAAATAAGATTGACGAACTGGAATCGGTAATCGGTGAGCTCAATGTTGACATTATTTTAATCTCCGAGACATTCCTAAAACCGCATGTGCATATTAACCTAAAGAATTTTAACTGTCATCGCGAAGACCGAGACCGTCAGCATGGAGGCGGCGTTGCCATTTTTATAAAATCGTCGATCAAACACTCCCGCGTAATAACACCAATACTAACAAACTTAGAACTTACTGCTATTGAACTAATGGTTGACAACACCCGTCATATTATAGCTTCGGCGTATAATCCTCCTCAGAAGGAGTTATTGATGTCTGATTTTAACAAAATATTTAATTTGGGTAACTCGGTAGTAATAGCCGGAGATTTCAATGCCAAGCATCCATTATGGAACTGCCTGAGCACAGATCGTCAAGGATCATCACTTTTCCAACATGTTCAACATACGGATACCACCTTACTACACCCAGGCACACATACACATTACCCCACAAACAACTCACAACCATCTACACTCGACCTCGTTCTCGTCAGAAACTCTCCAACTATATCACTACCGGTGACCCTTCAGGCCCTATCTTCTGACCATCTTCCAATTATGTTTTCAATAGAGGGAAAACTAGAAGAAGTCCCCAAACGTGGATGGAACTATAAAGCGGCAGACTGGAAGTCGTTCAAATCTTACGTGAACGACCACACAACTCTTACATCATCTACTTTAAAAAAAAAAAGTGACATTGAGAACTCCATCACTCAATTGACTGATACCATAACTAAATCCAAACACCTTCATATACCAATCATCCAATTCACTTCGCAAAATATAGAAATCACAGACTTTGTTAAATATCTTATCATAAGTAAAAATAAATTACGTAAAATCTGGCAGAGAACAAAAGATCCGACACTGAAACCTTTAATTAATAAACTTTCATATCAAATTAAAATTAGAATCAAGCGAATTAAAAATGACACTTGGTCAGAAAAATTAGAAAAATTAAATGCAATAGATGGCTCCCTCTGGAAATTAACGAAAGCGATCCGTAGATCAAAAAATTCGATCCCTCCATTGAGTGATGGCGTGAACATGGTGACACGAGACAGTGACAAGGCGGAACTCTTAGCAAACGCATTCCAAAAGCATCACACACTCACACATCACTACCATCACACACCGACATACAACAAAGTCAACCATTCTATCAAAAAGCATATTAAAACTGATACTAACAATACTAATTCTGTGAAACTAGTCCATCCGTGCGAAATTCAAAATATAATTCATAGTTTAAAGAATAAAAAAAAGCTCCTGGCCGTGACGCAATAGATAATGTAATCATAAAACAACTTCCGTTCAGAACCTTAGTATTATTGTCAAAATATTTAACGCCTGCTTACTCACTGGGTATTTCCCAGAATACTGGAAAGTCGCAAAAGTCATTCCACTGCCGAAGCCAGGTAAGGACCCAAAAAACCCAGTCAATTACCGACCCATCAGTTTACTTTGCACTCTCTCTAAAATTTTAGAAAAAAAAATCATTTACTCGCGCTTACTAAAAAAATAGTTGATAAAAATCTGATTAATGAACAATTTGGTTTCCGCTCGGGACATTCCACAACCCAGCAGCTTACCAGATTAACTGAGCACGTGACGAAGAACTTTAATATGAAGAGAAGTACGGGGATGGTGTGTCTCGACATAGAAAAAAGCCTTCGACACAGTTTGGCACGATGGACTAATTCACAAACTAATCAATAACAAAGTACCCAACTACCTTATTAATATCATCCGATCATACCTAACCGATAGAAAACTAATAGTTAACGTAAAGACGAACCATCGATGCCGAAACCGATCGTGGCGGGAGTTCCACAGGGAAGTTTGCTAGGGCCACTCCTATTTGCCATATATATAAATGATATTCCCGTTCCAAAAAAGTGCCACTTAGCACTCTATGCAGACGATACTGCTTGCTTTACGAGCAGCACCAAACCTGACGCAATTCGTAAAAATCTTGAATTAGCTTTAAAATCATTAAACGACCATTTTACAAAGTGGAAAATAAAAATTAACCATACAAAAACGGACGCTATATTCTTTAGTGTTCGAAAGCACAGGCCGAGTTCAGAACTGAAGATCCCATCAGGAGAAAGGCTGAAATGGCAAGCTCAGTTGAAATATTTAGGAATAATATTTGATAGAAGAATGCGCTGGGCCCCACAATTAGAGTCAGCGAGGTGCAAGGCGATGCGCGCGATGGCAGCGGTCTATCCGTTGTTCAACCGTCGTAGCGCTTTGTCACGATCCAATCGCATCAAAATGTATCGCGCCCTAATACTACCAATATTAACATACGCTGCGCCTGTTTGGAACAATGCCTCCACCACTAACCATACTAAACTGCAAATCGTGCAAAACAAAGCCATCAAAATCATATATAACACCCCATGTATACTAACCTCAAAACGCTTCACTCGCGAAACAACATCCCACTTGTAACTGATATTACTAACAAATTAACCACGAAGTTTTACCAAAAAAACTACCAATAACCACGCTAACAAATTAGTAAAAGTCTCGGTGATTACGATAGTGTGTCATTACCATTCAGGTATAAACATAGGCTCCCGAAACATAATCTGTTTTAAACCTCCGTTTACAGTAAGTCACTAGAAATAAGAATTTAATGTATCTGCATGCATACCCTATTTATTATGTATTGTATTTAAAAAAAATAAAATAAAATTTGTAAATAGGTTTTTTTTACTTAAATTTTCCTACTGTAAAAAACAAACACTAACGATAAAGTAAGATTATTTTCCTATTACTACTAACACACATTTATTGTAAAATGGATAATGGCCACTTGACCAGGAACCATTAGGATACGTTTTTTTTTAGTAAATAAGAAGTATTATGAACATTATATGGATAAATAAAAGTTTAATAAAAATTACAATTTTTGGGGTTTTTCTTTTACTCATCATTGCCGACCCAGGTGTACACAACCCAACGTGTCAATATGGACACGACTGTTTTAAGAACTAAAAAATAATATTTTAATTTAACTTTCAGTTATTAGTTCGCTAGTTAGTGTGCACAAACAAGTCTCAACTTTGTTTTAGTAATATTTTTCATTAAAAAAATTTAATTTTAATTAATTTTTGAGATTTTTAGCATCTATTCGCATATTTTGCGATTTTAGCATAAATTCGCATATATCCTCAATTTTAGCATATATATATAGCATTTCTCGCAAAAACACGGGTCTCTAATGATTGGTAGTACATCGGATCGGTCCTATCGAGATGGACGATGATGATGTGGAGGATAGTCGAAAATGCAACATAGCTTGAAAATAACGACATTTGCGACATACATATGTATCTTCTTGTTTGTAGTGTTTGTGTATAAATTGTTATGTTTTGTGGCTCAAAATGATAGGTTTGATGGGTAATACTTCGTTTATTTGATTATAATTGAAAGCACAGGAGACTTGGTGTACCTACGTCTATTGGCAGAATAAGCTCAGACATGGCATATGTATGTAGTGTTGTAAGTCGAGAATATTCTCGGAGAACGAGAATATTCTCCAAAAGATTATTCTCCGAGAATATTCTCCAAAGATTATTTTCCGAGAAAATTCGAGAATTTTCTTTTTTCTTGGTTATAAAACATCTCTAGATGGTTTAATAGCTTTTTAGAGGATTCTAGGATAGTTTCAGAACCTAATAGGAGTAATAGGACTTTCTAGAATGTCTGAGAGCATTTTGAATGATATTTTTTCATTCTGACGACACTGAATGTGTCATTTCGTCATTTTAACATACGCACTACTAGCATGAACAATTTCCGCGAAATTCTCACAGGAATACAATGCTTATTAACTCTGGAAGCAATAAATTATGTATGCACATTTTTATTGCTTTGGTTATGATATTCCAGTGAAATTGTTCCAACTTATGATATAATCATTCATTTTAACTTAGCCCAAAAGATCATAAAATTTTGTCATGTTCACGCCCCATCAAATTTAGTTTTTGTCACGGACACTAAACTAATATTATTCGTGTAATCCGTATCACCTCTCCCAATTATTTGCCCAGATTAGAGGGAGTTTACTGTATATTTAAGCAAATACAGTAAGAGTTAGTATTTATTTATTTAAAATACATGGTGGCCGATGGAGCCCAGGGTACATTACATTATGTACATACAATTTTTGCCCCTCAGATGCTCTAAAACAGAAAATTCTCGGTTTGGAGAATATTCTCCAAAAGATTATTCCCTAGAATTTTACAACACTATATGTATGTATGTATGTATATCCGCTCGACTAGTGAGCTCAGACATGGCGTATGTCCACTCGACTAGTGAGCTTTGGTACACCTTAAAAACTCTTTTACAATATTTGGGGAGGGAGACATTCTATTCTTAATTGTATCAGTTGTTTGCATCACAGCTGCATCTCCTAAATTCAATTAATTTGTTTGGATTTTCAACTACGTGAATAGATATGGTCGATAAAATAACAGTGAGGAAGACATTTTCTATTTTTGTTGCTTAATTTATCTCAACCCGCATATATTGATGATCATTTTCATGCTTTCGATTCTTAGATAAAGTTGAAAAAATAACAATGAGGATGACGTGACCCATTATTTATCGTTACTTTAATTATTCTCAACACATCGTAAATTATTTTAATCCTTATTTTTAGCTATGTGAGTTATGTGAACTAAAAATAGTAAGGATATAACAAGGTACATACTGTAAAGTTCATTTGGTCGATTCGACTCCTTTTAATTATTCAACTAATGTGAATTGAGAATGGTCAGAGCATAACAGAGTACATCGCAAAGTTATAAAGTCGCCCGTTGTCGGTTAAAACTTTTAAAAATACATAGTATCTATATACCCTGTGAATAGTTTGAGTTAGTCATTTATCAAATTTTTTATGTGCACTATAGGTGTACATTGAAGTGGAAGACGAGAACGACTGCGTGCCTCTAACCCTGGAGAGCTCTTATACGAGCCAGGTAACGGAAAACTCTCCCGGTGGGCGTGTCGTGCTCCAGCTTCATGCCGAAGACGCGGATAGAAGTCCCAGCACACTATCTTACAAAATCGTCTCTGGAGATTCCGGAGGACTATTTCATATCAACTCTTCCACCGGTAAGTGAATACTTTTCTCGAACGTTTTCTCGCCGGCCATTTTCGCACGCGTGTGCATGTGTTTTTACTTTATCCTAATCGGATAAAGTATTGTGATCGTGCGAAAATTCGACCTCGAGATTTTGACTGATTTGTATCAGGTATCATCCCCTGATCATGTTTTCATGATTTCTAAAAAATGTCTGTATGTCTGTGTACTTATGTGTGTGTGTGTGTCTGTATGTGTGTTTTCTCCGAAACTATCAAGTCTATCAAGCTGAAATTTCATATCTATTATTTTCACATAAGGTGTAAGAGCCATAAGGAATTTGGTCAACATCAGTGAACCGGAAGTAGGGTTTTTTTCTTGTAGAAAATTCTAAAATTCTTTTACCACAGAATATTTCCGAAACGGCTCCGGGAATTTGATAAAATTTCATATCTATAGTTTTCACGTTAGCCGTAAGCGATACTGTGATTTTAGTCAACTTCTGACTAGCGAAAGTGGCAGTTTACTCTTGAACGATTTTTTGTTTTTTTTTTTTTTCGACCTTTTAAATATGTAGTATCTCCACAATATTGTAATGTTGTAATTTTGAGAGAAATTGATATTTAAAAAAAAAAAAATCATTAAAATTAGTCAACCGGAAGTAGGTTTTTTTTTTTCGTCGAAAAGTTTACGACAGAATATTTCCGAAACGGCTTCGGGAATTTTGTCGAAATTTCATATCTATAGTTTTCACGTTAGCCGTAAGAGATACTGTAATTTTAGTCAACTTCTGACGAGCGAAAGTGGCACTTTACTCTTGAACGATTTTTTTTTTTTTTTTTTTTTTCTACCTTTTAAAAATTATTTATTCCTCAAAAATATGGATAAAGTCATGGGTTGGCCACACCCGAATTTTTTTTTTTTATGATGAAAATTGTCGTTCGGTGTAGTAATCCAATTTCACGATAACGATCACGATCGGATACGCGTGCGCGCGGATGCCACCATATTTATTTATACGTATGGAGAATTCCATTATGGCCATTATTATCACGTTTTCATATTTTTATTGCAAATTGAAAGCTTTCGGTAACTGCCTGTTTTCAAGCGCACTTTCCGTAATGGCTTGCCGCGCAACCATCGAACCGATACTTAATACCGAAACGTCACCAGCTCGTATCACTCTTTATCACACAAACTCCCGGCACTATAATAACTCCTTGCTTCGCCCGTTCAATTTTTCCATAGTAACTTAATTTTATCTTCAAAATCACAATATGCTGTTCTTTAAGTTTACTATTCAATAGAATTCCCATTTCGTTGAAAAAACCCGCTGTGTATAAATATCTCATCCATCCCAATACATTAGATTTGATTTACGAACATTAGGTACCTTCTGATTTTAAGTACCGTGTTCGCCAAACCAGTCAAATCCCGCTTGATATCTTCATAATTATGATACAGAAATGAATGCGACGTATACAGCCATCGCAGTATGTGATTCGGTCATTGAATATTTGATTTGTTCGTGCGCTATATGTGCTTATTATTTAAAACAGTTGAAATGGACAACTGTTTTAAATAATCGACAATCGACACCGAGTGGATCGCCACGAACGTTGCAGAGCGCGCGCGAACATATTTACAAACTTTGTTGCATTACACGTTGAATTACACGCGCGCTTCGCTAATGAGTACGCGGCTTTAGTTGTTTTAAATGTCACATACTGCGTTCTTTCTAAGGATTCAATATCTGAATCAAATATCAGCCTAGTTTACTATCGCGTCGAAACGAGGCGAGAGGGTGGAATATGGTCGGATGCGATAATTATCCTTCGATACTAATCGTTCATGGTATTAAGTAAACCATGAATCACGCTGTGAGCATTCAGCAAGGCGGGTTTCGAGGGATGAAAGGTGTTGAGAAGCGACGCACTAAACCCGTCGTGAGCCTTGGCGTAATGGGTTTACAAGACACCTTCCTGTTTCCCATTAGCTAAAACTACCCTTAGGTTGAACTTTTGTATGTATGAGAGTGTGTGTGTGTGTGTGTGTGTGTGTGTGTGTGCGTGTATGAATTACTGTTATGGTTGACACGTAAACGGTTTTATGTTTCCTCGACAGCAACATAACAAGTCGGTTTTAAATTTGCTCATCTCTGTCGTGAATATTTTATTGTCAATAAAAGTGATGGTTTCATCAAAAACACTCACACTAAGTTTGTTTCGGTAACTTTATTAACTTAAAAACTAGATAAATTACATTTTTATTATATATGTATGTATATATGTATGTAAATCGTAATTTTATTTGTACATTTTTTATATGCTTTAGGGGTTTTGAGTACGACAGGTCGACTGGATCGCGAAAATCAATCCGAGCACTGGTTAGACGTACAAGTATCTGACGATGGAAAACCCCAGTTATCCTCGATCACTAGGATTATCGTTCACGTGACGGATGTCAATGATCACTCGCCTGTATTCTTGGAACAATATTACTGGATTAAAGTTCCTGCCAGTAGACGAAAATCTAACTTTCAGGTAAATATAGATATATCGTATAAACAGTGACACGTTGGAGATTAATTTTCTTTACATTAATTCAATAAAACTATTCAGAATAAATCCAAAGAAAACCAAGCCGATTCAAAAAGAGATGATTCAAACGAAGAAACGATTATATGGGAAGCATACAACGGTGATATCAAAGGAACTCCTATATTTAGAGTAAGAATATATTTTGTTAAATTATTAATTGACACTGCAATCAATTTACTTGCAATTATTTTTAAACTTTTTACACTAGATCTTGGCTTACGATGAAGATGATGGAATCAATGGAGAAATTACTTACAGTGCGAAAGTTGGTAAAGGTAAAATAATATTTCACATAAACCCAGAAACTGGAATCGTTTTCTACAGTGGTGACTTGGATGCTGGAAGTCTATATGAATTAAGTGTAATTATTTTATTTTTATTCAAATATACATATTATAATAGGTACATATTAATTTTAACCCATTTTCTTTAAAATTTTTATTATATTTAGGTACGAGCATCAGATAATGGTATCCCACCTAAAATAACCACGGCCAGAATAGGAATAGAAGTTGTAGACCTACCAGATGACACCTCAAATCCTCCTCAAGTCACCACCAATCTGCAAACTGCAAAAGTTACGGAATCGGACAAAGTTGGCTTCCTTGTATCACAAATTCAAGCTTTTGATGATGACAATGACACTCTGTGGTACAACATCATTGGTTAGTACGAAAACTTGACACATTTTTATTGAACTCCCTTTCTCTTCTATGACAACCCTTCTCCTTTAGAAAATGATTTATTATTTGTTCCTTTTATTTTGAAGATGGAGATAGCAACAATCATTTTTACATCGGCCGAGAGACTGGAAATGTACTTTTGGCTAAAAGACTATTATGGGAAAAACAGAAAAGTTACAGTTTAAATATTAGTGTCACAGATGGTGTGCATGTCATATACATAAAGGTTTTTTCAACACTTACATACTATCTATACATTTAATGTCAAAGCATTGAAGATAAATATAGAATTTTATTTTCAGCTAAATGTTGCCGTTATCAATGACATAAATGAAGAAGGTCCCGTATTCAGTCAGAGTGTTTTTGTCGTAAATGTATCGGAAAACTTCGCAGGAGGCAGTCCTGTATTGTCCCTTCGCGCATTTGGCCAGGAAAACTTGTTATATAGTCTTTACAATGCAAGAAGTCCATCTTCCTTGAATGTTTTCAAAATTGATTCAATAACTGGAGATGTCACGATAAGAGAGCCCCTCGACAGGTTTGTTTTCAAATTTTCTTTTCTTTTTTTTTCACTTACATACATACATATATGGATAGTTCCTTACATACAATATTATATTGTTGTATTTCAACAGAGAAACAATGGAAGAACACTACTTGACAGTAATGGTGCGAGATCAAGCCATAAAGTCGAAGCGTTCCTTCGCCAGAGTCCTAGTGCGGGTGTATGACCACAATGATCATGCACCAGAATTTAATACAAAAATAATCCAAGGAAAAGTGTTTGAAACGTCACCGATCGGAACATCAGTTGTAAGAATACAAGCCAGCGATAAAGACAAAGGAGAAAATGCGATTATCGTTTACTCTATTAATAGTGGTAGGTCATATTTAAAGACGTGCTAATTTTCTAAATGGATTGTATCAAATATTATATACATACATACTTACTGATCTAGTCCCATTCTTACATTAAAGGTAATCTCGGCAACATATTTTCAATTGATCCATACATGGGTGATATTAGGCTATCGTTTGAATTGGATTTAAATATAGTATTTGAGTACATGTTACAAGTCAAAGCATCAAATCCGGGACCAAATCCCCTTTCAACTGTGATACCAGTTCATATAATGGTTACCATGGCAGACGATGCAAAGCCTAGGTATTTATACATTTTTTGTTCTAATATTAATAGCTTAAAACATTTCATAATTTGAAAAAAGCGAAAAGCAGCAGTGACATCATTTGATTCCAGGTTTGTAAAACAGATTTTCAGCGCTGATATCAATGAAAATGAACCAAAGGGAACCTTTGTTGAACACATAGAAGCAAGAAGTACTTCAACCCTTCTATTTCAAATTATTAACGGTAACACAAACGACGTTTTTGATATAAACCTATCCACTGGTGTTATCGTTACCAAATATTCATTAGATTTCGAACAATATCACGTTTACAATTTAACGATATCCGCTACTAACATGGTAAATAATTTATTTATGCACATACATATATATATTTCTTAAAAGCATTAAATTTAAATAATTTGATGTATTTCAGCTTGGTAAATCTGCTGAATGTTTAGTCATAATTCACGTTCTCGATAAAAATGATAATGCTCCGAGGTTTTTAAGCAATAAATACGAAGGAAGTATATTAGAATCAGCCCCCATTAACTCTCTGATTTTTTACAATGCCAGCACAAGACTTGTCATTTCAGTAGAAGATCTCGATTCTGGAATAAACTGCTTGAAAACATTTGAAATAATCGAAGCGTTGCCTAAAATTTTTTTCTTCATCGATTCAACGACTGGAGCTATAAAAACGACGAGTCTTCTGGATTACGAAACTATCGAAAAATTCCACTTTCACGTGAGAGTCTACGATCTAGGCAAACCCAGACTTTCTTCTGAAACTGTCGCCGAAGTTCTAATCAAAATATTAGATGTGAACGACTGTCCACCAAAGTTCGATCGCCACGAGTACAATACAACCTTGCTGCTGCCGACTTATAAAAATGTTGCCATAGTCACTGTTACCGCAACAGATGGTGACAAAACCCAAAAACAATCTTTGAAATATGACATAATTGATGGAGATAAAAAAAAAATGTTCGCTATAGATCCAATTTCCGGTGTTATTATAGTTCTGCAACCTGAGAAAGTCAAACAATTCCACAAGCTTCACATACGAGTGTCTGATGGAAAATTCTCAAGCATAACACAAGTATACGTCACAGTAGAGAAATCAGAGAATTTGAATTTCAAATTTCAAAAATCTTATTATGAGGGTAGTGTTATGGAGAACAGTACGAAAGTTGTAACCGTAACTGTCGTTAACGTTCTCGGAAGCATTCTGAACGAACACATCGAATTTAACATACTCAATCCTACTGACATGTTCACCATAGGTCTCACTTCAGGAGCAGTTCAGACTACTGGAGTCAAATTCGACAGGGAAATCAAAGACAACTACGTGCTTATTGTCGAAGCTAAATCTACGACTAAAAATCAATTTTTCGCACACACCATAGTAAACGTCACTGTCATGGATGTTAACGACAACTGTCCGATATTTATGAATCTCCCATATTTCTCGATCGTGTCTATCGACGACCAAAAAGGTTACATTGTAGCCAAAGTACACGCTATCGATTTGGACAATTACGAAAATGGCGAAGTTCGATACGAAATGAAGCGTGGACATGGAGAATTGTTCAAAGTTTGTCGAAAGTCTGGAGAAATTTCATTGAAACAAAATCTCGAGGGACACAACAAAGAATATCAACTGATGATTGGTGCATATGATGGAGGTAAGATTTTTTATTCGATAATTACAAATTTTCGATTAAAAGTTTATGTCCTGTACTATTATTATAGGGATAACGCCGTGCTACAGTGAAGCGACAGTTAATGTTAAAGTAGTTGACAAATCGATGCCGATATTCGACAAACAATTTTATTCTGTAATTGTACCTGAGAATATTGAATTTATGACATCGTTAGGAGTATCTTTGTATGCCTCGTCACCATTAAAAAAAAAATTAATATATACAATAGTACATGGAAACGACCAGGAAAAATTTTCCCTCGATTTCAATACAGGTTAATAATACATTCAATATTTCTTTCGTTGTTATACATTCTATAATAATTTTCCTATCAAGATTTTCTTTCCTATTTTTTTGCATTGCTTCAATGTATAGCGCCAGATAGCAATAATGGACCATGTAAGTACATGATCAATTTATTTATTTATTTATTTGCCAAAACAGATTAGATGATAATTAAATAGCTTTGATTGTAATTAATAGATAAATTTTGCTTACAACAATTTATTATTATAGGTGTCATATTTGCTACGGAAGACTTGGATTATGAAACGCAACAAACCCATCATCTTACTGTTCGTGCCACTGATAGTGTTACCAGTATTTATGCAGAAGTGACTATTTCCATTGTGATTGAAGATGTAAACGACTGTTCTCCTGAATTTTCGGCTGATAGTTACCATGTATCTGTATCAGAAGCGGCACCATTTAATTCACTAGTAATTAAATTGGAAGCCTATGACAACGATACAGGTCTAATTTCCATTCTCAGATAATCATACCGAGATTTTGTATCATAGTTTTATAGTTACCATTGTGTTCGAATTTTTTTTTAGGAATTAACCAAGAATTGTCGTTTTCAATGACCACAACTGCTGATAATGTAACATCATTTTTTCGTGTCGATCCCGTTGATGGAAGCATATATTTAAAAAGATCTTTAGATAGAGAAGTAAATCAATTCCATCATTTTACCGTGATAGTTGCAGATAAGGGTTTGCCCAGTCTTTCTGCAATGACACATGTATGGGTTACCGGTAAATTCTCATAAATCTTATTTATTAAATTGTAGATTTCTCCTTGGCAGATTTCCTAACAACCTATTGGTTTTTTCTAAACTTTAAATATTTTTTTAGTATTAGACATAAATGACAATCCACCTCATATAGATCAAACAGTATTTAATGCTGTTATATCAGAGCATGCCACGCGAGGGCAATTTGTGACACGTATCATTGCCTGTGATTTTGATTTAATTGATCAGGGACGTCTTTTATATTCTATTGTGGGAGGAAATGATAAACAAGCATTTTCCATCAATAATACAAATGGTAAGCGCTTATTATACCCATATTTAGTCATATTGAACAATACTGGAGATAAAAAATTGTACCTATTTACAGGCATTATAAACTTAGTCAACATTGAAAAGTTTGGTAACTATCCATTAACCGTATTAAATGTATCTGTATCCGATGGAATATATACAACATTCACTCGAGCAAAGATTTCACTGCATCCTGCAAATAAATATGCTCCACATTTTAATCACCCAATTCTAGAAGTTTCGATTGCAGAAAATAAACCACCGGGAACTCTTGTTGTTGTAGTATGTCTATTTATTGATATTGTATTGCATAATACCGATTAAAATACATATATGTACATATGTATATTCAAACAATAAATATATTTATGTCAGAAAAAATTAATAAGTCATTGATAAATTTAAGGTAATAGCTGAAGATGGAGATTTTGGTGAATATGGTACATTGTCATATTCAATACATTCAAATATTTTGAAAGAAAAATTTTTCATCAACACTCAAACGGGGGAACTTACGACTTTAGTTGAGCTAGATCGTGAAATTGAAAAAGAATATGAAATCCCCATTGTGGTCATTGATGGTGGTGGAAAACCAGCTTTTACTTTAATTAGAATCAAAATTGTCGATGAAAATGATAATACCCCCATTTTTATCTATAAAAAATACAAAATATCAATTTATGTCAATCAAAGTCTTTCACAACCATTTTTAAATGTAAGTGTACTTTCATGTTTTCAAGAAAAATATACATTTATAAAGAAGAATAAGCATTCTATCTCTTTCAGGTAAAAGCTTTAGATTTAGATGATGGTGCTAACGGTGAAATTCAGTATTCAATATATGCCAATGAAAATACTATTGTAAGTGATTTATTTGGAGTGGATGCTGTGACAGGTGCAATATCATTAATGGATGATTCTGCTCCTTGGGGTAACATAATATTTTTTAATCAGATTCCAACAGTTCCTTGAAAAACTTTCATAAATCAACTGTTTACCTTACTGATAAATTAAATTTTATCAAACATGTTCCTTTTAGAATCACAAATCTTTCAATTTTGGGTAAGAGCAACTGACAGTGGTGTGAAACCGTTGTATGCGGATGTACCTATTGAAGTATACGTAATGTCAACTTTTGATGAAGTACCCATTTTTGAAACAAATCATGAAAAATTCTTCATCCTTGAAAACTCTCCGCAGGGTAAGAAAGTTTCTTTTTCAAATTATTATTTGGAAAAAATGGATTCATCTTTATACTTGAAGAATATTTATGAAACATTTTAATTCTAGGTACAGTTATCACACGTCTCAAAATGTCTTCCCAAGTTCCAGTTACATTTAGCGTTCAACCTGCAATTTTTGATTCGTCGCTTTTTATAATCGACAATTTAGGTCAACTAATCTTGTCGGGTTCAATTGACCGAGAAACTACAGACTCTTATACAATTGGTATATTAGCTGAAACTAAAAAGCATCCACCTCTTGTTGGCTTTATTGAAATTTCATTAAATGTGATAGATGAAAATGATAATGCACCAGTCTTCCATACCTCACCAATATTTTTAAATTTAGCCGAAAATATTGAACAGGGTTCTACTATACTAAAAAGTATTTATTTATTTTTAATAAAATTCAATTAAAACCCAATTCATGACTTTTTAATTGATTAAATATTTTTTAGTTATCGCTGAAGACAACGATTTTGGATCCAATGGTGAAATTCGTTACGCACTAGGAACTGAAATGGGCGATGTTGGAAATATTTTCGCAATTGATCCTTACACAGGTTGGATAACAACATTGGTTGATCTGGACCGTGAAAACCAACCAATTTACAAATTTCAAGTTCTGGCTATAGATAATGCTCATCAAAAACATATCAACAGAACTACCGTTATAATAAGATTAAAAGACTATAATGATTGTCCACCAATTTTTACAAAGGAATATTATCACGCATCGATAAGTGAAGATGCTCAAACTGGTTAAGAAATACTTTGTTTCAAACTACATCATAGTTATTTGTTAATGAGATTACTCATATTCCAATTATTATTTTTCTAGGAGCTATGATAATGCAATTAGAAGTTACAGATGAAGACATCGATATCATACCTGTAGATTATTATATTACATCGGGAGATTTACTTTGTCAGTTTCATATAAAACCATCGGGAGAAATATTCTTATCAAAACCATTAGATCGAGAATCAATATCACATTACATATTGGATATTGTAGTGACTGATGGAAGACACTCAACTACGACCATTTTGAATATTGACATATTAGATGCTAACGGTAAGATACTCGTACATATACTGTATAAATTGTTATTATAATTATAATGCATTGATGTTTGCTGACATGTCAGTTATGTCAGTTAAAAATTTTTATTTTATTTTTTTCAGATAACCCACCACATTGTGTTCGCAATCGTTATTACAAAAATCTATCGGAAAATACAGCTATTGGAACCAGTATTCTAACTGTTTTAGCTAGTGATGCTGATCAGGAACAAAATGCACAGTTTAAATTTTTTCTATCTGGTTACAAATCAGATCATTTTAGAATCGATAAACATTCAGGACAAATCAAAATAGCATCCTCACTTGATAGAGAGGAACAGTCGAAATATAAATTATTAGCTCACATACAAGACAAAGATAAAGTTTCGTGGGAATGTTCTTCTGAAATTCACATAGCTTTATCAGACGTCAATGACAATGCACCTCAATTCTCCATCTCTCAATATAGCGTGACTCTTCCCGAGGATGTAGAAATCGGAACACTTGTCATAAAAGTACACGCAACAGATAAGGATTCAGGAACCAATCGTATCATTCGTTATTCTCTCGTGGACGATTTACAAGGTCAATTTTCGATAACTCCAGAAAGTGGTATTGTGACACTTTTAGCTCCACTAGACAGAGAAATGCAAAGCATTTTCAGTTTGGATGTTCAAGCTCGTGATCTTGGAAAACCTTCTCTTTGGAACCAAGCTTCCATTCAACTGACTGTATCTGATGTCAATGACAATCCTCCTGATTTTGGTTCAAAATATTACCATGCAACCATTCCAGAAACGAGTATAATCGGAACCGAAGTCATCAGAGTATTAGCCACTTCAAAAGACACAGGAGTGAACGCCGATATATTTTATTCAATAGTAAATGGCAACGATCAGAGAAAATTCTCCATTGACACAAAAAGTGGCGTTGTGAAGACCATAGAAGTCTTAGATTATGAAAGAACAAAGGAATACATTCTTACTATACAAGCCATGGATAGAGGTTTACCACCTTTGAGTAATCTTGCCACTCTAAATATATCAATAACAGACACTAATGACAATGCACCAGTTTTTAACCAGGGTGCATACAAAGCGTATGTAAAAGAAGATTCTCCTATTTCCGAAGAAGTGATACAAGTCATGGCCAATGATGTGGATAGCGGTTCAAATGGAAAAGTATTTTATTCCATTGAAAAGGGTAATCCTTCAAAAATATTTGGTATTAATACTGCATCAGGTCAAATATCCTTGCTGTCACTTCTAGATAGAGAAAAACAGTCGAATTACAATTTAGAAATATGTGGAAGAGATAATGGAATACCGAGTTTATCCAGTACTGTTTTAGTCAACATTGAAGTAACAGATGCAAATGACAATCCTCCTTCGTTTTCTAGAGGCAATTATTCATTTATTTTACAAGAAGACAAACCAATTGGTTTCCTTATTACTGAATTTATCATAAATGATGCAGACATATACCCAAACGCTGCACCATACATTTTCGATATACGAGCAGGCAACGAAGATTATTTTTTTCATTTAGAACAAGATGGTTACCTCAAAACTGCTGTTAAATTCAATCAAAACCAAAAAGATCGTTATGTTCTTCATATTAGGGTGTTTGATAATGGAACACCTCCCCTTTACTCTGACACATTGGTTACGATAAAAATAATTGAAGAATCTCAATATCCTCCAATAATTTCTCCACAAGAAATATTTATTAACTCATTTTCAGATGAATATAAAGGGGGTGAAATAGGAAAAATTTATGCCTTCGATCAAGATCCATATGATACACTTTTGTTCAATTTAGTTCCCAATCCAACTCAACCAAGTTTGTTCACTGTGAACGAAAAATATGGTACAATTTATGCCTTACCTCAACTAGACATTGGAGAATACACGCTAAATGTAAGTGTCGATGATGGAAAATATAGAAGTTTTGGCATTGTGACGATATATATGGAATTCATCGCTGATGATATGTTAAAGAATGCAGTTGTGATTCGATTCAGGGAAGTTACCTCCAAATCATTCATTAGCAATCATAGAAAAGGTTTTATCAGAACTGTACGCAACGCATTAAACTGTCATTTGAAGGATATAATTATTATCAGCATACAACCATCATCCGATGATGTAAATCAAATACTTCATAAAGAAAAACGATCGTTTTACAAATCGTACAATAGCACTTCACCGAACGCTCACCAAGGTAGGAGAATCATTAATCGAGATTTGGATGTGCTATTCTGTGTTAAAAGAGCATCTAATCAAGCATCGGCATTTTTCACTTCGGAGTCAATTAGAAAATCGTTGAATGTAAATTTAGAAGAATTAGAAGAATCTACAAAACTTGTTGTAGAAGAGATGATGAGAATCAAATGTAGTGCACATTATTGTGCGTATGGTGAATGCCAAGAGCGATTTATTATTGATACTTCAAAAGTAACACCTATAGCAACTGATGTTGTAACATTAGTTTGTCCCTTTCATCAACACAAAACTGAATGCAAATGTCATGATGGCTATGGTGGTGAACAGTGTGAAACAATAGTCAATGAATGTGCAAGGAAACCGTGTCCAGAAAATGAAAAATGTTTCCCGGATCAGTCGATACAAGGATATAACTGTCAATGCGTCGATAAACTTGAAGAAGGAAAATGTCATTTGGAACTTTCCAAGTGTCAGAGTGGAAATTGTTTAAAACCCTTAAATCCCATTTATTTCAATGGTAAAAGTTATGCCCAGTATAAAATCGGAAAAGAGACGTTTAACGGAAAGAGATTTTTCGAAGATATTTTAGTTCTAACAGTCAAAATTCGCACATTTTATCCATCGGGGTGTCTCATGTTTGCATCTGGAAAGATAGATTACAACATTTTAGAGGTACTTGTTTATAACTGTTACAATCTTTATATCAAATATTTCAGTGTGCTATAAACATAATGTATTGTTATAATTAGATATCGAACGGTAATATACAATATCGATTTGAATTGGGATCTGGTGAAGGAATCATTAGAGTTAGTTCAGTGAAAATATCGGATGGAAGATGGCACGAAGTAAAATTGGAAAGAGATGGTAGCAGTGCTCATTTAACTGTGGACAGCAAACATGTGGCTCATGGCTTTGCTCTCGGCATGAACGGCTTATTGAACTTGCACACTGATGATCTCTTTTTTGGTGCTGAAGTTACTGAACATCCTGCAATATTAGGTAATCCTTTTTTAGACTAGAATAATTTGTATATGTAATCAGTTTCAGACGTTGACTCTTTATTTTGATTTTTAGGAATGGAAGATATACGCTACGGCTTTAGTGGCTGCTTAGGTGACATACGAGTATCAAATGAAATAATTCCTCTTCACAGTGGCGGTGTTGGTGGTTCATTAACACTGAAGAAACTGGCAAATATTGAATTTAACTGTCCGACAATTTTAGAAACACCTGGTGCATGTGGAAGTTTTCCATGTCTTAACGGTAAAGATAAAATAATTTTAATTGTAGAAAAATTATGGTATTCCCAATTCTGAATGGTATTTCAATTCATTTTCAATTAACTTTCAGGAGGAACTTGCATAAACTTATCAAAACAAATTGAAGATGGAAAGCCATCATATGAATGTCAGTGTCACGAGCGATACTTTGGTTCCCAATGTGAATTAGATACGAACCCTTGCGCATCTCAGCCTTGTTTATATGGTGGAATATGTTCATCTTCATCACAGGGTTATTCCTAATATATTATTTTTCATATGCTCCGCAATATACCTGCTTGTACAAATTAAACATACTGTTTATTTAAACATTCGAAAACAATTTTTATTTTCATTCTAGGCAATTATGAGTGTTTGTGTACTAAAAACTTACAAGGTAACAGATGTGAGCTTGGACGATGGTGTGGAGGAACAACTTGTTATCATGGAGGTTTATGTGAGGAAGGTGATAAAGGACCTGCCTGTCGATGTCACGGATACCATGGATCACTGTGTGAGGTTGTTAGCACTCATTAATACAAGGATGCTACATCTATTAACTTCCTATATTTAGCAAATTATTGTATATTTGGTCCTATTTTATTCTATCCATATTTCTTCGTGACTATTCAGTTTTTTACTTTCTCTCTCGGATACTATTTGAGTTTTTTGAGAAGTTGTTTTCCCTACAAACTTTCATATTCATATACATATATGTATATGTACATTCACGCCTTTTAATGTTTTGTTTGTATTATCCCAAATTTAAGTTTGACATAGATGAGTGTAAAGGTGATCCATGTCTCAATGGTGCAACTTGTATTAACGAACCTGGTAGTTTTAGATGTGTGTGCCCACCAGACAAAACTGGTAATGATTTATTTTAATATTTTTTCTGTTTAAATAATACGATTATAAAACTTCATTAAAAAATACTATAATACTATTCACCAACAGGTATGCATTGTGGCAATCCTCTTCATTCAGATGCTGTTAAATCTGGCGTTTATGAACTAATAGGACGGGAAAAACTGTTATGGTTAATGGGATTAACAGGAGGCACATGTATACTAATACTTATATGTACCATTATTTTAAGTCGTTACAGAAAACAAAACGAAATAGTTCAACCTGATGCGAAATCCAATGTGTTTAACTCTTCTGCCAAACATCATGAAACATCACTTATAAAGGTGTATTTTATTCAATTATTATTTTACACGTATAATTTGTTTGCTCGTCGATTGAAAGCAACTAACTATAAATTATTGTAATTTCTATAAGAGAGGCTCAAAACTTTCCAACTTGGAAACACAATGCGGCATAGCAATCGGTGATCAGTCTTTATCATATACGCCTGTAATTCTTGAAGATTCTATTCATTCACCTCAGAGTATCCTTAATAGTATTGACATTCTTCGAAGCTATGGACCAACAGGTACTCTTTTGCTTTATCCACCAACAGTTAAAAAAATATGTAATTCAATTATTATAAAATAATTACAAATCTTTAGGAGATGAAGTTCAATCTGCTGCACAACTCATACAAAAAACCAATGATGTCATAGATTGTTCTGGTTCAAACTTCAATAAGCCACGTAAAGTCTCATGGTCAGAACAAATAAACAGTAGATCTTTCAATGAAAATAATACTATTAATGGTAACGAACTTCTTTCTAAATTGTATGTAAAACTATGTTCTTATATAATACCAAATATATTCATACCAATGTCTTTTTTCTATACAAATGTTTTTATTAATTTTTCTACTTTATCTTATTTTATCTTGAAGATCTTTCTGGAAAAAATAATATTGAAGATAATATCATTAGTCCACCAAAAGGCATGTATGCTTGTAAACAATATACGATTATATGCGTTTTAAATATAAAAATCTCTATTATTTTTATATTTTACAATTTATTTACTTTTAAAGGTTATCACTGGACTTGTCCTGATTGGCGAAGTGGTAGCAAAACCGGAAGTCCACTTTCCAATATAGCTGAAATTCCCGGGAGTGAATTAGCCGAAACCTCGAGTTGTCACAGTAATGAGAGTAGTGTGTTAAATTTTCAACTTATTTTCTGAATTTAAAAGCAAAGTAATTACATAATCATTATTTACAATTTTCCTATAATAGGTGAAAAATACATTCCACTTCAAAGCACATACCCATGTTTCACCTATAATACCGATTGTGAAAATGAATTAGGAAAGCACGTTGAGTATTACGACGACAATAATGGAATTGAATCCTATGGATTTCCATCAACTTGTCAACAACAAAATTACAAAGACACTATTGGGCCCATTGTGATAGTTCGAGGTATAATTTTTATTTTTAGAGAAAACATGTTAAAAGTTTGTATTAACTCGGATTCCAAAAAATATATTTTTTTTAGAAGAAAGAGGTTCTCTACTTCCTGGAAATTTAATCAATAGTCCTATTGTGTGTGACGTGGATGATCGAGATAATGAATACAACACCTTAAGAAGAAATCACCGAAAATCCAGCTCATCACAAGATACGCAAGTGTGACATAGGGTGAATGCCTCTCATATATTAGAGGCTTCAGGGTATTTTTACTTCAAGTGTAAAATTGAATATTTATTTTTACCTGAGTACGTTAAATACGCTGTAGTATTTAACTTTTCTTAAAAAGATAACAATAAATGTTTGCCTTACAATTGCAAACTGAAGCAATCAAAAAAGTGAATCAAATAAAAGATTTCTAGCTCCAAACTTAAAAAAAACTATTTCAATGAAATAGTTGGATATTTCAAAAGCTATGACCAAAATCCCAATAAGTTATTAATAAGTGTTAAAAAAGGACTTAAAGCAACTTTAACCTATTAAGACATGTTTTTTTATTTTATTAATTATCCTCAGTGTTTCCATAATAAATATATGAGTATGTTTTCAAAATTCAGTTTAAATAGCAACATGCGAAACTTGAACTCAAATCGCAAGTTATTCGGACAGATTATACATGACTTGTGATGAAAAAGATTTCGAGAAACAAATTTACCACTCGAACTACATTTAGATAGTACATATAATAAAATTCATATGAAGCCAAATCCGATACAACCCATCTCTGAGATGGGGGCTGATTTATGTTAAATTTAAAATTTATGATATTCGGATCAACTCATTTTTAGATTTATTACTAAAAAATTTTATCAAAATAATCTTTTCAAAAGTTTTTTTTTCATCGAAAAATTTGTCAGTAGAGTACTCAATTCTGTAAAACTTCATTTCACATACACATCGTAATATTAACGTTTTGCTGATGTATTACATATCAAGTTATTTATTTTCACTTTTAATTTAAGATAATTAATTTGTTAAACTATATAAAATTAAAATTTTATTGTTGTTATTTGTTTTATACTTGTAATATTATGAATAGAAAAAAGACTTACACTTCAGGATTTTAATCAAAGAATCCTTGTGAATTTGGTGCTCATAATGATTATCATATCAAAAACTTATCTCATCTATCACGACATGAAACATTTTTATAACATTTAAATATTTTTAAAACTCATTTTCCATACTCAGAATTCATTGTATTAAATTTCATCTTTGAAAGTCCATCAAATATTATAATATGTATGTATATTGTATATGTTGTAGAATCGAGGAAACGTTATTAGATCGATTGTATCTTTGATTCTCAAAACATTCGACTGCACAATATGATTAGGTAAAAATACTTTTATAAAAAGAATATATTAAATGACTTATGTATATTATCTAAAAAAAATTGTATATTATTTCACTCCCACTCGCACATTCTTTTTTTGAAGTATTCAAAGGTAATAAAGGTAAAGCAGTGGTTTTCAAACATAACATTAGCTTTTAATAAATCAGATTAGAGCATGTACATAACTCGTACTTTAAATTATAGTTAATTGTTTGAAATAATTAGGACAAAAAAACAAGCACATTAAATCTTTCTTTCAGAATCAAAATAATGTGAATAAACATGTTTATGTAAATATGTATTGCTACGAATCCATCGCTGTATTTCTATTCCATTACAATTCTATTATTCAGCTGCTGACATTTTCATTCTTTTCGGTCTATTTGTTGCATTCAGGGTATCCTATAATAATAAATATAAATATGTATATTAATCATTTAAAAATATGAATGTTTATTAAAATCGACATTAATATCTAATTAGGTTTTTATACCTTCTTTACTTCTTCAATATGATTATGTGATTTTCCATTATTATTTAAATTAACATCCAACATATCACTATCATCAAAATTTTTAATTATATTATTATTGAAATTGGATTTCTTTACAACTTCATTTATGATACTGACTGTGCTTTGTAAAGACTTTGTATCGTTTTCAACATAATCACTAAACAGAGAAGAGTTTGCAATAATTTCATCATTAGTTAATTTCTTCATTTTTTTTTTACTTTTCTTTTTAGCATAAGAGGCTTCAGTGTCAGATCCATCATCGACATATTGCGGAGTACTCTTTAGTAAGCGTCCACTGCGACTTTGACGAATAGCTGATTGAAAATCCGTCACCATTTTGGTTTTGCATAAAGGAATGCTGGATGTGTTACTCCATTCGGCGAATGCCAACGAATTCTTTGCTTTACGGTAACGACACACACTTTGTTGCTCCTTATAAGCTGCCAAGACACAAGCTCGTTGCTCCACGGATAATTGCTCCGGAATCGGGAAAAGACTCCACGGCATACGTCTTTCCAGCACACTTATGTAATGCCGCTTCATACCGGTAGCCACCGCTGAACACTGAAAATGTATAAAGCCACACAAATATGTGAACAGACGAATCACATTCCGATAAAAAAAATCTCTAAATACTTTAAACGAGCAGATAAAATACAATATAATTTTTTAAAAAATTATTCAAATATCCCTACTTTTATATCTCTATTGCGCATTTCCTCATTGGCTGAAAAGTATGAATTTTCAACGGCAGCCAATAAATTTAGCATGTCTTTAACAGACATTCCTCTCTCAAATAGACCCAATCCTATATAAAACAATATTTATTAGTTCATAACTCCAGTACTAAACATAATAAATAAACATTTCAGACATACCCATTAATTTGTCTTTTAATTCATTATAATCCGCAGTGGAATTCATTTCAGTCATACTTTTATATTCCGGAGTAAAATCTAAAACAAAAATTGTTTGCATGATTGGTATAAATCTAAACAATAACTAAGTTAACTGATGATTTTAGACTATCAATATTGGTTTTTTGCAACGATGTTCTTAAATCCGATAAATAGTGTAAAGGAGCCATGTAAGAATTTGCAATATTTTTGTCATGCATTGGCATACTTGTTTCATTGAACAATGAATCGGTAACTGCTTAAAATGATAATTATTATTTGATTTAAGTTTATTTTTAGTAAACGAACTAGGTAGACAATATATGTATGTGGCGATATGGTGAACTGATAGTTTAGCTTATTTATTATACTCAATGTAAAGTGTACTTTGAAATGATTCGATTATTATTTACCGAGTATGGAGCAATAGGTATTAAAACAAGGGACATGTAAATATTGAGGAGAATATAGTGAAAAGTTGTTATTGGGTGTATTAAATTTGTTAAAATCTGATAGTAAAAGTCTTTACCATTGAATATGATGTACTAGCCGTCAATGTGGGTAGCAATAAAATTGCATTAAATAGTAAATAAACGACAATAAACAGAGCAACCGTAAACTGACACAAAAGACAACAAGACGAGGCGACGCCGCCTCCTTTACTACACGCTTTCATTTTCATTTCAAATAATGTTGCCAGATTACAGTTTCAATATATGTAAATTTTTTTTGTACTTCCTTCGGTATTTTATAAAGAATTGATGGAGTGATTAGGCTCGCTTATAAAAACAATCAGAAGGATAAAATGGAAGAGAGTGAGAGAAAGGTTGAGTAGAAATAAATAACACAAGCAACAGAACGTTGTGATTCTGCCACTAAGAAGTCTTGAAGATAAAAGCTACTAATGGCATGGTTTTGCGCTTGGCTGTCGCGCGCAACAGCCACTTATGGCAGTAGTAGTCGCACGCCAGCGCTCCATCTGTTAAATTCTACACTTGAAAAAACTACGACTAGCAGTTGTCAGGCGCGAGAGCTAAATGCAAGCCAAACTATGACTGAAATTACCGCCTGACTGACCGATCGACCAACTGAATGCGTAACCTAGACGCGGAACGCTTGCATACCACGCAGTGGCGGAGCTTCAAATGTTGGGCCCCCCGCAAAAAAATATGGGCCCCCCCCCTACTATATACATACAATAAAAACAAAACAAAAAAATTTAAAAATTCTGGATGGAGAATGGAGAAAAACACAACAATCATGGCATAATTATATATTGAGAAAATTCTTAAAATGTAAAATCTTTCCTCCTACTCTTCATGTTCGCAAAGTCTTGGATTATGTCCTTCGTTTCCATTTTATTCGCCACTTTTACTTCTATTGTCAATAATGAAAGATCATGTAAACGATTCCGAGACATTGAATTTCGCAAATATTTTTTTATGATATTCAATTTTGAAAAATGCGGTTAATAATGCGGTTATTACTTCCAAAAACCTAGTCACCGTCGATCAGTTAAATTGATTACTATAAAAATTATTAAATTATCGAACCATGCCCTAATTTCAACCCATCTATGTTGACAGGAATCTTATCAGATTTTAGATACTAAAGAATAAGGTTCTTGTCCGTTAGCCGCACGCCGGAAGTAGGCGTACCAACAAAAGTGCTTCCCACCGTTTGACAATCGCCTCCCTGAGAGTGTATTGGAGAACCGTGTATATGTGCATTGTTGACATATTGAAACGTCAGTCAAGTGTGAAATTGACCAATAATTGAACTACGTTAATACATCAATGATTTACTTCTAGAGCAGGGCAGATAGTCGTATAACCTTCCAAGTATTCCCTGCTATGGTATACCTTGAGCTTGACGAGCTCAGCGTTCCCATATACGAACGATGACAGCCGACAGCCGATACGATTATACTTAAAATCATTTGAGTTTAGGACCACTAGTTTGAATCCAATGAACAACCGAGTGAAGAATGAACCTTCGCAGCAAACTGTAACTTTGATATAGCCCATTGAGTACATCTTCGACTGCGACGAGACTTATTTTGATATCAGAGAGACTCGGTTCAAAGTAGTCCGTCGTCGACCAATTAGTGCTTTGTTTTACCTGGCCTACGTGTAAAACAGAGCACTAATGTTTAAAGACAATAACTATTTCTCGCACCGTCTAAGTTTTAGCTGTTTCTTTCCATTTATTTATATTCAGTTATATATATTAAATATATATATTAAAAAATGCATATGTGTGTGTGTGTGTGGTTCACTTCAATTATGGTTGCGCGACCTATACGTTGCGCGAAGCGCACACATTTTTGAACTACCTTTACGGCACATAGAAATAGTTGAAGTTTAGTGGCAATGGGCTGGACACATAGCGTTAAGAATGGATGGCAGATGGACGTGAGAAATACTGGAATGGTATCCGAGAGGATGTGAAAAAAAGCAAGGTAGACCAAGTGGACGATGGGCTGATGAATTGAGAAGAATGTGTGGAGTCAACTGGACGCAGATCAAGACAGACAGGAATGGAAAGGGATTGGAGAGGCCTTCATCCAGCAGTGAATGTTAAACGTCTGAAAATTATGATGATGACACGGCACATAGATACATATTGTAAGATTGCCGTATTATTTTTTTCTCAAACTTTTGAATTTAACTAATGCCGTATTATTTTTGTAACTAATTTTTTTTTCAGAAAAATATGTTCATTTTGTACAATTTTCCAAAAATTACTCCATATTTTGAGCAAAAATGCATCGCATGTGAAAATATTTTCTTGAATAAGAACATTTGGCATTTAAATTATTTTGCATTTAATCACTAGATTTTGTACAAAACTTTTAAAAAATGCATTGCAGACGAAATTTTTTTTCGAATTTGTATTTATAATTTATCGAATTTAGTAAAAACAAGATTAATAACTCTCGATGATCTCTGTTGACTGTTATGTTTAACAATTTGTCAGCAACCTGAGAGTTTTTTTAAAGAAAATAAGAGAGAAGAAGAGAGAAGAAATAAGAGAGTCTAAAATGTTTTTCAACAAAATAAGCCTTAAAAGTGCATATGAACAATCACACTGGGGGCAACCCACACAAATATTTAATTTGTTCAAAATGTTTTACAACAAAACAAACCTTAAAAGTAGATATAACCGGTCACACTGGAGAAAAACCATACAAAAAATTTCGTATCTCGGTTTGAGAGAAAAATAGTATGGTAAGCCTATATAGGTATATACATAAATGATTACCACCCGATGATATTGTCAACGGGCATTGACTAGTATAGACCCAGACAGAACAACATCTCAGGAAAGTGAAAAGGGTGAAATAGACCGAGTTGAAATAGTAGTGGTGGCGAACAGGAAGAGTGGTTGTCGTCAAATGACGAATATTGGTCCGCGTGCCGTCGGTTGACGGCCGCTGACGGGCGTCTGGCTGATGGTTGATGGCTGATGGCTGGCTGGCTGATTGGCTGATTGGCTGACTGGCCTGGGAAACAAATTTTGCATATCGGCTGTTTGACACTTGGCTCGTTTCGACATATGAGCCCCTCTCCCCCTTACTTTACTTACTACTACTGTTCAACATCCGTGTAGATCAACATAATATAAACTATTCCGATTTTGTATTGTCCATGTCGGTCCAATTCACGGTTGGTAACCCCTGACCAATAACTGATTAATCTAATTCTATACGAAGAACAAGAAGTGTGACACCTGGTAAGTGAAGCTCATTCCCATCTCTAAACAACTCCACTAAAAAATTAAATTAATAAATTTGGATTTTGTTTTAAAAATAATTTAATATCTGCTATTTAAATTTATGATAATAAAATAAAAACTATCAATCTATCGACATGGCAAATTT
This sequence comes from Parapsyche elsis, assembly GCA_022651745.1. NCBI lineage: Eukaryota > Metazoa > Arthropoda > Insecta > Trichoptera > Hydropsychidae > Parapsyche > Parapsyche elsis. Next base: position 4,695,636 of record JAGVSN010000005.1, on the reverse strand, counting down.
TCATTCATTAATTATAAATAAAGTTTTAATTGAATCACATACTACTATTTTTATTTTACTCTCAATAGTAGTTTGTTGTTAAAGAGATGAAATCTATGGGTCTGCCTGTCTGTCGGGAATTGTATTGAAATTGTTCAATCAATGCTTGAAAGAATCCAGTATTATCCTTTCTTTAGTTTTCATTGAAACTTTTAATCACTTTTTTATTTATAATTTTATAAAGAGGAAATCTGATTTTGTCAATAATCCCACAGAGAATACAATATCGAAAAAAATTCCAATGACCTATAGTCGCCACTATTGTTAGCCCACTCTTATATGTCACTAGAGTATCGCCGTTGATCTTCAACGGGCAATACTCTATGCTTATGTATACTGCTGCATTTCCTGCCATGGAAGTGAACTCCTCTATTTTTAGATTCCTAGCTTTTGCCGTTTTTTTGAATATCCAGATTCGTAAAGATAAATAAATAGATGTACATATGTAAATAGGCCGTAGCGAATGGAATTATGTAAGTGCTTTATTTACCAAATCGGGATAGGTAACTGCTTGAGATCAACAAAATTCGTCGAGGTTTTGATTTGTGAATTCTTGCTTCAGCAGAGATTTACTCTGTAAATCGAAAAAGTCACCCTTCTGTATATTGGCATCATCCATCGAGTCCAAATTAAAACGGAAAGGATTTCGTATTCAACTTTTATTTTTGAAATGGTTGAAAGTAATCGTCAAAGGACTCCAAATTCCTCAAAATATCGCCTTGAATCTAATCTGGAAGCGCATCTTACGAATTATTAAAAAAATTTCGGTAGACACCTCATTCCTCCCCTAGTTTTTCAATTTTTCAAAAGAGCCGCGGGATATGCATCCCTGCTCTAGTGTTATTAATCTTACTAGCTTATTGCCCGTTGATAATCAACGCCCGCTGAATTTTTAATGGTTTTGATTTTTGGATCTGGGGGGGTGGTAAGGGGCCGGCATAGCTTTTCGGGAGTGCAAAAATGGTGCCGTAGGGGTAGGGGAGGGGTCTGGGGGGTAGTGAGGGGCCGGCATAGCTTTTCGGGATTCCAAAAATGATGCCGTAGGGGGGGGGGAGGGGTCTGGGGGGGGATGAGGGGCCGGCATTGCTTTTCGGGAGTCCAAAAAAAGGGCCGCCGGGGTAGAAGGCGGCTCTGGGGTGATGATGGGCCAGCATGGCTTTTAGTGAGTCAAAAAAAGGGGTGGTAAGGGGCCGGCATAGCTTTTCGGGAGTGCAAAAAATGTGCCGTAGGGGTAGGGAGGGGTCTGGGGGGTAGTGAGGGGCCGGCATAGCTTTCGGGATTCCAAAAAATGATGCCGTAGGGGAGGGAGGGGGGTCTGGGGGGGGGTGATGAGGGGCCGGCATAGCTTTTCGGGAGTGCAAAAAAGGGCCACCGGGGTAGGAGGGGGGTCTGTGGGGTGGTGAGAGGCCGGCATTGCTTTTCGGGAGTCCAAAAAAGGGGCCGCCGGGGTAGAAGGCGGCTCTGGGGTGATGATGGGCCAGCATGGCTTTTAGTGAGTCAAAAAAAAAAATGGTAAGGGGCCGGCATAGCTTTCCGGGAGTGCAAAAAAGGGTGCCGTAGGGGTAGGGGGGGGGTCTGTGGGGTGGTGAGGGGCCGGCATAGCTTTTCGGGAGTGCAGAAATGGTGCCGTAGGGTCTGGGGGTGGTGAGGGCCGGCATAGCTTTCAGGAGTGCTGAAAAGGTGCCGTAGGGGTAGGGGGTCTGTGGGGTGGTGTGGGGCCGGTATTGCTTTTCGGGAGTCCAAAAAAGGGGCCGCCGGGGTAGAAGGCGGCTCTGGGGTGGTAATGGGCCGGCATGGCTTTTAGTGAGTCAAAAAAAGGGGTGGTAAGGGGCCGGCATAGTTTTTCGGGAGTGCAAAAAAGGGGCCGCTGGGGCAGGAGGGGGGTCTGGGGGGTGGTGAGGGGCCGGCATAGCTTTTCGGGAGTGCTGAAAAGGTTCCGTAGGGGCAGGGGAGGGGTCTGGGGGGTGGTGAGGGGCCGGCATAGCTTTTCGGGAGTGCTGAAAAAAGATGCCGTAGGGGGGGGGGGGGTCTGTGGGGTGGTGAGGGGCCGGCATAGCTTTTCGGGAGTGCAGAAAAGCTGCCGTAGGGGCAGTGGAGGGGTCTGGGGGGTGGTGAGGGGCCGGCATAGCTTTTCGGGAGTGCTGAAAAGATGCCGTAGGGGTAGGGGGGGGGTCTGTGGGGTGGTGAGGGGCCGGCATTGCTTTTCGGGAGTCCAAAAAGGGGCCGCCGGGGTAGAAGGCGGCTCTGGGGTGGTGATGGGCCGGCATGGCTTTTAGTGAGTCAAAAAAAGGGGTGGTAAGGGGCCGGCATAGCTTTTCGGGAGTGCTGAAAAGGTGCCGTAGGGGTAGGGGGGGGTCTGTGGGGTGGTGAGGGGCCGGCATAGCTTTTCGGGAGTGCAGAAAAGTTGCCGTAGGGGCAGTGGAGGGGTCTGGGGGGTGGAAAAATTGTTGGAAAAATCCAAATAAACCGAAAAAAAAAAAATTTCAAAAATATATTCATTGAAAAAAACTCCTATAGTGACGTCATAGCGTTACGGGACAGACACACACACAGACCGACGGACACACATTAAGCTCTTTATTAATATAATTAATATAATATAATTATAATTTACACTAGTGTGCAGCTTCCCGGTCTTTATTCATTTATTATAATAAATTGAATACTTCCTAATTTTCAAATGAAATTTGGTAAAAGCTGATAACAAAATTTATCATAGAGTTACATACATACATATGTATATTAATTATAGTTTCTGTGTCAAGAACAAAAAAACTTACAAGGTGCCGATTTGCATTAATATCCACTTGACCTGGAGTTAATTACTTACTTATTAATTATTTTTATTATTTTTTCAGAATCCTGCCATTCAATAAACCTTCAAACTGGAAAATGGAGGACGAATTGAGATGTTTTGCTTGCAAGCACTTCTTTGAAAAACCTGTACTTTTGCCGTGTGGACACGCTTTATGTTTATCGTGTGCACTTGGTTTACAACAATCCGCTTCAAATAGCGAAGTGGACAGTGTTGCATCGTCCAGCTCCGGCGATTATCAAGAAGCAGACAAAGTATCGATTGTCAGCGAAACAGATAGTGGAGTCGTCTGCGGTTCTAGACCCGGTAGCTACGTCGGCTCTCTAAACACCAACAACACTCTTTTCCCAACAACGGCACTATTCTTAACTTGTCCTATATGCCAAAAACTCGTTTATTTCGATGAAAATGGTGCTAACAATTTACCTATGTACAAGGTGATGCAAACCATCATCGAAAAGTATAAAGATGTATGTGGAAAAAACGAAACTACCCAAAATTGTCAAATGTGTGAAGAATCTTCCGTCAAATTAGCCACTATACATTGTGATCAGTGTTCGATATTTTATTGCGATACGTGTAGAGAAGCGTGTCATCCACAGCGAGGTCCTCTTGCACGACATACTCTAACTCCTGCAGGACAACGAAGCACAATTACTACTTGCCCTGAACATAGTGGAACTCCTCTAGTCGCTCAATGTATGCCTTGTCGGCAACCTGTTTGTACACGTTGTCTCCAAGAGCGTCATGTCGCTCATGATGTACAACAATTATCTACTGCATGCAAAGCACAAAAGGTAAATAAAGATCTCAATGTCAAATCTTTTTTAACTTTTAATTTTTCTCTTTTTTTTAACTTATTGTACATACTTCTCTATTATTATTTTTCTTCATCGTAATTATTATTATTATTATTTTATTAACTTATTTTTTCTTGTAATTATTATTATTATTTTATTATAGCAACTAATTAATCGGCCAGTATTTAAATCAATAAACGGTCAGTAACTTTTCAAGAAAATGTTCAGTATTATATGTATTTAGAAAATGGTCTGTAAAAAATATATACATATTTAGTGAGTAAGTTTTTCACTAACTGATATCAGTAAATAACGATTTTACAGTTTTATACTAACTGTTTATATATATTTACTTACCGTTTAGTATTAATTACTAACCATTTAATATATCTCCTGATCACTTAAGTACTGACCCTTATCAAAAACTTACTGACCATTTATTCAAATTACACCATTTCGTTTAAAATAACTTACTGAAAATCGGAAAAGTTACTGACCCAATACAAACCTTTTATTATTATTATTATTATAGTTCTATTATTATTAATGATTATCTGAGTATATTATTATATTGCAGACCGAACTATCGCAAAATCTCCAGTTGCTTTCTGAAAAAGCGCTTGCACTGACGGAATACATTCAAAGAATCAAAAAATTGGCAGAAAAAGTAAACGTATGTGCGAAAAATTATCTCTATCGTGTGAATACACATTTTTGAAATCCATCCACTCACTTTTCTGTTCCAGGAGTCGTATGCCGATTTTGAAACTATCGTCTCGTCCCAGTGTGATGTTTTAATAGAAGCGATCAAGGAAAAAAGGCAATCTTTATTGGAAAATATCAAAAACGACAAGGACAACCAAGTACGCGTTTTGAAGGAACAATCTGGCACTTGCACAAACTATCTCCAAAATGCTACAGGATTATTGCAATTCTGCATTGAGGCCTTAAAAGAGACCGACAGTGCTGCTTTTCTCCAAGTATTTTATCTATGATTAATTTGTGCAATATTACACAAAACGTTTACGTAAACTCAATCAAAACATCTACATATCTTCTATTATGTACATAGGTGGGATGGGTATTGGCCGGAAGAGCTGCAAGTGCTGGTGTAACATGTGCTCGGGCTTTGCAAGGTGCACCTCGTCCACCGGGACCTACTCCAGAACTTACGTTAGACGACAGACCCGTACTTAACGCTGTACATCATCTGAATTTCATTCAAATGAAAAGTATGTTTTTATTTTCTCGATCGATCCCGTACTTAATGATTACCATTTGTAAAAGTTATACCATACATGCATATTTATAAAATATATTTAATTGATAAGCTAACGTGGACGGAGAAGAGAAACAACGCTCAGGTATACAACTTTTCAAGTTCCTTTCTATAATAATCTAAATAATAAATAATCAGCATTTGGCCTATGAAAAATGAGTCATTATTGCTTAAATTTAATTGGTTAAGGCAAATTGGTCAACTTGATACATATGTAAATTCAAATACGTGTAACAATTATATTTTATACAGCACCGGGACCTCCGGGGCTAGCTCCTGACGCTTGTGCAGCTGAAAACAATTCAGTTACCGTTGCATGGACAGCACCTCCTCATAGTCACGTAGAGGGATACGTTTTGGAGTTGGACGACGGACATGGTGGTGATTTTAGAGTAAATAATATCTAATGTATCACAAAATATTACATTTCAACCATTCTTTATATTTCTAATAACTTTCTTCCGTTAGGAGGTTTACTGCGGAAAAGAATTGATGTGCACCGTTGACGGTCTTCATTTTAATTCTCTTTACAATGCAAGAGTAAAAGCATTCAACGCAACCGGTGAAGGTGTATACAGCGAACTCATAGGTCTTCAAACGGCACCAGGTATGAGATAAAAGCCCTGAGACTTTGATTCGAAATACTATTCATTGAAATTAATTTGACTGAAATATCTATTTCCAGTTGCGTGGTTTTGTTGGGAAGGTGGTGGACGAACCGAAGGTTTATCGTTATACGGTCAGGGTCTCGGTGCCCGTGTCGCAGGATGGGAAAATAAAGTCGCATTGGCAGGTGTTGGTCTTTCGCGAGGCCTTCATTATTGGCAATTACGAATAGATCGTTACGATGCTGATACTGATCCAGCTTTCGGTATTGCTAGAGCGGACGTGGCGAGAGATAAAATGCTTGGTATGGTATAAATTTGTTGAAATTACATTTAAGTTGCGTGCACCTGCATATATACATAGATATTATAATTCACGGTTATTATATAGGTAAGGATAAAAACGGATGGGCAATGTATATTGATGGATCTCGGTCTTGGTTTCAACACGGCGGCGCTCATCACAATAGGCAAATGGGTGGAATACATACCGGTTCTGTTATTGGCGTATTGTTAGATCTGGACGCACACACTTTGCGTTTTACTGTCGATGGTCAAATGCAGGTTTGTAAATTGTCGTTTAATTTATTTCATCAATTTAAATTGATGATGAAAATGAAATTTAATATGGTTATTGTTGTTTTAGGGTGGAATCGCTTTCACAGATCTTTATGGAGTATTTTATCCGGCAGTGTCTTTGAACCGCGGTGTAGCCGTCACACTATGTCCTGCGTTAGATCCGCCCAGTGATTTAGATGATGCTTAGACTTATTTTTTTTAAATTTATAATAATATAATCGAACTTATTTGAATTAATTGTATTTTGATAAGTTAGATTTACCGTAATTACATAAACGTTTTTATAAAAGTATTGCAAATCGAATTGAGTATGTATTTCGAAAATATTTGCGGAAATGTAATCAAATATTATTATTTGTTAGAAATAACTATTGAGCTTAAAACCATATACATAGATATAACTGCCTAAGTATTATGTATTTTATTTATTGTATATATTTTTTAGTTGAAAATTTTCAGTTTATTTTATTATTTATATTATAGATAATATATACACGTTCATCCATATTAGACAATGATACTCCAATGGGGACAATTATTTTTTGCAGTCGTTTTTACTTTATTTATTGATATACATATAAACGCCCTCCATTGTTCTCGCCACATAATAAAGCCTAATTAATTCTTAGACTGAGGTGCCCAGATAGCCTGCCATTGTTTGATAGGAATGAATATACTTAAAAAATATTGTGATTGTGCTAAAAATTAAGTAATTACTTAATATATTTAGATTGGAGATACTGTGTTAAAGACGGGAACTGTTTGTTTGGTAAACGATTTTTGATAAATAAAAGTACTCTTATGTATGCCCAAAAGTCCTCATCAGTTGTAAACCACGATTGATTTGGATGTAATTTGTATTTGTAAGGATTTATCACAAGGCTGATTTTCAAACATAGAAATTTATCATAAGCGCTCAATATAAATGAATGACTATCGCTCATATGATTTGAGCCGTTATTATAATATTCGCATATGATGCAACCATAATGTAACTTAAAAATAATGCACGTCGGCCACAAAAATACCATTCGAATTGAATTTTGAAAGCCTTACAAGTATATAAATTTTATATAGAAAGCATCAAACTATTTCTTGTGTACTGTTAGTGTTTAAAGAATTTAGTACGTTTTGTATCAAGATATTTTTTAAATACATTATTTAATATTAGGAAATGTGAAGTGATCAGACTGATGATAATTTGTAATCGCGAATTGAAAAAACAGACAAATACTATATGATATTCTTGACTTTTTTGAATATGTAAAACCGTTTTTTTGTTTATTTCCCTAATCCCTAATCCCCTATTCAACTTGAAGAACGAGAAGGAATTAATAAAACAATAATGGATGATCACATTTTTAATTTAACAATAAATGTGGGAGCCAATTGTCTCAACATGAACTTTTTTTCTTGCATTACATCCAGAAGTGTTTTGTTCAAATCGACTTGATGTAAATCATTCAAACTTTTTCCTATATAGTACATGGATATTGTGTGTGGTTTATATTTTTGATTTTCATCCCAAGACGGTGTATCAGACAAGACCTCGTTGATTAAATCGACTAATTGGCGATCTTCGTGGAATTCCTGATAATAATCGTAAATATGACACTCGGGGTAAAGAATAATTATAGGCCAAATTATTTGACGCATTTCATCTAAATGGGCAGGCGCTTCAACTTCGGGCATACTACTTAAAAACACATCAATATTCGATTCCTCATCTTCGGTAGGGTCATACATTTTTATTCCTGAAAATAAACAGCAAATTCTATAGAAGATTATAATAGCTAAAATCAAATATAGAGCACAATTAAGTATTGTATACCTTTGTCTTTCATACGTTGCAAAACTTCCGATATTCTTTTATTGTTTGCTGAGATTACTGATCCAACTTTTACAGATTCATTCTTAAGCTTGTCTGCTAACGAATTACTACCGAACGAAAGGATTTTGTTACAGTATGTGATGCAAAAGTCAAATTCCAGTAGTTTAAAGGAACTGCGAGCTGCTCTCGTTAATGATTTCCTATGGTTCGGATCAATTGTTAAAACTTTTTGACAATCTTTTAGACTTGACCTGTAGTTTTCGAGTAGATAATGTGCTTGAGCACGATTATTATACAATGCAGCGTTTAGTGTATCATCATCACACTTGATTTTGATTCCTTCCGAATAACTTAAAACAAATTAATTTATAATATTCGCCCGCGTGAAAACTATAAAAATGTGATACAATTTAGTGGTGGTAAAAATCATACTAGTAAAGGTTATGGTAAAAACCTGAACACGGAGAGTCTGTAATTTTTATTCTTGAAATAAAAATTTCCATCTTCTTTGTAATTTAACGCCAATTCGAGTGGCGTATTGTTATCTGGATCAAATTTCAATTTCGCCAACCCCTCTATCAACGGTGGGAGTTCCCCCTGGGTCAAATCCGGTGCTTCTTTCATAAAAAAAGGATGCTTTTCCATTTCTTCCTGTAAATACACAATTTTTATAATAGTTTAACAAAAATAATGAAATTCTTTCTCAGAGATTCCAGATTATTAATATTAGAAGAATTAAGCAAATAACCTGCCAACGATCCTGAGGCCATCCATCTTTGTAGGGAGTGCGAGGTAGAGCCTCAATCCATTCTTCCAATTCAGCTTCCAATGTGGCTGCCAAAGCAACCCGTGCAGCTGCCTCATCTCCTTCGCACATATTTTGGCAATGCGAATACGCGTGGTCTCTACCAAAACATTGACAATCAATGACACATGATCAACGATCAACGATGTTGCTCTACCTTGCTACTAATTCAGCTTACACTAAAAATTTGGAGATCGGACAGATTTTGTCGATTCTACATCCAATAAATTCTATAATGTTGAGTTTGACCTAAAATAATTATAGTGATAGAAATGAATCATTTTTGTAGGTTCGCGCGTATGCATTTTCTCTTCATCTTAATTTTTTCTCTAAATTGCATTGGATAATAACTTTAATTGATTGTAGATTTTAAGAAAGTTTATCAACTATTGCAATCTATCAACTTGCATTTCTTTGCAGATTGCATCAAACGTCAACTGTTCAACTGATGCAAATCGGTTTGACGCTCCTAGTTCTCGAAGGGAATTTTTTTTCATGAAAAAATTCTTCCCGCCAAATCGAAGGCAAGACTGGTGTAATTCGTGTGTATTGATATTCTAATCGCATCGGGAAGTTACAAGTAAAGGCATGGTTTCGCGAGTGCGTCGGCCTGGCCGATGCCAACCCCGTGTTTGGGTCTACTACGAAATATATATATGTGTCGCTACATATCAAACTCGGTTATCTCCACTTTTCAAAATTTTTGAGATTTTTGTTGCATGACCTGACGCAATCGTTTTTACATATGTGTGTTTTCTCAAAATTCTTCTAGCTCTTCGTTAAACCTATAAAAAATTCGATTTTAGTAAACACTTTTTTTCAAACTATGCTATCTCCACAAATTTGTTATATCAAAACTGGTTAACTCCTTTCTGACCAATCCCGTTGCGTGATTTTTCAAAATGGCCGTGCAATTGCAAACGAACTTCAGCTGCAAGCAGTGCGTTTTGGTAGTTTTTGTGTTATTGTTCTTCGAATTAAACAAAAATATGGTTGAAATTGTATTGTCTAATAAAGCACGCAATAGAAAAACAACAAAAAACTCCAGCAAACGTGCTTTAAATACTGCAAAAACGTAAGTTAAGATATCATTTGACAGTATTCACATAGCGTTTTTGGCAGGGGTGTAGTTCAGGGCTCCAATAAAATACTGCCACCCATGCTTATCTCACATTTTTATTGCGAATTTTTTAATAACTAATTGTTTTTGCACTACTTTACGTAATATATCTATTAACTTATGTCAAGTAAAAAGATTGTTTTATTTAGAATAATTTTCAAATATTTTGTTTTTGTTTATCCACAAATTTTAATACCCTTTATTTATTTTTCTTTATTATAACTACAGCTCTAGCGACGCAAACTCACATAAATATCAAATCAAAACTGGTTATCTCCACGAGTTTTCATTTCAAAACCGGTTAAATCCAAGGGGTACATATCAAACTCACTTATCTCCATATTTAAAACCGATATTTCTTATTTCCTATGAATTTTTCAACACAGAGAATTTGATAAATAATATTCAATGTCAAAAGTGCGTCGATTAAAAACGTCAAACTAAATTAATTCTCAAATTTGACTGCTCAGGAGAAAAAAGTCGTTTTAGGCCCGTAACGCACTTGGCAGCCTGGCTGCGCGGCCATGGTCGCGGCGGCCACAACGATGTTAGAAAATGTATGTGGCTGCCTGTTTGACAACGCACTGAGGCAGCCAGGAAACTCTGGCTGCGCGGCCACAGGTACCGGCTCCGATACGCAGCAGCCAGACAGGCAGTCACTGGCCGCGCAGCCAGGCTGCCAAGTGCGTTACGGGCCTTACTCCGTTTCAACTTTTGGGGAGATAACCGAGTTTGATATGTAGCGACACATATGTATTAGATATATATCATATATATAAAATTACATTTTTCCACAATTTGCTTGGGGGTGCTGCAGTTCCGCAGTGTATATGGATGAGCCGCCACTGGATGTATTGACGTCGAAAAAGACTAGACGCCCCTCCTAGACCAGCGGTCGCCAACTGGTGGTCCACGAAAAAATTTTGGTGGTCCGCAGTTTTCATAATCATCATCATATTCAGCCGTTCACCATTCACTCCAATTCTTTTCCATTCCTGTCTGTGTTGAGCATCTGCATCCACTTCACTCGCACACATTCTTATCACTTCATCAGCCCATCGTTCACTCGGTCTACCTTGCTTTCTTTCAAATTCTCTCCGATACCATTCCAGTATTTCTCGCGTCGATCTGCCATCCATTCTTCTCGCTATGTGCCACTTCAACTTTTTCACACGTTCTGCTATATCTGCCACTTTGGTCATACTTCTTACCCATGTATTCCACTTACGATCTCTTCTTGTTATACCGAGCATTCATCTTTCAATGCGTCTGTGTGCACTGGATCTTACGTAGCATTCTTGAATTTAGCATCCAAGTTTCACATTCATACGTCATAACTGGCAGTTTTCATAATGAATAATGAATATATCGTTTATTTATAAGGTGATATCCAACTTTTTGCAAATAGCTTAAATTGCAAAAATACAAGTGTAATTACCATTTCATATTTAGAATGTAACTTTTATGTAAAAAATCATGGCAGTGGTCCGCGGTATTCGAGATTTTGAGTTTAGTGGTCCGTGAGGTCCAAAAGGTTGGCGACCGCTGTCCTAGACGGCCCACCTCGCGCGTCGTCGGACACAACGGCCAAACGAAACCCGTGCACACGTACCAATCGAATTTTCACCCAGTCAAATAAAAAAATGGTGAAATGAAAAAAAAAAGGAACAGCCGAATTTAAACAGACGATATTTTGGGAAATGTTCACATTCGGCGCACGGAGCGGAGTGGCGCCGAAGCGGAGCGCGCGTTCGTCTATGGTTCGGCGAGATGGCGTGGGTCTGCCGAAAGCGCCGACAGCGCCGCGCACGCCGCTGACGCCCATCGCCACTTCTGCCACTTGTGCCCCTTCTGCCCTTCTGCCCTTCTGCTCTTCTGCCCCTTCGCCACTCGCCACTCGCCACTCGCTACCCTCTCCAACGCCGACCCTCAGGTGAGGCCCTCGCCACCCCGATCCGCGCTCTTCTACGACTCGCCGCCGCGTTTTGGCGCGCTACAACCGCCGCCATTATAAGCCGCTCTTCACCCAACCACCCAACCACCCAACCACCCAACCCGGAACCTAAACCCTCACACCTCCTCGTTCAACGAAACGGAAGCATGTCGTTCACAATGCCGATTAAACTACGTGCCTCTACTCGCCCACACATCCCCCCCTTCCCGCCATGTGACACTTTTGCCGCCAAATGTTGGCGCGTTTTTTCCGCCCACCGCGTCACACCTGTTCCGTTCGCGCCACTTTGATTCGCATCGCTCCGTTCGACCAGGATCGCCAACTGTCGCCGAAGTGAAAATGTCACGCGTGATACTCTTCGACCGGATTCGAATCGAGTGCGAAATGGTGCTCCGCATCCCGGACTACGCTCGAAAGTCCGAATCGTTCGGAGCTGAATTTTAAAACGTCGAGCTTCTTCAGACGAGGTCGATGATAGTCGTCCGACTAATTCCTTAACTGGTGGTGACGTTCCGTCACATCCGCCTTCTACCACCCGGTTCTGGACCGATGAGCTTCGTCGCCGGTTCGGTTTCCCAGAATCAACATTGACGATAACCGACCCAAGTCGTCAATCTCAGACTACAATGTTCCTCTTCTTTTTCTGGTTGCACAATAACGAGGTCCTTCTCGAGTCGGATGGAGTATAGTGAAAGGTCTTTTTTGTGTTAGGATTAGAAATTTGAGATTTTTGCATGTTATGAATGAAAATTTTTCGAGACTTGAAAATTTAACCATTCAGGCGAGGAACGATGAATCGAGATTTCAATTCGTCATTTTCAACCTTTCACCGTCCACCGCCGGATGCGAGCCTCTCCGATCCTCTTCTATTCCTGTCCGTCTCGAGCTATCTGCATCCACTCGACTCAATTAACATAGTATGAATAGAGAGTATGGGTGTGAGTTTAATTGTTAATTTTTTTCAATTGCAGGCTTGGAACACAAATTGTCATACGATGGAGGCAGAGAAGCGAATTCGACGAGAAATAGCCAACAGCAATGAGCGACGACGTATGCAAAGCATTAATGCTGGATTTCAGTCGTTGCGTACTTTACTACCTCGACATGAAGGAGAAAAATTGAGTAAGGTGGGTGGTTCAACTTTGATTATCTCTATGTACAATCTAGCTGAATATTTCAATATAAACAGGCAATGTAATTGGTTTTTTCCCTTTTCCAGGCTGCAATATTACAACAGACAGCCGAATACATATACATATTAGAACAGGAGAAAACACAGTTACTCTCACAAAATTGTCAACTTAAACGATTGCTAAGCCAGCACGAAGGTGGCGAAATTCCTCTGAAGAAACGGAAAGAAAAGGTGATGCTCGCCGACTGTGCAGTCTTATCCGAAACTTCAGACGACATCCCCGGGAGCATATCTCCCGAGCCGATAACCATCGTGTCCGTCACCAACCTTCCAAACTCCCCGAATTCCGAACTCGCCGATCTTCAACTGACTCTAGAAAGAGAGAGACAGATGCGAATGGTGCTAGAGGACCAAATGCAAACGCTCGAATCTCAACTGTATCCAGAGAGCATCAGAGACCCACACCAGATTACGTTGCAATACGAAAACACAGAAATAATCGAACAGAGCGAAGTGTTGCGAGAGATGGTGTCGGTGGCGCTAGTACCGGACGAGACCCTCGACGAGAGAATAAACAACGTTGAAGAAATGCATCTCATTTCCATAGATGCGGTTGCGGAGCATCACACGGTCACCGAATCCAATACGTGTTCGCGACCCGCCAGTCCGATAAATATGGCCATTGAAGTGGAAGAAGAAGAACGTTCGCCATCTCCCATTATCCAGAGTCCGTTATTAGAGGCTGCAATCAACGCCGAGCCCAAAGTAGAAGTGGAAGTATTACCAGGAGCCGGAACCGGAACAGTCTCTCCGGGGGAGCCCTCGCGACTGTTCTTGGCTAGCACGTCCAGACAAAACTTGGAGACCATCGTCGAGGCTATTCGCCATCTGGAAGGTGACCATATGTTTGCGGAGGAGCAACCAGGACGGGAGCAAGAACTACCCTTAGCACTCACAAATAAACCTGACCAGCGGCGGCTGCGAGTAGACATGAACGATTATCTTCACTTCCACCAGCCGCAGTCACGTCCTGGTGTTATTGTGGGGAAGCACTCGTGATCTGAACGTCGTTTACTGCTACTTATATGTTAAGGCATAGTGAAAATTCCTGCAGGCGACGGTCGCTTGCTTTCCTATTAATCTGTCGGCTTGTCAGTTTTTGTATGAAATTGAAATGTGCGCTTTGGACACAATCGTAAATATTTATTTTGTGTTGACATTTAGTATTCACACACATGTCTCTGAATCATGACTATTTAAATTTATTATATATATTATAATCCTAAATATTGCCCGTTCTGCAATAATAGTGCTTGTACCTTAAAACATATTCTTACATTAAAATCATTCATAATAGTAATATTATACACATTTGTATGTACGCATCGTATACACGTTTGTGTGTATGGAAAATTTGACACGAGTGTGTACAATTTTTTAATCAAGTTTTCTTTAACTACTGTCTAGTTACTAGTTTTAGTTACGTCATGTTTTTTTCAAGTTTAATATTGGCCAAAATATTAACACCGTATTTGTTGTCTTGTGAGTAATTTTTTATTTTCTCGTTCAAAACCGAGTTACAATATTTTGATTTTGGTTTATTTTTTCATTTATTATTAAGTATTTGACCCTCATATATATACGTATAATACTTTACGTAATAAAAAAATTAGCTCATAACTATAATTTTTATAATTTGACTCAAGTATGTATGATATTGACTGGAGACTTAGTATCTATGCTTATGATTATGATTGACTGGTTTAATTAAATACCCGAAAAGTCTGATGTTGTGGTTTCAATTTTTAATTTGATGCATATTACTACTTGAAAACTATTTTCTTGATTTATTTATATATTTTTTTAGAATGTAAATTTATCTGCAGTATTTTTGAGCTATCCTCTATCCAATTTTTTTTTTTATTTTATAGAATTCGATATTGTTTATAGACACAAATTGCGTTATTCAGAGATTGTATGTATTCATATTATATCGTTATTTCATTCTTAACACTATCGGCGTTTTGTTCTGTATGTGTAAAAGTGGGTGTATGTACGTGTGTTTGTTCATATACATAAAAAATCATTAAATTTTCTAATGCATATTTGATACAATACATTCCTTGTCTTTTTCTGTGATTTTTTTTATACAAATTTGGCTAACTCCTTTGTACCGAGTTTATTATCGCATCTAATTATAATAATTAGTATACGCAATTTTTCCATCATTTTCCGTAAATTACACAATATTAATAAAAACTCCCATAACATATCAACTTCGAATTTAAAAATTGAACAATATATATTTATTTAACCCATTATTAGTAGATCACGAAAGTTCCTTGTAGCACTCGCCCAGTCTCGCTCAATTCTAAAATTTTATCTGAACCTTCAAATATTGAAATAATTTTCTCTATCTTGACTGAATTTGAATTTGTTTGCGCGTTGTGCGAAAGTGTCTTGATTCTATTTCGGAAAGTCATTTATTTCAGTCCGCATCTGCTTGCCATTTGTCTACTTGCCGTGTAATCTGATGATACCTGGTTAATTTTCATGGTAATTATATATAAAATAGAGATATATGGTCACAAAAATTTGCACACATTGGATTTGGATTATACGGTAAATAGATGCCTACTTTGCCCAATTTTTTTCTTCAAAATTAGGTACACAATAATGAAGTTTTTTTTACTGATACAGAAAAATATACATATTTTTTTACTTTATCGTTTTTAAACTATACAAACTTTTTTGATAATCAAGTTTATTACATATATATAATTTAGGAAGTGTTACTTGTTTATCACAATCTTGTTTGAATGGATTGATCGATCCTCTTTAAATGGATATAATTTTGACAGTATTTTGTACTCGCATATTTTAATTATAAATAATTGTGCAGCAAATGTTAAAATGATACTTCCACGCTTACAAGTATAATAAGATGTAAGTGAAAATTATAATTAAATGGCTAAAATATTATTTATTAATTATATATAAACAAAAATTAAAAGGTTTATTTACTTTAAATAATTGTGCCCATGAATACTATACAATAAATTTGACATCTTGCAACCAACCATCTTACACACAAATTATTTGAATTTGTCCAAAACAGTTTCAACAAATTACTCATATTATTATATGATATATGAAGAGTGTATACCTGCTTATTGAAAAAAGCTATGCAGATTACATATGGAGAAGGTGAGATGTAAATTTGATTCTTACAACAAATTGAAAATTATCACATTGGTAATGACGTATTGTAAAAATATGATGCTAGAGGATACCTGATGGTGAAGGCAATTAGAGAACATAAAATCTGAATATAAAGTAGAGTTATTGTTAATGTCTTTTCGTGAGTTGGACCTTTATACATTAGCACTAGGTTTATCAATGTGAAATTATTCATAGTTATAATATCTTCCTTATTATCGTATTGAATCAATTTTAAATGCTTAAATACGTGTATTATTAAAAGTCCAAACTTTCCGAGATCTTTCTTCGACAATTTAAATGTACTAGCGACTAATTTATCAGAGCTGCTGTTATATTTCGGCATCCTATGCCTAGGACATGGAACAATGTGAAACAATTGTGGTAACGAGTATATAAAGTTGAATATTTGAATAATAAAAAAAAGAAGGATTGTTTTGCTGAAGTGACCCAGTATACCGACGACTGCAAAAGTCATCCCGGAGAGATAACAGAAAGTGTCACCTACGAAAATTTTTGCAGGATACCTGCAATTGAGAAAAAAATTACCAACATTATTTTTCATACAATGAGTATGTCGAACGATTAAGACGATGTAAAATGTCAAACTAAAACTTACCAATTTTGCTCTAACAAGCCCAAAGTCGTCGCCAAGTATGGTAATATTATATACATTGAAAATAGGTGAGTCTTTTGTGTTTCACGGTAGAGCTCTATAATGTTGAAGATTATAATAGAGAATCCGATTATTAAAGATTGACCTATTTCTAATCCATTGATGCCGGCTAATATATTGATAGCATTGGTGCAAAATACAGCTAGCATACCCATATAAAGATAGTACAGAAAACCTGAAAATAAAAATGGTTATCGTGTAAAAATTGTTTTAAGTTCACAGGAAAGAATAATTGAAATTGCAAACTTTTCAAAAAGATAGTTTTGAGTCAGTAGAAACCCGATTATCCGGACTAATCGGGTAGTCCAGATAATCGAAAAATTATTTTCAAGAGAAACTCGAGTATGTATTGACTTTTGCTTTTTGTAGCAGAATTACGTGTATGTACTCTTTAAATATAAAAGTTGAATTGAGTCAACCACTTCATAGCAAACTAATAACAGATACCATTGCACACCAAAAGCTTCAGAGTGTGAAGGACCAATATTTTCATTGTCATCAATCTCGTCCTGATTTCTTTGATCCTGTTCAATTTAACCAATCTTAATTGCATATTGAAATGTCTTGTTGCCACTGTGATTTCTCTTGTAACATCTTCATTTAGTGAATCAATGGCATTTGTGTAGCTGGACCTTATTAATGGCCTTTTAAATATTTTGTTCCACGAGTTATTCAACAGATGAACTTTCTGATGATCATACGAAGCTGGGAGACTTCTTACGTTTTTAAAACATCTATGAGTAAGACTCTTCGACTTTTTCAACTCTCCTGACCCCGAATTACGCCGCAACAGACAGTTATAAAGTTCATCGTCATTTTCAGCCGTTCACCATCCACTGCTGGATGAAGGCCTCTCCAATCCTCTTCCATTCCTATCTGTCTTGAGTAATCTGCATCCACATTCTTCTTAATTCGTCAGTCCATCGTCCACTCGGTCTACCATGCTTTCTTTCACATCCTCTCAGATACCATTCCAGTATTTCAAAGGAAATTCTCCTGTAATATACAGTTTATTTGTAAAAGTATAACAGATTCACATTTCTTAAATCCCACGGTGAATGACGTCCTCATTTCAATCTTTCTACTTACTAGCCATTGCTAACCATACGCTCGAATATGCAGTTTCACCAGCCAAATCATCACCATCATTTTCAGTCATTCACCATCCACTGCTGGATGAAGGCCTCTCCAATCCTCTTATATGCCTGTCGGTCTTGATCAATCTGCATCCAGTTGACTCCCCACATTCTTCTCAATTCATAAGCCCATCGTCCACTCGGTCTACCTTGCTTTTTTTTATAAAGTTAATCAGTAGTTTTTTCTCAATTAAATAATTTGTATAGTGAAATCTGGATAATCGGGTTTCTACTGTATTTTAGCGATTAGCGCATTGAAAGGAACATTTTTTTATGCTTACCGATGTTTACCGCATGTCCGAGCCACTCTCGTAGAGGTAAAGGAACTATTATGGTAGTTGAATTGAAATTTACATAGTAAACTACCAACAGCGGTAGAGAGGCTATGGATGGTAACAGTAATTTATGCCTCCAGCGAAGATTCAAGACGTCGTCTGCAAATCCCAATAGCAGCATACAACATATTGACAAAAGTGCCGCAAGGAATTCTACAAGCTGATCGCATTTTATTGGTTTTGTTTAAATTATTTCATTGGCTGAAAGTACTCGTCGAAATTATATCACAGGAGATGCAGAATCCAAACAAGTTACCTCATTATGGGGGAAACTTTCCGCATTCAATATGTTGCTTCCGAACAGTATCGGTATGTATAGAAAACTTATTATTAGAAACATACATCCTGATATGACCCCCGTAGCCTCCGGTCTGAAAATCACAATCAGAAATACATTAAAATAGACATATTACGAAATATAAAATCGACGATGGGTAAGCAAAGTTGCCGAATAAAGTATATTATCAGTGTCCTGACATGAGTTTTTGCTCCGGTTTGCATAGATCTTTTCCACATAGGTGTGCCGAAATGAGCAAGGGTTTTAAAGATTGGCAAATGCGACGCGTTCCATAAACTCCAGCACAACATAACAATAACAAACAACACCACTCTATCCACATCTTAACAACGTAGACATATCACTATCACCTAACCTCACCGGCGATCACAATATCACACCACTATATTGATAAGTGACAATTGACATTGACACGCTAGTGATAAGTGATGATACGTGGACGAGCTTTATCAGCATAATTATATACATATGTATTGCAATCCGCGAACTGCTGTGCGATTTTTTCCATTGATTTTTTTTGCATTACTTTAGGATGAAAAGCGAAATTCGAATTAAGCAAAACAAATCATTTTACACAAACATAAATGGAAGTAGAATTGACGAAATTTTAGCGTAGAAAAGTTGATTAATATGATGATTAAAAATTAGGTCAAAAAATTGATTGAAATTGATAAGGTAAGCTTAATATGCACCTTGGAATATTTTCATATTTATGTAAATGCAAATTTGATTTTAAGCTACAGTAGTGGTAGTAGCGGTTCTTGTCGTTTATACCCCCGCCGGAAGTAGGGGTACCAACAAAAGTGCTTCCCACCGTTTGACAATCGCCTCCCTGAGAGTGTGTTGGAGAAGCGTGTATATGTGCATTGTTGACATATTGAAACGTCAGTCAAGTGTGAAATTGACCAATAATTGAACTACGTTAATACATCAATGATTTACTTCTAGAGCAGGGCAGATAGTCGTATAACCTTCCAAGTATTCCCTGCTATGGTATACCTTGACCTTGACGAGCTCAGCGTTCCCATATACGAACGATGACAGCCGACAGCCGATACTTAAAATCATTTGAGTTTAGGACTACTAGTTTGAATCCAATGAACAACCGAGTGAAGAATGAACCTTCGCAGCAAACTGTAACTTTGATATAGCCCATTGAGTACATCTTCGACTGCGACGAGACTTATTTTGATATCAGAGAGACTCGGTTCAAAGTAGTCCGTCGTCGACCAATTAGTGCTTTGTTTTACCTGGCCTACGTGTAAAACAGAGCACTAATGTTTAAAGACAATAACTATTTCTCGCACCGTCTAAGTTTTAGCTGTTTCTTTCCATTTATTTATATTCAGTTGTAGGTATCTGAACAAAGCTATCAAAGGGATTCTTTGGTATTTAAAGCACCGGCTACGAAAAAAATTCGCAAAAATTTAATAAACAATCGGCAAGTACTGGTAGATAGCATCCAAAAAAATTTGTCACCTGAACCAGAAAGTGCGCCAGACACATTTGGGAGATATGTCGCAACACATTTGAAAGATCTAAATACATTTCAGCAGAGTATAGCCCTTAAATTTATTTCGAAAATAATTTCTTATGCCAGGATGGACAAATTATCGCTTCAATCTGCTTTTACTCTAAACTCACTCCCTCCTTCTATACCGTTTCAATCTCCAGCATAATCCACTTCATCAAATAGTTTCTGTACCTATAAATACTCTCCTTATCACAAGGTGTCCCCGCCAATAAAATTACCTCTGCTGCCCAACCCAACCAGGATATCACGAATAGCAGCACTACCGTACGTGAAGCTTGCGATGGTTTAAAAGATTTTATTGTATTTAAAAAAATTAATTTATGTAGATATATGTATGCATGCATTTACCTATACATACCTATAGATACATGCTTTTTTTTCTTACCTCTACATTTTCTACATATTCCTACAGTGGAGTTTGTTAAAATGTGTTTTTATTGTTTCAGATGACTATTGAATGGTACGGGAAGTTGTCCAGCAAATAATAAATTATTGTTATTAATGCTGAAGCAACTGCACATCACTGCTTTTAAATATAAAACTATAATTTTTTAATAAAATAGTAATTACTATAAATATTATCGTATGTAATACCTACATATATGATTACCTAACCAAACTGAACTCTTATCACAAAAGACCTAAAATGCCGCCCGCCCATGTATATAAATAAATGAATCTCTCTTAAAAATCTCTAATACCCAAACGAATGTCTCGTCGCAATCGAAGATGTACTCAATGGGCTATATCAAAGTTACAGTTTGCTGCGAAGGTTCATTCTTCACTCGGTTGTTCATTGGATTCAAACTAGTAGTCCTAAACTCAAATGATTTTAAGTATAATCGTATCGGCTGTCGGCTGTCATCGTTCGTATATGGGAACGCTGAGCTCGTCAAGTTCAAGGTATACCATAGCAGGGAATACTTGGAAGGTTATACGACTATCTGCCCTGCTCTAGAAGTAAATCATTGATGTATTAACGTAGTTCAATTATTGGTCAATTTCACACTTGACTGACGTTTCAATATGTCAACAATACACATATACACGCTTCTCCAATACACTCTCAGGGAGGTGATTGTCAAACGGTGGGAAGCACTTTTGTTGGTACGCCTACTTCCGGCGTGCGGCTAACGGACAGGAACCATTTTATTAATATAAAAGTTAATTATATTTCTTAATCTCCCCAATTAAATTTATAAATCTTGAGCCAAGAATTTATTGTGAAATAAAATGAGCGAGCTAATATTATTCGAGTGTGTTAACACTAATGTTGGCGGGAGAATGCGTCCATTGCGCTAACGACAGCTGCCTGGGTGGCTAATCGTGACAAAGGCTGTTGCAAAATTGAAATTGCAAGCGCTTGAGGCAATAGAACCCTCCATACGGAAACGAAAACCCATCATCATACCAACGAAGACAATCTGTCATATTTATTGTAACAAATTATCCAAAGTGACAGCCAGCATCATGGTGGGGCGTGCCACTAAACTCTTCGTGCTCAAACGAGGTACAATATACACCACCATCATTCTTAGTATAATACATATCTATTGAATTGGCGTGACCATTCACTAAATTCATACAAAAGTAACTCACCAGTAAACTAACCTTTTCATCAAATCCAGTGCTGACTTTTTTTTATTATTGGGAGCTTTTAAAGGAACGAACCTTTTTCAGAGGAAGCTCTCCTGTAATATACAGTGTATTTGTAAAAGTATAACAGATTCATTATTCTTAAATCCCACGGTGAACGATGTCCTCATTTCATTCTTTCTACTAGCCATTTTCATCTGTGAAGGCCTCTCCAATCCTCTTCCATTCCTGTCTTTCTTGAGCAATTTGCATCCACTTGACTCCACACATTCTTCTCAATTCATCAGCCCACCATCCACTCAGTCTACCTTGCTTTCTTCCACATCCTCTCGTATACCATTCCAGTATCCCTCGCTAAGTGTCCAGCCCATTGTCACTTCAACTTTTTTACTCATTCTGCTATATCTGCCACTTTGGTCATACTTCTTACCCATTTTCTCCTTTTACGATCTCTTCGTGTTATACCAAGCATACATCTTTCCATGCTTCTTTGTGTGCACCAGATCTTACGTAACATTCTTGAATTAAGCAGCCGAATCAAAGAATCCATTAATTTGGCGTCATTTGATGATCAGTTTCGTTAAAGGATGAAAATTTTATTACAGGTGGACGTAAGGAAGAAGTGCATATTGACAAGATTACTTCTAGAATACAAAAATTATGCTACGGTCTCGACATGGATTACGTCGATCCGGTAAATAACTTGATATTTTTTATCATTTCGTACAATCGTTTTCTAACAATATTTTGTGCTAATGTTTCCAGGTTCGCATTACTTTGAAAGTCATCAGTGGAATTTATTCTGGTGTAACTACCGTCGAATTGGATAACTTGGCTGCCGAAACCGCCGCTACGATGACTACTGATCATGCTGATTATGCGATACTTGCGGCCCGTTTAGCCATCTCCAATCTTCACAAAGAAACCAAGAAACAGTTTTCTGGTAATTTCGAACCGGAACTTATTTCGTTCTATTTTTTTTAAAATTTTGCTAATACATACATAATTTATTGTTATTTCAGAGGTGATGAGTGACCTGTTCAACATTGAATGCCCTCATACGAAAAGAAAGTCACCGATGATATCAGAATTTCACCACAAAGTGATTTTGGAGAATGCTGAAATATTGGATTCGTCCATCATATACGACAGGGACTTCAATTACAATTACTTTGGATTTAAAACATTAGAGAGATCTTACTTGCTTAAAATAAATGGTAAAGCAGTTGAAAGACCACAGCATATGCTGATGAGAGTTGCCGTCGGTATTCATGGTGAGAATATTGAAGCGGCCATTGAAACATACAATTTACTATCGGAAAAGTATTTCACTCACGCTAGCCCTACTTTGTTTTCTGCCGCAACTCCGAGACCTCAACTTTCTTCTTGTTTCTTGATCGGTATGCGAGACGATAGTATTGAAGGCATTTACGATACTCTTAAACAATGTGCGTTGATATCCAAATCAGCCGGAGGTATTGGATTACACGTGCATTGCATAAGAGGAAAAGGAACTTATATTGCCGGTACCAATGGCATCTCAAATGGATTAGTTCCTATGTTGAGAGTATACAACAACACCGCTAGATACGTTGACCAAGGTGGAAATAAAAGACCTGGAGCTTTTGCCATTTACGTTGAACCTTGGCATGCCGATATATTTGACTTTTTGGATTTGAAGAAAAACACCGGCAAAGAAGAAGTACGAGCTCGCGACTTGTTTTATGCCCTCTGGATTCCAGATTTATTCATGAAACGAGTCGAAAATAATGAAGAATGGAGTCTCATGTGTCCGCACGATGCACCCGGATTATTCGATTGCTGGGGGGAAGATTTTGAAAAGTTGTACACACGGTATGAAGCCGAAGGGCGATTTAAACGTAAGGTTCGCGCTCAAACTTTATGGTTCGCTATTATAGAATCTCAGGTAGAAACCGGCACTCCATACATGCTCTATAAAGACTCGTGTAATAGGAAAAGTAACCAGAAGAATCTTGGCACTATTAAATGCAGCAATTTATGTACTGAAATTTTAGAATATACGTCTGATGACGAGATAGCAGTGTGTAATCTGGCATCCATTGCGGTAAATATGTTTGTAAAGGACGATAAGACATACGACTTTCAAAAACTGAAAGACGTTGCCAAGATAGTTACTAAAAATCTTAACAAAATTATAGATGTTAATTATTATCCTGTCCCAGAGGCTGAAAATTCTAACAAACGTCATCGTCCTATCGGTATTGGAATTCAAGGTTTGGCTGATGCGTTTGTTTTAACGCGACTACCCTTTGAGAGTAAGAAAGCTCAACTTTTAAATCAACAAATATTTGAAACTATTTATTATGGTGCTTTGGAAGCAAGCTGTGAACTATCTGAAATCTCCGGTCCTTACGAAACCTACAAAGGTAGTCCAGTCAGTCAAGGTATTTTACAGTACGACATGTGGGATAAAACACCTACAGATTTGTGGAATTGGTCAAAACTAAAAGAAAAAGTAGCAAAACATGGAGTTAGAAACTCTCTCTTGTTAGCTCCGATGCCTACTGCATCCACCGCCCAAATTTTAGGCAATAATGAATCTTTTGAACCTTTTACTTCTAATATATACACGAGGAGAGTTTTATCGGGAGATTTCCAGGTAGTTAACCATCATTTGATACGCGATCTGAGCGAAGCCAATTTGTGGAATGATGACATGAAAAATTTAATTATTTCCAATAACGGCTCTATACAAAATTTAGATTGTATCCCGAAAGATATACGCGATCTGTATAAAACCGTTTGGGAAATTTCCAACAAGGTTCTAATACAAATGGCAGCTGATAGAGGTGCATTTATTGATCAGAGCCAATCATTCAACATTCACGTAGCCGAACCAAACTATGGCAAACTTACTTCTATTCATTTTTACGGTTGGAAAATTGGTCTCAAAACTGGAATGTACTATCTGAGAACGAAACCAGCAGCGAATGCTATTCAGTTTACAGTAGACAAAGTTAGAGCAAAGGAAAAACTTACAAATGGCAATAGTAAGAAGTCTGATACTGATGAAAATATGGCAATGATATCATGTTCGCTTGAAAACAAAGATGATTGTTTGATGTGTGGTTCATAAATATTTTATGATAGCCTCTCTAATTTTTAAGGCTAGCATAACTTTCTTTTCAAGGCTTGATGGTGAAGCCCTTTATATTGATTTCACAGCCAAGTTCCATTACATACACCAACAAAATAAGAGGTATAAGATATTGTATTTCCATTACCACCGAGCACCCACTATGCTAGACTGATTATATAGAACAATAAGTGTGGCTTAAAAATATTCTTAATTACCACGTAATGAAGTCTCATTTTCGTGTATTTTAAGTATTAATCACTTTTTTTGTAATATTTTCTTTTTTAGACAATAAAGATATATATATATTTATTAGAATTCAAATTAATTGTCTCCAAAGTAGTTAGGGAATCAAAACTTAATGTAAAATTAATATTTTAATAAATACACATAAAGGAATAATTTATTTAGTCTTCAATAATAAAACAATAATATAAATAATTTTTTTCAATCATCATTACAGTACTAAAGTAAAATAATTAAAATTGCCACTCAACATGCTTTTCCATTGAAGCAAATAATATTGTTTTTACCTAATTGCAAATTCATCGAAAACACATAATCACATATCCTGTATTTCATCAGACTTGACACGTGAAATGAGGGATGAGTGAGGTACTAATTAATCTAAGTGATGAACGTGTTTGAAGATCATATTATAGGATGGATGACAGTACAAAAGTTTTTGGGTATAAATTAATGTACATGATGACTATATGTATATACACTTTTTACACTCTTAGTATCTCAGTATGTTTATTATAACATATTGCTATCCAGTCAGGTTGGGTTGCGCCCCACTGTATTTGATTAACTTCTCCCTCGGCAGCTGTATACGCTAAAATTGGATCTTCTATTGCTCTGGGCATTTGCTGTATGTCCCAAATCAACGCTTGATGATCATCACCAGCAGTGCAGAT
The DNA here is from genome assembly GCA_022651745.1 of Parapsyche elsis. Taxonomy (NCBI): domain Eukaryota; kingdom Metazoa; phylum Arthropoda; class Insecta; order Trichoptera; family Hydropsychidae; genus Parapsyche; species Parapsyche elsis. The sequence continues at coordinate 4,669,845 of JAGVSN010000005.1, read as the reverse complement.
ATGACAAGAACTGAAACATTATTAGAAAGTAAATAGAAAAATGAATTACTATATATGTATATATAAAAGCGAAATCTACGTGATTAAAGTCGGGCACAGAAAGCGAGATCGTTCACTGTTGATTGATTCCAGTAACTGTCGATCCAAGAGTTGTTAGATTGACTTAACGCTTAACACAGTAGGACATGGGCATTACTGTACTGTAGCCCGTCACTTAAGAAAGAAGATGTAGATATTTAACCTGTGCGGAGCCCAAGCTATTCCATTAACGCATGCTCTGTGGTTATTGAGTCGAGCAACGGGAGTACAAGGAACTCGTACATCAAGTATGATGACTTCGCACGCGTCCATAGCCACAGTGGCCAAGTAATTTGGATCTTGCTTATTCCAAGCGAGTCTTAATAGAGGAGTATGACCGGGATCCTAAATTGTAATAAAATATAAATTTTAAAACAGTTCACTTACGTATTACGAGGCGGGTTAATGTCGTACTGAAACGTACCTCGTATATAATTGTCGAATGCTCTAGATGTCGAAGATCGAACATCCTCACAGAGCCATCGGCACCTACCGATGCAAACATATCTCGTCCACCACCCGCCCTCGAAAACGCTATGTCGTACACTTCCTAAAACATTTTATGTATTTGCTAACAGGGGTCAAGATAGATTAACACAATAAAGCAACGCAAGTGTGAAAGTAGGTTTAAGAATTAATATTAATAAAATTAAAATTATGTTTAATGAATTTTGCAAGCAGTAGATAACTATATTGTGAAGATAGTTGATAATTATATATACCTAGGACAATTGGTGAATACGACTGGATGTAAAGAAAAAATGAAACTAGGATGGAGCGCTTTTGGAAGAATGAACAAAATGTACAGAATGAGCAGAATGAACAAAATTTTTAAATTCAACATCTGGCTATGCTTAAAAAAGAAGGCATACGACCAATGCGTACTGCCAGTTATGACGTATGGATGTGAAATGTGGTTGCTGAATTTAAGAATGTTACGTAAGATCCAGTGCACACAGAGAAATGTATGCTCGGTATAATAAGAAGAGATCGTAAGAGGAATACGGGTAAGAAGCATGACCAAAGTGGCAGATCTAGCGAAACGTTCGAAAAAGTTGAAGTGGACACATAGCGAGAAGAATGGACGGCAAATGGACGCCAGAAATACTGGAATGGTATCCCAGAGGATGTGAAAGAAAGCGAGGTAGACCGAGTGGATGGTGGGCTAATGAATTGAAAATCATGTGTGGAGTCAATTGGATGCGGATTGCTCAAGACAGACAGGAATGGAAGAGAATTGGAGAGACCTTCATCCAGCGGTGGATGGTAAATGGCTGAAAATGACTAAAGAACATCGTACGTGGGTGTAATTTTGTCGTTCGATTGTAATTATATACCTTATCGTGAGCTATGAGTTGTGTTTTAACATGACCGGTGACCAGGTTCACTCTACCGAGCAGCTGAAAAAAAAAATATTAAGATATAAATAGCGTCCCAAAAGTATAGTTTATATTTGTTTACAGATATGTATATGAAGAGGTACAGAGAAACAATTAAAGTTCGCATTACTTGACCCGTTTCTAATCCCCAAATTGTGCATGTAGTGTCGATGCTGGATGTGCCGATGAGATTTGGATCGACCTCATTCCAATCGAAGGAGGTTAACGGGGCGCAAAAATCTGAATTTTTATTATTGTTCAAGACGCACTCCAATCTGGTGTCAGGTTCGCCGGCACGCCACACCCTCAAGTAGTCGCCTAAAATCAACGATAATTACACAATTTGATACAGAGGTACATAGTATACTCCGGGAAATGAATGAACGAAAAAACACTTACCACTAGTCGCTAATAAATCGGGTAGTATGCCTTTACTGTCGGGTATCCACATAATTTTTGTCGTAGGATAGGGATGATCGAACGTGCTGTAAAAACGATTATCGATTAATTACACGAAGATATCACTCGTCGTAGAGATTTTAGCGTAGATGGAAATTTTTAAGACTTAATTTGGCTACCAATCGTGGAATTAGATTAATTTATATGTATAGAAATGAATTGTTGGGTCTGTTTGTTTCTCATACACTACAAAATCCGGTTTTCGAAACTGGGATTCACATTTGCTCGCCATCAACGGGAACTAAACATAGCGAGTGCATAAGTTCGTTTATACCAGTGGTTAGGAACCTTTTAACTAAGAGCCAAATCGAGGAAAAAGTTGCAACATTTGTAAGCTTGGGAGCCGCAGCATACTATTTTTGGATTATATATTTAAAATTCAAATAGATGTTACTTATTTGTGACTGCAGAGTTGTATGAAATTGGTTAATAGAAAGTAAATAATAATAAATAAGAAGAGTGGATGGCTGATGAACGCGAGAAGTACTTGGATGGCACCCGAAAAAATATTGAAGAAAACAAGGAAGACCAAACCAACCATGGGCTGATGAATTTAGAAGAATGTGTGAAGTAAAGTGGATGCAGATTGCTCAAGAATGGAAGAGAATTGGAGAGGCCTTCATCCAGCAGTGGATGGTGAATGGCTGAAAATGATGATGATGAAATAATAATAAATAATAGAAAAATCTTCTTGATATTTCTTAATTTTAAACAAGTTATTGCTAAAAAGTATTATAAAGTTTAATATTTAAATGTTAAAATTTGGATAAATTTATCTCGATTTTGCGAAATTTATGTTTCAAACACTCTTTTCGAAGTATTTATATACACGTAAATGTCGGTTTGACAGTGAGAGTTTTGCGTAAAGTGAAATATAACATTCCAAAAATGTGTTTGTAACACAACTTTTACAAAATCCTATTAATTTAACCAACTTCACGGACTTAAAAACCTTTAAAACCATTTTGCAGATCGAACTTTACATTAAGTTTCAGTAATAAATTGTCTACCATTGAATAATACCGAGAAGATAACAAATGTCTAGGTAATTTACCAATACATCATTATTCTCATTTTAAATACAAAATCCAAAATCCAACTCTCAAACTTGACAAATCAAATTAGCACGAAAAAGGTTCCTGACCACTATTCTATACAATAGAACCTCTTTGGTTTAACAAACTTTACGCGGGTAATTCCTACGCATAGGACAATACAAAGTGATTGGTACTGATGAAAATAGACAGATATAGTATTAATATCCCATTTTCAATCTAAAATGCATACATGCAACGGTGGTTACTACGGCTAGTATATTCACACCAGAGTACAGCTTATCGAAGATCAACGAATGTTTATCGTTGATGGGAAAAAAATAATTAAAATTTTCAACAACAACAAAAGTTCATTGTTGATTATTATAGTGCGCTTGTCCTTCGTAAAGTCAAAACGCTCCTATGTTTCTTGCAGTGAAAAATACCTTTTAGCACTGAATTCGCTGGTGTCTTCATCTAGAGACACTATTTGAACCTGCAACGTTAAAAAATATTACGATAAGTAAAACGGTGGTCGGTTCTAAAATCAAGCGTGGGATCGCAATGAGATGTTCACTTTATTGTTGTACTCTTCGACGAAGCTTCCGAGGGCGAGCCGAAATCGTTTGTCAGGTCTCACACTCCAGTTCATGGAATACAAGGGCCACGGTGCGAGATATCTAAAAATACAAACGCAACACTATAGAGTATAGACGAGTTCGTGTATATGTAACCAAGTGACAGATGGTGTACTGACTTGTAGATCTCTTTCCGTTTGTTGGTGGGTGGTGCAGGGTGAGCGGGATGAGGAGGATGTGGCAGAGGCGCCAAACCGGAACCGACCCCGCCATCTCGGGCAGACATTTCGCTGCTCTTCACCAGAGACGAGTCTGGTTTGTCGTGTAACAGTCGAACACTCAAGGGTTGACTATAGAGCAGTAGAACTGACAGCGTTCATTTTCAACGCCAGACGCCGGCCTCTTCACACTTTACACTTGGCCATAACAGCTAAAGTCTCCGTTCGCAATAAATACATCGCACAGCATTTTATTCATCCGCCAAATAACTTTGCTCGTTGAATAAAAAGTGTTGAGTATTTTTCGAATTGGCTCAGTTTTATAATACTGATTTCGCGAATGGCCGCGACCGCTTGAAATATCAAAAAAAACCACGGGGTTGGTCAAAAAAACCGAAAAAAAAGCTTTCCGGGAGTGCTAAAAAGGGTGCCGTAGGGGTAGGGGGGGGGTCTGTGGAGTGGTGAGGGGCCGGCATAGCTTTTCGGGATTCCAAAAATGATGCCGTAGGGGGAGGAGAGGGATCTGGGGGGTGGTGAGGGGCCGGCATAGCTTTTCGGGAGACCTAAAAAGGTGCCGTAGGGGTAGGAGGGGGGTCTGAGGGGTGGTAAGGGGCCGAAATTGTTTTTAGGGAGTCCAGAAAAGAGGCCGCCTGGGTAGGGGGGGGCTCTGGGGGGTGGTGATGGCCGGCATGGCTTTTAGTGAGTCAAAAAAAGGGGTGGTCTGGGGCCGGCATAACTTTTCGGGAGTGCAGAAAAGGTGCCGTAGGGGTAGGGGGGGATCTATGGGGTGGTGAGGGGCCGGCATAGCTTTTCGGGAGTGCAGAAAAGGTGCCGTAGGGGCAGGGGAGGGGTCTGGGCGGTGCTGAGGGGCCGGCATAGCTTTTCGGGAATGCTGAAAAGGTGCCGTAGGGGTCGGGGGGGTCTGTGGGGTAGTGAGGGGCCGGCATAGCTTTTCGGGAGTGCAGAAAAGGTGCCGTAGGGGTAGGGGGATCTATGGGGTGGTGAGGGGCCGGCATAGCTTTTCGGGAGTGCAGAAAAGGTGCCGTAGGGGCAGGGGAGGGTCTGGGGGGGGTGCTGAGGGGCCGGCATAGCTTTTGGGATTGCTGAAAAGGTGCCGTAGGGGTAGGGGGGGGGTCTGTGGGGTGGTAAGGGGCCGGCATTGCTTTTCGGGAGTCCAAAAAAGGGGCCAACGGTGCCGTAGGGGTAGGGGGGGGGTCTGTGGGGTGGTAAGGGGCCGGAATGGCTTTAGGGGGGTATCAAAAGTTGAAAAAAATCCAAAAAAAAAAAAAAAAAAAAAAAAAGTTCCAAAAAAAAAGTTGGAAAATTCCAAAAAACCGAAAAAAAAATTTTCAAAAAATATATTCATAGAAAAAAGTTGAAAAAATCCAAAAAAAAAAATTCAAAAAAAGTTCAAAAACTTCAAAAAAAAAAAAAAGTCCAAAAAAAAAAGTTGAGAAAATCCAAAAAAACCGAAAAAAAAAATTTTTCAAAAATATATTCATAGAAAAAAACTCGAAAAATCCTATAGTGACGTCATAGCGTTACGGGACAGAAAACACACACACACACACACACACACACACACACACACACACACACACACACACAATTTTTTTTTCGGTTTTTTTGGATTTTCTCTTTTTTTTTGGACTTTTTTTTTTGAACTTTTTTGAACTTTTTTGAATTTTTTTTTGGATTTTTTCAACAACTTTTTCTATGAATATATTTTTGAAAAATTTTTTTTTTTTCGGTTTTTGGATTTTTCCAACTTTTTTTTGGATTTTTTTTTTTTTTCAAAACTTTTTTGAACTTTTGAACTTTTTTTTGAATTTTTTTTTTTTTGGATTTTTTCAACTTTTGATACCCCCCTAAAGCCATTCCGGCCCCTTACCACCCCACAGACCCTCCCCCCCTGCCCCTACGGCACCTTTTCCTCACTCCCGAAAAAAGCTATGCCGGCCCCTCACCACCCCCCAGACCCCTTTCCTGCCCCCACGGCACCTTTTCTAAACTCCCGAAAAACTATGCCGGCCCCTCACCACCCCACAGACCCCCCCCCCTACCCCTACGGCACCTTTTCAGCACTCCCGTAACGCTATGACGTCACTATAAGATTTTTCGAGTTTTTTCAATGAATATATTTTTGAAAAATTTTTTTTTCGGTTTTTTTGGATTTTTCCAACTTTTTTTTTGGATTTTTTTTGCAACTTTTTTGAACTTTTGATACCCCCTAAAGCCATTCCGGCCCCTTACCACCCCACAGACCCTCCCCTGCCCCTACGGCACCTTTTCCTCACTCCCGAAAAGCCATTCCGGCCCCTTACCACCCCACAGACCCCTCCCTGCCCCTACGGCACCTTTTCCTCACTCCCGAAAAGCTATGCCGGCCCCTCACCACCCCACCCCCCCCCTACCCCTACGGCACCTTTTTTTTTTTGCACTCCCGAAAAGCTATATCGGCCTCTAACCACCCCCCAGACGCCCCCCTACCCCTACGGCACCTTTTTTTGCACTCCCGAAAAGCTATGTCGGCCCCTCACCAACCCCCCAGACCCCTCCCCTACCCCTACGGCACCTTTTTTTTTTGACTCCCGAAAAGCAATGCCAGCCCCTCACCACCCCACAGACCCCCCCCCTACGGCACCTTTTCAGCACTCCCGAAAAGCTATGCCGTCCCCTTACCACCCTTTTTTTTTACTCACTAAAAGCCATGCCGGCCCATCACCACCCCAGAGCCGCCTTCTACCCCGGCGGCCCCTTTTTTGGACACCCGAAAAGCAATGCCGGCCCCTCACCACCCCACAGACCCCCCCCCCTACCCTACGGAAACTTTTCAGCACTCCCGAAAAGCTATGCCGGCCACTCACCACCCCACAGACCCCCCCTACCCCTACGGCACCATTTCAGCACTCCCGAAAGCTATGCCGGCCCCTCACCACCCCCAGACCCCTCCCCTACCCCTACGGCACCTTTTCTGCACTCCCGAAAAGCTATGCCGGCCCTCACCACCCCACAGACCCCTTTCCTGCCCCTACGGCACCTTTTCTGCACTCCCGAAAAGCTATGCCGGCCCCTTACCACCCCCCAGATCCAAAAATACAAAATATTAAAAATTCAGCGGGCGTTGATTATCAACGGGCAATAAGCTAGTAAAGCATAATAGGAGAAAGAGCTCAAAAACCTATTTACAATTCTTATCAAATGTTTATAATATATTTTACATAATTAAATACTTTTTAGAGTCGGCGATCTAAAGAAAATTATGTTTAGGTAATTTGTGTTTATACCTAAAGGGTAAAGACATCTTGCTATAATCACCTAGACCTTTCACTAATTTGTTAGTGTGGTTATTGGTAATTCTATCATAGAATCTACTGGTTAATCTGTTATTGACATCTACGACTAATGGGATGTTATACTGGGAATGTAGTCTTTTTAGGTTAGTATATATGGGCGTGTTATAAATGATTTTTAATGATTTATTTTGGACTACTTGAAGCTTTGATTGGTTAGTATTGGAGGCATTATTCCATACGGGAGCAGCTTACGTTAGCAAGGGTAGTATGAGTGCGCGATATATTTTAATTTTATTGTGTAGTGATAAGGCACTATGTCGATTGGATATAGGGTATATTGAAGATATGGCGCGAATTGCCTTGCATTTCGCCGCCTCTATGTGGGGGGCCCAGTGGCGTAACTACTATGTAGCGGGGGTAAGCAATGCTTACGGGCCCACGGAGATAGGGGGCCCTAAATCTTATGACAATTTTTTTTTAAGGCCCCTATAGACTTTCAGTCTTTTTAGAATGATTTTTATTCCATAATTTTTTAACGTAACGATTTCATAAATTTTTACGTTAAATTTCACACAGTGACAGACTTTACGGTCGATATGGCCAGAGTAAAATTTGCACATACACGCGTGACGATTTTAACTACATTTTCTAAATCGAAACAGTAATCTTTACAAAAACTGAACGTCTGTAGGGTTCTTTTTTATTTTTTTTCGAAAACAATAGTTTTCCAGTATTCATGTAGTCACCATCGCACTGTGATCTGATTAACCGCGTTTCGTTTGTTTCATAACGGTCGAAAATTCATATCAAAATTTGCACAAACTATTTCTAATAATATTCTTAGTGAAATGGAGGGTTCAAAAAAAGTGATGAGTGGGGCACAAAAAAGAAAACTTAAAAAAAAAAAAGAAAAATCATTAAAAAAATTGCCTAAACTTGATCAGTTCATAACTAAAATCAGACCCAACCAAGCTGAAACTTCTCAAGATAACTGTGAAATACACGAACAGTTACCTGAAATTGTTGAAGAAGGAGAACAGGAAGAAAGTGTTAGTGATGCTATTACAACCCATGCAGATTCCGAACGATATGAAGGTCAAAGGTTTTCACACAAAATAATTGAAGATGATGATAATATAGAAGATGTAAACATTAACGAGATATCTGATACACCCGATTTGGTGAATGTTGCTACGAATGATCTTGGAAATCATATCAATCAAAATATTTCTGATGAAACCAAACGTTTAATAATGAGTTTTCCGCCTCATAGACCCAATGGACCATTTCCTAAAGATACTTGCCAATAGAATAGAAGTTTTAATGAAACTTATTACAATTATAAATCAAATTACGGTTTGATTCCACGCTTGTGGCTCTGTTATTCTAGTATTTTAGACTTTGCATATTGTGAACCATGTTGGCTTTTTTCAACAATTAAGAGTCAATGGCGATCTGGTGTAAGAAATTGGAGAAATTTATCCTTAGGCATAAAAAGACACAGTTCCTCTCAACAACATATTGAAGCGTGTGCAGTGTACGAAATGTGGAAAAAAAAATGTAACCATCGATAAAAATATTGAAGAAGAAATTCGATATAATGCTTCTTTTTGGAAGATGGTTTTGGAACGTTTATTTCGTATAACACTTATGGTGGCTAAAAATTCCTTAGCATTCCGTGGTCATCGGGAAGGACTTTCAGAGGACTATAATGGAAACTTTTTATCGCTAGTTCAATTGCTTGCTAATTACGACGATATTATGAAGCAAATAATAGATATGCCATCTGGGTCAATAACATATTTAAGTCCAAAGATACAGAACGAGCTAATTCAATGCCTAGGAAAAAAAGTTATTAAAGGAATTGGTATCTAAGATAAATTCATCACCTTTTATGCTTTAATGTTGGATACGACACAGGACATTACCAAATGTGACCAGTTAAGCGTTATTGTACGACATGTACATATTAGTCGGGACGAAAATCAACAACCCAAAAACTTTATTATTTGTGAGATATTTTTTTAGGATTTTACGAATTGAAAGATCATTCAGCAGAAGGAATGACGAATCAAGTAATGGAGTTATTAAGAAACATGAATATCCCTATTGAAAAGTGTTACGGGCAGGGTTACGATGGGGCTAGTGTAATGAGTGGTGTTTATAGTGGTGTACAAACAAGGATTAAAAGTATCCAATCAAATGCGGAATATGTGCATTGTGCCAGTCATAATTTAAATTTAGTGATTAACGACACTGTTATTGATTGCCATGAAGTATCGTCATTTTTTTTGCCACTCTTCAAAGTATATATACTTTTTCGGAAATAGTATAAAAAGGTGGGATCTTCTTTCTAAATTTACCATGGAATCAGAAATTACCTTAAAAAAGCTTAACCCAACTCGCTGGTCAGGTAGATTGCAATCTTTATTAGCTATAAAATTGCGTTTTATTGATATAATTAAATCGTTAACAGAGATCAATCTAAAATCCACAAAAAAAGAAGAGCGAGAAGAATCACTCCGAATTAAAAAAATACAATGACAACATTTCATTTTGCATTTATTTGTGTATTTTTATGCAAAGTGATGAGTGAAATTAATTATGCTTCAAAAACTTTACAAAAACGCGATCTGGTCTTAGATGAAGCTATTTTAGAATTAAATCGTGTTCATAAAAAGTGACTTGAGAAATTCATATGACGATATAAAATTAGAAGTTAAAACATTAACAAAAAAGTGGGGTTCAGACAGTGATTTTCAAATCAAACGACAAAGAAACGTTAAACGATATTTCGATGAATTAACTTCAGATTATCGATTTGACAACAGAGAACATCTATTCAGAGTTAATGTTTTTTACTATGTAATCGACAAAATAACTGTTCAAATAAAGACACGTTTTGCGGGAATGCAGGTAGTGGAAAACTATTTCGGTTTTCTTGAACCTAGAAATATTATTAATATGCCGGAAACGGATATTCCAGACCATTGCTCAAATCTCAGAAAAAAATATCCGGAAGTTTTCTCAGATCAATTAGAATTTCAATTTACTCATGTACTTTTATTAATAAAGAATGATCTTTCTGAAAAAATAACCATAAGACAATTTTCAGAATTACTTATTACCAAATACAGTTGTTTAGAGAGTGATTTTTCAGAAGTATATACCGCATTTATATTATTTTTTACTCTTCCGGTAACTGTGGCTAGTGTAGAAAGAACATTCAATAAATTAAAAATAATTAAAGACTACAAAATAAATTCGATCGGTCAAACCAGACTCAATGAACTATCTTTGCTTACAATTGAGCACAAAGAAGCAGCCAAAATAGAACTCAAACAACTAATTCAGGATTTTGCAAACAGTAAGGCTCGAAAGAAGAAATTTTAAAATTGGTGAGTTAAATTCAGAAAATTATATTATGTACCTACATATTAACAATAATTATATTTATATTAATACTGCGTTGCGAAAGCAAAAATTTCGTATTTATGTAGATTTAAAAATTCGAGGGGGGCCCTTGATAACTTTTTGCTTACGGGCCCAAAATTCCTAGTTACGCCACTGCCTACATGGCGTTCTGGAATAAGAGATTGGCAAAATTTAACCACACTATTAAGCGCATAGTACATCTCAACAACACATTGAAGCCTGTGCAGTGTACAAAATGTGGAAAAAAAATTTAACCATCGACAAAATTATCGAAGAACAAATACGATATGAAGCTTCGTTCTGGAAAATGGTTTTGGAACGACTATTTCGTATAACAATAATAAATTTATTATAGATATTTATAGTCTTATGTAAATACATATGTACCAACATAGACAGTTAGAATTATTTCATCTCATATTTTTACATTTTACGTCATATATGTATGTATGTATTTGCGTAATTTGATGTGACTTACGTCATGTGAGACTGGTTCGTTATGGTCAAATTTCAATGAGCCGATATAAATTGGCAATGAAGAATTTTGTGTTGTGTGGTTTATTATTTTACCGTGTCAAATATAATTTTCGGCATACTCGCTGGGTGATTCACTTATCTTATCAAAAAAAAGTCTTAAATTAAAATGTTAGCGTCAAATCTGTCGATGTGGACTAGTCGCAGGGGTCAAAGGGGTCTCAACCTTTTTTTAATAGCGACACACATGTGCACCATGTAACACACTTGAAAAAGCTTAAAAAAAACAAACAAAGAAAATGTCGAATTTTAAAAAATTACGAGTTTAGAAAAATATTATAACATTGAGTAACAATTATTATAACAATAATTTTTACAGTAATCGTTTTTTTAACATAATTCTCCTTCCACGTTCTTATACATATTTACATGTAATATGTCATTAATGAGAGACCTGAGCCTGATGGAAACATCATTTATCATAGCGAAGGCGAATGGTAGGCAAACAATATTAATTAGTCTCGAACAATATTTTGACTTAATTGCCTTTAAGGATGAAAAGGCTGATTCACACAAGCATGATGTGGAAAACGGAAGTAAATGTTCAACGTCTTATTTATAATTGGACGAAAATTATTTTCGAGAGAAATCCAAAAGTTATCTAATAGAATGTCTTGATATTTTTACTTAAGCAAGAAGAAATCCCGATTAATTTTTTTTTCTGCATAAGTTAAGTCTGACGCTACATTTAAATTATATTCGCCAGATACTCCATATGGTAATAAACCCATTCAATCCCAATAGTTGAAATAGATCCAAACCTTCATGAAGACACTGCAAGTGCTCAATTATACTTTTCTTCAAATTCATCTTTTGGTTAATGTCCAACTCAGTTGAGAACTTCATTGTGAATGGAAATATTGACAAATCATCTTTCTGTATAGCTGACATCCACAAGACAATTTTTTTTTGAAAAACTATTCAATTTATCACTGGCTGATAATATTGTTTCTTTTCGAGCTTGCATGCTAGAGTTTAACAAATTAAACCAATTAAAGATATCATCCAGGTAGGCTAGCTCGGAACACCAGACGATATCTTTAGTTGAGTATAATAAATAATTATGTGAACAGCATGTATTTAAAAGTACATACATACATACGTACTCTGCCTCTTTTTTGAAAAATGTTAATGTAAAAAAATTTACTACCACATAAATAGATGGCAGTAATTTAGAACGTTAATATGATTATATTCGATTGGAATCATATTCGACTTCATTCCACATGCATATTGATAAACATCAATTTAGTAAAATTAAAGACAATGTTAACTGCTACCAAACGATTGATTTAATAATTGCCAAAATCATATACACATTTTGATTCAGAGTTTTACATGAATAATAACCAAAACCAAATATAATATAATTCAGAGTTTATAATGTAAAATTGCATAATCTAATACAAAAAAACTCATAAAAAAAACCTATTCAATCAACATTATGCACATTAATAATAATGCGAAGTTTCCCATAGCAAAACATAGATTATATTCATTGTCGCAGTTGAAGGTGTTAAGAAGCAGAAACATGAAAACAATCCAAAGCCCGAAAACCCTGAAAACAATCCAAAATATAATTTCATATTTTAATACAACGAAAGTGGATTGTATGTATGTACATACGTACATTAATAAAAATAATAAGCCAATTTTAGAGCATCGATAATAGTGTTAGAAACTGTCTTGGACCAATAGGTATAAACAACATTATTCGCATTAGTATGATCAATTAATAGTACGATCTGATGTTGTGTGTACAATATGTTTCTGCCCGAGTAGAGTTCTGCGTGAGTTCCCCATGGAGATTAGCGAGTCCTTTGAGTTCCAGCGAGCATCACATCAAAAAATTGACTGATTTACATTATGTATCAGTGTTCTTCTATATCGAGCTGCAATTATTCCATACATTTTTTATGATAAATATGTATAGAGAGATTGTTTTAAAAGGCAATATGTGTTTACATATGATAAAGAAGTGTATTGGTAGGGGTATGGGTAGTAATACAATTATTCAATCGTTGCTCCATAACTACAAGTAACATTATACATTTACATTATACGTTAATACATTTGTAACATTATTCGTTCGGACAAATATGCAAATTTTACTGATGGTAAAATAAAAATAGTTCCAGTGATATAATCACATAAATTCACATTCATCATATCCGATAATATACATATGTACAGTCAGTCTCATGGTCATTCAATTCATTATTATCGTAATCAAACATAGAACACTTTTTTACAGAATAGTTGGGAGAGAGAGGCGTGGTTGGACATCAAAAATAAAATATCAACATTATTCGCATTAATATGATCAATTAATAATAATACCATTGTTGACGATCTGCTGTTGTATGTACAATATGGTTCTGCCCGATTAGAGCTATCTATATAGCATAATGCTCGGTTCTAACTTTCGTAACGTTGGTTATTAAGTAATCCATTCTGGCAGCAATGTCGGCAAAGTCAATCAGCAACAATCCAATGGCTTCAAATCCAGTGGCTTCACTGTTCTAACCTCAAATTGTAATCGTATCAGCTTTCATGTAAGACCGGTTCGTCTACGACTCTACATAGACGAATGGGCGCTTCGCCGAAAGTGACTCGTGTATGTTTACATTGGTTTAACCAGAAGCGGTCAGATCACTTTGATGGGCGTTCCGTCGTCCACGAATTATAACGGCTGATACTGATACTGATGCAGATACATTAGGTGCCTCGCGAGTCGCAAGTGACGTTGTTTAACATCAACTAAATAAATTAATTAACTCTTTATTTTTATATAATATAGACTCAAATGACTACACGAAGAACTGAATGTGATCGGATCCGAGGTTCAGTTGGTTGTATTGTTTCCGTTATTGCGACGAATGAAATCCATTTTGAAGAATGATTGAATTAAATTTTAACCTCAAATTGTAATCGTATCGGCCGTCGTAACTCGGAAATAAGAGTGCCGAGGTATTGACGTCATAATTGCATACAAACGAGTGACCAGTCGAGTGTCAACCGAGTCTTCAAAATACGACGCATCGGCGTTTCTCGTCAATAACTTCACTGACATCTGTCAAACGTTTGATCCACCGCGGTTCCGAAGCGTCTGAGCAAGAATGGACAAATGGCGAGTCATTTGCAGTGACCGTCAATATATTAACTATCCCCGGTAGAGTTAACTCGCTTCATGGGACTCCTCCTACGGGGCGAGGCTTCAGCGCTACTCAAACAGTTTCGATCATTCGTCTTTCGGTCAATCATCTTACACCCGTACAGAAACTATTTGATGAAGTGGATTATGCTGGAGATTGAAACGGTATGCAAACGAACGGTATAGAAGGAGGGGGTGAGTTTAGAGTAAAAGCAGATTGAAGCGATAATTTGTCCATCCTGGCATAAGAAATTATTTTCGAAATAAATTTAAGGGCTATACTTTGCTGAAATGTATTTAGATCTTTCAAATGTGTTGCGACATATCTCCCAAATGTGTCTGGCGCACTTTCTGGTTCAGGTGACAAAATTTTTTGGATGCTATCTACCAGTACTTGCCGATTGTTAATTAAATTTTTGCGAATTGTTTTCGTAGTCGGTGCTTTAAATACCAAAGAATCCCTTTGATAGCTTTGTTCAGATACCTACAACTGAATATAAATAAATGGAAAGAAACAGCTAAAACTTAGACGGTGCGAGAAATAGTTATTGTCTTTAACTATTAGTGCTCTGTTTTACACGTAGGCCAGGTAAAACAAAGCACTAATTGGTCGACGACGGACTACTTTGAACCGAGTCTCTCTGATATCAAAATAAGTCTCGTCGCAGTCGAAGATGTACTCAATGGGCTATATCAAAGTTACAGTTTGCTGCGAAGGTTCATTCTTCACTCGGTTGTTCATTGGATTCAAACTAGTAGTCCTAAACTCAAATGATTTTAAGTATAATCGTATCGGCTGTCGGCTGTCATCGTTCGTATATGGGAACGCTGAGCTCGTCAAGTTCAAGGTATACCATAGCAGGGAATACTTGGAAGGTTATACCACTATCTGCCCTGCTCTAGAAGTAAATCATTGATGTATTAACGTAGTTCAATTATTGGTCAATTTCACACTTGACTGACGTTTCAATATGTCAACAATGCACATATACACGCTTCTCCAATACACTCTCAGGGAGGCGATTGTCAAACGGTGGGAAGCACTTTTGTTGGTACGCCTACTTCCGGCGTGCGGCTAACCGACAAGAACCATCATTCTTTCCCTCGATAGATAATAAAATGTTTGCATAAAAGTAAAGAGGCAACGCTCGATAATCAAGTGGGTGGGAACTTATGCCTTGGTTTCACGCTTGGTTATGTTGTTTTTACGCGTGATCAAAGCATTACTTGCGTAACTTAAAAAAAGGGAGGTCTCCATGATCCAACCATTTTCATTAGTTTCTGGCAAACGTAAGCTAAAAAACGATTCATCGACTGTTTTAAACACGTCTAGCAAGTTTAATTGCGCGAAAATCGTTATTTAAAACGGTGCGTTGGGTAAGGCCGTAAATAGAGTTGTTTGTAGCATATTGTGATTATCAAAGTGACCAACTTTGTCCACGTAGTTTGAATGTTAGTGGGCTGTCAGGTGACAGATGCAAAAAGGTGCTCTTCTCGTTCCCGTAAGTTGCATTGGAACTGTATTCTCGATTGAAAACCTATGAAACCATGTCCATGTTCGCCATACATGATTGTTTCTTGACAAAAAATCAAAATAAAAAGCACTCGTAACAGCTATTTTGATTTAAGTTAGTTTCATTACAATGTATACATATACACGAGACGAGTTAGCATTCCTTGCAAGTATACTGTGTATTTGTATTGTAAAATTTCATACATAATTATCGCGTTACTCAAAATTGATAAGAGATATCTTTGACTTTTGACCGACAGAGGTGAAAACATTTTCAAGTTATCAATATAACCTTGTTTTGTCCCATTGAATGTGTTGAAGGGTGACGGGGTTCATTTAAATGTAATTAAAAGATTACAAACTAAATTGTGTGCATTTATTCATACAAATTAGTGAAATTTAATGCATGGTTACACATCCTCAACTGAATTTTTTAAAATTTAAATTTCTAATTAGAAATCATTGTGAAAACAGGCAACGATTTCACAGTACAAATAGTTGACAACCTGATTTCGACAGATATCTATATAATATTGTATAGTCTGTAATTGCTAGCAATTTCAATTCAGACTATAAGAACATATCACCCGTGAGCAGCTAATACCCGTTTGATTTATTTTACATATATTTAGAATTGTATCTACGGTATTATTTATATTTCAATATTTAAAACAACACTTTAGAGTTTTAATGAATCGTTTGATTTGAATACGAATTTTTCAATGATTAATAAACTGCTTTCATCTGTTGCCATTTTTCAGATAATAATGAATAAAATAATGAAAGGCTGGTTCAGCGAAGTGTCCGAGCTGTGGCCAGGTCAGGCGATGTCACTTGAAATAGAAGAAATACTTCACACTGAACAATCTGAATTTCAAGATATAATGGTTGTTAGAACAAAAAGCCATGGAAGAGTTTTGATATTGGATGGAATAATTCAATGCTCAGAAAGAGACGAGTTTGCTTATCAGGTATATACATATGTATATAACGGAATTAATACAATTTTAAATTTATTTATGGTTATTTTGTTGCAAACATGAATTTTCAACATACCTATATATAAAGTACATATATTTTTAGGAAATGATATCATTCCTGCCATTGTGTTGCCACAAAAATCCAAAGAATGTTTTGATAATTGGAGGTGGCGATGGCGGAGTGGCTAGGGAGGTGGCAAAACATCCCCTCGTTGAAGAAATTCATCAGGTCAAATTATCTTCCATAGCGGATCAAGTAATAATATCAAATAACCAAAAAAAATTATGTTTATTTTAATTTTCAGGTGGAAATTGATGGCAGAGTAGTAGAAGTTTCAAAAACATTCCTACCGTTCATGGCAAAAGGTTTTGAAAGTAACAAGTTAAAGTTACACATTGGCGATGGTTTTGAGTATATGAAAAACCAGAAAAACAAATTTGACGTGATAATCACAGATAGTAGCGACCCTGTTGGACCAGCCGTGAACCTTTTTCAGGAGGATTACTTTAAATTAATGAAACAAGCACTGAAAGGCGACGGAATAGTATGCTCTCAAGGCAGTACAATTTGGACTAACTTAGACCATGTCAAGGAAACTTTAAGTCATTGCAAACGACAATTTCCAACGATTGCATATGCTGTAGCTTCAGTGCCGACGTATCCCACTGGCCAAATAGGGTTTGTAATGGGCTCTCTAGACAAGAATTGCAACTTTACAGAGCCCACCGTAACATTTAGCGATGACGAAATATCTAACATGAATATCAGGTATTATTCTAAAGATATTCATAAAGCAGCGTTTGCTTTGCCTCAATTTGCCAAAAACGCTCTGTACTCATAATTTATTTTATTATTTAAACACAATACATTATTCATTCCTATAAATAATGATACAATATGTACCTTTACATACATATGTACATATCAAACACAATGAATATTAAAATTATTTTTGATGATTATTTCTCTAGAATATTAAAAAATAATGTTAGAAAAATAAATTTATTCAAGTATACATATTATATTATGTACAAAAGAATTACTGACTTCCCAGGAATCATGTATAAAAGCATGTCCAGTCTTGAGAAAGTCTAGTCGGTTATATTTAATTAAATGCTGATTTAATTTCATTAAAATGTTCCTCTGACTTTGTCATCTATAATATAAATTTTATTTTGGTATAATAATATTAAATATAACTTGCCATAACAAGTTTGAAGAATATACGGAGAATGAATTTCTTTTTTTATTTAAATCATTTTTTAATCACATGCAATTTTTTTTACAAACATTTAATAAAATTATGTAAGTGAAAATGTGTATAATAAATATTATCATACAAAAATTATGAATTTTGACTTACAATTTTCCATATGAATAATTCAACGACAGGTTGACCATTGGTCCGACACTTGTAATAAATTTAACCAGAATGTTAATATTTTTGTCAGAGAAGCTTAAAAATTCTTGAGTTTTGCAAGGGTGAACCGTAAAAAATGGTTGACGTAGAATGGGGTGCTCTTGCTGAGTTAATATTGAATACATTTCATCTGACGAGTGTAACCTGCAGAAAGTAATTCAATTTAACTTCTCGTGAACATAATTAGACTGTTCAGAAACGGATAGAGCCAAATCTGTGTATACATTATTCTATATTGTATTACATTTGTGTAAAATAAAAGAGAATAATACAAGTACTTGAAATGTGGATGGCAAAATTCCCATACATCTAACAGTGGCAATAAGGTACCATTTTCGTTCCAAACGTTGAAATATATAACGGGAACACTGTAAGATAAACTATAGCACACGTGATGTTCCCATTTAAGAGGTTGAACAGTTTTTGGAGATATCTGGATAGATTTGTGACATAAATAAGCTTCACCCGGACACGACCGGTTCCCAAGTATTTCCCAATTGTCTCCGAGCAATATAGCTTCCCGTTCAATTTGCTCTCCATATTTTATAAACTGATCCCATGGAAATTCAGATTCCATTAGTCAGTGAGAAGTATCTGGAATAAATGTTCAAACCTAGTTGTTAACTTGTCGAATTGAAAAACCTTAAGCATAAAGCGTTGTTAGTTACAGTGATACTGTATGGTGAATCTTTGGTTGGAAATGGTTCCTTCTGCAGACTTGTATTTTAACCTAAAAGTTTCAAATGACATATGTCATAACATAAGCAGATGTAAACAAGTATAATAAAACACTGTTACCAATTACACTGCAACAAAATTCACCACACAAAAACCAAAATTCATTTTTTTACAAATGTCTCACACTCTACAATGGAGTTGCAGTCTATTTTTAGACAATTGTTTTCAACACACGCATTTTAGTGTTAGTTCTCCCTAGAATTTCGTCAGTGCACGTTAAACAATATTGAAAATTCGCCGAGATTCCCATTTAAGGCCTAAGGGCCCTAAGGCCTAAGGCCGGCAACACACGAACCTCTTTTTGTGGTCGACGGCGGTCCAATTGGGCAGCTATTTGAAGCCGCGTTTCAACAGACCATAGAATTGTATACAATAACGTAGATCGCAAAACACGGACGTTTGGTGCGGTCGGCGGCGGTCGAGAGGCGGTATTGGCAGCTGAGTGTCGCTGTACAACACACGGACCACACACCTGTGGTCGAGAGCGCTCGCGTTGCACTACAACAGCTATACTGCCGTCCTAAGCCTACTTAACGTAACTGACAAAAATTACGAAAATGAGTTAGATGTGTTTTAGGGGTTATGGGGGTGTATTATTGCGATTTTTCATATCAAAATTAATGTATTTTAGCGGAATGGATGTTGGGATCACCAATGTAGTGTAGTTGATTTGATGTGGTGAAGTATCCATCGCCATATTAATTAAACTTACGATGGTAGTTTAAAAGTTTTTATTTATTTGTTGAATGTACAGCAATTTACAGGCACGTAGAAGTTAGGTATCTACGTAGTTGTGTGTGACGAGTCTTCCGTGTGTGGTCCAGAGTACTGTGTCCGTAAGTGTCTTTTGATTGGTGGACGTTGTGACGTGTTCCTCGACTCTGGAACCGGCGTAGGTATGTGCTACGATGAGTACGGTTGTCTTGAGCAGCGTGAGGTCGGTCGTCGTGGGCAGTGTGAGTTCGACTGACGAGCATTTATTTCGTCTGGTGCGGACTCGTGTGCCAGGGGGACGTTCATCTCCGTGGTAGCCTGTTGAGGGCCCAGAGGGTTGAGAGCTGGAGTCCCGTAGTGGTTGTCTTCAGTGGAGAGAGTTCAGGAACAGTGACTGACTGTGGACGATGGTGGCGTATTTAAACTACTCCAGTGCGCGTTTGTATTTAGCCGAGCCGAATGGAAAGGGTAGAACCCGTGGGAATATTTTATGAGGTGCATGCGACGAGTCTTTGTTCCCAAAGCGATAATGAACTTATCGGTTTTATGTGTTTTCCCACAGATTCAATTTAGAGGATTTTAATGGGTTCACTTTTAAGTGTCCTTTGTCCGTGTCGGGTTGTACGTGTCAATCCGGGTGTTTGTTATGTTAAGTGTGACGATGGCTTATTTACACAATTTGTACAAAAATGGACACAGCCGCGGTGCGAGGGAGACCGCATATACGGGCGAGCATCGGAGCGAGCGAGAAAGCTTGAGCCGCTTCTATCGATGTGTGGGTGTGTAATGAGTGTAATGACGATCGGACCTCGGAAGCAGCGAAATAAGCCGACCGAAGCCGAACGTTGACGATTCCAACGAGCATGTCGCGCTGTTACGCCGCTTGGGGGCGCACGTTTCTATTGTTGTTACTTTATCCTAATCGGATAAAGTATTGTGATCGTGCGAAAATTCGACCTCGAGATTTTGACTGATTTGTATCAGGTATCATCCCCTGATCATATTTTCATGATTTCTAAAAAATGTCTGTATGTCTGTGTACTTATGTGTGTGTGTGTCTGTATGTGTGTTTTCTCCGAAACTATCCAGTCTATCAAGCTGAAATTTCATATCTATTATTTTCACATAAGGTGTAAGAGCCATAAGGAATTTGGTCAACATCAGTGAACCGGAAGTAGAGTTTTTTTCTTGTAGAAAATTCTAAAATTCTTTTACCACAGAATATTTCCGAAACGGCTCCGGGAATTTTGATAAAATTTCATATCTATAGTTTTTACGTTAGCTGTAAGCGATACTGTGATTTTAGTCAACTTCTGACTAGCGAAAATGGCAGTTTACTCTTGAACGATTTTTTTGTTTTTTATATTTTTCGACCTTTTAAATATGTAGTATCGTCACAATATTGTAATGTTGTAATTTTGAGAGAAATTGGTATTTAAAAAACAATAAATCATTAAAATTAGTCAACCGGAAGTAGGTTTTTTTTTTTCGTCGAAAAGTTTACGACAGAATATTTCCGAAACGGCTCCGGGAATTTTGTCGAAATTTCATATCTATAGTTTTTACGTTAGCCGTAAGAGATACTGTGATTTTAGTTAACTTCTGACGAGCGAAAGTGGCAGTTTACTCTTGAACGATTTGTTGTTTTTTATTTTTTTCGGCCTTGTAAATATCTAGTATCGTCACAATATTGTAATGTTGTAATCCTGATAGAAATTTCTATTTAGGAAAAAATAAATTATTAAAATCAGTCACCCGGAAGTAGGTTTTTTTTGTCGAAAAGTTTACCACAGAATATTTCTGAAACTGCTCCGGCGATCTTGTGGAAAATTTATATTTATAATTTTGATATAAAAATTAAGAGTTGATAAGGTTTTGATCAAAATCCGCCGACCGGAAGTGGTAGTTGAATATCTGCCGAAGATCGTATTTTACATACGGGCGCGCACTCAACATAGTAATTTCATGATATTTATGTATGTATTTTGGTCGGTGTGGTGGTGTGCATGCGTTTTATTTACTTACGTACTTAAAAAAATAATTTCGTTACTCTTTGTATTCCTCAAATATATGGATAATGTCATGGGTTGGCCACACCCGAATTTTTTCGTTTCAGGTCAGTCAAATAATTTAAGTCATGCGATTCCATCGCCGCACGTCACATTGAACTGTCAAATTCAATGCACTTTCGACAGCAATCGATGACCTAACCTATAATAATGCCCACATAGTTAAACATCGAAAGAATTTAAAGAATCTACAAGCCAGTTCCGTTCAGTATTTAAGAACATCATCTATATCATCATATATTTATTCCTCAAATATAAATATAAAGTCATGGGTTGGTCACACCCGATTTTTTTTAGCTGTTGGTGTGCACGTGCAACGTCTAGAATAATTGAAGAATTGTTCGTATATGTACTAGTAGATTATAAAATTCTCCAGTGTGGTCCGTGTGTTCTCGGCCCCCGGCTGCTAGCAGCGGTTTTTTGTGGTCGAAGCGACTGCCGCGATGTCGACCACCGCCAACCACAAAAAGAGGTTGGTGTGTTGCCGGCCTTAGGTACATGGTATTGATTCCAGCCAAATGTATGCTTGCCACATCATCCGAATTCAAAAATCTTTTGAAAGGAGATTTTGTGCGGCCCGTGAACAATTAGAAGGTGGATAAATTTGGCCCTTCTATCAAATAGGTTGTGTACCACTGCTCTAATGTTACAACATCGAGCGATCAATCCCCAAATCTGGAATAATTCGAATGCTTACTTACCACCTTGTGTAAAAATAATCTAAATATTGAAATACATATGTATTGTTTCTTTACTTTTGACTCACAAGCCAAAAAATACGATTATTTGCCTTCTGTTTGTTAGAAATTAAATTTTGATTTTTTTCATATAAAAAATTCGGTACTTGTCTGTTAGCCGCACGCCGGAAGTGGTACCCCCAGTGATTGTACCTCCTACCGTTTGACAATCGCCTCCCTGAGAGTGTATTGGAAAAGCGTGTATATGTGCATTGTTGACATATTGAAACGTCAGTCAAGTGTGAAATTGACCAATAATTGAACTACGTTAATACATCAATGATTTACTTCTAGAGCAGGGCGGATAGTCTTATAACCTTCCAAGTATTCCCTGCTATGGTATACCTTGACCTTGACGAGCTCAGCGCTCCCATATACGAACGATGACAGCCGACAGCCGATACGATTATACTTAAAATCATTTGAGTTTAGGACTACTAGTTTGAATCCAATGAACCTTCACAGCAAACTGTAACTTTGCTATAGGCCAGTGAGTACATCTTCGATTGCGACGAGACATTCGTTTGGGTATTAGAGATTTTTAAGAGAGACTCGGTTCAAAGTAGGCCGGCGTCCACCAGGATCGATAACATAGACATAGGTGGTATAGGTTGCAGTGGTATGACATGCGGTATAGGCGATTACATTACGTATGTATATACAATTTTTATTTATTTATTGATCATATTTGAAGGTTTACATATTTATAAACTTGTCAAGTTTATTTTTACATATAGTCCATCATCGCTGAATTGACATTTCAAATTTTAATTGTTTTCAGATTTTGATGACATCGCTTCTTGACATCTTGGACTGCGACTAGACAAATTCTTCGACGAGTTCGTTTTACTATCGCAGAATTCGCAAGTAAGACTCGGTTCAAAGTACCGCCAGAGCAGATTTGCGTTCACCGTCGACCGAGATCGATAACGATTACATATTCATTTGTTTATATACATGGGCGGGCGACATATTAGGTCTTTTCTGATAACAAAATACCTAGGTCATTTTATTTGTAATGCTACTTTTGGAATATTATTTGTTGAATAATGGATTTGGGGATTTGAGTGGCCTATGTGTAAATCAGAGCACTAATTGATGTTTAAAGACAATAGCTATTTCTGGTACCATCTGTTTATTGAATCTATAGCACCTACACAATTATTAAATTGCCAAATCGCTTCGAAAGTCTTAGCTGTTTCTTTCCATTTATTTATATTCAGTTGTAGGTATCTGAACAAATTATCGCTTCAATCTGCTTTTACTCTAAACTCACCCCCTCCTTCTATACCGTTTCAATCTCCAGCATAATCCACTTCATCAAATAGTTTCTGCACCTATAAATACACTCCTTATCACAAGGTGTCCCCGCCAATAAAATTACCTCTGCTGCCCAACCCAACCAGGATATCACGAATAGCAGCGCTACCGTACGTGAAGCTTGCGATGGTTTAAAAGATTTTATTGTATTTCAAAAAATTAATAATTTATGTAGATATATGTATGTATGCATTTACCTATACATACCTATAGATACATGCTTTTTTTTCTTACCTCTACATTTTCTACATATTCCTACAGTGGAGATTGTTAAAATGTGTTTTTATTGTTTCAGATGACTATTGAATGGTACGGGAAAGAGTTCAGTTTGGTTAGGTAATCATATATGTAGGTATTACTATAATATTTATATAAATTACTATTTTATTAACAAATTATAGTTTTATATTTAAAAGCAGTGATGTGCATTAATAACAATAATTTATTATTTGCTGGACAACTGTTGTCTCCAACGAAAGGTCTATTCGTCGTGGTTATTTCTCCAATGAAAGGTCTCTTCTTTGGGGGGGTGGTGGCCTCATTTGAGGGTCTTGAGGAGGCAGTATTTGGATGGATGGTGACTCCTCAAGGCGGGCTTAATATATATTCTATTAAATTAAACATTCTGATAATTAGGAATCAAAAAGTAATATTTTTTGAATACCCGTGAAACTCGTTGAGTTACTGGAAAAAAAAATCGGTACTTGTCTGTTAGCCGCACGCCGGAAGTGGTACCCCCAGTGATTGTACCTCCTACCGTTTGACAATCGCCTCCCTGAGAGTGTATTGGAAAAGCGTGTACATGTGCATTGTTGACATATTGAAACGTCAGTCAAGTGTGAAATTGACCAATAATTGAACTACGTTAATACATCAATGATTTACTTCTAGAGCAGGGCAGATAGTGGTATAACCTTCCAAGTATTCCCTGCTATGGTATACCTTGAACTTGACGAGCTCAGCGTTCCCATATACGAACGATGACAGCCGACAGCCGATACGATTATACTTAAAATCATTTGAGTTTAGGACCACTAGTTTGAATCCAATGAACAACCGAGTGAAGAATGAACCTTCGCAGCAAACTGTAACTTTGATATAGCCCATTGAGTACATCTTCGACTGCGACGAGACTTATTTTGATATCAGAGACTCGGTTCAAAGTAGTCCGTCGTCGACCAATTAGTGCTTTGTTTTACCTGGCCTACGTGTAAAACAGAGCACTAATGTTAAAGACAATAACTATTTCTCGCACCGTCTAAGTTTTAGCTGTTTCTTTCCATTTATTTATATTCAGTTGTAGGTATCTGAACAAAGCTATCAAAGGGATTCTTTGGTATTTAAAGCACCGGCTACGAAAAAATTCGCAAAATTTAATAAACAATCGGCAAGTACTGGTAGATAGCATCCAAAAATTTTGTCACCTGAACCAGAAAGTGCGCCAGACACATTTGGGAGATATGTCGCACCACATTTGAAAGATCTAAATACATTTCAGCAGAGTATAGCCCTTAAATTTATTTCGAAAATAATTTCTTATGCCAGGATGGACAAATTATCGCTTCAATCTGCTTTTACTCTAAACTCACCCCCTCCTTCTATACCGTTTCAATCTCCAGCATAATCCACTTCATTAAATAGTTTCTGTACCTATAAATACTCTCCTTATCACAAGGTGTCCCCGCCAATAAAATTACCTCTGCTGCCCAACCCAACCAGGATATCACGAATAGCAGCGCTACCGTACGTGAAGCTTGCGATGGTTTAAAAGATTTTATTGTATTTAAAAAAATTAATAATTTATGTAGATATATGTATGCATGCATTTACCTATACATACCTATAGATACATGCTTTTTTTTTTTACCTCTACATTTTCTACATATTCCTACAGTGGAGTTTGTTAAAATGTGTTTTTATTGTTTCAGATGACTATTGAATGGTACGGGAAAGAGTTCAGTTTGGTTAGGTAATCATATATGTAGGTATTACATAATTGTGTAGGTGCTATAGATTCAATAAATATTATCGTATGTAATACCTACATATATGTATAATACCTACATATAATGTAGAGGTAAGAAAAAAAAGCATGTATCTATAGGTATGTATAGGTAAATGCATGCATACATATATCTACATAAATTATTAATTTTTTTAAATACAATAAAATCTTTTAAACCATCGCAAGCTTCACGTACGGTAGCGCTGCTATTCGTGATATCCTGGTTGGGTTGGGCAGCAGAGGTAATTTTATTGGCGGGGACACCTTGTGATAAGGAGAGTATTTATAGGTACAGAAACTATTTAATGAAGTGGATTATGCTGGAGATTGAAACGGTATAGAAGGAGGGGGTGAGTTTAAAGTAAAAGCAGATTGAAGCGATAATTTGTCCATCCTGGCATAAGAAATTATTTTCGAAATAAATTTAAGGGCTATACTCTGCTGAAATGTATTTAGATCTTTCAAATGTGGTGCGACATATCTCCCAAATGTGTCTGGCGCACTTTCTGGTTCAGGTGACAAAATTTTTTGGATGCTATCTACCAGTACTTGCCGATTGTTTATTAAATTTTTGCGAATTTTTTTCGTAGCCGGTGCTTTAAATACCAAAGAATCCCTTTGATAGCTTTGTTCAGATACCTACAACTGAATATAAATAAATGGAAAGAAACAGCTAAAACTTAGACGGTGCGAGAAATAGTTATTGTCTTTAAACATTAGTGCTCTGTTTTACACGTAGGCCAGGTAAAACAAAGCACTAATTGGTCGACGACGGACTACTTTGAACCGAGTCTCTGATATCAAAATAAGTCTCGTCGCAGTCGAAGATGTACTCAATGGGCTATATCAAAGTTACAGTTTGCTGCGAAGGTTCATTCTTCACTCGGTTGTTCATTGGATTCAAACTAGTGGTCCTAAACTCAAATGATTTTAAGTATAATCGTATCGGCTGTCGGCTGTCATCGTTCGTATATGGGAACGCTGAGCTCGTCAAGTTCAAGGTATACCATAGCAGGGAATACTTGGAAGGTTATACCACTATCTGCCCTGCTCTAGAAGTAAATCATTGATGTATTAACGTAGTTCAATTATTGGTCAATTTCACACTTGACTGACGTTTCAATATGTCAACAATGCACATATACACGCTTCTCCAATACACTCTCAAGGAGGCGATTGTCAAACGGTGGGAAGCACTTTTGTTGGTACGCCTACTTCCGGCGTGCGGCTAACGGACAAGAACCAAAATTTTTTTTAAAAAATGAATAAAAACAATAATTAATTATTTATACATATTTATCCACCTTGCGAATTTTTTAAAATAAATTTTCATTATTTACGTTTACTTTTCAACGCAATCGCGAGTACTATAGCTATAGCGACTTTTTTTCTATCATCCATTTGGTATCATGGGCATGTATCCAACTTGTTTGGAAATTCGCGATACCAGGGGGCGTGGCTTCCCTTCCCCACTAATGTTGCCAGTACGCGCTTTATAGCTATGGCCGACGGCTGTGAATTTCGTTCAGAAACCAGAAAATGAATCTGGAGCAGATTTGAAAAAATTCATATATATTTACGAGACGTGTCCGGCATTGTGGAATCCAATTATTACATTAATTACCAAAATAAATCTAAAAAAAATGAACACCTCGATAGAATATTACAAATGGCGTATATTATTATGAAGCCAGATGCGACAAGAGATGACGTGAAGAAAAAAAATTACGGCAAGTTTTTCTCTTGGCGATATATGTAGCTTGTCTCGAACGTGTGTTTTGTTTGGTAATATAAGGCGAACCCAAGGCTAGAAGTTTTTCAAACAAATCCTCACTCATTCTATGGTAATTGCTGTAATCTTCAGTGTCACTGCCCAAGAGCATTTCTTGGGTGATGTTCAAATGGGTATATTGCTTTCGTTTTAATATCCAATTCTTTACCCAACACCTTCTGTGACGTTTACTTTTTAACGCATTCGCGAGAACTATAGCTATAGCGGCTTTTCTTTTATTGTCCATTATATACTAGCTGACCCGGCATGCGTTGCAATGGCCGTTCCCGATCCCGTTCCTAGTACGTTATCTGACGCGTGAGCAGACCCGTTCACGTTCCCGCTCCCGTTTTTTTTTCACAGGAACCATCCCTGGCATGATCACAATAAGTCCTGAAAGTTTCATCGCGATCGGTTGAGTGGTTTAGGAGCCTATAAGAGACAAACAAACAGACAGACAGACATTGATTTATATATATATATATAGATATAGATTTTCAAGGCTCAAACACAAAACGCAAATATCGTCTACTAACTCAAACTGCATACTGACGCAAGAAATATCATTTCGGGCCGCATACGGCCCAACCGCGTAGCGATACACAACCTGCGGGCCGCGGGTTATGTATCACTACGACCGTCAATAGTATTGATAAGTGAAGGCTCTCGTCCACCAAGTACGTTGACATGCGTTACGTCGACGTACGATATCCATCCACCAATTACAGCACGGCTTTTTCGCCCGTGCTGCAAAACTCGTACTGCAATTGGTGTGTGGATGTCGTACGTCGACGTAACGCATGTTAACGTACTTGGTGGATGAGAGCTTTAACACCCTATTTCAGTATTATGATACTCCGTCAAACCAACAATACTAGTATTGACAAGTGTGGCAGGCCCCAATATCAAATGTGTGTAACGGGTGTCGCAAGCCTTAGGAATAAGTTATTAATAGTATGTTGTAGATACAACATACTATTAATAATATTCTATCTATTAATAATAAATAAATAAATAAAAACAAAGAAATTATTTTACGTCTTTATGTACAATGTTGCATCGCATGAACGAAAGGGACAGCATGTACGTTTTACCCAGAAGTCTTCCTAAAACGGCCGGAGTATAGTACAGGATTTTATACAAGTATATTATATGTATGTGTTGTGATGTTGGTTGTAGGAATACAAAAAATAATGTATTATTTTGTTTATTAAGGATTTTAACCAAATTTGATACATTTAATTGGTAAATGTGACAATAATACATATTTTTTATCAGTTACATATAAGAGAATAGCATTAAAAAAAATTTTTAAACAAAAAACATTGGATGTTCATTCATCAATTTCTCAGAGACGTGAAGCTTACTTTGGGCACTTTGAAGATTATTCAAATCAATGGTTACACTGAAAAAATATAAAAATTCAGTATTACGATAATCATATTTATATTCTATTTGCTCTAATACTAGATTATGTTCACTCAAAATGAGCGTAGACACTGTGACATATTCAGAAATTGAATTCTTATCACTGTGGTTTACGATACTTTACGAACAATTAAATTTCAATACCCTTCAGATAAAACTTTTGCTCGCGCAGCTGCCAAATGCGCGTAATATGTTGGTGTCGGATATGAAACGGCTCGTGTACAACGAGTGTACAGGTGACATAAATAATATGCCAAGTATTCTACTTCATCGTCACTCATATCTGCATCATCCCAAATGCAATGATAACGTGTAGGTCTGGATGTGCCTTGTATAGAGGCGTGCGAAAGCTGAAACATACATATTTTTAATTAAAAGTTAGTATGTACCTACAAATTAAAATTACTTTTTGAAATTTTTGACACACATGTATATATTTATTATTTTATTTTTACAGGTTTTTATTTAGCCCAAAAAACATACATAATATATCGGTTGTACAAAATACGACCCATATACATACATATATTATAAAAAATAGTAAAAGCCACACATTTATCAAGTATGTATGTATAAAAATATGATGACATATGTATTTCCAAAAGTTTACCAAATAAAAATCAAGTTCAGTCGGATGTGTTATTTGACTATCAACACAAGTTCCAGCCAAGGCATTCGAGTTTCTGTCACAATCTTTTGGGTTAGTAGGAAAGAATCTGGAAAGATTAAATTAAAATATCACTCTACATGAATAATAAAACGCACTTCTTAATGTTTCTACAAAAAAATGTTAATTTATTATGTATTAAAATATTTTCGGATGCCAAATAGACATAATATGCCCGAAATATATAAAATACGCGAAAAATTACATTTAGCATAATTATTAATTATATAATAAAAATATTAACCTCGTATGATGTCTTTTTTGCACAATAAAAATTGAAATAGCAGGATTGTACTCGGCATTTAACGATTTACAGGCAGCTCGAATAGCAGTTAATTCTGAATTTAACACCTACAAAATACATATGTATATATATATAAAAAGCCTTAACAGGCGTATAAATAAATGTAATATATTATAGTAGCGAAGCACCTATAATATTATAGAAAAGAAATACTATTAGATTACCTGTTCGAACTGACCCTCAGATACACCATCTCTAAACATGATAATATGTTGTGGCTTGGTGTTGGTTTGTCTATAGAAGAAAAGGAGATGTTTTTTCATCATCTCATCTAAACCTTCAATAATCTCAACCTAAAAAATATGTAGGTAATTTTATTTATAACTACAACTAAGTTTATTTTATCACTGTATGAAAAGTAAAATGGAAATATTCACCGCAGGAGGCTGAATCTTCAGCGCAATATTATATTTATATGCTGCACGATCGTGTGATGCAGTTACAGCAACAAAACTAGGAACGTTTTCCTAAAATGTAAAAATTAGGTAGCGTTAATTCTTAATAAAAAAGTATGTATGTATGTACATATATGATTCACAAAGATAAATTTAAACACGAAAATTAATATTAACCTGGCCAGGGGATGGATGGGTAACGTCTGCCCCTACAATCATGCATGGTCTTCTCAGACAATTTGGCATGCTATTCTGAGCCAAATTATGATTTGTAGAATTTAATTTAGAATTCATTTTTTGTAGTAACATTGATGCTGTGTTGGCGTTCATACGGTCAACAGTATTTTTTTTTATGCATTGGGTTAGAAGGCCATGATTTAGTTCGGCTGGTTTCTTCACCTATAGTCACAATTAATAAAAATACAGATAATACAACCGACAATAGAAATAACTTAAAAAATTTTGCAGTGGAATATACATATGTATGTATGTATGTATGCACATTGAAAATACGTACTTAGACCGATCAAATGGATTAGGATAAAACCCACACGTTTCATACTAATTTTAATCATGTTTTGTGTGTTACTTACTGTTGCATAATCCTCAGGTCTTCCTATAATGACAAGTAACAATTGTACTTTGTCAGAAGATGCTTTTGATATAGACTCTCCTAATTTTCTTCTGTCTACATACAAAATTTGAGGGGTTGCAATTACCATTCCATTTTTCTTAGCAGCACCTTGCAACTAAAAGGTATAGATTTAAAAATATCATTATTAAATTGATATCAGACTGAGATAACAATATTATAAATGAAAAATTATCATGAAACATGATATATACATACCTCTTTCACAAACCCATCAATTTTATTCAAATCAATCCGGTCCATGTAGAAAATGCGCCAATTTTCTAGAATGGCTGCAGTCAAGAATCGTTGCGGAAACCAAACACCATTGCTAATAAAATAAAATTAGCTTAAAATTCCTATTCATTTATTTATAGAATGTTTTGTCAAATGTAGGATTAGCCAATATATGTATAACTAGCTTAATTGCCCGGCGTTGCTCGTGCGGGTGACATTTATTCTCCAGTACAAAAATTTTTTCAGATTAAAAAAATTGTATGGGGGCCCCTTGACCGCGGGCTTATTTACAATACCCGGGCGAAAATGCGCACAGCCGCGGTGCGAGAAAGACCGCATATACGTAAGACCATCGGAGCGAGCGAGAAGCGCTATCTGGCCATGTATGCGTGCGGTCGCGTGTAACGATCAACGGAATCCTGCGGCTAGGCCATTATTACAAGTGTTTACTTTATCAAGTTGTTTAATGAATTTTGCACGCAAAGCGTAGTCACAGTAGATAATCACATTGTAGAGATAGTTGATAGTTATCTATACCTAGGGCAGTTGGTGAATATGACTGGATGTAAAGAAGAAGAAATAAATCGAAGAATGAAACAAGGATGGAGTGCTTTTGGAAGAATGAAAGAAGGCATACGACCAATGCGGACTGCCAGTTATGACGTATGGATGTGAAACTTGGACTCTAAATTCAAGAATTCTACGAAAGATCCAGTGCATACAGAGAAGCATGGAAAGATGTATGCTTGGTATAACAAGAAGAGATCGTAAGAGGAATACATGGGTAAGAAGTATGACCAAAGTGGAAGATATAGCGGAACGTGGGAAAAACGGGTTGTTACATGGCCAGATAGCGCTTCTCGCTCGCTCCGATGGTCTTACGTATATGCGGTCTTCCTCGCATCGCGACTGTGCGCATCTTCGCCCGGGCATTGTAAATAAGCTGACCAAGGACTCCGACCCCTTCCAAAACCCACCTACGGTCTGACTTGGGGTATCATGAGATAGTATATCAAGTTTGGCGGTTCTAAGTTGAAAACTGTAGATTTGCATAGCGGACAAACAAACAAACATTGAATTTTATATAGTAGATATATGGACATTAGATAATTAAGTATAAAGTTTAAATTTTTTTATGCAAATGCACTGATTTTCCTATTCTAACACCCTCCATTTATTTATTTTTTTGGGATAAAATAATTTTATATCAAAAGCCTGTAGCTTTTATTCCTTTATTGATCGACATGGTGTGGTGTATTGAAAAGCAAGATGAAAATGACATGCTTGTAATAAGACTATTATTCAGACCCAAATATTATATTCAAATTAAAATCCAAAATGCAATATCATTAAATACCATAAACGAATGTTGAATTCAACATGAAAATTTTATAAAACACGTCATCCCATTTATCAAAGAATTGAAATAATATATATGTACATACTTCGGAACAACTGTTTGGCTATTATAAGCCAAAGTTGGTGGATTTAAAATTCTAGCAGGCACTTTTTCAAAGTTTTCACCTACTGACAAGCCAAAGGCTTTTATAACGGGATCAGCATTAAAGTTTGTCTGAAAATTAAAGCAAATTTTCATGGTTCAAAGCATGTAGATACAATAAAAAGTGTCAGACTCAAATGTAAATGTAATTATAATTTTAAAATGATGAACAGTTTAATCAATTGTATACATTTGATTCTACAAATATTTATAAAGAAATTCACTTACTTTCTTTAAAATTCCATATATTTTATCCTTTCGGACAGGTGGTTTAGTTGCTGCTTTAAAAACTAAATTTTTCGTTTGTACTGGATCCATTTTCATAAGAATACTCTAAAAATCACAACATAATTTGTACTAAAACTAAATTCTCCATAAGCGAGTGTACTATAAAATTCTATCAATTCATTACCTGACCACCTAAAACTGTACAAAGTTCTACTGGATAACAAACTTTTTTATCTTTTCCAACAGCCAAACAGGGAAAATCTGGATATTGGATCCTAAAAATATTTACATAAATATGAACATAAAACAATCAGATGAATATTGGTTTGTTCAATATTCACTGAATATTGCAAAAATCAATATTTACTGAATATTGCAAAAATCAATATATTTACTGAATATTGATTTTAAAATTCATTCATTAGTGGTAATCGTCAGCTTTTGTAACACTGAATATTGCAAAAATCGATATTTGGGGTGACAAGTTATCAAAATTGAAAAGATTGCTACTATGTATGTATTGTGTAAACAAAACTTATCAATTACAAATATTCAGAAAAATATTTATATAACAAAAAACTAATGAATGATTCATTAATTATTATTTTCTATGAGTAATATTTTAAACAAGTACACAATATCGTCTACTTAGTGCAGATAATAGCAACTATTCTCCATTTATGATACTGTGGTGTTGTAGCCTGTGATGTTTTAAGTAACAATCAGGTAAAAAGTCTTATTTATGCCCTAATGAGAGTTATAATGGAGTTATAAAGTTGAGAATGGATGTTAACCGCTTGCCTAGTGTAAATAATAGTGTAATAACCAAATAACTAAAAATAAAATAGTAAATAACTTAAAAATTACCTGTATTTCTTTTCTTTAGCAAAATAATCGAGAACTGTTATTTGTTTTCCATCTGCATTTTCAAAAGTTATCTCCCTTGGTGACCCCAAAACATCTTTAACGTTATACACGCGTTTACTTGTCGCCTGATTGGGGATTTGGTATACAATCTAAAATTTTACATTTTACATTATTAATGTCAAATATGATTTGAGGAAATTTTGTTTAAAAAAAAGTATAATTATAAAACCAGTGGGGATAATCAACATTTAGCAACACGTAAAAAAAAAGTAAAACATTTTGTCCCGACGATTATATTTATAAAACATTTTCTGATACTTTTGTTTAGATAACCTGACCGTAAAGCAAATGAATTCAGAGTAAATACCATACGAACATGGATTTTGTTGAAACCAATTTACGTTTGATACAAAATAATGACGCTGTTTTCATTTTAAAAAGATGAAAGATTTGATTTTCAAAAAACTTTGATGAAATTTCATCCGATCAGGTCAAAACTTATCGTCCAGGTTAACAAACTGACCAGATGTAGAACCGGTGTGGCGGAATTTTGTCCTCCAGGCTACCTGATCGGAGCGTTAGTAGAGACATGTCGCGAAAGGCCAGTTTGAGTGTGATAGCAAACGGGATAGGCTGTTCTAAGTTCAACGAATCTGGCCCGATCATTAATGGTGACGTTTTTATTTAATCTATTGTATTCCTTATTTAAAACTCTCCAGGGCGAATATAAAAGAAACCCTCGTAAACTGAATTGTCTGAACTGAATGTAAAATCATTTTTGATATCATTTAAACCGATTAAATAAAAATCAACATTCCATAGTTTTAATATAATTATTTTAAACAAGAGATGAATGGGTGGTCAAAAATGCATACCTTCAAGTTTCTGAGAAATTTTTTTAGAGTCATTAATGTCTCTCTATCCATTCTTCCACATTCAAGACATTTATCTCGGTAATTATTGTCAAGTTCATCAATTAGTTGGACGACACCTTGTTCCTTGGTAAAACCTTTATGGGCCACTGTAAAATATCAATTAAATCATAATGAGGATTGATTAAAAAATAAATTTTATTGATAACATTTTTATACCAGTCCTTCAGAAATGAAAATTGCTGTTATTTGCATTTATATAAAAAATTGCTGTTAATATGCATTGTATAAAAAAACTTTTTATACAATGACAAACATAACTTTCATGGAAACTTTGCACATGTTTTAGTGAATTCATTAGTCATATTGATAGATTATTTCTCAATATGAGATATGTAAGTATATGAGCTATTCAAACATGTATTAAAATTTATTTTTATATGATTTTAATTAAAGCTATCTAACCAGTATTTATTGTATAAATGAATTTAGTGAATGATTTATAAGAAGCTTCTTTTAAAATATGATGATTTCCATACCGTCTACATTGAGATATGGTTTCCATCCCATAATTACGCTTTGGAAATGACCATACCAAAGATTTAATCCACCACCCAGATGATGCACTTCTCCAAGAGGAGGACTGTAGAAGGATCGCGCAACCTAAAAATGAAAAAAAAAAAAAAAAAAAATGTATTTGCACAAAGTCAACAATGAAAAAGAACAAAAGGATATCTTGCCACATTAACAATACATATCTACATATATGATAGGATTTTGAGTGTATGATGTAAAAAAAAAAAAATAATAATAATAAAATAGTCACCTTTACAAACTTCTGGTGGGAGCTATGTCTCATTATTACGTCTAGACATTGTAAAGCCCTTTGAGGAGGTGTTTTTGAAGTTCCAGATGCTAAGTATCTAAAATTTAGAAATACATTTTAAAATAGGCAAAATTTAAAAAAATCACATGCAAGCAAGCCCAACTTCAAACTGATTTTGGGATGAGCATCTTACGAAGTTACATCAAAGAAAAACAACTTAAATATGGGTTTCATGTTAGTGGAAAACATTTAAAATTGCAAAATTTGACTCACGTAAGAAGGTGAGACAAATCAACTTCTGCTGCAAATTGAATTTTTACTTCAAACTCGGAAGATTTAGCTCTGCCATCTTCAAAAAGCTCCACCTAAAGTTGATAATAAAAGTCAAATTGGATTATTAAATACGTCGTTAATTCGTATACATATTGATATAAATACAGAAGCTAAACTTAAGGTGATTTATGAAAGCGGTGTCAGTCTATTTCAAACAGTTATTACACCAGCGATATACTCACTTATTGTGTTTATGAAACTATTGTAAATTAATAAGTAGGAACTGCAACAAATACAAAATATGTATAAAAATGGCTTACCGATCCAGCATGTGTGTTACCGGGAAGTGGCAACAACATCGGACTATACATGTTTTTCATTCCATCGAAAGCAACATGTG
Organism: Parapsyche elsis; assembly: GCA_022651745.1. Taxonomy (NCBI): domain Eukaryota; kingdom Metazoa; phylum Arthropoda; class Insecta; order Trichoptera; family Hydropsychidae; genus Parapsyche; species Parapsyche elsis. The sequence goes on along the minus strand of JAGVSN010000005.1, from coordinate 4,633,783 downwards.
TGTTGGGAAAGTACTTTTGAATGTACTTGAGAAAAACAACCATCATGAGTTTTTTTGGCTTATCGGGATCAATAGCAACATCATAATGAATCTAACAAAAAAAAAAAAGGTATTTATGTCTTATGTTTATAACACAATTGTGTACATGGTACGTTTGTGTACGTGTAAAATTTTAATAAAAAAAATAGCTCACTGCTTTATTTTGTTTGCTGTTTAGTGATAAAGAAAAGTAGTTTGTCTCTATTACTATTCTGCGGCCTAATTTTTTAGCCTCGTCTTTGATAATCCTTTTAGGAATAATATAGCCTGAGCTTGATACTACAGCTTGGCTCATTGGAGCCACAGCTGAAGCGTGGCTCATTGGAGCCACAGCTGAAGCGTGGCTCAACGGAGCCACAGCTGGAGGTTGGCTCAACGGAACCATAGCTGGAGCTTGCTGTTTCTCTATTGGTTTCATGGGCTGGGGTTTTTTCTGTTGAACATGTGACGTCTGTGTAGCTGGAGCTGGAGGGTGCTGTTGCACCAATGGTACAGTTAATTCTTGGACAATTGGAGCCAAAGCTGGTGGTTGCTGTTGAAGCAACGGTTTATTTTTTTGCCATACATTCGGAGGCATTGGAGTGACCGGTGCTAAAGTTTGAGGATATTGTTGCGGTAGCGAAGTTGTACCAATAGATAGCTGTTGGATGCCTGAAGTTACCGGATCTGTCACTTGTGATGCTCCAGCAATTTCACGTGATTTTTCATTTTTGTTTCGCTGTTTCTGTTTTTTAGACGGTTGGTTTGTTTTGGTCGTTTCCAACACGGGCTCATCATGGCTGGGAGGACTCGGCACCTGTGATGAACTTTGAGGAATACTTTCCTGAGGCTGGCCTTGTGGAGGTGGTTTGGATGTATCCGAAGGTTTCTTCGATTTCTTTTTACCTGTAGAAATTTTTAATTTCAATGTTAAAAAATATGCAAAAGCCTGCAATAATAATAAATAAACATATTTCCCATCTAAGTGGCAGACGAACAGATACACCCGAATCATTATCTTTAAACTAGTGTATTGCCAATTGGCCAATTGTTTATGCCCATCTTGCATATACACGGTAGATAGATTCCGTCGAAACTGTGTACATCAAAACTACATATGTTGATCGAGACTAAGAATGTATGGGAAAGAAGTTTTGTAATTTGCTGACTGAATTTAGCAAAGAGCAATTAACAGAGAAAACTACAGATTAAATCGTTAACAAAATATCTATTCTCTTTCAGGTACTATGTACACCAGGGTTTTTAAAACTGTGGGTAGTGACAAAAAAGAAAAAAATCCAAAAAAATTAGTTGCGTCAAACGTTGCAAATATTGAGAATCATCATCAAAGAGAACGAGTCATCTTTACCTAGATTTTATGACTTCATAGAATTTGTGAAAGGGCCGTTCGCATGACACCGGAATGGTCAGTTCCTCTATCATTGTTTAACATTGTCAATGAAGATATTTTAAAAGAATTAAAACTCGAGATATTGTCACACTTCTCTATTCCAAAGCTTTGATAACTATTTTCCAGTGTAGAAATTTGAAACAGTAAAGAAAAGCCTTTGGATAAAAAATCCATTTTATTTTGAAAGCCCTGAATCAAAAATTGAGTTAAACTTTGATTCTGAAGAGGAGATTAAATTTCTGCGCCTTATTAGTTCATTTACACCGAAGAATGATTTTCAGCAATTAAATTTGTCATCATTTTGGATTAAGGAAATTTTTCTTTAGGAGAATTTCCAGCAATCTTGATACTACCTTTTACTTCAACCTATTTGTGTGAAGTAGGATTTTCCACTTTATCTCAATTGAAAACTAGTTTCATCCATAAACATGCATATATCATGGTAGATAAAGGAACATAATGGACAGATATTGTGTTTGATATATCGATGGGTTAGTGCACAGATATTGTATGTTCAGTTTTTACCAAAATTGAGTTATCATACATAAAACGTCCATCCGCGTCAAACCTTCATGTTTAAAAAGTATTGTATGCATGTCCAAATAGTATATTTGAGAAGATATTGCCTTATTTAAATACATATATAATATGTCCATTTCGTCCATATTTTTCATGCAAAAAAGATGTACATATGTCACTTACAATATTTTAACACAAAACTGGACATACAATATCTGTACACTAACCCATCGATATTATTATATAGGCATACTGGGTCGCAATACAAACAGTGCTCGAATTCAGCGGGAGCGGCAAGGAGTGGGCGTTCCCTTTCGTGAAATTTGAAAACGTAGCATACCCTTTCGTGAAATCTGTAAATTTAGCGCTCCCTTTCGTAAAAAACCAAAATTTCCGTGCTCTTTCAATAATTATTGCCGAAAAAATGTTAGACGGTGAATTTTTTTTACATTTATGACTCCTAAATCATAATCTTTCACTGGAAGTTAAATTCTTTACATTTCAATTCCGACAAAGGCATTTATCTGTAGCCAAAAGCCATTTAAAATATTATTATGTTTTGAAAAAGCTGGGTACACGCGTTACTTGAAGATAATATTTAGAATTCTATTCAATTCCGAGGGTTTTTAGATTCTATGTCGGCTTTGCGCAAAAGGTTTTTATGGCCGGCAATCGGCATTTCGAACTGCAACGGGCCTTTTCGAGCCATCGGTCATTTTGATGATTTATGATATCTTTCTTTGAATTGTCGTGTTGTACCGCGACCATTATACTAAAGGAACCAAAATTTCAAAATAGTTCAGTCTTGCCTATCCTTCTGATGAGAGAACTTGAATTTAGCGAACGTATTTGCAATTTCAATCTATGATCGGGAATCGCTTGATTATTTTTTTTATTTATATTTTATTACTGCACTTCATCACTAACAAACACTTTTCTAGTAACATTTTTTAAGTTGTCTGAATTATAATTACTGCACGTGACTAACTAAATAGTGATATTAACAATTATTCAAATTAAAAAAAATTAACCGTGTAAATTGTGCATTTATGTAATACAATTTCTATAATAATAATACTAATAACCTAATTAATATATATGTACATACACCCATAAATTCATATATATTGGTGTTACGTAATTAATAAGTGTTTTGGTGTTACAGTGGAACCCCGTTGCATCGTTCTCGCTTGTATTGTTTTTTTTTATATATCGCTATTTTTTTATAGTCCCGGCCAAACATTGTATTGTTTTTTCTGCATACATCGTTTTTTTTACGGTCCCATGAAAAACGATGCAATTGGGTTCCACTGTATAATATACATATGTAGGTATAGGTATCTACATACATATAATTAAAAAAAAAAGGTCGTTTGATATTTTTTGAAAATTATCGAGCGCACCCATTCGTGAAAATTTCCATTTCGAGCACTGAATATAAAATGCAGTTCTTGTAGTAGTAAACAAATTTGAAAAACGCTGATGTAGGTACATGTTTTTTGCTTAATGGGTAAAATAATACGAAAATAAACTCGGCTTTGCATTCACATTTGTATATATGTATGTAGGAATGATTTTTGAGTGAATGTGGCGAACAGGCATACCAGGTGACAAGAACGCTAGCGAGGGTGCGAGAGAGAGTAGTTAGTTGTCTTTTGAACAACCCGGAGTGACGGATGTGCTTGGGGAGCAATAAACATTGAAACTACAAACACGATATCTATTATTTCCTACGATCGCCAGAAACCAGATCCCACATGTATGTATGTAGCTTGTGTCAAAAAAATATGTATTCTTAAATTTCATAAAAAAAAATATTCGGCTAAACCAAAACCGTGTTAAAGTGAAATCGCACGCAATGAGTACCGTTCAAATCGAGGGCAATGACAAAAAAATATTAGCCAACTAACAGGAGAAAATACAACTTTTTACAATGAAAAAATAAAATTTAATCTTGATAGTATTTTTCAATAATATTGTTTATTGGAATCGTAAATATATAAACATTTATGTAATTTTACGAAAAAGTTTTAATTCCATTGTCTGTGAGTTCAAGGGTTACCAGTGACAAATTTGTGTACTTATTTAGGTACTGTAAGAGCACGTCTTCTCCGTATTCGAAGATACGAAGAAGTCGTTTCTCGGGTGAAGTTGATTTGAATAGTTTTCAAAAAGTGGGTTACCGTGAGGGGTTGGAGATGAAGGTCTGGTCTGGTTGCTGATCGAGATGAGAATGACCGAGAGTTTGAAACTCGGTAGGGGTTGATTTGCGCGGGGTTGCCAGATCTGGAACTTGCGCGAGTTTGCCAGAGTTAGGATAGGCCCGAGGGGTGTACCAACTGTCAAATTAATGATTAGCTGGTGATGTCGTCTTACAGTACGTATTTTAACTGTTTTTTACGATTCAGTCTAAATTTAGTGTTGCACCACATCACGCGCTGACACCGCGTTTGAGTTTTTCTGATATAATTTTACCCCATAATGAGTAATTCAATACTTTATATATTAACATTCTATTATTCATCAAGAAGCGTTATGTGCCAAAATATTATAATTTGAACATGTCATAATGTCGTTCTGAAAATAATCAACAATATTCGAACAAATCCTTATTATACGGATATAAGATGGTTAACTAAGGGCAATTCTCTTGGCAAATTTTTGATCTTTTGGAAGAAATTAAAAAATTTCTCATTTCATTCATCAAACATTCGAAAAATTGGATAACCTTCATAGACTGATATATATATGTATGTATGTGAAAAATTGAGCTCCAAGGAAAAAATAAAAATATAGCAGAAATGATAATCTCTATAAAATACTTTCAAAGCTAAAATACAGTTTTTGATAAATAATTTGGCGAAAAATTCTCTTGTACATTTTCCAAGGATGAAAAAAGTGATTGGTGAAAATAGTTTTGACCTAAATTTATTTATTACTCATCCTAAGAAGCTTTTTGAGTGATTTGAAAGTAGATTCGAGCAATTTACCATTATCAAACCAGTGAGTGGCTATATTTTTTGTAAATCCTTTTAGTACACACATAGACATTACTGAAATTGCTATTCCATAGCGGAAATTCTTCAAGAAGAAACATAAAAAATTAAGAAGAGATTTTGGATTTTCAAAATGACACCATATTAAAATCTCACGGTTCGAATGAAAACTTGTGGAATCTAGCTGACCATAAAAAGTACCCTGTTTTGAAAAAAGGAGCTTACAAAATTAAATCCTGTTTTGGTTCCACATATTTGTGCGAATCTTTATTTTCCACCATAAACATCATAAAATCAAAAACCAGATCTCGACTTACCAATACCAACCTTGATGATTGTTTACGATTGGGATTATCATCTTACACTCCCAACTTTGAGAAATTAGTAAGTGAAATGCAATGTCAAAGATCGCACTATTTGTGCATTGTTATTTTGAATATATTTTTTTACTCTTTGTTGTATTTTATCTCTTTATGTTATCTTTTATATGTATGTATGTAACTGTATAGGTTTTTTATGCTTCTTTTGTAAATGCCCTCATAGGCGTATAAATGTAAATAAATGTAAAATCTACCGATTTATAATAATTTAGTAATAATATAATAAATTTAACATAAAATACTTAAATCATGTTTTTTTTAGAATCCGGCATTCGCCCGCGACTATTATCCTAAATCTAAAGCTACCGCTACCGCAAAAGGTTAAGAACCCCTGCCCTAGGGCCTAGAGGCCTAGACTGACTCGGCTGGCAGGGCCGCATAGGAAATTTTTCGTAATATTTAATAGGTATTTAAATTGTAATGTAGTCATTTTGAAAATTGAAACAAAATTTTATATACATAGTGTTCTAAATGTTCTATAGTCATACTTTGTCGCCGTTCACTAAATATCCATTTCAAATTGGAAAATGATCGTTCAACATCAACCGATGTTACGGGCGAAAATTTAAAATATCGGAAATCTCTTATCGTGTTCATATTTTCATTTACCGGACAATTTATTACTTTAGATTTAAGAAGTTTTGAGATACAATTTAAATAATTATTAAATATTACGAAAAATTTCCCCCTCTACTCATTCTAAACCAGCGGTTCTCAAACTATGGTCTGCGGTCCCCTGGCAGACCGCAATGCGGTTTCGGTGGGACCGTGATAGAAGAACACATATTTATACTATTTTTTTTATTTATTTACAAATTATATCATAGTGACATAACAGGTTGCCCCAATTCGTCACTATGGCGGGACATGAAAAAATTTATATTTTTATAATTATAGCATGTAACATTTCTTGGGATATATAATATTATCTCAACGGTATTATATGGTGTGTTATGTGCGGCCCATTTCTCCTTCTATATTTCTATCAACCTGGCGCTGCAAGGAAAATATATCACAGTCCTCCATTGTCACGAAAAATTGACAGCTTTCAAAATGAAGCTCGAACTATGGCATGTAAAGTTAGAGAAGAAGAACTTTATCTCATTTCCACAGCTGAACACATATATTGATAAAAATGAGCTTAACGTCGATGACGATATCCTTAAGGTGATGAAACAGCATGTATCAATAATTCTTAGCGAAGAAATTTCTCACTATTTTCCTGACCTACCAGAATTTGAAAAATGCCATCCATTTATCAATAACCCGTTTGTACTCTCCATTAGTGATCTGCCTTCGGAGGACAATTTAATTCAAGAACAGTTTATTGATTTAATAAATGAAATTTTCCACACTACTTACTCTCAAAACAGATTAGACGCGACAAATGACATGAGTTGCACTGGCCAAAACAAAGCCAAACATAGAAGAACTGGTTCAGGCAAAGCAGATGCGTCCATCCCATTAAAATTTTAACTTAAATTTAATAACTAAGATGTACACTAAGATGTACAAGATATTACCTAATATTTTCTAAGACCTAATATTTTCTGAAAAATAATTGTTGTAAAAAGCAGCCTATACATACATACGTATATATGCAGTGCCGCACCGTGGGTATGTGGCACCCTTTTCATTTTTAATTTTTAATAAAAGGGTCCGCGAGCCATCGAAAATTTTTTAAAGGACCGCCACGCAAGGAATTCTAAAGAAGTTTGAGAACCGCTGTTCTAAACGATAGTGAGATCAACTTTCGCGCTCCAGTGATAAGATTGAGTTTTTGAGATACAGCAATTTCACACAAAAACAATGAATACTTGCGCTCAGTCCAGGATACCTGATACATATGGGTCAAAATCTCGAGATCGAATTTCAACACGAACACAATAGTATATTTATAGTATGTACATAGGTTACATACATATTAAGTAAATATACATACCTCTCACGCCAACAACAAAATAACGCCACGGTGACGAAAAGAAAACATATCTAATGATAATACATATTTACAAACTGTATACCGATCGTATTATATTTTTATAATTGTAGTGTAAGAAATTTCTAGAATGCATCCATTGCACCATATTGCATGATGACGTATTTTTAAAGTAAACATAACAATGATTAACTACCTCCCATGGTGTCTCAAGCTGGTATTCGACTGGAATTCCAAGTGGAAGTGTACACAGTTGTCGCGGTCTTCAACCGGACAATTGGTCGCTGTCAGTGAAGTGGTCGACAGGCGTCAACCAAATCGCGAATAATATACGCAACTAAAGTCGATACAGCTATTACACAGGGGTTCATACAGCTTGGTACGCGTACGAGTGTTACCAGAGTGTACTGCTGTGAACTATTCATCAACTGATGGTACGCGAGCCGTAGTGATTTTAGTAAAGCATTATATATATATCAGGGGTAGGCAAGAGGCGTCCCGCGGGCAAAAAGTGGCCCGCGAAGTGTTTTAAAGTGGCCCGCGGCCCGATTTCTCTTTTATATAGTAAAATCTTTGTAAAATTACAATCCAGTTAAATATTTTTTTCAAAATGTGAAATCAGTTTATCAGCTCGCACGATTACAAGACGAATAGAAGAAATTAGAAATGATGTCGAGGATATGTTGAAAGGTAATGCAATCAATTTTCAGTATTTTTCTATTGCGATGGATGAAAGTTATGATATTAAAGACACTGCCCAACTGTTGATATTTATTCGTGGTATTGACGAAAAATTCAATATTTTCGAAGAAATGGCTGCTCCTTGTAGTTTAAAAGGAAGAACTACAGGCGAAGATTTATTTATAAGCGTACAGAAAGTAATAAGCTAGTTGGGGTTAAAGTTGGAGAATTTAAAAAGTACATATTACAACTGATGGCAGATTGAATATGAGTGGTCAAAAATCGGATTTATCTGCTCGGATTTCACAAAAAATGCAAGAATTGGGTTTTGTAACTCCGATGATTTTTCACCAACAAGTTTTATGTATGAAAATTTTAAAACTGGATCGATTTTTGGATGTTATTGTACCAATTATAAATTTCATCAAAAGACACGGATTAAACCACCGCCAGTTTCAGGAATTTCTTATCGATATCGAAGCCATGAAGATATTATATATTACACAGATGTTAGGTGGCTCAGTAAAGGAAATATGATAAAGCGATTTTTTTTGTTAAAAGATGATATGTATGTATATGTACATACATATATGTATTTATGATTGAAAAAGTCAAAGAAATACCAGAATTGGTGAATTCGGAATGGCCTATTCAGCTGGCGTTTTTGGTAGACATCACATCTCTAACGAACGATTTGAATTTAAAACTCCAAGGGAAAGGAAAACTAATTCATGAAACGTTTTCAGATGTGAAATCATTTGAAATGAAGCTATTAAAAACCAACATAATAAAAAAAAAACTTCATAATTTGCCATTTTACAAGTCATTTTTTGAAAGAGATAAAATCACTTTAGAATTGCCAACAAATTTACAAACTTCCACAAACACAAGAATTCCAAAGAAATTCGACTTTTTCAAAATCCTTTCGCTCCCAATATTCAAGATGTTCCTGATTATTTACAACTGGAAGTAATTGATCTACAAACCAATGAACTTTACTATACTGAATTTTACGTTTTCTTATTTCCAGCACTGAAGAAATTTTCAGCTGGCATGATAACTATATTTTCCAGCACATACATATGTATGTATATTTGTGAACAAACATTTTCACGAATGAATTATATCAAAAATAAACATCGGACTAGAATTACAGATGGACATTTGCATGCGTTACTTCGAGTTAGCACCACTAGTTTCCATGTTAATTTTACTAAATTGGCAAAAAAAATGCAAAAACACCAAACCTCTCATTAATTTTTGTTTGTTTTTTTCTTCCAATTTTTTTTTAATATTTTTTATACTATTTTTATTATAAAATAATAAAAAAAACTCTTTTTTTACTAACTCACTATAAATCTAGTCACTTTGATAAAAAAAAAAAATTATATGTGGCCCGCCGACAAATCCCAATATCTCTATATGGCCCGCGTGTAAATTATGTTGCCGACCCCTGATATATATAATAGCCGAAATCTGTCTGTCTGTCTGCTGATAACATTCGCTGAGGAAAAATTATTAAAAAAACCAGAAAGAGTGGGGGATCGAACCCAGGACCCCAGGCTCGAGAGAACTCGCACTAATGCTATTCGCTATCGCCCTTGGTCAACTTAGTCCTTTTTTTTTTAAACATTACCTATACAAGGGTTCGTGACCACATAGATGACGCTATAAAATACTCGATACTACGGGATTGCTATAATACCTAGATGGCGCTATAAAAACTATTATATTTTTTTGTCACTTACAACCGTGCGATCAATTAGTGGGGATCTCTATTAAAAAAGCGCTTTACGTAATTTAAAATTCAGCGGGCGTTGATATTCAACGGGCTTACACTAGTAGATATAGAATAACATAGATGGGCCCTAACGCCCGAGAAGTATCCGGAATTTATCTAATGCACACAGAACGACTAATGCACCCAGCGTCATTTGCTTGCTTGACTGCAAGCGAGTAGGTCGATTGACATTTTTTCGAAAAGTCCACCTTGTGTAACGAAATTGTGTTACAATTACTCGAGAAAACATAAAAAGGAGGATGGCATCACATATCACAATAAGAATATATATTATTTCATTAATTATAATAGTATTTTTAACATTATTAAAATATCGGCACGTTGTGTGTATAGTAGACTCTAATACCGCGCAGCGATCGGAAACCTATGCCACGCGTGCCACTAAGATGCACGTGGAATGTTTTTTGGCACTGAAGGAAATTCGGAAATCTGCATAAAGTTAGGCCTGTCGCACACACAGCCACTTTTGTTCGCCATTGGTGGCCGCCACCGGTGGCTGCGCTCGGCCACCGGTGGACGCCACCAGTGGCCCAAGGCGCGGGAACAAAAGTGGCGAGTGGCGAGTGGCGGCCACAAGCTGCGAGAGCCGGCCACTGCCCCAGCGTGTGGCGAGTGGCGAGTGGCGCGTGGTTGTGTTTGCGGGCATCCCATACAAACTCTATGAGAAATGCATTCCGCAGCTTGTGGCCGCCACCGGTGGCGGTGGCGAGTGGCTGTGTGTGCGACAGGCCTTAAAAACTTCAAACTATGAACTAAATATTGGTGTCAGCTTCAAAACTTAAGAAGTTACTAATGATTAAATATTGTAATTTTTAATGATGGTTTTACTATAGTATCATATTTTAATATAGTGTATATAGTCAAATATGGTTTAATTAATTTGATTTAGTAGCACGCGGAGTGTCCAATATTTAAAATAAAATTATGTGGAATTTCAGTGTATGTAGGTTGCCGATCACTGTAGTTAGAGCGCTTTGTCGACGCAAGCTTTGGCAAGGCAAGCAGGGGCCGCACTGGAATATAATTATTAAAATTAACTATTTTTGAACTATTCAACATTAGAATAATATAGTAAACAGCACCAATTTTATTAATAAATTAACGTCACGTCATATTTTATTTAGAAATCAGATAATGAAAGTAAAATTAGCAACGCAATTGTAAAGTCAAAGTGTTGCCAAAGCAATTGAATTTTGTAGGGATGATTTAAAAATGCCATTATTTAGGAATTCTGAAGCTACCTGTAAATTGGAATTATTGGAATTATTCATAGGATTATTCATAGAATTATTCATATTCATTCAAAAATTAGAATTTATTATATAACGAAAAAGGACAATTTGGTAAGCAAATGTTCTTCGAAAAGGCAATTGTTTAACAAAACAATCCTTTTTCAAGGATCCTGATACAAATCCTGAAAAATATGTCAATATATATCAATTTCCATTTCGAGCCCTGACATAATTATAATTGAAATAAAACTGATTAATTTTATATGTTCCTTCTAAATTTAATTTAAAAAAGGGCAAAATAATGCCTAATTCCACCCTGTGCGATTTTTTCTGGTAAATTCTCTTCCCCCGCAATCCCCGGTGTGTAGGACTCTTTCTCTAAGCAAAAAGGTTAGACATGCCCTATCTATGTTATTCTATATCTATGGTTCACGGACTAAACGTTCAACGACAAAAGGTTGCCGACAAAACGTTCACGGACAAATCGTTCACAGACAAATAGTTCCCGACAAAACATTCACGATAAAATGTTCACAGACAAATCGTCCACGATGAAATGTACACGACATAACGTTGAGGACGAAATGTTCACAGACAAAAGGTTCACGATAAAACATTCACAGACGAATCGTTCACGGATTAAATGTTCACAGACAAATTGTTCACGATGAATCGTTCACGATAAATCGTTCACGGACAAATCGTTCATAGATAAAATGTTCACAAATAAATTTTTCACAACAGCGTTCAGGGATTCACTTTAATCAATTTAATCAGATAATCGGTGACAATTTTAGTGATTAATCATTCAAAAACTGTACTAACCCTACAAGATTTTCATCATTTCCTTCTGTTATTATTTTATTTATAAATCATCATCATCATCATTTTCAGCCGTTCACCATCCACTGCTGGATGAAGGCCTCTCCAATCCTCTTCCATTCTTGTCTGTCTTGAGCAATCTGCATCCACTTGACTCCACACATTCTTCTTCGTTCGTCAGCCCATCTTCCACTTGGTCTACCTTGTTTTCTTTCACATCCTCTCGGATACCATTCTAGTACTTCTCGCGTCCATCTGCCATCCATTCTTCTCGCTATGTGTCCAGCCCATTGCCACTTCAACTTTTTTTTTCACCCGCACTGCTATATCTGCCACTTTGGTCATACTTCTTACCCATGTATTTCGTTTGCGATCTCTTCTTGTTATGCCAAGCATACATCTTTCCATGCTTCTCTGTGTGCAATCTTTCGTAGCATTCTCGAATTTAGCGTCCAAGTTTCACATCCATACGTCATAACTGGCAGTACGCATTGGTCGTACGCCTTCTTTTTTTAAGCATAGCGGAATGTTGGATTTAAAAAACTATGTTCATTCTTCCAAAAGCACTCCACCCTAGTTTCATTCTTCGTTTTATTTCTTCTTCTTTACATCCAGTCATATTTACCAATTGTCCTAGGTATAAATAACTATCAACTATCTCTACAATATAATTATCTACTGTGACTACGTTTTGCGTGCAGAATTCATTAAACATAATTTTAGTTTTGTTAAAATTAATTTTAAAGCTACTTTCATACTTTCGTTGCTTAATTCTGTTAATCTATTTTGTAAATCTACTGAATTACATGCAACTATAACTATATCGTCAGCGAATCTTAGATGGCTCAAATGTCTTCCGTTAATCTTGGCCCCTGATTTTGCCATTCCAGCGACCTAAATATGTCCTCGAGCACCGCATTGAATAATTTAGGAGAAATGGTGTCTCCTTGCCTAACACCTTTCTCAATACCGAATTGCTCCGTGTCTTCAAAGAGACGAACTGAGGCTGTTGCCTTTTGTAGATGGCAGCTTGACGTACGGTTGCGCAACGCCTTGTTTCTTAAGGGCATCCAGTACGGCTGTTTGACTGACTGAGTCAAACGCCTTCTCGTAGTCGATGAAACCTAAATATTTATTTATAAATATATAGCTTTTTCCAATTATGCTTCTCCATTCTTTTTTGTGATCTGGTCTATATGCAACGCAGTTTACAGCCATGTGCTTTACTGCGCTATCAAACGTTTGTATTTAGGAACTGACTTCGATCTGAAAGCAAAATAAATAGGCTAACGTACTGATTTTTTTTAAATTAATCAGTCCGTCAACCACATTATGTTTGGGGTTGCGAAAGGATACATCGCGGATTTTTTTTTTTTTTTTTTTTAAGTATTTTTTTCTGCAGATTTGGCGGTGCTGCAGCCACAACGCGTGGCCGGTCCCGTAAAATACTAGAGACCTCCCTGCCTCAAGTCGGCAGGCGGAGTCCCAACTTGGGTTGGCGGTCGGATTCGCCGTCTCTTTTTAGAAGTTAAATCTTTTGCACAAGTGTTGTGGGGACAGGACGTCCTGGGGTTGGCTTTCACTGCAATCTAAGCGAATTGCCAGTGCCTTGATGAGCGCGTGCTTATCTGTTTCAAGCCGCAGAAAATATTTTTTTTTGACAAGTCTATTAGGTGATTGCCGACTGTCGGGAATTTCAAGTCTCTGTGAATTTGGCGGTTTCGGACGTACCACGGGGCATTTACTGCCATTCTAAGGGCTTTGTTTTGAGGGATTTGGAGGTTATTGAGCCAGGTGTGGTTTAGAGCGTGGGCCCATACCGGGGCTGCGTAGGGTCATAACCGGCCTCACCATGGACCTGTAAAGCAATACTTTATTTTTTTTTTTTTGATAGTCTGCTCTTCCTCTTGAGGAGAGGGTAGAGCCGTGCGAGGGCTACAGAAGCTGCTCTATGTATATTCCGGTAGTGTGGAAGCCAGCTAAGTTTGTACTGCAGGGTGAGTCCAAGGTATTTCGCTTGTTTCGCCCAGGGTAAGCTTACGTTATTTAGGGTAACCGTATGAAGTTTACTGATTTGACAGTTCCGCCCTGTGGGTAGGAACATGATAGCCTGTGTCTTGGCGGGATTTGCTGAGAACCTCCACCTGTGAAACCACTGTTCTAGGCGGTCTAGATAGTTTTGAGGAGTCGGTTAACTTCACCGCGTCTTTCAGCGCTTGCAAGGATGGCGGTGTCGTCTGCGTACAGGGCTAGAAGTAGGTTATCACCGTCTGGGCGGGGGGTAAGTCTGATGAGTATATATTAAATAAAGAGGGACCGAGAAGTGACCCTTGTGGGACACCAGCGCGTATTTTGCGTGGAAGTGATAAGGTGTTGCCTATTTTGACCATGAATGTTCTGCCGTACAGAAAAGAGCGCGTGATTTTAGTTAACGAGGGCGGGAAGTTATATTTTATCATTTTGTGCAGTAAGCCAGCATGCCACACCTTGTCAAAAGCCTTAGAGATGTCGAGAAAAACTCCTCCTACCGATCTGCAGCGAGAGGTCTCCTGCTTCACGAATCCGACCACCCGCTGTAACTGGTGCACCGCCGACATTCCGGCGCGGAACCCGAATTGTTCAGGAGGGAGGATATTGTGTTCTGCCATATGCATGGACATGCGATTAAGGATAAGTCTCTCCATCACCTTACCGAGGCATGAGAGGAGGCTAATAGGACGGTAGTTCACGGGTAAGGTTGGTCTGAACCCTGGTTTTCGAATCATAACCACGCTGGCCGTTTTCCAAGGTTTGGGGAAGTACTCCTTGCGGAAGGAAGCATTACAGATAGCTGTTAATGAGCTAATCGCATTTTCCGGAAGAATTTTTAGCGCTCTGTTCGGTATGTTGTCGGGGCCCGGGGCCTTTCCTGTTTTTAGGGATCTGAGGATCTTACAGACTTCTATGGGGCTCGCATAGCCGGTAAACGTCTGGGAGTTAGTGGTTTCCGCAAAGCATTGACTAGCTTTTCGGTGTTGATTATGGTCGCTGGGTTAGCGTCCGTTCGGTTGATGTCGAATTGGAGTTCAAGACTGTCGGCAAAAGCCTTGGCCATACTCCGTTGTATAGACTAGGCCTTCGGTGGCTGATAGGATTTTCTGGGGTTTTACCGGTTGGCTTTTGAAGAATTTGGCCATCCTCCAGAAGGCGTTTTCTTTACGTTTAACGCTTCTATTTTCGCTTCCCATAGAAGGTTCCGATGGCTAGAAAGTTCCTCTCGGACTTCGTATTGAAGTTTACAAAGCGCGGATCTGTGGACCGGGTCCCTAGTTCTTTGCCATTTTTTTTTCTGGCGCGATTTTTTTTTTTTTGCTAATTAATTGTCTGATTTGTCTCGGAAGTGATTGTTGGGAGCTGTTATCTTCGGTGGTTGAGGTCGTGGCTTTATCGATTGCCACCGTTAGGGATTCCGTTAGATTCTCAACTGCCGCATCAATCCTTGTTTCCGAGTCAAGGTTGGTAGGGTACGTTGTGTTTTGCTCAACTAAATAAACAAAGTAGCCCCAGTCGATTGTTTTGCGATTGAGAGGGTTCACCAGCGGGGAGCTGTTGGTAAGTTCTAGGAGGATCGGGTTATGGTCCGATGAGAGGTCATTATGGTTTATGAGGTTGTAGCCACCTACATAATCTTTAAAAATTACTATATCGAGTACGTCGGCAAATCCGTCAGTGAGTCTGTGGTAGGTTGGCTCGGAGGGAGCGTCTATGTGGAAGTTTAGTTCGGCGGAGATGTCCGCGAGTCGTCTGCCGTTACGGTTACTGCGTCTGGCATGCCAGTTTCGGTGTTTGCTGTTTAAGTCACCTGCTATGATGTTGGGTTTGTCGGGGATTAGAATGTCTGCAAAATCCTCGGGAGCAATGGTGCGGTTTGGAGGATTGTAGACTGCGTGAAGGATTATTGATTTGGATTTTCCGATCCATACTTCTATCGAGGTGCAGTTGAGAGCTTCGGTGAGGGAGGAGTCATTTATGAGATTTTGGGAGACAACGTTTTGCGTACACCGCTGTTCCGCCACCTCCTTCCCATCCGGTCAGTACGGTATAGGTTATAATTTGCGATACGCGGGTTGGTTCCAGCCGTAAGGTGGGTTTCATTTATTAATGCGACGTCAACGTTGTGTCGCTGCAGGTAGTCGGCTAGTTCCGGTTTTTTTGTTTGCGAGTCCGTTCGCATTCCAAAAGAGGATTCTAAGTTCGCGTTCAGCCATTAAATTGGATTAGGGAAGCTAATTGACTTATTTTTTGATTCTAGGATTGAGAATCTAGAGTTCATGGCATTAGCTATTTCATTCACGTTACGCGTGAGTCTATCCAGGTCAGTTTCGGAGGAGTGCTCTAGGGAGGGAAGGCCCATCGAGGCAGCGTAGGAGGTAGCCGGAGGGCTCAGTGCTGCAGCGTAGGAGAGGAGAGGCGAGACCAAGCTAGTCGTTGCAGCCTGCGGGGGGCAGGTTGAGGGGGTTGTTGGGACCCGTTTTGAGAGGGGGGGGGGACATGGGAATGCTTCCTCTTATCCCTATTTCGGCCGTTGTTTGGGTTGAGGGGACATCCTCCGTACGAAGCGAAGTGGTCTCCTTCGCAGTTGGCGCACTTGCGTGGGGATTTATGGCCTCGCACTCTTGTGTCATGTGAGGGCCGCAGCATTTAATGCATTTTGGTGACATTCTGCAGTTTATTGAGACGTGCCCGTGCTTCAGGCAGCGAAAGCAATGGGGATGGAGTTACTCCTGCGGAGTGCCTCCACTCACTCACTCCTCATTGCAGAGGTATTTTATGTTATATATTTCTTTGCCCTTCGGCGTTCGAGGAGACTCGATTAGTATCAAGGGCATTGGGGACTTTGTTGTTTTCCTCATCAGACGGACGACCTTGAGGGGTTCGTGTCCTAAGGACTTGAGATCTTCGGTGATCTCATCGATCGAGAGGTCGGTGTTTACCCCCCCTAATAACGGTTTTGAGCGGCTTATCCGAGGCAGCCGTGTAAGTATAGAACTCGTATTTTGAGTTTCTAGTAGTTTTGTAATTTCTCGGTGCGCCGTTTCATTGTCGGCGACGAGTTTAATAGTGGCCTCTTTGAGGTGGCCGTGAATTGGAATCCGGCGGCAAGGAGCTTACGGCGGATTTCCGGGTATTGTTTTTTTGTTCCTGAGAACAATAGGTACCGGCTTGTGGATGGGTAGGCTACCTGCGTCCGCGGGTAGCACTGGTGAATCGGGAGAGGGGAGGGTTGTTCCCCGGACAAGTCAGGTGTTAGGTTTTGACTGCTACCTGCGGCATCAGGTGGAGGGGAGCGGCTGGTGGGGATCTGGGGGTTTTTATACAGGTGCCAGACACCTGTGCTTGCTGTTGTGGAGAGTGTGCGTACGTGTGATCGTCGCGGAAAAGGGCGGGAAATTTTACCCGTGCACCTGGGAGATTTGATTTTTTCGGAAACGGGTTCCGGATTCGCGCAGGCGAGCATTTTCGTGGTTTCCCACTTCTCGCAGATCCAGCGCGGGCTGACGATTTGCTTTCTGGACGTCGGACATTCTGTGAACAGAACTCGCGAGCCCCACGGAAATCAGCATCGTGGGCTGGAAGAGATCGTGGGGGGGCCTCTTCGAGGTCTCCGTCAATACCTGAAAACCGGTTGGAAAGTCCCGGTGGAGACCTTCAAGGCTACGTTGCCTTTGTTTGAAAGCGCGGGAAACTGCTTCGCCGCCTTGGATTTTCCCTGTGGAGGAGAAGTATACCTTGGCGGGGTCGCTTTGGACACCCGCCACTTTCCGGGTTTACGGCAGCGACCAGAAGAGCCTCCAGCTCCGCTGTCCTTTCCCTTTCGCTCTGGAGCTCGGCCAGAACCCTCTCGATCTCCTTTTGCAGAGAGGCAATCCGCGATAGGTTATCCATTTCAATTAGGAGTTGTCACTGCAAACTGGACTCTGCGCAGCTGAATCACTACGCCCTAGGCCGGGGCCAACATACGCGAGCTTCCAGGGGACTCACGCGCACTCAGCAGCCGACCGTGGGAGGATGAAACAGTTAAAGCGGAGAGAGCGTTTCAAGCGACTTTCCCGCTCGGATGCCGGACACCCAAATTGTCTCAAATCTTGAACAATATTGTTTTAGGTGCATTAAAAATGTATATCCGGGTTTCAAAAAGGGTGAGACAAGACAAAAACGGGGATCTTAACAACATTGCATAATAATCTATCTGCTCGGACAAAAGTCAGAGTTTCACAAATAGGGTGAGAAAACACATTTCGCCATAGGCAATTATTAAATATTTAAAGTTTCGTTTATTAAAAGTAATGCCACCAATGAAATGATTCCTGTCAACGAAGATGGGTTGAAATTAGGGCATGGTTCGATAATTTAATAATTTTCATAGTAATCAATTTAACTGATCGACGGTGACGTGTCGAAATATGATTAAAATTAAAAGAATGGAGAAGCATAATTGGAAAAAAGCTATATATTTATAAATAAAATAATAACAGAAGGAAATGATGAAAATCTTGTAGGGTTAGTACAGTTTTTGAATGATTAATCACAAAAATTGTCACCGATTATCTGATTAAATTGATTAAAGTGAATCTCTGAACGCTGTTGTGAAAAATTTATTTGTGAAGATTTTATCTATGAACGATTTGTCCGTGAACTATTTGTCCGTGAACGATTTATCGTGAACGATTCATCGTGAACAATTTGTCTGTGAACATTTTATCCGTGAACATTTTATCCGTGAACATTTAATCCGTGAACGATTCGTCTGTGAATGTTTTACCGTGAACCTTTTGTCTGTGAACATTTCGTCCTCAACGTTATGTCGTGTACATTTCCTCGTGCACGATTTGTCTGTGAACATTTTATCGTGAATGTTTTGTCGGGAACCATTTGTCCGTGAACGTTTTGTCGGCAACCTTCTGTCGTTGAACGTTTAGTCCGTGAACATTTTGTCGTGGAACCACGTTAATACATCAATGATTTACTTCTAGAGCAGGGCAGATAGTCTTATAACCTTCCAAGTATTCCCTGCTATGGTATACCTTGACCTTGACGAGCTCAGCGTTCCCATATACGAACGATGACAGCCGACAGCCGATACGATTATACTTAAAATCATTTGAGTTTGGGACTACTAGTTTGAATCCAATGAACAACCGAGTGAAGAATGAACCTTCACAGCAAACTGTAACTTTGCTATAGGCCAGTGAGTACATCTTTGATTGCGACGAGACATTCGTTTGGGTATTAGAGATTTTTAAGAGAGACTCGGTTCAAAGTAGGCCGGCGTCCACCCGGATCGATAACATAGACATAGGTGGGGTCTACTACAGCATACTAATATTCACTTCACTATGGTTGTTTAATTATTAAATTTATAACTTATTATCACAGGCAAACACTTTGGGTGCACATGCGAATTGAGGTTAAGTAATTAATTTACTATATAGGTACAAACAGTAGTTATGGTTTCTCCAAATGCGGCCCGGCTACACGGGCGTTTCTACGGCAGCAGTTTGATGGCCCGCTGCTGGGCGTTTTTTGTCTGGGCTACACGAGCGTTCGAAACGCGACCGTAATAAATATTGTTATCTGGCCATACCGTCACATTGTAATGGCAACACTGGTCGCGTGATCGGTCTGACAGTTCACATTCACAGACTATGGAGATTGAAATTGCCAGTGTTTGCTTACAAATTCAACTCGGTGTGTTGAATCTCATCATTGTACATAAACAGAAGAAGAAGAGACGTTGGTGGGTTCATCCCTCAATTTTGACAGGACAATTCCACATCATGTTTGGCACGCATCGCAAGTTTCCTGACAACTTTTTTTTATACTACAGAATGTCAGTGACGAGTTTCGACGAATTGCTGCATCTGATTTACAAAAAAATCCTAAAAACCGACACAGGGATGAGAAATTACCATACCATATTACTTAACACCAAATCAGCTATCGATATAGTAAAATGTATTACATAATTTTGTAAGAAGAAGAGACGGGTTTGAATTTGAAGACTCGCTTTTGTGTGAAATGAACGATTTCGAACATGTCACTTCTGTAGGAGGCCGATCACATGGAATTACAGTAAGAAATGAATATTCAGCCTACTTTAATGGCATAGGTGCTATTCCTTGGCAAAATAACAGGTAGATATTAACAATAACGAGAAGAGATCGTAAAAGGGATACATGGGTAAGAAGCATGACTTGCAAGAAATCTGACAACCCTATATACATATATATGTATCGAAAATAATGTATAAGTAATGTTAATTATGTTATAGTAAAAATAAATTACTTAAAATATATATTTAATTTGTTTTCATTAAAATTTTTAAATATTTTCCTATTGATGGATGCTGGGTTCAGTGGCAATATATGTATATGTATATACAATTTAAAAAAAAAAAAAAAAAAAAAAAAAATTCTGGAAGGTGGATGGAGAAAAACACAGTAATTCATGGTATAATTATATAAATTTATTTAAATTACATAAATTGAGAAAATAGTTAAAATGTAAGATGGCTACTGGCTGGGTTCCCACAGGTTCTATAGAGCCGGTAAATAAAGTAATTTGGATTAGTAGAGCTGGTAATTCAACATACGATTTGCACTGAAGTAAAATAATTAAGTGAGGGAGAGGTTTTCTATAATAATAATCATCTTTTTCCAGTTTTGACATCTCGTTCCAACCCTGAAACAGCATTTCCAACATCGGACCATGCCTTCAATTTCAATATGCGGTTGGAGAACTCCTTCAACTTTACGTTATATATGAGGGGTCGTAACTCCACCTCACAAATAAATTTCTCAACGTCAAACATTTTTGTGGTGGATAACAGCTGAGCAGCGAACGCGGCGGTAGAACGGTCGCAGCGCAATAGCCGGCGTTGAGAAAGTTACGGTCGGCCCAACGCCTTCGAACGCGACCGTAGAAATGCTCGTGTAGTATTTAGTATGCGCCATACATTCTCATACGCGCTGTACGAGCGAGCTACAGCGCGCCGTGCTACTGCCACGTTTTGAACGCCCATGTAGCCGGGCCCTTAGAATATTATTTCTTGAATAATGGATTTGGGGATTTGAGTGGTCTATGTGTAAAACAGAGCACTAATTGATATTTAAAGACAATAGCTATTTCTGGCACCATCTGTTTATTGAATCTATAGCACCTACACAATTATTAAATTGTACTATTACATAGATATAATACATGCAAGCCCAAGTAATTAGAATAATTATAAATATTGGTTTTTGCTTAAAATTAGCTTTCCTTTTAGAAGCCGCCAAATCACGTATACTTTTGAGATATATAAGTTGTCTTGAGTTATATTCTTCCTGTCTCTTATTCCACTTCATGGCGACATCTAAAAACTGAAAAGCTTCAGAATGTTTAATACCAATATTTTCCTCCTCGTCGGCAATCTCCTCATTGTCTTCTTGATCTTGTTCTTCTAAAGGTGTGTCAGATATTTCCTCATCATTGAAAATTTGGAATCCAGGATCGTTCGCATCACAATTTAAACACTCGGTGACATCTTGATCGCATTCACTGCACATTGAAATTTGTGCTATTGTATTCGTAATGTCTTCTATATTAACCGAATCAACGAGATCTGCATTACTGTAACTCACTAATGGTCTTTTCAAAAGTTTGTTCCATGATTTATTTAATCGTGACACATTTACAGAATCCCAACTCTCTGCTGCCATGTAGCAACAGTTCTTTAAATTGATCTTCTTGTGGAAACTGATATTGATTCTTCATTATTTTCGTCTGCTAACAATAGTCTTCGAAGGATCTGTTTTCGATATAAGCGCTTTAATGTTTCTATTACCCCTGATCCATCAGTTCCATTAAAGACGTGACATTTGGTGGAAGAAATTTTAGCATAAATATTTCATTAGTCTGGATTAAGCATTCTATTGATGGATGCGAAGGTGCATTGTCGAGTAATAGTAATACTTTTCCCCTCTTATCTATTGAATTTTGAATTTTTTTCACTAAAAAAAAATTATTAAATCCAATCCAGAATTCCGGATAATCGAGGTTCTAGTGTATTCTATTATCAAAAAGAACTATTATTTCTTTAGTGAATATGTGATGACCCTGATTCTAGTCCGTGCGTGTAGTAGTAGTTCCTTTTTAAATTAAAACTTATTGGCGAATCCTTACGAGGGAGTGGATTTCACGAGACATTCGATGCTGTTTTGGAAAAATAAGTTCGGAAACTTTTGGTTCAATTGTACCACTTGACTAATGGTGGAGAAAAAAAATTTCCATCACCATGTACCAAGGTTGGAAAGCCACTAGCTTAATCCATTCGATAGTTTCGGAGAACAGAATTTTTTGGATGCAAATTAAAGCAAAAATGCACCACAGGCAAAAAATTTTTAGTATTCAAAATCGATGAAATATTGGAATACATCCCTATGAATGAGAATCAACTTTTCTATGGGGCTTATGGAACCTGGTGTAACAAATTCTTCGAATAATAATGCTTGAATCATTTATCTTATTTAATATAAATAAACTTCCAACAAAACGTGTATGGTAAAAACGCCACTGCCTGGTATATACATATTATTACTCACAAACGCACATTATATATACATATGTATATGTATATGTACACCATAATTGATAATGAGTAAATGTGGTGGCCTTCCACTGCATTCCAAGTTTCTATATGGCATTAGTTCAAATAAAATGAGGCACAATGAAAGTCATCTCATTTACCTAATTGTTGAAATATTACATATTTTTCCAATCACTAAAACCTATAAATAGCTCACAAAAAATCTTCAGTCTGTTTGGTATACAGCTAATTTATTTTAACTAATAATAACATATAAAAACCGCTTCAGTTCATATAAGACTTGAAATAAAACCAAATTTACTGAACAATGAAATATATTAACATAAAGATTATGCAGCTTTTCACTAATTTTACATTTTTAAATTTGCTCTATCTGCTCAATGAAACAGCTTAATTAATTGAAGCAAATTTCTAACATACAAAGAATGTTAAATAAAATGAGTACACTAGTTAAATTAAACTTTATATCCAATGAGGTGACGCTTTCCAATAACTTCGCCTACGAAGAACCACATTGCAATTTCTGCAGCCACCAGGGTGTTTAGCCATCCTTCCTTTACTGTTAATTGTTTCCATTTTCCGGTTCTGGCACTATTTACTAATCTGCCAAGGCCTGATTTAATTTCGGGAATATCACCAAGGGTAGGCGGAGTGAGTTCAACTTTAGCGTATTTCAAGAATACTTTGAATTTAGGACGAGCCTGTGTAGCCAATTCTGAAAAACCAATGCAATAAGTATACATAATCACAATTTGTAATGCAAACTTATTTTATCAATGAGAGGTAGGTACACCAAATATATCACTATAAATCTTTTTATCGAGGTTATATGTTAACTCAGTGGTCACCGACTGTCCCCAAGAAGTATACGTACACTCGCACGCACACTAAGGTATATCAGGGGCTTTCAACCAAATATACGAGTACATTAAAACTAACAAAAAAATGTGTGACGAAAAAAAAAATGCAAATGGTTATATCCTTTTTACTATTCTGCATTTCTGAACGGGGAAATTCCAACGAATGGGAATTTCCACAATCGTACTTTTATACTCTATTCCTAATGAAATGGGTTTTTCCCAAGAAGAGTGCTTTTGCTACGCGTAAAAAAAGTGTGTAAGAATACACCCGATTCTCTTTTTGCACGGGGGATACGTTCCAGAGACTACCGTGTAAAAAAAGATACAGTGGACATATAAAAATGGGAGATAGGTTACATTACTTAAAATCAACTCTAAATATAAAATTCTCACTCAAAAAAAAATTGAATTTATTTTTTATTTATACAAAAAAATATTTTCATAAGTTACATATAAATGAAGTATTAAATTTACATGGTTTTCGATTTAAATTTAATTTAATATAAAAAATATATTCATTCAGTGTCGCATTGGGCATGTTAAAAATCCGTAAATCTGACATAATAACAAACCATAAAAAATCATTGTCAGATGACAAAGGCACCTATGCTGTCGAGCAAAAAAATTAACCCTGTAATAGGCTCGCTAATTTATTATTTTACACCAATGTATTTTTACTTTATCCTAATCGGATAAAGTATTGTGATCGTGCGAAAATTCGACCTCGAGATTTTGACTGATTTGTATCGAGTATCATCCCCAGATCACGTTTTCATGATTTCTAAAAAATGTCTGTATGTCTGTATGTCTGTGTACTTATGTGTGTGTGTGTCTGTATGCGTGTTTTCTCCGAAACTGTCAAGTCTATCAAGCTGAAATTTCATATCTATTATTTCCACGTAAAGTGTAAGAGCCATAACGAATTTGGTCAACATCAATGAACCGGAAGTAGGGTTTTTTTCTTGTAGAAAATTCTAAAATTCTTTTACCACAGAATATTTCCGAAACCGCACTGGGAATTTTCTCGAAATTTCATATCTATAGTTTTCACGTTAGCCTTAAGAGATACTGTAATTTTGGTCAACATCTGACTACCGGAAATGGCAGTTTACTCTTGAACGATTTTTTTTTTTTTTTTTATTTTTTTTCGACCTTTTAAATATGTAGTATCGTCACAATATTGTAATGTTGTAATTTTGAGAGAAATTGATATTTAAAAAAAAATAAATTAATAAAACTAGTCAACCGGAAGTAGGTTTTTTTTTTTTTTGAAAAGTTTACCGCAAAATATTTCCGAAACCGCACCGGAATTTTCTCGAAATTTCATATCTATAGTTTTCACGTTAGCCTTAAGAGATACTGTAATTTTGGTCAACATCTGACTACCGGAAATGGCAGTTTACTCTTGAACGATTTTTTTTTTTTTATTTTTTTCGACCTTTTAAATATGTAGTATCGTCACAATATTGTAATGTTGTAATTTTGAGAGAAATTGATATTTAAAAAAAAATAAATTAATAAAACTAGTCAACCGGAAGTAGGTTTTTTTTTTTTATTATTTTTTGATTTTTACAAAATCACTTACAAAATTATAATTATTATATACATATATATATATATAATAATTAATAATTATAATATAAATAGTAAAGTAAAAAAAAAAAAAAAAAAAATTTTTTTTTTTGAGTGGGTATCGGGGATCAATCGATTTGGGTAATGGGAATCTCTATTACGATATTTAAAATTCGTTTTACGCTTTACGATATTTAAAATTCAGCGGGCTTACACTAGTATTTAATGATCACTTACGTACTGACCCTTAATAAAACTTACTGACCGAAAATCGCAAAAGTTAGTGACCCAAATAAATATAGGCCCTATACAATTAGGTACAGCTCGAATTGTTTTGATGAAAAGTATTTTCACTCGGTATGAATAGTAAATGTCGAGACATTTTGTAAACGTTCAATATTTTATGTCAAACGTAAAGTAATTTTAAAAAGCCTTCAGTTAAACAATATTTTTAAAAATTTAAATTATATTTCATATGGAGCACAAATGAACTGTATGTTTGATGAAAACTATTTTTATTCAGAAAATTTTGAATTCAATACTGCGGTAAATTATTATGCCATAGTTATACATGGGAACTGTGATCAGGCTGTGACCATCAGCTGTCAAATTGCACATTTGTGAACTTCGTGAATAAAAAATACACGTTAGTGTAAATTTTCGAATGTGGTAAAGCATTTCAATCGAGGAATTGTCATAGCGTAACACGAAACGGAGTGTTATGTAAGGAGTACGTATGGTAGGAGGGAGGGAGAGGGACAGACAGACAGAGAGAGAGAGAGACAGAATACACGATCGCTATTAAAGGTTTACCACTCAAGAGTGTTGGCACTTTGCTGATTAGAGAAGCCATAGCTGATTCGAAGAAAACGGCTCGCCGACCGTACAGGTGAAAGATCTCTACTCACTAACCTAACAAGCAGACACTCAGCGAGTGAACAGTGATACCACTCAACTCACACTACCAACTGCAACTATAGACACAATGCTACCAACTACCAACTCGGGCTGTGGCGTTTGTAAAATACTCCCAACATTTCCTAAAGGCTTGGTTTCAAGAGTGCGTCGTCCTGGCCGACGCCAACCCCGTGGGTTTTTTTTGTGTAGAATTTGATGGATCCGTGGAAAGCCGGCGTGCGGGAGCTTTGTGACCGCGGTCAGCTTTCTAACGAATTGCGTCACGAAGAAAGCCAGAATGTCACGCTTTGAACGAATAATAACTTAGTCTCAGACAAAACAACTACCATCTCCAAATTGCAAATAACAGCTGACGCTTTTCCAAATGCGCACAATTACACAATACAAAAGCTGCGACAAGTAACCAGAAGCGCCAGTTCTCTCACAATTCTTCAACACTACCATCATGGACCACATCGCACCAGACATGAGACACGCGTGTCGTCAAAACTTACTCGCATTCTTGGAACGGGACAACTATAATGGAACTCTCAGCTGATCAATGTCGAATACGTCACCACCGCTGGCTAGCGGCACTCGACTTATTTGTACACATTGAACAATAACTGTACATACATATACAGTGTAGAGTGCGAGGGGAAAGGCAGATGTGAAACATGCAGTGGACGTTTTGGTAGTCTGTATTATGTGAGCAACGGATACTGAGTGGAAGTAATATGTGTAACACTCGGTCGCCGGTACTAGGGTTGTTAACCTCGGCCCATTGGTTCACCGAGCACCCACAGAATCAACACTGGTTAGCAGTAATATGATAAAATTTTAATCAAGAAATGTCGACTGTACTGTAATGAATTAAAGTTAATTTGCAAAACGGGGATTGTCAAAATGGAATAATGTAAAACAGTCATCAAACGATAAACATTTATTTATTGAAACAATTTCATAATAAAAATCTGGAATTATTAATTAGGTCCAAAATTTAAATCAATCATGCAAATTAAAGTTTTTTTTATACAATTTAAAATTAAAATTTACATGTTTCGCTGAAAATCCATGGTGTTACACCACCTCAATTTCTAATAAATTGATGTATATATTATAACAAGCAAAACACTAGAACTTGCAATATGTTTTCCTGATGTCAAAAAAATTAAAATTAAAATGAACAGAATTACTTTTAATCTTTCCACCCATCTTTTTAGCACCTCCATTTTTCCTGGAATCACATCAGCTGTTATCGTGTATTTTGAGTTCTGGACGGAACAATAAGTAAACAATTTAAATCGAATTACAAGTAAATTTTTTTAAGCGTGATCAGGAAAACAAACTGAAATATCTAATGTTTCTAATATACAAATGGATAAATCACTTAAAATATGCTTCAATAGAAGCGATCGATCATATTTGTAATTTACATATTAAACTAGAATTATAACAGCCCTAGCGCAAAATTTGTGAATATGCACACATATTTACACATAAAAATAAAAATGATAGTAAAAAAAACAATATTTGTACAAATGTTGCCAATGTATTATATGTCAGAAATTATGGTGGGAGCATTTAATCCCCATAATTCGGCAACTTTCAATTGGGCAGCTGCAGCATCTCGTAGTGAAAATACGTGGGTCATCTCAGTCTCGGTCCTAGTAAGGGGAATGGCTTTTTCAAAGAGTGAAATGGCTTTCCTTAAATTGTCTCTGAAATAAAAAAAAGAAGTTTAAACATATTGTGATATTGAATAAATATAAATATTTTCTTTTGAATATCAAAATTTAAAATATGAAAAATTAAGAGAACGATTTTAGCAACATTTGAATTCTAAAGTACAGCAGCAAAAGATTGCTGTAACAGAACAAACCTTTGAACTTCAATGGTGCCTAAGGTTTCGTATGCAAATAAACACTGATCGTCAACTTTGATAGCATTGGCGATCAACTCTACGGCCTTATCTATGTCGCTCGATATCTTCAAGTGCAGAATGGCGCTGTGAACATAGACGTTAGCATTCTGGGGATCTATTTCGATGGCTCTTTCGAACAGCTGTCGTGCCTTATCGTACAGTTCTCTGTCAGACAATATTTCAGCATAGAGCACATAGGCTTCTTGATACTTGGGAAACTTTTTAAGAATGTCATCAAAAGCGGCAGCGATCTCATCCCAGTTGTCCGTGTTTTGAGTCATCTTGACAGCGTTATAGTATGCATACCATTTCTGCACATAGGCTACGGCAAAATCGGGTTGAAACTCCACAGCTTTGGAGAATTCCTCCCACGCTTCGTACAGACGACCCATGAGCATGAGCGCTTGGCCATGGTGTTGGCGAACATCACAGTTTTCGGGGGACAAAGAGGCAGCCATTTCAAAATCACGCTCGCAAGCCTCTACCTCGTCGCCTTGCAGATGGAGGGTGGCTCGTTTTATCAGGGCGTTTGTCTTAATGGCTAGAGACGCGTCGAGGTGCTCCACCACCGCAGACAAATCTGCAGAGGCAGCTTCTCGCTCGCCACTCAACAAATAGAGAGTACCTCGCAGAAGACGAGCCTCCAAGGAGCATGGTCCTTCGGCGTTGACTTCCCGATTGCAGGCCTCCGTAACTTGGTCGTACTGAGCAGCGGCCAGAGCAGCTCGAGCCACGCCAAACTCACCCTCTGGTTCGACTGCCAATTCGCCAGCTACTGGGTCTTTGGCGAAAGAATTCAGATAGGCGTTCACAAAGCGTTTGTTGGGCGGTGATGGTTTGCAGCTGGACATTCGCTCTTTAGCGCGTAACTTTCCAAGTGCCTTGAGTACCCGATCAGCGGTGACAAGTGTAGTACGCACCTGAAATAGAATTACCATATTTATTAAGACTTAAAAGTCTTAAAAGTATGCAAGACAGAAAATTGTTTTTTTTTTTGTATAAATTTTCAGGGGGTACTTTATACTGGTGCTTTCCACACTATCCGTATTAATTTTATTTTATTAAAAAAATTAAACATATTAAATTAAAAATATCCACTAGAAATTTTTATAAGACGGCATTAAATTACCATACCATAGTTAAGTTCCACATGCGATTTACGCTTGGTATAACAAGAAGAGATCGTGAGATGAATACATGGGTAAGAAGCATGACCAAAGTGGCAGATATAGCAGAACGTGTGAAAAAGTTGGGCTGGACACATAGCGAGAAGAATGGATGTCAGATGGATGTGAGAAATACTGGAATGGAATCTGAGAGGATGTGAAAGAAAGCAAGGTAGACAGAGTGGATGGCGGGCTAATAAATTGAGAAGAATGTGTGGTTAAGTGGATGCAGACTGCTCAAGACAGACAGGATTGGAAGAGGGTTGGAGACGGTTTCATCCAGCAGTGGATGGTGAACGGTTGAAAATGATGATGATGAAATGAGAGATTTTAGAAATGAAAATTTATGGATATGTACCAATCTTTAGCTAAACCCACAAGTTTTTTGGATTGTATAACTTTTTGTATTTAAATCAAAATGTAATTCCTGTGATTGTACCTAATCAATATAGTATAATAACTGTGATTCAAGTGAATGATTATTCCGTCACTATTATTTATTATGTGCTCTCTTCTAAACATGTGCTTATTTACATATATAATCCAACATCACGCTACGCTTAAAAATTATGGCATACGACCGATGCGTACTGCTAGTTATGACGTACGGATGTGAAACGTGGACGCTGAATTCAAAAATGTTACGTAAGATCCAGGGCACACAGAGAAGCACGGAAAGATGTATGCTCGGTATAACGAGAAGAGATCGTAAGAGGAACACATGGGTAAGAAGCGTGATCAAAGTGGCAGATATAGCGAAACATGTGAAAAAGTTGAAGTGCCAATGGGCTGAACATGGCGAGAAATACTCAAATGGTATCCGAGAGGATGTGAAAGAAAGACCAAGTAGACGACGGGCTGATGAATTGAAAAGAATATTTGCAGTCGGGTGGATGCAGATTGCTCAAGACAGACAGGAATGGAAGAGGATTTTAGAGGCATTCATCCAGCAGTGGATGACGAAAGGCTGAAAATGATGAATAATAAATAATAGAAAAATCTTCGTGATATTTCATAGTTTTAAACAAGGTATTGCTAAAAAGTATTATTGAAGACGATTTTAAAGCTTTTTAAAAGCATGAAGGTGATATGAAAAAAATCATCTTGATTTTGTGTAATTTATTTAAACGACTGAAAATTAGCTATTTTTTTTTTTAATTTCTTCCTTGATCGTTCGAAATGGTGACCTTCCCGGTCTGTGACTTTGAAAATCTGGCAACCCTGCCCTAAATAAATAGCAAACGGATGACAAAATATGGGCAGACAATTTCAAGTCCCGGAATTATCTCACAAACAGTTGGCAACCCCGATTGCACACTAGGATTATTTTTATTCCCCTTTCCCGCCATTTATCGCTCGATCCAACCGGTCCCTGCAAAAACGGTAGATACATACATTTATGTAAGGCAAACCTGAAACTGTTCGAGGATGCAAGCGGCCGTGACGTCCTCCAGAGCCATGGCCAGGTCTCCGCTCTTCTCGGCGGCTCTGGCCCTCCTCAGGAAAGCTCTAACGTAGCGGCCGTCGAGTCTCAGCGCCTCCGTGCAGTCCCTCTTGACCAGATCCCATCGTTCGCGCTTCTCGAAGCAAGCGGACCTGTTTTGGTAGAAGGTAGCCAGCTCCTTGGGTCTCTCGGTGGGGCAAGCTGCTATAGCACGGTCGTACAGCGCCACGGCCTCCTCGTACTCCGCGGCGTGGAAAGCTTTGTTACCCTGGACTTTGAGACGGAGAGCCAACTCTAGGGCGGCCATAGCATCGGGGGGAGCTCCCTCGTCCAGCGAGACGGGAGCTGAACGAGCGTTCAGCTCCGATTCGATCTGAGCTGCCTCGGCCTCGGCTCTTTCTCTTCGATGACGCATCCAGAGGTAGCCCAGGCCAAGGGCCAGAGGAGCGCCGACGAGTAGCGCCAGTTGCCATCTTGCAGCACTTCCGCCTCCGCCAGCGCTGGCGACCGGCATCTCTTCAACTCTTCAACTCTTCGACTCCTCTTTCCGACTCTCGCTCTGCCAGTCGTCTCGTCCCGCGCCCCTCACCCGCACCATTCGCTGCGGTTTAGACGCGATGATTCCCGCCCATCGCCCGCGTTTCCCGCAAAACGGATTTTCTCAAATCGGAGCGGATAAATACACTCGGTGGTATGTGTTTGCACGTTGTGCTACAACCCCTTCCCCCCCACCACCGAGCGTCTTTTTCTGTATTGTGATGCCCTTAAAATGGGGATGCGCTTTCCCTTCTAGCTGCAGCACGTGCGAAACTAAGCATTCATTTCGCTCCATCGTATTCCATTCGAGCGAGATGTGCTTCTTCTTTCTAGCTGCAGCGTGCATCGTAGCGAGCTGCAACACGCGCGAAATCTTTAAATACTAGAATTACAGTTTGTTGAAGTACTTCGATTTCACATTGTACATGTTATAACAGATTTACGAACTATAATAGAAATTGAAGAAGTGTGTACGAGCGAAGATGGAATAGAAACGTATTTTAGTATTAAAGTATTTGAATTCGCCACAAAGTTCCCCGCACCCCTTCTTCCCTTGTGACCGCGGCCAGCTTTTTCATACATCTGTCAAATTATATATTGTATGAATCCTAATGTCACGAAACATTACTAAAAGAATTACGCATCAAATCAAACGCCCTTAAATACTAGCGCGCACTATTTTTTCATTGCTTTTCTATTCCATCTTCGCTCGTACACACT
The DNA here is from genome assembly GCA_022651745.1 of Parapsyche elsis. Taxonomy (NCBI): domain Eukaryota; kingdom Metazoa; phylum Arthropoda; class Insecta; order Trichoptera; family Hydropsychidae; genus Parapsyche; species Parapsyche elsis. The sequence continues at coordinate 4,602,237 of JAGVSN010000005.1, read as the reverse complement.
TCTTTTTCGATTTCTATTATACTTCGTAAATCTGTTATAACATGTATGTAGATACGATGTAAAGTCGTAAAAATAAAGTACTTCAACAAACTACAATTCTAGTATTTAAAGGTTTGGTTTCGCGCGTGTTGCAACTTACTACGGTGCACGCTGCAGCTAGAAAGGAGAAGATCATCTCGATCGAACGCCATACGATGATGAATGCTTGGTTTCGCGCGTGTTGCAGTTACATAGAAGGGAAAAGCGCATCTCGCTCTATCGTATGGCGTTAGAATAAAATGTGCTTCTCCTTTCTAGCTCCAGCGTGCATCTTAGCAGGCTGCAGAGAGCATCGTAGTAGGATGCAGAAAGCTGCTTCTCGCTTGTAGTTTCAGCGTGCACCGGCTTGTGCTGCAGAAAGCTGCTGCAAGTGCGAAACCAAGACAAAATATCTCCCGATACTGACTCTAATTTGCCGTTTTTGCGCTTGTTTGCGGGGGAGGGAGGGTGAAAAAGGGGATAAACAGACGCATGCATCAGCATTCAATAAGTCATTGTTTAACTATCGCCATTTTTTATTATTTTTTTTCAGTTTAATCTATTTGTTTTTGAAGTTTGAGTCGGAGTTGGTGTCGGAAATTTTTAAATTTCAAGTTTTGTAGTTGGAGTCGTACTTTTTTTTCCCGACTCCACCAGCCATTGTTGAGATGGATGAGGTTCTGTCTATGAATGTATTGATTCATACTGATTATTGATACTATACATGTAGTTGATTCATACTGATTATTGATACTATACATGTAGTTGATTCATACTGATTATTGATACTATACATGTAGTTGATTCATACTGATTATTGATACTATACATGTAGTTGATTCATACTGATTATTGATACTATACATGTAGTTGATTCATACTGATTATTGATACTATACATGTAGTTGATTCATACTGATTATTGATACTATACATGTAGTTGATTCATACTGATTATTGATACTATACATGTAGTTGATTCAAACAAAGATTTACAATAGGTTTGTAATGTTTGTATATAGTATAGTAAATAAAACGATATTTCTTTTGAGCATATCGCTACCCTAACTTGTAAAACTCGTAAATCCACTTTTGGTCAAAATCGATATTTTTAGTTTTTCTTGTAAAATTTTTAAATCTATAACTATAAAAATAAGGGAGAAAAACCCTTCGCAAAAAACTCGTAAATCCTATCCATATACAAAACAATTATGTAATGCTCGTAAATCCACGCCACCGTTGATTTCATGTTCAGACGTAACAGTGTTTGTTGCATCAACTGTCTGCTACGTTTTGAAGAAATAGTTCGTGTATTTTTGAATTTTTGAATTTTCCGAAAAGAAAACAGCAGAAGCGATTTGAAGACGACAATATAAAATTGAAAGAATTATTAGATTAGGTCTAGAACTAGGTCTAATAAAGTGTACCTGTTACCAGAATGGCATTCGAAATCGGAACTACATATACTTATTTTATAAAGAACAGAGTGAGAATGCAACATCATTTTCAATGAGTAAATTTTCGAGAAGTTTGGACAAAGAAAATACTTCATTATTTAGTCCAAAAAAACACAAATGTGAGACTTGTGTCCAATGTGAAACAGGAAACTTATCGAAGACTATTTATGAATTCCATCAAGAAAAAAAAAAAGAGGCTAGAGATGAGATAAGATTAGACGAAGAAAAGGAGAATAATGTATTCACGATGGATCTGCAAGTGGTTTTATTAAGCCCAAAGTCAAAGGTTTCCAGCTTATATTATAAAACCAAACTCATAGTTCATAATTTTTGTTTATTTAATTTTAATACAAAGGACGGTAAAAGGACGACAAAGTGAGATAAAATATAAATTAAGATTCACAGATGATTGGATTTCACTGCCTGAGAGAAGAGACATGGATGTCGTACCACAAATATTGGATGCTCTTCCACCTCTGCATACTAGCCGCCTGAAAATCAAGCCCAGGAAATTTCAAGATTTACCAGAACTGAAGTCTGTTTTATGTCGAGATTATCATGATTTTTATAATAATTTACTTCAATAACTAGATTGTAATGTGTGTTATTTATTATAAATAAAAAATTGGCAAAAATTTTCAGTATATACCTCGTAAATCCTTAAAAAAAACGATTTCATAGAAGTACACATAGAAGTGAAGACTCGTAAATCCAAAATTGCCAATTAAATAAGGATAATGCTAAAAATCAGGAAAAACAATCGCTAAATATAATTCGTCTGTTTGAAATCTAGAAACCGTATTATTGTAACTTTTGGATTCCACCCACAGTTAAAATAAAACAGTTTTAACTCTCTCCTGAACAAAATGTCATTTTGGATTTACGAGGTTTACAAGTTAGGGTAGCGATATTGTGTTTCTGTCCTTTCATTCCGGGTTGTAAAGGTGTACCTAGACAAAATTTTATCAATGGCTCAATAACTCTTTACGTCAATGTCGTCAGATTGTCAGATTATGTACATGGATATATTGTATCTATATGTATGTACCTTTGTAGGTTGAGGTAAATAAATGTGTGACTGTTTGGTAGGGGATAAATACGATGGACTTCATATTGTTTATTTTTTATTTGTCAATTAAAAGTGCAACGAAATATTCCAAGACGTAAGCCATGCAATAACAACGTTGCTAGAGGTTGAACATAGAATATGCATGTTTTGATACCAATGTTTTTAGATAATCGAAATGTTTAAAAAATGTTTAATCCAAGACTAAAAGACATTCTATACCAAAAAAGGTTTTAGGGGTGTTAGTAAGATTGATAAAAAAAAAAACCATTATGTACAATAATTGTACATAAAATCTTTAAATAAAATCTCAGATTTCGGAATAAATACATGTATAATATAATATATTACAAATAAATTCAGTACAAAAATTGTATAAATACAGAGGGCAATTGTTCGTAAATAAATTGACTAAATCAGAAGCTAAATGACTCGATAAAAGGTGTTTAAATATATAAGGATTTTTAAAACAAACTTATTTCGTATTTTTTCCATTATCGTAAAATAATGATACAATATAAAAACATATGTCTGTAGCTGTCGATAATTACATTAAATAAAACTAACTTCGTAAAATTAATAATATAAATAAATTTTTTCTTCACTTTACATTTCTCATTGTAATTTTGTAAAAATCGGTTTATTACTGTTAACTATCTGCCATTAGATAAAAATTCAAAATTAATAAAAATGTAAAATATTTGTTTTTAGGGGAATTGGTAATGTAAATCTAAAAAGTTAAAAGTACAACTGAATTATGAGTGTAATCCCTAATGCATTCGGAAATGGGGAACTTAATATGAGCGTCATTTTCATTTTCGCAGTATCTTTACAAAATATAATACTTGAGCAAATACGTATTTATAATTGCAATTTGTGTTATATTTTAATTTTAATTATTTGCACGATCAGTCAATTGATTGGGTCGCACACTTATATAATAATAATTTTTTATTCCATTAAAACACATTAAATTTTTGCGTTCCCCATTTCTGTACAAACTATGACAAAATTGAAATAAATTGAGAAATGAGACATAAACCGGCATAATGGGAATTTCTCAAATATGATTATTTATGTATATTCTATTACCAGTGTGCACACACAGTAACCCCTTTAATTTGAGTTGTAATCACAACATATTACATTTTTAATTATTATTAAACACCAATCATTTCACTTTAACGATTTTTCTATTTTTTAATTTAAAAATAAAAATGCATTATACAACGAAGGAAAAAGTAAACTCAAATCTTAAAAACACAATTCGAATACAGTTTGTATAATATGTATGTATGTTAAATCAAGAAAATATTAAGGATATCGATATTTTCATTACATCAATAATAATTCTATATCAGTCATTAAAATATGTATTGTTTCATTTCTAAAAAAATCTCTAAAATTGTCACTTATCAAATAGGCTTAGTTTAAAAATAATTATTGTGTAAAAACTGTTTCACACAAATGATATTTGCGATGGGTTTTGGGATTACTGTATGGATGTGATTTCAATATAATATTCTATATTATACTTTTTATGTGTTTAACACACAAAGCTTCGTTATAATCATTGCTGTGCAAATAACCTATTGTACAATAAATCTTACTTATGGCTTAATTAATTTACAAATCGAATTGCAATACACATTTGGTTAAAATCAATGACGAAAATTAAAGTGTTTTGGCTTTTTCTAGCAGTTCATTGATGAATTTCTGAAACAAATATAAAATAATAAATGAAAATATAAATATAGAGTGCATGAAATTTCTATTACATACTTTTTAGAGACAGGCACATATCTGACTCATTTTTATTTAGATTTGAATGGTAATTGAAGAAAAAAATTGTACTTACATTTACATCTTTTTTAGGTTTTTTGGCATCTGCTAACACTGTCTGAAATAACAAAGGCAATTTTAAACGAAGTAAAGATTATCGAAAAATAATTAATTAAATATGTTAGTTCAAAAAATATACATAAAAGAAAATTACATGCAAATGATGTCGTCGATGTTCGTCGCTGTCCATATCAAGAAGTTCATCTATGTCCACTTCCACTTCATGAGTTTTCACATTATCTTTCTGCAAAATCAAACAAGACAGATGTGTTAGTTTCACTGTAAAAAAATTGGACAGATCAATGTCTGACCTGTAGTTCGGATTATTTTTGTGAAATTTAAGTAACACGTTTCTATTGCTTTTAACGTGAATATATTGAAATAAATAATTGTAAAGCGTACTGGTATGTCGTAGAGTTTCTGCAGTTCATCGTAGAGCCACATTTCTACGGCAAGCCGTTTGCGGATGAGTGCCATCTGGTGTGAACCATATTTGGCAGTGAGGAATTTCTCCCTACGTTCCTTGACTTCCCCCTTTTCGCTGAAATTGACGTGAAGTCCAGCTTTGGCGGGTGAGCGCTCCGTTGGTGATAGGATGGAGGCTGGTGCCGGAGCTGGTGGTGCACCTCCAAACCCAGAAGCTGCCACGCCGCACTCCATGCCACACTGCGCCCCCGCCCCTGCCGCTGCACGGCTCTACAAAATCATCAAAAACTTAGTAATATTCCATGATTTTGCTATGCAGATGATTAATATCAATCAGTGGGTTCAATGCTAAGGCATGTCTGGGAAAAATAAGGAACGTAACATAAAAATCATAAAAAAAAAATACCTCTAAACTGGCATTAATAAGAGTAAAAACTTAAAAAAACTTCATATTTTATTTCCTCATCTGCTTGTAATCAAACTACATATATTACATCAGTATTTTTTTATAACTACACATTTACCAGATAACATAGGAAAAGAATGTAACTATTTTGAATTGAAAACTGTTCTGTAATAGCTATTTGTTTCATATGCATGTATGTTTGTATGTAAAATGTGCAAAATAATGATGTGTTTTAAGAATAATATCCATTATTATTATGTTTGGTCATTGAATGCGTGCTGTTCAAAGTCAGACAATTATTCTTTGTGCGCTTGGAGAATATCTCTAGACATGTCGCGTTTATATTACAACACCCACCCTTGGGATTCTCCTTTAGAAAATTTTTTTCAAAGGGAAGTTTACTATTTATGAGGCGTTCAAATATTCAAAGACACGAGCTGGTGCTAGTCTATCTTCTTTGTCAACGAAGCTCAATGCCACTTACCATACAGGGTAATAATGATTTAGATTAGTTTGAAAACAAAGAACTCGTCTCGAAGAAATATTTCAAAGGTCATGAGCCCTTGAGTCAGAGATCTAAGAACAAGTGCACAAATTACATTGATAGCAATGTTTTAAAGAATGTACACAAATACGTACTAGTAAAATACAATTTTGACAAAAAAAAAGTATATAAATTATTATTTTCAAAAAAGAAGCCAGTACACGAAGATTTGACTATTGAAGAAAAATAAAAAATTTGATTTGTTTCACGTCTGTTAGTACAGAATAATTTTATTTTATTGTGAATTTTTTCATAGTATATTATATGGTTAAATAGCTCCAGTCAATTGATAATACAATTCGTATACGCTTGTGTGAGTTGAAATCATTTCACTTGAATAGTGTCAGAATTAGTAATAGAGGATGTTCATAAGCATATATGCTATTATGTAAATTTACACAGTGCAACTAAAATATTCAAATAGATTGAAAGTTAACAAAGTTCATAAGCACATATTTTCACATGAATCGTTTCATAATTTCACTTAATTCATTAAAAATCATGGGAATAAAAGTATATTTAGCGAAATTTATTTTGCGTTTGGAATGTAAATTTCAATACAATATAAATAATGAAAAAAATATTAACAATTAACTCATCGCAAATTTTGTAATTTTTTGTTTTCATAATTCTTTCCTCTTCATAAGTTATTGTAATTTCTTCCCAATTTAAATTACGAAAGACTACTGTGAACTTGGAGCCCCTTCAATGTAGACCTGTTTCACATGATCAGAATAGCCACCAATTAAAATATGTATATAAAGGCTTTGAGATTAACCACTTTGGTTTTCCTTATTCCATCATCCATACCTTTTTTGTGACTCATTCTCGATGATTCATAAGGTAAGTATGAAAAAAATCTTTCACTTCAAACGATTGAACCACATTATCTGTTGTACGCTTAATGAATATTGAGCGATATTCACAACAATGTTAAAATGTACACTCTATATCGAAAAGCAATATTTATGAAATGGCAAGAGCAGCCAGCATACTTCACTTTATGTTATGTATTGACAAGTTCACTTTATGTAATGTATAATCAAGTTATGTATTGGCATTACATACAATGGGGTTTTTACGAAATTGTTTCATTTCAATAATACACAATGACAGAGCGGTAGCATTAACATTGTTTTTGTAATACATACTTGAGATTTTTATAGTTTTTATTCCATGATTATTAGGTATGGAGATATTAAAGATACCTATATTATATCTAAATATTTCTTATCTATTCTCAGATAATTTTTTTATACTACATACATACATATAAAAATGTAGAATATTTTTATGATAAGCTTAAAATAAAATAGATATGGTGTTTTAGTAGAAACGAAATTGATGTGTATGTATATTTTTTCAGTTAAATAAATTATTCCGATCCGATACATATGTATGTACATAATTGATGAGATGCTCTTATTCCCATGAAATTTATTTTTCATGTACATTGTTACTTCTATTGAGAAAAAGAAAATGTAGTACTCTAGTAATAGCAATCTAACTTAACGCACAGCAGTTTTTTTCAGTTGAAGATATTCATTTTTATTTTCTCGTAGATATGTACATATGTATGTATTTTAAATAATTCCGGCATTAATTTCACTCAATTTATTAAACGATGAAAATTTGACCAACAAAAATTTTGCTTATCTCATGATACTATTATATTAAAATATCACAAGCCCCTCTACTTGAAATACATTTGATAAGTGTTCTTCAAAAAAAAAAAAGTCAATATAATAAAAGTGTAAAGTGTGCTTAATTCTGACCTCACCGTGCCACAGTTAAGCTATAGATCGATGGATTGATAACATAAGTATTATATGTACAACGATTTTATTTTTGTCAATAATAAAATCAGTGTACCTACATATGTATGTATGTACGTTAGTTTCACTTTTAAGGATTCCTCGGAGATTTAATTATATGTATGTACCTATGTACGTATATTGTATTTTATTTTGTCATAGACATTCACAGCATACATTTGCTTTTCAGGATACACGGATTAACTGAAATGATCCATTATGTTTACCTTAGTTAGACAAGAGTCAAGGAAAATTATTCGTTTAATTTATTTACCTTTGACCACCTGAGAGCTTTGCGCAGTTGTTTCATCTCACCCTAGCAAGAACGGACGACCAATAAAAACTTTCAATATTTCAATAACATCATACGAATGAATCACACAAGTTGCATTCAAAAATATGTACAGTATTCACAAGGAGAGGCGGGTAGGTGGGGAATGTAAAATGCGATGAGCATGTACATGTAATACAAAAGCACATACCATGACGACGTTAAAACTTAAGGCTAAATAGTTATCAAATGATGGTGCAATGATTCTAATTGTTTGTAGTGAAAATTTCACGAGCAATAGGTAAATACATATAAGTAATACATAGTAATACATAGGTAAATACTTTACAAGTATGTATGTCTTGTAAAGAGGATTCCAAGCGAAATTATTAGGAGAATGAACACAAAAATTTAGGTTGACGATTCAGAATCTAATAAAAAGAGAGCATTATGCTGCGTACACACCGACGAACCGAACAGCGAACGACGAAGCGCGAGGGCGAATTGTTATTGTGTGGACCGATCCACACAATAACGTACGATGATTTTAGAACGTCCACACAATAGCAACCCTTCGTCGTTCGCTGTTCGGTTCGTCGGTGTGTACGCAGCATTAGAAGCGGAGGATAATTTAACTAGTGCAAAGTAACCATGCGTTGTAAAAAAAAAATTGTGTAACTTTTTTGACGATTTTCAGCTTTCAAATAAGATTCGTCCTCGATAACGAATTGAGTGAATAATTTTCAAATTCAATTTTATTCCAATTTCTTAGTTTGGCTACATTACTTTTTGCGCGCGGATATGTTCTGTTCACGTTCATACCTCTATTGTCATTATGATGAGATTTGAGGTAGATCGGTCAGTTTTTGTGTTGTTGATATGATTTTAGCATGGACGCTGTTTTTTTTTTATATATTTCATATTATGTATCTCGCTTTGTGCATTTGTGTACGTGCATAAATATAATTGTATGATAAAAATTTCGTAATTTTGTTTTTCAATTGCTATTTTGATTATAATTTATCAATATTATCACTGACAAATAAACTGCTCTTCCTAGAACAATGTTATTTCAAATCGTTTTACCAGTATCACTTGCATAATTGCCATTTTTTTTTAATCGAATTTGCGTCAATTATAAGTGTAAAACTAGTTCGAATGTGTAATTGAAAATTTCGTAAAAAAAAAAGAGAATCAAAACTAGTAAAGAAATAAGCGTTTGAATCGGTCAAATATTTGCCAATCGAGTTGTTGGTGGAAGGAGATAAATATTTGTTACACATAATGACGTAGTAACCAGTAAATTTATTGTTCGTGTGTGGATTCCATGTGAACCTTGCACAGTCAGAGCAAAAATTGTGATCCAGTTTCGAATGTGTATTCACGCGATACCAATTTCACGCTTTTAAAAAAGCATACCGAAATATATATCGTAATTTATATAATCCGCCTTAATATCGCAACACATCTCTGTTCTGTTGTAAACTGTTCCGCATTTCGAGATCATCCGATAAATCTCTTCATACGGAGCAATAAACGCTATTGGGTAATTTTTTTGTATGTACTTTACTTAACTTTCAAATGTACATACATGGTCAACGCATACTCCACAACAATTGCTTTCATAATTTGCATACTGTTATAAAAAAAAAGATAATTACATATGTAGTATGGCGAATGCAGTGTACATTTCCATGAATAAATACATATAGCCAGACTGTTCGATGCTTGTCTACATACATACATACATATGTACATATATACAAGTTACAAGGGTAGTGAAAGCAGTAGACTAATTACACATTTTAAACCCACTAGATAGGGGTTGTTGATATGTAGTTAATTATTATTGTGGTGATTGTAAATAATGGTAGGACCGACTTCTGAAATTAACTAATATAAAATAGCTTCCATATAATTTATAGATGCAAACGTTTAATTAGTTCATGAAACAAATCAGTCTATAAATAGCTAAAGGAGTAAGATGTTGATCAAACGAACAGATTTTGATGGAGAATTATTATATTACGTACACAATTACACGTGTATTTGATTATAAGTCAAGTTGATTACTCGAACTTCATTGTACAGCATCTTAAGTACAATTTTATAACACGAGATACCTGATAGGATACCTTTGTGATATTATTTGATCCAACCGCACTTTCCGCGAATACTTTATTTTTACTTTAAATTTAGGTATCCCACACAAAATACATATACGTGTGACGAAATAATTTTAGACTATATTGTGTCGAAACGTGGCAATTTTTATGAAACACGTTTCAAAAATATCCGTTTCCACGCCAAACAAATTCACGTCATGATCAATTTGGAACGAAGTGAAAGAAGATCACACAGTAAACAACACACGTCACGGATTATTAGCCACACAACTACGCCTAGGCAGGTAAAAACACAAATAAATACGAAAAAAATCAATCATAACAGTATGCGGATCAATAATAAGCATGCTCGTATCGTTCGGATGCTACAAATTTTAATTACTCTGTAATTTAAACGGGCAAAGGTTAACCAAAAAGTATACGAAATTTCTTAAAGGAGAGTGCCATTGGTTAGCTTAATTTCGAAAGCTTTTATATACCCAGTTAAGCCATTCAGCGATGACCATTTTTGGTGGTTTGGATGAAAATTCCATTGCACTTAAAATATTAAACAGAATCGTTCTTTGTTTAGGAAAATTGCCATACACGGTAGAACAGCGCTAACCGGTGCAGACGAGCCGGAACATCTACAAACAAGCTCGACACGAAACTGTTATTTTAATTGCACAGTTTTCTTACATTTTCCAATTTTCTTTTAAATACACGTACCAAAAAGTGCCTCCGAATTGAATCTATAAGATGAATGATAATCAACAAAATAATACACGTGTCTGCAGAAGGAGCAGGATATGCACCGATTAGATAGATTCCAAAGAGATAGGATATAAAGGGACGATGGATGATAGTCGTACCAATTTAGCTGGCGCCACTGCTGTAAGGCAATGAGGAGTTCTGGCCCAGCCAGCCACAATGAAGACCACACTGAACAAGACACAAACCACATACGATACACCCGAACTGGCCTCGAATTGCTCGTCAACTGGGAGATTGGATAGTGGGAGGTTGGATCTCAGAGTGGGGAACTGGCTCTGCGGTCATCGGCCGCACTCGGTTCCATTCGCCTCTTTTCGGCTTTGTTCGGTTTTGTTCTGCTTTGTTCGGTTTTGTTCGGCTTTATTCGGTTTTGTTCGGCTTTATTCGGCTTTGTTCGTTCGATTTCGCGACTGTTCGTCGTTTGAGGGCTGACGACCGCACGCATCGGGATTCAACTTTTGTCTTTTTATTCAATATTTATACAGAGTGTTTCGTTTTCAACGTATGCAACCAGATACATAAGAGTGTAATTTGCAAACGGGTTGCGTGTCATCAATAATTATTGTTTTCCGATTCAAATGCAAATACTGCAGTCCATAAATAAAGTGTTTATTTATCTTTGTTAGAAGGTATTGGACCAATGCGTACTGATGTACGGATGTGAAACGTGGATGCTGGATTCAAGAATGTTACGTAAGATCCAGGGTACACAGAGAAGCATGGAAAGATGTACGTTTGGTATAACGAGAAGAGATCGTAAGAGGAATACATGGGTAAGAAGCATGACCAAAGTGGCAGATAAAGTGGAACGTGTGAAAAAGTTAAAGTGGTAATTGGCTAGACACAGAAATACTGGAATGTATCCAAGAGGATGTGAAAGAAAGCGAGGTAGACCGAGTGGACGATGGGCTGATGAATTGAGGAGAATGTGTGGAGTCAAGTGGATGCAGATTGCTCAAGACAGACCGGAATGGAAGGCGATTGGAGAAGTCTTCATCCAGCAGTGGATAGTGAACGGCTGAAAATGATGGTGATTTATCTTTATTGCGTTCGAATTAATTTCTAATGGGTATAAAAAATTGCTAAAGGACTGACATACGTTTACGCTATAGAAAAATAAAAATGTGTATATTTTCTGAAAAACAATCCAGTTAGAATCTTATACGAGTGATGTACATTTTTTTTCAGGATAACATTACTATGTATGTATATCGATTACACTCAGTATAGCATTCGTATTTTTTGGTATTTATGTATGATATCTTTGTTGATCAGTTTTTTTTTCTAACTATGTATGAGCTCATCTCTTCGTGACCTCATAGTTGGTTGAATCACAGCGTTTTACTATCTGGTTCTATTACATATACCGTATAAAGATATGATTTGAACGATATGCACTTTTGGTGTGCAGTACCTTTTACAGGACATTTTTAAAAGCACGTGTATTGTCTCGTCTAACATAAGAATCGATCTAAAGCAGTCATTGTTAAGTTTTTAATACGATGGATACCTTACGTATTTTCATTCTATTTCGATATTTGTTTCATTATAAATGAAAAAAAAAAATGAAGGCGGACTATTTCACACGGACGGTGTCAAGTGGGAATAAGATTTTTATCAGATAAGTTTAGTGACAATTATACTTTATTAATTTTCTCCGTGCGAAAAATATATGTGATAAAAATTCTTTCATTATCGATTTTTACTAACTGCGTGTGATGTACATATGCTGTGTTCATTTCTTAAAATTTTATTTATACAAAATGATGTAAAAAAGAAAGGCTTTGATGAAAAATTCAACCTGGACATTTTTTGATTGGTATGAATTGGGTATAGAACGTTTGGATCGTGGTAAAATTTATGAAAATGATTACGTTTGCGACGATTGGTAAATAAATATTGAACATGTGCATTTACATACTTACATTTCTAAATTTAAAAAACAGTGACATTTTTGTAAGTCTTTCTTCTCTCGAACGGAAACGCAGCGAAGCAGTCTCAGCTTTTCACTTGATCACTAACATTATTTATCAACGATTAGATATACTATGTACATTTATACACGATTAATCGAATTTTATAGTACTATGTTGAATATTATATCGGTGTAAACGACTCTTATTGTATAAATGTATTAATAACGTTTTATCACAGCACCAGTGTAGTCAGAAGCGATCGATCGAGTGAAAAAGCACTGTATGATAAGGGCCGGCACGTGGATTTTCTAGGGGCGATTTTGGGAGGTGGGGTTGTTGCGCGCGCCGCAACTTTCCAGGGGGCGCCACCAGTGCAATATCGATCGAAATATTTCAGAATAACCAGAGACTAGTTACTAGAGACTGGAGTCTCGAATGGCCGGTATGCGTGCGTCTCCTCTATTTGTCGTTGCGATGCTGCTGATGGTTGCAGCTGAAACTCGCCAAAGGCTGAAGAGACGCGATCTAGATCCTCAGACATGTGTGGACAACTTCGATATACATAGGGACAAAATCATCAGAACCGAAGACTCCAGGGATATGGGCGCCAAATATATCAACGAAATCGATCTCGGCTCTAGGGACGAGTGCCTCAGACTCTGCTGTGAAACTGAAACGTGCGACGTTTTCGTCTTCGAGGAGAAGGTACCTCGAAGAATCGTTTATACCCACAAGTAATACGTAGCATATTGAGTGAATAAGTCTGTTTTTCCGTAACATTAGTGCGTCGTAGAGATTCACAAACCAAAAATCAAGTGTATGTACATATGTACTTGTTTTCGGTCGATTACGGAAGCTTTGCTAGACCGTGAAATGTTAACGATACCGAGTACAAAGAAATAGGAAATACCCAAAAATCTCGTACGAGTCTTGAAACTCCTGTTTTTTTTTCTTCTTCTTTTCAGAGTCCCGGTTCGTGCTATTTATTCCACTGCGGTCCGCCTGAAGATTTCAAGTGCAAGTTTACAAGACACACAAATTTTTCGAGTGCTATTCTAGCAGTGAATAGGCATCTGGCCGAATTGGAAGATCAGATAAAACTGACCAAGCACGAGCAAGATTTAGCTAGCCTACGGTATTAATTTGAAATTGATATTCGGATCACTAATTGGAAGCAATAAAAAAATATGCTAAAATTATAATTGCACCATTGAATTTTGTAGGAAGCAGTTTCAAGAAACAGTGACCACGGTGAGACCGACGACACCTCACTCTGCTGTGCAAATTCATGATATTGTACCTCCAGCAGCCGGTAAACTAAACAATCATCAAGAATAATGAAAACTAAGGTTGCTCTCTACGCAATCTATATTTTATTATGAGCATTGCATAATCAATATCTATTGTTTGTAGGTCGTAGATGTAGTCGTTTTCAATTTGAATGTCATTCTTCTGAAGAATGCATTGGTATTTATAATGCCTGTGATGGAATACCCCAGTGTGCAGATGGAAGCGACGAAGCTCCAGAGCTGGGTTGTCCTGCTACGACTACATTGCCACCATCAAATTTACCACCCAGAGAGCTAATGCCTCATTTGCCATCAATTCAACAACCATCACAATATAATGTTCCTGAAAATTTGCCTTTATCGAAGGTACTTAAAAAAATATGGATAAAGTAAAAAATGGGCTCGACCATATTGATTGATTACATATTCTAGTAGTTGAACATTTAAAAAATATCAACATTATTTGTATTCGCTTTAAGTATGTATATAAGAATTTATATGTAAATTTTATAGGATATATCAATCCAGCATCAACAAGCATTTATGAGTCCACTTTCATCACAAGACGGTCCACCGTGGCCACATCATTTAGATCAACTTCCACAAAGTATTCAACATACAAAACAATATAATGGTAATACTTTAATCACGCCACAGAACAATGTGTACATAGCTCACTAAGCGCACTATTTATTTTTAAAATATTTTTTTTAGATAATATGGGGGGATCTCACATATTCAATCATAAAGGAGGACTTCAAGTAACGGAAACAGATGGGTTTGTTTAAATTATTATTCATATTTAACTGAATTTAGAATTTATTTGTAAACATAGTAGTAAAAATATGTCATATTACATAATAAATGTTTTTTTAGATTAGCCGCTACTCCATTGGATTACAAAACTTTACCATACGATTCTGTACCAGAAAATAATTGGCAGCATAGAAATTGGCCTCAAATGCAACAAGGTAATGAAAAATATAGATTACATTAACATTTATGGGAATATCAATTTTATTATGTCAAGAAATATGTTTAATATTTGCAGAACAAATAAACATGAATGAAGGTCCTCCAATGTATCATTTAGACATGGAACCCAAAACAATATGGAAACAATCTGTTCAGCAGAATATTCAGGCTCAAAACTCAAAATTTAGAATGGAGAACAACCAAAATAGGCTTTCACCAGAAATGTCGCCCGATAAATTAAACATTCCTACAATTCAAGATAGAGAAAAAATGTGGGCTGTTCCACAACAACAAAATATGCAGGTGCTGTGTAATTTATTCTTAAAATTATGCCATAAATGCAAATTATTATTAATTTTGTATTCTATTCGTATGCACTTTATAATTTTAAATTGTTTGTTTTTTTTTAGGAAAATCAGGAAACATATGCACAAAGAAAAATGATAGTACTTCCCGAAGAAATTTACATCAAAAGTAAATTAACAGATAGTTCTGATAAAAATTATTCACAACATTCTACGGAGAAAGATAAAGATGATTTTAAAAATAAAGATGAATACTCGCAAGTTGATAATATCAATAATTCCAATGAAGAAAGCAAGAATAATGAGAATAAATTAAAAGAAGAAAAAACACATATAAACAAGACCAAGAAAAAGCATTTGAAATCGGATCATATTTCAAGTGATAAAAATATATTAGAGAAGAATACTAAACAAACAAAGGATACACCGATTAGCAATTCAATAATTATGGGGAGACAATTTGTTGATGATGTACACGATGGAGCTGCAGAAAGACCTCCTGGTGCTATTCTTCTTCTAACTATAGGTAATGTCATTGGTTAATCATAAATTACTGTAGATATTTAATTGTTAGCAAAATAATGATAAAATTAACTTATTACAGGCGTGTGTATGACAAGTATTATGGTAGTACTGATAGGATGCCGACTAAAAATGGCTCGTCGCAGAATGCGCAGACTAGGAAAATCCCCTTTTGCTCACGATGCTGACTATCTCGTGAATGGCATGTATTTGTAAAAATTCAGCCAGTGATAAAATTGTGTGATTTTTTAACTTGATTAATAATTTGTGATAGACTTGTAAATACAACAAATTAATTGTTAAAAAGTATCTATGTAAATATAAAATCAGTTCTCTCCTGAGAAATAGATTAAATGGTGACAAGGCATATTTATTGCAGATTGAAGGATTGTACCTATAAACAATATCAATATTTTTGGGGCCTCAAAATTCATCACAAAACATAAAAATTATGACTTTGCTTGTTCCTATATTTTAACAATAAATCAATCAAATATACAACTGGCTATAAATTAAATATACAACATATCATGGATTAAAAATTTTGCATCGAGTTTGCCATGAGTTTTTAAATGTTTCTCTATACGAAGAATTATGTTAATATTTTGAAATAAATTAATATTTTTATAAATATGTAGGTATATATTTTATACATTATCTAGTGCATAAGAAAAACACGATTATTTAAAATAATGAAGGACTTTGAAGTTGAAGAAAATAATTTTCTTGTAACAGAGTTATGTATTTTATATACATAATTATTATCCCTGTAATAAATTTGAATATATTTATAATATTTGTTTGTAACGAATTTTATGTAAAATGTGAGAATGATGTAAAGTGTAATACATACATAATATATCGAAATGTTAACATGAAATGAATACATAGTAAAATTGTTTTATAAAAGTCTCTTATTTTACAATATCATACATATACATACATACATACATGTGTATATATATACAAGTATACATGTATGACTCAGTCATAAAGGATATTATGAAAATTTTTGTATAAAAAGAGAAATGAAAATTCATGAATATTAAAATTCTCCCCAAAATCCGCAAAATTATTAAATACATTTTCATTTATAAACATTATGATTTATAATTAGAAATAAACGTTTTAAAGAAAATTATATATGTAGTTTTCATTTGTAAAGATTACTTTAGAGTTGACTATACATAGAAAGTAAAATGTTTTTCAGATACATATTGTATAGGTACATAAAATTTTTGTCATATAAAAAATTGAATTTTCATTTTATTTAAAAGGCACATCATTCGATTTACAGCAAAGAAGATCTTTTTTTGTGTTTTTATGTATTAAATCTACAATTATGTACTTTTTTTAACAACAGAAAAAATGTCGAAAATAGTCATGTTAGGTAATTAAAATAATCAAATTAGGCTGACAACCCTATTTTTGTCAAGAAAACCTAAATAGAGTAGAAAATTTAATGTTTCACGTGAATACTATATTTAATAGTTATCATATGTAAAATATATGAATTTTAAGGCATTCACTTTAATTAATCGATTAATATAAATATATAAAGTCAATACAATAAATTAAAAGTCAACTAAAATAAAACAAATATATAAATATTGAAATTATAAATAGTTCTATAATATGCTATATCACAAATCATATAAGTTCCAAAGTTTACGACTAGGTAAGAGGGTTAATAATGCTTTTAGTGAGGTGACAATTTTCTACATATAGATCGCGTATGAGAAGATCAGCAGCTGCCAATTTTTGCCTTAAAGCACCAATTTCTCCTCTATGCATAGCCAAGGTTTCTGAAAAGTGAAATTATCTGAATTTAGTAACAAATTAACGAGTTAATCGAAGTTTTTATTAATTTTTTTAATCAAAACTCACGTTGCATCATAGTTTCAGCATATGCTTGTTGCTGTAGAAGAGCTGATTGTAATTGTCGACATTGTAGTTCTAAGATACTACGTGCATTTGAGTCATCCTGTATTAAAGAGATAAGAAAAGAGATTGCATTAACAGTGGAACAAAACTCAGAATATCAACTAGATTTAGGGTCGAATGAAGATGCCTCAAAAGGCCTCACTGCTGTTGTCAACTAAACCATTATTATTAGTATATACATATGTATGTATGCAGTATATGTAATATAACGATGTTTATTGTTTTACCTGTTGTGATGATAGTCGTTGAGCATTAATGGAATTCATCATAGGATTGAATCTGTTACGAAATGCATCGTGTTCTTGGTATAGCTTTTGTCGTCCTTGCAACGCTTGTTCCAGATCGGCACAGTGTAATATTTTCCCTTCTAACTTTTTATCATAACAATTAACATAATTACAATTTGCATTATTTTTCGAAGATATTGATTTCAAAGTATCTGGCTTTTGTATTGGCATTATATCACATGTGTCATTGGTAGTGGGGCTACCATAATTTAACACATTTTCGTGGGTTTCTCTCGAATTTTCAATGAATATATTTAAATTGCACTTTTGATCCTTTAAAAATATTGGATTTTGGTAATCTCTAGCTTTATTGTCATTTGATTTGTTGTTATTCAAGGGCGATGATATTGTTTTTTGATTCCACAGATATTCAATAGGTGACGTGATTGGATCCGAATCGGTAACTTTGTCTGATGATTCTCTATTATAGACATTGATATCGATTTTTGGAGTATTGGCTAAATTGGAGCTAAAATCTTCATTCTTTTTTTCATACAATTCAATTTTTTCCATAAGACATTTGATTTCTATATTTTTTTCATCAATTTCAGTTTCTGTTTTTATCTTATACTCTTGAAATTCATCTTCAAGATCAGTGAATTGTTTCTCCAAAGAACATTTCTCATCTATTGTAGATAATGGTCTGTTACGAAATTCATTCTTATTATCGTGAGGTGCAAATTGTTCTTCATACTCTACTACTTTGTTCATGAGATCAGAAAACTTTTCGTCACTCATTTGCTGTTCTTGTTCGAATATTTCCCGCTCTTCTTTTAATTTGGTTGCCCAGTATTCTTCACTTTCTTCGTAAACGGCTCTCAGTGATTCTAAATTGGACTCCAATTCATTACACTTTTCAACATTCTTTTCATTTTCTTTTCTTCTAATAGTTTTTTCATCGTCGAGTACTTTTTGGAGTCCAGCAATTTGTGATTGTAGTTTTGTGATTATCAATTCACTTTGAATATCAGATTCTAATAGACACAGTTCTTCCGAGGGATGTGATAGGTTTTGTAATTCATTTATTACATTTGATTCCACGTAAGGTGTGTCATAATTGGCAAAACATTCTAATTTTAGTTTATTCATTTCATTTAGACATAGACGTATTTTATTTAAATCATTTGTATTTTCATAATCATCTATGGGAATTTGGCTAATGTCGCTTTTAATTTCATGTAACAAGTAATAAAATGCTAGGTAATATGGTTTATATTTACTTTGATTTATAATTTTCAATAGAGTGCAGCAATTTTGATCCTGAAACGAAATATAATTATATATTAAATGTGAAGACAGTATAATTAAATATAAAATTAGAAATTTACGACACTTATTGAAATTGATACCTTTAAATGATGTAGAATAGTTTCCATTGCATTAGTTGAAAGATGTGCATTTTCTGATTTTTCATCAAATAAAGTCGTCGCATCACATTTATTTTCGAAATTTAATTTTTTATCAATGACATAATCTATCACAATATCGGTAAATGACTGAATATTGCCAACATTGGCAATCGTGCAATTTTGGGATTGGCTATTTTCAGCACCATCAGAAGGCGACAGTGCATCGTGACATTTCCTCACTTTACAAATCCTGGGACTTTCCTCCTCGTTTAATAATTCGTATTGGGAAACTGAGGGAGACAATCCTCGCCGTTTTACACCATTTCCATTTGGCAATATCGATTCGTTTAAATCCATCTGACACTCTTCGCCGATATTTTTCAATGCAATATTCGACGGCGCACACGGTAATAAGGACTCGTTTTTTGGTTCAGACTTATAGGAAATTAAAATTTCCATTTCCGCCGACAGCTCATCGTTTCTATCTCGCAGCATAGTGTTTTCTTCTTTTAGATTCGAAATTTTTTCATCGAATACGGTAGTATCTGTCGTTTCTTTGTATTCGCCTAAAAACTTTTGACTATCCGTCAAGTGTTTAACTTCCTTGGTGAGTTTTTTGTTCAGTTCTGCCGATTCCAATAGATGATCCCGCAAATGACCGTTTTCCTTTTCTAAATTATCATTTTCGCACTTGATCGTATCCAAGCGAATCTTCAATTTCAGCTCCTCGTTGTAAAGAGTCGCCAGTTGCGATTCTAAATTGGAAATAACGAGGATCGAGTTATCTTTTTCTGAATCCAATTGCGTCGTGAGCTGTTGCACCATTTCGTAATGTTTTTGTTCCAAATTTTTTAACTTATTCCTAGAAGCGACCTCTAGTTTGGAATGATTTTCGTCAATGTCATGAGCGAGGATGGCAGCTCGACGGTTGGCGTCCGTCAGATCGATCTTCAGCTTGTTTCGTTCCGCCACGGCTTGATTGAGCAAAACTTTGACGTTGTCAATCTCATACCGATATAGACACACGACAGCTTTGAATAGCACCAGAGAAGAGTTGAAGTTGTCAGCGTTGTGGAAATTCGAAGATATAGTCAAAATTTCGTCTTCCATACAATTAAGCAAACTGTTTAATCGCAGATGCTCGTCTTTGAAGCCGAGATCGAGCAGAAGTTGGGTGGGATGATGGATACCGACCGAGTCCCAGAGATCCGTCACCACGCAGCATGACAGCTCCAATTCACCCGTCAATTCTGACGGCTCCGGCAGTTGCATCGCCTGCTGTTGTTCGTTGGCTGTTCGGAGCGGCTGGTGATCAGCTCTCGGCTCCAGTTTCAGGTTTAGCAGCTGCTCTGGCCGAGCAGTGCTCCCGGCTACAGAACTCTGTTGCGAATCAGCTTCACTCATACCCTCAGATGCAATCTCCTCGCAATTTCCCACATTCTGATTCTGCGACTCCGCCCCCTTCTGACGTATCTCGAAACATCGCTTTTATCGACCATACACTTTTTTATTGTGCACACGTCATTCGTTTCTAACTTTTCGTTTTTCGTTTTTCATTTTATTTAGGCAGTGCCTACGCATGCCCTGAATTTTAAATGTTGTTTATACTTGCTTAATGATTTTATGCCTAAAAATATATGGACAAAGATTTTTTAGGCAAAATTGAGACCCCCTGAATCACAAATGTAGGAATCCCAATGTTACGATACCGCTTATTCACAATTGCTAAACGATACAGCCACCGACTCACTGTGTCAACAATAATAAATTATTTGTTGTTTTTTTTCATTATTAGAAATTAATTTATTGTTATTATGTATCTCTTGATGATTTATTCTGCGGTAATAAATTAATTAAATTAATAATACCTCTCTATTAAGGACCTACTGTTGAAGTTATTAACCACGCCATGCATCCATTTGTGTACACTATCTTAAGGGCATTTTTTTTATTGGGCACCGATTATTTACCGATAGTAGATATTTGTAGATGGATAAGAATACTTTGAAGTTCCGATGAGGTTACTAACTCAGATTAGATGTGTGTTTTTAGCGATAGTTTTCACACATGAGCCTCGAGCTAGCATTGATCGGCGCAAATAAATGATCGAGTTTAGTTTTGTTGACCTCGTCGATATGCTTTTACGTGGACGCAGTACATAATACATAATACGCAATACATTTTTGGAAAATCAGTTTATAAAAATGCAGTTATGTTAAGGTGGTGGAAGTGTCGATCGTTCAAAGCTGTCGATGTCAGTTGTCAGTGTCAGGTGTCAGCTGGAATCTCTCAAACGTCAAGTGACAGTTCTGTATCGTCGATGGGGGTACCAGAGCGAGTTCAATACTCGAGGCTTCCGCCAGCAGAGGGTCCCATTCCAGCCTTTTCTACCGATACAACTTTATCACCCGAAAGATTTCCTCGTTCCAGAAGATGGCATTCGCTGTGTCTCTCGGTTGCTCTCTTGCTTCTTATCGTTTCGCCGATAGTCACCATTTTTTATATGAATTTTTTCGTCTTTGAACATGAGGATGATAGCGAAACACTATCATTCGACAATCGTGCCGAACTGTATTCCATTGAGGAGTATTTGAATCATAACAAAGACTGCACTTCGTGTAAATTACCCCAGAAGACTGTCGTCGATAAGCAAAAAAGTGAGCTGCTAAAGCTCGTATGCTATTATAATTATCCTACCTATGCTAACGTTACTCGAGAACTGTATCCGGAGAATATTACTTGTGACTTGTGTACACATATAAATGTTGCATTCGCCTCTGTTAAAAATAATACACTGCAACTGAACGAGAATATCATTCATGCGATACCTGAAATAATCAAATTAAAAAAGTGCAATAAAGAATTGAAAATTTTACTCTCCATTGGTGGCGGGGGGGGTGACGATGGCTTTGCAGATATGGTTAACAATCATACGACAAGAAAGACGTTTATTCGTTCTGTAAAAGGTTTTTTAATGCTTTACGCATTTGATGGAATTGATCTCGACTGGGAATTTCCCACTATAGATTATCAAAAACGAGGAAGTCATGACCACCTTGTTAATGCCAACAATAGAAAAGTTGATAAACGGCAACGTCAGCATTTCACACAGTTACTGAGAGAAATTCGAATGGAGTACAATCGAGAACGTAAACCGTATATTTTAACAGTCGCAGTAGCAGCTCCCGAAATCATAGTAAATTCTGCATACGATGTTGAAGAAATGAACAAATATGTAGATTTTGTAAATTTGATGAGTTACGATTTTCATTCTTACACCAAATATACTCCATTTACAGGTTTTAATTCACCCCTTTTTAATAAAAAAGAAGAACATTTGTACTTAGCGACTCTGAATATAAATAGCACAGCAAATATGTGGTACAATAAAGGTATGGATCGTAATAAAATTGTAATTGGATTGCCGACTTTCGGTCATTCGTTTACATTGATGAACAGTAATAATGCAATACCCGGTAGTCCATCGACGGGTTTTGGTAAACTGGGAAACTTCGGTTTTGTAGACTTCATCGAGCTGTGTCAATTTATGAACAACACAGACAATGTAAGGATTGTTTTTGATAATGAAACTTCTTCACCATATTTAGTTAGTGGATCTGAATGGGTATCTTTTGAAAATATGGAAAGTCTGATAATTAAGGCTAAATACATCAAAGAAAATCATTTTGGAGGTGCTATGATATATTCGCTCAACACTGATGATTATTCAGGAATGTGTTCATCAAAATCCGATGGAAAGTTTTATTTAACTCGATATGTCAATAATGCTTTGTTTGATTATGATTTATGACTAATAGAGCAATCTTTATCACAAGCATTAGAAATATTGTAAACTGTTGTACTTTATTATGGTTGTCAATATTGTATAGACTAAAACATGATGAGGACTTCAATCACCAAGTTTTTGGTCGCAATGTCTGGAAAAGTATTTAATTGACTGCGTCATTTGAAATGTATCTTAATATAACAATTCTTGTTTATTTTATTATTAATATAAATTTAATCGAGTACTATAATGTTATATTGATCTCAAGGTATTGCTAAGTTGTAAGATACATATGTACGTGCAAATGCACATATGTTTTTATTTAATTAATGCATTTTAGGATAAATATACGGTGATAGTATTTACTTATGTTTGACTATTTTAAAGGTCATAATTAAATATTTTATTATTGTATTTTTGGTTTAGAGCTTAGACTAATACAACATACCAAAAAAACAATTATTTATTGTTCTATTTTTTAATTTTCTATATTACTTTGTCTTGACCTCTGTAATATTCCATTAGCTTTATAAGTATAATAATATTAATATAATAACCTTCCAATCGTATTGTTTGACAATTTGTATAATCAATGCCGGTTTATATCGCAAATTTTGAATATTAATAGCTTGTAATTTTTAAATGTTATGTTATGAAATCATAATTATTTTACATAATTATTTAAATTGCTAATCTGCCTCGATAAATAATGTAATGAAAACAAAAGTAATAAATATTTAATATCTTCATTAGATCAATTTTTATTTCTGGTCATATTTACAAGTATTTTACATGGGTAGGTATATAAAACATTCACACACCTTAGTGCATATGCATTATTCTGTTTATTTCAATATTTTTATGGAATTTGTTGAATTCTTGAAGTTATCGCAGTATACATAGCATGCTATACAGTTCAGTCTAATCACCAGCCACCTATAAATTTACAAAAACAAATGTATTACATATATGTAGACAAATGTTAAACTAAAAACACATTTTTAATAACACTGATTTTACGATTTTTTTCAATTTCAATTTTTAGCTTTTGGCATTACACCACAATACATTTTATCTTGATGCATTATCGTCTGACAAATACATAGTAATAGACTGATATATTTAATCCCGTCAAAACTTACCACCGGACCATCCACCCCCTGATACTACCTTAACCACGCGTACTGTAATTTATATCATTCATTTACTAGTTTATTCGACAATAACAAATAGATAAGAGAAATGTTTTTACTCACCACCTCCGTGACCTCCGAATCCACCGCCACCGTATCCTCCGCCTCCGCCGCCACCGCCATGACCTCCAAATCCACCTACACTGTAACCTCCTAAGCTTCTACCTCCGAATCCTCCTCCTCCTCCTGATTTCCATCCACCGCCGCCGTAGCTGCCACCACCCAAACCTCCTATTCCGATTCCACCTCCTGATTTCCACCCACTGCCACCACCTAAACTTCCACCTCCGAATCCACCTCCGCTTTTCCATCCGCCGCCGCCATAGCTTCCTCCGTATCCTCCTCCAAGTCCTCCTCCTCCGCCCAATCCTCCACTTTTCCACCCTCCTCCATATCCTCCAAGGCTACTTCCACCTAGTCCCCCAAGGCCTCCTCCTCCAAAACCACCGCCGCTTTTCCATCCACTTGAACCACCGAATCCGCCTCCGCTTAAACCACCGAATCCACCTCCACTTTTCCAACCGCCTCCTCCTAATCCACCTCCTCCGAATCCACCTCCTCCGTATCCGCCTCCACCTCCTTTTCCAAAGCTTCCTCCTCCTAATCCGCCACCGCCATGACCTCCACCTCCACCGCCGTAGCCTCCGCCACCTCCATGGCCGCCTCCGCCACCACCATAGCCGCCTCCACCGAAACCACCTCCTGACCAGCCCAAAGAGCCGGCGCTAGCAGCAGCGGTCAACGCCAAAAGACAAACGAACACCTAGAAATTCAGTAGCTTTAGTACACCCTTTCAGGATACCATACAAAATAAATAAATCACAGTAGCTTTTAATCGCAATATCTAATAATATGATCACACTTCATTTAAACTATAATCGAAAATGACTTAAAATATTGTTCCTTTAGTGAACCAGTGAGATTTTTCTGTTGCAAAATGCATTATGAAGTTAAAATGATATTCGCTTTTCGTGCACCAATATATGTATGTATACGAGATAGACTACCTTCATGGTTTAGTCGATCACAAACAGCGACTGATGCTGCGGAAGATACTGTGCGGGGTTTTTATAGTGATCGAGTTGACTATGACTAGTCCGAAGTGGGGTTGTATTGATGTGAGAGAAGGCATTGGAGGACGTGAAGCTCTTCGTAGTGTGGGGGCCACCTCTCTAAAATTTATGGGAAAAAATACGAACGTTTGTATGGTCGCTGGTTACGATCATTGTTTCATATTTTAATTGTGAGTAAACGGAATGATTTTTTTTAACGCCTAAATTTGCACGCAGGAAAATATCAATCATTTTTAAGGACAGCGTTTGTTATTGAAAATTTTCCGAATATGTATATTGTATATCTACATATATGTATATATGTGGGAAAAATATTTTTGAACAAAAGAATATGGAGTTTGAACATAATTAAATATCACCCTCTGGTTAGATTAAATATCTAATGAGATAGATAATCTTGAAATTTTTGCTATGAAATATTGATTGATCAAGCTTTTGCACTGAGAACTGAGTGGGCAATCGGTACACTGCCTGGTAGTATGAACGATATTGTTGAAAGTATGTATGTATGTATATTGTAGATGTGTACTGAAAATGCATAATTATTTCACTTTTGTTTTAAAAAAGCCACTACACAAGTAACGTACTCTATCTTTCAGATACAAAAGAATATTCATTCACTTTAAAGCAACTCTAGTGATTAAATTACAGTCATAAATTTTCATAGGCAAACTCGAAAGCTACGGGGGTTCCTACCCCTTTTATTTGTAATTTTTGCTTTATTTTGAGATATTGCAGGTAGACCGTTTATTTATAAGCTTGGATTCGTAATCGACGATCTCGAAATCGATCAGTGGTGTTATTAAATTGATTGCCGATGGGATGCAGTTCGTGATTGATGATTAGTGATTAGTGGTGGTGAACTGGTGTTGCGCCAGAGGTTTGGCTGATGACCATTGGTGCTGATGCTGGTCAATCGGCAGCCTTGGCGGTTCTCATAAAAGCCAGGTTGAACTTTAACGTGAACGTTGCCAATAAAATGCTGTATATGAGGATTGCGTTAACCAGACCTTGCAGAAATAAAATGAAAGTAAGGCAGATTCCCTCACTATACCACTACTATTTTTATTTTGGTTTGTATTTTTCTCAGTTTTCGATAAATGACGCTCAAAATTGGGATAATGGAGAATTCTTACTGCAGAGATAATGCTTATTGCTTAACTCTTCTAGCAATATGGTATGTATGCTATGGTAAGCTACATATGTTGGTATGTATTGAAAATTCCATATTTTATGATTGAACACTGAGATCCAGAATTTGATAAATATATTTATACAATCTAAATATGTATGTACATATATCACGGGCTCCCAACCTATGGGTCGCGCAGGGTATTTTGTGGGGTCGCCAACTGAAACAGTTAACTAAAAAAAATATTGACTATAATGCGATTTTCATTTTTAATCGGTGTCTCGATGTTTGAATAATATTTTTTACCTTTTTCAAATATATCGGAGTCGCGGGTCACCGCCCGAAAAAGGCGGGAACCCGTGATCTATATGTTTTTGTTACACAATGTGTATTAGAAAAGTTAGTCACAAATTTGCGATCAGGAAATTTTTCATAAGATATGAAATAGGCCTATAGGGATTTCCGAATTTTTTACACGATGTTTTGTATTGTTAAAGTTGAAAGAAAACGCTATTATAGATGAATATATCTTTCCAAAAGGAAATCGTGACCTCTGTTTGCAGGTATTTGAGTACTATAATGGAGCCTCAATGTCGACGAATTGTCCAAGGCGAACGGAACATCACTTGGCCGTGAAAACCGATTATGACATGGCATTCAATTATTCATTTATATATGGGATGTTAAATGGGAAAATTTGATCCGGTGTAATTATAAAAATAAAACTTAAAGATTTCCAGCTGAAATCCAACAACGGGAGCAAAATCAGATTATTTATTTTGGGGAAAATCAAACTACATACACACAATGTATGTTGATTCATCTGGTCAAACTCACGGTTAGCCGGTTACCCGTTCAGTTATTAAATCCAGAAAACCAGATGTCGTACATGAGATTCCAGAAGGAACATCTTCAGGTTAGATTAGGTTAGGTTATTATAGGTAATTTATATTCTTGATCACTATTTTCTTTTGCTGTATAATTTTGACAATTTATTATAGAATGAGTATAATGATGGTGGAAAAAAATCTGACAACACAACGATGACAAGACATTTGTTAAAGAATAATTGAATTTTGAGAACAATTTTTGCTTTTAACTTTCAAGATATTGTCAGTTTCATTCATGATTAAAGCGCGCTAGATCTTTGAAACGTGTTTCCGTATATAGTACAATAGGTATTTCATCACCAATAAATCATTAATTTCTGATTCTGTATGAAATTCTTCCGTACTTATCAATTGAGACATCAATCAATTACCTCATTTGTCAAACAGAATGACGTATGAGTACGTTAAGTCAATTTTCAAGAACTATGTAGTACTACTAAAGTGATGATTTTCAAAAATTGTCTTTGAACAATTCTAGAAAACGTAAATACGAATGCTATTTTATAACAGGAAATAAAATTAAGAATTATCTTTAGTGATTGGTTTCAATTTATTAGTTCAAAAGCAAATAATAACGAAATAAAATTTACCAGTTAAGTATGAATAGGCTGCCACCCATGACTCTATGAGTTATTAAAAATGAATTTGAATATTTTTTAATAAAAAATAAGTGATTATATCGATATACGATATATATATCTATCACATTTGTCTAATAAATTTAATGAACCATCACGTACATACAATTAGGATCAATTAGTTAGCACACATCCTGTGCGTGCTCGTGAACGGCTTCTTTTTTATTTTTAAATCATCATGTATTCGTGAAAAGCCTTTACTTCAATAAAAACGTTATTCATCTCCTGCGTAACCTTGACGTACAGTACAAGGAAATGGTACAATAATTCGCACTTTGGGTAAAATATAATCGTGATCTACTAAGAAAATTGAAAGCCTTCACGGTGTTAAAACATATGATTTGCACGTGATTGTTGAAAAAATAGCAATTTATGACTATGTTTTTATTTGGAAAATGTATGAGGAACGTTAAAAAGACACACGGTATTGCGAAACTTTTTGAATAGGTACCTACATACTACCCAGTTTTAACGCAATCATCTTGGTTCAACGAGCTGAAAGACTCATATTACATATTTCATTACAATTATATTTCAGTGTTGAAATACACATCTCGTAGAACAATAATTAAATGTACTATTACAAGCTTTATTTAATTTTATTTCACTTTAATCCGCAAATAGATCGTGTGATTTGATCGCTCGCACACATGCAATATCCGCGCTGGAATATAATGTGTCCGAAAGTAAAAGTAATTGTGCGGTAAATTTGCAACATTAAAATCTACTTTTTCTCGCCGCATACAGGAAACACGATGGATTGTTGAATTGGAACATTTTTTTTGTCACGATTTCGATACACAAAGACGAATGTGCGAGAACTTCGACGTTTTACAATTGGGAGATATATGAAACTACATATGTATGTAGATATGTATGTATAATAGATCCACATAAGACATGTCACGCAGATGGTAATTCATTTTCCATGTTTGAATTTCTTAAAAATGCAATTTCGTCAGACGATGCGTGCTGTAGAAACGTGATGATGAAGTTAGTCTTCTTCGTGTTAATGTTCTTATCAACTCTGTGATTTGAATTCTAACGTTAAATGAGAGCTAGTTAACAATCTAACAATCCAAGTACATATAGAGTTTTGTGTTTGTGTGTTATGCTATTATGTATATAGAAAATTGAGATTCACCTCTCATACACGGATTGCAGAAAATTTTACCGATTGAATATTCAACTAAGCCATTGGTATTACGTAAGTAAGTTTAATGATCCCGCATTTTTCAACCTTTTTTTGATAAACTACCTAATTTAAATAATAAAGAAAAAAAATTCTGGTGTGGCCAACCCATGACTTTATCCATATATTTGAGGAATACAAAGAGTACCGAAATTATTTTTTTAAGTACGTAAGTAAATAAAACGCATGCACACCACCACATCAACCAACATACAAAATGTTGGCAGTACGATAGAAAATCAACAATCTTGTCTAAGGAAAAAAATACACCTACATAAAATTTATGACGCCCATATAAAATCGTTGAATATAATAAAATCGGCCAATAATAATGAAATCGATAAATTTGTACAAAACAGTCAGAATGCTCATATTTTAACCACTGAAAGAGTTTTCAGAACAGTGTATAAGATAGTAAAAAATCAGAGACCATTTTTAAATCTACCTGTTGAAGTTAACTTGCAGACATTAAACGGTATTAATCTCGGTAAGATTTTGCATTTCGATAAATATATACATATGTAGGTATACATATAATTAAAAAAAGGTCGTTTGATATTTTTTGAAAATTATCGAGCGCTCCCATTCGTGAAAATTTCCATTTCGAGCCTTGTTGCTCATCATTGATGGACATTCATCTTCACATAAAGAAACAAAATTTAGCACGAAAATGGAATGCCTTTCGAAAAAATGCAGTTGCAGTGTTGACGATATATGTATCTTTCGTTGGCAAAAAATTAAATCAAAATTTTTCTGTTTCTGTTTTTTAGCTTGCTTTAAGTTTTATTAAAATCTTTCTGTTTGATAAGTATCAAGGAGCGCAACTTATCAACGCAACAGGTTTAGTATCGCTGATTTAGAATGTTGACTGATCAATTTATACGTGTTTTTTTCAATTTTTGTTTTGAAATCCTGAGATTTTTTGCGATAAACACGCCTACAAAATCACAGAGGCTCACAATTCAATTCAGCGCCCTAGTCAATTGCCTTGTTGTTTACCCTATTGTTACGACTCTGCTCCACGATATCATTAAAAATTTAGAATAATATCATATTTTAAACGTCATAATTCGAAATTTCTATAATATATACTTAGAATTATCGTAAAAACTGTAAATATTTTTATTAATATCTCTAGAAGATTAATATCGATGCAAAGCATTTATTAATTGCCTAAAAACGAAGCATTCTAAAATTTGACAAATTGAATGATTATGTTGGCAACATTTGTAAGTTGGTAATTCAGCCGGTAGTGATCGTTGCGGCTATCTCCACTTTGGTCCTGCTTTTGTTCTTCGGTAGAAGTAGAAAAGGAGATTCTGGTGAGTGAAGAATTATACCATTTTACCTTTCAACCCCTCTAGTTAATACTTTCCTGCAAACAAATCGAACAGCTCTCACATAACCTCACTTGCCATTACATAATTCAAGAACACCTCTTTTGACATTTATTTCTCCATTCCGTAAAGTTGATGTAACATTTATTTTCGCCATATTTTTCAAATGAAAATCGGCCGATCATTTTCTAGCGCCAAATTGAAGAATATTTCTATCGAAAGCGCACACCCATTTGTATCGATTTGCGCAAATCTTATGTACTAAATTCTGACCGATGTAACGTCAATATCAGCTGACTTGCCCATCATGTTTGTCTTGAATTTAATTTGCGTTTTGATATTTTTATTTAACTTTTCAAGTCTTATAATGTAAGCGATGACTCACAATCTTATCATTTTTTGTGATGTGAAACTTTTAAATAATGCATTGGCACTTGAAATTTTTCTCTATATTTTATTTAGTTTATTACATATCATCTGATTGCAGATTACAATGGCTTTTACACTACGCAGTGCTCGTTTATTGGCAGGTCGCATCAATGTTTTGCGATCAATGCAAACTCGTGGATATGCCGATGAAATGGCTTTCACATTTGCTGCTGCAAATCAAGTAATGAAATTTATGTTGATTCCAACTTTTGAGATTTAATCAATACATATATATAGTAGTTTCTGTTAAACAGTAAACATGTTTCGTTGTAGGTTTTCTATGACAATGTCAATGTAAAGCAGGTAGATGTACCATCTTTCAGTGGTTCCTTTGGTATCTTACCAAAACATGTACCTACTTTAGGTGAGCACATATGTATCATATGTATATCTGTTGATGCAATTATCACAGATACTGAGAAAAAATCATAAAGCTGTTTCTTTTTTCAGCCGTTTTGAAACCCGGAGTTGTTACTGTTTACGAGAATGATGGGAAAGTAAATAAAATATTCGTGTCATCAGGGACCATCACAATCAATGATGACTCTTCAGTGCAGGTTTGTCAATTAGTTTTTGTAAATATAAATTATGAAAATATGTAGTTATTGCATTTTTACGAAATGGAGCTATTTGTTTTTATAGGTTTTAGCTGAAGAAGCGCATCTCGTTGAAAACTTGGATAGATCTGCCGCACAAGAAACTTTGTCAAAAGCTCAACAAGCAATGAGTCAGGCTTCCACTGATGTCGTATGTTTTATTATTTATCTCAGTTTACTGTATATCGTTTTTGACATAATTTTTGTACTGATATATGTCGTTGACAGGCAAAAGCAGAAGCCGCGATTGCTGTGGAAGTGGCTGAAGAAATAGTGAAGGCAGCTTCTTAAATTATTTACTAATTAAATGTTAAAATAAAATATAGTGTATATTTAAAACAATAAAAATAATTGTAAATTGATATAAACTTTTTCATTAACAAATATTCCTTATCAAGTAAAATTTTCAGAGAGAGAAGTCTTCCTATTAAATTTTAAAGAGTTATAAATAAGGAGTAGGTAGTATACATAAATAGTAGTAGTAGTAGTAGTGTTCAATCAATTTATTGGCATACAGATTATAAAACACTTTGGTACAAATTGATTAGGATAAATAAAAAATGTTGGTAATTTTTTACCACGAGAACTATGATTATCTAAAAAATATTCTGTAAAAAATTCGTGGTTCTTGAAAGAATTTCTTAAATTTTTATCTATGAGAGTTTGTATTATCTAGCATTGAGCAATTTTTTGTGATAAATGACTAGCCTCAAAATGCTATCCAAAGTGTTTTCAAATAACACGATTTGTTAAAAATAGTTTTCATTAACATTAAAAATATACAAAATTGTCAAAACAACACAATGTCATATAAATATATAATATAATTAATGGTGGCGAATTTACAGGTAAAAGTATAAAACCAAATAATTTTGGATTATTAATTTTGACAAAAAGCAAGCATCTTAGTACACCTATGTATGACGAAACACTCATTTGGAAAACATTTATTTTATAGGTATATTTGACATAAATAGTTAAGACTTAGACATTAATATATATCTTAATCAATGTCTCTATATAAGAGATTTTATATGTATATTTTTGAAATAGAACAGGAGATTAATGTAATAAACCTCAAAACTTACCCGCTGTTCGACAGAGGCATAGCTAGGATTTTAGCATTGTGACTTCAAGACTAAATTCAAATTACGAATACTAGGGCGTATGTATTGCTTGAGGCAGATCTCATCACATAAACGTCTCGTTTCAAAATATATACTATTTTTATTTATGATTTGCTTCACAATAACTATGCCTCTGATTATTCACTTACATAGAAAAATTCCTTCAGACTCGACAATTTCGAAATGAGCTTCACACTACATATTATATCTGTAATCTAACAGCAATATGAGGATTTAAACACCTATACATTTATATCATACATTAGTCCTGATTTTTTTCCTTTTCTTCTATAAATATTATAATGGTTAATCTACGCTTAATACGATATATTTTTAAAATTTGCCACAATCGCATTTGTGACTCAAATTGCAAGGAAATATAATATTATAAAACAGATAAAGTTTGCAAGTTTTACTTTAATTGAAGATCACATTTCAATTTTAAAAATTCAAAATTGTTGTTTCCTTCAAAAAATTCACATGTCAATAAGATAATTAGTCAAATTCTACATGTAATATTGATTAAGAATATTTCACTACATTTATTACTTTTTATTATTATTAAAAAAAAGA
This sequence comes from Parapsyche elsis, assembly GCA_022651745.1. Taxonomy (NCBI): domain Eukaryota; kingdom Metazoa; phylum Arthropoda; class Insecta; order Trichoptera; family Hydropsychidae; genus Parapsyche; species Parapsyche elsis. Next base: position 4,568,960 of record JAGVSN010000005.1, on the reverse strand, counting down.
AACACCAGCTAATTAAAAGTAATTCACAATTAATATAAAATTATTAAAAATTACATATTGTATAGCATCCAAATGTGAAAATGATTTATACACAAAATTACATAAGATTATTTTAAATTGGGATAAAAATATCACATGTACAATGTTGAGCTTAATTTATGAAGAGCAAGAATAATTTGTCTTCCGATCAAATAGACACTCAAAAACGTTTAAACGAAATTAAGCTAACAAAAAAGTACCTATCCCAAAGTAACAAAAACACGACTAAAATCATTAATTGGACAATAAAATTATTTTTAAGACAATAAAAAAATAATGTTTTATGCGTGAAAAAAGCTGTAAAGATAGATAGCAATTCGGTAAACACGGTGTATATTTTGAAGAGAAAATGGTAAAGAAACACAAACAACAGCATGACTAAAATTACTGTAGTTTGTGCATTATAGTGGTAGCGGTTGTATGGTCCATAATACATAGATGGTGGCCACAAGAGCAAACTACAGACTTCATTATGTGTTCTTTAACCAATATTATTGGTATTAAATGCTTTACCTGTTATGGATTTTAATTTACTATCTCGACCAGCATTTGCTTAGATGGTTTAGCAGTTTTTTCCCCATGAAACATTTTTTTGCAGAAGTATACGAAAATTAATAAAAATATAACGTTCTTTGAGAAGCCATACACAACCATAAATTTCTCAATAGAATAAAATGCATTAATTAGACTTATTATATAAAAAGTTCATAGGGCAAGAAAAAATCATACAACAGTTATACATACACGTGTTTTTGATTACATACACATTTATCATTATAAATATATTATATAGTACATACACATTGTAATCCCAATATTCTAGTTTCGTGAAATTAAATTTTCAAATCCTTTGTCAAGTTTAAACTACTATGGAAAATTATGATTTTTTTTCTATTCGTTTCGATTCGAGAATTTTCAATTCATCGCGATATTTGTTGATATACAAGCAAAAACCCAAATTGCATCTTATTGGGACAACATTGTATATATAAATACAACACAGTACACACTTGAAATCTTAGTTATCTACAAATATCATATATAATAATAATATAGTTGATTAATGAAGTTAAATAGGATATTGATATTAATAGTATATTGAGACATTAATACGGCAACGAAGAGTTAACATTCATAGTAAATGCTAGATAGACATTAATGGTTTTTAAGTAAGTTTCTTTTCAATGTAAAAGAAATGGAATGGGTACCTATCGAAAGAGTAAGTTAATTTTGACACAATTTAACAAATAAAGAAACGTAAACGTACAATTTTGAATAAATAAAGACAAAAAAATTAGATGTTTACAGATTACACTGCCACAGTATCGTAGGTTGTGAGTCCCCCGCTGCTTTGGAATTGTTGGTGGGTGCTTGTTGCTTCGTTTCTAAGGATTGGAGCAATGTGAACGGTTACTTAAACTATTAATAAAGATCATTTGATACATATAATACACACGTATGCATGCACAAACTTCGTGTACACGCGAATGTGAGCACGAATACAGGCAAGTGTACACACACTCACTCAAATACTCATTCAGTGTTGGGAAGCTCTGTTGAAAGGTATAGCTTTCCTGTTCCATTCATGTATAAAGAGAAAAAGTCAAATTAATTCATTACTAGTGTTGAAGAAAAAATTAAGCTGAATAAAATGTTGCAAATTAATTTTGAAGAAATTCTTTTCTCTATATAAAAATTGATAAACAGTTTTGTCAATGTTAGAAATAAGAATATTATTTAAGAAAATTGGACGTTTTTCAAACTAACGGTAATGGCATTTTGATTTTATACTTCTTTCTTGTATAAGATTGCAAATTCATTTAAATTATGTAAAACAAATAAAAATTTCTCTATCCTTGGGAAAATTAAATATATGTATTTCCATTCGTGTGCAAGAGAGGTAGCAATGGGATTTCCAAAAATAGTATTTAGTGTTAGTAATTGTCCCGTTTTTAATTGATTAAACCATACATACATATATCACGTTATCACACAGAGATGTGCATAGAGAGAGTTTGAATTATTGGGTAAAGAAAGCAACAATTAAGTCTACGTTAACAATCATGCAACATTTAATACTTACGGTTTCCTGTGGATTGTTTGTCATGTAATAAATCACAAAAAATAGACTAAAATTCGTGAAATTAGTTAAAATAGAATTTTTTTATTGAAATATGTTGTGTTGAAAAAACTATTATTTGAATTCAGATATTCTTTTGACAGTGAAATTGAAAATATTTGACTGAATTAAGTCACATATTAAGATATGACAAAATTTGAAATAGAATGAAAATTTATTAGAAGTAATGTGGCAAAAATTATTATCAAGTGTGAATTTTTTAGTGTGTTAAAAGTGTGTGAGACTGATGGTAGTCATAAATGACTGACCTTTCAATCAGTTTTCTCATTTCTTCAGTGGACATGCCATCCTTGGTATTGTGTGCTCTAACTGCAATTACAACACATGACATCACAAGACAATTTCATATCATCGCAATACAAGAACACGTGAAAAATCAATCTACGTTTACTCACCAATATCAACATTTATAAGTACACCGAGAAAACTTTAAATTTTAACAAGCAAAATAATGCAAAGTAATAGAAAACATGTGTGTTAAATGATATTGGTGTGTATCATTAATAAAAATATATATTAAAAGCGTAATAAACACAAAGCTCAAAAATAATATCTTTTGTACGTAATATTTTTTGTAATAAACAAATGTATGATAATATTGGTAGTAACATTGCAATTTATTATAAAAAATAATAGAAAATGCAGTACCAGTTACTCTTTATGATGTACACATATCAGACAAAATGCTTAAATATGACGGCGTTAATAGATGGAAGAATATAAAATTTGATAATTAAAAATTAGGTATAGAAAATTTCTTCTAGTATTGCATTTCCTATAAAATATCATGCAAGAGTAGTCAAAAATATTAAAACATGTATTATCGACAAGTTGTTTGAATAAGTCACAATTGTTATGAAGATATGGAAAATGACCCGTTTGTTAGGTGATAGTTGCATAAAATGAAGTATTTTATGCGTTGTAAATTAGTAAAAATATAAATGATTATGTACATATGTTATCCAAGGGTAACAAATGTTGAAAGGTTTTAACAGTTTTTAATATTTGAAAAAACCTGAAATGTAAATAACATAAATAAGTAGTTAGCTTACATGCTATGAATTCATTTTCAATATCACAAAATTAATTTACTTTAAAAAATTAATTTACTCAAATTCTATCAAATTAAAAAACCAAAAAAGTTTTACAAATTTTAAATTAGCTACTAATCTCAAATTAATTTTGTATGTTTTCTATAAATACCTGCAATGGCGCGCGGCTGATCGCATTCAGCTTCAGAAATTTCATTAGAATCCTTTGAATCATTGAACGACGAACCATTTCCATCTCCGTTAGGAGTCTGATTTTGATTACGTGGTGGTGGTGGTGGAGGTTCTGGTGATGCATTTATATTACGTCCAGAACCAGCTTTAAAATGAAGTTAGAATAATATTTCAATTGAACCATAACTATGAATTTATAATTCAATATTTATAAAAGCATTGAATAATAACCAAAACTAGGCCGAGATCCATAGTGTTCATAGGGAGTGCCATATTGTCCAGTGTATTGATCATCTTCAGGTGCGCAAGAAGCAGGATCATCATATTCGGGTCCTCCAGCGCGTCCATATGTGGGGCGAGAGTAACGATTACGCTGTAATTATACACCAAAAGAATAAAAAATGTGTAAATAAATATTATTTAATACGATGACCTGCGAAATAGTATACTGACGTATTGGTCTTCTTCAGCGCAGTTAGCGGGATCATCATATTCAGGTCCAGGAGTGTAAATAGAGCCACCTTGAGAATTTTTGCGAGCATAACGGTTATTTTGTCTTGGCTGCGAAAGTTAAAATACATTTTAAATAGGTAATATTTAAATGACTACAGATCTATTTATACCAGATACCACTATACCATGCTTTGAGATCCTGAGCGTGAATGAATATTGTGAGAGTTGTGATGTGCAGGTCCCATTGTTCCAGCATGAGGTACTCCATTACCGTGTGGGAATGTTTGGAAATTCAAGCCAGCTTTTGTCGGATCCATCTCCTCGCGGAAGCCTAGCAAGTGGAAAGTAGCGTAGGGGCAAATTTCATCTTCCATACCAGCTGTGTAAATCATACAATTTAACATTATTAGTATGTATATTCTAGCATAACATAAAGATTCAAATGTGTAATAATATGAGGAAAAATTATATAAAATATTCTTGTTTACCGCATCCACAGTTATATAAAATTTAAGCAAGAGCTCAAAATCATTTACCTCGATAATCCAATAACGAGAGCTAAAATATTACTCACCTTCACATAGAAGAATTTATGTTCATTTTGAATTAATTCTATACTAAAGTAAATTGTGATTATTATTATACCCGCTCTATAGCCGTCACCAGATCCACCTCTCCTTACGCGCCGTCCTCCTGGTCTTAAGTCTTCATATTGGTGACGACGCGGATCCCATGTTGAATGTGGAGATCGCATTGAATTACCTAATACCATAATAATGAGAGCAAAAAAACGAACACCAAGCAATTTCATACTGTAGAGAATAACAAAATATGGAATGATTCTAGCCGATCAGGTAACATTTCTTTGAAAAAGGAAATGTATAATAAATACATAGTATGTACTTCATTGTATTACACTACAGTGAAATTAAAATTATTGGAGAGCGATAAAAGAAAAATTAACTAGTTTGACTATCAGAGGGTCATTTTCTACAGTACAAACGATGGGTAAAATAAAAGTAAAATACATAAATAAAAAATCATTTAACTTGTGATTTTGGGGCACATTGAATTACAAATAAATAGCTAATTTACCGAGCATGAATATAAATATAATTGATGAATAACACTGTTCGACAAATGACGACTTTTTTTTTGCTTCCGAGACGAGATATGACTTTTCTTATAGATCTATGCCCAGTGAACACGAATCTGGTAATAAAAATTGTTGATTGGCTCGAGATTCGGAGATATATGTGTTTTTTTAATCACGCGATTTTTCTATTGGTCAATTTTTTGTTCAAAATGAATATTGAAATCTATAGTCAGGTATTTTATCTTTCATTTGTAGTACTTTTCAGCTTTCAGATCATTCTAAGTAGTCGTCCAGTTCAAATCAAAAGTCAAAAGTATGTATTTTCACTTGGGATTTTTTCCCACTGTTAATACTATTTTATATTGAGTATTTTCTATTGAAACAGTGCTGTGGTTTGAAACTTTCTTCAATTTGCTTTTAAATTATTTTGTAATGAAGTAATTAGAAGGCTTTGAATTTAATTATATATTTATTAAATACGAATATTTATTGCGTAAAAATAAGTATCAGTACATATTATGCACTGATCTATTCGTTGTATTCTGACACACACACACACGAGATACACACGCATTTGATGCTTAAGGCTGCATACACATACGAACTTTTCACCTTCTGCGACGAGTTTCAAGCTCGCAATTTTACCGATTAAAAATTCAGCACACTTCCAATTAACCCTTTTAAACGAAAACAAAAAAAAAAAAAAAAAGAACACTATCTCAATAAACGTGTTTCAATAGAAAATACTCAATATAAAATAGTATTAACAGTGGGAAAAAATCCCAAGTGAAAATACATACTTTTGACTTTTGATTTGAACTGGACGAATACTTAGAAATATTTGAAAGCTGAAAAGTACTACAAATGAAAGATAAAATACCCGACTATAGATTTCAATATTCATTTTGAACAAAAAATTGACCGATTTTGAGACATCGAACGAACACCAAGAAATAGAAAAATCGCGTGATTTAAAAAACACACATATCTCCGAATCTCGAGCCAATCAGCATTTTTTATTACCAGATTCGTGTTCACTGGGCATAGATCTATAAGAAAAGTCATATTTCGTCTCGGAAGCATTTTTCGTGTCGAACAGTGTAATTAAAAAATGTATGTAGGAAGGTATATGAAAAAAATAGCACATTGCTGACCAAATAATGGAATACAGCAAGATTAATAGTAATGATTCAAACCAATGTCGGAAATTTACGAAAGAAGAATATTTTTTGTGACATGGATTTGAAAGTTAATGAAATATGATTGGCCAGAAATGTGTTGAATGAAATGGTGAATATATTGTATAAAACGATAAATATGTAAAAATTTATGATTATACAAACATGCTTGTTACCTTGTCATGATGTTGTCATGGAAGAATATGATTACATTACATTGAAGGTTATTTATTGTGGCTTTATTCTGTTTAGTCAAGTTTTACCTAGTTTGTAGCATTGAGAGAGCGAAATCTCCATTTTGTTAGATCAAACGATATTATCAAGAACGATTTAAGCCAAAATGGTTTAGTTTAAGCCGATGAAGAAAGTTTATAATATTTAAATCGAAAATGATAATTGAATGCAAATTTATATATGTAATCTTACTTATAACTGTTCCTCTTTTGATTCTGTCGCATGTGTTGTAGTTGGATCCAGGTACGGGGGGCAATTTTCGGTTTGGTGGTGCAATGTAACCAAGTTCGTCTCTCAAAGATGGACGACGTTTGTCTAATGTGCCAGCAGGATTCATCATCGATTGGTTATATACTACATCATCTGTTAAGAAAGAGCATGATGTTTAAAATGATACCTTCATAATTATTACATATGTACATGTTTCATACAGGGTCCTTTAGTAATGTACATTTTTTAAAAATATATTACAATGAGAATAAATGTACTCGCTAAGTATTATAATTGAAATTTAAAGAAAAAAAATTAAAGCACAATTATGTATTAGTAAATAGTAAAAATATTATGTAACTATGTTGATGTTAATTGCATATGTTTGAGGTAATATAGTCGTATCACTCTTGCCCCAGTTTATAACAGTCGATTTTACACCAAAACGTGCAGCAATGAATATGTTATGAAACCGACTATAAAATACTAGAACAGGAGATGTGTAACCAGTTAAAATATCACAATGTCTTAATCACACTGTTCGACAAATGACGACTTTTAAAATGTTTCCGAGACGAGATATGACTTTTCTTATAGATCTATGCCCAGTGAACACGAATCTGGTAATAAAAAATGTTGATTGGCTCGAGATTCGGAGATATCAATATGTGTTTTTTAAATCACGCGATTTTTCTATTTCTTGGTGTTGTTCGTTCGATGTCTCAAAATCGGTTAATTTTTTGTTCAAAATGAATATTGTAATCTATAGTCGGGTATTTTATCTTTCATTTGTAGTACTTTTCAGCTTTCAAATCTTTCTAAGTAGTCGTCCAGTTCAAATCAAAAGTCAAAAGTATGTATTTTCACTTGGGATTTTTTCCCACTGTTAATACTATTTTATATTGAGTATTTTCTATTGAAACAGTGCCGTGGTTTGAAACTTTCTTCAATTTGCTTTTAAATTATTTTGTAATGAAGTAATTAGAAGGCTTTGAATTTAATTATATATTTATTAAATACCAATATTTATTGCGTAAAAATAAGTATCAGTACATATTATGCACTGATTTATTCGTTGTATTCTGACACACACACACAAGAGATACATTCGCATTTGATGCTTAAGGCTGCATACACATACGAACTTTTCACCTTCTGCGACGAGTTTCAAGCTCGCAATTTTACCGATTAAAAATTCAGCACACTTCCAATTAACCCTTTTAAACGAAAACAAAAAATAGTGGGGCCAGAACACTATCCCAATAAACGTGTTGCAATAGAAAATACTCAATATAAAATAGTATTAACAGTGGGAAAAAATCCCAAGTGAAAATACATACTTTTGACTTTTGATTTGAACTGGATGACTACTTAGAAAGATTTGAAAGCTGAAAAGTACTACAAATGAAAGATAAAATACCCGACTATAGATTTCAATATTCATTTTGATGTGTGTGTGTCAGAATACAACGAATAAATCAGTGCATAATATGTACTGATACTTATTTTTACGCAATAAATATTCGTATTTAATAAATATATAATTAAATTCAAAGCCTTCTAATTACTTCATTGCAAAATAATTTAAAAGCAAATTGAAGAAAGTTTCAAACCACGGCACTGTTTCAATAGAAAATACTCAATATAAAATAGTATTAACAGTGGGAAAAAATCCCAAGTGAAAATACATACTTTTGACTTTTGATTTGAACTGGACGACTACTTAGAAAGATTTGAAAGCTGAAAAGTACTACAAATGAAAGATAAAATACCCGACTATAGATTTCAATATTCATTTTGAACAAAAAATTGACCGATTTTGAGACATCGAACGAACAACACCAAGAAATAGAAAAATCGCGTGATTTAAAAAACACATATAGATATCTCCGAATCTCGAGCCAATCAACATTTTTTTTTACCAGATTCGTGTTCACTGGGCATAGATCTATAAGAAAAGTCATATCTCGTCTCGGAAACATTTCTCGTGTCGAACAGTGTCATCAATACCAAGTATTTATGTCAACAACGATTATACTAATTTTAGACACATACATATGTACATGCTAGCTTTTAAAGAAAAAACATTTAGCATCTAAAAATCAAAATGAAGAAATTGCTAAAAAATTTACTAAGAAAAAATTCATGTCTATGCAAATATACAAAATTTCCATCGATTAAATTTGAATGTGTAAAAAAGTAGTTACAAATAAAATTATGAAGAATTATAAAATTGAAATAGAAAAAAATTTGACAAAATATAATGAAAAAATTTACATCATCCAAAACTACTTCTAACTAAAATTTAATGCACTGCAATTAATTCAAATAAATAATTTATGATAGAAGTGTGAAATTAATGATGAAAACATGTAAGTGAGATTTGATTCAGTTGACTGAAATAGACAAATATTATACAATGAATAATCAATAAGCATGAATAGTTCTCTAAATAAATTGAAAAATAAAAAGCTTTTAAGCTTCTTATGTAAGTTCACATTTTTCCTCATTATCTGATGAGTAATGTTTTTATCAATATGTCAGATTGAAGAATACTTATATGTAATATATAAATAGAATCAGTTAAAAATGAAAATATCTGTATATTTATATTATATTGGTAGAAGTAAATTTTGTTCAATTTATTTTATTTTACAGCTTATTGTATTATGAGCATATATTTTAAGATATGGTTCAAAAATAATATAAAAGAAGAAAAGCCGCATTCGTCATTCCATAGTATACATACAATACACGTCCTTCTGACCTCGGAGTCTTTGGGGTTGATGTCTTCTTGCTAATGTAACACAAATCACCACTATACCCACAATCAATACAACAATTGTAGCTAGTATAGGGACCAACACTTCAGGTTCTAACCAAGCTCTAAGCCAAACTGGAATTTCGGCGTTTGTTATACCACTAATGCCGTTTCCTGGCACTGGTGAAACAGTTCCTATGTGCAAAAAAAAAAAGATAATAAGTAAAAAAATAACCTTTTCCATCATCTCGTCCACCTCGAACCACACAAATAACAACAATTGCAATGATTATGACCAATATAGCAGCCACAACCGGTACAATGAGGTTCAGATTAGATAGTAACAATCGTAAAGTTTCTTCTGTGGTTAGTGATGGAGTATCACGAGCAGGTGCAACAGTACCTGAAATTCATTCACACCGGATTAGTTTATCAACTTAGCCAAATTTAAAAAAAAAATTGCATATTTACAAACAACATATTTACGAAACTTTATGAAATTGGCTTAAATGATAAAAAAAATCGGTATGAATGAATTTATTATGCATTGTGACTTGAAATAAAAAAAACTTCAACATCATGAAAGTTTCGTTTGCGTGATTGCAATATTATTTTGAAATTATGAAAATCAATAACTAATTATGCAACAAAAATATTTTTTTAATTATTTACATAAAAGCAAAAAAAAAAATGTAGATGGGAACATGTACTAAAGCTAAAATGAATTACCTCCAGTTACGGTAAGAGTGGCAAATTCGTATTCGGCAACATTGAAACCAGCATTATTGTGAGCAGTGATTCGTAATAAATACCAAGTGGCAGGTTCTAAGTCTAATACAACAAAGTTTCCTCCTGGTTTAACACTATTTGAAATTTGATTCCATTCAGCTGCTCCCCTAAAAAGTATAATCAATTATAATACATGTGAAATAATTTTGTACTTCAACATAGAAGTTAAAAATGTAAGCATCCAATACTTTTTCTTATTTTCAACAACGAAATGAGTCATAGGACAGCCACCATCTTGCCATTGTTTCAGATGAAGGGTTACACTGCCACTGGATACTTCCATAAAATCAGCAGCTCTAGGAACAATTGGTTTAGAGCCACGAGTTCTTGCATTGAGTACATCACTTGCTTCGCCTGTTCCGATACTGTTAATTTGGAATAATAAAAAAGTATAAAAAGAAAACTATAATTTTGTTTATCATCAAAAGAATAGTCAAAATTACCCGTTATAAGCGGTTACATAAATTTGATATCTTGAACCGCAATACAAATTTTCTAATGTATACGTCGTAGCTTGATTTGAAACCTATAATATTAAATAAAATAATAATCATTAAAAAAACTTGAATACATTAATTTATTTTACTTTCACCGATGAACCTTTCATACCTGAACTGTTTCCCAATCGCCAAATTCTTGTTTATAATGAATTGTGTATCCATGAGTAGGTGTGGCATTTGCAGATCGAAGTCTTAAGGATAACGCAGAAACACTGCTAGAAGCCAATGTAACGGCAGGTGGAAATGGTGGTGCTAAAATAATTGAAAATTTATTCCACACTATGTATGTATGTATGTACATAATGTCGCGATGAAACATATCAAATTTATTTTAAAATATACTAAAAGTTTAGGAATTATTAATTACTATTAGAATGGGAAAAAAAGACATTCATTCTTGGTTAGTAGCAACCTATGTAACTAGGTACTTCGAGGTTCATTGATAAATAAATAAAAATAGTATATTTACCATGTACTGTAAGTTTGTGTGTTACTGTATCAGTTCCAAATTGATTTTCTACTGTACAGGTATAGTCTCCGGCATCATCTCGAGCAACTCCAGCGATAAACAAAGATCCTTCAGGCAATTGTCTAACTCTGTCAGATGTTTCTAATGGTGCACCTTTAACCTAAATAATAATAATATAAAAATGTTTATTAATTGATGAATATATATATTTTTTTGAACAGTAAGGATACTGGTTTTAAGATATACGGTTGTGAGATTTACAAATTAAAATGACCTTCCATGTAATATCTGGTGGTGGAATTCCAACGGCGAGGCACGGTAATTTAACATCTTCTTTGTATGTCGCTGTGAAGGAATCATCGAAGGAAGCGATCTTTGCCGGAACTGAGTATTTTTAATTTGATTCAAATAAACATTAGTTCAAGTTTGAAATATTATATCGCGAAAGGAAAATAAAACAAATGTCACCTTTCGTATTTGGACTCGTAGAAACTGTTCGTGAGGGTTGTCCTTCTCCGATCACGGTGGAAGCAGTAACCCAGAAATCATAACGAGCTGGTTTTAAATCTGTCGCAGAGTAGCTCATTTGCAATGCGGGAACCTAAGAAAGAAAAATGAAAATAAATTTAAACTTATACCTGTATGTACATATGTTTGAGTATAATTATGTATTATGAAATTCGTCAATTGAAAATGTGGTTACTTTATTGCTATGTGGTTCAGCTCCTTGCATTTGTGTGTAAACAGTGTAGTGGGTTACGATGCCGTTTGGTTGTGTCGGTGCTCTCCAAGATACAAGAATTGAATCAGTGCTCATTACCAAAGCTTTAACATCAGTAGGAGCTTCAGGAACTATAATTAAAAAAGGTTTCAATATGCATACGTATTGTTAATAATTTAAATATACAGTTAGTGAAAAAAAATATGAAATTTCTTACCATCTTGTTCAGTTTGACAATGAATAGGAGTAGACCTGACGCCATCTCCTCCGGAAGTACTTGCCAAAACTTCCATTGAATAATTGGTATATTTTTTCAAACCGTGTAAGATAGTTTCACTGCTTGAGGTTATTTTAGTATCTTTCGTTTTTTCATCTGTGTGACAATGAATATTATTTAGTATCAGTACTAAATAAGATATTTAAAAAATATAACAAAAAATATGTACTTACCATACCAGGTATCACTTGGACCATAGATAACTTTGTACGATTTAATGACACCGTTAGCAGATGCGAGTGGGGGGCTTACCCAAGAAACGCGAATCGTTTGAGCAGTAAGAGTAGTACATAATGAATCGTGTGGAGGCGCACTTGGAACACCTTCTGCCGAGTGCACTTTGATATCTTCAGAAATTGGGCCAGGTCCGATTTTGTTAAAAGCTTGAACTACCACAGAGTATTGGGTGTAGGTTCTGAATTAAAAATTGAAATAAATTACATGTAGGTACTACGAGGCAGAATTGCATACACGAAATTGTGGATAATTAATAAAGCTCACTTTAAGTTTCCAATTTGCAAATGATGTTCTTTTCCCGTTTCTTTGGAAATGTCGACAGTTTCAAATACGTATACTTTGTCAGTAGAAGCCAATTTATATCCGACATAATAACTGGAAAAACCACAAATATGTATGTTAAAAATAAGCAAGTACATATAAATGTTTTAGTTTTGTGTTTCAGTTTTGTGGCCCAACTTACCCCTGAATTTCACCGTTCCAATCTTGAGGTGGTGGAGGTTTCCATGTAACTTTAAGTGTATGTTGATCGAGAGGATCTACTTTCAAATCACTTGGTGGTGCAGATGGCGCTATAAATTAAATTTTATTATTTATTCAATATAACTTAACATAGAAAATTGATCTTTACAAAATGTATAATTTTATATTAACCTTCTTCGGCAGTGATTATAGTAACGGTGTCAGAGGGTTCAGATGTTCCCAATTCATTTTCAGCAACAATTCTAAGATGATATGTGGTAGCAGGGTGTAAACTGTATACGCCAGCTTCAGTCGTACTTCCAGGAACAAGAACGCGGTCAATATCTTTTTCCCAAGTTCCCTTTGATCGTTTATATTCAATAAGATACTTCTTAATGGGAGAGTTGCCGTCATAAGGTGCAGCCCATGAAAGTTGTACAGAACGGCCAGACTTATCAACAACTTTAAGACCATACGGAGCTTCTGCTACTTCTGTTATTTACATAAGTACAAAAAAAAGTAAAATTAATCGAATACTCTAGTGAAGTTATAATTTATTAAAAGAATTTAAAAATATACCTTGGATAATCATGTTAATACTTGTATCATCTGATCCAAATGAGTTGGTAGCGACGCAAGTGAAAAGAGCACTGTCTCCTCGTTCAGTTCGTTTGATTGATAAGTCAGATAGTACACCTCCGGGTAAGATTTCTTCATGAATTGTGTAACGATTGTCGCTCTTCGGGTCGAGTCGTTTGTTATTCATGTTCCATAAAATGCCAATGGGTTTTTCACCACGAGCTTCACATTGAAGTACGGCTGGTTCAGTCCTTCTAGCTGTTTGGTTCCTTTGCTTGATTTCAAATTGTGGTGGCGCTAACAAAAAGTACAAAAATATCAATAACTAAATATTATAAAGAAGTGCGTGTTGGTGTAAAACAAAATGTTAGTAAAACTGATTTAATTAGATACAGGCAATGAATGTACCTTGAACGCTAATAAGAATCACGGCTGATAGACCAGATCCAATTCCATTCACAGCTTCACACAAATAATACCCTTCGTTAACTTTTTGAATATTTGCAATTGAAAGTGTACCATCTACCACTTTAATATTGGGATTATTGGGTTTCAAATCTTTGTAATCTCCAGGTGTATCGCCTAAAATATGAAATTAATAAGTGAAAGCTTCATTATGTTTTCAATAATGGCAGAATATTAATATAAACAATATTTTTGTTATTTATACCTTCAGATCGCTTCCATGTTACTTGGGGTTTAGGAAAGCCATCAGCTTTACATTCAACTTGAGCATCAGATCCCTGAGCAAAAGCTTTATCAGTTGGCTCAAGTATCCAACGTGGAGGAACTAAAAATTGAAAAAGATTATAATTCATGCCAGAAGACTTAGTCAAAGTTTTAAAATTAGTGAATACGTATTTCCATGTTTGTGTTTTAGTATGTGTAATGTATTTCGTATGATATATGTTTGTTTATATGTATGTACGTGTAGTGTATATAGTATATATTGCCCCATTTTATATCAAATAATTCAATCTCTAACACGAGAAAATTGGAATTAAAATTTGTTACACTTATAATATAAAAGATCTAATATGTGATTTTATGTTTTTGTTAAAAAGGATAATGTTCGCGTTTGATATTGTAAATGGGTCATTTATATATGATTTTGTAAGTATAATTGAAAGTAAGTGTTTTGAAAGAAAAATAATTGCATTAAACTTGAGCTACTAGAATCCTTTCACAAGATATTAATAATCATCACGGTAAAATTTAAATAAATAAATTAAAATTTCTATGAAACATATCTATGTAGTTATTAATCATTGAATTTTGAAATGTAAAATAATTTTTTTTAACAATATTTTAAAGATTTTTACAGGTTGTGAAAGGATTACAAAAAACTCTATTATTATACCAATATAATGGCGTACATTTTAGAAATAATCAAAAATAGGATTTTTTTTAATTTTACAAAAAAAAAAAGATTAATTTATAACTTATTTTCAATACGTATTTTGAATAAGAATATAATATTGGTAAAATAGATAAGTAAAATGCAAATATTTTGCTGATATCATAAATTGACTCTATTTAAATCTATTAATATACAATAGATTTAAATTGGTAATTAAAACAAAAACTGATTATTTGACTACATTTTGACTATTTATATAAAATAATAGTTGAATTAAATTATACTTAATATCTTTGATAATAATTGAAATTGTTTGAATATTGATTCATAAATAAATATGTATTATAAAATATAAAATAGTCAGATAATCAAAGTTTTGTTATGACTGCCACATCGATGACTGATTTAATTTGAAGTAAGTTAAGTACATATTAGGTATTCCCACTATATACCAAGCGTTATGCAGGGATATGAAAATAGGTTTAAAAATGTAAGTTAACTAATATTTAAGCTACCTTTTAATTGAAAATTAAGATTTTAAAGAAATAATGCAATTATACCATGTTAAAACAGCTAATCAATAAAATTTTGAAATTAGATATATGTAAAATCAGTCATCAATAAGCGCCCAATTCAAAAATATTACTGACGTTTTAAAATTTGGTTTGTATAAATTTTAAAATACAAGTAATATTTCAATTAGATAATACATATGTAGAGCTTTTAAATTATAGATACATGTGAGAATAATTGAAAACCCTGAGATTTAAATATATGTATGTATCTATCTATATAAATCGAATTGTAAAATGTCAATTTCAAATTGAAAGAAAAATATTTACTTTGAAAATTTTAAAAGCTCTATTTTATGCATACTATTTTTATTGTTTAAAAATATAAATGAAAATGATGCTGAATATTTAAATTTATTATTCTAATAATTGTATAAGTTCTATCATTGTGATTAATTGTAATGAAAATTTAGATATATTTTCTTAATAAGATAAGATGTATAGAAATATTTTTCTAAATTTTTGATTAGATACAGATTTTCATTTATATTTATAAAATGTAAAAGTTAATATATATATAAAAAAAATAATAAAAACAAGCATGTCTATTAACTTAAAACATAGAAAAAGTAAAAATAAAAATTACATTAATTAAAAGACAGGAAATTATGATTCAAAAATGAAATTTTATATACATATGATTAAGTTAATAGACAAAAATAATAAAGGAAAATATAAATAAATGAATAGGTGAGGAAAGAGTAGAAGGAAAGGATACCTAACCCCGTATTTTATTGTATTTGAAGCAGTAAAAAGGCATGCCTCTGCAAATATGTAGTGTCATAGAATAAATTTACAGATCTGCATCAGATAAAGAATACGAAATATTTAAACGACCTTTATACAACAAAGAGAGAACAAAATGTCATTCTTGACAAACAAAGTCAGTTTTAAAAGAAGGAGCTCAGAGTTCCCGTTTAATACAATTTTCATTGCAAATTTATGTATGTATGTGTAATGAGTAGGAGATTTTGTGGGTCTAAAGAATCCTCAGGACTTTTTCAATTGGCTGTGATTTTATTGTGGTAGAAACTGTTTAACCCAAAAATTACAAACTTAAGTACACCAATACCTTGCTTTATAGCCTAGATACGTTCCGGGATAGTTGGCCGTAAAGCGAAATGCTGTGTAGCGAATCATTTATTTTGATACAAACCCGATGAAAATTTTATCACTCATTAGATAGACATCAGAAACATTTGTGCAATTCTATATTGAATTCACATTTAAGAAAACGCGGGAATTATCCAGTACACCTAATAGTAAAATACATAATATGGGTTTTCCCTGATTTTATAATGTGAAATATAACGTTCGAAATACATATATACCACTTTTATATGAACGAGTTTTAATGTTTTTATTTAATCTAATAAACTTGAAATGAATTTACCCAAACAGTTTCTATAATACTTAAAAAACACAGCTTTATTGTTGATATTTAAAAAAAAATTTCACATGTGTTACTCAACAGCCACTAGTCAACGCATTTTCGAGACGAATCATATTGTACGATAATTTATTATGAAAAATTGTTAAAACACGAAAATGTTCCACAAACTGATATAATTTTGCTAAACATATAGACAAAAATTATTTATAAATAAATGAATCTGAGAACAAAATATTGTTATTTAACTATAAATTTTCATTTAAAAATTATAGATTGAAATATATTTATATTAATGTTACAAAAGTTCATAAATCGATAAAATGTTCTAGGCTTTTGCAAATTTCATTTTTATCATTTTTTAACCATGCAATTATTTTCACTATTAAAATATCTATGAAAAAAACAAATGTGTGTATTTAAAATATAAATATTGATTAATTTAAAAATATCTAGAAATCATTCTTTTAAAAAATTTAATATATCATTCATGATATTCTTTTAGATATACATGTATGTGTATGTGCTCGTTTGCTGAAGATGACAATAATTTATCAGATATGTTTAGCCATTTATTATTTGGGTACATAAGACAAAGACTAATAAAATAATATGTATAAAATTATACACAAATAATTACCCTTAACAATAAGAGATGCTGAAGAATTAGAATGTCCAGCTAAATTTGTTACACGGCATTTGTAGAAGCCGGCGTGCAAGAATGTAACATTTTGGATTATAAGCAGACTTGTTTGCTTTCCAACAGTTACAGAAGAGATTCCCATATCAGTCGATATTTTTTTATCGTTGAGAAACCATTCGAAAGCAAGAGGAAAATCACCCTTGGAAACTATACACGTAAGTTGCACGTAATCTCCTTCGGATGCATATTCAGATGCAAAAGACATTGGTTGTGTTTGGGGTATTTCTGTGGAATGACAATACCCAATATTTGCATCAAAAATAATAATAATAAATTTTAGAATCAACATTTTAAAAGCCAAACGTAAATGAACATAATGGAAAATGTGTTAGTTCTCTTGAAGTTTATGCTGAACAAACCCTTCACTTTCAAAATTGCAGAGTACTGCGATTTTCCAGCTGGATTTGAAGCGACACAAGTGTAATTGCCGGTGTCAAGCAAGTTCACATTTTTCAACACCAATAAAGATGTGTAATCATCTAAGCGTTGAGCCAGTTTATGGTTCATAGGGATAATTTCTCCATTTTTCAGCCATTGAATTTCTAATGGTAAGTCACCAGAAATGGTGCACATCACTCGTGTAGAGTCGCCATGATTAACCCCATGGGCGTGGAAATTAAATGGCTCTATATCCGGCAATACTGATGACCATAAAAAACACCACTACACATAATATAGATATATACAAAAAAACCAAACTGTACCTATGTATGTATGTACATATGTATGTACAATACTGAAAATGTATATTATTTAAAATTATTTATTTTAAGCTGATTTTAATTTCTTCATTACAGTATATAAATTTATGTAATTTAAAGTAAAAATTTCCTATTACAATTCATAATTTAATTTAAAATTTGAGTTAATGTACTTTTGATTACATAACACTAAATTTAAATTAATAAATAATTAATCACCTACATACATACATATATGTTAAATATCCACCAACCTATAAATTAATTATTATATAAATATGAGAAATATTTAAATGGTATTTTTACACTATAAGTATATAGTCAATTTGTACTTAAAGAACAGAATTTTAAGAAACAAAAAGAATATAATAAGTATAACTTTTTTTCATTTAAAAATTTTCATAAAATAATCAAATAAATTTAAGAACTGTAGGAGTATTATAACTCAAAATGATAAAGTTAGTGCAGTTATGAAGTAGAATTTTAGATTTTAAAATATAAAGGTATTTTACGAAAAACAGTAGGTATTTCAACTAAGAATTATGCAGATCCAAAGATGAACCTTTACGAATACTATACTTGCTAAATTCCGAAATGATTACTTTTGTTAATACTTATCATACATTCATAAAATAATGAACACACAATAATGAAAATTATTGAGTGAGGTCATGTTCGATTTAAGAATTAGGGAACGTGAAAATTTTGTAGGGTACGATTAATGTTGCTTTTTTTAGCAAAAAGACCACCTAACAACAAATTGTTCCAAAGCAGACAGGTTTTTCATGCGGGTGCGAAGGCCTATCAAGTAAGAAATGATCCACACTAGTGAAATAATACCATGAATTTCCAAAGAAGCTGTATAGTTGACAACAGCAACAGGATTTTTCACAGTACAAGTGTAGTTGCCACTATGACCAGAATTAGCGGGATCAATTAATAGTAAACTGGCACGGTTGCCGATTTTATTCGTGGTTATCCCATTTTGTGAACTCATATGGGACGCTTGAAAACTCCAACTTATATCCAATGGATGGTCCCCCTCATTAACAAGACAAGTGACTTGCGCTGCTTGACCCGCAAATATTGGGGATTCAAATTCGAACGGTACAATATGAGGTCGTACTGAAAAAAAAAATTATCAAGTATCCAACCGGAACATATTCAAAAATTAAATCGAGGAATGTGTCGAAAGACTTAAAAATTATCAAGAAAGGAAATGAGCTCCATAAAAGTTTGTGCAACTTTGAGTACGTGTGGTAGATAATGTTAATTGTTTCTCAGGTTGAATTATGTCAAAGTTAACGTGCCATTGACAACAAGAATTGCGGCAAATTCACTTCTTCCAGCAGTGTTTTTAACAATGCAAGTGTAATTTCCTTGATGATTAGCTGTCACAGAGTTGATCATCAAAGCGCTTGATCTGGCACCCAATGGTGTAGTTACAATATCCTTCAGAAGAGTTGAATCCATCATATCACTACTGAACGTCCATGATATGTCTAAAGGAGTATCTCCTTTTGTAGCAAGGCAGGTCACTTGTACAGCGTCACCAGGATTAAAAGGGGCTTCACCAAATGTGAAAGGTATAATTATCGGAGGTACTAGAGAAAAGCATAAGTATATATTTTAAGATAAAAAAATAGTCTTTTTAAAGCTGAAAAAGTAAAATTTTCATTAAAGCTGAAAATGTTGATAGTTTCGTTACAGTTGAAAATTAATTACCTACGTAGAATGCACGCCAACTCTAAACACGATTTTCAAAATTCTTGCAGCTATTTCTGATTTAAAAGAATCTATCTATTGCTTTGTGAATTCATAGTTTAATTAAAATTAAAAAGGCGCTATTTCCGTAGGAATTAGGATATATAAATAATAAGGAAAGATAATGAATAGGTATAATTTTTAAGATGTGACCAACCATCAACAATTAAAACAGTAGAATATTCAACTTTTCCAGCTCTGTTTCCTGTTACGCAGGTGTAGTTTCCGGTATGATCTGCAGATACAGCATCAATAACCAAAATGCTACTTCTTTTTGAATGGGTAATTGAAAAAGCAGGATTTCGAGGTGATATAACATAGTTATTAAAATTCCACTCAAAACTAATAGGAAGATCTCCATGTATAACTGTACACGATACTTGTGCATATTCTCCAAGACAAGCAGACTCGTCACCGAACGAGAAGGGAACTATTTTAGGAAGAACTGTAAAATATTAAAGATGACCTGATTAAATAGTCATACAAAGACTTTCAAATTTATATTTTTTACATACAAAATTTTCTGTAACTGGGTATTATATTATACACATTTGAATATTTAATTTGGGGCATTCACTTTTTCTGGTTCTGTTTAGATCCTGTGGAAGAAATATCTATACAACACAGTAAAGCAGAAGAATGATTAGCAACAACCACAGAGAAACAAGATTGAACTGAAGTGAGTTAATACTTAAGGTTCAATATACGGAATTCAGTGAAATAGGTATATAAAAATATACATAATTACATACCGTAAGACCGCAAGATAAACACAAATAGAATAATTGGAATTACGAGTTATAAATTTATAAATCGGCAGTTCCAAAACAATAAATCTGACTAAGCATACTTTCCTTTAACATTCAATCCATAATTTTATGTGTACATAGTAAAAAAGTTAGAGTTTAGATAAAAGATTCATTTCTTATTATTAACTAAAACAAAATAAATACATGAGTACTAAGAGATTGGATAAATGATTGGAGAAAAATATATATCGCACATAAGGAAATTTGAAATGCAAAAGTACCATTTATAATTAATTCAGACGTGAAGGTGGTTTTTCCTGCCATATTTTCGGCTACACACGTATAGTGTCCTGCATGCGTGTCTGATACCGATCCAATACTCAGAATAGCACTAAGTTCCCCGATATTAATCACCTTCATACCCATATGAGATTTAATAGTGTTTCCATTATACAGCCAACTCAACTTAAGTGGATGATCACCCTCGATCACAGAGCAAGGTTGAGTAACAACCTGTCCAGGATTAAGAGCCTTTTCTCCAAATGAAAACGGTTGTAATGTTGGAGGTACTATAATAATTTGTAAAATAATTCAGACTTTTTAAAACAAATTATGAAAAGATATTAAATATACACATACGTTAATTAATTAATTCTGTAAACGGCAAGAAGATATTACACAATAAGTTTAAATAACTGTTTTGAGTAAATGATGTTTAACTACACATTTATACTGAATATTTTGAAACACGAGTCAACGAAGTCGAAATTTTTGTAAATTCACGGTTTTAGTGTCATCTTATTGAAGATCGTGAGAATTTTTTGTGAATTATGTGGCTAGATCGTAAATAACAAACAATTCGCATTCTGTAAATTGGGTGAGCAAAAAAGAAACTAGAAAATAGGGTTGAGACAAGATGTACATATGGATGGGGACAATAGCATAAAAGCATTTTTTCAGTAATTATAGGTTTACTATGATAATATATCATATATGCAGGTGATGAACATTCAAATAAAGAAGTGCCGGTTAGATTATTGCAATTATTTACAATTTTTTAATTTATATTTTAACCTGAATCTACAATAAAGGCTAACAATCATCTCAACTAGTGCATATTCTGTGTATATAGAATAAACATTTAGCAAGAGCAAGTCACAATGCAAACATCTAACATTTGCCACTTCTGAAAAAAAAACTATATGGTATATATTACAAGGAAAAAATGTTAAATGCTGTTTATTTTTATATAGATCAGGCAATATATATATATAATCAAAAATTTACCCTTCACATAAAGTAGGGCGGAGTGACTAGTAACACCAGCCAAGTTTTTAGCAACACATGTGTAGTTTCCACTGTGCTTATCCATGACGGAAGAAATAGAAAGAAAAGAAGTCCGATCATTCATCTTAGTAAGCGCAATTCCCAAGTTGGGATTAATTTCTTGACCATTAAATCTCCAACCAATCACAACGGGGGTATCACCTTTCGTTACATGACAAGTCATTTGAACGGACTCTCCAGAAAATATAGAATCTTCTAACTCAAATGGCATAATATGCGGTCTAACTGATAAAAGGAAACATATGTATCGATCAATTATATGTACATATAACATAATTACTATACATCGTGTATTAGGGTAAAAGGGAAGAATTTTTACATATGTATGTACATATATATAATATAATATATGTGTATATATAAATATATAGATAAGAACCTAAGCTACCAACTGTAAATCAGGAAACCAATACCGTTTACGCGCAATGATGTTGTGAATGTTGCAACCCCTGCTTTATTTTTAGCAACGCAAGTATAGTTTCCGCTATGACTTCCCATTATTGAAGATATAGCTAAGAGTGATGTTCTATCACCTACTTTGGTTGTTGTGATTCCGAGATGGGTCGACATGTCTTGTCCATGAAAACTCCATGAAATATCGATAGGTGTGTCTCCTTTCGTTATGTGACACGTGAGCTGAACAGATTCTCCAGAAAAAACTGACTCGTCTATTTCGAATGGCATAATATGTGGCCTAACTGATGGAAATAAACATAATGTATCGATCAAATTAAACATCAGTGATTTTGGGGATCGAGGGAGGGTGTTTACGATAGAGGATATATAGAAACCCAAACTATTGACTGTGAATCAGAAAACCAATACCGTTAACACGCAAAGTCGTTGTGTATGATGCAACCCCTGCTTTATTTTTAGCAACGCAAGTGAAATTTCCGCTATGACTTCCCATAACTGAAGATATAGCTAAGAATGAAGTTCGATCACCAACTTTAGTTGTTGTAATTCCTAGATGGGTTGACATATCTTGTCCGTGAAAACTCCATGATATATCAATAGGCGTATCTCCTTTTGTTATGTGACATGTGAACTGAATTGATTCTCCAGCAAAAACCGATTCGTCTATTTCAAACGGCAAAATATGAGGTGTAACTGGGTGACACAAAAAAAAAGTAAAAATCAAAAATGGATCAAAATAAACCAGGAATCTTCACGTACACAAGCAACACATTTAGATATGTATATTTTAAATGCGCATGTATATTGTATATATAACCATTGACTTTTAAAACTGTAGAATATGAAGTTGTTCCTGCAATGTTTTTGGCAATGCAAGTGTAGTTTCCGTTATGATTTCCTGTTATCGATGGTATATTAAGTAAAGATGTTCTAATTCCGATTTTCGTTGTTGTAATTCCTAAATGAGATGCCTTATCCAAACCGTGGAAATTCCAAAAAATTTCGAGAGGAGTATCTCCTTTAGAAATATGACAACTCAACTGGACCGATTCTCCATAAAATAATGCCTGATCGATATCGAACGGTAATATATTTGGTGCAACTGCAGATAATAAAAAAAAATATATAAAAAATATTTCAATTGGCAAATTAAAAAAACAAGAACAAACATAGATCGACAAACTAAAAAACATTTCTCCAGATAAATAAACACATGAATGAATACCATTAACATTCAATAGGGTGCTATAGCTGACAAATCCCGCTTTATTCTTAGCAGTACATGTGTAATTGCCACTATGACTTGCAGTAACAGACGGTATCGACAAGAAAGATGTTCTATTACTTATTTTTGTAGTAGACATGCCCAAATGAGAGGACATTTCTCGTCCGTGAAAGTTCCAAGATATGTCTAAAGGCAAGTCACCTTTTGATACGTGACAATTTAATTGTACTGATTCCCCGGCAAACACCGATCCGTCAGCTTCAAATTGTACGATGTAAGGTGCAACTGTGATACAAGCATTAGCAGTAAAGTTAAATAATAAAATAAACATTAATTGTGTGTTATTAAAAGAAGCGTGCAAGTGTGAATGAGGGTTGAGATTATATCTAGTTCCCTAAAATTTTCATCTACCCTTGACATTTAATGTAGCCACATGAGTCGCAACACCGGCCTTGTTGGTAGCTATACAAGTATAATTTCCACTGTGACGAGACGTCACAGATGATATGCTTAACAGAGATGTTCTATCGCCGGCCCTCATGGTAGTGATACCAAAATGAGACGATAACTCTTGTCCGTGAAAATTCCATGATATTTGAAGAGGTAAATCGCCCTTCGACACGTGGCACTGAAGTTGTACTGATTCTCCAGAAAAAATTACCTCGTCCAAATCAAATGGAACTATGTGCGGCATTGCTAATAAAAATAATTATTAAATTATTTGTTAAAATCAACAGGAGATTTGAAATGGGGTGGGAAAGAGGTTAATACAAACAAATAACAAAATAAATACTTAGAAAACTTAATATTCATATACCCTTAACATTTAAGATGGCAGTATAGCTGACGGTACTGACGGGATTGCTAGCTGTGCAAGTGTAGTTACCACTATGACCAGCCATTGCTGATGATATAGTGAGAATAGAAGAGCGATCACCCAACCTAGTGGTCGAAATACCAAGATGGGATGACATTTCTCTCCCATGAAAATTCCACAATAATTTAAGGGGTGTATCGCCCTTCGGGATATGACAATTCACTTGTACTGATTCGCCGTAATATACAGATTCATCAAATTCAAAAGGGGATATTATTGGGGCAACTGTGAACATTTTTCATGAAATAATTAAAATTTAAATACTGTAACGTGACAAAATTAATCTAAAGAAACATTATTATTGACAAATAAATCGTATGAAATAATTAGTTATATACCATCTAGATTATATGTATTTATAAATGAAGGATTGGGAAAGGATTGTTATAAAAATTGAAAATACACATAAATCATCACAAAAAGAATTTCTTGATTAAAAATAAAGAAATACGTTTAAAGCCGTTAAAATAAGTATTTAGCATATTTAAAGAGTCCACAATCAACAGACTCTGGAAATAAGAGAATATTATCGATTTACCATTAACAATAAGTTCTGCGGAATGGCTGGCAGATCCAGCTTCATTTTTCACATTACAAGTATATAAACCTTGATTATCGTAAGATAGAGATTCAATAGTAAGCTGACTTGTTCGTTTTGAGGTAGTTATCACAACACCCTTTTCTCCAGATACAATTTCCTTATTTTTCAGAAGCCAAATAATATTGAAAGGAGGATCACCTTTGCTAACGGTGCAAGTAACAAGTACCATATCGAGTGCATTGACAGGATCACCGCCAAAATCAAATGGCATAATTTGTGGAGTAACTAAATTTATAAAAATTGTATATATATGTTATGAATAGAATACTTGCAAGAAAAAATATATCGAAGAATGAAAATGAATATCTCATTTGAAAGAAGTTTTAATAACACGAAATGTA
This sequence comes from Parapsyche elsis, assembly GCA_022651745.1. NCBI lineage: Eukaryota > Metazoa > Arthropoda > Insecta > Trichoptera > Hydropsychidae > Parapsyche > Parapsyche elsis. Next base: position 4,543,545 of record JAGVSN010000005.1, on the reverse strand, counting down.
GATATTTTTTCTTTTGACTTGATAATTTACATCAATTGGAGAATCCTAGGATGCCAGAAAGTAGAAAAAGGCAATGTTCAGGTATCAATTAGGGATTTTAAATTATATTTAATTACACGAAAACTACTATAATAAAACTATATAAACATCAAATAATACCATTAACAATTAATTCGGATGTATAATTAGTAGTTCCGGCTTTATTTGAAGCAACACATGTGAATAAACCACCATGTTGTGCTGTTATTGATTCAATACTTAGAGTACTGATTCTTTTACTGGTTACACCAACCAAAATTCCAAACGACATTTTCTTTAACTTAATATTATTAAAGTACCATTCAATAGTAATTGGAAAATCTCCTTTATTTACAGTGCATTGAACTGACGTCATATCGCCTGCATTCACTGGATCCTCGCCGAAATTGAATGGCATTATTTGGGGGGACACTTAAAAATTCAGAAATAATTCTTTAAAGTCAGTGATTAAAAAATATGCAGGTTGGGAAAGAAATCAAAAGATTAAAAAAAGTGAAATTTATAAAACTATTTATAAAATTAATTAGTATGTGTAAATCCAAATTCTACCATTAACAAAAAGATAAGCAGTGTGTTCAACTACTCCAGCTTTATTACGGGCTACACAAGTATAATTTCCAATATGTGTAGCTTGGATGGACTCGATGCTCAAAATAGATATCCTGTTTGTAGTTCTACTATAAGTTATATCTCCATTATTCGATCTAATTTCCTTTCCATTAAAATTCCAATAAATCGTCAATGGGATGTCACCCTTACTAACAATACATGTCAAATAAGCTGTGTCTCCAGCATTTAGTGCTTCTTGGCCGAAATCAAATGGTGAAATTTGAGGAGCAACTGATTCCAGTAGTAAAGAAAATATATTAATTCATATAGCAGAAGAAATTTTAGATTTATGGTTTTTATTCGGTGAGAGGATTTATTTCTAAAAATCATATTAAATCATAATTATTACAAGACACGAATAAAGCAAAAGAAAATTATAATGAAAAATTAGCATTTATAAGTGAAAACAAAAAATACATTATTTTAAGCGAAAGTCTACCATTAACAAAGAGATAAACGGTGTGGTCAACTATTCCAGCCGTATTACGAGCTACACATGTATAATTTCCCTTGTGTACAGCTTGAACAGATTCAATGCTTAACACAGATATTCTATTTCCATTTCTATTGATGGTTATTCCATTTTTAGAACCAACTTCTTTGCCATTGAAAATCCAATGAATAGCCAATGGAAAGTCACCCTTATTCACATTGCACATTACAGAAACAGCATCTCCAGCATTTAAAGTTTCATCACCAAAATCAAATGGTGAAATTTGAGGAGCAACTAATTATAATAAATCAATTAAAAAATTAGAATATAATTTTAAAAATCGTGTAAATGAAGCAAATTTTGGATTTGTTTATATCATAACTTTGCAGTTACCAAAAATAAATTAATAGATTTGTATATAAGGGAATAAAAATCATAATAAAAGGAAGAATGAAACAATGAGTAATATAAAAGCTGTACGAATGTATTATTTAAATTAAATGTCTACCATTAATAAAGAGATAAGCGGTGTGGTCAACTATTCCAGCCGTATTACGAGCTACACATGTATAATTTCCCTTGTGTACAGCTTGAACAGATTCAATGCTTAACACAGATATTCTATTACCATTTCTATTGATGGTTATTCCATTTTTAGAACCAACTTCTTTGCCATTAAAATTCCAATGAATTATTAATGGAAGGTCACCCTTACTCACAGTGCACATTACAGAAACAGTGTCTCCAGCATTTAGAGTTTCATCACCAAAGTCAAATGGTGAAATTTGAGGAGCAACTAATTACAAAAAAGTAAATTAGAATACAATTTTGAAATTCGTATAAATAAAGACATTTTTGGTATGTAGTCACTAGAAATGAAGTAAATATATGTACATATGTATGTTTTTAAGGGAATAAAAATTATAATAAAAATAAAAACAATAATGAGTAATATAAAAGCTGTATGAATGCATTATTTAAATTAAATGTCTACCATTAATAAAGAGATAAGCAGTATGATCAACTGTTCCAGCGGAGTTACGAGCTATACACGTATAATTTCCTTTGTGCACAGCTTGAACAGACTCGATGCTCAAAACAGATATTCTTTTTCCCGTTCGACTAATTATTACTCCATCTTCGATATTGACTTCTTTACCGTTAAAATTCCAATTTATTGTCAATGGAAGATCACCCTTATTCACAGTGCACATTACAGAAACAGTATCTCCAGCATTTAAAGTTTCACCACCAAAATCAAATGGTGTAATTTGAGGAGCAACTAACAATAGTAATAAATTAAATTTCGTATTAGAATTCTATCATATAGATTTACATAAAATAAGAAAATGTGGAATTGTGAATCTAGAGGAGGCATTTAAAATTATAAAAAAGGAAGAAAATAAGAAGTATATTATTATATACATACATATGTATAATAATAGAAACAAGAGCATAAAATAATTTGAATGGTATGTCTACCATTAACATAGAGATGGGCAGTTTGATCATCTATTCCAGCTATATTAGAGGCTACACACGTATAATATCCTTTGTGTACAGCTTGAACAGATTCGATGCTTAATACAGACACTCTCTTTCCGGTTCTACTAATAATCATTCCATCTTTGTTACTGATTTCTTCACTATTAAATTTCCAATAGATTATCAATGGAAGATCGCCTTTATATGCAGTACACATTAAAGAAACTGCGTCTCCCGCATTCAGCGTTTCATCGCCAAGATTAAATGGTGAAATTTGAGGAGAAACTATTTAGAATAAGGTAAATTTTAATAAGTAATAAAATTATTATGTCGTTTCATACGAAAGGGGGGTTTCTGTTGTATTAGGAATAAATAAAAAAATCTATTAAAATTATAATATTAGAAATAATAAGGGATAGGTTGAATAAAATAATTTAAAAAACTATGGATTATTTAAATTGAATGGCTACCATTAACAGAAAGAAAGGCAGTGTGATCAACTGTTCCAGCGGAGTTACGAGCTATACATGTATAATTTCCTTTGTGTACAGCTTGAACAGATTCAATGCTTAAAACAGATATTCTCTGTCCAGTTCTACTGATGATTATTCCACTATTTGTATTAATATCCTCGCCATTAAAACTCCAATAAATTGTCAATGGAAAATCACCCTTATTTACAGTGCATGTTAAAGAAACCACATCTCCAGCATTCAATGTTTCATCACCAAAATTAAATGGTGAAATTTGGGGAGAGACTAACGAAATATCAATAAGGTAATTTTGTATTAAGATAAAATCCTATTTTATATTGATAAATTTTGGTTAAGCAGTTTGGGGGTTAACTTAAATTGAGAAAATAATGAAGAAAAAGGATAAGTATAATAACACAATACAAATTATTTAAATCGAATTGCTACCATTAATAAAAAGAATGGCAGTGTGATCAACTGTTCCAGCTACATTGCGGGCTACACATGTATAATTTCCTTTGTGTACTGCTTGAACAGAGTCGATGCTTAACATGGATATTCTTTTTGCACTTCTAGTAATAGTTACTCCATCTTTAGAACTAATTTCTTTATCGTTAAAAATCCAAGAAATTGCCAATGGTAAGTCGCCTTTATTTACTGTACACGTTACAGACAGTGTATCTCCAGCATTCAATGTTTCATCACCAAAATTAAATGGTGAAATTTGAGGAGAAACTAACAAAATATCAATAATAACGTAATTTTGTATCAAGATTAAAATTCTATTTTACATTAGTAAATTTGGGTTAAGCAGTTTGAGGGTTAACTTAAATCAGGAAAATAATAAAGAAAAAAGGATAAGTCTAATAACATAAAATAGAAATTATTGAAATCGAATTGCTACCATTAATAAAAAGAATGGCAGTGTGATCAACTGTTCCAGCCACATTACGGGCTACACATGTATAATTTCCTTTGTGTACTGCTTGAACAGAGTCGATGCTTAACACAGATATTCTTTTTCCGTTTCTATTGATAGTTATTCCATCTTTAGAAGCAATTTCTTTGCCATTAAAATTCCAATTAATTGTCAACGGAAGATCTCCTTTATTTACTGTACACGTTACAGAAACTGTATCTCCAGCATTCAGAGTGTCTTCACCAAAATTGAATGGTGAAATTTGAGGAGCAACTAATTAAAGTATGAAATAAAATGAGGAATTATAATAAAATCTATGCAAAAGAAGAAAGCTGAATTTTATAAATTCATGAAAACATTAATTCGATTTCTACATGAATAAGTTTAAGGAAAATTTTACTGGAAAAGGGAAAGATTATATCTAATAAAGATAAGAAAATAATAACGTAACATATGTAAGTTAAAAATCGAATTTCTACCATTAACAAAAAGATAAGTGGTGTGATTAACTGTTCCAGCTAAATTGAGAGCTACACATGTATAATTTCCTTTGTGTACAGCTTGAATGGACTCTATGCTCAACATGGATATTCTTTTTGCACTTCTAGTAATAGTTACTCCGTCTTTAGAACTAATTTCTTTATCATTAAAAATCCAAGAAATTGCCAATGGTAAGTCGCCTTTATTTACTGTACACGTTACAGAAACTGTATCTCCAGCATTCAGTGTTTCATCACCCAAATTAAATGGTGATATTTGAGGAGTAACTGACCACAACAAATTAAATTAAACAAGGTAAAATGAAAATTAAAAGTTAAATACTAATAAATAACATAAATTTGGTATGGTGTTTTAGCAAATTTCCTTATACATATGTACTTAAGTATATTGGTAATAAAATTTTTTGATGTCTTAAGTCTTGATTAACTTATATTTCTTTCAATATGAATACACTGCACAGCTAAAACATTACCCACGTTTAATGTTATACCATCAAATGAAAAGGGTATACTTTAAGGGATCACAAACAGGATAGTCGTAGTTTGAGATTACAATAATTTTTTTTTGTATTAAAAAATTGAATTAAAGAATCTGTTTCTACCATTGACATATAACTTAGCAGTATGATTAGCAATCCCAGCTTTATTCTTTACAGTACAGACATAATTTCCTCTGTGCTCAGCCATAACAGATTCAATACTTAATGCAGATATATGTCTATTCACTTTGGTTATAGCAATTCCAATATCATTTTTTGAGTCAATTCGTTTATCGTTGAGGCTCCACAATATATCGAGGGGTAAATCCCCTTTGCTGATGGCACACTGTACTGTAGCCATGTCACCAGCATCAGCAGTTTCAGAACCAAATTCGAATGGCAAAATTTGTGGCGGTACTTTATGTAACGAATTAAATTATATAATCACGATAGCTTCACATTAAAATTACGCAATAGTTAAAAATAAATAGTACTTTTAAGAAAGTCAATGAAATGATATACATGTTGAAAAAATTATCTTATAAATTAAAACCACATAAAATGGCGAAATCAGTAATATAAATAAATGCATTATTTTACGCACCATAAATATAGTAAAGAACCTAATAAAACATAAAAAAGTTTTAGAAATAGTTATATTAATTATTTATCGAAGCTCTGGATCATATGATAAACTCCTGAAAATAACTTATATCTATAAAATAAATACATAGTTACATACACAGTAAACCTGGAAAATACAATAGAAAAAAAAACAAGTTTAAAATAAACATAAAATTATATTTTAAAATATCTAACAATATTTTCTTGCCAACAATGATAATGATAATTATTTTTAGAAAGATATAGACTGGTTATTTGTGTTTTACATATATTGCTAGTTATTAATTTATTTAAGTTTATTTTTGGAAATATTCTTTAGCGGATTTTATATTTAGTATGTACATACATACATACATAGTAAACATTTATGTTCTTAGTTTCAATGTCTTTTAAATCAAAATGATTTTAAATAAAATAAATCATATGACAAGATGATGTAGAAATTTGTTCTTCAAGCATCTGTATACATTTACTAAATAGTTCGACAGACAAAAAATCATATAAATGGCAAAAAATTATTGTATTGTTACATTTGTACATATATTATACTGTAAATCAAAAATCTTCAATCTAATGATGAAAAACATTTTCTTTTTAAATAAAATTAATATTGTATAGCTATTAAATATGATTACCTACAGTTTAACGAATTTTAAAATAATATTTTCTTACATTTATAATATTTTCTACGTAGGTATTAATTAATTAAAGAAAATGTTTGTAAAACCAAAAGATTATTTATGTTTCATAAAATGTACATATAAGAGACACAGAAAATAAGAGGACTTTTTCATAGAATAAAATTGCCAATTATTATTTATTGACCTACAGATTTATGTACATTAGAGGGTGGCAATTTTAGCAACTTTTAACTGTTGGGTTTAATGTAGTAGCTTATTTTTTTCCTATGGTCTTGCAAGTTATTATAAAAAAAGTTTTATCCCGATTAAAACTTTTTTGAACTATTTTAAGTTCAAAAAAGTTTCAAAAAGTCAAAACAGAGCAATTTTTTTTAAAATATTTTTGTGTTGTAATTCAATATTTTGACAGCTATATTTAAATATTATAGTGGTTTGTCGTTTAAAGATTAATATTATATAGTAGTTTATCGTTTAAAGATTAATATTATACAGTAGTTTGTCGATTGCCGATTGTCATTAATAGTCACTTTATTGGAAAAAATCACAAACTTCAAGATCAATTCGACACTTTTAAATATTATTTAATCGAGTTGAAAATTTCCATAAACTGTCAAAGATCAAAAGGAAAAGAAATTGATAGAATAATTCGAACATATTCATATAGAACTCTGTTCATACAAATTAATTGCCACCCTAAATTGTACACATTAAAAGTATTATTTTAAATGTCTGGTCCCTTATTTAAAGTTGAAGAAATTGCGCCATCTTTGTTTATTTTATCATAAATTAGCAAGGTAAACAATATAAAATAAGGTACATTACACTTTCATGGTTAAAAATTCAAATTACGCGTATAATTACTAATAATAATATAATAGACAAGGATGACAGATGCACGTCAGTTCATTATGTTCAGTTAACGGATATAATTTTAATAATAAAAAATTATAATCAATATTTATTTCGATTTTAGTTTTGTTTAATATACTTTGAAAACGCGGCTTTTTTAATAAGCTGAGCATAAATAACTTTAATTAAAAGACAATAATGAAGATTTTTTAATAATACAGATGCTTGAATAATTATTTTTATAAAAAATTATAGGTTTTGATGTTACAAAAATAATGAAACGAATATTTCGAATCAACAATCCATATGTATCAAATGTACATATGTATCATATTCATATATTGTACATAATATGTAATATGTTATATTAAGTATCTGAATTTAAAATAAATATTTGAATAATTTCATATATATCGTACGAAACCGTGATTAAAATAAGAGTACCCCAAGGAAAATATGCACAATATGCATAGCAAATTTTTTATATTTAGGTATGAATATAAAAATTCAAACATCCTCTTAAATTTTTTTGTTAAATTAAATGGTTTAAGACTTACCCATGACTTTGACTTCCAGAGTTTTCCGATCTGCATAACCTTGAGCATTCTTGGCTACGCATGTGTAAGTGGCTTCGTCGCTCAATCTTTCGACATTTTCAATAACAAGGGTTCCATTTGGAAAAACTTTCTGCTTTCTATTAATAGGGAGAACTCGATTTTCTCTTTCCCAAACGATGGAATCGATTGGGTATCCAGCCACAGGACAATTTACGATGAGTGTGTCTCCAGCTACGATAGAATGTTTATCCATGGGTCTGACAAATGGAACTCCGTAAACATTAACTCGAGCAGAATGCGATGCACTTCCCACCTAATGTTTAAGTTGATATTTTTTTTAGTTTTATTAAAAATACTACACATAAGATAAATAAATAAGAATTATGTTAATTTGAAAAAGTTTTTACCTTACTGGTTGAAATACATTTATATAGTCCACCATCATTAGTATGAATGGATGAGATATTCAAATGTGATACGACATTCCCATCTACAGTTACATATTGACCAACCTACGAAAAATTAAAAACACAAAATTAAAATCTTGCTCCATATCAATTAATCAATTAATCAATTTACCAATTTTATTATATTAATAAAGAGCTTAATGTGTGTCCGTCCGTCCGTCTGTGTGTGTGTCCCGTAACGCTATGACGTCACTATAGGATTTTTCGAGTTTTTTTCAATGAATATATTTTTTTTTTTGAAAAAATTTTCGGTTTTTTTTGGATTTTTCCAACTTTTTTTTTTTTTTTTGGATTTTTTTTTTTTTTGGAACTTTTTTTTTTTTTTTGAATTTTTTTTTTTTTTTTTTTTCAACTTTTGATACAACCTAAAGCCATGCCGGCCCTCTAACCACCCCCCCAGACGCCCCTCCTACCCCGGCGGCCCCTTTTTGGACTGCCGAAAAACAATGCCGGCCCCTTACCACCCCCCAGACCCCTCCCCTGCCCCTACGGCACCTTTTCTGCACTCCCGAAAAGCTATGCCGGCCCCACCACCCCCCACAGACCCCCTACCCCTACGGCACCTTTTCAGCACTGCCGAACAGCTATGCCGGCCCCTTACCACCCCTTTTTTTGACTCACTAAAAGCCATGCCGGCCCATCACCACCCCCCAAACCCTTCCCCTGACCCTACGGCACCTTTTCTGCACTCCCGAAAAGCTATGCCGGCCCCTCACCACCCCCAGACCGCTCCACTGCCTCTACGGAACCTTTTCTGCACTCCTGAAAAGCTATGCCGGCCCCTCACCACGCCACAGACCCCCCCCCTACCCCTACGGCACCTTTTCAGCACTCCCGAAAAGCTATGCCGGCCCCTTACCACCCTTTTTTTTGACTCACTTAAAGCCATGCCGGCCCATCGCCTTCTACCCCGGCGGCCTCTTTTTAGGACTCCCGAAAAGCAATGCCGGCCCCTCACCACCCCACAGACCCCCCCCCTACCCCTACGGCACTTTTTCAGCACTCCCGAAAAGCTATGCCGGCCCCTCACCACCCCCCAGACCCCTCCACTGCCCCTACGGCACCTTTTCTGCACTCCCGAAAAGCTATGCCGGCCCCTCACCACCCCACAGAACCCTCCCCTGCCCCTACGGCACCTTTTCTGCACTCACGAAAGCTATGCCGGCCCCTTACCACCCCCCAGATCCAAAAATCAAAACCATTAAAAATTCAGCGGGCGTTGATTATCAACGGGCAATAAGCTAGTAAATTAATGTTTGTTTGTTGATAAATAATGTTTTCAAAATTTTGTACAATGAAATATGAATGTACAATTAACTAACTTGAAATCTTTCTGTATTTTGTAGCTTCTTTCCGTCTAGTTCCCATGAAAGCTCAGGAGTAGGATTTCCAGATGCAATACATTTCAAAACAACAGCGGGTCCAGGGTTTAAAGTTTGCTCAACAAAACTATGTCTGATTTGTGGTGGTTCAACTAAAAACACACACGAAGAAAATAAATCAAACTTATTTTATAGTAACTGTTAATTTATAGCCTAGGTATAAATAAATACATATATACGTATATAAAAAAATAGATTAAAACTCACATCGGCCTCCAAGTTTTAATTCTGCACTAGCACCGGCACTTTCTTGATCATTGCGAATAAAGCATTGATACATTCCTTTATCTTCTTTTTTAACAGAGTCAATCCTGAAAATTAAAATCAATTTTAATAAAGAAAAATTATTAGTAGAACCTCAAACAAAGGTGTAGTCAATAAATTAATAATTTGAAAAGACAATATTATAATAAATCAAAATTGTTAGTGTATCACCTGAGAATTGCATCATGATGATTAAAATCTTTTCCGTCTTTCAACCAGTTAATAGTTTTAATAGGATTTCCTTCAATACGACAAGTGAACAATGCTGGTCTACCAAAGTCTACAGTTTGTGTAGCAGGTTCAATAGAAGTCTTCAAAGGAGCAGTTACAGTGAGAACAGTTTCAACAGACTCGCCTTTAACCAATACAAAAAAAATATAGTTTTTACCAAATCTTGCAATTACGATAGAATCAATTCAAAAAACTCTTACCACCAACGGAATTATTCACAACGCATAAGTATTTTCCAGAATCTTCAACTAGTGCTTCTTTTATAATAAGTGTTCCGGATACTTGTTTAACTCTATCATTGAGTGTAACAGGTTGTTTTCTAGAACTTCCCTCAATAAATTTATACCACCTGAAACAAAACAGAATCGCATTCAGTATTACAAATAAAAATTGATGACACTGTCTGCAACCCAAAAAATCTGAGCTCAATATCAATCGATAAAGGAAAAGAATTATTACTATAAAATTATGAGAGATTTTTTTATTCACATTATAAAATTATGTGTATACATACATATGTACTAAAGAGGTATTAATTTTTTTATAATCAGCAAAATTTGTAGTGCAGACTATTCAATTTTAAATTCTAAAATAATCAACATTCTAATGAAACAAACCAAAAATACCCTATTGATAAATTGCAATTTTAAATATGAAAAATATATATTATGAGATAAAAAATCTGAAACTATGCATAGGATATTTTGGGGTGAAAAATTAAATTAATATTATTACTATTTTAAAATGGAATATAAAATCCAAAAATGTAGGAGAATATTTGACAAAATAAAAAAAGCAATAAAATAAATTAAAATACAATTGGACAAAATATAATTGTATGTACATATGTAGATGAAACAGAAATAAATAAAAATTAACTATATTATTTTAATACCTTGTTCTTTGAACAACTCTATATTACACAATAGGTTCTTGGCAGAAATCAAAGAATGAACCTAACGCCAATATAATTTTAGTGAATAACTTACATATATACCTATATTTTTTTAATTCAAAACTTTTACTTACTTTAAAAATGATGACTACTTTATTAGGAAAAGTATAAGATTTGATCCCATAAATAACATCATGCACACTTACCTACAAATTTTGAAGAATTGAATTACAATACTTCATCTACTAATACTTCCTATATGTATGTACATAGATCAAGTAATAAAAATGTCTTTATGCTGAAAATATTGATGAGATACACTATGATTGTTTTTCACTAATATTAGCAAGTAGATATGTATGATAGAATACTATTTTGGATTTATAAAGTACTACAGTGGAACCCCGTTGCATCGTTTTTCATGGGACCGTAAAAAAAACGATGCATGCAGAAAAAACAATAAAATGTATGGCCGGGACTATGAAAAAATAGCTATGTATGCGAAAAAACAATACAAGCGAGAACGATGCAACGGGGTTCCACTGTAGCTGAATTGCCCTGCGTTGCTCGGGCGGGTGACATTTATTCTCCAATACAAACAAAAATTGAATGAAAAATTGAAACAAATGAAAACATTTATTCTCCAGTTAAAAAAAAAATTGATTAAAATTTTTGTATATGGGGGCCCGTCGACCCCCTGATCCGACCCCTTCCAAAACCCACCTACGGTCTGAGTTAGGGTATCATGAGATAGTATACCAAGTTTGGCTGTTCTAAGTTGAAAACTGTAGATTTGCATAGCGGAACGACAAACAAACAAACAAACATTGAATATTATATATAGGTAGTACACTAGCTGAATTGCTCGGCGTTGCTCGGGTGGGTGAAAGTTATCCAGTACAAACAAAAATTGAATGAAAAATTGAAACAAATGAAAACATTTATTTTCCAGTACAAAATTTTTTTCAGATTAAAAAAATTGTATGGGGCCCCCTTGACCGCGGACTCCGACCCCTTCCAAAACCCACCTACTCTGTGTTTGGCGGTTCTAAGTTGAAAACTGTAGATTTGCATAATGGAATGACAAACAAACAAACATTGAATTTTATATAGTAGATTAATAAATTGATCGACCAGAGCGAAAAATTTTAGAATAACCGCCCAACAAAAATCTGCCAATAGTTGAAATTTTTAGGTGTCAAACGTAGAATCCAGTATTAAAATTAGTAAGATTTGCATAAAAAATAAATATATTTAGTGAATAATCTCACGAAGCGCATGAAAAAATGTAAGATTTTAAGCTGTAAATGATAAAAGCAACAACGAACAATTAATAAGCTTCACCCATGCACTTACCAAAGGGTGAGCTCATTCCATCAATCTATACTCTCTAGTGTAGGTAGATCACCACGCCTTCATCATATCACAAGATAGTGGTCTGCAACACACCACACAGTTTTATTTAATTTATGTATATTTAAGAGTACATAAAACTTAAATGAATCATTTTGAAATGGAAAATTCAAATGAAAAGATGAATGCGTGTGATACCTTCAAAAAAAAAACAGCACAGTAACTTTCAAATTGCTATTACATTATCCATAAATAAAGAAAATATTATAAATTAAAATTACCTTAACACATATTGTCCGACTGTCAAAAACTTACCTATGAATATTTTTTAAATTATACCTTAGTTATCATCAAAAGAAAATTTTTAAAAAAATGTTTACGAGTTTTTACGAAAGTCGATTTTCCGCTTAATTATTTTTATGCGAGTACATACAATTGTACAATATTTTTATGAACGTATAATGTATAATTAAATTTTTTTTGAAAAAAAATTTCATTAACGTTAAAAAAAGTTATTTCAACCAAATTACAGTGGCTATTTGCTATCGAGAGTGAATAAAAATTAAAAGGAAATTATCTAAAAGTGAAGCCACACAAACCTAAAGACAGGTGCAGGATAACTGACCACATCACATGCAAGAAAAACGGTTCCTCTGATTAAAATGTCAGAAATTTTCCAGCCTTGGAAAACTTCTCCGTGTTTTTTTGGTGCAATGTTATTAGTTGGTTCTGTAAAAACACATTTCTGCCTTTTGAACACAATTTGAAAATTAAATAAATAAATAAATTGTATTTTTGCCATTTTGAACGAAATAATCATTTGTTCTCAATATTCAAGGGTGTCCTGTATCTATTATTTTGTAAAAAATATACTTTTATTCTAGTTTTATAGCTGTATAAAGTGTATTTTTTATGGATCAATTTTTTCGTGTTCATTACTGATTTTAAATTATGTATATCTATAGAGTTGTCGCAATAAATTTAATATATAAAATAAGGTGAGTAAAAAAATTCAAATTAAAACACAAAAAACTTCTACGATATAAGTATGTACAATTAATAAGTAAACTCAATTTAAATATACGTGTATGTATTAACATATGCAATTCGACTTTTCGAGTACCAAAAATAGTTTTAAATAATAATAATCGAATGCCAGTGAAATACTACAGCTACGTATAACAATTACGAACCTGAACATAGGTACCGGATATGCCTGAGCAGGGCAAAGCATGGCGAGATCTTCCTTTTCTATTGACATGGTATTCCAAGATTTTACAGTTGTTGGAACTTTTGGCGATGTTCCACTAATAGGTTCTAAATTGCCCAAAATATAATAATGTAACTATGCAGAAAACAAGTAAAAGAACTATTGCCTGAATAGAGGAACAGGAAACGCTTGAGCTTGACACAATAAACCAAATCCATGTCCTATAGGCCGTATAAATGTGCTACTCTTTGAATCGCTTGAAAATGCAGGGGCTTTTGCACCAACCGGTTCTATGATTATAATATAAAAAATATAATGTGAAAATTAAAACAAAACAAAGAATGGACAAAATCTAACTTGCCTGACTAATGGCACAGGAAACCCTTGAGCTTGACACAATAAACCAAAACCCGAGTTGATCTCTCGAACAAATGTGATACTTTTTGCATCAGTAGAGAATGTAGGTGCTTTTGATCCTACAGGCTCTATATAAAAATAAAGTAAAAATATAACAGATTTTACTGAGATCGTGGGATAACGGCATAATACAGTATAACGAATTAATCAAACTGATTTAAATTTCAATAATAATTATGTAAATGTACAGTACATCAACGCAATACTAATTTGTATATAAAATCTAAATTGTGTGACCCTTCTATATCTATGTCGTGAATTTAAAAACTGATTAATTATAAAATAAACTACTTGCCTAAATATTGGACTTGGATATCCTTGTGCTTGACACAGAAGACTAAAACTTTGACCAAGAGATTTTCGAAAAATGCTGCCCATTGATTCTGACGAAAATGTAGGCATTCTGACACCAATAGGCTCTTAAATATACAAGTGTTACATAAAGTTATAAGTTTAAGAAAGCTGCATGAACTTGCCTGAATATAGGAACAGGAAATGCTTGTGCAGGACACAGAAGGGCAAAGCTCTGAGTTTCGGAACGTTTAATTCGCGATAAAGAAGAATCAGTGGAAAATGTAGGTGCCTTAGCTCCAACTGGTTCTATATGAAAATCAAATATAATTCTCTTACAGAAATGAATTTTGATATCATTTATCAACGAATATGTGTACGAGATCATTGTGAAATTGGATTGGAGGAATTAGATGTGGACTATTTCAAAATTCAATATATTGTAGGATGCAATAATTGTGGTATTAGTCTTCAGAATACTAGTGATCTTTTAATGCCAATTAATCATATTATAAATTAAATTACCATGCAAAAAATGTGATTCCACTTAGGTTTTCAATGTAGAGGTATCGTTTCAGTAAATATATTAATAATTAAAAAAATATAAATATACATACCTTTTAATCAAAATGTTGTGGTCGGCAAGGAAATTTTAACAATGCAAATATAAATACATACTTTTATAAAATTATTCTTACCTGGATATTGGTATTGGAAGAGCTTGTGCTTGACAAAGAAGAGCAAAGCTTTGTCCTTCATCACGCACAAATATACTACCCTTAGAATCAGAAGAAAACGTAGGTGCCTTCACACCGACTGGTTCTAAGAACATCCATCGATAAATAGTAAAAAATTACAAGAATAAATCAAATTCTAGCACACAAAATAATACTAATAAATAGTAAAAAAATTGTTTAAACTCAACGGACCTAAATAGCGGTTGTGGGAAACCCTGAGCTTGACACAAAAGCACTATTCCTTTATATTCGTTAACTTTTTGCCCATATGTGGTAGCAGTATTTGGAAATGATGGGGCTTTTGCGGATATAGGTTCTATATGAAGACAGTTATAAATGTGCTTTTAAATCACTGAACACACACTCACCTAATACTGGGTACAGGGTACGCCTGCGCTTGACAGAGTAGGACAAAGCTATAACCATAATCTTTAGTAAGAGCTGTACTCTTAAATTCCGATGAAAAAGTAGGAGCTTTGGCACTTATGGGTTCTAAAATTAAGTTTGTTTTTTAATACACAGTGGAAAAATGCCATTACCTGAATAATGGGACAGGATATCCCTGAGCCGGACAAAATAAAGCAAATGACAGATGATATTGACGTTCAATCCATGAGCGTTTTGTATCGCTGGGGAAAATTGGACCTTTGCCACCAACTGGTTCTAATAATTATCATAATAAAATTAGGAGTAATAAAATAATTAATGCGTGCGCTCCCATTATTTAATAAGGGAATAATCATAGGATTATCAAGAATTATAAACCAACTAAAAAAATAAATGAAATATACATAAATACATTTCCTTTGTAAACAAACCTGAATAAAGGTACAGGAAATGCTTGGGCTTGACACAATAAAGCGAAATTCTGGCCTTGATTTCTCGTAATTCCAGAAAATTTCACATCAGTTGAAAAAGTTGGTGATTTTGATCCAACAGGTTCTGTTTTAAAATAACATGCATATATGTATCGCATGTAAATGCATACATAGAAGTATTACTTTATTTTTTGTTACATTTGCGAATGTAATGAAACATGCGTATAATTAATTATTTTTAAAGAATTACCTAAACAATGGAACAGGGAAACCCTGAGCAGGACATAGCAAGGCAAAATCTTGGTTTTGATGTCTTACAAACCATGCAAGCTTATTATCAGTTGAAAATGTAGGTGATTTCAAACCGACTGGTTCTGAAATAACACTTTTTTCTAAATAATGTCTTACTATGGCTAACTAGCTAACTAGCTAGCAAACTGATAACATTTATAATAAAATATATGCAGTGGAAAAAATATATTAGTTTTTCGAAGATTTAGGAAAAGGAAATTTTCAGTTTGAGGGACAGTTCCAAAGCACAGTGTGTGTGCGGAAAATGAATCAAATTTCAAAATTACCTGAATAGTGGAACAGGATATGCTTGAGCCGGACATAAAAGTGCAAAGTCTTGATCTACATTCTTCACAAACCATGCCAATTTGAAGTCTGTAGAAAATGTTGGCGACTTAGAACCAACAGGCTCTAAATTTAAAAGTAAAACATACCTTAATTGTTTTCAATAACACAACGATGAAGAAATTTCAAGTTCTCAAAGGCACGCTTCATTTAATATTTAATATTTTTTAAACATACAAAAGCATAAATTTACCTGAAAAGTGGTGTAGGATATGCTTGAGCAGGACACATTAATGTTGTGGGAGAATTAATAGAACAATCGATTAAATCGATGATCTTTGAAGCAATTTTGGGCGCAGTACTGCTTATAGGCTCTGCATAGAAAATAATGCAGGGCGATTAAGAAAAAAAACTATTTAAGCTACCTGAATGCTGGAACGGGATAGGCTTGTGATGGACAGAGTAATGTAACATCACTGTTTAAAAAACTTTCAAAAGTTCGACTTTTGTCACCACTTGGAAATTTTGGAGGAACACGACCGATTGGCTCTGAGAAAGATATAATTTAAATAGGGACAAATAAATAGCAAAATTTACCTAACCATTGGCACTGGATACGCCTGCGCAGGACACAAAAGACTTATACTGTGGTATAATATCAAATCAAAGGCATTAGTTTTGCTCACTGAAGAAAATTTCAGGGGCACTCTTCCAACAGGTTCTAAATAAATATTAAATTTAAACAATCATCTAAATATTATGTATTTTAATATAATTAAGAAAACTGTTAGTTAAATGAAAAAATTTGTTTGTACAGAAATAATCTCACGATTTCATACAATCTTAGGATTATAAGAAATGATACGATAATTTTCATTAAAATTTAGATCGACACGCTTGATAGGCCAGTTTGGGCGATGAATATAATTTACTACGTACATACATATGTACCTATAATTATTTTTGTATATAATTAACACATACCTTTGATTCTTAATTCCTTGCCGGATCGTGTAATGTAGTCTGTAGTAAATAATTAATCAAAGATACTACTTACCAATCAATAATGAGTCCAATGTAAATGAAAATTTTACTAACATGCTCATTAATATGTATTTGAAAACATTTAATTTCTATTGTGGTGTTATATGTATTTACATTTTGTTTGACAATTCACTTATACATAATTTGAAATGCATTTGTAAATTTTCCATTTAAAAATATGTAGGTTGGGATTGCATAAAAAAATTAAAATTAATATTAAAACATATATACCTAAAGAGTGGAGGTGGAAAAGCCTGTGCTGAGCATAAAAGTGTAGAACTATCACCTTGTAAGCTTCGAAAAGCTCTACTCGTATCACCAGTGGGAAATTTGGGTGATACCTGACTAACTGGTTCTAGAATTAAATTTAGTAGGTTTGGAAAGAGATTAATTTAAGCTTTTATTGGTGGAAAAACTGACCAGACGTATGAAAAATGTAGATAAAAAAAAATGGAAATATAATGATTTCGTTTTAAAACTGCCTAATCTAGGTAAATATAATGTTATTCAATAGGTTAGATAAGTTAACCATTACCTGAAAGCTGGTATAGGAAAAGCTTGGGCAGGACACTGTATACTCAAACTACTTTCTTTTTGAATGTCGAATCCGCTAGTTTTTACTATAGAAGCGAATTTCGGAGGCACCCTCCCAATAGGTTCTAATAAAACAATTTTGTTATCTTTAGTATTTTAGATTTCATTTTTTACCTAAATGTTGGTATAAGGATTTGTTACAGGAATAGTTAACACAAAAATAATGAAAAATCCCAGACATCCTTTCAGGTAATTTCATGAACTTACTTAATTTTTTACAAATTAACTTTTTATGGTAAAATAAACAAAAAATGCAAAACAAAAATAAGTTGTTGTCATAAAGAAACTAAACATGCTAGAGTATGGTATTTCAAAATTTATATACTTCCGTTTATATGAACAGTTCCAGATGAACTTTTTAATTAATAATATAGTTTCTGAGGCGATTTAGTTATTAAAAAAAGAAGATAAATATTGCTTAACTATCTACCTGAATGCTGGTATGGGAAAGGCTTGTGCGGGACATTGCAATGTAAGGGAATCGTTTAGTTGAGTGTTAAACATCGTTCCCGTAAGGATTGATGCGAACTTCGGTGGAACTCTTCCAACTGGTTCTGCAGAGACATAAAAAAAAATCGATTGAAATTCTTTCGTTTGATTTGCTTAAATTAAATACCAACTTACCTATTGAATTTATACAGGAATATTGATGTGCTATGATCTGTAGTTTTGAATATTATCACTAAAACTTACCGAGACATTGGCACTGGATATGCCTGTGCTGGGCACAACATTGTGATGCTGTTACCAATTTCAGCACGAAACCCACTTGTAGTTAGAGAATTTGGAAATTTTGGTGAAACTCTTCCAACAGGTTCTGCGTTTAGAGAAAGTAATATTCATTTCAGAATAAATTAAATTATAAATTGGCTTACCTCTTATATGGAAGATTTTCAAGTGCATATCAAATCTTACCTGAATTTTCATTTATTTTTAGCTTTAATAAAATAGGAAATGCAAGGACAGGGAATTGTTTTTGTTACGAAAAAAGGATTGATTGCCTTTGTATGTTTAAATAATATTTTGTCCAAAGCCCAAATTTTATCATTTTATGTGTCAACTTTGCAGGGTACCCTATCCCAACATTCAGGCAATGTTTATCAATTATCAAATATTTCATAGGGTTGAAAATTAAAACATAAGCAAAATATATTCTATTTAGTAAAAGTTCCAAAATATTTTCAAGCCTATGAAAACAGTTCAAATAAATTTTACACACATACATACACATATACACACACTTGAGATACAATGGAGAAATGGTGTCAATATATGCAATATATAAAAATATAAATTAAAAATGTTCAATATGATATTTTTTTTGTTTTTAAGAAATAAAGAAGCAATTGATAAATTTGACTACAAATATCTACATATAGCACCACAGAACCAAAATGAATGATTATTGTATAATAAAAACTGAAATATATTCAGATATTTTATAGTTTTAATTTATTCATATATATTTTAATAAAAAAATTATTTTGCATGTTACCTACATATTTATAGTCTTGTAATTAATTACCACTGCCTAGTGTGTATGTGTGTTTGCATGTGTTATCTTAAAATAAATTCGTATTTCTAAAAGGGATTTTGAAAAATGTGAATGTACTCATTCGTTGTGATAAATAAAATTTAAATTTAATGAAATAAAAAACCAATAAGTTTATCTCAGTATTCAAAATTATTTTACTCCGTAATAAGTTTACATATACTATTTATATGTATATACATATGTACATATTGAACGGTTATTTTTGAAAGTGGTCTAAGTCGATTTAAAAATAAATTTAGTTAATGGTAGTTTCGGTTACAATCAGATAAGTGAAACCAAAACTACCATTAATAAAAAAAAAATTAAATTGGACTTACACCACTTTCAAAAGTATATACGATATACGATTTCGGTTACAAACAGATATGATATACATACCTATACATATTCAGTTTTAAAGAATTTGTTCGATTATAAAAATGTACTTAATAAAATATTTAAAATAGGTGCAAGTAAATTTGATTTATAGAAATTAAATATGAGACATTTACATTTGTTCCCTATATATGTAGATTGAAATAAATATATTAAATGAATCAATGACATAAATAAGCTCGTAAAAAAATTATGTTAAATAGTGCTGTGTGTAATTACACAGATTCTATCATTGACTGTGTCATAAATTCATTCAATAATTACAGAAGCAAAGTGATCACGATATGTATTTACATACATATATATATATATATATATATATTCCAAAGCTAAGACTGAAATATTATTAAAATTAATGATTTTTAATTTAATCATATCAAAAGAAGAAAGAAAAATTATAAACACATGTGTATTGATTTCTAACTTTGTGTAACTTTCAAAAATAACCATAAAAAATTTTGATTTTACAATTAATTGTAACAAATAATCTCACTACCAATTAATAAAATAATGATCATTTTGCTTCAAATATTTATATGTATAAAAAATTATGAAATGCTTACCAGTAATAACTAGTCTTCCTTTGGTAGCGCTAAGTCTAGTTTCCCCAGTTAAGCGATGACGAGTTCTACATTGGTAAGATTTATAACCATCCTCAGGTCCTACATCTCTGATATGTAATTCTCCAGATGGAAGTACAAGATATTTTCCATCTATATAACATAAATAAAAAAGGTTTAACATACTTTTACTATAATTATATGAAATCTAGGCTTAAGAAACAAATTCAGGAGTCAAAAAGTACAATTTACAAACAAACAGTAATAAAAAAAACCGTTATTATTTTATAAGCTCTAGCTTTTATAAAATTTCAATTTGAAGTACGGTAATCGTTATTTATACAATTATTATTTATATACTCCTGAATACGTTTAAGTTAAAATATTTTTGTATAGTGAACTCTTAAGCAATGAAACATTGAAACGACACATATTTTGTAATTGGGAAATTTGTTATAAATATTTTTAAATAAATTTTATTGAATTTATGATGTAAAAAAAATTAACATTTAATTAGAGTTCACTCACAACTAAAATAAATAAATAAAAATTGTAATATAAAGCACATTCTTTCAGAAGTAACCTTGTAATAAATAAGATGTACTAATTTCATTACACAGACATCAGACAATCTTGTTCTATTTTTGATTCTGAGAAGGATGGAATACATAATATTCAACAAAATATCGTTAAAGTATTGCTGAAAGCTTGTGCTTCATATTATATGTAAATACACAATCATCTACAATGAAATCTCTTACTTGAAAATTTGATTTCAACTAAATTAAAAAAATATCGAGTAAATACGATGAAGTTTCATTTTATTTTTAAATTTGAAAAAAAATAAATTCATATTTGATTAAAAAACAATTTTAATTACATGATTATTACTCTAGTTAGATTTCATTATAAATAATTGAAATATTAAATATAATAGAGAAAATGATCAACTTTACTAAAAATTAAGTAGACTTGGCAAATATTATGTGATTCGAGTCTAAAATGCCATAAAACAAAATTTCGCATGATCACATTACTTATCAAAGGGATAAAATAAAAACTGTTAATTAGTGTCAATTCCTCTATTATTTCAATTTTTCAACTACAAAAACTATTTAATATTTTACCCATTTCACCTTAATGACAAAAAAATATTGATTTAATTTTTTATTAACAATGCATAACTTTTATGACATGGAATTAACATGATTTACTTCCATATTTTGATTTTAAGAGTTGAGAAATAAAATTGATGTTTTTTAGAAAACATGTTTATTCAATAGAAATAATGCGTATTTAGTAAAACAATACTATGTACATTATCCACATGGATAAAGTAAAACATAAAGCATCTTATTTTAATAAAATTTAAGTTGAAAGGGGTTAAATATTCACATATTTAAAGAAAGCACCACATGTTTTATTTCTTCATTCTACTTTAACATATAGACAACATCTTAAAAATCTTAAGAATAAATAAAATTTATACTAAATTATTTAAAGCAAACCAATATTGGTGGTGCAATTCTTTAAATATATATATATTCATTAAATATAACTTATAAATAAATGAAGAGGGAAAATTAAGTGAAAGGTAAGCCGTGAAGCTCATGGAAACACGGGATATTAAAAAATATATATTTAGGATTATATAAAAAAAAAATAACATGAACCCTAAAATCAAAACACCTAATTAAATATAATACGTTTACGAATTCTAGTGCCAATATTAGTTTCTAAAAATTAAAAAAATCAAACAATATCCGATTCATATTCGAAAATGGCAACAGCAATCAATCAATTTATTGGGGAATGGAGAATTGTTACGAAAAGAAAAAGATAGGTATGTACTTCAGAACTGAGCGCATCTACCATTTGGATCAGATATAAGTTCTGATGTTATTTCCTTTGTATCGCCTTCCTCAAATATTAACCAGGATATAACTCCAACATAGTCAGCAACAAAACTCGGAATATGACATTTCAAGATGGCCGCATTACCGCGTAACACATATTCTTCCATAATGCTCACTGCATAAGACTGGGCAACGACTGAAAACACATGATTCAGAACATAATAAAATGTACTCTCAAATTAAATCTGAATTCGATTAGAATCTGGCTATCGAATAGCATTCCAATAACAATCGTGATAAATACATGATTGAAACTCCAAACAATTTAAGAGGTAGCGAGGGGATTGTTACCAGTTATCATTTTGTGAAATTCGTGTTGGTTTGAATTAGATAAAATAGGATATTAGGGAGGAAAATTTAAAATAGGGAAAATAGGGAGGAATTTAAAGGAGAGATAATATGGGTACAATACCATAATCTGAATCATGTAAATATTCCCCTTTGTCTGTATCATGCCAAGAAGTAATTTCCACGTGGTCGGAAACGAAAGATGGGATGTGACATTTAAAGACAGCTGCATTTCCCTTTATAACAAAGAGGTCATATACTTGCGGTTCATAGTACTGATTTACAGCTGAAAGGGATATTCGGACAAACACTTAATGATTATTTTCAATTTAAACTTAGAACATTCGCGGTATGAAAATCAATCTAGTTACTGCTTTAACATTAATTAATTCCTGCAAATGAAATGGATAAAATATAAGGAAGGACTATTATAAAGATGGTCGGAAGAATTTATACAAAGATTCAAGAATTACTTTTTTACCATTATTGAGTGATTCATTCTCATTGCCAACAGAAGGCCTATAGGAATCACCATTATCCATGATCCATTCTAAAACCAGTACGTAATCGGCTACGAATGAGGGTATCAAACATTTAACAATGGCGGTGTTTCCGCGGAGAACATACTCGTCAATTACTCGCGGTTCGTATGTTTGGTGTACGACTATAACAAATGTATAGCAAACGAAAGAACTATTATTTTAAACTCAATTTACAATTAAGATAGATATCAAAATGTTTATACTAAATAAAAAACATATATTTTAAAAATTGTAAAACTAGGGTACCAAATTCGAATAAAGGAAATGTTCAGAGGAGTGATAACACGTGGATTCATAGTTATGGGAGACAGAAACCTTATATTAATTACCATAATTGGAATCTGTTATATTGGGTAAAAATATTGCACCATCATTCGTATGCCAGCTGACAATATGAACAAAGTCGGCTACAAAAGAAGGCACTATGCACTTGAGCAGAGCTGTGTTTCCGCGTAGTACAAACTCATCATTGACACGAGCTTCGTAAAATTGATGTACGGCTGAATAAAAAATAAAATTTAAAAAGGGGGATGGTGTTTAGTCAATCTAAAATAACCTGAGGATCGGGAAAAATTGATAGTTGAATTGAGGTTGAAGCTCATATTATCTTTTACCATAATCGGAACCGGGATAGTAGGTGCCACCCTGAGAATCGGTCCACATTTCTACAGAGACGAAATCCGAAACAAAACTGGGTACTTCACATTTCATTACGGCAGCATTACCTCTGATTACATACTCATTGTCTGCTTCGGCTTCGTAAGACTGAGCAACAACTAATTGAAACAAATACGTAAATATTTGCATTTTCAAACCACAAACATACGTACACTTATATGCTAAATACGCAACTATCAAAATTTGTGAACTAGAAAATATGAAATAATTATGCATGACCTAATCAAAGATTTGCAGCGCAGATTTGAAATCTATTGGGAAAACAATGGTAAGGAATTTGGAATGCTGATACTTGTATTATTGAACAAGTTACCGTCATCTATTTGAGAATTTCTAGTATAAACCTCGTTAGTATCTGATATCCACGCATCTACCATAACAAAGTCAGCCACAAACGAAGGAATTTTGCATTTCATAATAGCAGCATTTCCCCTGATGACATATTCATTTTCAGCTTCCGTAACAAAAACTTGGGATACAACTGCAAACATTTTATAACGAATTATATCATACTATGCAACTATGTAATGTTTGGGAACAGCAGATGTGGGAATAAAATTTTGGTACAGGATAAAGAATTAGCCTTGTTATTTCTTAGTTTTCACGCGTTTACCATAGTCATTATTGGCAGTCATGATGTGTCCATTTTCATCTACCCATGACTCAACCTTGACAAAATCTGCTACAAATGATGGAATGGAACACTTCAACACAGCCGTGTTTCCTTTTATAACATATTCTTTTAATATTTCCGCTTCATAAAACTGGTTGACAACTACGGAAACCAAATGTAAAAAAAATATATTCTAACCAAAGTTGACACAAAAAAAAAAAAAGGAATCCAGAAGAACATAACTAGAAGGAAATTTGATTAATGGGAAAGGTGATTATTTGTAGACAATTTTCCTAATTATTTTACCAAAATTCTGTGATGGCACAAATTCTGATTCATCTGATCCAACCCAAGCCTCAACTTTCACAAAATCGGCTACAAATGATGGAATATTACATTTGAGAACAGCTGTGTTTCCCCGAATCACATATTCAGAGACAACTTCGGCTTCATAGTACTGGTTGACAACTATATGAATTTTGGGAATAAATATAGTAAAATAAATTGTTTCTAAAACCACACGTGGACATCTGAGATGTGGATAGGAGAATTCAGGATATTAAGCCTACAATGCAGGATACATTTTTTTTTAAATATTTTGTACCAATTTCAACGGATGGTAAACTGGCTTCCATTGAGAAACTATTACCAATGTCATCTTGCCAAGATAACACTGATACAAAATCCGCAACGAATGAAGGTATGGAACATTTCAATATGGCTGCGTTTCCTCGGATGACATATTCATTGTTGACCTCCGCTTCATAGAATTGTTGAACGACTAGTAAAAGCGAAAAACTAAATATAATATCACAAGTACGTATAGGACACAATTGGATGTATGGATTATCAGATGGTTCAAAAGGATTGAAGGACATGAAGAACGTGCAATTTAATCTTTTCCTGACCGTAGTTTTCACCGGGATAGATGTTATCGCCTTTATCGGTGTGCCAAGATAAAACTGTTACAAAGTCTGCTACAAAAGATGGAACTTGACATTTCAGAATAGCACTATTTCCAGTAATTGCATACTCCTTATTCACATCAGTATCGTAATGTTGCGACACGACTGTTATTTTCAATAAAAATATTAATTCAATAAATTTTAAGAATAGCTGTAAAATAACTTAGAACTAAAGTGAAAAAATTGACCTAACAAAATAAACTATTATGCACTGAAGTGCCATAATTTTAAGAAGAAAAACATCTGAAAATCATGGTTACATGAAATATACGATCAAAAATTCAAATTAATAATATTGTTACAAATAAAAATAGCCACTGCAAAAAATATGAAAATAGAAGTTTGTCTGAAAAAAAAACAACATACAGTATACTAAAATAAATATAATAAAGTGTTTATAATTTGGATCTATTGATATATGTATGTATATATTTACCGGGGTAAAATAAAAATACATAGCATTAACTGAATTTGCTTTTAATAATGAAATTTCTAAAGGGTTCGATTAAGTGCCAAAAACATTTTCAGAGTTTTGTGCAAAAAATAAATGTATGTACCATGCATAGTACCAAATAAAAGGGTATGTTATATGTCTCTAAAAAATTAGAATGTACATATGTATATGCCAATGCAATTACAAACATTCTATTTAATCATTCAGCACTATTTAGAACGAGACTTCATAGAAAATAATTACTTTAGGTGTGAAATTCCAATGTTGAAGATACAGAAATTTAATAAATCGTTTAAAATTCAATTTTATACCTAAATACAAAGTTTCCGTGTTTAACTTTGTAATATCATATATACTGGATAGTATAATTTGAGAATAATTAATAAACTACACGATAATAATAGTTGATATTATGTAAAAATAATGTTCTCACCAGCTCTGACATTGACATCTTTTGAATGAATCGATCCAACTGAATTACGGGCAAGGCATATGTACACTTGGGCATGAACTTCTTGACGGTAATCCTCGGCACGAAAAGGAGGAAATACCAGATTGCCATTGGGTAGAATCTGATAAAAATTTAATGATTTTTTAAAACAAAGTTTGTATGTATTTAAAACAAAGTTTGTATGTATTTAAAACAAAGTATGTACCTAATGTACATATGTATACATATATTGGTTTAAATTTCTATTTTTATAATAATTATTACTAGAGAAATCAATTTAAATATTACTTAAGTTAATCAGATTGTGTAGTTAGTATTTGAGGCGGGAAAAAAACTTCAAATTAATAATAGAAAAAAATTAAACATGATCAGCTTATGAATAGAAGTATTTTGTATAACTTATACCTGTCGCAGTCCAGGTACATCTCCAACAGCGGTACCGTCAGCTCGGACCCAAATGAGATCTGGAGCAGGAGAACCTCTTGCTCGACATTCAACCACAGCACCAGTAGTATTGGAGAAATCGATTCGGTTTGGGGGTTCTTTCACAAATATCGGACCAACAGTATCATCTTCAGCAGCAACTGAAAATAAAACAAAAAATATTGCTTATTATGTCAATTAATTCAACTTAGGTATCTGCTGAAGCGTAAACTTCCAGAAGTTGCTATTTCATATTGTTATACTTCCAATTCTGAACAATATGAAATATACGTATAGTATTGTATATTGTAAAATTTAAAAAAAAATTCAATATACATACATTAATACAGTGGTCACCAACTGTCCCCAAAAAGTATACGTACACTCACACGCACACTAAGGTATATCAGGGGCTTTCAACCAAATATACGAGTACATTAAAACTAACAAAAAAAAGTGACGAAAAAAAAATGCAAATGGTTATATCCTTTTTACTATTCTGCATTTCTGAACAGGGAAATTCCAACGAATGGGAATTTCCACAATCGTACTTTTATGAATTTAATTTAATTTCCTATTGAAATGGGTTTTTCCCAAGAAGAGTGATTTTGCTACGCGTAAAAAAAGTGTCTAGGAATAATTAGCTCGAAGTATAAAAGGAAACTAAGAACTTCCAGACTAGATCACTGTAAAAAAGTCATTTGAATCTATAACACAGGTCTCTGTTGTTTGCCATCATCCTGAACTCCTGTGGGTAAGTTTCGTTTCTTTTCTTTCATTACTATTCTCTGTTTATATACATACATATGTGTATCATATTATGTAGTTTTGTTCAAGACAAAAAAATATACCATTAGAAACTTTTTGCGGTCGTGTAAACTAGGAATATGGAGCACTGAGCTCTATTGCCATTAAAAAAAATTTAATTTTTTCTACCACCTACCTATGCGAACATGCATTTTCTACAATGTCCAATATAAAAACATGTAAACGAAATCGCCTCAAAATTGAAAACCCCATCCGTGTCGCTATATCCACGATAAGCCCAAGAATAGTAGATTTAATAAATTAAAGATATTGTTGCTAGTGTGGATTAATTTTTGTTTCAATACATTTATATTTATGTATTTTTTATGTTTAATAAAGTATTATAATTAAATTGTTTTTGGTATTATTTTTATTTCAAAATGAGTTCCAACTTAAAATACGTAGAATTTATTATAAAAGGACTTAAGTCAGTGAAATGTGCATCCAAAAAGTCACAAAAACTATGAAGGGTCAGTGAGCATTTCAGGTAGCGGATTAGCGTACATAGCTTTGGTAATATTTCTAACTGAGATAAATGACAATAGAGATGTCGTCATCAGTTATTACGTAGACGGGATTGGCTGTTAAAAAGGCAAGGCTCCACCCACACCTATACATATAAAAACTGGAGATAGCGTGGTGACCGCTGCATTAATACATACAATGTACACAGCTACTTTTGAAAGCCCACGTTTGGTGAGTTCCCAGGTTTTTATTGAATTTATTAAATTTATTAAAACAGGATTTTGTTAGTTGTATGGTAAGTGCAATTTCTCAGGTAAGTTTAACAGGTTAATTTTAATATAATACATATAATCGTAAATATAAAAACGCATTTTTTTCACGACTACGCGACACTCAAAAATGTAAAAAGACAGTCATAATATAATTTTTCATATGTTAAGAAGTACATATGTATGTAGGTACGTTTGTAAGGCATGCGTGTGAATAGAATGAACTTAAACGAAGGTGATACTCATTCCCTGCACGTAAATGCAAAGTTACACACAACTAACTTAAACACGAGACTGGAATTTTTGTTTTATCAGACAGGCAGGTTCACGTACTTTTAAAATATATAGTGTTAGTAATCATATGAGAAAAAGTTATTTTCCTCGTAAGTATAAAAACAGAGGTTCTGGAATCCTCATTATACTAAGTGACAATTTTTCTAGCGTATCTAATTTCAAAAGTTAAGATCTTAGTTGAACATGGAAAACCTCCACAATTTTTCAATGAGATGTATTTCGAATGCAACAGTGCTATGTTGCACAACATTATAGTAGGACGACGTCTTATCAACATAAACAAAGACGAAGCAAGGCGAGTATGGTTTATAGCAGTGTTACTCAAACTATGTATGTATGTTCCGCGGAACGGCGCCGTTCCGCGAACGATTGCCTGCCGTTCCGCGGCGTTAGCCGCAAATCTGACGCACTTTTTTTTACCATTTTTGAATTTAAAAAAATTATGAATTTGCGTATTTTTTTTTCAAAGATAATTTTTCCTTATAACCATTTTTTAAATTGAATTGAACTGGCGTATTTGACTGATATATCTTCTAATTTAAACGAGCTCCACCACTCCATGTAGGGAAGGATGACTTCGTGTTTTACGATGGCAGATAAGATCGACGGATACAAGCGAAAGTTGGAAATATGGAAAAGTCGAATGACGAGAGATTGCTATGATATGTTTCACTAGTGTAAGCCCGTTGAATATCAACGCCCGCTGAATTTTAAATTACGTAAAGCGCTTTTTTAATAGAGATCCCCAATAATTGTGACAAAAAAAAAAGTTTATATAGCTCCATCTATGTATTATAGCAATCCCGTAGTATCGATAGTATCAATAGAGTGATTTTGTAAAAATCAAAAAACAAAAAAAAAAAATTTTTATACCTTATTTTTATTATATTATAATTATTAATTATTATATATATAATAATTATAATTTTGTAAGTAAAAAAACAAAAAAAATAAATTGTTTTTTTAGGTATGTAGGTAATATCGATATCGATCGATATAAGATTTTAATAAAATATCTCTTTGAAATATCACAAGTGAACACTTAAAGAATTTGGCAGAACGTTTTGAGTGGTACTTTCCAGGAGAAGAAGATCCTCGGAAAGGAACTGGATGGATTCGAAATCCATTTGTCCCACTGAAAGATGTCTTAACTGTCTCTATGTAGGATAAATTATTGGAGCTGGCTGCAGATGAAGGAATGAAGATGAGTTTCGAGACAATATCACTTGCTTTCTTCTGGATTTTTAGAAGCTAAAACAGAATATCCCGAGCTTGCTGAGATTTCGCTTAAAGTACTTCTTCCATTTCCATCGACCTATCTTTGCGAAACTGGGTTTTTGACGATGACCGTCATTAAAAAAAAACATAGGAATTGTGTGGACATTCATCCTCCGCCACGCGTCGCACTATCCACAATAGAACCACGACTGGAGAAGCTAGTAAAGGCGAGGCAAGCTCATTCTTCAGATTAGTGAAAAATTTAGTTTTTATAGAGCTATAATAGATGTATATAATATTTTAAAACTAAATTTGAACCCTAGGAATATAGGACGTACATGCCATTAGAGGATGAAATCGGAATTTATACATAAAAAAAAAAAATTCGGGTGTGGCCAACCCATGACTTTATCCATATATTTGAGGAATACAAAGAGTAACGAAATTAATTTTTTAAGTACGTAAGTAAATAAAACGCATGCACACCACCACACCGACCAAAATACATACATACATAAATATCATGAAATTACTATGTTGAGTGCGCGCGCGTATGTAAAATACGATCTTCGGCATATATTCAACTACCACTTCCGGCCGGCGGATTTTGATCAAAACCAATCAATTGATCAATTTTTATATGAGAATTATAAATATAAATTTTCGACCAGATCGCCGAGCAGTTTCAGAAATATTCTGTCGTAAACTTTTCGATGAAAAAAAAAAACCTACTTCCGGTTGACTAATTTTAAAGATTTATTTTTTTTAAATATCAATTTCTCCCAAAATTACAACATTACAATATTGTGACGATACTACATATTTAAAAGGTCGAAAAAAATAAAAAAAAAAAAATCGTTCAAGAGTAGGAAAAACTGCCACTTCCGGTCATCAGAAGTTGACTAAAATCACAGTATCTCTTACGTCTAACGTGAAAACTATAGATATGAAATTTCGACAAAATTCCCGGAGCCGTTTCGGAAATATTGTGGTAAAAGAATTTTAGAATTTTCTACAAGAAAAAAACCCTACTTCCGGTTCCCTGATGTTGACCAAATTCCTTATGGCTCTTACACCTTACGTGAAAATAATAGATATGAAATTTCAGCTTGATAGCCTTGATAGTTTCGGAGAAAACACACATACAGACACACACACGCATAAGTACACAGACACACAGACATTTTTTAGAAATCATGAAAACGTGATCAGGGGATGATACTCGATACAAATCAGTCAAAATCTCAAGGTCGATTTTTCGCACGATCACAATACATACTTTATCCGATTAGGATACATACGAAAAAAAAATTATTTTTCCACTGTTTTGTTTTGTCATCGTTTTGTTATACATATTGTATATTTATATATTTTTATAATATTTATAATATTTTCTTTTATATGTATGTGATTAATAAATAGATTCGACAAAAATAAATATTTTATTTTTCCACTGTTCTGTTTTGTCACTGTTCTCTTTATCGCTTTTCTGTTTTGTCCTGTTCTCTTTTGTCCTGTTCTCTTTATCGCTTTTCTGTTTTGTCCTGTTCTCTTTTGTCGCGTTCGTTTTGTCTTGTTCTCTTTTGTCATGGAACCACATAATAGAATACGTAAGAAATATATGAGATAAGTGCAGTGGGTTAAGTGCAGTGTTTCTCAAAACATAAATAACTCAAACTCGAGCGGGCAGAAAAACAAACGCAATCAGACAATTTAATTATTAATTTCGAATGCAATAAACTCATATAATAAACGAAATACAAGCCTTTCGACAAGTATCTAATCATACAAATATCAAATCATCAGCAATCAGCAAACTGACCAACCGGTGGTGATCAACTGATCACAATAAGTTTGTTCAAAACTTTTGTGAATAAAAAACACATACATATGTATCTCTGAATAACGCAGTCAGTGAAAAGAGGTAAATAGTAAGTTCACTTCGAAATGTTTTTTTACTCTATACATAGCTTCTTACGAAGTGTATGTTTGTCCCGAAATTATCCTATACGTATAAATTAACCATATAATTAACGTTTAAAATCAAAAGAATATGTAAAGAAGGATGTATGTACATTGTACACGTCGTACTTCTTCCTCTTCAGTATTTAAGAGTTATACCCTAGTTCAGTGCTTCCCAAACTTTTTAGTATCGCGACCCATTTTTTAGAATAACAAAATTTCGCGACACACCTAGCATTAATGGAGATGAGGGCGGTGGTACTTTTTATTAAGTACTGTTTTTATACATAGCAATATTTAGTTTTGTTTATATTTATATAATTTATAATTAACGAAAACAAGCAGCTGGGATAAACCATGTACATCCGAGGACTCGTCCAGTTGCAATGAGAAAAATTTACTAGCACCATCTTCTGCCCACTGGGACATTTCATCGATTCTGCACGCAACCGTGGAGCGATTTTTCAACATTGCTGGTGTGATCCAAAAGCTTCGTTTTCAACGACAAGCCGTTCAAGTTGTCTTTCAAAAAATTCTGTTGGATTGTTTTTCAAATCCGAATGCTTCGTCTAAATATGCCGACGCAATTTGTTCGGTCGCATGCTCTCGTTCGTATGTACATCGCGGAAAATAACACACTGCGACCGTGATCTCCATTCCACGAAGATCCGATTTTTAAATAATTGGATTTTTTCAAATAATTTCATATTTCAAAAGCTTTTATAACCAACCAAAATTCGGCTCGCGACCCACAGTTTGGGAGCCGCTGTACTAGAGGAAGAATTCATAATAAGTGATGATTCAAAAGGAATGGAACGACGCATTCGAGTAATATTTTCACTCATGTTCCAACGCAACTACAATTCGATTAGTGTCCTTTCGCTGTCGTCATTCCTTTATTGGCGAGGAGAATTGCGAGGGTTACAATTTGGCGCCATTTTCCCATTAAAAAAAAACATTAATTTCAAAAACTTTTCATGACCCACCAAAAATCGGCTCGCGACCCACAATTTGGGAACCGCTGCTCTAGTTTGCAATCTTTTTTCGATTATTTCAGTCAGTGGCCTTTTGCTTCATGACATTACATATAGTTGTTACTGACAACGTTAGTATCAGAGCGTTCTACTATTTATCTGTCTTTTGTGCTCTTTCACCTTCTTCTCTTCCCTTCTCTTAATGTACTTCCAAGCTCAAAATTTTGGTTAGCGCTTCTTTAAAAGATGCTTTAAGAAGCACTGGTTTGGTTTAATATGTTGTGGGTGTGTATCATATATGTACATATGTATGTAGTTTGGTGGGGTGAGCCGGAAAGCAGTAGCACCTGTGCGAGGACAGATGCTGCCAGCGCGCGTTACTATTGGTCCAGATCTGTTTTACCTCGCACTCGCCAAACTTTTGAGATGGCAGTTAAGAATACTTATACATACATAATTCGTTAATTTATTTAAAAAAAAACCGGGCCAAATAGAAGTATGGACTTTAGTATTAAGTATTTGCTGTTTTACATTGACATATCAGGTGTAACATACAGAAGAACAGGTTTCATGTTTTTTTTTTTGATTAATATAAATTCAGCAAAAAAAAACTACGAAATTTTAATTTAAAGTATGACCGTTTGGTTTTCTCATCAAGAATCTCATCACGAACGTGTCAAGATTGGAAGACGGAAGTCGTCGCAGCTTAAGGAAGTACGTCGATGATTACGATACATGGTAGAACAATCAATACAATGGCCGAGGGACAAAAATATAGAGACACGAGCGATAGTCCTTAGTAAGCGAGTAATTATCCGCCACGAAAAGGAATATTTTAACAGTTTTAACATGTAATAGTATAGTATAAATGATTCGCGTACAACTAAACATGAAACGTTTGTGTGCAATGAATTAAATGTGTGTGAAGTTTCAAGGTAGGCAAAATCAAAACGGCAGATGGTGAATGGAAGTGGACCTCGAAAACTGCAGGTACACGAACGAGCTTACAAAAAAAAAACGTACCAGGTGTTTACGTAGAACAGATAATAGGATCCTCAAGAATTTGATGTACTTAACCGCGACGCTGTGTGCGAGAGAAACTCACATAAATTCATACACACGTAAAAAGCATTGTACGTTATATACCTGTAGTTAGACTTACCATAAAATTTCCTTTTCAAACCGGGACACCTTCGAGAATTTTCTTGAAGTAGTTAGTGAGCCACTTTTATGTGATTTTAGATTGAGAGAAGTACTTATATGTAGATTCGAAGTATTTACGATTCAAAAAGGGCTAAGTAATGAATTGGTTGAAAACAAAAAACAATTATTTAGTAATAATTTTTAATTACTCTTAATTGAACATAATTTATTATTAAAAAAAAGTTAACAATATTTATCACTAGCGTGAACTTTCTTTAAAAATTATTTGTTATGTCACTACAATTTAATTCACAATTAACTTTGCAGCGCAATAAAGCTTTTACAGTTGATAAAACCATTTTACCTCTTTCTTCAGACCATATGTTATTCATTATTGAAAAAATCCTTTCAACCGGTGCAGATGTGCCTGCAGACATGCTGAAAATGTATTCTATAATTTGGACAAGATTGGGCAACGAAATGTTCTTTTCTTTGAAATGACCGAATAATTTTATCCATTTTTCTTCGCAACTTGCATTTTTCCAAATGTTATAGTTCGCAGAACAAAAACCTTTTGCAATCACCACTTCATCAAACAGTTCATCCATCTTTATTGCACTATTTGCAAGAGTTTCATTAATTTTTTCACCTGATGCTTCAATTTCAGATCATCTTAATTCATTGTTGTTTATCCAAATAAACGATTCTGCTCCACCAAAACTATTTTCCCATAATTCAATGTAAGAAAGACATCGATCATAAAATTTTGTAAACTCTTGTAGGATTGTATTAATATTAATATTTCCATTATCACAATCATTTTCAAAGAACTCTTTTATCAACACTGGACAATGTTCTTGCGAAAAAAAGTACGACTTCAGTCCCTCATAGATTTCAAGTATTCTATCGATAGCCGGAAGTAACGAAAGAAAACGTGTGTTGCCATGTTGAAGAACCTTTTCATACTCGATATCTGCAAATTCACAGAACTCTTTCAGTTGAGTTACTCGAACCGTATGAATGTGACAATATTTATAAATTTTTACTATTAAAGCTTCTATTTCAATAGGTAGAACATCAACTGCAGTTGGACGACAGTTGTGAACGATGTGAACACCGCAACCAATGCCCACAATATTTCTTCCTAGTTCCTTCTTCACTCGACTGTAAATATTGTTTTCTCCTCTCCGTTTGACACCCCCAAAATTGGTATTGCAGTTATCTCCACAAAAACCAATTTTTTTTTTTTTGTTAAATTATGGTGTTTGATAACTGAC
The DNA here is from genome assembly GCA_022651745.1 of Parapsyche elsis. Taxonomy (NCBI): domain Eukaryota; kingdom Metazoa; phylum Arthropoda; class Insecta; order Trichoptera; family Hydropsychidae; genus Parapsyche; species Parapsyche elsis. The sequence goes on along the minus strand of JAGVSN010000005.1, from coordinate 4,508,429 downwards.
ATTAAATAGGTTGTCAATATTTCTGCAGTTTCACCAGGAACTGATTGAAAGTCTAAAAACTTCTACTCCACAATCTGGTACAAAATATCGCACAACACATGGCACAGTTTTAATTTCTTTCCTGTTGGAGGCATCAATTGATATTGTCACAAAATTTGCTTTGATTAAATCTTCACAAAGTTGCTGAAACAACAGTGGCTCAATCACAATAACAATAACAGCTTCACATTTTGTTCTGGCTAGTCTAAAGTTTGTTTCAAAAAACTTTGATATCAATTTAGATGAACAATCGGCAGACTTGAAACTGAGATTATGAATTGCAACATGAAATGGAAAAGTTGCTTCTTTAGCAGCTATTAAAAATTCTTTGTTACCTGGATCAGCATGTTTAAAATGTAACACTATTTTTGAGGAAGTTCCTGCCGCTGCTAGACTAACCTTATGTCTCGCACATTTCAAGTGACTTTTGATGTCCGAACGCCCACCATGAGCCACCGAAAATTCCGAGGAACAATGATCACATTTCACTTTGTCAATATGACCACGAATTTTTTTTAAAAACGGATAATCCCGGCTCAATTCATCAGAAAATACAGTTTCTTTTTGGCATATTGGGAGTTAAATTAAATTAATTTAACACCGACTCGAGCAAATTACCTACACAATCTGAAATAATTCGCATGCGCAAACCGTTGCACAAAATTGCGCATGCGCGGTGGCTGAGCAACTGACGAATTTGCGTGATACCGTTTGTTTTAAATTTTTTTCCAAATGACCGGGACAAAATGACAAACTGGTCGGGACGCCGGGACACTGGGCTCAAACCGGGACAGTCCCGGTCAAAACGGGACGTATGTTAAGCCTACCTATAGTCTATATATAGTAAGAGAAGTGTGCGAGTTCAAAAGAAACCATCTACTTATCTGCATATTTACCAGTTGGAATTCAACAGTTGACGTTGGATGGTTGCATAGGTACTTTTAACAATGACAATATATGTATGTATGTACATTGAACATTGTACATCTCACTCCAATATGTATGGAAAAATGTATGTAACGTATACCCACCAATCAAACTTGTTAATTTGTATGACATTATAATTTAACGATTCATTATCCGGATGTTCTTTTCTTTAGTATATTTTCGATTTGCATCCTACATAATATACACATATTAGGAAATACTGGTCTAAGCTTTACATTCATATGATATTGTGTTTAAAATAACGGTTATTTGGCAGATGATATCACTTTTTATGAATATTTTAAAAAGCACATGCGATCGCTGTTTTATTTTCCACACATGTACCTACGTATAGAAGTGCGTTCAATTAAACACATTTGCCATGTGGAAATTTTAAATGGTTTCAGTTATGAGACGCCCAATCAAGCGATGCTCAACTTGTTTCAGTCCACGGATCAGTAATTTTAGAATACACCAATACCTCGTTATACGGCCTAGATGCGTTGCGAGAAAGTTGGCCGTAAAGCGAAATGCCGTATAATGAATCATTTATTTTGATACAAGCATACAAATTTCAGAGACTCCGTTCCGATTTCGTAGATAAATTCAGAAATGTAACGCTAATTTGTATATGTATGTAAAATGTAACTGTGGCGATACATTCCAATGATTTTGTTTAACAACTCGATTTGTCTTTCTTTTACCATATAACATGTAAAGTTTGGTTTAAAGAATGGTTTCGGCGAAAAACCTACAGAAATGCAACGCTTATTAAGTCTGGAAGCAATAAATTATAAGTAATGGGTAACGATATTGCAATCGCATTGTCTATCTAACCATCAACCGTTTTCATATAGTGCAATGTACACACTGATGTAAAAAAAACGACCATTCGTTCCAAAAAATGCTCGGAAAAAAATACAGTCAAAAATTGGCCGTATATCGAAACATTTTGGGGCCGTAAATCGAAACTGAGCTATAATTAAAAAAAAAAAGCCGTTATAGCGAGGTATGGGTGTATTACAATTTTATTTTTCAGCTATCCAAACGTATGTACATACATAATAAGTAGAGTAACCCAGGGGCAAACGGACAGGCTTATGCTATTTTTTGATTAGCTTCATATCTATGGGTTATAAATAAGGGAGTGAGTGCTTAAAACATAATAATAGGCATTCAGAATAATTTCAAATGTTTTTTTATTAAAATAAATCTTAAAATAAGTCTATAAAACAATAAAATAAAAAAAAAAACGAAATGTCCGTTTGCCTCCTCACAAGGGGCAAACGGACACTACGTTTCAATCGTCATTTTCGCACCGAAAACACATGAAATGTGGGTCCTCTCCATTTAAATCACATTCCTCGTGATACCACGTGGAACATGTGGTACATTGAACCCACTCTTCACTTTCAATGTAGCACTGGTGGTAGGATCCACAAATTTCCTCGGCTTGATTTTTTTGTTATTTTTAGATTTTTTTTCGTTTTTTTCTCGTAGCCTTTTTTTTTTTTTGTCTCTAGAATAAAACTTGGCGACGTCAATATTCTGGATTCAGTCTTTTTTCGCCCTTTTCTAGTAGTTACTAAAAATGCCTCTGGAGTTCCAGAGGCATTTTGACTACTTTTACAGCATTGACTGCTTCAGCCATCGCCTCTTCGCCCCAGGAGCATCGCGGAGAGGTCCTCGGTCGATTACGCACGATGACTAAAAAAAAATAGAAAGCGAAATCGATGAAACACTCCGATACAATATAGTGTCCGTTTGCCCCTTGTCGTAACTGTCCGTATGCCCCGTGGAGTAAAATCTGATATTTAGTAAAATAAAAACTAAATGTCACCACTTGGTTCATTTTAAATTCTCTCCCCGGTTGCCCAACGTATCGGTCATCCAATAGAAACATCACCTCACGAAAATCGATCACTTCAACTATACTTTATTTCAAGTTAAGTTTGTAAAAATTCTGCTAAACGATGTTTAGACTCACCTACTTAGCATAGGTAACTCGGGAAACACCAAAATTTGTTATCAAAACAGCTGATGTCGGCGGATTACGTTTTTTTAAACCGACGGCCAGTATACTGTGCACGACCTGCCGCAATAAAATGGCCGAAAAATGGCGAAACTTGGTGAAGAGGACCAAATACCTTAGGAGGCTGTCCGTTTGCCCCGGTGTCCGTTTGCCCCGGTGTCCGTTTGCCCCAGGGTTACTCTATGTATGTATGTATGTCGATACATATTTGAAAAGAGATTATTATATTATTTTCTTATAAGACTAGAAAATGAACAACGAATATCGTTTGCCGCTGTGTGTCTATTATTCTGTTTGGACTATGAGCTTCCAACAAAAACAGAGCTTCCATCTCGTACAAGTTGAGGTAATTCACTAAGTTGAGAATCGTCGACTTTTTTCAACTTGAATTGGATTTCATTCATTCAATGTGTAAGTTTAGATTGTGCAAGTGTGTATGATTCGCCGACTGAATTGAAAAATCAAAATTTGATAGAACACAATTCTAAAATAAGCACGAGGAAACTATCACACGTATATTTAGAAAACCAACAATGTAAATTCATCTTCTTGATTGGTCGATCATTTCGCCATTATAACCAGTATTGACGGAGTTAGCGTCAATGAAATGATATCAGAGTCTTAATATAGATATGAATGTCGAAGAAACTGCACTTATCGTATTCAAAATGATATAACAGAAACAAAAAAGGTATTGCGACTGTAATACAATATTGTGTACATATGTATGTATGTATATAGGGCAGTGCTTCCCAAACTTTTTTACTTTTTAAATAATTTAAAAAAATTACATTCCTTGGAATGTGAATTTTGAATTTTTCGCGACCCACTAAACGAACCACAGTTTGGGAAACGCTGATATAGGGTATACCATATTGGTTCCATATATTATGTACACTGCATTTGTAAACGATCTGAAATAAATGTGTGCAACGTACATACATGAAATAGACCAACTGCAGAATTTATTGTATTAATAATTTGGAAATACAACAAAAAAAGTAAGGAAGTTAAAATTCGACAACTCACAATATAATAATTGTAGCCGGGTGCACTGGACTGTCACGTAAAACAGAAGCCAACACCATGGCCAAATGGTCAATTGGGGACCTCAACAACACACATTGTCAATTTAAGTTCGTGTTTCCCTACACTGTTATAAATTTATTTTATAAACTAAACTTCTGTTAATTTAATTGTCTAATCCAGTGCTTCCCAAACTTTTTACTACCGCGACCCACGTTTTGGAAGGACAAACTTTCGCGACCCACCTAGTTTTAATGGACATGATGGGGGGGGGGGGGATTTAAATTATTTTTAATACTGTTTTTATACTTAAAAATTTATAGTTTTATTTATTTTTAAATAGCTTATAATTAACGAAAACAAGCAGCTGGGATAAACCTTGTATGTACACCCGTGGACTCGTCCAGTTGCAATGAGAAAAATGTTTCTAACTCACTAACTCTTTATATCAGCTCATCTTCTGCCTACTGGGTCATTTCATCGATTCTGCGCGCAATCGTATTATAAGCGAAATCGTTTCGACTTCTATACAGTCAACCCTCCTATAGCGTTGAGATAGGGACCAGGGGCGGCTGGTCCTAAGGAGCGCTGGAGCAGTGAACTCCCACTCTAAAATACTAAATTTATACCCAATCTAGATATGCATAATTAGTATAAATACCCATAAAAATAAAGAAAAATGTAAAAAAATCCGTGCGCATTCGAAAAAAGTTGTGTTCGTGTGTATGTTTGTATGTTTTGCTAGCGAAGGAGTGCGTTCACGATTGCGCTCCTATGGGCTACAAATGATCACCAGTTTCATACAAAATCTCCATAGATGTGAGCGAGAGCTACTCGACTCGTCGACAGGTGAAACAGCTATATTCGTATGAAAAATGAAGCAAAATCTGAGCAGCGCTCCTCGTCGAAGTTCGGATATGTCCGTAAACGTTCGGAACGCAATGGAGTGGCCATTCCAAAAAAATTTGCCTGGACAAAGCGTCAGAAGCAACGGGGGGGGCGTGCGGGGGGTCTAAGTGCGGGGAATTCCCACAAAAAAGAAGTCTTATCTACTATTCTACAATATCTAATGAGTGACACACGACTCAGTCTCAGTGACTCGCGACTGACGTCATTTGTTTACAAACGATGTGGCGCGAAATTTATCTGTTTAGTTTTGTTACTGTGTTTGTTAAAATGAGTGAGTGCAACGTTACGTATATTAAAATGCATGCCAAGACCTTTGAAAAACGATTAGAAATAAGAACAATAGGACCTTCCCGACCCAACATAACCTTAAAACCAATATGTACCACAAATTCGAAAAAATATACGCGAGTTTTCAAATCAGAACAATATGGAAAAACATCGTGGCTGTGTGGATGTGTAGATACCAACAAATTTTTATGTTTTCTTATTTTCGCTGGTGGTGAATCTGCTTGGTGTGAATCGAGTGTGGATGATTTAGCACATTTGTCAATTAAAATTAAGAAAAATTCTTGTTGTGTGTTTTCACAGCAAAAAGAACGTCTGATGGGATTTATTTACAAATAAATAAAACTTTTTAAAATTAAACTATATTTTTAACTATTAAACTTTCAAAATTAAAATAAATTAACCAACTCGTGAGAAAATAGGAATTTTCTAAAAATATTTTTTTCTTTAATAGGAGAATCTAGGAGAATCATCTTCGTCAAGAATTCTAAAATTCGGTAAATTTTTTTTATATTCAACCTATATGTACATACATGTATGTATGTAGGTATTCTTTGTTTTTGACTAGTGAACCCCCTCTTTTGTTGGTCACCGGCCGCCACTGATAGGGACCACGCTATAGAAAGTTAGACACCCATACAAAATTTGGGGTTAAGTTTTTTTAATTGTATTTTGCGATTTGAAGCAAATCAAACATTTTACCCATTTTTATATTTCCAATGCCCTTGCATGTGTTTAGTTTGATAAAAATAGCTCGTGCCTACACGCGCGACGGAGCATTGACCTTGCATATTTAGTCCAGTTTTTTTTTGCTACTGATAAATATTTTCTAAGTGCACATACATATTTAAATGCACATTAATAATATATTTATGAAAATTCTAATTTATTTATTTATTTATTTATTTAATAATTACATGGAGAGGCGGCATAGCCGATAGGCCCATGGGGTTTGGTTTTTAAAATCAAATCAAAAAAAAAAAAAACAGTATTATAAATGAAAAGAAAGAATGAGAGGACAGTATTGCCAAATTTGAACAAAATAAAAAAAAAATAAAAATAAAAATAAAATAAAAAAAAAAACAAAGATAAAAAAAATAAATAACAAAAATAAAAATAGAGATAAAAAATAAAAATAGAGATAAAAAAATAAAAGAATAAGAAAAAACAAACAAAAATAAAAATAAAAACAAAAATAAAAATAAAAAATAAAAAAAAAAATAAAATGAATAATGGTCCATTTATTAAAGAATTACAAATATCCATTGTTTTTAAGAATAAATCTAGCTGATTTTTATATAAATTAACATTTTTTTGAAGTGACTATTGAATCTGGAAGACTATTCCAAACTTGAACCACTCTATTTGAAAAGAATGAATCTCTAACAATCTTATTTGATTTTTTTTTTTTGGAGTCTAAGAGTATGACCTCTTAGATGGGGTTCTCATTGAACATAATGAGGTTGGTCATATCACATGAATAATGATTATTTATTATTTTGAATACTTCAATTAAATCACCTCTTAATCTCCTCGTCTCCAATGTGGAGAGATTCAGTCTTTTCAATCTTTCATGATAAGGTAGTGATCGAAGTTCGGATGGCATTATATCGCGCGCCTATCTTGCCGCGCGCGGTAAGATAGGCGCGACAAGACGCGGCAAGAAAAAAATAAACAATAGGATCGAAGTTTTGGGACTTCATCTCAAAACTTTCCCTTCTATTGAAAGGAAGATTACTTAAGTACAATAGACGCAAGTTGCACTGATATTGTGTTTATGTTTGTGATATTGTGACACTGTTTTTAAAAGTAGTTAGGAACAAAAGAAGCAAATAACAAATACACATAGCTATGAAAAAATGAAGAGTCCACCTTGACAGTAATAAATAATAAACTCGACATCCAATATCCATGTTTCAGATTTAAAGGGTTGTAAATTAAATAACACCGTTTGTGCTCTGCTAGCCAACACATCAATAATAATTGCAAAAACATAAAACTGACAAAAACAGAGTGCCGTGCACGACAAATCGTATGGAAGTTGAAGAGATAGCAGCTGTGTTTATCACAATCGTCGTTGCAAAAAAGTGAAACGAAAATACTGGGTTCATCCCGTATTTGTACATATGTAGAACGTCATATAAAAGGCGCTTTACAAAGATTTGCGCAGGCATGAAGAGAAGTTTTACAATTATTATTGTAGAATGACCGTTGAATCATTTGACGAATAATATTTACTTATATATAAAACTTATTTTGGGACAAATAAAAGGACAAGATACTAATTTTCGTGATAGTATATGTGCTGAAAAAAACTTTTCGCGCCATCTAAACCCATAAAACTGCCGCGCGCGAAAAGCCGCGTTCAAAAGTCTGGCCTCGCGCGACCGCGCGGCACCGTCGCTATGCGCCCATCTAAACCCATGTTAAAACTTGCCGCGCGCGCCGCGCCTTTGCCGCCAAAAAAGTCTGGCCTCGCGCGACCGCGCGGCACCGTCGCTATGCGCCCATCTAAACCCATGTTAAAACTTGCCGCCGCGTTCAAAGCCTTGCCGCCAGCTCCGCGTTCAAAGACCGACCGCACGGCACCGTCGCGCCAGTGGGCTATGCGCCCATCTAAACCCATGTAAAACCATGTAAAAGCTAGCCGCGTGCCGCAAGGCGCGGCTAGCCGCGCGCGACGTGTCGCGCCAGTGGGTTATGGCCCTTAAGCTGTTCCAGTTGTCTTTCAAAAAATTCTAGTGGCTTGTTTTTAAAATCCGGATGCTTCGTCACAAAATGCCAACGCAATTTGCTCGGACGCATCCTATTCTCTGTTGTGCCTTCTTGTTTTCTTAAATTTTGTTGCATATTAATTTTACATATTTTATATATATTTTTTTCATATTTTATATTTTCCATTTTTTCATATTTTATTTTTAAATAATTAAAAAAAAAATCACATCCTTTGGAATGTGAATTTTGAACATTGAATTTTTCGCGACCCACAGTTTGGGAAACGCCGGTCTAATTAAATGTAATTATCATGTTTAAATTTGCGGTCAATCTATTAACAAGTATGTACATATTATGTACTGATTATTTATGTTTGTATTGCTGACACATTCACATTGACATTCGACTGTTAATCACTGGTTAACCATCCGATTATTTTTTTTTACTTTATCCTTATACATATGTCGGTATGGAGTATATATGTAGGTAGATAAATAATTGATTTTTTAAATGGACGTATGTATGTATGTATACCTACATATATATCACTTGCAGTATAAACAGCTCACACGGGGATATTGCACAAAACGTCCTCACAAGAAAGTTAATTACTTACTTTTATATTAAAACGCATCTATAGCAAAGGAAATATATTTCATTTGCTTTATAAGCATTCTCGTGAAAAGAATGCATAACAATAGAAATAGTGAGCATATTTTAATTTTGTTCCATAAATGGGTTGAGACCATATTTGTACACGGGATAAAAGAACGTGGGTTTGTTTTCAATTAAAAAAGTTAACTAACATAAATAATTTTTATGTGAAATATTTATTCTCTACAATAAACCTAAACCTAAAGTTATAAATCTGCACAGTGGGTTTTTACGGACATATTGTGTATGCGCCAAGATTAAGTGAAAATTTTTAATACTTTAGCGAGCATACATATGTAAATAATTGTATTTTTTATTGTTCCTTAGCACGATGCAACAAAGTAATAGCACTTTATCTCTCATTTAGATGTCAGCGAAAGCCACAATACATAATTAAAACAAAAAAGAAACCGAAGTCCTTTCTCAGATGAACTGTGAAAGTTAAGTCAACTATAAGAAATCGAACAATATTAACAAACTCTCAAATAGCTTAGAAGGAACCTTGACTTGAATTAATTGATTTTGATCCAGTTTTAGTTTTTTTGTTGTTCAAGTTGTGAAATGAATACCTGTATCAATTGAATTTTATAAGATATCCGATTCCATTTTGCTCTACTTACCTGGTGCAACTAAATTTCAACACATATACTCCTACACTTCAAACGGAAGAAGTTGGCATGTCAAGGTCGATAATTTTGTACAATTTCTTTTCTGGTTTTTTAAAAGCAATTTATAGGAAGTGGCTCTGGTCAAATGGGTTAGCTGATTCCTCCAGACGCCAGTCTAAATTTAGACGAATTCCCTCTTTCCGTTCCCCTCTTTGTGGCTAAGAATGTTCGTGATCTCCTGCAGAGCCATAACAATTCCCCGATAAAAATATGGATAAACACAAACACAACAACGAAGCCGTTACTCGTTCGTTACTGTCTCCATAAATTTCAACAAAAGTTTTGATAAAATCCGATGAATTATCTGGAATGTGTTTATGCATATTTTTCGTTTAGCAGAGCTGATTTATTATGATTCAGAGCTATGGAAATATAAACTAAATTGAAATCCGTCACTATAGAACTAAAATTATAAATACAACTTGAATGGATGGAGACGTCTTCAAATTAATGTGACGGACCAATGACTACGTAAAAGCTATAAATTCGAGTCAATCTTCAAACACGAGTGTCAACTATGTGTACGACTTGTTTCATCAACTACATAGGTACACAGTTTTATAAGTTAAAAGGTCTCAATAAAAAAAATTCGGGTGTGGCCAAACCATGACTTTATCATGACATATATGTATTTGAGGAATACAAAGAGTAACGAAATTATTTTTTTAAGTACGTAAGTAAATAAAACGCATGCACACCACCACACCAACCAACATACATACATATCTATCATGAAATCACTGTGTTGAGTGCGCGCGCGTATGTAAAATACAATCTTCGGCATATATTCAAATAGGAAAAACTGCCACTTCCGGTCGTCAGATGTTGACTAAAATCACAGTATCTCTTACAGCTAACGTGAAAACTATAGATATGAAATTTCGACAAAATCCCCGGTGCCGTTTCGGAAATATTCTGCGGTAAACTTTTCGACAAAAAAAAAATCTACTTCCGGTTGACTGATTTTAATGATTTATTTTTTCGTAACTAGCAATTTTGCTCAGGAGTACAAAATTACAATATTGTGACGATACCACATATTTAAAAGGCCAAAAAAAATAAAAAACAACAAATCGTTCAAGAGTAAACTGCCATTTCCGGTAGTCAGATATTGACCAAAATCACAGTATCTCTTAAGGCTAACGTGAAAACTATAGATATGAAATTTCGACGAAATCGCCGGTACCGTTACGGAAATATTCTGTGGTAAAAGAATTTTTGAATTTTCCTACAAAAACCCTACTTCCGGTTGACTGATGTTGACCAAATTCTTTATGGCTCTTACACCTTACGTGAAAATAATAGATATGAAATTTCAGCTTGATAGATTTGATAGTTTCGGAGAAAACACACATACAGACACACACACACAAGTACACAGATATTTTCCAGAAATCATGAAAACATGATCAGGGGATGATACTTGATCCAAATCAGTCAAAATCTCGAGGTCGAATTTTCGCACGATCACAATACTTTATCCGGTTAGGATAAAGTAAAAATAATTTGATATGAGAAAACAATTCTGATATGTATCAACATAAACGTTGACGGGTTACTATCATACAAATACAATATAGAGCTCATTAAATGTTCCAAATTATAATATTCTTAAATGAATTATTTATCTTGTAGTATAATTAATAGGAGTTTGTAATGCATCGCCTGAAATCAATTCAAATTAATTCAAATTAATTGTTTTTATTGTGAATGGAATATTTTAGCGATGAACATCGGCAGTTAATGAGTTGAATTCCCCACATGGCGTTGTTGAATTGGTTCAAATTGAAGATCACCCACCGCCCAGCCATTTCCTGCACTCAGAACTGTTGGGTCACACAAGTCACCGATTGTAACCGACTAAACGCACTGGCCCTTTTCACCTCGATTCATCACGCTGGTCATTCACAATTTAAATGATGAGAAACAATCATCGTTAACTGGCGACAGTTCACTCTTTACGTGAAACTTTTGTCTGCGGTAGTAGTAGAAGTAACTTTACGAAAATTTTCCTCATGGTGGGTACTCACCGACGAATCGAAGGCGAATTCGGGCTATTTGGACGCTATGTGGACGTCGCAGCGAATGCGAACCGAACGATCGCTTCGCTGTTCGCTTCGCTAAGTCTCGGAGCGATCGTTCACAGCGAATGGTTTTTTGTCGCTTTGCTGCTCCACAAAAACAATTTTTTTGTGTATGTATTTATTTATTTGAATTTTAAACACTCATATGGCCCTTACATAAACGTTTTTAGTGTGACGTACAATCAAGATCAACATGAATTGTGAATATGTATGCAGGTAAATTTTAAATGCAGTTATACGGCTGAAACTTGACTGAATTTGAAATAAAATTGTGCTTCTGTGTGTCATTTTTATGATATCAAGCCTTGAAAGTATTCGCGGGCGCATATACATACATACATATGTACATACGAGTGAACCCATACTATATAATATGTACCTATGTATGTACATACATACATACATATGTATGTATATGTACCTATGTACGATTCCCCGAGGTAAGTTTTGTAATGTTTACAATATTTACCCGCAGATTATATATATACGTAAAAATATATAAAATTCAACCCCTCATCATTTTTTCTGAATTTCATTGTAAGTACGAAATTTTCGAAAGTGAGTTAATTGTTTTATTGTTTGGTGATTTATTGTTACTATTGTTGATAAGTACAACTGCTCGCCAAGATGCCACGAACAAAGACGATATGCACAAAAAAATAAGGGTTTATTAAAAAAATCGTTTGATGGGACCGCTCTTGCAGCGAAAATGAACCGAACGCAAATAGTGTATTTTTTTAATAGTTGGGCTATTGCTTAAGATTTTATTTTGTTAATTCTGCCTATTGTATTTCCGTTCGAGGGTCAACATTCGCTTGATATACGGTCCGAAGATTTTAGTGTACAACCAACGAAGCGAATCCTATCGTTCGCTTCAAATTTGCTCCGAATTCGGTTCGCGTTCGATTCGGCGGTGTGTACCCACCATCATTGACAAAAAAATGGTAATCGTATGTATTTATAGGTATAGTATAAAGATTTTTTGAGCTATTTACTTTATTTCGACTGACAATACTTTATCAATCATTGGCTGGAGTCATTGAAATGAAACTTAGCTACTTATAGCTACCTGAAAAAAAAAAAAATAGTACGAGTTCCGAAATATCTTATTCTAATGCCCGCGCCAGACATATGTTCAAAGATGTGATCAAATAAGTGTTCACATGTGTGGCACGGGCATTTGATACTATTGTCACATATTTGATCACTTAAGTGCGCTTTGCCATTCCGTGTCGGTTTTTTAGCGCATATCAAAGGGATAAAAGTCCAAATGTTTGTGTGCCTGCCACACTGCGCGAATCCCAGTTGCGCGAGCGTCGCCGTGGAGAGCTTTTAACACATATCTGGCAGATACAACAATATGTGAACAAATGTGTGAGCAAAGTCTTCAAAGAAGTGATCACTTCTTTGAACTTATGTCTGGCGCCGGCATAAAGGTGGCGTACTTGAATATCAAGCGTTGGCTCTTCACTATTTGACAAACATTTAACCGTCTGCCATAGTGAAGTAACTAAGAAAAGATACTCTGCAGTGATTTCCCATTGCCTTCTGGTGGGGAGGGAGGGATAGAAGGAACCGACAATGATTTGGTAGGTAGTAAGGAATTTGTTTCGGTGGTGTCAATTTTATGGAACCGTCTCACGATTAAGTTGGATAAATTGGCAAATTCTAACAGGAGACGGCCGATCGAAAATTAGTAATATACAGATATTGCCAGTGACGATATTAATTTATAAGGTCGAAAAACATTTTTCGACATGCGGGGATCAAACCCCAGACCTTTCGTTCAAGAGGCCAAAGGTCTAACCGCTGAGCTATTGCCTGGCTATCCCAGACCTTTCTTTCAAGAGGCCAACGCTCTAACCGCTGAGCTATCACCTGGCTACCCTCCAAACCTTTCGTTCAAGGGGCCAACGCTTTAACAGCTGAACTATCGCCTGGCTATCTAAAGATAATAGGAAGTAAATCTGCAATTTTGCTCTATCTCCATACAAAGTGCCCTTTCCAAAGATTAAAAACAGTAAACACTAGTACACCCGCTTCTCTTTTTGCACGGGGGATACGTTCCAGAGACTACCGTGTAAAAAAAACGTGTAAAAAAAGATACAGTGGACATATAAAAATGAGAGATAGGTTCCATTACTTAAAATCGACTCTAAATATAAAATTCTCAAACCCAAAAAAAAAAAAAAATTTATTTTTTATTTATACAAAAAAATATTTTCATTTTTTTGTTAATTGTTTTAAACTTGAATTAATTTTATTAGTTTCAGTTTGTTAAGCATTTATTATTTCATACATGAAAATAGCATTTTTCTTTTCATTAATTTTTCACCAATTCCATCGATTAATATGGTGTTATCATAAAATTAAACACATTCCTAAAACGAAAAATATTGCAACATGCAACAAGATATAATATTATATATCAGAATATTGAAATACAAAGCAGAAAAAATAATAAAAGTTAGAAAACTAATGAAAAGTGACAAATTTTAATGAACTCTTTTTCGCACTTTTAGGGATCAAATGCGTATGTATAAGTAGAGCTAAGACCTCATAGTTAAATCAGTGGTATGCAACTCTTGATTAGTGTGCATTGTGCAACATATGAACGATCCATCTATTGTTGTTTTCACAACTCACCTAATGCCGATCCATATTTGCAAAACCCAAAATATGTAGAAGTTTTAGAGAAATAAAAATAAATTTTATCGATTTAAAAACGAAGACTATGCACTAATAATATAGGTTATTTTATTATTATTTTGCTAAATTCGATGCTTGTGAAAGTTTACACAAATTAAAGTTTCCTACCGGTATACATTTCTATATGTTTTGTTTCCAAAATGTTTCATAATTAATTTTAAAATATCATGAACTGAAAAGGTTTACGATCAGTGGGTAGATCTGAGCGATGCCATTGTAGTGAATTTTTGGCTTTTAGCGAAACTAAAGTGTACCATAAAAACCAGGAATATATGTATACTAGTGTAAGCCCGTTGAATATCAACGCCCGCTGAATTTTAAATTACGTAAAGCGCTTTTTTAATAGAGAAAAAAAAAAAAAAAAAAATTTTTTTACTTTATTATTTATATTATAATTATTAATTATTTTATATAATAATATTCTGCTATTTTGTAAGTGAGTTGTAATAAAAAAAAATAGTTTATAAAGCGCCATCTAATTGATCAAAGGGAAACGATAATTTCGATAATTTAATTAATACTCAGTTTTATTTTTATTATATTATAATTATTAATTATTATATATATAATAATTATAATTATAATTTTGTAAGTAAAAAAACAAAAAAATAATTATAGTTTTTATAGGTAGGTAGGTAGCAGGTAGCATTCCAGACCGCTTATATGGGTAAAAAAGGTCTCTCTCACCAACCGGCCAGTAGCCGATGCGTCTACGTGCTCGGTTACCGACTTCGACGTCGTGATTTCGAATCCCGCACAATCTGGTATTTTAATTATTTTTCCTCCTTTTCCTCCTTTATTGTAACTATAGGTAATGTAACTAAAGGACAAACTCACGGCCGGGCGATAGTGTATAGCATTAGTGCGATGACTCTTGAGCCTAAGGTCGTGGGTTCGACCCCCCGCCTGTTCTAGTGGTTTTTTAATATTTTTTCCTGAGCGAGCGTTATCAGCAGACAGACAGACAGACGGATTTCGGCTATTATATATATAATATAATACGACGCAATATAGGCGACCAGTGCAACACAAAAATTTTTTTTGAAAACCGTGTTAAAGCAAAAAAATCAGTGTAAAAAAATTAATTGGTCCGTTATCTTGAACCGTGTTATTTCAAAACCGTGTAAAAAAACAGTTCAAAAAGAGAATCGGGTGTATCTCTGATCTTGGAGTCTCGGAGTAGTTCGGGTTCAACGGTACTACATTTGTGGTGTAATCGTACGTTTAGCGATAAACTAATACGAGTGTGTATTAAAATTCTGTAATCTTTGTGTTTCATATCTTGACTTCTCGAGTCGATTTTATCAATATAAATAAATGTATAAAATTGATTATGTTTACCTCCAGTAGAGACTATGGCCATTAGCGTTAGTAAGATCAGCCACACAACACTACACACGCACATTTTCAACTTAACCCACATGACTATGCTGTGTAACAGTGCACTTATCACTTGAATCACAGTTGTTGGTGTTGAGGAGGATTAACCCTTGCGGGCACGCGTGGCCCCTTTGAGGGTGACCAACTTTGAGGAGAAGATCGCTAGCTGAAAATAAATAAAAAAAGAAAAAACGTCGGTCAGTTTAGGAAAAAGACAGTTTGAGGGGCCTGCTTTGGCGCTCGATGTGTGCAGTTGTGGCACGCGTCGAGCGCCAAAACAGGCCTTCAGGTTAACAAGTCTCATCGAGAAATGATGGTAAATATGCAATTTTCCCCGATTGTAATAAGAAGATAATTAATTTCCATTCCGTTTTCGTATTTGCATGTTGTTAAGCCGAAAAAATTCAAGGGGGTTTAATGAACACATCGCACCCTCACTTTTAAAAGGGACACAATTCAATTCATAAACGTCATTTTCGAATTATCACCATGAGTGAGTTGAGTAAATATAACCCTAACTTCATTATCTGATTGGTCAATAATTTTCAGTCATTATAATCATTCATCTTTTTCAGTCGTTCACCATCCACTGCTGGATGAAGGCCTCTCCAATCCAGTTGACTGCACACATTCTTCTCAATTCATTAGCCCATCGTACACTCGGTCTACCTTGCTTTCTTTCACATCTTCTCGGATATCATTCCAGTATTTCTTGATTCCATCTGCCATCCATTCTTCTCGCTATGTATCCAGCCCATTGCCACTTCAACTTTTTCACACGTTCCGCAATATCTGCCACTTTGGTCATGCTTCTTACCCATGAATTCCTCTTACGATCTCTTTTTGTTATACCGAGCATACATACATCTTTTCTTGTTTCTCTTTGTGCACTGGATCTTACGTACATAACATTCTTGAATTTAGCATCCACGTTTCACATCCATACGTCATAACTGGAAGTACGCATTGGTCGTATGCCTTCTTTTTTTAGCACAATTTTTAGTAAAGTTGAAAATTCAAACTTTACTATGTTTTACAACATTGTTTATTAATAGTTTTTTTTTTTACATTTATTAGAAAACCTGAAGCAAGGGTGCGACATGTGTATTTCAGATTTTGATTAAATACGAAACGGTCTCAAACAGAGCACACTGTTGATTTGGTTGGTCTAAAATTTAATATGAGCGTGCAGAAATCTTGACCAAATATTAATCGTACATATGACATTTGCAAAGTGTCGTTAGAAAAGACGCATTGCACTATGGTCAAATTCCATAAAATGCTACTAAATGAAACCGCGGATTTAAATTATATGATCCAACAGGTACTAAAACTAATGTGGATTGTGTAGTTTAACCTTCAACTAACATCATCAAATCATCATACAACATACTTGTAACCAAAACGTCAACGATTGTGAGTCACATAATGATGTTAGTGTGCATTCTAAGAACTTTTTCTATGACGTAGTTTACTAGTGTAAATTTTTTTTTTTACAAAGGCGATTGCGCACAAATATGCAAAATTGACTTTTGAAGAACATTATTCTTAAAATGAGGGGGTTGAATGTTGTATTGTGAGATATAGGGATGATAGGGTGGGGGAATAGGACATTAAAAAGCGCATGCTCCGTATATTACACGTGCAACCCCATGTCCGGTCAGATGACTCATGCACAACACATTTAGCATTAAATTCATCACTCATGTGCACATACATACATATTATACGTTGAGAAAATTATCCCATGTCTGCACATTGGTGAGTATTTCACGCTCCTCGTAATTAATTGTTGGATATGTATTTCAATATTCAACGACAATAGTGGTGAATGTGATCCCAAAAAAACTAGGATAATGTACGGGTAATTTAACGTGACTGTATATTTTGAAAGCATGTCAGAATTGTACAATTAAGTAAGTAACGTAATATAGTCCTTATCTGCGAAGTGCATGATGTTTGAAAAATTATTGATTATAAATTATAACAGATAACACGTGTGCGAATTTAACAACTCGTAATCGATGGAGGCCAGTGGGAATGAAAAGGGGATATGAGACACATTTTAATTATTTTGAGAAAGGTGATAAAAAATTGTTTTAAATAATTAAATTACAGTGTGCAGTCAAATATATATGCATATCACGTCCTCGGAGCACAAAGGTGACATGTCCAAAATGGTCAATTGTTCAGGGCAGCAGTTTTAAAGTTTGAAATGGTCGTCATAAATCGGGGGAACTTAATATAAAAATGATGATTGTACTCTAGATCTTTAGATGCTATTTAATTGTTGTTGAAGTCAATAATTGTTCAAATTGCATGCAAAAAGTCCATGAATATTAGTATAACTTTTGTACTATGTCATTTAGATGTGCTAATTGACCGCCTTGATAGAATAATCTAAGAAGAACAAATCTCCATTCATAATTCATTTTCGCAAAATCTTGGACATGTCACTTTTGTGCTACGAGGACGCGATATATGTATGTATGTACATATCTATATAGTTTTTAGTATCATTTCATATAGTAACGGTTTTATACTACAGCATTACTATGTAGTCACTGCCCATTGTCAGTGTCATCGGGTGGCTATCATTTATGTGTATGTATGTATATACCTATACTCCTGATAGTTATAAAATGCGAGCGCTTCGCGCTACCCGTGCCGTGAATGTATACGAGCGTTCCGCGGCAACCCAGCCAGCCGGACAGACCCTTGCACTACTACATATTTATAGTAATGGGGTCTACGAAAAATTTACCAATGTCGTATGGGGTCAACAATCGCAATAATTCAAGTTTTTTTTACAATATCGCGTACCCCTATAACTTTGATATAAATGAGTTAATATAATATGTACATATATTAAAATTTACAATTTTATTGAAAAAATAGGCAAATTGGAAAAATTTCAAAGCCTAATAATGATTTTAAATACTAAGCAAGTCTTGATTTTAAGATTTTTTTGCAATTCCTGTAAATTTGCTATTTGGAAACAAAGTATTGTTTTATCGTAAACACACTGTCCATTGCATTTGTGGATTTTCAGTGGAAAATTATTTCAGCGTTTTTACGACAGTGAAAGCATTCCGAAAACCAAAATTCAATAGAATGAAAGTCGTCTATGGTAATTGCTGTTTGGTCCAAAATAAATAAATAATTTATAAACTTTAAAGTTACAATCTCAAATAAAACGACGCTGACTTTTTGAGACTGTGATACATATTTTTAAATGAAATAAAAATTTGCAGACTTGAGAATGTGAAAAAGCTATTGGTCAATAAAAGCGCATGCCGCACACGCCTCGCAGACGTCTGTCTGCTGAAAGTCTATCCGTTTTACGAAAAAGAAAAATTCCAATGCGTTTCGCGCAATCGAGACGACACTTTTTGCACACATTCTCCATCCACAGCGAAACGGACCAAACGCTCGCCGGATACTGCCGGCACATTTCTAACACATACACACTACGAAGATAAGATCCCCGAGTCTTTCGGGAGATTCGTTCAGTTTACGAGAAAACAGGGGTCGGTTTCCAAGTTTCGGCGGATGGAAAACGAACGAATGGGCGTGTGTTTTGTGTGTATGTAACGTATAAATATTCACACGGTTGTAAACACGGGAACGATTCGCACAAACACCAATCTATCGGCGGCAGATTGATCTGTAGATGGGAGATGAAAATGGCTGACATTTGTATCACAGTGTGCGGAGGCCAACAACCCGTAGACTTCCAAAAACGCACCCCCATTATTATCGATTCGATTTGGCGACGGGATGCGGAGAGGAGCGAAGAGTTCGAGGGGTTTCTCTCGAGGGGAAAGAGGCGGAGTCTCCGGGGGCGAAAATTCACCTGTTCGTGTGTTTGAGAAGCTGTGGTCGGGTCGGGAAGTGATCGTTTTCGCAGCCGGAAATCGGCGACGCGCGACTCGTGAATATTTCACGGCACGCGCAAGGCGACTGATTCTTTTCGCTTTTGCCGAAACTGAGTGGTGGGGTGCGACCATTCGGAGAAGTCTCCGCCCACTTTCCCGAATGGTCGCGAACATTCACGATCGTCGTCGACGTTCGTTTGAATTTCGCGTTTCCGTTTGATTTTGTTGCACGTTTGTATTGGACGATGTGTCGTGAAGATCTCGAGTTTTTTTGGGTGTTCATCAATAAATAGATAATGAATATTATCTATTTTTTTATTTATTCAATTTTATATGTACCTACATATGTATGTATCTATGTATGTTGTACAGGCCTCTTCAACCCTCTTCCATTCCTGTCTGTCTTGAGCAATCTGCATCCACTTGACTCTACACATTCTTTCAATTCATCGGTACACTCAGTCTACCTTGCTTTCTTTCACATCCTTTCGGATACCATCAGTGGCGGACTGGCCATACAAGCGACATTGCCTGATGGCAAGTGGGCCCCGCTATCTGTTAAAATTAAATAACTTTTTAACTATTTCATTTTACGTGTGTAAAAATTTACAGGATATTGCACTTTGGATATTTCAACAAAACAAATTTCTTACGATATACACAAATAACTAATACCTGCTTTTACAGCCCCAAGGATCGGTTAACTTTTTTTATAAGGGTCGAAATGTAAGTTTTCAACATTTGCGTGGGCCCTTTTGCGCGGGCCCATTTCTAAACTCAATATTATGTATTTTGTATTTCTGTTGATTGCCAGTAAGACGTGTAGTACGTGCATATTCTATAAAATTATATATTATATAAAAAAAAAAATTGCAAAATATAATTGCACTTTTAATTTTTGATTCATGCATTTTTGCCAAATTTATTTAGCCCCGGATGGGCCCCCTTTGACTCCTGGCAAGCACTGATTTCAGTCCCAGTCCGCTACTGGATACCATTCCGGTATTTCACGCATCCCTCTTCCATCCATTCTTCTCGTTATGTGTCCACTCCAACTTTTTCACACGTTCCGCTCCATGCGTCTCTCTGTGCACTGAATCTTACGTAATGTACGCATGTATATGTATGTATAAAATAAATTACTGACAAGTGTTTAGGATTCAAAGGTCGCACAATATCAAATGCATTCATCTTTCCGATGAATCCTTGCACGCGAGTAGTAGTAGTAAGCTATTTATAATGCCTTGGTTGTCGCACGTAACAACCGCCTTGTCCCGGTTTTCGAAGGTTCGGTTCCCTGTCCCGAGAAATTCCTCTCGGTACGGTAAAAATCCCAGATTTTTGTAAGAAATCAATTTTTTTTAAATATCAACAGTGTGACATTTTACCTATTTTAAACGGGTACCCATTTTTAATTGTTTTCAAACCTAACCTTCTGGTTGATCTTTTGATCTCCGTGAAGTATGTACAAAAAAATCGGTTCTTGTCTGTTATATCCCCGCCGGAAGTAGGGGTACCAATGAAAGTGCTTCCCACCGTTTGACAATCCCTCCCCTGAGAGTGTATTGGAGAAGCGTGTATATGTGCATTGTTGACATTGATCTGACGTTTCACGTAAGAAAATTTGGCAATAATTGATCTACGTTAATACATCAATGATTTACTTCTAGAGCAGGGCAGATAGTCTTATAACTTTTTACCTTCCAAGTGTTCCCTGCTATGGTATACCTTGACTTTGATGACCTTGGCGCTCCCATATACGAACGATGACAGCCTGACAGCCGATACGATTATACTTAAAATCATTTGAGTTTAGGACTACCAGTTTGAATCCAATGAACAACCGATTGAAGAATGAACCTTCACAGCAAACTGTAACTTTGCTATAGCCCATTGAGTACATCTTCGACTGCGACGAGACTTATTTTGATATCAGAGAGACTCGGTTCAAAGTAGTCCGTCGTCGACCAATTAGTGCTTTGTTTTACATGGCCTACGTGTAAATCAGAGCAGTAATTGATGTTTAAAGACAATAACTATTTCGGGCACCATCTAAGTTTTAGCTGTTTCTTTCCATTTATTTATATTCGGTTGTAGGTATCTGAACAAAGCTATCAAAGGGATTCTTTGGTATTTAAAGCAACGGCTACGAAAAAAATTCCCAAAAATTTAATAAACAATCGACAAGTACTGGTAGGTAGCATCCAAAAACTTTTGTCGTCTGAACCATAAAGTGCGCCAGACACATTTGGAAGATATGTCGCAACACATTTGAAAGAGCTGAATACATTTCAGTAGAGTATAGCCCTTAAATTTATTTCGAAAATAATTTCTTATGCCAGGATGGAAAAATTATCGCTTCAATCCGCTTTTACTCTAAACTCACCCCCTGCTTCTAAGCCGTTTTAATCTTCAGCATAATTCACTTCATCAAATAGTTTCCGTACCTATAAATACTCTTCTTATCACAAGGTGTCCCCGCCAATAAAATTGCCTCTGCTACCCAACTCAATCAAGATATCGCGAATAACAGCGCTACCGTACGTGAAGCTTGCGATGGTTTAAAAGATTTTATTGTATTTAAAAAAATTAATAATTTATATGAATCGGTTCAAAGTACCGCGAGAGCAGATCTGCGTTCGTTGTTGACCGAGATCGATAACGATTACATATTCATTTATTTATATACATGGGCGGGCGGCATTTTAGGTCTTTTGTGATAAAAAAATACCTAGGTCATGACTAAAATGATTTTAAGTATAATCGTATCGGCTGTCGGCTGTCGGAGCGCCGATATCGTCAAGGTCAAGGTATACCATAGCAGGGAACACTTGGAAGATTATAAGACTATCTGCCCTGCTCTAGAAGTAAATGATTGATGTATTAACGTAGTTCAATTATTGCCCAATTTCATACTTGACTGACGTTTCAATATGTCAACAATGCACATATACACGCTTCTCCAATACACTCTCAGGGAGGCGATTGTCAAACGGTAGGAGGTGCAATCACTGGGGGTACTACTTCCGGCGGGGACTTAGCAGACAAGTACCAAAAATTTAGTATATGAGGACCTGTCGACCCCCTGATCCGACCCCTTCCAAAACCCACCTACGGTCTGACTTAGGGTATCATAAGATAGTATACCAAGTTTGGCGGTTCTGAGTTGAAAACTGTAGACTTGCATAGCGGAACGACAAACAAAGAAACAAACATTGAATTTTATATAGTAGATACATCAAATCATTGCGAATTTCTCATCCAAAAAAGTAAGGCGGTATATAATATTTATTAGGGTGCAAGTTCAGTGCTGCCAACTGCTAAAAGGCTCAAGAACAAATAGCAGAGGTGACAGCATTGTGCAATACGAATACAATACGTCAGTTTGACGTCTACGTTTGTCGTGGCGTGCCGTCTTCTCTTTTTTCCTGTTTCTCGCTTATCGCTCAACTGACAAAGCACGTTAGTCATCATTTACCATTCACCATTCATCATTCATCTTTGAATATGTATGTATACTCCATATTGCAACTTCATGTTAACCACCATTTGCGCCAATTATACCTAATCATTGTGCATATAACATTACGATACCATGAATATAATCATGTTGAACATATTTCGAGTTTTATCAATGGTATAAAATAACATTGAAATTTTCATATTTCATAATAAAATTTCAATGTTAATTCTAATTTTCTAGTAAGAACATGTAATAAATTGTCTCCCCTTTTTATGTATATTTTTTTATATCGTTTTTTTTTCACTTTTCTAAATGAACTCTTGATTTCACACTTGTGCCATATGTTTTCAGTTGATCATTAATATGGTCGACGGAACATCTATGATTATCATCAAAGTAAGTTCCGATTATAATATGAATGTTATTTGTTTAGTTTGCATGGTTTTACCTTGACTCACAAACACAGCATTCATTATTAATGTTTCACACGGCAGTGGATTTTTATTTCAGAAAAATTGTAATACGATATGCAATTATGTTGATATGAACAGTTAGTGAGAAAAGGTATAAGCAGATTGTGAAAAGGTGACTTTGTTTTTTTTTTCATGTACATGTTTTTTTTAGATAATATGTACTGTAAGATTGGTTTTTTTTCTCAAATTGTAGTTAGCTTGATTTATTAATATATTCTTTTATAAATAATTTATGTTTTACATATTGTATATTATGCATGGACAGAGTTATGAGCTGGAACAATACTACATATAACATACCCGATCTAAAGATCTTTTTTTAAATAAAAATATTATTAAAAGTAATTAGAATTTTACTGTTTCATAAAAAAATAATACCTAAAGCTAGAATTCATAGTTAATTGATACTAAATTTTTCCACACAATAGTGCGATCGTTTTATCTCTTGACCTAATATTTTTTGCTGTGTAAATTGACGCAAGATATTCGAACAGGTCATCATATCAAATTAGGTATTTATATAATAATTAAACGCGATAATATCATCATTACAAATGATATGTGAAGGCATCTTATATTATCTACACATACTCTCAATTAAATTTAATGTAAAATATATATATATATATATATATATAATTAGGTATGCACATTTAGCCATGCAAATATGTCCTTTACAAACTTTATAGTTTTTAACAGTTTCAAATTTGTATTTATCAATATTGAGTTTGATTTTACCTAGTATTTTATAGTATTTGCTTAAACTTTTACCGTTTTCAATAATAAAATTACAAATTATTATAGAACAAAATGAAAGACGAACGTCAACCACTTCTCATTGCTACAAATGAACCAGAAGCACACGCTATTCATCCAATAGATGTTATACCGTCTGCAATAATTTGTGATCAAGCAGAAGATGAAAGTAAAGATTCAACATCAGAAGCAGGGAAGTTGACACCTAAGAAAAATTATAATCCAATGCTTGAAAGAAATTTAGAACACCCAACATCCAACTTGGATACACTTATACATTTACTAAAGGGGAATGTTGGCACTGGAATTCTGGCTATGCCTGATGCTTTTAAAAATGCAGGCTTGATTGTTGGTAAGTATTATTCATTAAATAAGTCATTTTGAGTTAGATAAAGTCATCATTAAAATTCAACATCTCCTTGTAATTTTTAATCCTAAATAGGCTTTGTTGGAACTCTGTTGATGGGTATAATATGTACCCATTGTATGCATATGCTTGTTGGATGCGCTCACGAACTTTGTTACCGTTGCCAAATACCATCATTGGGATTTTCTGATGTGGTCTGTGTTGCATTTGAAACGGGTCCACAAAAGCTTCGAAGATATTCTAAAGTTGTAAAGTAAGTTCCAATGACTAGTTCAATATTAGCCACAAGCTGCACAAGGATTTTGATTTTAAAATTTGTTTTTAGGAACATCATAAATGTGTTTTTGTGCATAACGCAGCTGGGTTTTTGCTGCGTGTATTTTTTGTTTGTGGCCGCAAATATACAAGATGTTATGTCTAATTATCTTTCATACAATATCGGAGTACATTGGTGTTTGTTTATGTTACTGGTCCCGATGATGTTATTGAATTTAGTCAAAATTTAAAATATCTCACTCCTGTATCTTTGATTGCGGCAATATTGACTGTATGGGGACTTGCTATCACATTCTATTATATGCTTCAAGATCTTCCACGTGCAAGCAGTGTCAAACCTTTTGCATCGTGGACTCAGCTACCTCTTTATTTTGGTACTGCTATATACGCTTTTGAAGGAATTGGGGTGGTATGTATTTCCTTTATTTCCTAGAAAACTTTTGCTCTAATATTTCCAAGCTACAATACTCTTCTTACACCTTATTTCGCACATGTAGTTTCTTAGTTACTTGCAGCTAGTATTCTCAAAATATAAAAAAAATCAAAGAATTAAATTAAATCAAACTTAGTTATAATACATATAATCATGATTATCCAACGTTCATTTAAAAAAAATAAAAGATGTGCATCAGTAATTATTATCATTAGTGATTGATGTCAATAAAATGTTCAGGTTTTACCTTTGGAAAATAATATGAAAACACCTCAAGATTTTGGAGGTTGGAATGGAGTATTGAATACAGGAATGGTCATTGTTACCTGCCTATATACGGCTGTTGGATTTTTTGGTTATTTAAAATATGGAGAGGACGTTAAAGGCAGTATTACTCTTAATCTTGATCCTAATGATTTGTAAGTATTTTTTTAAGTATAAATTTTAATATATCTGGTCCTTTATAAAAGCATAATTTATATTTTTTTTTTTTTATGTATAGTATGGCACAAAGTGTGAGAGCTATAATGGCCGTGGCAATTTTTATGTCATATTGTTTGCAATTTTATGTCCCTATGAGCATTATGTGGCCAATAATTAAACCAAGATTTGAAACAGAAAGAGCGCAACAAATTGGAGAAAATGTTTTAAGAATAATTCTTGTATTGTTCACGTGTAAGATTCTATTTATTTTTGATTATTTAAATACGAGATATTTTTTAATTTCCATTTTAATTTTTTTTGTTTTTTTTATAGTTGCTTTAGCTGCCATGATACCTAATTTGGGAGCAATTATTTCTCTCGTGGGAGCCTTCAGTAGTTCGGCTCTTGCGCTCATATTTCCACCACTTATTGAAATTATTACATTCTGGCCTGACAGGCTGGGACAATATAATTGGGTACTTTGGAAAGATATCCTCATTGTGTTACTAGGATTTGCTGGATTTTTCTTCGGAACTTATGCTAGTCTTGCTAATATACTTGTAGCAACAAATTAATTTTTAGTTAAAATATTTTTATTGTGATATATTTTTAAATTGTTTAGCAATAAGTTCAAGTACTATACAGGTCTCGCACCCAGAGTTGAGGTGAACCAACACACTCAAATTGTGTGTCTGTGAATAATATGAATTTTCACTAAATGTAACAATAAAAACGCTCTGTCTCTTTCGCGCGCGTAAATGTTACGAGTGTAACAGAGACAACATTGTTTTGTATATTTTTATTTTGTGAAATACAGCATGTTTATTCAGTCTTCGATTTTAATATCGTTTGTTGGTTTAATTAGAGTAGTTAGTTTAATAGTTTAGTTTGAATATACCGTATGCAGAGAAAAACACAAAACCCATTTTATATGACATAATACTAAAGAATAAGCCAAATTACCAAAAATTTGTAAGTATTTGAAAAAATCCTGGAAGATCACGGACATAGTGTACTGCACCTACCACCCTTCCACCCAGAACAAAACCCTATAGAGTTACTGTGGGGTATTATTAGGGATAAAGTTAAAATTAAATGTTAAAAAAAAAATTTGCATCAGTCTGTATACTAAAAATGCATATGTGTGTGTGTGTGGTTCACGTCAACTTTGGCTGCGCGGCCTATACCTATTACTGAATATTTTTTTAGCATTTATAGTAGTAATTTTTATTTATTTATTGCTTAGTGCTCTCTTCAAAGCTGTTTGTCTAGTTATTTAAAAAAATAATGCGAACAAACTTTTACTACTTATTATCATCAATTAAAATCGGCTCCTTAATTTTTATATCATGCATATTTAGATGTTTACAAACAAAAACCTATATTTAATATGGTTACATTGTATTATTTTTAAAACGCTAATTTTATTTAAGTTGGGGCCAAATATATTTCTTTATATTTTTATAATTTTAAAATTATTGAAAAAGTTATTTTGTAGTTCTGAAAACTGCAAGTTATTGAAAATAGTTCAGTTTTGGTCATCGGATTATTCCTTACAATTACTTACTTTGTCATTTATCACCCTTAGCAGTATGTACCATGGGCCAAAGATTATATCTACTTAGAATATCAATGAATTTCCAAAATTATGATTTAGTTCAAACATTTTATTATTTTTCATCATAATTCTATTTAATCTTAATCGTGAAAATAATGACAATTTCCACATAAAGAATATTAAGAATGACTTGATAGAGTTGCACAATGTTTAATGGCGTTATTTGATGCTAACAATCAGCACAAATTAAATACTTTTTTATTTGTCTTCTTTGTTAATAGCTTTTTCTTTAATTTCTGTGATAAATATATTTTTAAAGTATTGTATAATTTATTATTCTACTTTCTAATGCTCTCAAAAGTATTTTTTGCATTAAAATGTTCGTGTATTTTGAGATTTCAAAAATCTTGCATTATTATAAAGTTTTTGTATTTATTTTTTAATGAAAAATATAAATGTGTATGTATATATTATGTACAATAATATCTCTTAAATAATACATATTATAAACAAAAAATTAAAATTGTATACACAACAGATAAGCACAACTTTTGTTTGAAATAAAAATATATCTGATTTATGTTTAAGAATTTGAATACTATTTGTACTTTCGTTTTGTTCACATACACTATTCCAGAAATATTTAACAGGGGTGTGGGTGTTGCAAAACTGCCAAACTATTGAAGTTATGACATTCAATCAGCTTTCCTTAATTTGCGTCTTTCCCTAATCATGTATATATGTATTAAATTTTTTGCTATAAAAATGCACATTTATTACATATTTGCAATGATTGACAATGAAAATTTTTGCTTATTTTACTATATGTACTAGGAATGGATCTCAATATGATGACATTTGAATTAAATTAAGATTATTTATATATCTAATACAATAAATAAGACAATAAGCTTTATATTGGGTAATGTGTTATATAAAAAAATATATACTTGCATGCAGTTTTTGTAAGTGTAGACAATTTAAACACATTGAAAAATGTAAAAATACTATCTGTTGTATTTTCAGAAAAATGTTTATAGCAAAATGAATAAAATATAAATAAAAGTATATGTATCTATAATACGAGGGTGTTAAATTTATCAATGAATTATGTACGTGTCACCATGAAATTGTTTTATCTGATAATATGTCTTGTAATATGTTTTTTGTGATGAGCCTGAAAAGAAAATTGTATGAAATATTTGAAAATTTCTTACGCAATTAAAATGTAAAAAACATATAAAATTACCTCATTGTTGTGAGTGGAACTACTGAAGCATACAAAACACAACAAATATTGTGTTCCAATTTATATGCATGACAATTGTGATATTCTGATCGCCAATAAGTTTCTGTTACATTACTTTCATCACTATTTTCAGTGCTGTTTTTATTATCCTCAGTAGGAATAGTAAAATTTTCTATCGGTGTCAAATCCTCATTGAGTAATCCGAAATCCTGAAAATATTCGATACAAAATTTACAATTGGACAAACGGTACACAATCGACTATCAATGCATGCGAATATTTTTCAGACTATCATTGATTGAATAAATTAATACAACAGGAAAGTACTTGTATGGCATGAAGATAGAATGTCCGAAGAATATCAAAATGATGAGCTTCTGTTAAAAATCGTCTTCCATAAACAACAGGTTGTAAGCTCCTGGAGGCTACAAATTTTTGCTCTTCGTAATGTGATAACAATACTCTAATCAACAAAAACAAAAATATAGCTTGTAATACATATACTCGTGTTCCGAATAATTTGGATTTATAAATCAATTTTATTCACCCCATTACTCCATATGGAAACTGTAAAGAAGATGGAAAATTTCTTGGATATCGTTGTTTAGCTATTTGAAGAGTTTCAAAGTGCTGCTGCCAACAATTTAGTACAATATCGTTGACTTCGGATAAAGCAGGGTTTGGTCCACAAATCACTACCACATGAACTTCCGGAACGAGTTGACATATCACTGCTCGAAATGCAACCTAATAAATATACATAAAATGAAATTTTGTAAATTAAAATTTCATTATCTAGAAAACATTAAATTTTGAGTTTTTGTCTTACGTTAGGGCTACGGTGACATAAATAAACCGCAGTATCTCTTAAGGAGGCTTCACTATCTATAGATACTAATCGTAATAATAAATGCTTTTCTTGTGGTGAGAGAGTTCGCCAACCGACAGTTCCACAGGCGAACCGTCCATAAATACATAAACTTCCAAAAACACTTCCCATACGAGATGTGAAATATTCCAAAGCTGGCTAAAAATTGTATAAAAAATTAATTGGTATGATGACAAAGCTAAAATTTTAATTGGGACGCAAACAAAAATACCTCTAATGTTTGATTTTCAGGACAGAGAATTGCCTCTACCGAGTTGAGAAGAAATGCAGGATGTGCCGTTGTGGTATTTTGAGAATCCAACGACTCTATTAACTTATCAATGAGTGGATAGCAAGGTCTCAAGTCTCTCTTTAGACGTTCTAAATTACGGGGACTCTTCAGCTCTTCTAAGCTTACAAACATAACCATCGCGTTAAAGATTGCATCGAGTAATGAACTTATATCGCATTCCAGGTTCCGATTTGTTACACCGATCAAAGTTATACTGAAAAAAAAATACATATTGCATTGAATAAATTTTCAATTAATATTTTAAATTAGGGAAAATAGACGAATAATACGCACCTTCCGTAATAGTCTTTCCAAATAATAATTCCGTTGTTAATTTTGGTACTTTTCAATACAATGTCTTGACACTTGCTAAACATACTGACCCCATTGAGAGATGCAATTGATGAAAAAGGTAACTGAAAATAAAAGTAAGGGTAAAAATAATTAAAGTTCCATAAAACTTTCTCATTAGATTCATTGACTTTCATTATATGAATATAATTTTTATTTTTGGATTGACAATTGTCACTACAAACTATTTTCACAAATCAGTTTGGTTCTGGGATTCCATACAACATTGTAAAGGTGCTGTATTAAATTGATAAAACCTTTACAATAAATTTAGGTTATGGTTCAACAACAATTAAAAACAAGTTGTTACCGTTATGAGACAAAAAATATCAGATACAATTAAAAATATAGAAGTTGGATATCAAAATTACAAGACGGTGCAGTTTTTTCGGTGTATCTATTATTGACAAAAGTAAAAAAAATAAATAAATAAAAAAAACCTTTTTTTTATCTCCACGTTTTTTGGAGAATATGGGTAATCCGCTGACAGTAGCTAAGGCTAGGATATGAGTCGCCATCGATAATAATATTATCAATAAATTTATCCAGCATAGAAGTTACATTCACAGAAACTTCTACTAGCGAAGATGGAAGAATGGAAGGTGTATAAACAAAGCAGTGCTACCACACACAAATAATAATCTTGAGTGTGACTTTTTTCCAAAGATAATAATAATTATTAGGATTTACTTATCTGGTTACTAATAATTTGCATAAAGTTTTTATTCCGGTTATTTTATTGTAGGAATTCTCTACTCTAGCTGTCGTATCATTCACAATGGCTTACTCTCCCATCATCGCTCACATTCTTCTCGACTTATAATTGTAAAGACGTTACAATAAATACATACTGCAAAACAAAGTTTAAATACAGCAATCTTATATAGACACGGCAGAAATGATATCTAGAATTGGTGACCCCAACATGATTATGTAGGAATTTTATACTCCTGCCACTGCATTCTTCACAATGACAACATTGCGCAACATCCCTAAACGCAAACTGGGGGGATACCCTTAAATACAATCTTATATACACACAACAGAAATGAGATCTGGAATTGATCACCCCGACGTGATCATGTAGAAATTTTGTACTCCAACCCCTGTATTATTCACAATGACAACATCCCTAAATGCAAATTCAAATTGCGCGGGATTTAAGGAGTAGTTCCCAATGGGAGTAGAGAATTCCTACATTATTATAAATCAATTTTAATAATTTTAATTCAATTTTCCCAATTGATCAGCCAACTGCACGGTTTTGTTTTTTGATTCAAGAAGTGCTCAACTAACTAACGGCGCCAAAAAATGAAAGGGAAATCGTTAAAATATCTGTAATATTTCTGTTGAATGGAGGAAATCTGTGTGATTGTGGTTACCCTGTGCGGTTGCTAGGATGCGACCGATCGATTTGATCACTGCAGTCGCTGCTGTGGGAGAACTTTGTCGTCTGTTGATCATGTTCGTCCTTTGTTCTTTTTTTTAAAACGTTTAACTCTTTTAAATACTGATAATTTGTATCCGAATTATGTTTATCGGACATATGTCGAAAATATGTAGTTTTTTAAAATTGAATAATGTACCTAGTAGCTAATTTTTGACCTAAATAATTTTAAACTTTAAAATAGTCCAAAAATGATTCCATCTCTGAAAAAGTTATGCAAAAAAGCTTGTGCATGTAATGAAATTTTTTACATTTTTGGTATCAAAGTGAAGTTTTATTTATTTGAGTAAAATTTGTTAAAAAGACATTTAAAAATTTCAATGATTTTAAAAGTGTTAAATAAAAAAATTCAAACATTTCACGCATTTACGTAATATTACTCGATGTGTAAAACGTAAACTCGAAAACATTTAAATGTAAACTGTTTACATAAACTACATTCTACATATGTATAAAAATCACTTCCATCTTCCACATCTTCCACATCCACAAGGCTTAGGATTACTTTTTCTATGAGTGTACAAAAAGGGTACACATTTGCAATTTATAAAACTTAGTCAAATTACGAATATGTCTACCATTTGTATAATATAACACATATGTACACAAATTAATACATCCTGGGCAATCCTGAATTGAACACCGAAACGGAAATTGTTTTCGTTCCTAATTATTGAATTCTGCTCAGGTTTTTTCAGTATTTCAGAATTTCATTAAATTATTTTTTTAATACTTTGATTGTTTAGGGTGTCCGTGGGGGGCACACTAGAGGGGTGGTGGGGTGGGGGTGGGGGTGGAGGAGGTGGTGGAGGTGGAGGAGGAGGTGGAGGTGGAGGTGGAGGTGGAGGTGGTGGAGGAAGTGAAGGTGGAGTCCCGGCTTTGTGTAGTGCAAAAGTGCACCCTAGTCCAGGGGCTGCTCGAGGAGTTTGGGCCCTTCCAGCACCTCCAGCCTGTGGATGTGGAGCTGGCACCGATTCGGACGCTCTCTCTTGCTCTGACTCCTCAGATTTGCATGCACTCACCCCTCACGCCTCCGAGCTCATCTTTGACGCCGTCAAGTCTGGGTACGGATGAAAACAGATTAAAATATTCTTACCGGCCAATATTCATTCCTACCTCAATATATATTCTAATTCTTCATTTTGTTCCGTAGCGATGTTTCAGATATTGAAGTACTAGTTGAGAAATTGGGTTCGGAAGCGTTATGTGCTCGAGACAAGCACGGCTACACTCCGGCGCATTGGGCAGCTCTGGATGGCTCAGTAGAAGTGATGAGATATTTAGTAGAAAGAAGTGCACCGGTGGATCTGTCCTGCCTTGGTACCCAAGGTCCGAGACCGATTCATTGGGCTTGTCGGAAAGGACACGCGGCTGTAGTCCAAGTGCTATTGCAAGCGGGAGTTGCTGTAAATGCTGCAGATTTTAAAGGTTCATACTCTTTGTAAAATAGGAGCCTGAATATTTTTATTCTTTAAATTTGATACTTGTATAGTTTGAGCCAACCTAAACTTAAAAATTTACTATTTGGTTATTCAATCGATAACACAATGACCCAATTTAAGATATCACGTAAGTGACTATCAGCTCTTGCTTTCTTTTCAAACTGTTTTTTTGTAAATATAAATTTCAGGTTTGACACCGTTGATGACGGCTTGTATGTATGGGAGGACAGCAACGGCAGCATATTTACTCGGAATGGGTGCTCTTACCCATTTGAGTGATATCAACGGTGACACGGCGTTGCACTGGGCAGCTTATAAAGGACACGCCGATTTGATTCGACTGTTGATGTACTCGGGGGTTGACTTGCACAAAACGGATAATTTTGGCTCGACACCTTTACATTTAGCATGCCTTTCAGGAAACATTGCGTGCGTGAAATTGCTTTGTGAAAAGGTTCGAATCAAAATCAAAACAGCTTAACTATTAGGATTGCTAACTAAGTACAATGTTGAATAAAAGTTTTGAATTTATCTTGGCACAGATAAAAACAGAGCTGGAACCGAGGGATAAAAATGGGAAAACGCCACTTATGTTGGCGCAGAGTCATCGTCATACCGAAGTTGTGAAAATGTTACAATCAGAGATGAAAAAAAAAAGCAGGTGGCTACCACCGATATCTGAATTGTGGGGACTCCTGTTCGGAGGAGCTGGAGATTCAAAAGGTCCTCTGCTGTTATTTTTGATTTCAGTCCTTTTATGGGGATACCCTATGTATATTATCAGGGTAAATATTTTTCCTGAATTCGTGATATTTTTAAATCAGAGTAGTATGTTTATAATACGGTGAAAGTACTAGCATTTGAAATTAGTTGCTATAAGTATTGTAATTTAAAAAAAAACTTATAATTTCAGTGTATACCTATAACTTGGAATAGTTTACGAAGATCACACTATTGTTTCATATATTGGAATGTTGTGATGTGGCTAAGTTGGATTATAGCCAATCGGAGAGATCCCGGCTATATTCCTTTAAATTCAGATACATATTATAGAGCCATCAAGCAGATTCCATACTTCGACAAGTGGAAGAAAAGAAATGTTACTTTATCACGCCTGTGTCATAGCTGTAGGTGTTTGAGACCATTGAGAGCGAAACACTGCCGAGTTTGCAATCGTTGCGTGTCATACTTTGACCATCATTGTCCATTTATTTACAACTGTGTGGGACTACGCAATCGAATGTGGTTCTTCTTATTTGTTATGAGTACTGCGATAAATTGCTCATTCACTATATACTTTGCATGTTATTGTGTGATGATCGAAGGATTCGGACTGCTTTACATTTTGGGACTTTTGGAAGCTATAATCTTCTGCGGTCTAGGATGGATATTAACATGTACATCCGTAAGTACATATATCCTTAATATTTTTTTATAGAGAAAAATTGTGTATTTTAACCATGTGGGGGGTGGGAATTATAATCACCGAGATGATTTGCAATGCAAAATTTTAAACATCAAGATTCTCAGAGTAACATTTCAATTTTCAGATATTACACGCTTGCATGAATTTGACTACAAACGAAATGTTCAATTACAAAAGATACCCATACTTGAGGGACAAGCGAGGGCGATATCAAAATCCATTTTCCAGAGGTCCAATTTTGAATTTGGTTGAATTTTTTTTTTGCTTGCCTGATAAATACGACGAACAAGACGTTATGACGGAAGATCAACTTTGATGTGAGAAGTGATAATACGACAATATAAAGCTTTAGCTAACAATTTAACAATTTAACACAAAAGTGTTGCGTACATTTTGACAAAAATAATGCTTTTAAGATTATATTATAAAGTTTGTTAAAGCTATAAATTTAAAAATATATTTTATATACGTATGATAATAAAAATTGTGGATCTTTTATCAGTGAACAGACTTATAATTTGGTGATTTGAACTGCTGCTTAAATTACTATGTTATGGTTCACACGTTTTCACTTACATATTTATGTACTATACATTTCCGCATTTTGCAGTGAATTATCATTCACATGTTGTGGATATCGATAAGCTTCTTATTTTCTAAACACAATTTGATGTAACTCCTTATAATGCCTTATTAATGTTAAGACTTTGTTAACTGATATGAAATACAGATTATCCAGGCTTTGACTTACTATTCTTTCTTTCGATATAATCTTAGGAAAATATATTGTGGTCATAAATATATCATAAAAATATACATTTCGAATAAATCAAGTGGAAAAAAAAGACAAATTTTATACAAGTATAAAAAAATTTCTAGTGTATTTTAAAACCTTTGGTATATTAAAAATTGTTTTTCAATACATACGAAATGATATGAATTTTATATTAATAAAGCACAAATACACACGCACACGTACAATATCTAGAATATCAATTAAAAATTCATGTCTTATGCGAAGTATAATTTCAAAAAATAAATAACATAAATATTTACACACTAATTAAACAATCAAATCAAACATTATAATATAGAATGTCACATTGATTTGGCGGTATAGAAAATAAAAATCACAACATATAATACATAGAAAATGCAATACGTACTAGAAAATGGTAGTTATCACATCTTAACTCATAGTCACATGCAACATGATCAAGTTTGTACAATTTTTTTAAACATAAAAGTCTCAATGTTCGATAGGAATGATACTTATCTATCTGCATCTAATAATATTACAATATGACAGATCAATACGATCCAAAGTACATACGTGTAATTGTAAAAAATTGATTTTATATTCATTATATAAAAATATAATTTATCTATGTATTATAAAATAATGTAATGGTTTAAGTTATACATAACTAAAATGTTAGTTGGTATTTTATATTGTGCATGTTGAATTCAAATATTTGTTGAACATTGCAGATAGGGAAGTGTGTCGTGAAAATTAACACTAAAAAGCGTAAGGCTGAGTTAATGTCGGCATCATCGGAACATCTCGTCTCTCTCCGGAAACATTAGACGGTTGACCATCTAGTAAAGATCCACAACTCAATTTTTTCAATTTTGCACTAGTTTCACAATTGTCTGAGCTCGAAGTAACGTCAGAGCTGGACACCATAAGACGTGTGGATGCGTGACTTCTGTTTGATCCAGCGGCACTGAGTTTGCGCGGAATAGTGCCGGCCAGGGATCCATTTGAAGATGAATGATGACTTATTAACGGGATTCTCTCCCTGGGATCACCGAGCGAGTGTGCCGGTCTTTGTCCCGAAAGAGCCCCGCTAGATTCGGAAGTGTTATCCCCTCCGTGAATTATGATGTTCGATTGTATCCATTCGCTTAATCTGGAAGAATTTATTTGTAAATATACGTAGTTGGCATTTTATCGATGTGTTAATATTAAAAATTACAATTAAATTGTTGCGGGTAGAGTGTAGGCAGTTTTGTAAAGAGAATATATTGTTCAACTAAGAAACGCCCCAGTCTTGACAGATTTAGAATCGGTCTGTGCAGACTACCTGGGTCTCAACCAATGAGCTTCGTCGCCGTCTCAGCTTTTTGGAATAAACATTAATAATTCACTGTTCGACACGAAAAATGCTTCCGAGACGAGATATGATTTTTCTTATAGATCTATGCCCAGTGAACACGAATCTGGTAATAAAAAATGTTGATTGGCTCGAGATTTGGAGATATATGTGTTTTTTAAATCACGCGATTTTTCTATTTCTTGGTGTTGTTCGTTCGATGTCTCAAAATCGGTCAATTTTTTGTTCAAAATTAATATTGAAATCTATAGTCGGGTATTTAATCTTTCATTTGTAGTACTTTTTAGCTTTCAGATCTTTCTAAGTAGTCATCATCATGGGGCCAGAACACTATCCCAATAAACGTGTTTCAATAGAAAATACTCAATATAAAATAGTATTAACAGTGGGAAAAAATCCCAAGTGAAAATACATACTTTTGACTTTTGATTTGAACTGGATGACTACTTAGAAAGATCTGAAAGCTAAAAAGTACTACAAATGAAAGATTAAATACCCGACTATAGATTTCAATATTAATTTTGAACAAAAAAATGACCGATTTTGAGACATCGAACGAACAACACCAAGAAATAGAAAAATCGCGTGATTTAAAAAACACATATATCTCCGAATCTCGAGCCAATCAACATTTTTGATTACCAGATTCGTGTTCACTGGGCATAGATCTATAAGAAAAGTCATATCTCGTCTCGGAAGCAAAGAAAAAGTCGTCATTTGTCGAACAGTGTAATAATCGACCAAAGTCGTAAATCTCAAGACAGCCACAACCCTCTTTTCTTTAGTTGCGCGAAAACAGGGTGCTTCGTAAGTTGAATAGAGTATAGTGTAATTTTTGTAGTACCTATTAGAAATTAGAGTGAAATTTGGTCTTCTGGCTGGTATTTGATGCCAACATTCTCTCATCAAACTAAACAAAGCACGAGGACACTCAGATGGACACTGCAAAAGTTCTCGACCTCTTACCATTGATATTACTTCTTGGTTGCTATACCTGAAAACAGTAAAATTAAATTTTATTTTAAGACGTATGGAAATAGAAAAATTTTTTTATTTTGATTAAAAAATAAGAATACTAACCCATAGTACGGTTGTAAGCCGTAACTATAAATTTCCCAAAGAACTACCCCATAAGACCAGACGTCACTTTCGGTCGTGAATTTTCCATAAAGAATAGATTCCGGGGGCATCCAGCGTACGGGAAGAAGAGATTTTGATTGTACCTAAAATGTGATACATTTTTATGTTAGTATCAAATATCAAAAAATAAAAATACAAGGTGTAATGTCGGATACCGACCCTATAATAATCCGAACTGTAAATATCCCTCGACAAGCCAAAGTCGGATATTTTCACAACGAGACTATCGGCGACAAGGCAGTTTCTAGCAGCTAGATCTCGGTGTACGTAATGATGGGCGGCTAGGTATTCCATTCCGGCAGCTATGTGATGTGCAATCGATAGGAACTGTGCCGAAGTGAGACACGATCCTCCCGGAGGTGCTTTACTTACGAGGAATTCGTGGAGGTCTCCCTTGGCCATAAATTCAAATAGCATACACAGAGGTTCCTCGCGTAAAACAACCCCTAGAATGCACACAATGTTATCGTGACGAAGTTCCGATATGAGTTCAATTTCTCGTCTGAAGTCCGATTGAGTCTTAGGAGATGCGTTTTCCTTCAACGCCTTGACGGCTACAAATATTGCGTCGTTTTCTCTATTAAGTTCACCTTTGTATACTTTTCCGAAAGC
This sequence comes from Parapsyche elsis, assembly GCA_022651745.1. Classification (NCBI taxonomy): domain Eukaryota; kingdom Metazoa; phylum Arthropoda; class Insecta; order Trichoptera; family Hydropsychidae; genus Parapsyche; species Parapsyche elsis. The sequence continues at coordinate 4,470,430 of JAGVSN010000005.1, read as the reverse complement.
ACCTTCACCCAGTTCTTCCACAAATTTGATTTGGGAAAGGCTGTAATGAGGAACTCTTAAAATTCTGTTGGTGCGAGAACTGGAATTATTCCCCAAGGAACCTTGTCCATTGAGCAAGTCGGTGAGTTCAATCGGAGAATTTAATCTCGAATTACCGTATATGTTCTTGTCGGCATTTGGCAAATTTATGTTTCGGATGGCGGCTGTATTATTTTTGGAATTTTGATGACGAAGACAAATATATACAATGCAGAGGGAAAATAATGTAGTCAAACCGGCGATCACCGAAATGATGTAAATCCAAATCTTTTTTGAACACTTCGGTATATCGCAAGCCTGCTTTTCGATTTTTGAACCGATCTCGACGAAACACCACGGTTGAATTTCGATACCGCCGGGATTTCGGCAATAGTTATGCCCGCCTGCCAATTCCGGATTATCCGTCATCTTGTGTATAAATTGGTGGGACCATTTGATACAAGGCAAGTCGGAGACAGCCACGTTAACTTCGCCTCTATAATACAAACCAGTTTCCCAAAAACACGTATCGGCCGAGCCTGAGTGTTTCTCGATACCGATCTCCAAACAGTCGGTGGCGTCAAACGGGAGATGAACGCACTCTTCCAAAGTCAACTTTTGACCGATCTCAGGATGCCTTTTAGCGATGGCGTATTCCTTTTGGCACAGCTCGTTCTCTAAAATCTCACAATCCTCCCGACACACCCGCCTAAGCGGGATCGAAGCTCGTGATATGCTAAATTCTTCGCTGGACTGTTGCATAAATTGAGTCTGCCTCTCAAACCTAGTCGGCAACTCTTCCCTGACGACCGTCTTCGTCTTTGTGTCAATGTGAAACTCAACGTCCGGTTCGGTAATTTTGAGTTGCGGCGTCACGTTTGGGTCGAAGAGCGACGTCATGCTAGGGTTCAAATGAGGAGGCAATCCTCCTGGTGGAAGATTATCAAAGAAGATGCGAGTTGACATATCGTCGACGTCCGTTAGGCGAGACGTCTTCTTGATTGAATTGACTCTAGTGTCTTTGGAGTTTTTGAGATATTGTAAAAACTTTAAGTTTGTAGCGTTCGGAGTCGAGCAAATGGGAAACGTAGAGAAGCACAGACTTGGTTGTGCGTAGCTTTCGCAATTAGAACTGATTTCGTTGGAGTAAGAAATGACGCTGAAGGCTCTGGTTAGCTTTTGCTCTAGAGCGGCCTGAGTCGCTGGATACGGTATATAGACAGATTGGTTTTGTAAGAACTTTGAACAAGCTGCACCCAAGTACGGTTGACACAGACTAGGCAGCGGCTCGGTATCGTTGTGTAACTGTAGTTCTAGTTGCGGTTGTTCCGCTTCTGCGGTGAACAGTTGGTCCAAACCGGTCTCTGGGAATGGTTCATCCTCGTCCGTGTCCACGTCTTGTACTTGGACCACAGCCGTGGAGGATACCTGATTGCGTCCGTCGGAGACGATACACTCGTAAAAGCCCCGGTCGTGGACGGTGACACTTCGTATGCGCAAAGTTGCGGAGATGGACGAGTTGGTGGATGCACGACTGCGATTGTTGAGAAGTACTTCGTTCTTCAACCAGCGTAGTTTCAGACGTGTCGTCGGCTGGAGGGTGAAGGTGGTGAGGGTGGCTTCGCACTTCAACTTGAGTTGGTCTCCCGCATTAAGCGTTTGGTTGGTGAGTCGTCTCGTCATCACCAGGGGTTCTTCCTGCTGAGTTGTGGCTTCGCTGGCTTCAGCGGCCGCCGTCGCCAGCATCAGCCAAATCAGCCCCAGCCCAGCCCTCATCTCCTATTCTAGAAACCACATGTCGTTCTTCGCGTTCCTTCTGTTCTTTGCACAAGTCAAGAGCTCACAGCTCACAGCTCACACCTCAACACTCGTAGTCGTAACGCGCTACAAATACCTCCATGCTCGATGCCAACTTGTTGTTAATTTTCATTTAAGAAGAAAATATTTTTAGAAATCAGCAAATTTTATATGAGGTATAGGAATTCTCTAATTCCTCATTCTTCAATGTGAAATTCATCCCCAAAATACAGATTGGGGGGAACGCCCTTAAATATCAGCGAGCGCTATTGTTCAACAGCTTAATATTCCATCCTCGCTCAGACTTCTTCTTGAATTTGTAAGAATCTCGAATCTTGTCAATATACGTATAATTACAAACACGCGTCTATTACGACATGACACCATCATCGTGTCGTGAACTTATAAAAATTCCCTATGAACAAATCTAGGGCAAAGACCATAAATATAGAATGGGTGTAAGGCGGGCCCTAGACGTAACTGAATAACGATGCGTTTGAAAACGTTAGCGATTTTGCCTACGCCGCAGGTTTTTGGACGCTCGCGCCTACACGTATGGACGAATGCACCGTATAGCTCAAGGCTACGCGTGCGCCGTAACAGCTGTTTGCGTGCGCCATACAACTCAGTAGGCGTGTGCAGCGCCACGGCCGCGGCGCGAACTATACCAGCGCTAAAACGCTTAAAAATGAGATATTTCAACGCTAACGCTAAAGCGCTGTCTAAATCGAAAACGTTGCGTTGTTTTCCCCTAGACGCTTCGTTTTTACGGCACCTTACTACAAACGCACCGTAATTCAGTTAGGTCTAGGGCCCGCCTAATAAGACGATTGACCGAAAGACCCATATAGAATACATAGATACGCCCCTTTATATTTTTCGGTCGACAAAACTTGTCGCATTTTACTAAGAGTAGGGATAGACTCGAATAACAAAAAAGTGACTTTTTTTTTCAACACTTCGACTCGATAGCATAGATATACATAGAATAACTGCTCTACTCGCTTAGCAATGCACTGGTCGTTTTGTGTGGTCGTGGTTGAGACATTTTTTCGGGCGCTAAGGCCCATCTATATTATTATATAGTATCTATGGCAAAGGCATTAAAAATGCGCGATCTCGTAACACGAGCCCACCAAGAACAAAGGAATCAACTATGCATCAAGTGCATCGAAAAAAGAGCACAAGAAAAGTGACATTAAATATGACCTCTTGCACATAACAGCATAATACACTAAATGTGAGGTGAAAGAACTTTGTGAATCCATAAACTCACACGCATGATTCCCCGTCCCGTTAGTGTTCCCAAATCCAAATGCGCATTTATGTAATATTAATTACGACGATCAGTCCAGCAGGTAGTTCGTTCAGTTCGCTCACACCTTCTGAACCATCCTTAACGATGACAAACACCATCACCCGTTGCTACAACTCTGTTCACTGAAGACAACCACGACGCGACTCCAGCTGTCAACCCTCTGGACTCTCAACGAGCTATCTCAGAGAAGCACAGCCCTTCGGCACACCAGTCTCTCACCAGACGAGATATACGCTCGTCAGTCGAACTCACGCTGCGCAAACAAACATACTCTTCGTGGCACACCTCTACGCGCGGATCCTCATTGAAAGCACGTCATCACGTCGCTGCATTATCAAGACGTACACACGGACACAGTACTCTGAACAATTTGCGATTAATTTTTCGCACGCAACTACGTAGACACTTACTTCTGTATACTTGTAATTTGCTATAGATACATCGAAAAATAAATAAATATACAAAACTCTACTTCGTATTAAAATAGAACTTCACACACACACCTGAACCAGCGTTCCTATAATTGGTGACCACAACGTCCCTACAGCCTTAAAGTACTGAGCAAAGAAATGTGACAAAATAATAAAATACTGAGCTAAGTATATATTTATGAGTGTGCGAGTTGTTGGATTGGTACGTCTGAGTGTCAGTAGGGTAGATAGAAATACATACAATGAAATGAAGCAGTCGCGCGCTGACCGCAGCGCGATGGAGTCGGTGGGGGTTGTTGAAGAAAGTGTCGGACCGCGAGTTCTGGTCGTGGCCACTCGAGACTGCGAATGCATCAGCGATTGCGATTGCGATTGCGAAAGCGAATTGGCGCCAGAAGGAGAACTGGAGTCCCGCGAACTGGTGGCAGATTCCTCCAACCACACCTCCATTAAATTACCCCACGATACCTACCAGATGGTCTACTGGCTCTTCTATCTATACGGTATCACCTCTATGATGCCCTGGAACTTCTTCGTCACAGCCAACGATGTAACCCCTTTTCAATGTTTCTTTGTCGGTTTTTTTGTCTACACGATAGCGCGTTGATGACTAATTCAACACACTTATCGATTGGTGTATTTAAAGTTAGTCGTAGAATCGTTTGTGCGATGGGTTGTTTGAGTTACGAGTCGATCTTATTGTATCGATCTGCTACCAGTGGTGTCCAGATTGCGAACAATCTGGATCTCTAAAATGAAATCAATCGTAATTTAAGGACCCTAATTATTATTATTTTACGCAAAGTAAGTGAAACTGACTTTAGTACATTAACACTATCAAGGTCATTCGAAAATTGTCAAATGTATTGAATTACTAAATTAATGCACAGATACAAAACTATTTTTCTCCGCTTTCAAAAATATCAACAGGTTAGATTTATGGTACAGTAAGCAATATTTTAGCCGTAATGATATTAAAGTAGAAAAATAAATGTTCAGAACTATGTACTGATTTGAAATTACATGTGCCAATCCGATAAAAGATTTGTTCTCATTTGTATGTAAACAATTTCAAATTTGTATTCTAATCTATGCATGTTATATATTGTGTAATAAATAATAACAATTAAAACATCTATGTCAATTTAACATATGCTTTTGTAGAATGTCACAAGTTTATCAAATTAACTATGCTAATCGCCATTGAACACTTTTGTACATATGTATATATTTTAATTTTATGGAGTTTTTGTATAACGACTAATTATTATTGAACTGTTTTTGGTTTTCTAGTATTGGATGTACAAATTTCGTGATGTGACCCCTCACAATGAATCTCTCTACATAGGAAAAACTGCATTTCAAGCAGAATTTACATCGTATTTAAACATAGCAGCTTCCATTCCGAGTACCATTTGCCTAATTTTAAATACATTTTTCAGTCATTTGTACGTAACTATAGATTTTTGTATCTTTTTGGATTTTAAATTCGTTTATATAAAAATAATATTTACGTTATATTTTACAGAGTTCCACTAAATGTGCGTATGATGGCTTCCTTGTCTGTAATATCAATTTTCTTCATATTGACTACTGTTTTGGTTCAAGTTGATACTGACAATTGGCAAAATCAATTCTTCGTAGTCACGATGATAACAGTTGTAATTATAAATGGTTTGTATTTTACAGGATTTCTCTACCCTAAAATCCCTAAACGCAGAATGGGGGGACACCCTTAAATACTCGTGCACTCCATTGTGCAATAGCTTTCTTTTCCATCCTCACTCACATAAACTTCTTCCCAACTCATAACATGTGCATTTTATTTAAGTATTTATTTTTAACATCGTTACTATTATAAGTACGTGCTATAAGTTTATGTGAGTGAGGATAGAAGAGAAAGCTATTGCACAATAGAGTGTGCTGGTATTTAAGGGTGTTCTCCCCCACTGTTGCTATTGATGATTGGGATGTTGCTATTGTGAATAATGCGGGAGCTGGAGTAGAGAATTCCTACAATTTGATAAATGCTTGTATCAAACTTGCTCTTTGAGTGAATGCATTTTACGCGAGTCAAAAATTAAATGGCATTATTGTGTCATCAAAGATTTCATTACGATAAAGTATATTTTGATGATGCGAAAATTATGAATCCATTTCATCGAATGGTAATAGGAAATTAGGTCATATGTATGACTCAGTTTTGGTTTATTACTAGACATATCAAGCTATGATAAGGCACATTTCAATACATATGTAAATATGCTATTTTTTAAATTTGACTAGTCTTTACACATTTATTTAAGGTGCTGGTGCTGTTTTTGGAGGGAGTCTTTTTGGCATAGCTGGTAAATTTGATTCTGCGTATATGGCTGCCGTTATCAATGGTCAAGCACTTGGTGGGATTATCGCAGCTATTGCCCAAATTTTATCTTTGACTTTCAAAGTATCAGCAACACACAGTGCTTTTATATATTTTCTCATTGGTGATCTAATGATGATAGTCTCCTTGCTCTCATACGTGTTTCTCTCTAAAGATGAATACTTCAAATATTATATTTATGGTTCTTTCAACGACATGGGCATTTCGACAAATAATCGCATGACATACGTGTCTAGTTTGAGTATATTTAAAAAGATATGGATGTACTCATTTGCATTGGGTCTAATATTCATCACAACAACATCAGTTTATCCTGGCGTGACTGTTTTAGTTGAATCTCATCATAGTGGTTCCGGGGGAGACTGGAATAGTGAGTATTATAATCTTGTATAAATATTGTGCATATGTTGAGTAGAATTATATACTTAAAATTATGACTTTTTGCAGACATATTTTTCGTCCCCGTTGTTAATTATCTCATTTATAATTGTGGTGATTATGCAGGCAGGGTTGTAGCTGGTTTTGCACTTAAGGTAAAAACTATAACTATTATTTCAGTGATTTTACAAGTACATTCTAGGTACAATTTAACAATAATGTTGACAATAAAAGAACTATCTATATTAATTGATGTGCTCTATATACAATGTATATTTAAGAGTATTTATTTATATTAATAATAAAATTGATTTTGTAACTAAATATTATTGTTACACCAATCGGTAGAGAATATTTCAACATTATTGTTTTCATTCTATGTCGTAAAAATGTTACATATGGATTTATTTTATTGCAATATCTCCTTTTCTATTTTAGCCGAAAAATAAATCTTGGATCGTTGGATTGGTTGCAATTTTAAGAATAATAATTGTGCCGTTGTTGATGATGTGTAATGCTCATCCTCGGTCTCATCTCCCAGTCATTATTCAATCTGATTGGGAATATATTATTTTGATGACTATTTTCGCTTTAACAAATGGTTATATAGCCAATATTTCGATGATTAATGCAGCAAGGTAATATTTTTCTTTAATTGTGTTTTGCGAAGTGAAAATTTGAAATGTTCTTTGTAATACGATTCATAATATTGTTTCCACTTAAAATAATAAGTGAAATTGAAAATTTTTACAGGATTGTTGATAATCACGAGAAAGAACGAGCTTCTATTTTGATGGCTGCTGTTTTGGGTATCGGAATCAGTATTGGAGCTGCCATCGGAATGATTTTAGTGAGATCATTATAGTTGCATTGTAGTAGATTAAACAGAATTATATTTTACTAGAAAAATAACTGTAAAAACATATCATTTGACCAATTAATTGTGTATCACGTGATATTTTGCTAAAATGTAATCATACCAAAGTGTTGTATTTTATAGAGATCTGTAGAACATCTATTGGCTATATATATTATATTATATGTATTGTCAATATAGTTGTCTTTTAAATGTATTAAAATGGAATCGATGTTAATGTTACGTAAATTAGCCAATTTTGTTTGTACTAAGGTAATGTATTTATGTTTTAGATTTATTGTATTTATTAAATGAAAATAACCAATGCTTATAGCAATGTTTGATCAGTGAAATTATATGTGATTTTTATGTTCAATGTATTTGTCAAATGTTTGAATTATTTAAGTGTTAAAATGTTAATTCAGTATTATATGTATGTATGTATATCTGTATTTTTTTAGATTTACGTTTTAGATAAAAAATATTGTATTTTGAATTTGCAGGAGAAGTTATATATGCTATCAACAACGGTGACATTCCTAATTATCTATTAATATTTTTACTATTACAGTATGTACTTGTTGAAATAGTATCAATTGTAATTGAATATTAAACATTTTTATTTTAATGTAATAATATAATATGTGTTGAAAATAAAAATAAATTAAAGAATTTTTAGCCCATTTTTGACTTTGGATAGTTTTGGAAAACTTTCAAGCATTCAAGGTGATATATAGATTATTCTAAGGCTGCCAAAGGATTCTTTTTTGGAACTCTAATGTTAAGAAACATTGCAGAATTTAAAAATAATAATATTCTCAGAAGTACCAAATGTTACATTGTGTCAGTTTCTTTTAGTTCTACATATTTTCACACATAAGATTTTCGTGGCATGCGTTCGATTGGGGATGGGGGTTGACCAGACATAGACATTGTTGTTTAGCCACAGCGCTATAGACATTTTATGTTGTGTATATGAAGGATGTGGTGTCTATGAATTAAACTATACTATTTGTGGAGACCTGTTATTGGTTTTCTGTATTTATATAAGTTTCTTTTTTGTAACAGCTGCTGGTCTTCCTTAAAAAAAAAAAAAACTTGTTTGAAGTTTATTAAAGTACTTTATTTTGAGCGATAATATATGTATAGATATATTGAATACGAAGTGTGTGAGCGAAGATGGAATAGAAAGCTCTCGAACAATAGGATGAGCTAATCCAGTGATCACCAACTGTCCCCAAAACGTATACGTACACTCGCACGCACACTAAGGTATATCAGGGGCTTTCAACCAAATATACGAGTACATTAAAACTAACAAAAAAAATGTGTGACGAAAAAAAAATGCAAATGGTTATATCCTTTTTACTATTCTGCATTTCTGAACAGGGAAATTCCAACGAATGGGAATTTCCACAATCGTACTTTTATGAATTTTATTTAATTTCCTAATAAAATGGGTTTTTCCCAAAAGAAAAAACAGTTGTCCAAATTGTTTCATGACCAAGAGTGGGTTATTAAATTAGCTTATTTGGCAGATATATTTGGTGAGCTAAATTTGTTAAATATCAACATGCAAGGTCGAGCATGTACAGTTTTTAGTGTTACAGAAAAAATTGCTAAATTCAAAGAAAAAATTTGTAAATGGAAGAGCCAGATCGAAGAAAGAGTATGTGACATGTTTCCTTTTTTTTCGTCTCTCATTGGTAATTTAAATTGTGATAGTTCTGAAGTATTTGAAATTATTATAAACCATTTAAAAGTACTTGATGAAAATTTTGAGAAGTATTTTCCTTCTAAAGATGATCCACGTATTGGATATTTTTGGGTTATTGATCCATTCATTCACGCAAATAATTCATCTAATAGTTCTTCCATTTCTCATTTACAACAATGCGAGCTTACTAAATTATCTTACGATGCCAACCTAAAAGTTTTACACCAAAATATACCATTAGAAACTTTTTGGAGTCGTGTAAACTCGAAATATGGAGCACTGAGCTCTATTGCCATTAAAAAAAATTAATTTTTTCTACCACCTACCCATGCGAACAGGCATTTTCTACAATGTCCAATATAAAAACATGTAAACGAAATCGCCTCAAAATTGAAAACCCCATCCGTGTCGCTATATCCACGATAAGCCCAAGAATAGTAGATTTAATAAATTAAAGATATTGTTGCTAGTGTGGATTAATTTTTGTTTCAATACATTTATATTTATGTATTTTTTATGTTTAATAAAGTATTATAATTAAATTGTTTTTGGTATTATTTTTATTTCAAAATGAGTACCCCTGTTCCAACTTAAAATACGTAGAATTTATTATAAAAGGACTTAAGTCAGTGAAATGTGCATCCAAAAAGTCACAAAAACTATGAAGGGTCAGTGAGAATTTCAGGTAGCGGATTAGCGTACATAGCTTTGGTAATATTTCTAACTGAGATCAATGACAATAGAGATGTCGTCATCAGTTATTACGTAGACGGGATTGACTGTTAAAAAGGCAAAGCTCCTCCCACACCTATACTTACAAAAACTGGGGATAGCGTGGTGACCGCTGAGCTAATCTAAACAATGTAAAAGTCGTTAAAATAAAATAATTCTATAAACTTGAAAAACAAAATTTAATTGATAGCCAACAGATCTCACACCACGGCATGGTCCCCCACCCTTTTATACCGTGGCAATTTGGTTGTAGATAAGGAGTCTTCCCGGACATTTGGAAGGTCCTGGAAAAAAAAAACCCCCTGCGGCGTATTTTTTCAAGTTTTGTACAAAATCCAATAGTTTTATTATGAAATTCAAAATAATATAGATGCAAGAAAACTTTTCGCCTATGGTGCATTTTTGTTCAAAAAATAAAGTAATTTAAAAAATTTGTACAAATTAAACGTTATTTCCCGAAAAAAAATTTTCTACACTAAAATTTTTATAGTGTCAGTTTGAAAGAAAAATAATATGATAAAGGTGAAGTCCACATGAGGGTCAAAACTCTGGAGAGTATTAAGGCCCATTTACACGATCAGCTCTGATCTGTTTCGTTTTCCTGTCACGAAGAGTTGTCCGACAAATGACAATGAATAATTGTGGCCGAATCCGAGGCCGGATGGGTCTGTTTGACTATTTTTATGAGTCATTCGTACGAATTATATGGCTCGGCAACCATCCAGCAACATTTTCAGCATCACATGCGCAATATGTGGCTCAATGATTGCCGGCAATAAATTAGTTGCTGTTTTATTATTACCCAGATTTTGTGTTTACATGCATTGTGTGCTCGGGCGCTCATGGACGACACCGTAGTCCTTGTGGCTGTAGCATATGTGATTTTACAAAATGAGAAGAATGTGGATAAGGCCCTTACCTAAATAAACGTGATATGATGACTCCTATTAACCAAGAACTAGAACTGGATAATTATCTGTTTAAAATTTTTACAATAATGTCCAAGTCTGACTTAATTTGTAAAATTGGATCAAAACTTTTAAAAAATGACACTTACGAGAAAAGCAATACCAGTAGCTACCAGATTAGCTATCACTTTATGATTTTTGGCAACTAGAAGAGTTTAATATATTTAGAGTATCGGACTCATCCATTTCTTATATTGTACCAGAAGTGTGTAAAGCATTGATAGAAGGACTAAAAGAATATGTAAAGGTTAAGTAACTATTTATTTATAATAATAATAATATCCAAAACTTTATTTAATTATAACTTATCAACAGTTTGTAACAATTAGAGTCAAGGGAGGTGCTTAAAATCAATGATTCCACAAGCTATCACCCACTATCAACACTTTTAGATATGTTTTCGGCTTGAGTGTTGGTGTCGGTTCTGTCAGCATTTGGAGAACAGTTTAGGAATTGGGGTTGAATGTTGGTTCTTTCAGAAACTGGAGAGTAGTTCATGGTATACAGTTCTCTGTTTGGTGTCACAACGTCTGAATAACTGGAAGAATAAGTACTGTACGACGAAGTAGGACTTAACATCTGCGCGTCAGCTTCATAAAGTAGTTGAGAAATTTTAAATTCAACTTCCACCCGTGTACGTTTATCGTAACTGCACAGTTTTTGTGCGACGTGTTCTCCAAAACTGGAATATTCATTTATCTGTTTTATCGAGGCATTTTCATTATTTGGAGTGGTCGAAACCAGCCTGTGCAATGAACCGAACGCCTGCTTCATTTGCACTAATGCCTCATGAAGTTCAGGAGGCTGCTTGAAACGACGACGTTGAGTTGGAAATCTTGGTGTTGGGATGGAGTGTGTTGGGGTGTTGGTTGGAAATGCTGGTGTTGGGGTGTTGGTTGGAAGTGCTGATGTTGGGGTGTTGATTGGAAGTGCTGGTGTTGGGGTGTTGGTTGGAAGTACTGGTGTTGGGGTGTTGGTTGGAAGTGCTGGTTTTGGGGGATCGTCATAGGTGTGCCTTGTGTCCTCCTGGTCAGTCAGGTCACTGGTCACTGCCTGAAAAAAAAAAAAAAAAATTGTTTTGTGGAGTGGTTGGCTAAAGAAGAAGAATTCCGCATGAATTTTTCACACTGTGTTTGTGCGATAGATAGGAAGCACATAGTACTGCAATGCCCAGACAATAGTGGATCTGAGTACTGCAACTATAAAAAAAGTTTAGCATTGTACATTTGCTCTAAGTACACATATTATGAAGCCTTTTCCAGGAAATCATCACATTGGTCCACAACGCATATTCAACCAAAAATTGTCAAGTACTCATGTATGTAGTAATGGAAAATGTTTTCGGCATAATGTCGTCGCTTTTTCGAGTTTTTAAGAAACCAATTTCACTCAATGTAGAAAAAGCTTCACTCGTAACCATGACTGACGTGCATTTTATTGCATTATTTTTTGAAAAGAAGTAAAACTTCTCAAAACATTTATACCAACCCCTATTTATAAAAGCCAATTGACCCGCAACCCCGATATATTTGAAAAGGCAAAAAAATATTATTCAAACATCAAGACACCAATTAAAAATGAAAATTGCATTTATAGTCAAATATGTTTTTTAGTTATTTATAGTCTATATTTTTTTTATTTGGTGAGTTTTTTATTTCACCACATTTATAAGGATAGGTTTTCTATTTCAATATTTTTTTATTTTATCTTAACAAAACTACGTTATGAGATGTTACCGGCAGCGCGCTTATAGGTCATATTGGTCATTCGCGCGAATTGATTGATTTCAATATTCACTTTGAGCAGAGCGATACTATATTTTGAGTTATAGACTGCAAAAGCCAAAAAAAATGGATATTTTTTACATTTTTTAAATCGCGAATATCTCATAAACGAGAGCATATCAACAAAAATCATTATCGGATTCGAATTCAATGGGTCAAACTTAGTAAAGATTGACCAATCTCCGCTCTGGGTATTTTTTTTGTTGCTGTGTTATTTTTATAATAATATGTAGGTATGTACATGTATTTACTCGTGTAAGGTTATTGAAATAAATAAAATAATATAATGTTTAAAGAATGTGTTTCATTGTAGTTACTGCGTCTTCGGTGTTGTAGGCGGACTCGCACTGGTAAACGGTCGAAAAAATCCTTTCCATGGTCTCGAACGCAAACCATGTTGTTGTGTATAAATCTTCGACACCAGCGCCCGATCTGGTTACGGCTTTCCTTCGCCTTAAATGGTGCCTGAAGGACGCCATTAAAGAGGATTTCTTTCGTTTGAGCTCGGCTACGGTCATGTTCATGATTGCACCGATGCGCATCCAGGCTTCGTTTACCGCAACTCTGTCCTTGTAGCATCGGTGTGTCGGATCCCATATCGCGGGTTCTTCCTGGATAAATTCCAGGAAGTTCAAAGTTAATACGTTGGTCCACATGTTGTCGATGAGCGTGACATGTATCAACACAACGGATCGCGCAGACAACATTGAATGTGGAGGGGGCCATATTGCTTTGCTCGCCGGAGAGCTGGGCAACCGCGAGCATTGCTTCAGTGCGTTGGCCTAAGCGCGAACAAGTGCGAGCAACCCATTATACACTGACGCTAGGGATTATGGGGCATGTTGCACTATCAATATTACCACGCGATACTCGCGTATCATGATACACAAAGTAGAAATGTTGTTGGTATCGTGGTGTCGTGGCATTTATCTAAACTGTTTTGAAATTTGCGATACCAGAGGGCGTGGCTTCCCTTCCCTACACATCGTCAGTACGCGCTCAACAGTTATGGATGACGGTTGCGAATTTCGTTCAGAAACCGGTTCTCCGACTGCTGAGACCTCCTAAAAGGAGTCGGAAGTAGATTTAAATATTTATTTATACCTACGAGACGTGCCCAGCATTATAGAACCCGAGCGATGAGAATTACAAAAAAAAAATTAACAAAAACAATAATTATAATTACACATATTTATTCGCCGAGCGAATTTTTTAAAATAAATTTTCATTATTTACGTTTACTTTTCAATGCAATCGCGAGTACTATAGCTATAACGGCTTTTCTTCTATTGTACATTTTCATTGCCCAAACACAAAACACAAGTATCCTCTACAAACTCAAACTGCCTACTGATGTCAATAGTATTGATAGTGTAACACCCTACCTTAGTATCATGATACTAACGCGATACGCACGATACTAGTATCATGATCTGTATTGATAGTGTAACATGCCCCATTAACTGCATAAATCGCGGCTATGCGATACAACTCTCCACCACACTACCCTTGAGATTTTTCTATCTATTTTCCTACCTGTGCCTTAACGGTCATCGTCTCATACTCTTGTCACTCTAATTTTAACTCTTTAATATATGGACCGTTGTTCATTTTATTTTTATCTTATCGGGAGTGCGAGGGGAAGGTTGAAGAAGAACAAGCAGCGGACGTTTCGGTTGTCTGTTTATTGCGAGCGATGTACACCGAGTGAGTGTCCCGTGTGCATGATCTCAGATTCCACGCTAATTTTGTTCGACGGCTTCACGCCCTAGTATTAGTGTGTAGGTGTATAAGAAGGGGAGGAGCCACAACTCGCTTATAGGGTTACCAGATGCAAAAATTAAAAAGGAGGACAATCGATTCTGAAATCAATTGCAATGGAGAACATTCCAAAATAAAGTAAAATTTAAGATATAAACTTATATTACGAAAGAAAATATCAACGTCAACATTAATATAATGTTATAGCATATTATTGATACTACCGATTTAGGCATATTTTTTGATATGGTAACTCTTGTCACTCCATGCTCTCAACTCGTCTGACACTTTACTCACCGTTTGGCGCGCTTTCCGTTCATTTCTTCGTCCTGCACAAGAATGACTTCTCTTCGCTTCCCTGAGGATTACAGATACAGAACTGAAACTGTATCCGACGATGGACGCAGCATTGTGCTCTTTGCAGAACTCGCCAACATATGCGAGGCTGACGATTGGGTCGAAAAGTTTTCACGTCTAACATTGACTCGGTGGGTCATCCGCACGTGTCACAAAAACGTCAAAAATGTTCATATATTTCTTACCTTGTATATATGTATATATTGAATTGGTGTTGGTTCATTTATTTTTGAATCTTATGTTTGTTTTACTACTTATACATATACCTATACCTACCTAATATACATACATACAATCATTTCATTTTTTTTTCTCTATTTTGTATATATTTTACACCTGACATTAATTTCGTCTACTCTGGTAATCATATCTGTTTTAGTATTTGGTGTTGTTTAATTTATTTTTATCTGTAATATTATGCTTATGTGTTTTTGGAATCGATATTTTTTCAGCTGATGCTACATGGTTCTATTTCAATAAACAAAATACCAACAAATTCTATTATTTTTTAATGTTACCTCATAATACCTGGTTTACCTGTAAATCATTGTCCCAAATGTTTAGTATAATATGTACATACATACATACATATGTATATGCATTATGACATAATGAAATTAATACATACATAAGTACATGTATTATAAAATCCAAAAACAAAAAATTGTGTTTGTCCATAGATGAATGGACTAGTTTTAAAAATCGAAGGTACACATATGAACATTCATATACATATACTCTTTATTAATATAATTATTGCAATTGAGATTCAGATAACTTGGGGTTAATGAGAATACAAGGTTCTTGTCCAGCCGAGCGTGTATTCGAATCGGTACCTACGAATCCTACGATTACAATAAAACATCGATTTACTATATTTTAAGTAACTTTTTATACTCGAGAATTCTCGAGAAACTAAAAAGGAAATCTCGAATTAGTTTCAAATTCAAATATTCCGAGAAAATGAGATTCAAATATTTCGAGAAAATCAGATTCTAGAAATCACCACCTCTAATCAGCAGCATGCGCATAAGACTGGAATGCATATAGTTGAAGCAATTATGGCATCATCTAAGTTTAGAAAATGAATTGATGTAAATGAAATGGGTGCAATAAAAAATGACAGATGAGCGGGCTCGAAGTGCGCGCGAGCTGTGGCTCCTCCCCTTCTTACACACCTACACACTAATACTAGGGCGCGAAGCCGTCGAACAAAATTAGCGTAGAATCTGAGATCATGCGTCCCGTGTAATACGCGGTCGCCGGTACTAGGGTTGCCAAGCGTCAGGGAGACAATGATGCCAACCCCAACCCGTTGGTCCTCCGAGTACGCAGAAGTCCGCTTCAGACGGGGTTTTAGTTAGGCGGCTTCTTAGCAGTGGTATTAGTGTGTGCGTGTGCGTGGGCGTGGGCGTGGGCGTGGGCGTGGGCGTGTACCCCGGGGGGAGGAGCTTAACTGCAGATGGCAGCACTGGCGGCACAATTCACAGTTGTACTTCTAGCAAGTTCTAACAACTGCAGTCACAGATTAATAAAGCTAGTTATTTAACAAAAAACATGATCGTTGAAGTTGACGAAAATGATTTCAAAGTCCCTAGCGAGAAAAGTGACCAGCTATATGAAGTTGATATAGTTACTGGTTACTTGTAGCTGTGAAAAAGGTCGTTTGGGTAACCTTTGCAAACACCAAGCCGGTGCTTGTGCACTGTATTTTAATAAATTAACAAATACTGCAGAAGATCGATACTCAATGGCAATTTTAGCCTTAGGTGATGATGTCCGCCGTAAGGAATTTTATGAACCATTGAGATTTGGAAATGTTAATCAACCATCCACTTCAAGTGAAGTAAACATGGAAACACAAACAGAAATAATAAAGAGTGAATTGCCGGAAACAGAAATAGCAAGTAATGACAGTAAAATTGCATTTGCTTCGAAATGGCACAAATATCAAATGTCCTTTTCTCAACAGAGATTATCCAAAGAAAGAAGCAAAGGAGTTTTAAAGTACTAAAAAATATTCAGTCAGATGAAGCGATGTACCATTTTTTTGACGAGTTTTAAAACGCGATACGTAAAAAGGGATCGGCAATTAAAGTCAGCACTACAACTCCTGGTAGAAGATTATATCGCAATGGGACAAGAAAAGCACAAAAAGGTGGAAAGAAAAAAAGAAGTATAACAGAGTGTTCCTAATAATACACCACGTGCTAAATCGCATTGAATATTTTCTGGATTTTCAAATAACTAAAGTACCTATCTTGTTTTTGTTTATTACATTTGTATGTTGGATTTTATTGATCATTTGCTAATTTTGTTTCCATTTCGATTATTCATTTGAAGTGGATGGTTGATTCACATCTCCACATCAGTGCTTCATAAAATATATATGAGGGGGGATATCATCACTTTAAGCTAGAAGTGCTTTGAGTAACGATCTCTGCTTTGACTGCAGTCTTTTCAAGTTTACTTGTTTAAGTTAAGGTTTTTTTGTTTTGTACTTTTTTGGTCAGTCTTTTCAATTTTTACTTGTTTTAAATTATGTGTCTTGCTTTATGTTTTTGTTTATTTTGGTCTGTTTATATATGTATGTTTACTGAAGTTTTTGGTCTCCTCAAATTTTACTTGTTTTTAATTTATGTGTCTTGCTTTATGTTTTTGTTTGTTTTGGTCTGTTTATATATGTATGTATACTTGAAGTTTTGGTCTCCTCAAATTTTACTTGTTTTTTAATTTATGTATCTTGCTTTTTTGTTTTTTGTTATTTTGATCTGTTTATTGTACATATATACTTGAAGATTATGGTCTTTTCTATTTTTACTTGTTTTTTTATTGTCTGCTTATGTATGTATGTATTTTTATTGTCTGCTTATGCATGAATAAATTGTATCATTGTATGTATCAAAATGTCCCAAGGTCTGTTTCAATAAACAAAATATAACAAATTCAATATTTTTTAATTTTGCATATTTCCACATATTATTTTTGGCAGATACACATCATCCACATCAATATTTATATATATTTTCACATACCTATAGATAGATAGAACAACAACATATGTATTTTGTTATGGGACAAGTGGTAAATTATAAAGCAGACTTATTTATAGTATTATAGTCTTAATGTAATTTAAGTTTCACAAAATACTACAAGTTAATCGACTAGACTAGAGTACGGAGACAGTTTACTTTTTGAAGTCTACCACAATAGCATTTTCACAGTTGACACATAAGCAAGAGTGACTTTAAAAACAATTGAACTGTAAATTATGGTTACAAAGGATAATAAGAAAGACGGCACTTTAGAAAGGTTCCAATCAATCAGTTAGTAAATATATAACCATTTGCAAAATAGTAGAGATGTTATTGATTGCAATAGTAGAGATGTTATTGATTGCAATTGTTGAGATGTTCAGTTCACTTAATTGTCAAATACATCTACAACCCAGCTGTTGACCAAACGAAAGGATATTAAATAAAGTAAAAGACAACGGACAATGGATTGATAGGCTTGCATTGGGGCAATATAATCAGCGCTTGCCATGACGACGTCTGCAAATAGAACACAGAAATAATGTGAGCGATATGGGCCATCAACTCGTAAGTCGGACAAACTTGCTAGAAGTACAACTGTCAGTTGCACTGTGAATTTTGTCGCCAGTGCTGCCATCTGCAGTTAAGCTCCCCCCCCCCCGGGTACACGCACACACTAATACCACTGCATCGAAGCCGCCTAACTAAAACCCCGTCTGAAGCGGACTTCTGCAGGTCGCGCAGCCAGAGTTGAAGTGAACCACACACACACACAAATTGTGTACCTGTGAATAGGTGATTAATATGAATTTTCACTAAATGAAACAATAAAAACGCTCCGTCTCTTTCGCGCGCGTAAACGTTACGAGTGTAAAGCTATGGTTTCCTAGGAAAGCGGTGCTGTTATCTAGCGGCCGTAATGCAGTGGTGTATGACGTCACTAAAACGCTTTCCATACGGACGTCGTGCAAATGGCGGCACCGCAATTTTACGGCCAATGCGTTCTAGGAAATCAGCGTCATCTGATTAATGGATAACGTTTCAGTGACGTCATACACCATTAAATTACGGCCGCCAGATAACGGCATCGCTTTCCTAGGAAACCATAGCTTAACAGAGACACTATTGTTTTGTATATGTATTTTTGTTTTGTGAAATACAGCTTGTTCCTTCAGTCTTCGATTTTTATATCGTTTGTTGGTTTAGTTAGAATATACCGTATCCAGAGAAAAACATAAAAACACATAGTACTAAAGAATAAGCCAAATTACTAAAAATTCGTAGGTACTTGACAAAATCCTGGAATATCACGGATATAGTGTACTGCGCCTACCACCCACAACTAAACCCTATAGAGTTACTGTGGGGTGTTATTAAGGGTAAAGTTAGAATTAAATATTAAAAAAAAAATGCATCATTCTGTATACTGAAAATGCACATGCGTGCGGTTCGTTTCAACTCTGGCTGCGCGACCTATACCCACAATTTCGATTAAATCACCTCCCAATCCCTCCGTCTCCAATGTGGAGAGACTCGGTCATTTCAACCTTTCACGACGAGGTAGTGATCGAAACGATTTAAATGGGAGTATTTTTCTATGTGCGGATTTTTATGTGCGCTTTTTGTTCCAACGTGCACATTTTTCTGTGCAGATTTTCGGTTTAATCGCAGAACCACAGTGTTGCCAACGGAAGCGCGCGGGAACGGTTGGCGCGTCTGCGTGACGGGACGAGGTGGGGATGAGACGTCGTTGCGACGAAGCGAGTGTGAATTGCATTGCGCTCGTGAGCGGTCGTGTCTGTCGCCTGTCGCCGATCGCCGATCGCCGATCGCCAGTCGCAGACGAGTCGCGCGACGGAAATCGCTCTGGTGTGCGGCGCGGGCGGGCGCCGGTAATGCGAGAGCTCGCGCCCGCCCGCTATGGTCGAGAACGGACTCCTGGGTGGGAGTGTAGGTGTAGGTGTAGGTGTAGGTGTAGGTGTAGGTGGAGGTGGAGGTGGAGGTGGAGGTGGATGCGCCAGCAGCGGGAGTAACAGCAACAGTGGTGGCAGCAACAGCGCTGACAGCCCAGAAGACGAGGTGGGCGGGTGTGGATCTCTCACCCAGAACGGATCCCCGCTCGAGACTTGGGTACGATCCGGTTGGCAAAAGGTACACGTTCGACTCGATGGCGACTATCTATCAGTGTGTTTGGAGGATGGTGGAGGCGTTGAAACTTGCACGGCTCTGGCCGGTGGTCAACCGCCCCCCGACACGCCCAACGGCGAATTCGCCGAGGTTCCCGACGCGGTCGCCAACAGGAAGAGGCTGGTCCAGGTGGTCAAGTCCGACAGTAACGGGCTGGGTATCTCCATCAAGGGCGGCGTCGAGAACAACATGCCTATCCTCATCTCGAAGATCTTCAAGGGTATGGCCGCCGATTTGACGGAGCAGCTGTACGTCGGCGACGCGATTCTGTCGGTGAACGGCGAGGATCTAAAGGACGCCACGCACGAGGAGGCCGTCAAGGCTCTGAAGCGGGCCGGGAAGGTCGTTCAGCTCGAAGGTAAACAAATAATGGACGCGCGGATGCTTTCGATTTGGTGCAAGTCTTTTTTTCGTCTTCGGCGGTTCAGGTTTGAATTTCGCGGTCGAAGGTCAATTTTCCGCGCCTCGATTGTCCCGCAATCATTTTTGTATTTGTCCGCGATCGATTGATCGATTGCATTTTGTCGGATTGACCGCGCGCGCGTCAAGTGGAATTCCTTTCGGTTGAGGAAAATTTTGATCGAAATTCACCACTTCCGACAATTTTGCGAAAGATATTTTTTCATAAAAGAATATTGTGATCGTGCGAAAATTCAACCTTGACATTTTGACCGATTTGTCTATCGGGTATCATCACGTTTTCATTTTTTTGAAAAATGTCTGTACATATGTCTGTGTACTTGTGTGGTGTAAAATCAAAAACCGTTCCTATTAAACTGAACATGCTTATATGTTTTTTTATATGCCATTACAATCGATTAGGCTTTCAAAAATTTTCGTAAACCGAAAGCGGTACTTTCCTTGGAAAACCACCTAATTTTGTATGTATATGATTTTCTGTTTTATTTTGGATTTTAATTTGTACGGCGATCGAATTCCGTGCGAGAATTTAGGGGTAGGTTCAGATATGATATAAAATGGAATACATAATATGTATGTATGTACATATATGTATTAATCATCATCATTTTTAGCCGTTTACCATCCACTGTCGGATGAAGACCTCTGCAATCCTCTTCCATTCCTGTCTGTCTTGGGCGATCTGCATCCACTCGACTCCACACGTTCTTCTCAATTCATCAGCCCGTCGTTTAATCGATCTACATTGCTTTCTTTCCCATCCTCTCGGATACCATTCCAGTATTTCTCGTGTCCATTTGCCATTCATTTTTCTCGCTATGTTTCCAACCGATTGCCACTTCAAGATATATTAGTAAGAATCGTATAAGAATTTTGCATTAATTTCTTGTTATTAATTTTTTTTTAGTTCTACCAAGCTATCGATAAAAATATGCAAAATACTATTATTTTTATTTTTTTATTATCTCTGTCATGGAGAGGAGAGCAGGACAATGTTGAAATGTACACAGAATACTACCATAAAACATGCATTTCTATGTGAAATTTGAAATGCTGTAAGCAATATTCATTTCAAAGATCGACCGGTTGAGCACCTACAGCGTAGGGCTTACACTACGTATGTATTATGCTTATTTTTCTAAAAATGATTCAACGTCAAAGGAAATTTCCTCAACCGTGAACATTTTCGAAAACGATTATTTTAAAGTACGATTTATGTTTTTGAAGATACTCATAATCCAGTGAACAAACTTTCATGGAAAGTATTTACGATGTTCCTACAGATTTTTTTCTTCTTTTCTTCTAAAACAAAACTTTTTATGTATTTTATTTTCATTGGCGTTGAAAAAGTTGGTCACCTGTTATTTATAGAAGTACTAGCTGACCCGGCATGCATTGCAATGCCCGATCCCGTTCCCGTTCCTAGTACGTTATCTGACGCGTGAGCAGGCCCGTTCCCGTTCCCGTTTTTTCCCGATTTTTTTTCACAGGAACCATCCCCGGCATGATCACAATAAGTCCTGAAAGTTTCATCGCGATCGGTTGAGTGGTTTAGGAGCCTATAAGAGACAAACAGACAGATATTGATTTTTATATATGTATATAGATTTCCTTTAAATATCTTGTCATAGAGGTTTTTAATAGGATGAAATCGATCTATTATGTATGTTTGTACATATGTGTAATGATGTTAATAATGTAATCTATGCATACATATGTATGTACATACGTAGTCAGTGAATGCGAATACATACATATATGTACATGCACATGTATGTATGTATGTATGTACATAAGATATTAGTTCTATGTACACGTTAAATAGATTTTGTATAGTTAATGAAATGTATTATGAATGTATTATAGATACCTACCACGAACCAGTAATAACAAAAAAATCAGTCGTTCGATTAACGTTTGCAGATTTATTATCGAGTGGATCTTAACAATTTGATTTAGAATCCCTTTTATATAAAGATTCTTAACTATATTTTGATACATTGTATCGTTTAATTTAATTTTGCTTTATTCTGAGAACCGATTCTGAATTATTATTATCTTCTATAGAATTCGTTGATTGTACAACAATTCGATTAAAGCCCAGCAAAGAATGCCTATACGTATATTGTTAATTTGAAAGGTTTTCATTGTATTGTCTATTAAATAATTTAATTCACGATTTTGTACAAAAGCAGTTTTTTTTGTAATGAAGTTTAGCGAAAATTTGTGATTCTTGAATATCAGGTTCTTTTCGGTGCTGTCGTCAATGTGCACTTTCATACAAAAGAATTGTGCAAGTCACCCGAGTGTGGTTGCACGTCTTTTGGTGTATCGTTTCAATTATAATGCACATAATGGTAGGTGCACGTTTATTACACGGTTCGTCTTGTGCAATAATTGTTTTCGCATGAATCAGACGATTTTAACCTCTGGTCTGCGCTGCGGGCAATCGTTAATAAGTTCACTAATTGAGAGCGCGTTCCAAAGAGCTTTGAACACGTGGAGTTGTTCTCATAAAATGGTACGATGCAAATTGGGACCAGTCGATCAGATTTAATGCCCCTCTTCAGTATTCCCAGCTCTTTGCGACCGATCAATATTGAGATATATCGTTCTGAACAGAGATATTGAATTTTTTGGTTGCAGTTAAGTATTTACGAGAGGTGACTCCTTACTTCCGAGCGGCCAGCATCATCAGCGAAGTAGGGTGGGAACTCCAGCGAGGATTTTTATCTGCGGCTCCTCCACCTCCAGCAACACGTACCCGTAGACCAGATGCTCGGCTTGTACCACTTCTTCTGGCATATGTTGCACGAGGACTCAGACATCCAGACCAAGGTAGTATTATTTTGTTACCATAACTCAATTTTATGTTACGTAAGATCCAGTGCAGACAGAGAAGCATGGGAAGATGTGTGCTTGATATAACAGGAAGATATCGTAAGAGGAATAGATGGGTAAGAAGTATAACCAAAGTGGCAGATATGTATAGCAGAATGAGTGTAAAGTTAAGCGGGTCATGGCGTGGTGTGGGATCCACTTCCAAATAAATTAAACTTGATTTTCAGTTTATTACAGATTTACGTAGTAATGAACATAATTTTTAAATCCAACATTCCGCTATGCTTAAAAAAGAAGGCATACGACCAATAGGTATTGCCAGTTATGACGTATGGATGTGAAACGTGGATGCTGAATTCAAGAATGTCACGCAAGATCTAGTGCACACACAGAAGCATGGAAAGATGTATGTTTGGTATAACAAGAAGAGATCGTAAGAGGAACACGTGGGTAAAGAAGCATGACCAAAGTGGCAGATATAGAAAGTTGAAGTGGCAATGGGCTGGACACATAGCGAGAAGAATGGATGGCAGATGGACGCGAGCAATACTGGAATGGTATCCGAGAGGATGTGAAAGAAAGCAAGGTAGACCGAGTGGACGATGGGCTGATGAATGTGTGGAGTCAAGTGGATGCAGATTGCTCAAGACAGACAGGAATTGAAGAGGATTGGAGAGGCCTCCATCCATCAGTGGATAATGAACGGCTGAAAATGATGATGATGAACTCAATTTTGAATGGAGGAATAATAAAACCAAAGAAAAGTCAAAAGAGGTGACTTACAAGGGGAAGTACCACTTCCAATTGCCGCAATTTTTTGAAAACTTCATTTTGACGGTCAGCACTTAATTTTAGTGTGATAGGATTAACATTTTTTGATATACATACCTATAGCGATTTTACACACCCGCTTCACACGTAGATATTTTCCAAAAAATCGCGAAAACGTGGTCAGGGGACGATACCTGATACATCAAAGTCAAAATCTCGAGGTCGAATTTTTGCAAGATTAAAATCTATACCCATCACGCATTTATGTATATATGTATGTACATAGACAAGTAAAAATAAGACTAGAGGGATTCGATCGTAGTGAACGTGATGATATAATAAACAGGCCAAAACGATGAATAATGAATACATTGTAGGAAAGTCAATTCGTTTGTCTTTTAATTTTTTGTCCCTTGCAATTTACCGCCTTTTTTCTCCCTCATATCTTCAATTGTGCAATTTAACTGCTTACAGCATACATACATATAATATAAAACAACGTGTGGGAGCTTGAGTAGGTATAGCATCCACATCGCATGAGGAATGAATGACTCTTGCAAAGTTGACATTTCAATTATGGCATGAGATCTCATACCAGATGGGCGATGACCCGAGTCATGCGTACTCCACTTTCCCCTAGAATTAAAAGATGTTTGACATCTCAAAACAGTCGAGAAATTTAGTTTCCCTCGATTGTAGATTGTATTTTTTGTATTTTTTCTATTTTTTCCTTGGGAGGGAATCGCATGTTCTTTTACGACGCACGTTTAAAAAACAAAACCCGTATTTCAAAATCGTATTAGCGTATATCGTGATGTTCTTCTTCATCTCGTTTCCATATTTAAATGTCAAAGCTGATTTTTAATTTCTAATTGCGTTACAAAACGATAACCTGTTTCGTTCTGATGCTGGATAAACAAAGTGATAAATATTTTAGACATTGAAATCTTATCATTCTGTACACTTTGTATATATTTTAATGTTAAAATTGGGTAAAATATTTTGATTGGATACTGTCGGGTAGTCTGTCTTGTCCGTATGTTTAAATTGAGTTGTTTGCTTACAATTAAGTTTGTAAATTTGTGTGGGTGTATGGAAACTTGTTCGCGCCCTCGTCACATTCACCTGAAAGCTTATTCAAACGCTTTGACGAATTCACTATGTATGTAATGTATGTATATTTAGTACTAAAACCGAAAATAGGTTGAAATTTAATATTTTTTTATATTGATTCGTCTATATACACCAGAGACTGATTATATCCGTGTTTTGCAAAAAAAACTTTTAATTAAAATTTGTATACTGAACATCCTTGACATATTGTGAACTCATCTGCGTATGTATAACGCTCAGCTGGTAAAAGTAAAAAAATCGGAGATTTCTTAATTATTTTTATTGACATGTTGATTTAGTTTGCGGCACCACATGTTAACAATTTCCCATCTACTATGTAAAGTTGGTCAAACGTAGTCACAGTAGATAACCATATTATAGAGATAGTTGATAGTTATTTATACCTAGGACAATATTGGTGAACATGACTGGATGTAAAGAAGAAGAGATAAAACGAAGAATGAAACCGGGATGGAGCGCTTTTGGAAGAATGAACATAGTTGTTAAATCAAACATTCCGCTATGCTTAAAAAAGAAAGTATACGACCAATGCGTACTGCCAGTTATGACGTATGGATGTGAAACGTGGATGCTGAATTCAAGAAAGTTACGTAAAATCCAGTGCACACAGAAGCATGGAAAGATGTATGCTTGGTATAACAAGAAGAAATCGCAAAAGAAATACATGGGTAAGAAGTACACTCCGCGCAAAGCGAAGCGCACCACGCAATAACTTGACCGAAATCACCCATTGTTCGCCCGATTGCGTCACACCTTCTTGGAATTATCGTTTAAAATGTTTACAGTTGTTTTCAACACAACTCAATGTTTTATCCCAAAAAACTTTTGAAGTCAGTTACTCTCTGGCTTTCGATCAGTGCGTGTCTTTTTCGAGTGTTTGCGTTAATTAGTGAAAATATGAAGTTTTTGTCGATCGCCGAGAAGGCAAAAATCGTAGCTCTGTGGGAGGAAAACTATTCCTTCAGAGAAATATCCCGACGAATGGGATGTAACCATTCTACAATAAGTAGATTTATTAAAAATTTTAAAATAAAAAAGGACCTAGCACCTGCCAAAAGAGGAAAAAAACAGCGAAAATACTGACTTCTCGAGATGAGCGAATTTTAAAAAGAATCTCACTTCAAAATAGATTTAAAACTGCATCAGAAATTAGGACAGAGTTTATCGAAGAGTCGGGAAAAACTGTAAGTCTTAGAACAGTCCAATATAAACTAAATGAACTTGGTCTATTTTCACGGCGCCCGGCAAAAAAACCACTCCTCACGAAGAAAATGAGGGAAACTCGTCTTCGGTGGACCAAAGAAAGGATAAATTGGACTGTTCGAGACTGGGAAAGTGTCATTTTTTCCGACGAATCGAAATTCAACTTAATTGGACCAGATGGGATGGCGCTAGTACGGCGAAGATCAGGCGAAAGATATAAAAAGTCCTGTATATCGCCAACAGTCAAACATTCGCCATACGTAATGGTGTGGGGGGCCATCACACGGTATGGTGTTGGGTCCTTAATAATGTTGGATGGGACTGTCAACTCGCAGGTTTACAAAAATATCATCGACGAAGGCGTTATTCCCACATTAGAAGACCTAACAGAAATGGTGGAGGATCCCGTCTTTCAAGATGATTCAGCACCGGCGCACAGATCAAAATTTGTGAGTATTTAAATTTATTTCACAAGTAATTTTAATTTTTTTTTATCGATTGATATATCAACATTTGATTTTTTTTTACAGATTGTACAATATAAGAACAGTCTGGGAATAAAATCCATGGAATGGCCAGGAAATAGCCCAGATTTAAATATAATCGAAAATATGTGGAGCATAATGGGCAAAAAAATTAAAAATAAAAAGCCCAAAACAATTGAAGAATTGAAAAAGGTTATTTCTTATGTGTGGTATAATGAAATTAGTGACGAATTATTAAAAAAATTGTATGAGTCACTTCCTAAAAGAATGCAACTCGTTGCAAAAAAAAAAAGTATATACATATTAAATATTAAATTTAAAAAAATTCTTTCATTTGTGTTTCTCCCTTTTGTTTGAAGTCCCCTAATATGTTTGAAAGTTACAAGATGCAGAAAAAAAGTGTTTTTTTATGGATTTTTTGATTTATAACCCTACCCAGGTATAGAAAAAAAAGTCCATTTGCACCTAAAATTTACAAGAATGCCCCTCGTAAATTTATCTAACGACAAAAGTGCATTTTTTTTTTGTTGCATCTTACAGAAGAAGGGTTGTAGAAAGTAATACAAAAACTACTTTTTTAATGTTCGTTTCATGGTCATTTAAAAATATCATAATTCACGAGTGATGCTAGTGGTGCGCTTCGCTTTGCGCGGAGTGTACATGTGTAAGAAGTTGGTATAACAAGAAAATATCGTAATGCTGCGTACTCACCGACGAACCGAACGGCGAACGACGAAGGGTTGCTATTGTGTGGACGTTCATAAATCATCGGACGTTATTGTGGGTAGCGGTCCACACAATAACAATTCGACTTCGCCCTTCGTCGTTCGCTGTTCGGTTCGTCGGTGTGTACGCAGCATAACAGGAATGGTAACCGGACAAAAGAGAACAAGACAAAACAGAACACGACAAAAGAGAACAGGACAAAACAGAAAAGCGATAAAGAGAACAGGACAAAATAGAACAGGACAAAACAGAAAAGCGATAAAGAGAACAGTGACAAAACAGAACAGTGGAAAAATAAAATATTTATTTTTGTCGAATCTATTTATTAATCACTAGAGACCCGTGTTTTTCGCATTTTGCGATAAATGCGATATATATAAATTCAGGATATATGCGAATTTATGCTAAAATCCTAAAATATGCGAATAGATGCTAAAAATCACAAAAATTAATTTTTTTTAAAGAAAAATATTATTAAACAACGTTGAGACTTGTTTGTACACACTAACTAGCGAACTAATAACTGAAAGTTAACAGTCGTGTCCATATTGATACGTTGGGTTGTGAATACCTGGGTCGGCAATGATGAGTTAAAGAAAAACCCATACGAAAATTGTACCCAAATAAGTTTTTTTACCTGGAGGCAAAAATTGAGATGGTTTTACCCAAAGTAGATATGTAGTTTTATTGATGGGAAATATCGAAAACTATGCAGTATGCAGTATTATTTAAAACAAATTTGCAAATAAAAACCAGTTGACCAACCAAATGAGCAACGCCGGGCAATTCGGATAGTTACCTAATAATTCACCTGTTATTTTATTTACAAAATCCGCACTTGTAAGTATATTGGGGTCGCATTTGTAGTATATACATACATAGGTACAACATAGTTATTTTTTGTAGAAGGTCGTACCCTGGAAGTGCATTCACCAGATGGAGTGCACACACTGCGACTACGTGCTGCTGATGCTGCTGGTGCAGCAAGATGGCATCGTGCTTTAGCTGCTGGAGTTCGTCGAGCTCAGCGTTCAGCTCTGGCGCACGCGCGTGCAACCCTTGCACCAGTTATTGGGGATCTTCGTAGAATGGGGTGGCTCGCCAGGAGGCATGCAGACTCACAGGTATGTCCATTGTGCAGTTCAAAGGTGGCCTTTGAACTGGATTTTGTCCGAGCGTTTCAGCTCGAGGCGAGGTAATTATCCCGTTTGACGTCGCAAAGTCCGACAGGTATCCCTAGGTCAGTTCCAACTGCCATTGTGGAATATTTGATTCACCGCAGGGTCGTATTTTGTATAGGGAGTTATTAAGCTCGCGTATGCACCTGATTGTCTATCGTACATACATAGGTCACTATTATAGTATATTGTACCTACATATACATATGTACATATGTACATATAATATCCGTATTCAGTTGATTACTTTTTACGGAATAGTGAAATTTCTGGTAATTCAGTCCATCATTCTGGACTGAAGTCAATATTTTTTTAATGCTTGAGTTCTTCATTACTAGACTAGAGTGTTTTTCGCATTTTGCGATAAATGCGATATATATGCTAAAATTCAGGATATATGCGATTTTATGCTAAAATCTTAAAATATGCGAATAGATGCTAAAAATCACAAAAATTAATTAAAATTAATTTTTTTTTAAGAAAAAATATTACTAAAACAACGTTGAGGCTTGTTTGTACACACTAACTAGCGAACTAATAACTGAAAGCTAAATTCAAATATTATTTTTGAGTTCTTAAAACAGTCGTGTCCATATTGACACGTTGGGTTGTGAACACCTGGGTCGGCAATGATGAGTTAAAGAAAAACCCATACGAAAATTGTACCCAAATAAGTTTTTTTATCTGGAGGTAAAAATTGAGATGGTTTTAAAAAACCAAAGTAGTTTTAATGATGGGAAATATCGAAAACTATGCAGAATGCAGAATTATTAAAAAAAATTGCAAATAAAAATCAGTTCGTCGTTTGACTTCAACAAGAATCGTTCTTCTTGTTTCCCGATCGGTCTCTTACGTGTAGTCCTGAACTTTTGAAGATTCGTGAACGTGAAAGATTTTTGACATTTTTGGATTTGGATAGATTAAAAAGGCTAGTATTTATTTACTTTACGAATTTATCATTTTCATAATTTGATTTAACTATAAAATTCACGAAAATCGACCGCAAATTAATACTAAATTTTATTAAATTATCAATCAATGTTCAGAAATTTATTAAAATGAAAATAATTTTTTTAAGCTTCAGTATGGGGCGTACTAATATTAATATTCATGACAGAGCAAATCCATACAAAGCCCTCGGAATTTATATAAATTATGCTAACATTTTAATGTGCAGACATTGTAATTGTCGAGTGGAGTGGCAGAAAAAAGGATAACTTGGAAAAACATCTGAAATCTATAAATCTTACTACGAACAATACCATTCAAGCATTTTTTTTTAACGATTTGTAGCAAATATAAAAAGTGGGTTAAAACCTGATATACTGCAATTGTTAATGACCACAAAAATTAAATATGAAGAGTTTGGTTCTGCTGCAATAAAATCAATTTGGTGTCCTGTAAATAGTGTGGATGCAGAAAGATTTCTTAGTAAATATAATTTAGTGGTAACTGATCGTTATACTAACTAAAAAGAGTCGTCTGTGGAAATATGTTCCATGCTTAGTTTTAATAAATTTTAAATTAATGTTATATTTTATTTTTAAATTCATGATTTTTGTCTTCGTATTTCTCCATAGATATTGCTATTTCTTAATAATTTTCTACTATTTTTTATTTGTCACGTTAGTTTTAAATTGTTTGTATATATAAATTGTGTTAGAGAGTATTGAAATTGATGTGTATTAAAAAAATTATCTAATAAAAATAAATGCTAAATAGATACTAAAATCAAACACTTTATTCGCTACAATATGCTAAAATGACAGATCAAAATGCTAAATTCGATAAAAAATATATGCGAAAAACACGGGTCTCTACTAATTGCGTTTGATTAATTGTTTTAAGTTTCATTATACGCTGTTATTGTAGTTTTTTTAGCACAACGGTTACGTCATCATTTTACAAACGTCCTTCGTTACATAAGACATAATGATGATTGAAGATGATTAATTTTAATTGAAAACTATGCTACAGTTTAGAAATTATGTATGTATGTATGTGTACATTGGGCATACTCGTAATATATGTATGTACATACATACATATGTATATTTACATATATGTATACATATACATATATAGAGGAATATTTGCTATTTTTTTATTTGTTAAAATTAATAAATAAATGTTTTTTTATCAAGCTTTTTATATTCATCGCGCGTTAGTGATTCTGCAAGATCCGGTTTTTCTCTTTTTACTTTATTTTTTGTTAACTTAATATCCATTATGAGATTTTCTCAGTAAATATGTTTACGTTCTGAGAGTTTATTTCTACAATGCTTTTGTTTTTAAATTGTAACAGTTTATATAATTATACAAACACTCACTATGAAGTTAATCATTTAATATTTGTAAAATAATATTATTTACGTAATAAACATATTATGTAGATCCATTTTGAGTTACCATTATCGAAACAGTTACTTTTTATTTAATTTTTTTTTGTTCCAGGCTAGTCTTTCAGCTAGCTCAGAAAGTTCTGAGGAAACAGATCGTTGGCAGCCCATTTTTGCCGCTATCACAGATACCGAACTCCGGTAAGTTTACTGATGATGACAATAAATTCACAATACTCTTCAGTTTATTTTATGTATTTGAGTATTTATTAGTATCTATTTTATTTTATGTATAATAGAACCAGGAATTAAAGAAATTTAATTTTTTATTTGGTTACATTTGTAATTCAATATGTACTCGTAGTTTATCTCTACGTGACTATAATAATCTTAATAGCTGAGATACTTCTTCGGTTGAAATTCTTCGCAATTTATTTATAGATATTGTTTAAATTATTATAAAGAACGTAAATTAAATTGCGATTATTGAGAGGCCTGGGAAGCTGTTGAATCATGACAATTTTGCTTAATGGGATTTTATCCGATGTTCGTTCTGACGTCGTGCAAAGCTTAATTTTAAAGCTTTCCGCTTATTGTGAGCATTTATTTTCCGAAATGCCCCTTCGGAGTGGCCTTTGTCTTTTGAGGGTTTACGACGAAAAGGCAGGGGGGGTATTGCCTGCTGTTTTATCAGTTGTTCGAGTTCGATTATTGTTCTTATTCGACAGCCTAATCAGCGTAATTTCATTGAACTCTGCTGTTGTCGTCGTTTATTGATTTCAATTGTGTTAGACGCATGTACATATGCCTGTGTTAGATTTGTCAAAAGCTTCAGTGCGATTCCACGGCGTCTCGGATTCGAATATTTATAACAATTAGTGCAAAAGTTAACGTAGGTATATTTTGGGATTTTGACTCCACGGTTAGCTTGGTGCACCCATAAATGAGATTTATTTACCGTTGTAGGTACTGTGTGTGTGTGTGTGTGCGTGGGCGGGTGGGTTTGCGTTTTACATTTATTTCAATTTTCGTTTTGATGCCAAGCACGCGTGTGCTCACCGTGTTAATGGAAAATCGATATTGTTGTAAATGTGAAGATTACGCATTCCGTGCTATGAATTATATACCCTCTCTGAAACTAGTCGGAATGGGGCACTTTTGGGCCATTCCTCTGGCCTTTTCCTATTTCGCGTGTAGAAATCGGGCATAATTGACTTAAATTGGCCGAGTACGAGTCGCCTTCGGCCATTCATTAGCAACATGCAAATGTGGGCGTTTACACTATTGCGCCTGAAGCGGTTGCTGCGATGGTAGCCTGGAAAATACCAACCCCCCCCCCCCCCCTTTCTAATTTATTTTCACTCTAGTCTTGATTAAAGTGTAATTTTTCCTTGATTTGATTTTTATTTATTTATGTAGATTATACGAGGTAGCTCCTTGGTCTGTGGAAGCATGGGGTTCTCCTGCCGAGTGTCTTCCATTGGCAGCGCTACGACTTGTGGGGTGGGCGCGCGCCCCTGCAGCTGGTCTCGTGCTCACCGTGCGATGTGGAAGTGCACGTGGCGTGCTTCAGCGAGCTTTGCGTGCTGAAACGCATCGCGAATTAGCAGCCTGGGCTGGTGCACTCGTCAGTGGTGCACACGAGGCTGTAATGCACCAAAAAGAGTTCGTATTCCCTTGCCTGCATCTCGGGAGGAGTGCACAGCTCTGGTTGCACTACGAGGTTGGTGCCACCCTTCGTGCAGGAGGTCGCGTCCTTTGGAGGGCGCCCTTCCATCGATTGCGCTCCTCTGCTGATGATGGCGAACGTCTCCTCTGGTTAGACTTTGGCGGAGACGAAGGAGAAATTGTAAGCTGTTTATATGTACATACCACCCCATAGTTTATTTGCACTACTGTGTAAGTTCCTATGAGGAAATTCAATGAAAATTTTCGATTCGTGTCGTGTTGAAATTGTTTGTACGTGCAGATGAATGTATAAATTGATCGATTTGTGTGTTAGGAGTTGGATATGGAGGGCAGTCCCAAACCAGCAGTATTCATTTTGCACAACTTCCTGTCGGCGAGAGTACATGGACTACCACCCTAGTGGGGCGCCGGGGACTCCAGCCGAGATTCTATCGCTGATTCGAATTCTCCGCTCGATATCAAGGTATTTTACATAATTCATACGAAAAATAAAAATCGGCATTTCGTGCGGTGAACGTTCTATTGTTTACGCCATGTTATTTTCTTTTTAGTCCCCATTGTGTTGTGAAGATGTACAAAGTGTTTTGCCTGAGTCCAATGGCGCTCTGACTTCCTGTTAATATTGTGTTCGTATTCTTGAAGACAACTTTTTATTTTATTTTTTTATTTTACTACAATTACACCCCAGCGCCGTTTGTTGTAAACGAAAAAATGTAATAATTGATTTTTAAATTTAGTGATAATGATAACTGATCTATCAATCAATGTCAAGTATATAGTAAATTGTATTGATCTATGAATCAAATAAACCGAATACATAATAATTCAACTTATATTTATCTATCAATTTGCTTTTTGTGAAGAAGGAAAGTTTCGCGTAATTGATTCATAAATTTCAACATTGTATTGAATCGCATAAAATGCGCTTTGTATATAATAATTACAATAATAAGAATTTATGTGTAAGGTTTTTGGGAAAGTGGTTCATTACATATTATCACTACATATCTTTTAAATATTTCTAAATTATTAACAAATATAATTATACTAACGCATTTTTGAAGAAAATAATACATTAGGTTTTTTTTTTAATTTAACACTTTTAATTTAGTACTACTTACCCACTCAATTAGAGTGATTGAATATTGGTTCAAATTTAGTTTGACAAACATTTCAGTCTAAACAAATACTCAAAAAAAAAATTTTTATACCTACATATTATATAATTTTAATGGTTATTAATGTGTAATGTAATTTTTTTTCTGAAATCTTGGAAGCAAATAGATTTAGTGAAAAATCTTTTTCATATTCATATCAAAAGAATCAACTATCTTTATATTATAGTAAATAGATGTAGTTTTAAGACTGGATTTAAAGCTCATTCCATTTTGATTTTGTTTGTGTTGATTATTTATAAATTGTGTCGGAATCTCAGTAATAGAATGTGTTTTATACAACTATTATCTTAATGTGTAGTCAATAAATAAAGGCAGTTTTTTTTATAATCATTTTTAATCAAAAAGTGTTAAATGTGCGAATCTCAGATTGCTATTTATTTTTTGCTTTCAATGAAATCTTCTATAATTATACTCTTTTTATTATGTTTATTGTTGAACTTGTATGTAAGTTTAATGTTTTGTAAAGTTTTTCATTACATTCTTTTTATTTATACATAATGTAGATAAATAATAAAAAAAACGGCCGTAATTCGAAACAATAACTAAGAAAAATAATCAGGTACCTACATATAACATAAAAGATTTTTTTTTTTGGATTGGATAAGAAGGGAGTGAAATCTTCCAGATTATATTGTAATCGTTAGATAAGCAAAAATACTAGATTTGAAATGACGGTAGTTGGAGAAAATATTTTTTTTAATCATTCTGTGATAGGAATATGTGTATAATATGTCAATTTTACTGAAGTTGTATATTGAAAAATATTTCAATAAATATATGAAAAAAAAAAAAGAAATTGTCAATACCTACTCATATACTACAAAATGTGAATGTTGAAAATGTGTAAATCATTCTTGAACTCTTTGTTATTATCATATTTTGAAAAATATTTGGCTTTATTTATTGGCTAATCAGAAATACTCACCATATGCATTTATATGTACAATATTATTATATTTCATTGACTTTTGTTTTAATGTATATAAATTAGACAATAAAGTAATTTTTCAGAGATTGTTATATAAACATATAAAATGTGTTAATGCTTCCCAAATGCTTTTTTTTATCACCTATATCTTTGGAAAATATTGATACTAAAATATCTCTTCCTTATGTAAAAAGTCTATGTGAACATAAGGCCACATTTTTTCATATCCTAGATATTATTAACGCCACATTTTTCGGAATCCTAGAAAATTTTAAATTTATTTCGATTTCAGATAGTACCAATTAAAGTTTTATTTTTAA
Source organism: Parapsyche elsis (assembly GCA_022651745.1). NCBI lineage: Eukaryota > Metazoa > Arthropoda > Insecta > Trichoptera > Hydropsychidae > Parapsyche > Parapsyche elsis. The sequence continues at coordinate 4,435,496 of JAGVSN010000005.1, read as the reverse complement.
ATAAATTTTAGTATAATATTGATAAAAGGAAGTCTAAAATCGGAAGATTCGCTCCAAGGGCGAGGCGAGTTTGAGAGTGATTGGAGATGAAACCTTCGTCGCATGTTCATGGGATGATAAATGACAGTGAGCTTACTGGCAACAAAATGAACACTAATGGAGGAAAAGAGAAATGAAGAAAAATGAATAGAAGTTTTTTGTGACAAAGGAACTTACGTCTGTGGTGTCCCAATTCGCAAGGAGCTTTCTTAATGGATTTTTAATATTAATGTATTTTGAAACAAGCGAATTTATGGGTACGTGCGATTGTTCCTGTTATATTGTCTTTCTGATGGTCGTATTCGGCTCTTAAATCTTGAAGTTGTGCACTGAGTATTTGACTTTTAATAAATAAAGTAATAGATTTTTCATTGAGGGTACGTTAGGTCTTTGCGCACGCACGATTTTGTAACGCAATTTTGCATAATGCGTATGTTACGGCGACAATGGACATGAGTAGTAGTACTGGGAAGGTTCACTGTCCATTTTAAATGGCACGGGGACCCGACAAATGTGCTCGTGGGTAGGAATTCACCGACCAAATATCAAAAGACCGCATCAAAACAATGATGCGCCAAGCTTCAAACTTGCGCAGAATTAAACGAGCTGTGGGCTCACCGGAAGTGCTCAGCAATTTTCCGGGAAATTGTGGAAAACGGGGTGCGAGTTCGCAGCAAATGAACGGTGTAAACATTCCGTCGTTAAACATCTCTCGAAACTTTGGGACCTTCGGTTTTGGACGCCACTTGAAAGTGCGAAAAGAGTTGTTTTATTCACATCTTGCTGTGTAGTCAAAGTCGTGATTTTTATTTATATTAAACACTGAGCTTTTGTATACAAGATAGAAAATTTTTATTTTCCCTAATATATCTATGCTTATATCTCTGGAAGCTTTCGTTGATAATTATTTTTCGATTTATTGGAATTCAATTCCAAAGTTTTTTCGCAATAAGATTATTTTTCGTTTTCGATAAGTAAACGTGTTCCATTATAGATGGAACTTTCATATTGACGTTGCCCGAGGCGACTTGTGCTGGATAATCGAGGCTTACGAGAAGATTAAACTTTATCCCACGAGTCCTCGCCAACTTTTCATAAACCTCGGGTCAATTTTGGATGATTTATTTAATTGCTTGCGAAATTTAAAGCTAAACTAAACAATTCGCTGTCCAAACAGAATAGTAATAACTTTCCGTGAATCTCGAATTATCGCAAAATATTTACATTTATTGTAATATATATTATATATTTGAATTTCGAGAAGTTTGATTAATTACAGTGCTTACAAATAATGGCAAATAAAAAAATATCCGTTGAAATTTATTTATATATATATGTAGTATGCAGATTGATCTGGGTTCTAGTGGCAAATGATCACGTTTCGGTCGCGCAAATTTCCATATCAGATTGATTTGAAATATTTGAATGTGATTGGCGAAGTCCTCGTTCGGTCCTGGTAATGGCTTTCTTATTCTCTGGAGAGGTTTCCTTTGGTATTCAGAGCGCGGTGCGTCACGCTCCCTTTATTCGGGCCTGTCCTCGAAAACGAAATAAAGAAATTGGCCCCAGGGCGCTGCACGCTAGCCGTCCTGAATAAAACAATGCATTTAATAATGCAAATTATTCGCGACGAATTTTATATAAAATTTTTGAAAACCACAAGATTTTTCAATTAATTAGAGTGCGGCGAAAAACGGTTTATAAAATTACATGCACGTATCTTAAAGTATTCGTCATATATTATGAATCGATGGCGCTTTTGATTAACTCCTAACTGTTATTTGAAATTAATGTGAATATGTAATGTACATAAATATTAGGTACATCTTAACCATTTTGTTGTGAATTAAATGAACGGGAGACATCCGAGTTCAGAATATCGTTTCTTCAGTCTGTTTTTTTTTCTTTTTTTTCCCCAATTACTCAAGGATATCCTTCAATGTCTTTTAAAGGACTCGTGTTTTTTTTTTGTGTCAGCGTGCTCGTTGGTGGCAGGAGACAATTTAAAGTGGAGACAAATGTTCGCTGCTTTTATACGCTCCACTTCTTAATTATGCTAGTCTTATTACAATCGTTCTTCGTATAATAAAATGCCTAAATATTATATATCGTTCCTTGCATAAAATGATTTTCTTTCAGTTTATTCAAATAGTCACATGGAATTTTTCGCGGTATTAACACCTAATATATGTAATTCTAACTACCTCGGCAATCTTACGACTTCACCTCCGCATCTACATATGTACATATGTATGTACGTACAATATTTTGGCAAACACACGAATGCGTATGGTTCAATCTACAAATTTACATTAGTTAAATGCATTTAGGCAATATTGACTTTGCGCGAGAGGCGGAAAGTTTCCGAAACTTGTGACTATTCAATAAATCATTTTCGTTTGCCGAAGAAGCGACGAAAACTTATCAGGTAGGTATTTCAACCGAAGTTTAACGATGCAATTTAGATATGATACTAATATGTAACTAAGAACTTTGAGTGATGAATGAATATGAATGAATATTTCCTGGTAAAATGTATACAGTGGGGCGTTTTCAACGTTCGCGTATCGCGAATCAGATGAACTTGATTTTCCTATCTGGGATTTCTGCGAAATGCATAATGCATCGTCGGTTTGAATTTATACATTTTAAATTTTGTCGCATTTTAGCAATTTAAACTTACATAGAACGTAAGGTATTCAACTAAAATGCATTTTTTAATAAAAAAAAATCTCGAGGTCGAACTTTCACACATCACAATACTTCATCTATCAGTATGTAAAAATATGTGAAATACATCGAAGTCGACACGTTCTCCGAATTTGGCGATAAAACTGATTCGTACGCGATGTAATCTACAATCCGTTTTTAATTCGCCACCGTCGACTGGCATGTTGCGATTAAGGGATTATTTCGTCGGCTAAAAAAAATTTTACAGTGGAAACAAACGCAAACGGGGAAACCTCCACTTTATGTGTGGAATTGTGATATTAAAAATTGTGTGGGCGGTTAACGGAGACAGAAGCGGTTTACGTGGATTTGCACCGTCTGACGAACGAGCTTTTCATTATTTGCGATGCGACGAAACTCGAAATACACAGTGGTGGTGGATTTAATTTTGAAAATATGTCGAGTGCACCGTATTTTTCATTAGTGGTGTCCTCTAACGTGACATACATTCAGTGAGTATATGTACACTCGCTCACTGCACATTACACTGAAATGAAATATGTGCTAACATAAAACTAGCTTAAAAATGAAATTTTTAACTCTCAAAAAGGTTCGTACTAGAGTGCTTCCTAAACTTCTTAGTACCGCGACTCATTTTTTTGAAATACAAACTTTCACGACTCACCTAGCATTAATGGACATGGGGGGAGGTGGTATTTACTATTATTTTTTTAATACTGTTTATATACTTAACAATATCTAGAATTCTATTTATTTTTATAATTTATAATTAAAGAAAACAAACAGCTGGGATAAACCCTGTACGATGTACATCCGTGGACTCATCCAGTTGCAATGCGAAAAATTTACTAACACCAACTCTTTAGACATCAACTCATCTTTTGCCATTGGGACATTTCATCGATTCTGCGTGCAACCTTGCTCTTATCACCAAAAATAGCTCCAACCGTGTATTTTATTTCTTAAATACGCCATTAAATACGCCAATTGTGTGCGACTTACCAGCTTGCGCGATTTGCAAACTAATCAGGTACGAGGCGTGGAGATTTTTTTCATTAATGTTGGTGTAATGTGAAAGGTTCGTTTTTGACGACAAGCTGATCAAGTTGTCTTTCAAAATATTCTTGTGGCTTGATTTTAAAATCTGGAAGCTTCGTCTCAATACACCGACGCAATTTGTTTACTCGCATGCTCTCGTACATCGCATAAGGCCGGGCGCAAACTGGGTACGTATTCGTACGAATTCATGTCGTACGTATGCTGTCTCTCACACGTATGGCGTTCTCTCTTTTTTTTTTCAAATAATTTCACATTTCAAATGCTTTTATGACCAACCAAAAATCGGCTCGCGAGCCACAGCTTGGGAACTGCTGTACTGGAGGATGAATTCATAATAAGTGATGATTCAAAAGGAATGGAACGACGCATTTGAGAAATATTTTCATTCATGTTCCAACGCAACTACAATTCGATGAGTGTCCTTTCGCTGTCGTCGTTCCTTTATTGGCGAGGAGAATTGCTCGGGTTACGATTTGGCGCCATTTGGAATTTTTCATTAATAAATTCGGCGCCGCTCCATCTGCATTCATGAATACGCGGAATAAATTCCCGTTTTATTACTCATTTGTTGGCTGAGTCGTGCGCTCCTTTTTATAATCTCATTTACATGAATGTCCCCGTTTTGGGTGTGCGCACCCCCCTGTCGAATACAATTTCGCTTCAAAGGATTTTATAGGCAATAAAAAAAAAGTCCCGAGCCGGCCCTGCCTCACGCTCAACTACCACGTTTAGGGTGCCCACCCCTGAGTACGTATTGATTTCGCATACTCGCGGTTCTCAAAAATGATGCACAGTGACTCTTCATTTGTATTTGCAATCTTACACTTCAATCTGCGCAAATTTATTCATTTAACCAATAACGAGATAATGTTGTAGATTGCAGAGCCTGAAGTGTTGTAAGTAGTATATGTGAACATCTACATACATATGTATGTATGTGTACATTAGGTGGAGCGACATTGCAAAAATTAAAAATCGGCATTGTATGTAATACCTATCAAAAGAAATATTCATTGTATCGTTCGTATTCTCCTTAAAATACTAAAAAAAATCTGTGAATATGTCTTCAGGCCTCTACCTGAAGGCAAAAACTGAAAATTTGCATATTAATTTCGAAATCTGAACACAGAATTCAAAATTTTAGATAACATACTCATAAAATTGCCCTAACTTTATTGAATATTATAAGTACTTTTTGTAAAAATCTAATTTATTTACGTATTCCTTGAATTATTCAAATAAGTGTGAATTCGTGAGAGCGGTGGAGGGAGACATATGAGTAAATATAATTTTATATACGAGTTAAGTATAGTAAAAATAAATACTAATTTCCCAATTAAAATTGCCATTTATAGGGATTGGAAATAATCAATTGGAAATTTTCATACAAGTAAAAGATAACAAGTATTAAGCTGGTAGAGACCAGAAAAAATAAGCAGATTTTTTTAGACAGAAGAGGTATGATGTAGAGGCAATTTTTTATAACTATTTCAAAACGAATATTCAAAAAAAAAAAAAAAAAAGTTCCATACATCGTCGCTCCACCTTAATGTACCTATGTATGTACATACATACATATGTATGTAGTTGTTTTTAAAGAACATTTGATTTTGGTTTCCGGTTTTTCTTTACTCCCCGTTGGTTAGTACCGCCTGCGAATACATTTTAGTTCACAGACATTACATTATTATCTGCACTCAAGGCTTCTATTTGATTGATGATTGACATTGTAAAGTGCTTACTTCAATATCTCGAAATGTCATCACCTAATGCCGATCCTCTTTTCTTTACATAAGCCTCAGTTGCTTAACGACAATCTTTTCAAAAAGTCGATGGTAATTTTCTTTTTTCGTTTGGATTTGGGTTTATTTAAAAAAAATTCGATAGCTATAAAATGCACTACCAATGTCGAAAAATTTTATGGCTTGAAATAGGACACGCTGCATATAACGACTGCCATATATTTGCAAATCTTCACGTGCAGTGTACAGAAAAAAAAGAATGCACGAGAATAGCACAATTGAACTTCGCCTTGCATTTTCACAATGTGATATTCAAATATAAACGATGTTTATATATGTAGACTTGTGATGTCAATAGCTAGTATTTTTTAACAAGCCGGTTTGCCCGTCATATGACAGTGGATTCTAGCCCCACCCCCCAACTCCCACCCGTGCGCGCTGGTTTGCACAATAGCCCCTAGCCCATTTAACAGTACGTGAAAAAATTGTACAATATATCGTTGATTGTATGTATGTGTGTATGACCATAAAATCGTGTTCTCGATTGGAACCAGCTACATATGTATATGGCCAATCGACATACTGTTAAAAAAATTTGTTTGTTATGTTGGCAATGTGAACCAGTAACCAGGCAGGCAGACACATTTACATACATATATAGTAATAATGCTTCAAGATTTCTAAAAATGTCTGAAAAATATTTTTGTATTCAATGTTCCAGTTTAAATAAATATTTTTTTTCCAAAAAGCCACCCTTTTTCGGTGAATATACATTGTACGGTCTGTTATCATTATAAATGCGTAATATTCGGCTTTAATTTAATAAAAACAGTCGTTTCACGCACAAGCTGTAAAATAAAATAATAAAAAATAATTTACGATGAATATCAAATGCAAATTTTTGCGCGAGATGTTTGTCGTTTTTTCCAACTCGATTTGATTTTCAGGCACAACAATGTTTTAGCTGGCTTTGGCCATATTCATTTCTGCGGAGGGTATATTCTTCATTTACGTGTATGTATGTGTAATACATTGGGTTTCCTTGTTTTCCCTGCTCGGCTGGCGCTTTGGGAAAACGATTTTTACGATGCGCCGTAAATGATGAGTGCTAAAATGGAAAATTGCGGTGTTTTTCACCGCACCTATACTAAACCGAAGGGAAAATTATAATTATACAGACCAGTTATGTAAGTGGGAACACACACACATACACATCAAAATTCTGTATTACCAACACTCGTACACGAATTCCGGACCGTAGCCTAATACGACCCCATTGAGAACGATCTTCAGATGAAATACGTAAGCGAAATTTCTTTTAATGCTTTTAATGGAATATGAAAATATATTAAATAAAGCAATAGAATATATCCTTTTATTCAGTATACCTATTTTGTATAGGCTACATACAATTTTATTTAGAAATTTCTTGATATCCCTTTGATATTTCACATCATACATAGCTCGTCGCTATCGTTTATGTGTTGCTATAGTAACGCAGTCTTGAAATTACAGAAATGAACCAAATGAAAAATGTATTAAAATTTACATTACACGCGGAATACGTTTTAAAAACGTCTCGAAAAAATTGCAGAAGAACTCAAACTCAGGTCATGTTTATGAAGCAATCTCAGCGTGTAAGATTAAGCCCGGTCGACCGGGTTGAGCCGCAAGCCTCCGGGGTATTCGCTCGCCTCAAAACTTCTCCGCCTCCTGGGAAAACACCGAAGATGATTATCTTAAGTCAACTTGCCAACGGATAGATATACCCTATCAAAAGGGGATTTAGATAACTGTCGACAACCATTAATTGGATGCGTCGGTGGTCGTAGAGCCGTGGCTTGCCGTTCATGCTCAGAATAATCCGGAAATTAACTTTCATATAGCGGATGAAAATGACGATGAAAAAATTGTTCATATACTTCTACGTATAACTTTAAAAGGCTGCTTTTAATGAGCTGGCATATCTTTGAAAATAGACTGCATTAAATGCAGCATCAACTGAATATCCTGCTTCACACGCCAAGAAAAACCAAGCATTCTTATTTGTTTGGCATACTTTTGATACAGAAAGAATGCCGTTTGTTTGAGCTACATTATACGTTGGAACACTTTAAGGGTTATTGGAGTACGACATATTTTTTTTTTTAGTCCGTTTACATGACTGCTTTAATATAATATAATTAAATTAGAGCAAAAATGTTGAATCGTTTATGGCGCATTACTAACACTCTTACTGTAATCGCATTTTCGCCCACTTTTTGCGACCATTTCTCACTGTCCGTATTTCATTAATTTTATTCCTTCTGTTTAATTTTAATTAAGCTCGTTTTTCCGCCCTAAAATTGTATCAAGAAACTCGCTGGAGTGTATTCGGACGCTGTACAAAATATTTCCCTCGTTTTACAGCAATGTCACTCAAACAGAAATGTAAAAATGTAAAAATGAGCGCAATTAAAACTCGAAGAATCGTTTATATACCTACAAAACGATTCTCATTCGATATTTCGAAAAGTTTCCTTGACGCTGTACTTCAAAATGAATGTAAATTTACAGTTGAATCCGAAACGTGAGAAACATTGTATATTCAATGGAGAATGTTTAAACTGACCGTTTGTATTATTTTAATATGTAACATTTTATAATCACATTCGCGTTTTAGATCCTACTGAAACGACACATGGGCTTACAACAACTTCAATAAAATATGCACATATTCGCATAGTGCAGCGTCAGACGTTTACGCTACGTACATACATACATACATATGTATACTAGAACTAGAGAACTCAATTTTCGCATTCGTTCAAAATGTTTGCACGGTACTCGCGCTCTGCGAAGGCCTCTGAGAGTGTCGGGAGGGTTGGCCTTTCCCCACACTGCAGTTTTGTGCAACTGCATTCGTGAATGCGGAACGAGTCACCGCTTTTCCTTCAACTTGCACCCTCCAGACAACAATGGCTCACCGGATAAAGCCAGCGGGAGACGAATCGTCGACAGCAAATTGGAAACGTTCAAAGAGCAATTTTCCCAACGGCATTTTGACCAGTTGATAATGATGTCACTTATAAAAAAATCTCATCCCATAAAGCCATGAAGAATTCATTGCAATTTTGATGTCCCCGATGTGTTTCGAGGGACGTCCTCTGGGAGCGTGGAGACAGAATCCATTAAATTGATTGATGTATCTTCATGCTTGTACTAGTGAATACATGTACAATGTATAACTAGCGCATACATGCACAATTCATGTGAGTTATATATATATGTATGTACATATGTACATATGCATAAACCAGTGGCGTGCGGTAGGTTTAAACGCAAGGGTTACCTATGTATTTTGTCAGACAAATTTCTATAGACGAGAAGATACTCTGCAATGTAAACTTGTTGAATTAAAAATGTAATTTTGTTTCTTTCATAGTTTATAGGTTTTTGGTAGTATGCGAAGAAGTATAAGAACACTTAAGCGCTCGTCAAGTTTCGTTTGCAGAAAACTCAAATTCGTTTGCGCTAAGAGAGAAAACTTTCGAATTGCAAACATAATAAATTTTATAGAGTTTTTTCAACTTTTTCATCAAATAAATTGCCATTAGATAACGAGATGCTAGGGAAATACTGTTTGAATCGTTATAATTATGTGGAATTGTATTTACATACATTGTCAGAGTCGTGTTGGTTTTTGTGTGCAGTTATAATATCGAAAGGAATTGTCGGTTTGCTTATTTTAAAACATAATTTATTTTACATAAGCTTTGAGACCAAATCGGCATGTAAGCTAAATAGTGAAAGTAGATACATATAAATACAATTGTTTAGCCTAGGTAAGGTTAGTTTGGGTTTGCTTATGAGAAGAATTTTTTTTTTTTATTTTTTCAAATTAAGTTATTAGTGTAATTTATATAAAGCATTTTATCTTGTCCTAAAATTAAATTGCCGATATTAAACGACGCAAGGGATACAATTCTTTGTTCATTCTTCATATGTAAATGGAAAAAGTAAATAAAGTGGAATTCCTAATTGAAAAAATATGAATGTTTGTAAATGTGAAATTTATATTAAAAAAAATTGTATAGTTGAGTTGGTTTTTGTACGCGGTCGGAATATCGAAAAGAAAATTGTCGGTTAGCGTATAATATTCAAATCTGATAATGAGAAAGCGGTGAAATATATCATCGTGAAAATTATATGGTTTAATATCATACTTGGCTATTACGGGCGTCTTCCGGCTGAAGTATTATTACGGCGCCGCCGCTGCGGATAAAACTTTGTTTCGGGAATGGGCCGTAACTACCACTTGTGCCGGCTCTGCTCGCTACCGCCAGGGCCGCGGAAAGGATTTTTCAACATTATTACCCTTTTTTGAGAGTAAATCTACGAGGGAACATCAGCGCAAACGCTTATTTTTCAATTCAAATTCAACGACTGTGCAAAGGTGTGCGATTGTGCAAGGGCTGAAACGAGTAATTCACTATCATAAAAAAAACCCATGACTTTATTTGAGGAACATAAAGAGTGACGAAATTTTTTTTTTAATTGAATAAGTCAAAAAGTGAATTTTTTCATCATTCGTGCAATAGGTACATGACCGGAAAAAATGAACAAAACAAAATTTCGTTCAAGAGTAAGCTCACACTTTTTTCACCAAAACTATATTATCTTCTCTTACGTCAAACATGAAAAAAAAATCACCTTGATAGAATGAACACTTTTGAAAGTGAGTTCGTATAATTATGCATGTACATATATATGTACATAGGTACATATGTATATATGTACATATTTTAAAAAAATCAGCTTAATCTATTAATTGGATTTGGAGAAAAGAATTCCCAAAGAAAAGAGAAAATAAGGTAACTTACAAGGGGAAGTACCACTTTGAGTTGATAAATTGCATTAAAAACCTTATGGATTGTAATTGTTGACTCTAAACTTATAGATATTAAGTTTTAGTGTGATAAAATTAATGTTTTTTGGGATAAAATGATTTCACACACATCCGCCGACAGACAGACACACATACAGCCATTTTCCAAAAACCATCAAAACGTGCTCAGGGGACGATACCTGATACACATCAGTCAAAATCTCGAGATCGAATTTACGGACGACAACGATGCTTTATCTACAGGTGCTGCGTATATGGATAAAGTAAATATCTACATATGTGGTACATATGTATACATATGTACAAGAAATATATTCTCGAATATTCGTTGAATAAATTTCCACCTTTATAAAATCAATATGGTCGGAGTAAGTGAATGCTGTTTAAAAATACACACGTTTCCCCGGGAGTATCATCGTTGAATAATTAAACGGGAAGATTTTCGGAAAAGCAGTGTTAATTTTAAATATTTTTAGCAACCTTCGCCGTAGCAAAGTAAGCGCATTTAAAATTGGACAAAAAACCTCATTAATTTTTTATATGTGCAGAGTGTACTGAGAATATATTTACATATCATCTTTTTAGTTATTTTGAACGTTTAACCAGTTTTTCTTGCGAAATATAGAAAAGTGGTTTCCACGCCAGGATACGGCTGGCATTGATCCTATTTGTGCGTTTGTTTTGTTCACTTTTATCTATGTACTGTTGGAAACAATACGTGTCTCTGGCCGTTTTCAGAAGACCTAACAGCTGTCCTGGTGCACGCTGGAAGCTTGTTTTTCGACAAAAAGAGCACCGAGAAACGAGACGAGGCAAAAATAGGCAAGTACGCCGGTTGCAAATGCCCCGATGGAGTGCTTTTGCAACTTATCGCGATGAAAACGATTGTAGCTGATTTCGGAAAAAAATTCATATAAATTGAAAGGTTTGTAATATCAAACTTTGCGGAAATTATTCTATAACGAATGGTTTACTAAGGGGGTTTTTTAACGAGCATAGCTTGTTAAAATTAGTTGAAAATATTCATTATAGTTTTTATTATAGGTAAACGACTATGAATAAAATTACAACCATAGTATTAAATGTCAGATATCACAAATTGAAAGCAATATAAAAGTGAGCGCCATTGAAAGCATAGTACAATATTAAACCGAGTGCCTAAATTTATTAAATTTTATATCATCATTATCATCATCATCATCATTTTCAGCCGTTTACCATCCACTGCTGGATGAAGGCCTCTCTAATCCTCTTCCATTCCTGTCTGTATTGAGCAATCTGCATCCACTTGACTCCACACATTCTTATCAATTCATCCGCCCATATTTCACTCGGTCTACCTTGCTTTCTTTCACATCCTCTCGGATACCATTCCAGTATTTCTCGCGTCCATCAGCCATCCATTCTTCTCGCTATGTGTCCAAGCCCATTGCCACTTCAACTTTTTTACACGTAGGTACTGCTATATCTGCCACTTTGGTCATACATACATATTTCTTACCCATGTATTTCTTTTGCGATCTCTTCTTATTATACCAAGCATACATCTTTCCATGCTTCTCTGTGTGCACTGGATCTTTCATAGTATTCTTGAATTTAGCGTCCAAGTTTCACATCCATACGTCATAACTGGCAGTACGCATTGGTCGTATGCCTTCTTTTTCAAGCATAGCGGAATGTTGGATTTAAAAACTATGTTCATTCTTCCAAAAGCACTCCATCCTAGTTTTTTTCTTCTTTACATCCAGTCATATTCACCAATTGCTCTAGGTATAAATAACTATCAACTATCTCTACAATATGATTATCTACTGTGACTACGCTTTATGCGATCTAAACATTAAAGATGCGAATTATTTTTATAATAAGAATACCAGAAAACCGTTATAGCGACAGGTTTACAATAAAAAAGTCTTATGAGGGAATTATTAGTAAAATTATGGGATTACATATATTAGTAGTGAATATTTCAACACGTTGTAAGCCTGAAGAACAATGATTGATGATATAAGCGAAATTATGGTAAAATTATTCTGTCTATTTCCATTCAGAAATTAGTTTTCTTATGGAAATGTCAATTATGGCATGAACTATTTCCTTAGATGCGTATTAATGGGGAGAACGAGCTTGACTTGGAAAGCGTTTGCAAGATAATATTATGATTCGTTCACATCGGTGAACACAAACACGAAAACTTATTATTGTATATTATTATTATTCTGTGCTATACCTACATTAGTTTTTTTTTTTTATTAAATTTTACTCGCAAGCTGTAATAAGCACTTCATTAATATTGTCAAAAAAAACCTTGATTGAAAAAATTTGAAAATGTTAACTGAAATTTGATGTAAACTGTACCACTAACTGTAACTTATTTTACAAGTAATTCAAAAAACAGAATCACAGGCTAGTTAGAACGCTGTTTTTCAGAAAGTTTTGGGTAGGATGAAGCGGGGGGAATAAAGGAGGGTAAAGAAGATACTTGAACATGGGTTGTGTGTATTGAGAGCGGAAACGTTCCGGTAATAACGATGATGAAATCCATAGGTTTTCGTGGAATTCAGGACCCTGGGTCCCAGGGGACCCTCAGGACGTTACCAGCCGCAGGGATTGGGGGTAACGGTGCCTGTCAACTTATCAAGTGACTCACCCTTGTCCCTCATCCTCAACCTCCCCCAAAACCACCCGCTAATCCCGAAAAAACTCCACAAATGAAATAGACCATAGCGCGACACATTTTCCAGCCAGGGGACAATTTGGCGGAATTGAACGAAAGCGTTGACGGCCAGTGACAAACGTTGTACACGTAAAGGTTTATATGTACCTACATATGTATGTATGTACATATGTACATATGTATATTGCGTACACGTTCCAATGTTCGAGCATATATTTCGTATTATACAACGCTTATATATATATATATATATATATATATAGGTATATATGTATATATACAGATATTATATACATTGTCAGTTTGAATGTCAAAGTTTTTTGAGCGATAAATTCGTTTTTCTTGAAAGTTGTCTCTTCGTTCGCAACTGAGTCTTAGCGGGAGTTATTGACAATTCCGCTTGAACTTTTCACGAAAAATTTCATCCCATGTCGTTTTCAAAGTTTCTCTGAGTAATTCAATTGTCTTGCGGGACTTAAAATAAACTCCACTCTAAAGGTGATTCAGTACAAGCATTTTAAAATATTAAGTCTGCCCAAATGTTGCAAGAATTTTCATTTTCAGCCTAATTATATTGAAGAATTCCGTACTATAAACATTTAAAAAGTATGGGTGATATTTTTTGATGTCGAGATTTTATATGTCGTGTACAATTTTTGTCGAAGAATTATTTTCATTGATTAGTTTTGTAAAGTAGAAAAACGTGTAACAAACGAAATAAAACGATTCGAACACAGGAGAGTTTTTGTGAAACGATTGTGTAGAATTTCGAAATTGTTTCGACCTCACGAATATTCGATTTTCATTTAAATGACAAAAAAAAAAAAAAATCACATCAAAATGGAATAACTGTCATGAGTTTTTATTTAATATATTTAGAAACTTGACGATCGCTAGAATTTTTTACACACAATTTATATGTACACGTCTGACATCAATTGATGAGAAAATTAAAAATATCAGTGTAGGTATTTGTTTACAAGTGACTACGTGCGTGTGTATGTAACCACGAGGAAATTTTTCCAATCGATGTTGTGAGAGCTATTTACTCTTCAATTTCTCATTTCCTTTTTCACAAGGATCGTTAACAGTTTTTGCAAGAGGCCCCACCAACAAAAGTCCCATTCATTTTCTTTTGTGTACCTGACAATTCAGGTTGTTTCGGGAAAATCTTTACCGGGAAACGCCGTGTTGTACATACATACATAGTGTGTTTTCAACGACAGCCGATTTGTTAAGCGTGGTAGAAAAATTGAAAAAGTGTGTTTGTAGTGAAACGATTTCATCGAAAACAAAATTAAATTACGGAAATTTACGTTTTATATATTGATCGAAAATAAGTAAAAAGAAAGAAAAAAAGAAATTGGAAAGTCTGTGTCGTTTTTCAGAAGAAAAACTAGGTGCAACTTTTCGCCAACTTCTCCGGTACGATTTCCCTCAGCCCGACAAATCCCGTCGGCTCATCCGCTAACAGTAATAAAGAACAATTTATATGGACCGTTAATATCTCGATGTGTATTTTCCCTCCGGACGTTCTCCGACTTTATTAAAATTATTATTTTATATTTAAAAGATAAAGTTAAAAATATACGAATATATGTACATACATACAAATACATACATTCATACATACATACATACACATTTATGTATGTACATACATATATTAGGGTGGAGCGTCGATGTATGGAACTTTTTTTTTTGGGATATTCGTTTTGAAATAGTTATAAAAAGTTGCCTCTACATCATATCTCTTCTGTCTAAAAAAATCTGCTTAATTGAAAAAGTTTTTCTGGTCTCTACCAGCACTTTTTTCATAATACTTTTACTTGTATGAAAATTTCCAATTGATTGTTTCCAATCTCTATAAATAGCAATTTTAATTGGAAAATTAGTATTTATTTTTACTATACATACATATGTACTTACTTTATTCGTATATACTTATATTTACTCGTATGCCTCCCCCCACCGCGCTCACAAATTCACACTTATTTGAATAATTCAAGAAATACGTAAATAAATTAGATTTTTACAAAAAATACTTATGATATTCAGTAAATTTTATGGCACGTTATCTAAAAATTTGTATTCTGTGTTCAGATTTCGAAATTAATAGGCAAATTTTCATTTTTCGCCTTCAGGTTAGAGGCTCGAAGACCTATTCACAGATTTTTTTCAGTATTTTTACGAGAATACGGATGATACAACAAAACTTTTGGTAAGTATTACAATGCCATTTTTAATTTTTGCAATGTCGCTCCACACCTAATGTGTACATATATCTAATATGAAGAAAAATCATGGTGAAATTTGAATAATGAATCTATTATATCTGGATATAATTGATCTGGAGCAAATGTTTATTTTGAGCAATTCAAATGCTTGGATACAAAATTTAGCTTTGTCATCCACTGTCGGTAATAGTATACGGACAAAAACACTTGAAAAAAATTCAAGTTTTACCTCAGCGATTGCACGAATGCATTCGATAATACGAAACTTTTAGAAGCGTTCGATTTTCTATACGATCCGTTGAGGTTATATCTCGTTGGAGAAGACGAAATCCGGTGATAGAAGTACGTATCTCGCCGTTATGATGAAGTTATCTTCAGGTCAAATCCAGCGCCGTGCGAATGGAAAAGCGCTATACGGTTTGTTATGCGAACGACAAGGACCGAAAGCTCGTGCAAGCGGTGGATGGCGGATGCCGAAGCCCGTTGGGGCGGAAGAAACGGAACAGGACATTGCTGGGAGGCAAAGTGGGCGGAGGGTGGGCGGAAAAGGAGGCAGGGAGACAGAGAAAGACCTACAGTGAACTGGGAAGCTTTTCCTATGCGGGGTTTGGGAGAGGATCCGGAAAACGGGAACGGGGAAAGAAGAGGGGGATGAAAGTATGCGAAAAGGGGTAGGACGTAGGATGCGGGCGACCTGGGCTGAAGGAGATTATACCAAGAAAGGGCCAACTTTTGCAAGTAATAATTACAGTTTGACCGGATTAAAAATGCTGATTCCAGTCTTATCAGAAGAAAATTCGATTAAGAGCTTTTTCCTTCGTTGTTACGTTTATGGAAAATCGAATTTTCCATTGAAATATGTATCGTAAAGTACAATGCTTTCTCATTTCGTTAGTAAAATGTTGGAAGAATTTAAAAAATAATAATGCAAAGAAAGCGTAGTCACAGTTGATAATCATATTGTAGAGATAGTTGATAGTTATTTATACCTAGGCCAATTGGTGAATATGACTGGATGTAAAGAAGAAGAAATAAAACGAAGAATGAAACTAGGATGGAGTGCTTTTGGAAGAATTAACATAATTTTAAATCCAACATTCCACTATGCTTAAAAAAAAAGGCATACGACCAATGCGTACTGCCAGTTATGACGTATGGATGTGAAACTTGGACGCTAAATTCAAGAATGCTACGAAAGAGAAGCATGGAAAGATATATGCTTGGTATAACAAGAAGAGATCGCAAAAGAAATACATGGGTAAGAAGTATGTATGACCAAAGTGGCAGATATACATAGCAGTCCGTGTGAAAAAGTTGAAGTGGCAATGGGGTGGACACATAGCGAGAAGAATGGATGGCAGATGGACGCGAGAAATACTGGAATGGTATCCGAGAGGATGCGAAAGAAAACAAGGTAGACCGAGCAAACGATGAGCTGATGAATCGAGAAGAATGTGTGGAGTAAACTGGATGCAGATTGCTCAAGACAGACAGGAATGGATTGGAGATGTCTTCTTCCACCAGTGGATGGTGAACGGCTGAAAATGATGGTGATGACTACATACAAGACATATTTGTATGTATGTATGTATGTATTTTAAAAGACTTATTTTCCACCAGAATAATTTGAATAAAATATTCAAAATATCTCGTACGGTATAACGCAAGAATTAACTGTGATTTATAGCAGACTTGACGTTAACTTTTTATGCTCCAGTTTTGCAAATAAACTATACCACTCACACGGATAAACTTTTCTACCGGTGGCAGCTGAATCTCACGCATCAGCGCTTGTCAAACTCCACCGTAGAAGAACTAACTTCATACCATTGTTGATTGAATGAGGTCCCCAAACGCTGAAGATAAATTAAGATTTGGTTTTAAAATTTAAGTCTAATCGTTGATTTTAAACAATTTGTACGAGTTTTATACATTTCGAACACTTTAAATATTTATTTATGCATCTACAAGCATTTTTTTTTAAATAAAATAATTTCTTAGGCTGTTGGTATGTGCAGAAAACTCGACAGTTTGGAAAACGCTCGCGGGAAAATAAAAGTTCACCGTGAATCATGACGCGTTTTTATATCTAGATTAATATTTAACGGCTTCAACATTACGCGTTTTAAGGGTTACACTGTGAATTATTTGAAGGGATTCACACTTGGATGGTAGGGTAAGTGTGTTGCTATTGTGCCACCGTGACAGGAACAGTTTATTTTTTCGCGACAACTATGTACATATGTACATATAGTGAATTTTAGTGTGGCGCACTTTTTCTACCCAAATAAATAAAACCACATTTTTATGTCTTGTTTTTATAAGGTACTTACGTTTTTTCAATGCCAATGTTAGCCTGTATAACTTATTATTAAGTCAACAATGTGAACAGTAAAATAATAATGGATAAAATAATATCGATACTTTGCATCTACTAGCACGTGCATGTATGTATGTATGTACATATGTATGTACATACATATGTACATATGTATAATATAAGAATTTGACCTCTCTTTTGATATGCTGAAATGACAATTACGAAATGAAAGAAGCACTCTTGGGATTTGCAGTCAGTCGACTTTGACTGAAACATTTCTTTGAAATTGCAATACGTAGGCTTTCAGAAAGCGGAACTAGAGCTTTTAATGGAAAGAGAAGCTTGCTGAGATATATGTATAATTGTACATACATATATCTACATATGTAAAAATAACATTTTTTATTCATAAAGTTATAAATAAGTGCAGTGTAATATATCGAACTTGTCAATATGAATTTTGTTGGGAGAGCTCAATTATTTTATTAAATTTGATGAGCAGAGCTTATTCATAATTCGAGTAACTATTATAATACGCGATAACATTATTATATTATGTTAATTTTTTTCCCGCTAAAATATCACAGTTAACTTGTAAAAATTTATTAAAAATAACTGGACGACCGTTTCAAGGTGAATTTCTTTTTGTGTTCTGAAAGGGGACTGGCGCGTAATTACGGTCCTAAAAAAACGTCAATCAAAAGGTTGATCTTAATAACGTTTTGCGACGTAATAATCATTTGCTGAATTAGCGGCGAGTTTTCTAGGGACCGTTAGATCCATACACCAGTTAATGAACAGTTCCCTAGCCTCCGAAATCGCGACTATTCAGCAAAATCACGTGTTATGCGATAGGATCGTATAGTCACGATGACTACTATAAATTATAGTTCAATTAAAATCCTGTTCTACATCTCATGGTACATATGTATGTGTACCGTACATACATACATGTACAAAATCTCATGGTACCTATTTATAATGTAGAACGTGTTTTAGTACCTACATACGTATGTATACATACGTACTATGTACATATATAGAAGATAGAACACATGAACATGCTTTAAACAATGAAATAACACAAATTTAACACTAAACTTGACTATATTGTCCTGATTAGTGTATTTTTATGATTTAAAAATGATAGAAATTTCATTTAAAATGTATTGTTATAACAAAAAAATTTTTTTTTTTTTAATGAAATGTTTTCTTATAAGATCACGTTTAATTGTTTATTTTAAATTTAAGTTTAATAACAACGTCGCATAGGGCAAAGAGCAAAGTTGTCAACCACTTTTAAATCCGGTCCTGTAATATTTCACGAGTGCGGAGTGAAAAAATAGAATTTTCACTCGTATATTTTTCTCTCACTCTTTATGATACCATTTTCTCTTGTCATTGTGTTTTTTCTTTTGTTCAGCCAGATATATGTTGCCAATAGATTTATTTTTAAATTTGTATGAATGTATATTTTCTCAAATAAAAACGTTGAGCCAAGTAGCTACGAAATTATTTTGGATTTAAAAAGCATTGCATTTTAATTTAAGTTTAAAAACTAATGTATATTTCACGAAAAAAGTTTAAAAGACGAAAATCGGCCTTTGCGTTCGACGTCGGGGTAATTTTCGCTTGAAAAACACGTAAAGTAATGAAAAGCATTTTCATTTTCTGTGTTTTTCATCATAAAGCAATTAGGCGCTCGCGAGCTTTTTGTTATGACGGTTCAATCTATTATAATTTATTATTTTGATTGAAAACGTCTTTACGATATTTTAATAATAACATGTGCGCCACCGCTATTACTGCTATACATCGTCGACTAAAATAGTTAATGAATATTCATTTATTAATATTTGGAAAGCTCAGTCGTAGATAAAATCACATGTAGATTAGTCGGAAAATATATGTATGTTAAACGACTCTTCAGGAAAATAGTGTGTTTCTGTGAAAATATCAATTAAAAAACATTTAATATGCGAATATTAAAAAATTTACATGAGACGGTTTATTTTACATCAATTCAATTTATACGGTATCGAAAATTTAATAAAGCTCATTTATTTATCACTAGCCGAATTGCCCGGCGTTGCTCGGGCTAGTGAATTCAAATAAAACAAATGAATATCGAAATAAACATTTATTCTCCAATACAAACACAAATTGATTAAAATTTTTGTTTGAGATTTTTCATGACCCCAAGCTTCAACCCCTTCCAAAATTCGTCTACGGTTAAAAAGTACCGTGAGATAGTATACCAAATTTGGTGATTCTAAATTGAAAACTGTAGATTTTCATAGCGGACAAACAAACAAACAAACAAATATTCAACTTTATACTAGATTTGATATTTTTTTTCGGTTGAGTATGATGTTATCTGTCCTCCTCGGGACATTCGGCATATTTTTTCGCTTCTTTACCAGCTTGTGGGTGAAATGCCCATTGGCATTTCACCTGATGTTAGAGGTCTAAGTCTAAGGGATTCCTTCTCTTCAGCCTCTTTACTGGTTTGTTGGTTAGTAACTCCTTGGCCAGATTGTTGGGGTGGTTCTTCAGTCTGTGTTTGTATTTGGAGCCCACCGTTTTGGCCTCCTCTATGACCGTTGACATCCTCGTATCCCGGTGAATTATGCTGTTTGGGACGAACCAGGGCGCGTCCAATATGACTCGCAGGATTTTGTTTTGGAAATTTTTGGATAATTTCCATATTTGTGTTGCAGGCTGAGCCCCATAGTTGTATCCCATACATCCATATCGGTTTCAAGGTGGCCTTATATACTAAGAGTTTGTTCTCCGTGGTCAATGTTGAGTTCTTCCCAATTGGCCAGTAGTGCTTCCAGAATTTGAAGTTTAATTGCTTCCGTTTTGTCCAGATATGTATTCGTCACATTAATCTGCGGTCTAGATATCTAAGAAGCTAAATATCTGGGTATGCAGATATTCAGCTTCTTCTGCTTGTGGGATTACCGTATCGTTCAATTTTACAAATTTGGTGGTTCTAAATTGAAAACGGTAGGTTTGCATGGCGGACAAACAAACAAACAAACATTCAACTTTATAGCATAAATTTAATATTTTGTTGAAAATTTTTTTAAATTTTAAATGTATTAATGTAAAATTTTAGATTATCTGCAGGAGACAAATTTTTGAAGTAAAACTTTTTTTCGTTCGGTAGAGTAAAAACGGTTCATCCAACGTTCCATACAAACGGAGCGAGCGATAAGTGGTCACGCATAGCCCCCCGCACGCCCCTCGCCCATGCCCACACCGCCCCTCAGTTTAGTAAAACGTGTCATCGAAGCGCGGCACGACACGAAAATCAGTCACAGTCAGCCGACAGCGGGTACCCCCCACTCCTAGGCTAGACGTCAGGTAGCAGTGAGAACAGTGAGTCATTGGGTGAGCGATTAAAATCACATTTGTGTACACAATTCTTTCACATTCACATTCACATCTACATATATTCCTTCTTGTACATTGCACTTGCTTTAAATTTTTTTATCGTATATGGTAATTTTGGAGCACGGAAATTTCCCGAGTTTTTTTTTTTCTCTAACGTCTAACTCCATGGTGTCCATTTGCTAGAAAATTTATTTATTTAAAATACAGGGCGGGCGACATAGCCGATGGAGTCCAGGGGTCTGTTGCATTAAACTGCATTAAATTTATGTCATATTTTTCACCACGATCTTCATCTTTGTCGGTCAGCGGCGTAAGCGTCGGCGCGTTGCAATCGCTCGATACGAATATGCTCTCGTTGCATTTAGTTGACACGGCTATTGCAAAATTGCATTGTGCTGGATTTTGGGCTAGCAAACTGGATGAATGCGAGAGCAGACGAATCGATCCGGGACGCATTTGATTGCGGATTCCCGTTAATGAAGCGGTCTGCTGTTATTTAATTAGTGTGTGTGTTTCAGGCGACTGGTTGAGCGCCCCTGTCCAGCGACTAGGGTCGTTACGGCGCCGGTGTCGCGGCCGTAACGACGCAATTATTCTGCTAACACGTCCCTCGCCGACGACACACACAAACTCAACACAACCTAGCCGTAGCACACCGTAATGGCTGGCATTATTGTCGACTTGCCATTATTATGGCTTCAAATTTTCAAAACTACAGTGGAAAATTCAAACCGATAACGATTAGGCTGGGCTGGTCCTTTCGGACACCCTTGCAAGTTGATTATTCCTATCAAAAATATCTACATATACATACCTCCAAGCAAGGCCCCCCCAAGTGGTCCCGAAGTCTGGTACACAAAAAAAGTAGCGGAGCTTTCAACTGATGAACGAACGGTTTGTGGTTTGGATGTGGTATTTGACTGATGCTGTCGTTGCTGGTAAGATTGGGATATGTATGTATACATTTGGATGGAGCGACATTGCAAAATTTAAAAATTGGCATTGTAATACCTACCAAAAGTTTCATTGTATCATCTGTATTCTCGTAAAAATACTGAAAAAAATCTGTGAATATGTCTTCAGGCCTCTACCCGAAGGCGAAAAATGAAAATTTGCCTATTAATTTCGAAATCTGAACACAGAATACAAATTTTTATATAACATACTCATAAAATTACCCCAACTTTATTGAATATTATCAGTATTTTTTGTAAAAATCTAATTTATTTACGTATTCCTTGAATTATTCAAATAAGCGCGAATTTGTGAGCGCGGTGCGGTGGAGGGAGGCATACGAGTACATATAAGTACATACGTATATACGAGTAAAGTAAGTGTGAATAGTAAAAATAAATACTGATTTTCCAATTAAAATTGCTATATATAGAGATTGGAAATTTTTATTTCAAAAGCGTTAAGATAAAAGTGCTGGTAGAGGACCAGAAAAACTTTTTAAATTAAGCAGATTTTTTTGGACAAAGGAGGTATGTATGATGTAGTGGCAACTTTTTAGAACTATTTCAAAATGAATATTCCAAAAAAAAAAAGTTCCACATATCGTCGCTCCACCCTAATGTACATATTCGGTTTACCCGCCATATGACGATATACTCTAACCGTAACCTCCAGCTGTGCGCGCTGATTTGCACAATAACCGTACAGCCCCTACTCCGTTTGACAGTGCGTGAAACAATTGTATAGTGTAACGTTGATTGATTGCGTATACGGTCATACAATCGTTGTCGACTTGAACTAGCTTTAACAGATAACACACTGTTAAAATGTTTTTGTTTGTTATGTTGGCAATGCTAGCGTGATCGCAATGACCTAGGTAGACAGACAGGAAGCCGCTCACGCTAATAAATATATATATATATATATGTATAAATATACACATGTTTGTAAATATATAGTAATAATAATACATATACATATGTATCTATGTATATTGGATTTGGGAAGTCGATTCGGATCGGCCGTCTCCTGTTAGTTTATTAAGTTTATCTGATTTACATACATATGTAGTTGTTAAGACGGTTTTATACAAAGTTGGCAGCACCTTACAATATTCCTGCCTACCAATTCACTGACCGTTTCTTTTTACTTTATTACTTTATCCTAATCGGATAAAGTATTGTGATCGTGCGAAAATCGTGCGATTTGTATCGAGTATCATCCCCTGATCACGTTTTCATGATTTCTGAAAAATGTCTGTATGTCTGTATGTCTGTGTTTCTGTATGCCTGTGTGTCTGTATGTCTGTGTGTCTGTGTTCTTATGCGTGTGTGTGTCTGTATGTGTGTTTTCTCCGAAACTATCAAGTCTATCAAGCTGAAATTTCATATCTATTATTTTCACGTAAGGTGTAAGAGCCATAAGGAATTTAGTCAACATCAGTGAACCGGAAATAGGGTTTTTTTCTTGTAGAAAATTCTAAAATTCTTTTACCACAGAATATTTCCGAAACGGCTCCGGGAATTTTGATAAAATTTCATATCTATAGTTTTCACGTTAGCTGTAAGCGATACTGTGATTTTAGTCAACTTCTGACTAGCGAAAATGGCAGTTTACTCTTGAACGATTTTTTGTTTTTTATTTTTTTCGACCTTTTAAATATGTAGTATCGTCACAATATTGTAATGTTGTAATTTTGAGAGAAATTGGTATTTAAAAAAAAAAAAATCATTAAAATTAGTCAACCGGAAGTAGGTTTTTTTTTTTCGTCGAAAAGTTTACGACAGAATATTTCCGAAACGGCTCCGGGAATTTTGACGAAATTTCATATCTATAGTTTTCACGTTAGCCGTAAGAGATACTGTGATTTTAGTTAACTTCTGACTAGCGAAAATGGCAGTTTACTCTTGAACGATTTTTTTTTTTATTTTTTCGACCTTTTAAATATTATCGTCACAGAATATTTCCTTCTGAGAAACTGCCATGGCAATGCAAGTCGAAATTTCATATCTATAGTTTTTACGTTAGCTGTAAGAGATACTGTGATTTTGGTCAACATCTGACGACCGGAAGTGGCAGTTTTTCTAATTTGAATATATGCCGAAGATCGTATTTTACATACGCGCGCGCATTCAACACAGTGATTTCATGATATGTATGTGTGTATGTATGTTGGTTGGTGTGGTGCTGTGCATGCGTTTTATTTACTTGCGTACTTAAAAAGTTAATTTCGTTACTGTTGGTATTCCTCAAATATATGGATAATGTCATGGGTTGGCCACACCCGAATTTTTTACTATCTTTCCCGCCCTATAAGCCCGT
Source organism: Parapsyche elsis (assembly GCA_022651745.1). Taxonomy (NCBI): domain Eukaryota; kingdom Metazoa; phylum Arthropoda; class Insecta; order Trichoptera; family Hydropsychidae; genus Parapsyche; species Parapsyche elsis. Next base: position 4,411,165 of record JAGVSN010000005.1, on the reverse strand, counting down.
TGCATATCAACCGAGCGGTTTCTCATCACCCGTACTGAAAAATAATATTAAATTTAATAGTTTTTATAGTTGTTGTATAGATGGCGCTTTATAATACAACAACGTAACAATTTAACAAAGCCGCGAACTTTCAAACGATTTATATGTATGTTCAAAATATAATGAGTCTCGCATTATCGGCGTTGGATTATGGCGTAAGCGCTCAATGTTCCAACCTGGTGATACCGGGTTCAAATCCCACTCGCGCGATGTTCTGGTTTTTTTCAAATTATTTACCGAGGCGAGCGTTATCAGCAGACAGACAGATTTCGGCTATTATAAGGGCAACGCTTGACGTCACCTTTAAGAAAATTTTATTTTATTTATCAAAAGGTTTGGTTAATCTTTGGATGAACGTGGCGTGTTGACGTCATCATCACGTTCACGCGCCACGAACCCGTGAAAATGGCATGGTTTCAATGAGCCGGATTTCATTGTGGAATTTTAATTGAAATTGCCGAATTTGAAACTCACGTTTCTCGGCTCGCTCGGGTGCTCGATTGATCTTCAATCCTTTTGTTCTGGGCAAATATTGCGATCCACTGGCGCGAAAAGGCTTCTGACAAATTGCGAGATCGCTTAATTCCGAACGAGATAAAAAATAAAATTAATGTTATTGTTAAAGGCAGTGGGCGACGCGAAAAGCACTCCATTGAATGTTGGAGGCTTAGGGGTGAGCAAACCGCGGGCTTAGACAAATACAGGTGTCCTGTCCTGACCGCAATCCCTTGTCCATCGAAGGAGGCCTCGATTGATTGGGGCTTACGGCTTACCGGGGCTTGGGCTTCGCACCTGAACCCCAATACGGGACCGGATCAACATTTTAATGTACCCCTGGATGGCTTATTGTGGACCCACATGGCGAAATCTACCCCGAATACAAAATAACACCCCTCGCAACAATAAATATAATGGAATTTTACTTTTGACTCGGCTCAATAAAGTGTATAACAAAACCGAGGAGTCCTCCGAACTGTTCGAATACAATATCGTAGATTTGCATAATGGACCGAATTTAATTAAATTTAAAATTAAACGAACACAGCCCGGCAACTTATTAATCACCGTGTAAAATCAATTCGTATACACAGCTATTCTAGTTGCCACCTTTCACATTTATATTGTAAAGCGGCCCGGGTTTACGCACCATCAAATTAATAAGATACAAAATAAGCGCACATTACATCATTAGATTATTCTAGAATGAAATGTTAATACATTTAACATTAACTTGATATTATACATATGTAATTCTAAATGTCAAAATTAACGCTTTTATTGTTTTTTTGTTTGATTTTTTTCCACACATGTACATATCGCTACCCTAACTTGTAAACCTCGTAAATCCACTTTTGGTCAAAATCGATATTTTTAGTTTTTCTTGTAGAATTTTTTTATGTCCACCTCCTTGTAAGACTTTTAAATAACTATAAAAATAAGGGAGAAAAAACCTTCGCAAAAAACTCTTAAATCCTATCCATATACAAAACAATTATGTAATGCTCGTAAATCCACGCCACCGTTGATTGCATGTTCAGACATAACAGTGTTGCATCAACTGTCTGCTACGTTTTGAAGAAATAGTTCGTGTATTTTTGAATTTTCCGAAAAGAAAACAGCAGAAGCGATTTGAAGACGACAATATAAAATTGAAAGAATTTTTAGATTCTCTGCCTAAAATGGAATCTCACTATTGTAGAGCTAGGTCTAATAAAGTGTGCCTGTTACCAGAATGGTATTCGAAATCGGAACTACATATACTCATTTTATAAAGAACAGAATGAGAATGCAACATCATTGAGTAAATTTTCGAGAAGTTAGGACAAAGAAAGTATTTCATTATTTAGTCCAAAAAAAGACAAATGTGAGACTTGTGTCCAATATGAAACAGGAAACTTATCGAAGACTATTTATGAAGTCCATAAAGAAAAGAAAAAATTCGGGTGTGGCCAATCCATATATTTGAGGAATACAAACAGTAACGAAATTATTTTTTTAAGTACGCAAGTAAATAAAACGCATGCACAGCACCACACCAACCAACATACATATCATGAAATCACTGTGTTGAGTGCGCGCGCGTATGTAAAATACGATCTTCGGCATATATTCAAATTAGAAAAACTGCCACTTCCGGTCGTCAGATGTTGACCACCAAAATCACAGTATCTCTTACAACTAACGTAAACACTATATATATGAAATTTCGACTTGATCGCCACGGCAGTTTCGGAAATATTCTGTGGTAAACTTTTCGACAAAAAAAAAAAACTCTAGTTCCGGTTGACTGATTTTAATGATTTATTTTTTCGTAACTAGCAATTTTTCTCAGAAGTACAACATTACAATATTGTGACGATACTACATATTTAAAAGGTCGAAAAAAAAAAAAAACAAAAAATCGTTCAAGAGTAAACTGCCATTTTCGCTAGTCAGAAGTTGACTAAAATCACAGTATCTCTTACGGCTAACGTGAAAACTATAGACATGAAATTTCGACAAAATTCCCGGAGCCGTTTCGGAAATATTCTTTTTTTTATTTGAGAAAGAAACATACAGTTATAATTAAAGAAATACAAAATAGAGATGAACAAAGTTATGACATAAACCAAAATAGTTTCTATAAATAAATTTGATATAACATATGTAGGTGAAGAAATAGAAAGATAATAGACATAGTTTATATAAGTAAAATTAGGTATAACATATGTAAATAAAGAATAGAAAGATGATGAATATAAGAAACATAAAGAAAGTAGTGAGAAGGGAGAGGGAGATTTGGAAGAGTATGGGTAGGATTAGGGATTGGAAAAGTGTTTATATAGATGAGTTTTGAAAGTAAAGAGGTTGGAGGTGAATATATCAAATGAAATAGGAAGTTTGTTGAAAGTATTGCATGATCTGTTGATGAATGAGTTGCGGGATAAGTTTGAGGATAAGAACTTAAGGTGGAATAAATTAGGATTACGGAACATTCTGGAAGGACAATTAAGGGAGATTTTAGAAAGGAGAAAAAAACAGAGGTCATTTATGATTCTTCTTGTTACAAGTGGGGGGGGTTAAATTGGGAATAAACAAAGAATTAGAATTAGGAATGATTGGGATGTGGAATTTGAATTGCAAGTATGTGTGGAACCTTTTTTTTTGGATTTTATCCAGTCTAAGAATGTTTATATGGTATAAGGGGTTCCACACAGTACTTGCAAACTCCAGGTGGCTTCTGACAAAGGAGTTGAAAAGTAATTTGAGGGTATCACAAGACTTAAAAGGCTTGGACACCCTCATTATGAAACCTAGATTTCTATTAGCCCTTCTGGCGATCAGGTCAATATGGTTATTGAACGAAAGCTTAGTATCGAAAACAATGCCAAGGTCTCTGACAGTATCAACTTTTTTAATTTGAATATTATTAATTTTGTAAGAGAATAGTATGGGAGATTTGCGCCTGGTAAATGAAATTTGAGAACACTTAGCTATATTAAGGAAGAGCTGATTTGAAGAACAATATTTGGAGAAATTATCTAGATCATATTGAAGCTTAAAGCAGTCATCAATAGAAGAGATTTTTTTAAAAATTTTAGTGTAAAATTCTGTGTTAAAAGAATTTTAGAATTTTCTACAAGAAAAAAACTCTACTTCCGGTTGACTGATGTTGACCAAATTCCTTATGGCTCTTACACCTTATGACGTGAAAATAATAGATATGAAATTTCAGCTTGATAGCCTTGATATTTTCGGAGAAAACACACATACAGACACACACACGCATAAGTACACAGACATACAGACATTTTTTAGAAATCATAAAAACGTGATCAGGGGATGATACTCGATACAAATCAGTCAAAATCTCGAGGTCGAATTTTCGCACGATCACAATACTTTATCCGATTAGGATAAAGTAAAAAGAGGCTATAGATGAGATAAGATTAGACGAAGAAAAGGGGAATAATGTATTCACGATGGATTTGCAAGTGGTTTTATTAAGCCCAACGTTAAAGGTTTCCAGCTTATATGTATTATAAAACCAAGCTCATAGTTCATAATTTTTGTTTATATAATTTTAATACAAAGGACGGCAAAAGGACGACAAAGTGAGATAAAATATAAATTAAGATTCACAGATGATTGGATTTCACTGCCTCAAAGTAGAGACATGGATGTCGTACCACAAATATTGGATGCTCTTCCACCTCTACATACTAGTCGCCTGAAAATCAAGCCCAGGAAATTTCAAGACTTACAAGAACTGAAGTCTGTTTTATGTCGAGATTATCATGATTTTTATAATAATTTACCTCAATAACTAGATTGTAATGTGTGTTATTTATCATAAATCAAAAATTGGCAGAAATAAAAAGTTGTTTTTCAACACATTTTCAGTACATACCTCGTAAATCCTCAAAAAAAAAACGATTTCATAGAAGTACACATAGAAGTGAAGACTCGTAAATCCAAAATTGCCAATTAAATAAGGATAATGCTAAAAATCAGGAAAAACAATCGCTAAATATTCGTAAATTCGTAAATAAAAATTCGTCTGTTTGAAATCTAGAAACCGTATTTTTGTAACTTTCGGATTCCGCCCACAGTTAAAATAAAACAGTTTTAACTCTCTCCTGAACAAAATGTCATTTTAGATTTACGAGGTTTACAAGTTAGGGTAGCGATATGTAGATCTAAACAGTATCAACTCAAAAAAACACTTTTTTCAGGAACGACCAAAAACTTGTTGTCATGTCGCTATAAGTGATAGGAATTTACTGTTTTTTTTTATTATGAAAACAAGCATATTAAAGAAAGTTCAGATTAAAACATTTCATTTTGTTTTGTTGGTTCATGCAGCTTCGTTTGTAGAATCCGAATAAATGATTAACTAAAAAATCTTAATTTTTGAGTTGATACTGTTTTGATCTATGTATGTATGTATGTATGTAGGTGTGCGATATGTAGACTCATAGATACGTCGTTGTCTCTTATGGACCTATGCAATATGCTAGATAGGTAAAATTAAGGCACTTCGATGTAAGACTCAATTTCCGTAAGGTTATGGTAAGTTTATGGTTAAATGATTGAAGAAATGCTTATAGTTTTTTTTTGTAGGAACGGATCTTTAGATGACAATGAAGTACATAGATAACAATAAAATTTGTTCGAAATATTAAATCATTTGTATTGTGGCATTCCAATTATCAAAATAAACGAGAGTGTAAATGGCATTGTCGGTCCGAGATTGGGAAAAGTCGACAGGTACTTAACAGTAACTACAGGTGTGCATAAGGGTCGAGACTCAAAAGAGCCCATTAAGGACCGAACTCTGGGTAAAAGGGAGCCATTAGGACCCAAGTTAAAACAAATGAGAGTTTTATGCAATTATTATGTAAGAAAAATTAAATTAAAAAATTCCATTAGACTTGCCTTGATAAATTTTGGCGCATAGCGTTTCCAGAAACATTTTTTATACGCGACTGCAAAAAGAACTTCATAATTTTTGTGAGAGTTAAATTAAATCAAAATATTTTATTTTTAATCAAAAGAAAATAGCTGAAAAAGTTGACGAAAAGCACTTGCAGTGTATTGAAATTAAATTTAAAATGATTTTTTCTCATTGGAAGAATTATAACATAAGAACCTTGCATTTATTTTCATTTTCCTACCAATATAAATAATCGTACAGCGTACTTTCCAAATATTATGTAGGCTAAAAATATGGTTGCATTATGTACATATTGCTATTTATCTATATATTTCTTTGGATAAGTCCAAATCATCTGTGATGTGACATTAAAATTACTAATAATTCTATAGAAAAAAATCACCCTCTTCAGACCGCTGTCAAGATAGGTTTCAGAAGTCGCGCCCCTTTTTGCCTTTGGGGTCAAACGGCTCCACGCATAATATTGAATAAAATTTTATTGTATCTGGTTTTGACACAGAACAAACAAGATTTAGCCAAGTCGATTTTCACATACATACATATTTACAATAAACATCGATAATACAAACGTAATTAAACGGTCAATTTTCACTGTGAATGTCAATTTAAGTTGTAAACATGTCTCGGGAAGGGTTTACATCGCTGCTTCGACACTGGAATAATTCTCGTTTCAATCACGAGGACGATTATAAAACTACTTTGTTCCGGAGCAGTCTCTAGTAGAGAATGCTCCGAGATACTGTAAATTTTAAATGCCAGCCTTTGTTGTTCACAATGTGTGACTCTTGTGTCGCGCAAAGCTGCCAACACATATTTTAAATAAAGTTATCCAAGTAATATATTTCATGTTGTAAAACTTCAGTTTTAAAATTACACTGAGTAAAAATTTATTTAAATAAAATTCAGACGTATGCATGTATAATGTACCGCAAATGATCGAAACACGTCTGCGTCGTTGGAATATTTCAATCAAGAGGAAATCTTTAAATGTATTTTATGGCGCAGAATGCGGGAAATAAGGAAAAAACGCTCCGAGAAACAGATATGGCCGTTCGACTGCGACATATCTTAAGATTCAATTCGCTAAAAGGTTTTTTATGTCTCTTATTCTGTCTTTTATCAGACAGAGCAAGACCGACGATATGGGTCATTCATTTTTAACCGAAACCTTATATATTATGTATACAAAAGATTTTTCTTCTTACGCGGAATCCTTCCGCATCGTGGTTCATTCATTTTACAGAGGATGTGCGGGTGTGAAACGCATTTCAGATGAGTAAACCTATAAAATAATCGAGCGTATACAGCACTATGACTAATAACGATACAAAAACTACACATCATACCGACACCAAAGCACGACTCGAATATATCGACCGATTGTTTAACACAGATCGCTCATTAGCTTTAGCATTGAACTCATAAACGAACATGGTTCGATTCTCGACATGGTCGAAATAGTTTATTTTCAATGTTTTCGACAATGTTTTCGATCATCAACTATCAAAAGTTTCCCATTTATCTGACTTATTTTGTACAATACATATATATGTACATAGTTGAGATGATGCCATAAAAATCAGATCCAATTAATATTTTTCCTACCTACAATTTCAATATCTTTTGATATTCCTAAAGAGTGAAGACTTACATTAATATGCCATAACACTATCAAAGAAAATTGACTTACATATTTGTCATAGTAATTGATAAAAGGGAATTATCCGAATATGTTGTTGTACGTGGGGAATACAAAAAATAAATTAACCCACCAATTTCATCGTTCTTTCAGTCTTTTCTTTCTACCTACATACATATGTATGTATGTATGTATGTATATACCATTCCAGAAGCCAAAGGAAAGCTACTGGAAAATGTCTTTCTTTTGTTACTTTACTATGACAGACGCTAAAATGTTTGTCAAATAGTAAAGTGGCAAGCCTGATGATCAAGTACGCCACGTTAAGAAGATAAAAACACCGTGACACGTAAATATAAACATGTACACAAAAAATAAAAGAAGAACAATAGAAAATCGATGTTTCACACGTCAGAAAACATTAGATGGTGAATTGTTAAGCTTTAACCACCTGATTGGAGAAGTTATCACATCTTTCACATGTTTGAGCCACAAATGACGAGGAAACGCTCCGAAGCACCCCTCTCGCAGGGGATGGTCGCGGTACGGGGAGGATTGTGGGATTAATGCTTGGCGGGATATGTCACGGGAACCTAATTACGCGCCCCCGGGAAAGGATAACGACAGTTGAATTAACTTTGACGAATATTAATAAAATAAGACCTCTAGGCGAATGAAACGGGATCCCAGAGTTACAAAGTGCGGCGCTAATAAAACGGTACCCCCAGTACGAAATTGCCGGTGTCTATCACCCTCTACCCCTACCTCCACTCCCCGCTAATCCGCTAAAAGCTGAGCTGAACACACACAGACTTGCTTTCATTTGGAAACCCTTAGCCCTTGGCTTGTCAACCGCAATTTATTTTTTTGATTGATCGACTCAATCGATTTTAATTTATATTGGGTCAATGCGGCGGCAATGTACCGGCGGCATTTGATGAGAGTTGACACATGGTTGATTGATAGAAATTGACAAAGTGTCATTCTGCTGAAAAGTAAATACCACAGCGATCAAATTCCGCACCGGAAATATAATTTGAGAGATGCGTAGTTAAATTGACATCGTGAGAGAAACACGAAGAGTTATTTAATAATAAGAATGCCGGTGGGTTGGCAACACCTGGCCGTGAAGCTTTTCGCGCGCAGTGGGGCGGCTCACTCAGGTTAATCTTATCAAGAAGTTTGCCGGTGAGTTTTGATGTCGTTCTATGAATATTTGACGTTTCGGCCTCAAGGGCGGCCATGTTGAGTATGTATCGGTGAGGTACTTGCGCAAGGACACCTCCTGACAAACTATTCAAGTCGTATGAGATTCTCTACCGATAGTGTAATTTAATAACGCCTCATCACGTCTAACTATAGCTACATACATACATATGTATGTGCTTTGTTCATTGTACAATGTACGTGTTTGATTAATATTTTCAAGGTTGCCGTTTTGACAATGTACTCGTATGTACATACAACGTACATATGTACATTAGGGTGGAGCGAAATTTGTAGCAATATTATAAATTAAGTATATTGTGGTAATATTATAAATTGGGAAGAAGTACATAATAGAGTGTTCTCACAACAAATTCATAGATAAAGAGGCTATTTTACAAGCTATTGCTGATCAAAAAGTAATAAATAGTCATTTTACTTCCTCAATAGATTTTTTCTTGGCACACTAAAGCTTCACAGTGAAAATAGTGACAGAAGTCTCTGCTACTGTTTGTGTATCCTCAAGGCGAGATGGTTTCATAAAAATGGAATTCATAGAAATGAGATAAAAAAATATTATTACCCCTAGTATATATGTACATACATACATACATATGTACATATGTACATACATAGGTTATTTTTAAGTTTTTCTTGTGGGATGCTGGTATGATATTTCTATTATTTATTGTTCTTAATTAGTAACTGAAAAATATGTATTACTTGTTTGCATTGTCTTAAATCCAATAAATGACAAAAAATGTATTTTATATGCGTTTTAATCCCGTTATATTATGAACCTTCCAGTTTTAGCTAAAAACACATTTCTTCTAAATTTTTAACTACATTGGGGAAGTATAAAGAGTTAAAATATCAAAAATATAATTACACTGTTTGTTTTGTATACCCATAGAGCAACTTTTTCAAACCCAAGCATTTCGATTTTCAAAAAAAAATAATTTCGCTCCACCTACTAACTATGGGAAGATTTAATATTTTTTCCCAATATTCAAGTAGCTTGGGGCAGTACTAAACATTAATATTTTTAACAGATATTTTGCAGTTAGAGCACTAATCCCGCACCCAAGTTTTTTGATATTACGAAAAAAAAATTTTTTCACACAAGATCGCTCCACCCTAGTATACATATGTACATACATACATATGTCAAGGTGGAGCGAAAATCACCTTTTTTTTGAGTCAGTACCGAGACTAGTGCGGAAAAGTGGCCTATGTACATATGATAAGGGCGAGTACTCATGCAAAATTTCATCGATTTTGAATAATGTTCCAAATGGCAAACACAAATAAAATACTTAGGAATTACATTCGATAAGAGAATGAGATGGGCCCCCCACATAGAGGCGGCGAAATGCAAAGCAATTCGCGCCATATCTTCAATATACTCTATATTCAATCGACATAGTGCCTTATCACTACATAATAAAATTAAAATATATCGCGCACTCATACTACCCTTACTAACGTACGCTGCTCCCGTATGGAATAATGCCTCCAATACTAACCAATCAAAGCTTCAAGTAGTCCAAAATAAATCATTAAAAATCATTTATAACACGCCCATATATACTAACCTAAAAAAAGACTACATTCCCAGTATAACATCCCATTAGTCGTAGATGTCACTAACAGATTAAAGTAGATTCTATGATAGAATTACCAATAACCACACTAACAAATTAGTGAAAGGTCATTATAACAAGATGTCTTTACCCTTTAGGTATAAAACACAAATTACCTAAACATAATTTTCTTTAGATCGCCGACTCTAAAAAAGTAAGTATTTAATTTAATTATGTAAAATATATTATAAACATTTGATAAGAATTGTAAATAGGTTTTTGAGCTCTTTCTCCTATTATTCTTTAAACACTAACATTAAAATAAAAGAATCCTTATAAATACTAACAAAATGAACAATGTGTAAAATAGATAATGGTCACTTAGCTATTAAAATAGATTTAAGATGTATTGTGAACATAGTATAAGAACAATAAAAAGCTTTTTTAAATAAAAAAAATAAAAAAGCTGCTTTATATTCCAAATTTTAATAAAAAAGTTGGGTTGTCAAGTTTTATTATTTTATTGTGACAAGATTTGATATTTTCAGAGCCCCATATTAGAGTGTGGCATTGTGGTTTAGGTTTGGTCTATTTTTTATAGTCGATCATAATATACATTGGATTTTTTCATCTAATTACGTATAATAATAATTGTTCGTTTAGTCCGAAAAAGCGTTCAAATAATTTCAGACGAATGTTCGCCATTGAAATGACGGCAGCGGAAAACTTATTTTTACGATTGGAAGCTTTCTATTTAATTTCGTAGGGTTTGTATTTTCATCGTTAATGCAATGTCAATATTGTGTTAATTGCAGAGTGCTTACATTGTGCTTTGCAAATAATTTTGACTTCGGCCCGCGTCGCTACGGTACAATTGGCGTATTAAATTTCGCCCATTTGTTATTATATTTATGTATTTCAATACTGAATATTTTTTCCAGAAGAAGGGTAAAATATACAATTATGTATATGTATATGTACATATGTACTTTACTCGATTTCATTTCTAAGAAATAAATCACATAGAAATAATTGCTCTACATATGTATGTATGTATGTTTAGGAATGAACGTCACGATTTCAAGCTATTTAATTTGATTTAGTGTTCTTTGCAATATTTCTAAATACTTAGTGTAAAAATGTAAAAATTAATTACATTTAAACACTAGTCCACTACTTTATTGCAAAATAAATCTGTATTTATTTTCTCAGTGCTCAGCTGAAACGTACGTTTCTCAGGCGGATTCTCCATTTACCGTAGTCTAAAGGCTCGAACACAGGAAAATGGCCGTGTTTATTTTCAACCCATTTCCTCTCCGGTTATATCTTTGAATTTATGTTATAGATTCAGTACGCTCTTCGGGCACTTTTCAACGGGAAATGCATAACAGTGAAAAAGACGTGCATTTAAATGGGATTTAAAAAAATGAGTGCACCCACAGACAACTAGTCGCACGTAGTGGATGGAGCAAAAAAGAAAAAAGATTTTTCTCCAGACATAATAATTGTTAACCTCTGATAAATATTCCAAATTGTTACATAATTCTAAAATCATTTAGTAATCGTTCAATATTGGATCAATATATTTCTGCTAAAAGAAATGTGTGTTAAAAAAAAGAACATTTTAGAATATAACAAGAGTAAGAGTAACAAGAGAGTATAACAACTAGAATACGAGATTGCGAAATAGGGAAATAACTTGAGAGTTAATCGATTTTCCGCTTTTCCGCTGCACCTGTATTTATTAACGGAAATTATGTAGCTTTCATCGAAGATAATTCGATTTTTCACATAAACGTCGGTATCGCTAGTCTATATCACGTCGCGTACGATAGAGGGTGAGTTGAATTTCTTTTTTGTGGGTCTTTTTTCTGCTCTTTTCGAGATCGCAGTGATAGAATTGGTGCGTCCGTGTCAGAGGTCATCCCGCGGGAGTCGTAAACTGGAACTTGGGACGCGGATGAGGGATGCTGGACCTTCGGGAACTTATCGTCATTGGAAGTGTCTTGGTGTTTAGGGCCACTTCAGGCAAACCCCGAAGCCATGAAGCAGGGCGAGGGAGGTTTGAAGCTGGATTTCGGGTGAATTGGGTGAGACGATTTAGTAGAGAGGCTTTTACCCAATGGAAAACATCGACCTTTGCGAATCTGTGTCGCTTGCAACCCTCAAAAGAACACCGCACAGATTTCTCATTTCAGATAAATGACAAAGTGTCGATCATCGATTCTTAATTATTATTAAAAAAAAAAGTACTGGAGCATCGACTTCTGAAATCGGTAATTATATGTATGTGAAATGTAGCAAAGGCAAACAGGTGTAAAGCAGCTGTGAACTTTTCGATTTTGTCGTAGAAGCCACAAAACAGTGGTTCTGAGGGTTGTTTTCAGTGACAGCCAAGCAAACACCGGTGGTTGCGAACAGATAAAACATAATGGACGACAGGCAATGTGCTGGCGGCTCGTTGCCGCTGATTTACGATCGCTACGGCCCACTTATTAATAACTGCACATCCGGTCTGAGCACCAGCTCGCCCACCTGAACTTCCCTTACCTCGGTAATGAGTCGATGATAACCTGGAGGCACTTGGTTTTCCTCAGCACGATCGTAGCACGCGATGAATCTGTCGTTTCGGTAATATCGGCGCTTTTGAATGTTTCATACTGAAATCGTGGAAAAAAATTTCATTCAAGTTGATTACATGTACCTACTATGTCGTTGACCGTCCCCAGTTAGATACATTGAAATTGTCAAATGTTTTTCCATGGAAAAAGTTTTTCATACTCGTGTATGCTGTGCGTGTGTGAGTTTCAGCGCACGTATGAAAATTTATCGGTCGCGCTGACCCTTCTTAACAATAAATATATGTGGTCGGTTATGACCAATAAATCGTTTCGTACATTATACACATTCATATTAAAATCGGTAGCGGAGCAATTTACCATTGCGAATTTATATCTTCGCATGGTCAACGTACAGGGTGATCGAATTTCGTCAAAATTTAAAAAAAATTCGGGTGTGGCCAACTCATGCGTTATCCATATATTTGAGGAATACAAAAGTAACGAAATAATTTTTTTAAGTACGTAAGTAAATAAAACGCATACACCACCACCACACCAACCAAAATACACACATATCATGAAATTACTGTGTTGAGTGCGCGCGCGTATATAAAATACGATCTTCGGCATATATTCAAATAAGAAAAACTACCACTTCCGGTCGGCGGATTTTAATCAAAACCTTATCAACTCTTAAATTTTATATGGAAATTATAAATGTAAATTTTCGACTTGATCAATAGGGCAGTTTCTGAAATATTCTGTGGTAAACTTTTCGACAAAAAAAAAGAAACCCTACTTCCGGTTGACTGATTTTAATGATTTATTTTTTCGTAACTAGCAATTTTACTCAGGAGTACAACATTATAATATTGTGACGATACTATGTACATATTTAAAAGGTCGAAAAAAAAAAAAATCGTTCAAGAGTAAACTGCCATTTCCGGTAGTCAGATGTTGACCAAAATTACAGTATCTCTTAAGGCTAAAGTGAAAACTATAGATATGAAATTTCGACGAAATTGCCGATGCAGTTTCGGAAATATTCTGCGGTAAACTTTTCGACACAAAAAAAAAACTACTTCCGGTTGACTAATTTTAATGATTTTTTTTTTAAATAGAAATTTATATCAGAATTACAATATTACAATATGGTGACGATACTACATATTTAAAAGGCCGAAAAAAATCGTTCAAGAGTAAACTGCCACTTCTGTCAGACGGATTTTGACCAAAATCATAGTATCTCTTAAGGCTAACGTGAAAACTATAGATATGAAATTTCAACTTGATCGATGGGGCAGTTTCGGAAATATGATTTTTTACAGGATTTTTAAATTTTCTGCACGAAAAAAACCCTACTTCCGGTTGATTGATGTGCCCAAATTCTTTTTGGCTCTTAAACCTTACGTGAAAATAATAGATATGAAATTTCAGCTTGATAGACTTGATAGTTTCGGAGAAAACACACATACAGACACACACACACATAAGTACACAGACATACAGACATTTTCCAGAAATCATGAAAACGTGATCAGGGGATGATACTTGATCCAAATCAGTCAAAATCTCGAGGTCGAGATTTTGCACGATCACAATACTTTATCCGATTAGGATAAAGTAAAAATTCTGGTGTGGCCAACTCACGCGTTATCCATATATTTGAGGAATACAAAGAGTAACGAAAAAATTGTTGAACTTGAAAAGCCGAAAATTAAATTTTGCTCGAGCCCGAGAACGTAGCGAGCAACGAACGAACGCATCATAGTAATATGAAACAAACAATTTTCAACGCATACTGCAACATGATAAACCATCACTTTTACTATACCGATTTTGATGAGTTTTTTTTATTAAACTCACCATTGCTATAAGAATTGTAATTTTATAATATTATGAAGATTCAAAATATATAAAAGGCTGAAAAAAATAATAAAAAACAAAACCTCGTTCATGATTAAACTGCCACTTCCGGTTGGCGGATTTTGACCAAATCATAATATCTCTTACACCTTACGTGAAAATAATAGATATCAAATTTCAGCTTGATAGACTTGATAGTTAAAAATACCAAAAACCAAGAGTAAAAGTATTACTTCCGGTTGGAAAAAAATGTTTAAAAATTATATTATTTTAAAGGTTGTTACACATATGTACTATACATGTATGCAAAATTTCAGCTTAATTTATATCATAGTTTTGCTGAAAAAACCATCCAAAGATTATACAAAAATTAGGTGACTTTCCAAGGCAAGTACTACTTCCGGTTAACAAAAAATCTTCAAAGCCTCATGAATTGTAATGGCCGGCAAAAAACATATAAATATGAAGTTTCAGTGTGATAGGATAAACGGTTTTTGAGATATTGGCGATTCTACACATTGATACACAGACATACTGACATTTTCCAGAAATCATTAAAACATGACCAGGGGATGATACCTGATACAAATCAGTCAAAATCTCAAGGTCAAATTTTTGCACGATCACAATACTTTATCCGATTAGGATAAAGTAAAAACCATTGCTAACGCAGAAATTATTAAAATGATACAAGCATTAGTGAGGTAGGTTACGGAAAAATTAAGCTTGACCGTGAGTTTGACTCGACTTTATGCACAACAATGGATTTTTCTCGCATTCCCCGACACCAAATTAAATTTCGAACGCAACTTTCGGCCACCCCGATTGATTTCAAAACTTCCACATTGATTGACTAATTACAGGACGTTGACCCGTGATATGTACATACATATATACGAGTATGACCGTTGGCGGTAACTGCCGACCGATCGAAAATCGCATTTTGACCGTGACGTTTGATACGGACAGAATGCACGGCCGCCTGGTTTGTGATTTGTCTGACTGGGAGTGCAATAAATTCACCCGGACAATATCAGCATTCACTATGTTCACAACAATAAAAAAAATATGCAGTCATAATTTAAACTGCGCTTTTCAATTGAATTTCACGGGTTGCGGAATTTAATAAGCAAACATTCTCATCGACAGAAGTACATACATACATCCTATTATGAGATGGATACGAAAGGATAGGAGGTGTACATATGTACATTAGGGTAGAGCGACGATGTATGGAACTTTTTTTTTTTTGGGATATTCGTTTTAAAATAGTGATAAAAAGTTGCCTCTACATCATACCTCTTCTGTCTAAAAAAATCTGCTTAATTAAAAAAGTTTTTCTGGTCTCTACCAGCACTTTTATCTTAATACTTTTACTTGTATGAAAATTTCCAATTAATTGTTTCCAATCTCTATAAATAGCAATTTTACTATACATACATATGTACTTACTTTACTCGTATATACTTATATTTACTCGTATGCCTCCCTCCACCGCACTCACAAATTCACACTTATTTGAATAATTCAAGGAATACGTAAATAAATTAGATTTTTACAAAAAGTACTTATAATATTCAATAAAGTTAGGCTAATTTTATGAGCATGTTATCTAAAATTTTGAATTCTGTGTTTAGATTTCGAAATTAACAGGCAAATTTTCATTTTTCGCCTTCAGGTAGAGGCCTGAAGACATATTCACAGATTTTTTTCAGTATTTTTACGAGAATACGGATGATACAACGAAACTTTTAATAGGTATTACAATGCCGATTTTTAATTTTTGCAATGTCGCTCCACCCTAATGTATAGTTACATATGTATGTATGTATGTATGTTGATGCGATGTGATGTTGGGATGGTTGTAATTGACTTTCATTCCCTTTTGATTTTGTAGTTTGTACAGACATGCTTGACGCTTCTAAGGAATTCGAACATAATGCATATTATAAAAGCATTTGATGCACACGTGCACATAGAAATTTCATTAATTAATTTACGTTTCATATCTGAAAATGTGTATACTTGCATCAATAAAGTATACATTGGAAACATGTAAAATAATGTTTGCCCGACGACAAAATGTGATCTTCGATAGCAAAGTACATACATACAGGGGGTATAAATAGGTCAGCAAAGGTCGCAGGTGTCCTCGCCATTTCTAGTCTCATATTTTTGACCGAGAAAAGGCATAATTCATAGGGGTCACTTTGTGTAGGAGGCAGTTTCAAAAGAGGGAAAGTCCCCCGTCGAACACACACGGACGTATCGTACAAGAAAATACAATTTTCCGAGTGGTAAATTCATTCTTTTCTCCATTCAGCGAAATAATATCATACGCATATATGTATGTACATACACATTCGAATATAAGATACGCCAACAGGAGACCGTGTTTGATAGAAATTGACGACGATTCAGTACCGCCATTAGTTCAAATGGGTACGGGAGTATTACAGGATCGGGTGAATCGTGCCTCGGTAATATTTGCCATTGTCGATTTTCACGACGACTCCAATTTCTCATGCATAGTAATTGCTTTCAAATGCATACACATAATGTAATATATTCACAATAGATGGATACTGAACACTAATTTGATGGCGATCAAGGAAGAAATGGTGGAAAATTCTGTTATGTGCATATTTTTTTTACATAATTTTGCACGTACATATGTAATTTTACAATAAAATTTCAATATTCAATTCATAATTAATGAGCATATATGTATGTACCATTACCACAGTTCTGCATCGTATTTTAGTAGTCAAGAAAATATATGGAAATGCTCTCTTTATACATGTATATATGTATGTTTTCGATGTTGTAAGTTGTAAATATAGCATGTCAGCAGTGTCCATATAATTTGTTCATTGAACTGTTGGATAGTCACAGTATTTTCATTCCTGTGGGAGCAATAAGTCATGTTATCCTGACAGGCTTGCGCTCTACTCGATCTAGGTCATTATGGCTACCATCTGTTCGACTTCTGGACCGTCTGAGTGCACTTAGTGCTGTCCAAGGAGTTAATATCAACGTTAATAGAAACTTCGACTACGGTGGCGCTATTGGATTTTACCAATAAAAGCAAAATATAAAACGTTATAATAATATGCATGATATTTTTAACAGTCGATTTTAATGACTTGGAAAAAGTTGAAAAACACCAAAAACCAAAAGTTAAAGTACTACTTCCAGTTGAAATTTTTTTCATTTCATTGAAAGTCATTGTGCATACTACATGTGCAAAACTTTAGCTTAAACTATTTGACAGTTTTGGATGAATAGAATCTTAAAGAATTCTCAAACTGAGGTGACTTACCCTAGTTACCACTTGAAATCGGTAAAAAATCGGTACCAAACTTATAAATATAAAGTTTCAGTAAGATAGGATTAACACATATATGTACACATACACTGACATTATACAAAAATCATAAAAACGTGATCAGTGAACGATACCTGATACAAATCAGTCGAATTTTCGCACGATCACAATACTTTATCCGATATATGTAAGTAAAAGCAGCGTAGTACTCTTTATGTACATATGTAGTAAGAATTTTATGTGTACGTAATAAAACATTATATTGCCAAGCGTTATTAAAACATTTTTAATTTCAACGTTCTATAAAGTTATTATTAGTAACACCGGTGAGTTTATTTTATAATAAAACTAGCTGACCCGGCATGCGTTGCAATGCCCGATACCGTTCCCGTTCCAGATCCCGATCCCATTGCCGTTCCTGTTGCCGATGCCGATCCCGTTCCCGTTCCTGGTCCCGATCCCGTTCCCGTTCCCATTCCTAGTACGTTATCTGACGCGTGAGCAGGCCCGTTCCTGTTCCTGTTCCCGTTTTTTCCCGATTCCAGATCCCGGTCCCGTTCCCGTTCCCGTTCCCGTTTCCGTTTCCAATCCCGTTCCCGTTCCTAGTACGTTATCTGACGCGTGAGCAGGTCCATTCCTGTTCCCGTTCCCGTTTTATCCAGATTTTTTTTTCACAGGAACCATCCCCGACATGATCACAATAAGTCCTGAAAGTTTCATTGCGATCGGTTGAGTGGTTTAGGAGCCTATAAGAGACAGACAAACAAACAAACAGACAGACAGACATTGATTTTTATATATATAGATACGCAATTTTCTAAAATTTAATCAAACATTGATTTTATGTTTAAACGGTGCATGCTTTGCAATGGCTCGAACCATTGACTATTCAACGGTGAATTTGCAATGTGCATAAATGCATTAATAACGAGAGCGATGATGCGTTGCAGGCTGCATCATCAGTGGGCGGTTTGATTAGATCATGAATTCTGAGCGAGGTGCAAATCCGTAATGCATTCGATTCAAAGCGTTGCGCGTGTACATACACTGTGCACGTTATTGCATTTATACAATAGACCGAGTAATTAATTCTGCACGATCTAATGTTGCAATTAGCAATATTGCGTATCAACACACCTAACTCCCTATGTGTGTTAATGAATAATTCAGATTGAGTCATTGATAAAAGATAATATGTAAGTATGACTTTAATTATAAAGTGCCGCTCTTGATTTCAAGCGATATCAAACGATATGACAAGCACATTTTTGTGCCAATTTTTGAATGAACCGTCTCATAACAAAGCTAGATACATTGCCAAAAAAGCAAGAGATGGCTGATCTAGATATACTAACGTTACCGTTGACGATAACTAATTAATGTAATTCCGTTGACGATAGTTAATTAATTAAAAATATTTCGACATGCGGGGATCGAACCTCACACCTTTACCAATAGATTAACGCTCTAACCACCAAGCTATCACTTGGCTGTCATGGTGAAGAAACAGGGAAAAGATGCTGTCCAGTGGTGTTTTGTTGTCTTCTTGATCAGAAAGAAAAGAAACAGCACAATGAATTGGTGGGGAGGAAGAATTACCAATAGTTCCAATTATTTTGAATAGAATCATTTCAACAGATTGAAAGAAAACTTACGATCTATGTATATATGTACCTATTATAGTACTAATATACAAAACCGAGAAAACAATTCAACCGTATCAGGAATCAAATGGTGAACCTTATTTAATTACATCGCTCTCTTTATTATACATATATATTTATGTATCTACATATGTATAAATCATTGTGATTTTCAGCCGATCACCATCCATCGCTGGATGAAGGCATCTTCAATCCTCTTCCATTCATGTCTGTCTTGAGCAGTATGTATCCACTTGACTCCACACATTCTTTTCAATTCATCAGCCCATCGTCCACTCGGTCTACCGTGCTTTCTTTCACATCCTCTCGGATACCATTCCAGTATTTCTCGCGACCATCCATTCTTCTCGTTATGTATCCAGCCTATTGCCACTTCAACTTTTTCACACGTTCTGCTTTACATACATGGGTTAGAAGCATGACCAAAGTGGCAGATGTATAAATATGGAGCGAAAACTAGAAATTGTAGGTATGTGTGTAATTGAGTATGGGTATTTCTTGTGGAAAGATAGTGCTTGCGGAGTGCACATGGGGACAAGAGTGAGTTAATAAATTTGCAGGCTGTTCCAGCAAGAGAGCTTCTTATTTTTAAACTTGCCACACTAAACACTTTAATTGGGGTGATATTTCATAGGTGGCGGGGAAATACGTTTCCTATGGGGGCGGGCAATTTAGTGTGGTGCCGGCACGAGCACGAACGCGAGCGCGTATTTTACGCGCAGTCCGATTTTACGCGAAATTGAATTACGCGCGAATAAATCATGGCGGCGCGCGTAAACGCACGAACAAAACGCTTAACGATAATAAAATGCAAATTAATCCAATGGCGGCGTTCGCGAGATTGATTAAAGCTCGATTCGCGCCACCGGAAAATCGGACGAAAAGTGCAAACCCGTAAATAACGCGAGAATCATACGCAGCCACCGATATTTGTACCTACCGAGTCAGGGGATGGAGGTTTACATTAATCATTTGTTATTTATTTGAACGCGAGAGTCGTAAATTGGACGTTGACATGCATTGCGGTGACCAGGCATTATGTTTTTTTTGCTAACGGAATTGTTTTCTAGAGTTTGGTTAAAGCTATTGGCTTGCGAACGAACGCTCAAATATGAAACAACGTGTGCATTGTGCATACTTCATTTTCAGTGTTGCGAACGTCAACTAATTTTTATCGGAGTGAATTATTTTTGTTTCAAGATAAGGCCTCCCTGTTGTAAAGTCAGTTGTTATGATATTTTTTCGAGTTTCGCCCAGATGCCTCCTCGCATTCGCATTCCATTGTGTGTTTGATTGATAAAAACCGAAAGAAAATTTGCGAAACTTTTTTTTTGTTGATTTGCGATCATATTTGAATGAAATAAATTATGCTGCCTCAGCTAGTGTAGCAGAGCGTACACACTTCAACCCCTATCAATTTGAGAAGCGTCGTCATAATCCGTCGATACGAGTGTTGATTGATTCGAGCGGAATTATTGTAACTCGTTTCAATTTGCGAATCTTGGCAAACTCGTTATACTCGTTATGGGATGGGGATTTCGGCGAAAAGTACCTATTTTGAAAAAATGTATACATATAGATATACAAATGACAATTTCAAGTGATTTGAGTATAACGGTTCATTTAGTATACGAAAGATGCGAATCGTCAGCCACACATTACATATGTATGTATCTATGTATGTAATTTTCGTTTATATTCTTTGTTCGTTTTTATTTTATTTCTTTTTCAGTCAAATCGGATTATATTTGAGGTATTGAGCCTGCAAGCTTTGCAGCGTTTGATTAAAGTCTTACAAAGCTATTATTTGAAATATGAAAAGTTGTAAGGCCATCGGATTTTGATGGTATTTGCTATTAAACTGCGTTTTATTGAGAAAATCTTTCGATAGCGTTTTTGTATGTTTAAATTGAGTTCTCTTTAAAAATATAAAAAGAAACTGTACCATTTTTACTCTATCAAAGTCTTACTAGATCCGTTCATCAAATGTTAAGATCCACTCAAAGATAAATGTGTGTATAATTAGTAGACTACGTTCGAAAACCTTGTCAACACGCGTTAATTGAGCGGCAGTATTGACATTTTCCGGAATTCCACACACTTTCCCCGTACGAGATGTACCATGATAAATGATGTGATCCGTGTCGGGCTTCGGTGATTAATTATGCCCAAGATGACTGTACTCGAACGTCTGTACTCACTATACCGATAAGTCAAAAGGCTTTCGAATTGAATTGGCAAAAACAGAAGCGTCGCTTCCTTGCCACCACGACTTTATTTAATAAAATCCGGAAACCGGAAAGTTTCCCGATGAGAAAGTAAAAAACAAACCTATACTGCACACACGTACGCATAGACATTTGGGCAATTTGGAAAAATAAGACGTCAAGTGATGGACCAAAATTCAATATAAACTTTTGCGAACAAAGTGAAGTAATTGTCATGCCGAGCCGAGCGGGTGGGAACGTGCGCCAAATACAGATGACTCTATTATCCGACAGGTGAAAAAAAAAATGTACGTTCGCTGTATACATACACATACCTGAAAAAAAAGGTGAAATGCTTTCTTTATGCTTATGAATCTCTGCCGCGTTTCAGCGCATTTTATATGTTTTACGCGCGTGCCATTCACGTACACACACGTTTCAGCATTTCATTGAACCATCAACAAAGCACGTTTTTTGATTCTGAAAATGAAAAATATAAAAATGTTTCTTTTTTTGCTTTTTTTTTTCTCTTTTGTACATTAAATAAAAAAGCGTTTGGATTTTATATATGCATTCACATAATGTTTATTGTAAATGTGCGTGTGTGTGTGTGTGTGTTATTATTTTTCCTATTTATAGAATAGGACTTCGAATTGTTGAAATAATATTAATATAAATTTGTAGGATTAATTTTAAATGAACGATGAAGTGGATCACAGAAGTTGAATAAACGCTGAGCCTCACATTAGCAATTAAAAAGAGACACAGAAGTGTTTCCTGTTCCGTAAAAAAAGTTTGGAGGGCAGAAGGCAGATTCAAACAAGCGTGTACATTTAAGCGTGTAGCTAATAGGCATATTTTTTGCGGACGCAAACAAAAAAATTCCTAATCCCAAATTTGTGCGCTTGCGAGGAATTTTCTCATCCGTCGAAAGCTGTGTTTGGGTTGCATTACCATTGTAAAGTGTATTTGTAACAAAAGAAACCTTTCCCAATGGAATTAATTAGGAAACGCAGGGGGGTGGGAAATTCCCGGAATTCGTTACCACCTCCACTCATCGGAGGGTGGAGGGGGTGGTGGAGGAATCTTCTGGTTTGGCGGTGGGCCATTATATTATTTCTTCACAAGTTGGCGGGGAATTAAGCCACTCGAACTTTCTGCTTTTGTTGTATTGTGATTCCATTGCCGCAAGGAGTGCTACCAATTGTCCGCATTCGAGAATGTTTGCCACCAACAATTCGCGAAAACCGGAACACCATTGTCGAATCGACGGGTAGCGGGGAATTTATCAGCAAATTTCAATGCACAAAACGGCTGAATACACCGGAACGGTAATGGCGCATAATCGAACTGCTAGCAATTATTCTGTTCTATTCCTTGCCATGGTAGTGTGTACTTGGTTATCTATCGCGTTTTATGCCGCATTAAGACCCGTCGAAGCAGATATGTAGATACCCTCAACCGTTGAAGTACTGTCCTGTATTATTATTATTATATGTATGTACATACATACATATTCAGTAAAACAATTCGAAAATGTTGAAACATATGATTGTATGAATGAGTTTGATCCAATGTGTTTGGAATATTGTATTAATTGATAGGTATTGACTTTTAAAGAAAGATAGGGTGGGAGTGGAAATTCTCACACGTATAAAGATTTTGGGTAATGGTAAATTGTTAAACTACATATGTATATGAAAAATTAAGAAGTAATAAATCGCTTATAGTACATACATATGTATGTATTTAGTACTATGTACATTAGGGTGGAGCGATCTTGTATGAAGAAATTGTGGCAATATTATAAATTGGGAAGAGTCTCCTCACAACAAATTCATAGATGAAGAGACTATTTTTACAAGCTATTGCCGATCAAAAAGTAATAAATAGTCAATTTACCTCAGATAAAGATTTTAAATACCGCACATGAACTTTCCACTTTTAGCTAAAAACATATTTTTTTTTAAATTTTGACCCCTTTGGGGCAGTATAAAGAATTAAAATATCAAAATAATAATTATACCGTTTGATTTGTATACCCATGGAGCAATTTTCCCGCGCCCAAGAATTTTGATTTTCAAAAAAAAAAATTTCGCTCCACCCTAATGTACCTATGTATGTACATATGTATGTATGTACATACATATGTATGTATGTACATACATATGTATGTATGTACCATACATAGATACATACATATTGTGGAGAGTAATTATACATTTTGAACACATCTAATATACGATATTAGGAATTTTGTACACACATACATATAACTGAATCTTGAATATTTGAAAAATGATTTTACCGGAGTTCTTTAATTGTTGAATTTTTTATTAATTGGTTTGGAATAAAACACAGTTAAATTTTTTTTAGTAGCACTATGCAAATAATGAA
The DNA here is from genome assembly GCA_022651745.1 of Parapsyche elsis. Lineage (NCBI taxonomy): Eukaryota > Metazoa > Arthropoda > Insecta > Trichoptera > Hydropsychidae > Parapsyche > Parapsyche elsis. The sequence continues at coordinate 4,387,238 of JAGVSN010000005.1, read as the reverse complement.
TTTATTTTTGACGCTATATGATTTACATATATATTTATTTTGTTTATAGAAAGCACAATCTTTGTATTATGCTTGTACTTGTATTATACGAAACAGAGTGTTCGCTGAAAATCGTTACAGAGTAGAAAATGGAAAAATGTTTACGACCAATAAAAAAGTGGATGCGTTACCAGCTGTCTTTAAACAAAAGCTTGCATTCTGAACACAAAGTATACATAATATAATATACCGTATACGTATAAACGTAAGATTATTAAATTTATATATTTCACTGTGAATGGTATACAATTATACATAGATGTCCATACAATGTATGTATGTACATACATAGTAAAAAGAATAAATGGTTTTGTAAGAGTGAATTGTAAGAAAAAGTATTTCGCTAAAGGGGAATAAACCTGTAGATTTTATTTTTGCCACATGTTGCCGTCGAAGAAAGGTAATCCAACTGGAAGACTATCTTTTCTGTCTGTCGAGTATTTTCAGCACATTATACCCATACATTGTTCGAAAGGGAGACGAACAAAAACACTAAACTCGTATATAAATGTGTGTACACGGGTATAAATTGAATATTTTCGAGGCGAAAGCTCTTTTTTTTTAAAAAGGTAAACAGTGAAGTTTCGTACAAATTAAATAAAATGTATAAAACGAGCAATAGCATGACACATCTCGTATGGGAAAAATGTTGATAACTTTTGTTACAATGAAAAAACTTTATGATATATTTTCTTTTATGTTTTACAGAAGATAATCGATCTTGTTTTTCATTCGCAAAAGATAAGTGAATTTTTTTTTCACTTTGTAATTCATAAGTTTTAAATTATAATTGCCAAAGTTCTATTAAAATTTATCTAAATGTCAAAAGCTATTCGCTTGCAAAAGTTGATCTGACGGAATAAAAGCATTTCCTACATCTTATGCACAGTTGGGTACACAATTAAATTAAACAACACTAAAATTATTTCATAATTAAAATTAAGTTTCCAATTTTGTAAGGCTACTTCAATTTGGGTCACGACTTTGTCAGAAACCGATGTTTTAGGGCCGTTTTGTTAAATTGTAAATTTTACATTTTCAAAATTTTAATTTCACCTTGTAATAAAATGGTATAAAACTCCTAATTTATTTGACCTTTGTTAAAGCATAAATAATAGATGTATTCTTAAATACGCTGATACGCATATAGCCCGATTTACATACATAATATGTATATGTACCTACATATGTATATAGAGGGTTTGAATTCATGTTTACGAATGGAATTATGGCGATCATATTATGAAGGAGAAATTTTATTTGTATAAATCGGATTGCGCAATTCCGCTTGTTGGATGTAGACTGGAGATTTGCATAAAATATTCCCGACGCGATAGTTTCAACCCAGGCAGACGTCTAATGTAATGATATCTAATGCGAAAAGTATTCATATATTCAGACACCTCTTGTATGCTCATTGACACCTCAGTGTTCATTGCCACTTCGTTATTTTAATATACATATGTATGTATAACGTAAAAAAATGCATTCGAAGTACGCAAAATTCACATCAGATTCTGATGACACGCTACACAGAGAAATAGTTCATATAATAGATAAATATTTTAATTTAGATTCAAGAGTGAATACATACATACATATGTTAATAGTTTGCAACCTACATATATTTAAATGACCGAGATTCGTTCTTCCCCTTAATTTTTTATGAACACCAATTTTATTCTACTAATTTTAATACTAAAGTGCAATTTCATTGTACATATTGTATATGAACTGTCAGTAGTTCAAAGTAGTGTACAAACAAAAATTTTATTATGAAGCTAATTTAAAAAAAAAAAAATACTCCCCCCGTAATTTTACATTTTTATATTATGTTAGGCCGTAAAAATCGTTGCCAAAACGAATTATTACTTCCTACGGATGCATTTAAAAAAAGAGAGAAGCTATTTTTTGCCATAAAAAAATTAAGAGATAAATTTGTGAAAAAAATTTTTTTTTAATTAAGAAAGTTTTCTTCTGTATTAACGTTAGACTTTTCGAGAGCAAAAATTAGCAAGGCAAGAGTTCGATCGAATTTCAATTAAAAATAAATTGAAGGAGGATACTTGATAATATTGTTATACATACATATGTACATATAATCTAATAAATAACAAGATGACACAAATATAATTTCAACAAAACGTGAAATTATCATAATTTGTTTTTATTACACATGTATATATGTACATATGTATGTATCTTCAAACTAGATGTGGGCATGAAGTTTTTACAAGATTGCATATTTAAAATTTGAAAAAAATATATACAGTTATACTATCCAGGATATTATTTTTCAATAAGTATTACTTATCAATACTTAATGTCTTGGTAAAAAATTCAGTTATTTGAAAATACACAAAACGAATGGGTATTAAATTTAAATTGTCAGAGAACCATCCGCATCTGTTTTGCTCTGACGCATGCTACATACATATTATACATATTATGTATGTATAATTTATTTTACTTGTTTATCCAAAACAACGATGAGTGATGCTCTCTCTTCATTTTATTTTTTTCAGTCTTTCCATCGTCTATTTACTTTATCAATCTGACTTCGTGTCCTCACTTCATCAATAGGTGCTTTGTGTATTTTGACAATCAAGCAAAAAGTAAAATTAAATTTCATTCAAAAAAAGTTGTTATTAATGTGTTAAAAAGACGAACGTTGCAATAGGCGTGATTAATTAATTACAATGAAAATATTTTGTATTTGATTACTTTGTGAGGTATTTATGATTATTTCACGATTTTGCCCATAATGGTTCTCCAACTCGCACAAAAACGCTTAAAATATAGCACATAAAAGTATACCGTAAAAAGAGTTTGAATATTAAAAAGTTTTTATAGTAAATTCAGGGTATTATTTTGTGTCTTATTTTAGAGATAGATACATATAATGATAGGTTGTGGAAAGAATTTGCCAGAATAATATATTTTGGAATTCACGCGACGCTCCAAGACACGCCCCCCTTAAGTCATAAACTTAATTATGAAAAAATCCCTTTGATTATTATAAACCATCAAAAAATGTTAAATTTTTTAAAATAAAGTAATCAATTAATTTTTAGCCCAAATAATGTACATACAGTGTTATTCGTGAGAGAAAACCCCGTGAAAAAATCGTACAAAATATACATATGTAGGTTCATATATACATAAATAATGAATCATGAGAAGTCGTAAAATAAAACTACCAATAAATCTCTGCTATCTCGTAAGACATTTTTCACTTTTTTTTAAGGCCTAAATCAGTACATTTATTATTTCGGTCAATTTAACCACAGCAACTTGTATAAAGTTTTGCCACGAAAAAATTTTCCAGTTAACCATTACAACGCGATTTTGATTAATACGTGCATGAAAAACTTTCTTCTGACTTTCCATTTCAAATAATTCACAACATAATAATCGCATTCGAACTTTTTTGCTTTCTTCATGTACGAAACATGACGGAGAGATTATTGCGATCAAGCTGAAAAAAAAATCGACTTTTTGTTTTGTTACAGGTTCACATAAAGCATTTGAATAAGTTTTTCTATATAAAACGAAGTGAAATTAATTATTTTGAAATTATTACCGTAGGAATATATTGAAAAAAAAATCTGAAACTATCAAATTACCAATGAATTAAATTAATAATAGAGAAACGTCAACAGCTTGTTAGTGAATTTTCAGTAGTTATTTGGAGGCTCTCACAAAGTTTGCCAATGCTCAGCAATTTAATAAAGCTCAAGAGCTAAGCCACAGCCTGACGGAAGGGTTTGCAACCCAAGTTTCATCCTTAGGAAACTACTGCAAACATTCCAAAATAAAAAAAAAGTATATATAATTGAAAATCAACATTTTCAAGTGGGAAAATGTACACATTATACGTATTTCTGATACGCGAAGTCGTAGTATACTTTCAGCCAAACTTCGAAAAGGAAAATTCACTTGGGGATTAAAAGAAATAAGCGGATCGGCTAGAAGAAATATCGAACACCATGAAAAACTATTTCCACTTCTGCTTTTATGATTAAAGATGGAGGAAGTTCAACGGATAGAGATTCTCTAAAGACGGGGGATGCTTTTGAACAAATATGAACGTTATGTTGACTTGACCATCGTTTGTCATCGTCAGAGCATTTTCAGAAAAAAAAAAAAAAAAACAAGTTTGCTCAGATCACATGAACGTTACGTCAAAGCACAATAAAACCATACCATTCGATATGATATAAACGATACGCGTCTTTGAAAATGCTATTGTTATCGGAAATTCGTGTATTGTTTAATTTTTTTGGGGAAAGCTGACCAACAGGTCTAAGAACACAAGGATCTATGTACATATATGTATGTATGTACATATGTATATAACAGGTTAACATAGAAATAATGGATAAGAGGTGTCAATTTTTGATTGAACCATCTCACAACAAAGTTAGATAAATTGGAAAATTCTAGTAGAATACGACTGATTTGGCTTTAGTAATGTCCAGATTTTGCCATTGACGATAATTAAAGTTAAAAAAATCATTCGACATCCGGGTATCGAGCCCCAGATCATTACCAAGAGACTAACGCTCTCACCACAGATGTTGCCTGGATTTTTTTGGCTGGTGATCTCAGTATTTTTATAATAAATCAAACTCACGTATCAAAAACAATTTTTGTCACTTTAAAAAAAATTAAAAACATAATCAAGCACCCGGTCTAAGGTAATGACGGGACAGTTTGCGTGTTAGCGCTCAGTTAGCATGGCGCTTGCTGTTCGAGTATTATTCGTCACGCTCGTACTTGTGGCCGATTAGGCGCAATTACACAATCGTCAAACAAATAAACCAATTTATTCTTGTAAAGAACAAAACACATTTCCCCATAAGCATATGTATAATTATGAATACTTATCGCTCCCTCACGAGGGGACACGCGAAGTCGCGGAAAAACAAACGGACGTGTGCAAAAATGGCGACTTAAATGGCATTCGCTGTAGATTTTCATTTTTTTCCCATCTTTCATGCACGCAGATGTATATGTAGACGGAATCGTTGTTTATGTATTCAGTGCACGATCATAGAGATGATGCTGTATTCAGAATGCATGCGCATAATTCAAATGCGAAATCTATATACTCAAACTTCGTGCAGAATATGAAAGCATGACTGAAATGTATCTTCTTATGCGTGGTTCACACGAATAGTCTTTGCACAAGTAAAAATGCTATTAGTTATTAAATTTGATAAGCGGTGTGGACACGTTTCATCGAGGGAAAAAATCGTTTATGCGATACAACGGCCGTAAAGCTTTAGCGAGGCTTTTCCCTTTTCCAGCGACGACGATACCATCTTTTCATTAGAAGTTTTTCCTGGGAATATGGGAGACAGGCGGCAATATCGTACCGCTCTCGGGACCAAACTTCGTTATTGGTCGAGGCGATAAGTAAACAAATATCCATTATTATTGTTTACAAATGTGATGTGGGATACAAACTGTCTGTGTACTCTGTTTCTTATGAAATTCAATTGAAGTTCGTTCACTTTACAGTGACGTGAATTTTCATTCTCATCCCACATTCATTTGATGTTTATTTATTTATTTATTTATTTATTACACGCCTAAAAAGGCTTTTACAAGAAAAAATACAAACAGAAAAGATAACAATGCAAGAGTAATATATGTATGTACATATAAAATTTATTAAACTAAGAAGAGGAACTTCTTAAAGAAAGCAACAGCTTGAGCTTTACTAAATGAATGCTCATACAGAAATAATCCAATAAATTCCCATACTTATTGCCAGTCCTAATTAACCTAGGAATAGGAGATTGCATATAATAATTGATGCACGAATTACCTTCATCCACAAACAAAAATTGAGATCGTGTAAAACGTGCAGGAACTTTTAGTAGTAAAATCGACTCAACAAGAGTAGGACAATCAATTAAAGAATTTACAATTTTATAAAAAAAGACCAAGTCATTCATAACTCTTCTATCAGATAATTTATGCATTTTTAAACTAAGTAAAAGAGAGTCATAACAGCTATTATCAATAAGATACATGAATTTATAAATAATGAATCTTAAAAATTTATTCTTTCTAAAGAATATGAATGAATAAAATAAGAAGGAGACCAAACAATAGAGTTATACTCTAACTTACTTCTGACAAGTGACCAGAATAATAATTTTAAAGTATTAATATTACTAAAACATTTATTAACTCTAAAAATGAAACCCAATAATCTATTCCCCTCCCCAGAAATACAATTAATATGCCCAATAAAAGTAAGGCGCTCATCAAAAACTATACCCAGGTCCTTTATTTTAAAAACAACCTGCAGATTCAATCCATTAATTGAATAAATAAACTGAAAAGAATTAGTAATTCTTTTAAATGTAATGGATTGACATTTGTCAGGATTAAGGTACCTACAACTTATTGAGAATAAATACACCAGTCATACAATTTATTAAGATTATCTTGGAGAATTTAACAGTCACTTGGCTCAGTTTTAAATATTTTCATGTCATCAGCATATAACAACACTTCAACACCATCAAATATGCCAATAACATAATTTATAAACAGATTAAATAATAAAGGGCCCAGATGTGAACCCTAGGGAACACCGCTTGTAGGGACATATTGAGAAGATAAAGATGAATTAATTCTGACAGATAATTTTCTATCAGTTAAGTAGGATTTTAACCAACTAAGAAAAGATCCACCAAAACCAATTTTATTAAGTTTATATAATAATATATTATGATTTACTGAATCAAATGCCTTGCTAAAATCAGTATACATATACCGAATCAACTTGATATCTGTTAACAAAGGAGTCAAATAAATATTTTTGATATGTGACTAAGTTTGTCGAAGTTGAACGACCTGCCATAAAGCCATGTTGAGAATGAGAAATGACAGGTTGAATCTGTCTAATAATATTATCTAAAATTAAACTTTCAAATAGTTTAGGAATAGTAGAAAGTAGACAAATGGGACGATAATTACAAACATCAGATTTACAGCCCCTTTTAAAAACAGGGACAACAAATCCCTGTTTCCAAACATTGGGTAATAATCCAGAAGACAAAGAATTATTGAAAAGTAAATACAACGGATAAGAAATCGAATTTATTCAGTTGACAAGAAATAATAGAGGAATATTATCAGGTCCACTAGATAAATTAGTATTTAATGATTTTATTTTCTTTAAAATGTCTGCTAATTCAATTTTACAAGACGAAATGGCAAGCTGTTCCTTCAACTGAAAATTATGTTCATCAATCAAAGAATCAGTATTAGTGTAGACATCTTGAAAAAATTCTGCAAATAATTCAGCAATAGATTTATCATTATTTCCAGATTTTCCATTGTAACACAAATGAGTAGGTAAATTAGAACTATTCGCTCTAGAAGATTTAATATATTTCCAAAAATAACTGACATCTTTAGAAATAGAGGACTCAACATTATTAATAAACGATTTGTAACATTCATTAGATATTTTTTTGCAATTGGCTCTAGCTTTATGAAAAGTCAAGTAGTCTAATACAGACTTAGACCGCTTGTTGTTTACCATTATGGTGGAGTAATCGTAAAATTAAATATCATCGTAGCCATGAAATAGTATGTGAATGTATTGATGAGAGTATATGTATGTACGTTCTTGCTCCATATGTGTAAATATTAAATATATATATACGAGTATGTTCATAATATGTGAGGATAGAAAGGAAATCCGATACCTTGAACAGAAAAATAACTTGAAACAAAAACAATACGATGTTCGATAACTAATATTTGTTTTCATGATATATTTTCGATAAAGCATTCGCGGTAACGACACACAATGCGAAAATAATCGGTTTGGTTTATTTAATTTAATTTATATATTTTTTTTATAAAAAAAGCGAATTAGCTATGGAACATTTATTTTGTGACGCGTACATATATTATGATCATCATATTCGTGATATAATCTTGAACGTAACATAGAAAAGTTCAATTTTACTTGTTTGGTCTCTCTGAGGTGAATTAATCGAAACGAGTTCCACTTTTATTGGAGCAGAGTTGTCTAGAGGAGACGAACTACACCCCGTTCATGAGAACAATTTATACCCTTCGTCCTTACAACAGGATCGAACCTTTTTAATCCGACAAATAAATGACCGCAGATGAGGCGAACCGGGGCTGAGTGGGTCGTTATCATCCGGGTGATGTATTGCACTCATTCGGTTCTTCTTGGGTCGAAATCAAATGTTTTCGGTCGAATGATTGGTCCAGATTAAAGTGCTCGATCAAGCCTTTGTTTCGAAGAATTTGGAAAATTCGAAATACCTAAGTGAATTCGTTTAGTAAAAAATGAAACAAGTAATGAAAATTGACGAAGATACGATATTCTATCAACGCGTCGATGAGGTTTCGAATTATTCATTGAAAATATTTTCATATCCAAAAATGATGAATGGAAAAAATTTCTTATTGTTAAAAAAATAGATTAATGGAAAGTCTCTTTGTCGAGGAATCAAGAACATGTTTTTTTACACGAAGTATTCATATTTAAATTGTGTTGAATAATATTATTATTGCAAAAAATCAGTCAAAATCACGAGGTCGAATTTTCGTACGATCACAATAGTTTATCCGATATATATTGTGAGATTTATGCATACTTTAAAATAATAAATTTAATCCCTGTAAAATGAATTTATGACAAAAACCAAACGTAGAATAGCTTCGTTGACACATCAAAATGAAACTGCGTTTGACAATCCTGTTGTGATACGCATACTATTTATTATACTAGGTATGTATTATAAATTATAAATAATACTAGGTATATTTTTTTTCATATTTGTAAGGTATGTCTAGTCTAGACTGAACCGATTTGACACCACGTGTGAGAAATTTAACTGGTAAAGTCGGATTGTTTGAGTTTTCGACTGCCATTTGAGAAACTGAACTTCGTCTGGCACTATATACATATGTACATATATGATATTCGATATCGGTGTTTTTCCGTGAGCTGGAAATATCGAATGAAACCCCCAATATATCAACTAAAGACAACTAGAGACGCTTGAAGACACATTGTTGAGATGATATTGAAGATTTCAAGTGTGAACCTTTCATGTTCAGTTCATGATACAAGAGAAAATCTAAATTACCAGCCAATTTTCCAGTAACGTTTCTCAGAGAAAACGGTCGAATAATTGGGGTTTGTATAAAAATTGTACGGGGTTTTCTATTTATAACGAGCTTCAAAAGTACCATCGTTAAATTTAATATATTCCAATGTTTATATACATACATACATATGTACATACATATTAAGGAAGCTTTTGTCTACTCGACGTCGACACGATTTACAGATGTATGTACATATATAGATATTAATTTATTTTAAATACATGGGCAGGCGGCATAGATATGTATTATAAAATTCACAAAATAAACATATTAAACGAATAATCAGATGTATAGGGACACGCAGCATATTATATTGTGATTGCGATTCAAATTCATATTCACTAATCGCGAGTGTAGCGCGAATATTTTTTGGCGTATTTTCCAACTGAAAGTGTACCTGCGATTGAATCGGCACAAATGAATTTTCCGACTGGGCTCATAAGACACGTAACAAATGCTCGACTCGATTTTCCGGTAGGACTTGTTGCTGCCGGAGAATATTATCTCATCACGCATGAGCTGCCTGGCTCATTTATCCCCGTTGCTCCTTCCGTCGCTTATCTTCCCTTCGCCACGAATCCTGTTGTTTTTATCTGTTCGGCTACATCCACTGCTTTTTCTCTTTGCGCGAAGAAAAAAAAAATAACAATTTTTTATTCGTTTTTAGCTCAGAATATCCTTTCGACGGGGTTATCTTGGAGACGCTTTGTTACTCACCAGTAGAGCAAGAGTCGCTGTTTATATTCGAGACATTATCTTGGTTGATAAACGAGCATAATACAAGTTTTTTTTACTAGTGATGCGCATTTTTACTATATTATTATAGCCCTCAATTTAATATGACCGATTTCCATCAAACCCCTTTCGCCTTTTTTCATAGCGAAATAAATTTGTGTATATAAAAACGAAGTGTGAAAATTATGCTCCATAGTAAAATCTTCTTGTTCACGATTCGGAATCAACTCGGCTCATCAATTCAAATTTGCGAAATAGACTACAATATGGATAGAAATATCGATACGACTCAATCGTGATATAATATCGTAATATATATGTAAGTCACAAAAAATTGGAAATATTTTTTAAGGGTAGGTCAAATTGATAAATGCGTATCGCGAATAAGAGAAAAGGTCAAGCGATCTTGATTTATGGGAAATTATACGGCAGCGGAAATCGATGTCGTTTCAGCTTACATTTATAGAATAACAATAATATCAATAATAGTACCATTGCGTCGGAAAACAGAAGGTTTTGGTGGGTATGAAAACCCTTTTCAATGTATGTATGTACATTGCGTCTGTTATAGATGGTTACGGAATACCAAATGGCTAGGCGAGTGTTCCAGAAATAGTGTCTTCTATGGTGGGTATAGGGGGAATGTTCATTCCCTCTCGTTGTGTATTTATCAATTTACATATTCAACATTATATAAAACAATATATTTATATATTATGAGACGATGTGGGACGAAACGCTCATATGCACATACATACATATGTATGTATGTGTATGCACGTACGAGCTCATCCCTGTCTTCTGATAATTTACGGTAAAACTTTCACAATATGAAAATCCACTTATGATAATCCCACAAAGCAAGTTCGTGTGAATCGAATTGAAAGAGGAAACATTAGGAAATTTGAAAACTAATTAAAAATCAGTCTAACATGCACATATAATATATTAATTTTCGAAAAACGATTGAATTCTCCAAATACAAGTAAACAGATATTGTGCTGAAGTGAACCATTTTCTCAAGTTTATTGCGGAAATTCAAGAACGGTATACGGCAGTTGTTTGATATTGTTTTCAAAAAAAGGTCACATAAAAAAGTTTCGTTGTTGAAACGTTCGCAAAGTTAGCCAAAGGAGATAGAATTCAAAGACGGCAAAATGGAAAGTTTTTCTATCATTTGATTTGAAAGTTTTATAAAAAAAATTTTATAGTTGTCGCTTGATAACAACAATTGTACTTTATTCAATGTAGTAAATACATATATTTCTAGTAATGAATGTGGCTTCTTTTTATGTTTCATTTTAATTTGAAAATTTTCCAGAAAAATTTATTATAGCAAAATTCATTAGTATGTTGGCTTAGGTTCTATCAAAATTTAAGTATAAACTGACAACTTCAAAAGTACTGATTGCATTTGGTGACATTTTTACGAAAGTAATCCATTCAATTTCCGTGGATTACGGTAACAATAAAATTTTACGATACGATAATTTTGAGCGTGTTTTTGCTGTTGTTATGTATATAAGGCAATTAAGGGAAAAAGCGTTTAGGGTAAAATCTGCAATTATTATACGAATGAATGTAAAAAAAAAACACGACGAAAATAATAAATATGTACTTTGTACTTATGATTTAATATAAATATGTATGTATGTATGTACATACATATACGAGTTAATACGGTACCTATACTTTTATTTAGTTTGAGATTGAACTTAATCAGCTGCAGGTGATTTGAAAATGACCAACTAAAAATACCACGAATTTTATATGAATATGATATAATTTCAAGTAAATTATTTATATCGTATTCTGTTCTGCACATTTGTAGTGTAATTTTTCTCGTTCGATGTCTGGCGGAAAAATTCAAATTAGCCATTGCGTGATCGCTGGTTGTTACGCCTTTTTAATTCGCACGAAAGATTATTAAATTGTAAGCGATTATTATTTTTTTGTCACGCTTTTCCTGCACCTCCGGTTCTGTCGATTTTTTTTGTGAGGTTTCCACGAAATTCGAAGCAAACCCTACCAGGACTGGCTCGACGATTTTAGACCAAACCCCTCTCCTTTCTCTTCTAGGCCCCCGACTCGAAATATTGGTAATTTGTGTTTGACACGCTACTGGTCATTTAATACTAAGTTTGTTGATTGTCGACTTATGAAATTGCGCCATTTTCCGCCACAAATACAACGGAAAAACACGTGAAAATTCGTAAAACGACACGTGCATTCTAAAACATAAAACTCTTATCTTCTTGAACGAAACGTTGCTGAATACAACAGTAATTTATGGGCCGTTTGAGAATTTAAATTAATATATAATAGATCTGTGAGACAAATATTAAATTTCGAGAGTGATATGTATTTGTTACACTAAATATAAATACCAAATTAAGTATGATAAAACCCGATGACACAAAAAAGGAATTTTTAATAAAAGTCCCCATCATTCTGTGATACGTAAGTGAAGTTATTTGGTTTTGAAGTAAATTAAAAACCTTTTACTCTAGAATTTCATTATGAAAATAGCCCTCTATTTTCTCTTCCATCGCCGCTGAGAAAAATACCTCGTCTTTTCTATTCAGTTCCTTTTTTTCGTCTTCTTCCTTACACTCGCGAGTCTTTGTTATGCTTGTGGCCTAATTTTTTCCACTTTCCTCTCATTGTGTGGATATCAAATACAACACCAACTTTATGAAAATGAAAAAATATAATAGAGAGTTCCAGTTTGATTTTTAGATATAAAGTTTAGTGATATTTTCGTTCAATGATTGTTCGAAAAAATATCGAAATATAATATAAAATTAGAATTTTATAGTGTATGCCGTATGGCATTATAAATTTATTTTTAGAGAAAAGTAGAGCGGTTTACGTTGATTCAACAGGGAATTAAATAGATTTCCCCAGAACAAATACTCAAATCAAATAGTTGTTGACTTTATCTTAATTAAAAGTGCCCAGACTTTTAGAGTTATGATTATAAGTCTTCTGTTTATACTGAGAAACAATGAATTTTTTTACCATAAACGAGTCTCCGTTCAACGATGTTTGAAAAGTATTACATTTCTAATATATTTTTATCAATTATTATTATATGTGATTTTTATGAAAAAAATACGATAAAAAAGCGATGGGTTTGATCTAACGATATACATATACATACATATGTACATATAGTATACATACATACCTATATGATGCTATACATATGTACATATACATAGTATACATACCTATATGATGCTGCTGCTATAATCATTTATAGATTACCTAGTTGAAACTATTATAAATAGTATAATTGAGTTTTTGTATGTAGGCTAACATCGAATTGATCAAAAATCGAGAAGAGTTTTTGTTTCGATTAAATATAACATCAACGTGATATTTGTAAAAATAACTATTTTGTGCTTTTACATACATATATGTAGGGTGTGTTTTAAAGTATAAACCATTTCCAATTTTTCCTTTGTGCACAATACATTTGTTGTTGTTGTTTTTTTTGATATAGAATTAACAATTTCATTGCTGCGGTGTTCAGAAACAAAAATACACAACAATGCCGAATATGAATGTATTTGTAATACATATTCCTTTATATAACATATACAACATATAAAATTATGATCAACGTCAGGGAGAGAGTGAGAGTTTGTTCAGATAACGCACAGATGAAAAGATATTTTTCATGTCGTGAAAACGTGAAAAGCTTACTGATAAACTCAAAAAGGGCGCACGAAATTATTATTGTATTAGCATGTGTGGTAAGATAGTAGTTAAAAGCTAAATTTAGCACACTTTAATTTCTATTACGTACAATTATTTTAAATTACTCAAATTATACAATTTTTTTTCAGTTTCATAACCCTAACAATAATCTTGATAATAAGGATACTAAATTGTAAGAATGATAAATATTATAAATTTGTTTAATGATATTTAAAAGGGAGATGCTAGGTCGTACTAGCTATCTCTTAAGTGGCTTAAGTAATTAATATATAGTTAGTATCAAGCAAGTAACATGATACGCAAATGTGATACAACAGTCACTTTTACCAACTTCCTCGTGCACTCGTATCAAAAAACAACCCCTTCATCAACACGTAACGCTCTCCAGTTGTCGAGAAGTGGAAATGGCATAAATCGGTGTACACACATACACAAAATGAGTTGACTAGTTGGTTGAAGAGGAGTCTGCCAGTTTGTCGTAGTGACTAACAAATCTCGCTGACAACACCACTCCATTCTGGGGTAGTTCAAGTCGAACCAAAGTTTGTCCCCGTGCAAAAAGACACGACGAGAGGACACAAAGAGCCCGGTTGGCCGTAGCGAAGGACCAAGTTTCATATTTGCTCGTTTGTTCCGCACAATCCCGCACTTCAGCCTCAGTTCGGTGCAATTTTGTCGCAATTAATTGCACGCCGGCTACGTACACCGCTGTGCAAAATTTTAATAGCATCTCCAATAAAACGAACGAAATTGCAGGCAAACTTTTCGCGCTCCACTTTCAACATTATTGCTTTCAATTGTATGTACATATATACATACATACATATGTATACATATGTGTGAATTTTAGCTAACGACGCGATTGCTCGTTTATTTGTTTGATACTTATATTTTTTGATAAGACCAATAAGTATTTATTAAACTTGTCGATATCCCCATGAAAATACATAATTACAGGAAATAGAAAAAACTTTTGTCGTGTGAGTACACAGCAGTGTACATTCCCTGCATGACGATCTGGATTTATATCTGTAATGTCTTGCAGGACGTTTTGTAAATAAATAAATAAATATGTACATATGAAATGATTAAGTAGAGATTATATTTGAAAAAGAAAATATTATATAGGTACATATTGTATCTTGTGTATCAGAGTTTAATAAAAAAAATTCGGGTGTGGCCAACCCATGACTTTATCCATATATTTGAGGAATACAAACAGTAACGAAATTAATTTTTTAAGTACGCAAATAAATAAAACGCACGCACAGCACCACACCAACCAACATACATACACACATACATATCATGAAATCACTGTGTTGAGTGCGCGCGCGTATGTAAAATACGATCTTCGGCATATATTCAAATTAGAAAAACTGCCACTTCCGGTCGTCAGATGCTAACCAAAATCACAGTATCTCTTACAGCTATCGTAAAAACTATAGATATGAAATTTTGACTTGATCGCCACAACAGTTTCGGAAATATTCTGTGGTAAACTTTTCGACGAAAAAAAAAAACCTACTTCCGGTTGGCTAATTTTAATGATTTATTTTTTTTTTAAAGATCATTTTCTCTCAAAATTACAACATTACAATATTGTGACGATACTACATATTTAAAAGGTTGAAAAAATAAAAAAAAAAAAAATCGTTCAAGAGTAAACTACCATTTTCGCTAGTCAGAAGTTGACTAAAATCACAGTATCTCTTACGGCTAACGTGAAAACTATAGATATGAAATTTCGACAAAATTCCCGGAGCCGTTTCGAAAATATTCTGTGGTAAAAGAATTTTAGAATTTTCTACAAGAAAAAAACCCTACTTCCGGTTGACTGATGTTGACCAAATTCCTTATGGCTCTTACACTTTACGTGAAAATAATAGATATGAAATTTCAGCTTGATACCGTTGATAGTTTCGGAGAAAACACACATACAGACACACACACGCATAAGTACACTGAAATACAGACATACAGACATACAGACATACAGACATTTTTTAGAAATTATGAAAACGTGATCAGGGGATGATACTCGATACAAATCAGTCAAAATCTCGAGGTCGAATTTTCGCACGATCACAATACTTTATCCGATTAGGATAAAGTAAAAAATCTAAGTGAAGGGTTTGTTTATCTCGAAAATTAAAGAGTTAATTAATTACTTTATTTGATGTTAAATAATTAATTGGAAATGAAAAGTTATTCGGTTTATTTTATATCTACATACATAGTTGTTAAAGAAATGAGTTGAATTTAGGTTAATTTTTAAATTTTAAATAAATAATTTTTTTTATTTTGATAGTCTTGCTGTATTTGGTGGGGATAAATTGTTTTTTTATTTGGGAATTTTATTTGTTGTGTGCTGTTTAAGATTCATATATCCTTTTTGCTATAAAATCATAATATTAGAAATCAAATCAGGCGAATGTTATGTGGTGTATCTCCCGTAACAGTTACATTTGCTAACGGGTAATAAAATCGGTGGTAAATTGTTAAATTCTGACAAATCGACGACGATAAATAATGTTTTATAATCCGTCGAATAGACAACAGTAAATCGATAATAATCTAGAATAGCAATAGCGAAATTGGTGCACAGGACATTGGGGTACAACGGCCACCATCTATCTCCCGCCGGTCCACGCTAAGGGATATTTATGGGGAACAGACGCGTCCCCCCATATAAACATTATTTGTTTTCGATATAAAGATCGGAATATTCATGTAGGAATTGAATTATTATTCCAGAATGAAACCAGCATAATTAGCCACGTTCGAAGTTGTTTAATATAATAATATTACATACATATAATATAATAAATTAATGAACGCCATATTATACTGTTTTGATTTATTGGATTGCACATCATGTGTAGATATTTATTTTATTTGATGGAAAATCAATACGTGTTTAATACACTAAATAATTAACAACCAAATTTTATTGAAGGAATAATTTTGATATGAATTAGGTAATACATAGCATATGTGAAGCGTTGCGGATACGAAGGGCGAACTCGACAAACATCGAATTAGAAAAAAACACGTTTTAAGTTTTCTGGCTCAGTGCATTGGCGATGATTTCCTATGTTTCAAGCTTTATTTTTATACAGTTATGATGGACAAACTAAAAAAATAAATTTACTAATGTATTTTAAGAAGGCAGAAGCAAGTATCCGCAACTCTTCATATATGTATGTATATGTATGTACATTAGGGTGGAGCGACGATGTATGGAACTTTTTTTTGGGATATTCGTTTTGAAATATGTATAAAAAGTTACCTCTTCTGTCCAAAAAAATCTGTTTAATTAAAAAAATTTATCTGGTCTCTACCAGCACTTTTATCTTAATACTTTTACTTGTATGAAAATTTCCAATTGATTGTTTCTAATAAATTTATTATATATAGCAATTTTAATTGGAAAATTAGTATTTATTTTTACTATACATACTTACTTTACTCGTATGTCTGCCTCCACCGCTCTCACCAATTCACACTTATGTATTTGAATAATTCAAAGTATACGTAAATAAATTAGATTTTTACAAAAAGTACTTATAATATTCAATAAAGTTAGGGTAATTTTATGAACATGCTATCTAAAATTTTATATTCTGTGTTCAGATTGCGAAATTAATAGGCAAATTTTCATTTTTCGCCTTCAGGTAGAGACATATTCACAGTTTTTTTTTCAGTATTTTTACGAGAATACGGATGATAAAACGAAACTTTTCGTAGGTATTACAATGCCGATTTTTAATTTTTGCAATGTCGCTTCACTTTAATATACATATGTACATATGTACATATGTAGATAAAGATGTAAGTGGAAAGCAATGTCTCCAAAATGAAAAGCTATAAAGACACGCGGTCAAATATAACAGTGTCACAAAATAAAAATGGATTGTGAAACGTTAGGTCGGTCGGTGTGAAACACTAAAATGATATTAGATGCGACCGAAGCGATTTCAAGTCACAAAGGACACTATATTACAGGTGTTCTTGTTCAGGTGAGTGTATGTACCTACATAGGTAGGGGTCGTCCACATACCGACACCCGGACACCCTCTGCCCCATATTGCCAATAAACTGAACGTTACGTTTGCAAATATGCTGCGGCACCCGCTCCGACACTGAGATATTGGTTTAATAAAGTAAAGCGATAACGCCCTTATAAATAATAAAGCGGGATATGAGCGCGCAATAAGTTGGGGCTTCGATTCGACGAAGCCGAGGGCTTCCAGGCTTCGCGCTCAAATCCGACGCATCACTCGCACGAGCTCTATCTAGCACTAAAATGGTTCATACGTCTTCGCCAAACGGCGAAATAAATGCGACAATCTAATACGATCTCAGCTTTAAATATCTCTCCGCGGAAATTCAGTCGTTTTAACCGCCCGACGGCCGACAGCTCAATTTGGTACTATAAAAAGAGCGACGTTGCGTTGCCAAGCTCAAAAACTTCAATATTACATTTTATATAATTTTTTTATATGTATATAACTCCATAAAATATTGTCGAGAGACAATAAATTTGACACTTTATCATCATTTTCAGCCGTTCACCATCCACTGCTGTTTGAAGGCCTCTGCAATCCGCTTCCACTCTTGTCTGTCTTGAGCAATCTGCATCCATTTGACTCCACACATTCTTCTCAATTCATCGGCTCATGGTCCACTCGGTCTACCTTGGTTTCTTTCACATCCTCTCGGATACCATTCCAGTACTTCTCGCGTCCATCTGCCATCCATTATTCTCGCTATGTGTCCAGCCCAACTTTTTCACACGTTCCGTTATATCTGCCACTTGCGTTATGCTTCTTACTCTTGTATTCCTCTTACGATCTTTTCTTGTTATACCAAGAATACACATTTCCATGCTTCTCCGTGTGCACTGGATCTTATGAAATATTCTTGAATTAAACATCCACGTTTCACATGCAAACGTCATAACTGGCAGTACGTACCGGTCGTATGCCTTATTTTTTTAAGCATAGCGGGGATGTTGGATTTAAAAACTTTGTTCATTCTTCTAAAAGCGCTCCATACTAGTTTCACTCTTTGTTTTATTTCTTCTTATTTATATCCAGTCATGTTCTCCAATAGTTCTGAGTATAATATACTATACAATATGGTTATCTACTGTGACTACGTTTTACTGGTACTACATATGTATACTTTTGATACATATATGTACATATGTACATATGTATATGTATACTGATACTACATACATATGTATACTTGTGGCTAAACAATAGTTTGAAATTTGCTGCTCATACATAAATACTACATATGTATGTATGTATGTATGGCACATATGTATGTATGTATGTACATTAGGGTTAAACGACATTGTAATACCTACCAAAAGTTTCGTTGTATCATCCGTATTCTCGTAAAAATACTTAAAAATACTTCAGGACTCTACCTCAAGGCGAAAAATGAAAATTTGTCTATTAATTTCGAAATCTGAACACAGAATATAAAATTTTAGATAACATTGTCATAAAATTACCCTAAGTTTATTGAATATTATAAGTACTTTTTGTAAAAATCTAATTTACGTATTTCTTGAATTATTCAAATAAGTGTGAATTTGTGAGAGCGGTGGAGGTAGACATACGAGTAAATATAAGTATATACGAGTAAAGTTAGTATGTATAGTAAAAATAAATACAAATTTTCATATTAAAATGGCTATTTATAGAGATTGGAAACAATCAATTGCAAATTTTCATACAAGTAAAAGTATTAAGATAAAAGTGCTGGTAGAGAGCAGAAAAACTTTTTTAATTAAACAGATTTTTTTAGACAGAAGAGGTATACATATGTAGAGGCTACTTTTTATACCTATTTCAAATATCCCAAAAAAAAAAGTTCCATACATCGTCGCTCCACCCTAATGTACATACATACATACATACATATGTACATACAAGTCTTCATGATCATTTTTTCAAAACATTTAAATTTTAACACACTCGACTCCAATAATAATAATTGACACTTTTTTTTTACACCAAACGATCGACACGTAGTAGAAGGTAGATAAGAGGAGATGGGGGACGGGGGATATAGATGGGGCCAATAAAGGTGAGAGCACGTCCTCCGTATGAGTTGTCAAGCTGTAACATCAGTATGGCAGCGACAGATGCCACGACAAACGTGTGCCATTCGGGCAGGACCTTTATTAGATAACTTGACAAAGTTCGGCCTCTAAATGGAGGAGACATGTTACACGACCGCAACATCAACTAACCGCAAAAAATAAATATACGCGTGTGCGAAGATTACACGTGCAAATTTTCGCATGTAAACGAGGAACTAATAACTCGCACGATATGATAATGTGTGTGGGAGGAAAAAGGGGAGGAAGGTTTGGGGTGGTTGGGGGGTCGTAGATGTTCAAGTCCTGATAAAAAGAGGTTCGGGTCCTGAATGAGCTTCCCGTGGGGCTGAATAGCCGCCCCAGGTGAGTCCGGCCCTGGCGGAAGCAAATGCTAATGTAGCCGGCTCCGAGGCTAAGGCAACATTAAGCCATAAATCATATCCGGATCTTTGTGTTCGTTACCTTTTATTTGTTTGGATACTCGTTTTATGGCCATAAATTACAGGGGAGGGAGGGGGGGGGGGGCGACCGTGTAAAGATACGTGATTTTCCCTCCTCCTACTTCTTTTTTTTTTCATTTTTAAAGAAGTTCCGGCCGTAAATGTTGCGAAACTATTGATCCCTTTGCCGGACGAGTGCACCTTCACAATATACGATGCAAATGCGAGCAAGGAGATGGTGGAAAAGTTTGTCTATGAATATAGATATGTATATATATTACTAAAGTGTGGAAAACCCAGAATATGCAACAGAATATTAATTATTTAAAATTTTTGACACTTTATGAAATAAACTGTGTATATGTAATATTATATACATACATATTTATAATAGCCCTATTTCGTCTGTCTCTCTGTGTGTCTGTGTGTCTGTCTGCTGATAACGCTCGCTGAGGTAAATAATTAAAAAACGCACGATCACAATACTTTATCCAATTAGGATAAAGTAACCAGAACGTCGCACGAGTGGGATTTGAACCCGAGATCACCGGTTCGGGACAGTGAGCGCTTACGCTGTGATCCAAACGGAGGTGACGACGGACCTGCTACAATTTGACTATGTAATTTCTCAATAGGCTCGCGACTTTGCTAAATTGTTACGTTGTTGTATTATAACGCGCCATCTATGCATCAACTATAAAAACTATTAAAAACACATATACACACCAATACAAACATCCGTTGATATTCAACGGGCGTACACTGGTACATATGTTTGTATATAATAGACCTAATCTGTGTGTCTGTGTGTGTATCTGTCAGTCTGCTGATAATGCTCGCCTCGGTAAATAATTAAAAAACCAGAACGTCGCACAGTGCTGGGATTTTGAAAATGCTGTGAAAAAATTACTACAACGAAATAAAACGATCAGTTTTTATCAAATATGTATTTTTAATAACAATAATGTTGATAAAATATAATTATTGTGTTTTTTTACAAGAATAAATTGAAAATTTCGAGTAATTTAGCGTATAGAGAAAAAGTACGTTTTCAAACGCAAATTTTTAGTTTTATTTATTAAGATAACTTTTTGAAAACTGTTATATGAATCAATTATAAGTTTTATTATGTGTTAGTAATACAAATTACTCTTATAAAACATCGCAATCGATTTTATCGACAATTTTGTATCGATCCTCATTTGGGGCCTATAGTGAAAGCACAATAACAAATAAATTTAAAAGAAAATATTTTTTTTTCAGGGTGAAAATGATTGTATTAATTCTTTGGATCAAAATAAACAATCAAAATTTCATTTATAACTATGATTTCGATACTAATTTTTTTCAATAATTTTTGATTAATGACTGCATTTGCAAATATCCTGATCTGAAATTTTTAATATAAGCGTTCGTCATTGCAAAATGTGCACGGTTTTTTTAAACCAACATCAAAGCCTGCAAACGATAAAACATATGCCCAAGCATTGAGAGAAGGAGAAAAAATCCAGAGAAATACTCCATCCAGGGAAGTCAAAGAAATAACAAAAAACCAGAAAAAAAAGAAGAAAATTAAAATCATCTCATCAATAAATAAAACATATTAGAAAAGTTGGACAGACAAGAAAAATATATAATAAACTACTACTAGATATAATAAGTCTCTCTTGTAGCCACTCTGAACTATTATTTACGAAATGCTTCCCACAACTCCGGCTTTTTAGCCATTTTTTCATCAACATCACGGTAAAGCTGTTAAATACATTGACATTTTTTATATACATATACTATCTGGAAATTCATGCAAGTTAAATTTATCTTTTATTTAGTTTTTTAAGAATATCCTTGTTTTCGTTTGATTAGCTTTCATCCGTCCTCTGTTGCGCAATGCTTCATACAGCTCAATCCGAAATATTGCAATACATATATGTATGTCTTGTTGAAAAACAAAATAATATCTACTATATAAAATTCAATGTTTGTTTGTTTGTTTGTTTATGATTCCGCAATGCAAATCTACAGTTTTCAACTTAGAACCGCCAAACTTGGTATACTATCTCATGATACCCCAAGTCAGACCGTAGGTGAGTTTTGGAAGGGGTCGGATCAGGGGTCAAGGGGGCCCCATACAAATTTTTTAATCTGAAAATATTTTATACTGGAGAATAAATGTTTTCATTTGTTTCAATTTTTTATTAAATTTTTGTTTGTACTGGAGAATAAATGTCACCCGCCTGAGCAACGCCGGGCAATTCAGCTAGTATAATATAAAATCGACTTTCCTAAAATGTTTTTAAATTGCTTGACAAAAACGGTGTCTTGTTCCATAACGTTCTTTTGATTATTTTTTATATTTAAATAATTAATATACTACAGGCTACAAATATATTTTTTTTTCATTTGTTTATTTTTTTATAAACTACATATGTATGTATGTACCTACATATGTAAGTAAATCTGTTTTCGACATAAATAAAAGTAAATCGAAAATATCTTCCAAAACGGAGAAAAGCGGAGAACAAAGTAAGTTTTAACTATCACTCAGATAACTAATCATTATGATAAAAGTGTACTGTTGTGGTTACAAATGATTAGAAGTATGTACATAGTTAAAACTCAAGGCAAAGTTAAAATATTCATAAAAAAAGATTATTTTTAAAGGAAATAAAACTGATCACGATGACATACACTGATACTAAAAATACAAAAAAAATATATGCAGATTTGTAAACCTTACCCTGCTGTATCTCTGACATACTTCAATTTTTTTTTGTCACAATTTTTCCCTGCACAATGACCGTCCGCAATTAGAGCCCACGGGCTAATAAAGCCGCCGTGTTTGACACATTGCATATATACGATATTGTGGACGTTGTCAAATCGATACCAGTGCGAATAATGATATTTTGATCATTGCATATTGTAATCTATTGAGGTGACATTAAGCCACAAATAATAAAGGCGTGGTGATTTTAGCTAAAAGCACTTATTTCACATTTTTTTTAAAACCCAAGCACTGTGCGTCGCACGAGTGGGATTTGAACCCGGTATTGCTGATTCGGAACAGAGCGCTTACGCGGTGAGCCAAACCCGATGATAATAGGCAGGCTTCAACGTGACTATTTAATATGAAAAATAGGCTCGCGACCTTGCTAAATTGTTATGTTGTTGTATTATAACGCGCCATAGATGGCGCATTGTTGCATAGATGCAACAACTACATATGTATAAAAACTATTAAATTTAATGTTATTTTTCAGTACGGGTGATGAGAACGCTCCGTTGATATTCAACTAGTGTATGTATGTATGTATGTTCGACGACTATGGATACAACACACTATGTACTAGGTACATATATATTTTATTTAGTGAATCATGGAATTGGATCGTATTAAAGTATTTATTATGTAAGCGAGCCGAAATTTAGTCTCGCTGTACTCGCATTCGCATCTGGTTCGATGACGTGGAGCTTAATTAAGCTCATTTGACACTGTTGCGCCCCGTTGACTTGTACGCGCCAACCACTTAAGCCGCAACCTCGCGAATTAAAATGTTGTGCTCATTTTGTGGCACGCCACAAAAGCGACTTGCCACAACAAAGGCTACACACCAAAAGTTTGCCTCGCCGACAAATGGCACTGCACTAATCAAGCCTAGAAAATTCAACAAACAAAGAAAAGTCAAAGTGGCTCATTTCAACGCGACAATTTCAAATTTAAAAAAAAGCTCTCCTCGAATGTAAATTTCATCCCTCTCTATAATAAATCAAGTAATGATATATTTTCACTTTGACAATCGAGACGATCTACGTTTTATATAGTTTTTTTTATTTTTTTGATGAACGAGAAGGGTGACCGTTGTAACGTAAAGGATTAGATGGAATAAAATATAAAGGGCGTAATTTCTCCTTATTCCCCTTTATTTCCCTTTTTCTGAGGTGCCACCTTTTCCATTTTTATTTTGAGCCACTCAATTGTCTGTAGACGAGGCGAGATTTAATAAAGCCGTGACAGATTCGGTTTTTTTCATCATTTGAATGCGGTGCTTGATGAGAAAGATGGTCGCAATCTTTGTGAAAGGTTTTCTTTTTCAAGTTTTCTTTCACAAAAACTTAAGAATAAGAGCAATTTTCGATCGGCATAGTTTATTTTCATCTTTTATTTTTCAATAAAAGCTTTTGTTTTGAATAAGGTCTAGTACAATACTTTTGCATTTTGAAACGAAAAGACTGCTATTTTGGGGGAAAACTTTGGCTCGCCCTTTTTTTATTTTAGCTTACATGGCAATATCAGACGACACGACTTTTCCATTAAAAGCCTCTTTATATTTAATAATTTTAATACGTATACAAACTTGTTATTCCATCGGTATACGTATTATATTATGTATAGACAATATATTGCAAACGTTGATAAAATTGATTTGATTTGTTCTGTACTGTTTTTACATGTGATGTTATTAAAAGACATTTCACCTAAAACTTTAAATTGATAGTTTTGTCTAAAAATAGTTTGATAAGCTTAGTAGCATATTAATTTCAAACGGAACTGAATTTTCAATGCAGTATTTAAAAAAATTCGGGTGTGGCCAACCCATGACTTTATCCATATATTTGAGGAATAAAAAGAGTAACGAAATTATTTTTTTAAGTACGTAAGTAAATAAAACGCATGCACACCACCACACCGACCAAAATACATACATAAATATCATAAAATTACTATGTTGAGTTCGGCATATATTCAACTACCTCTTCCGGTCGGCGGATTTTGATCAAAACCTTATCAACTCTTAATTTTTATATGAAAATTATAAATATAAATTTTCGACAAGATCGCCGGAGCAGTTTCAGAAATATTCTGTGGTAAACTTTTCGACAAAAAAAACCTACTTCCGGTTGACTGATTTTAATGATTTATTTTTTCCTAAATAGCAATTTCTCTCGGAATTACGACATTTCAATATTGTGACGATACTAAAGGCCGAAAAAATAAAAAAACAACAAATCGTTCAAGAGTAAACTGCCACTTTTGCTCGTCAGAAGTTGACTAAAATCACAGTATCTCTTACGGCTAACGTAAAAACTATAGATATGAAATTTTGACAAAATTCCCGAAGCCGTTTCGGAAATATTCCGTCGTAAACTTTTCGACGAAAAAAAAAAACATACTTCCGGTTCAATGATGTTGACCAAATTTCTTATGGCTTTTACACCTTACGTGAAAATAATAGATATGAAATTTCAGCTTAATAGACTTGATAGTTTCCGAGAAAACACACATACAGACACACACACACACATAAGTACACAGGCATACAGACATTTTTTAGAAATCATGAAAACGTGATCAGGGGATGATACCTGATACAAATCAGTCAAAATCTCGAGGTCGAATTTTCGCACGATCACAATACTTTATCCGATTAGGATAAAGTAAAAATTTAACTGGAACTTCATAAATTTATTAACTTAGAATGAACTATGATATTATTTCTATTATTCTATGAATATTAATAATAGATAGGTTTTATATATATGTATATGTAAGTATAATGATATGGTGGTCATGCCAGATTTTGTAAATAAAGCCTTTGTGAAGGAACGCGAGTTTTCTTAGTTTTCCCAAACGCAGTGGGACAATATTTTGTGCGACTATACCTAAAAGGGAAATGTGAGTCGTTACTAATAGAGAACGGCGACGATAATCATAAAATAATAGGGTCTTTAGAGGTCTGACATGGGACGCTCAGGACACTTCGTTCCTATTATTTTTGTTTCGCACAGGTAAATACGAAAAGGGTAAGAACGAGGAAATAGAGTTTGCTTTACGTGTATTGATATTATTTTATTGTATTCTCATAGTTTTCGTGTACCTACGGGCTACGGAAAGTATCAGTTATGTGCAATTCATAAAATTTTATTTTGACCTTTCATAAATAAAGATTTATTTAACCACGATACTCTTTGTAAGAAAAAAAGTAAAATGATGTACATACCTACATATGTATGTACGTGAAAGTCATATAGGTACATATGTTTGTATGTATGTACATGGTTGAGTACATTTCCAGAGCGGTGAATATTTGACTAAAAGAGCCGTGTTTTAAAGTGAAAAGTTTTTAATGAGTATGTCATGTCAGTGTTGATTTATGGAAATAAGTTAGATATAGTTTTGATGAGATAGCGCAAATTTTTTTAGTAGTAAAACTTTTAATATATTACACGTTCATTGTCAAAAATAAAACGATTTTACTGTAGAAAATCAAATAAGCGGATGAAGAGAATGCAATTGAGGAAATTAAAATAAAATGTAGAGCGTGTTTTTATTAGAGGTATAGAACTTTAAAATGAAATAAAACACATAAAAATCGTGGTAATGGCCATGGTATTGGCTTTATTGGAAGATAATTTTATGCCATTAATAAAGCGTAATCTGGAAGTCCAATTTTCAACCACTTTTTCGAGCAGCTGGGGCCGTATATCGGCAATAACGCGGCGAATGTTGGCTTCCAAGCCGTCGATCGTCTCTGGTTTATCGACGTAGACTAGTGACTTCACATATCCCCACAGAAAATAATCCAAAGGTGTTAAATCTATTCGTAAGTCTATTAATGGTGAAATGGCAAACTAAATTGAACACAAATCAGCTGTCAGCTGTCAAAATGGCTGTCGCTAGAAAAAAAGTGTTGCCAATTTGAAAAACAAACCTCTAAAAAAAACACTTTACTATCGCAATGAGGCTTTAGTGAGTTTGGTTCAACAATTTTTAATTAAAAGTAGAATGACGTGTAAATCATGCAATATCAGCTACATATGTACATACATATGTATGTATACTACTGCAGTTTTGTGTGAGTTAGATTTTTTCTGTTCTCGTCAGCAACAAATATTAATAAAACTAGAAGGTTAAATATATATAACGAAAGGCTCTCCAGTTGATCATAATGAAAAAGAATAAAAAAAAAATCGCAGTGTGTAGCCGCTACTCACTATAGAAATAAAACTTCTTTGCAATTTAAAGCAAGTGCAATGTATAAGAAAGAATACAGACGTGAATGTGAATGTGAAAGAATTGTGAACAATTAAAACAAAAATATACAAAACAATAGTGTCTCTGTTACACTCGTAAGGTGTACGCGCGCGAAATTTATTGTTGCGTGTAGTGAAATTCGTATTATTCACAGACACTACCGGTTCCTGACGTCTAGCCGAGGAGTGGGGGTACCCGCTGGCCGCTGGCCGTTACTGGTTTTCGTGTCGAAACATTTTACTACACTGAGGGGCGGTGCGGGGCGCAGAGGGGACGCTCGAATTTTCGGGGCGGATCTCTCTCTCGCACGAACACGAAAGAGCAAGAGAGAGAGCAATAGCCTACCTCCAAACTGAAGGAGTGGGGATGTGCGTAGCAGCTTATCGCTCGCTCCGTTTGTATGGAACGTTGGATGAACCGTTTTTACTCAACCGAGCGAAAAGAAGTCTTACTTCAAAAACTAGTCAATAGGTAAGGTTTTCTTAAACGATTAAGAATATTTATATACATAATTACATATGTACATATGTAGTATGATTTGCAATAAAAATCCAGACCAGTGACACAATTGCTCTGAAAAAACTGTACAAAGATACAAGTGTAATGAAAGCGATGATATAGCCACCGCGCGAGAAACCGATCTAAGGAAAAGTGTCATAAGCGGAAAAACCGACGCGAACGTGTGCGATTAAAAGTTAGACTACAGCTAGAGTTATCCGGAAAAGCGCCAGTTGAAGATATCCCACAGCTTTCCCATTACCGGGCAGCGGAGCGAGGTGGCCGCATTGATCTTTAATAGGGTTAACGTGTTTGTTCGCAGACGGCTCTAATGCCCCCTATAAATTGTGTCTATTGTTGGGCCGCGATGGCCAACTTTTACTGCTAATGGAACCGGCGCGAAAACACCAATTTCGAACGGCGACCGAATTGATCGATCCATTACGAGACATTGTCCCCGACGAGTAGATTAATTGCAAAGCATTAACCCGCTTAGATCATATTATTCCAATTAATTTATATAAATATATGTATGTACACATATATTGCGGAATCTAACTGGGAATTATATAGTTCGTTATATGTATGTAGTCCCTAGTTTCATAAATATTTTCATTTGTATGTACTATTGCAGGGATGGCGAACCTAGGGCACGCGTGCCAGAGGTGGCACGTACGAAAATTTAGTTGGCACGTGAACGATTTACAAATTCAATTTTTCTTTCTAAATAATTCATTCAATCATTCAAAATTAATGTTTTTCACTGATTTGTGCTTACATTTAAATTAATTAAATATGTAGTAAACTGCGAGGTTTAAACAAAACAGTAATTGTAATGTTTGATTTGATCAAAGCTTTGAAGCAAAATTAAACATACATATTCGATCGTGACGTAGAATCCGACAGCTTCAAATATTTTGCGAATACAAAAAAAATTTTCGCAGACGAAAACCCAGATGAAATTAAATTAACACAGGAGTTTTCTGCAGTTATTCAATCAATAAAAAAACGAGTTTTCTTCAAGATTCAAACAATTCAAGAGATTTGTTTATTCGGCAGATACTCTCAATTTAGAGATTTTAAAGTGGCTGAATCTTGAAGATATAGAAATGCAATTAATCGAATTCCTATCCAGTTCTACATATATGGAAACAAAAGTTTGTCGATTTGAAAAATGACATTGAAAATGATCGATTATCGAACATAATTAAAAATAATGCAGAAGAAGAAATAATGAAAACTTAGAACGCCATTCCAGAAATGTTTAGCTGTTTAAGAAAACTAGCGTCGGCGATATTAACAATTTTTTCTTCTACATATGCTTTTGAGTCATTAATTTTCCGAAATGAATTTTATAAAATGTAGTTTAAGAAATAGGTTGACTGATGAATCCAGTTGGGCTTGTATATTACTAAAAGTGACGAAATATAAACCTGATATAAAGCATTTGGCATACAACAGCAAAAATCTCATTGATAAATAACTGATAATAGATTTTTATCGGTTTTCATGAAACTAATTTTTAAACTTTTTCAATAAAATATTAAAAAAAAAAAAACTTTCTTTTTTTTTTCATTAAAAACTGCTCGTTACGTCAGACAGTTGATGAATAATATTTGGGAATTTTTGGCACGCGAACGTAAAAAGGTTCGCCATCCCTGTACTATTGCATGACAGAGTGAAATAGCTTCGCGTAATACAAATAGAAACTTCATAGTGTGTGTGTGGTATTCATATAACTTGCTGTATTTTTCAATGGATGGAAATGATCCGAGTACACTTGTCAGAGTTGTCTGAAGTGGCGTATCCAATTAGTCGAGATGAGCTGGAGCAGAGTGCCGTCGACGAAAAGGTCGAAAGTTTCGTTGACTGACAATACTGTTTGGCCGACAATCAAAAAGGGACAGTTAATTGGAAAAGTAATTAATAAAGGACTTTATCGGCTTTTGCG
The DNA here is from genome assembly GCA_022651745.1 of Parapsyche elsis. NCBI lineage: Eukaryota > Metazoa > Arthropoda > Insecta > Trichoptera > Hydropsychidae > Parapsyche > Parapsyche elsis. The sequence goes on along the minus strand of JAGVSN010000005.1, from coordinate 4,357,512 downwards.
GACAATTGAACACGGGAATCCGCGGTTGCGCACCGAAAAGTTTACCCAATCAGATTACAATTGACAACCGTTTATTGAACTTCAAAGAAATTAGTCTATTGTGCGAATCTATTATATTATTCTTTTTATTTAATATTTAATATTTTTTCAAATAGATATGTACACGTACTCGCATACTGAAATATTTTGTTGTTAAAATAAAATTCAGTGAAATACGAAATTTGAACACAACAAGCTCTTCAACAAACAAAGTGAAAATATTTTTATTTGAAATAAAATAAAAAAAAAACAACGCCGTTTGTTCAATTCGACGAAAGAAAACAATACTTTTCCTTAAGGGCACGAGCCCTTATCTATTTCGTTTTGAGTACGTTGTTCGTGCAGACTTTCCCCTTCAGGTTTTATGCAAATATGCCTCGACCGATTTTTCTTTCATACATTTTTTTTTATTTTATTTTCAACCAATACGTAATTTGAGAACGTGCTCGACCGAAATTCAATCATGTTCCGTTCGGAGATTATTGAACTTGTAAATTTACATTGGATTTCTAGTCGAATTAGTATTGAAGAGCGTATTTTTCGATGAATCGATATTTTATATACGGCACAAAGAGAACAAGACCCAATAATATTGGCACGAATCGATCATCCATATCATTCAATTGTAGTAATATTTCGGCGTGAGAATTTTATTGCAAAATATATAACATTATTAAATTTATCGTTTGAGATCCTGACAAACTGCTCGAAGGGGTTCGAAAGCGCTGTTGGAACAAGCATTAAGCTCCACGTCGAGCGAACGTAATCTTCTCAGTTTCTCGGGACAATTTCTATAGAGAAAACCGACAATGGTTCAATCAATTAAGTCCTTAAGTTCTCTGCTTCGTTGTGAAATATAAAATTAAACAGAGGTTAGCTACACAATTATATTCATTAAAATATTTTATTTCCCAATAAATTTTATATCTACTCGTTATACGTATAAATCTATGAATGGTATTTTTGAACTCAATCAGATGCTCGTTAATCAGGATTTGCGTACACGTTGCCTGTGATTTCTCTGTATCGTTCTGGTTCACCGAATCTCGGGTCTGAAGATGGATAAGAAAATTGTTGACAATGATGAACGAGGAGAAGGTGTGTCGTAAAGTCGACATTCATAGCGTTGTAACATTTGTTTTACCAAATTATAAAATACACTGTTCCAAGAAAATCCAAAAACTTGTTATGTGTAGTCCATGTAAATAATGATATTTTTATAAAAAACTAATTAAATATATTCCTTGCTTTTATAGTATATGTAAATAAAAACGATAAAAATGATGTAAAGGCATTCAATCTATGTACATACACTCGTTTAATGTAAATTACGTAAATGGAAAATTATATAGGTATTCTTGTGTATGTGCCTATTAACTATTTTTATTAACATTTTACATAGACTAAAAATAAACCGTAAGAATAGTGTGTAAAATATTATACGCGTATTGCCTTCGATAATGTAACAACGAAGATAATGTGGCTTTGATATATGAACCGTCAAAATGTCATAACGACATATTGATGGAGTAGAGGAGTATGAGACGCGATCTGTCTTACCTATTGAACGAAACCCTGAACACTCACATAAACACTTAAAAGAAAATATTTATTTCAAGAGCAAAAGAAAAATCAACAATATGAAATATAATGAATTGACTGTGCGATTAAACCGACTGAGAAGTTATTATTTGGACCTTTCAGTTGTTTCTCTCAGTTAAAACGAACAACGGACGGCGAGCGACTTAATGACCGAAACGGGGCCAAGTTTAACGGTGAAAAGGCCTTTACTTCTGTGCTGCAAAGGGAAAACATTTCCATCCTCGTCACTGTTAACGGTGGCACATCAAAAATGTCGTCGAGAGTAATGATACACTATATACTTTGTTCATGCTGTGTCACCGTAAAAGTAAATTGTATCAGCCTCGACGGCGACACATAGACAATGAGACAGACGCGTAAGTGAGTCGTATGCGATATGCGTGTGGATAATACTTGGGTACATGTCATATTGAAAATGATAACACACAGGGAGATTGGCTAAAATCGATTATGAGTTTTTGTAATAAGAATTGCGACTAGCGACTAAAGAAAAGCTTTCGGTGTGTCACCGATTATAAGTTAGATTATTTACTTAACGGTAAATCCCAGACGCAGTGCTATTTTCATAAAAATAATTTCCCCAGAGAAGGATTGAATATATTTTCTTCGTCAAACACCACAGTTTTCACAAAGAAGTAAAAATATTTTACGGTTTCGTTTTGAAAATGTATTTTCGTATGAGTGTAGAATAAATATTTAACCTTTAGTTTTTGTATATCGTACACATGTACTTACATACGTACGTATGTACATATATGTATTTTAAGATATATTAACAAAAGAAAGATTTTATAATTCAATACGGAGAAAAAAAAACAAAAAAAACACGTACTTACTAAAATTATATAACTTCGAACCAATACTTTATATTGAAATATGATAAAATGATATATTACATATATTTTATCACATGTTATTCATAGCGACAATTCAAGATATTTATTAAGTTTATAAAAACTTTAATTTTTTTTTATTATTAGTAAGCAGCTTTACAAGAGGTGAACGTCGAAATAACCTGTCAAAAGCAGGCTTCCCCTTACGAAGCGCAGATTTTTCTCACACTACGTTCCACTACTTCACATTTCCGGTTTTTCGATTCGGAATAAATGCGGAAGAGAACCTTCTGCAAATCAGCATTGTGGGTGAATTTTATTTTGGAAAATGAGTTTTCCATATAAAAAATAAATTTAATTCGAATATTGATCGAAAAAAAATATTTTTTTATATCACGGTAATAGATTAAAGAAGTTATATTATAATTATATATGTATGTATATACGGAAGATGTCAAAAAGTGCGATTGAAACGAAAACGCGAATGAAATTATAAAGCGCTAAAGTGCTCTTTCCCTCAAAAGTTCATTAAATTCAATAAGGAGAGAAAAAACGAAAATAAGGTAGAACTTTATCACTCGAATCCATCACTAAAAGATGAAAAACTTTTTCTTTGCGAAGACTTCCTGAAATAATAATGTAGAAGTGGGGGAAAGAGGCAACGGAGAGAGAACAAAAGGAAGCAAATGGCATTGTAAGTTTTTTTTCTTTAGTCCAATAAAAGGAGACAAATTAAGGAGAAGCCATGGCTCGAAGAAACATCAAGTTATTTCATTCGATGATCCTTGAATGAGTTTTGAAAAGCATGAAATCGACATAGTAAGAATACTTTGATGCTCTTGAACCATTTATCGAGTGGGCAATCTTTATTTCAGCAAAAAAAAAATTGTTCCCAAACTCGTAGAGATTAGGAATAATATGTACAGTAAAAATTAGAGAGGCCAACACGAAATTTAAACTGTTTTAAAATTTTGTTCCAGATGTACGAGTATATGTAAATAAAGAGATAACTTGCATCTTATCTATGTACATATGTATGTATGTATGAATGAGGGGTAGGATAGTCTGTGTTCATTGCACCCCGTGCTAAGTGGTGGGCATTTAGGCATTTGGCGTGGTTTGCCACCCTCACAGTGGGTCCATATTAATTGCCGGGTCTCATCTCCGGGACGGTCATTAGGCGAGACGCGACTCCCAACTTTATAAAAGGGTAAAGGGGATAATGACTTTTTTATTGATTGCGCGGGATGAAGTGGTACATTTTCATATATTTCAGCACGAAAAATTTGCTAATGGCACACAAGATGCCGGAAACTCGAAAATGATCTACAAAGCTCTACTTTTCTTGGATGACCCCCACCATTAACCAGACAATGTGATAAGCACAATACATTAATTAAGTACAATATATTAATTATACATAAGTGTTGGGTATTACAAATATTATTATAGTGTTTATTATATATACACCAACGTACATATGTGTATGTAAAATAATTTTTTGTTTTTTTAATATTATTATATATTACGTTATTTTCTCTGCTATAAATAAATATGATAAATGTATATTGTACTTATACACAATATAATAGATATATTCTACGCCTATGATTTCATAAATTAATGTATGTATGTACAGTGGAACCCCGTTGCATCGTTTTTCATAGGACCGTAAAAAAAACGATGTATGCAGAAAAAGCAATACAATGTATGGCCGGGACTATGAAAAAATAGCGATGTATGCGAAAAAACGATACAAGCGAGAACGATGCAACGGGGTTCCACTGTATATGCATTGTTTAGTAAAAATAGCATTCAAAATCATTTTAGAAGCTTATTTCCGTTAAACAAGTTCAGCACCTATTTAAGTTACATCAAGCTTTTTACATGTTGAGTTTACTGTTTAGTAGTAAAATAATTATATAGATGTCTATTTAGAAGAAAAAGTTTTCCGAAATTTCTATTTTCACTTTACGACACCATAAAATATTAATTAAATTGTTACAAACTAAAAGTTTCGATAGAAAAATCAACGCAGAATTCAGAAATAGTCTCAAATAAAGCATCTTTGTTAATTTTGTATGTACATATTTTGAATGAAAACTTTTTAAAATTATAAACATAAAATAAAAATATAAAAACATAAAATTTATTTATAAACTTAATTTAAATTCGCCGAAATAAAGAAAATAAATATAAATATAAAAAAATACTATAACATTTATGGCAGCACTGCTAAATATACTGACATCTCTACGATTTATTCAAATTGAATATAATGGAAACACATGGTTTAAAACCACACTGTAAAGAGTCTGAAATTTAAAACTATAGATGGAAACGCAGGTCACAATTCTGAGAATTGAAATGTATAAAAATTCTCAAGAAAAAAAGTGAACTAAAATAATTGAACGTAATACATAAAACTAAATTCTTTTATGGTTTTTTTATTCTAATAAAATAATTTTTTTTTGTCACGAACTTGACGCAAAGTGTTCGAATATTTAGATGTATGTATGTATGTTTGTAGTTACAACTTGGACCGGTCAGGGTCTTTTATCCACTCCCCTGAGTTTCCCTAGTGTTTGTAGACAAACCTTGATTAAGTCGTACCGAGAGCATCCAATTTAAACGTACGTACGTATACTGTTCTATTTCATCCCGACAACGTTAATTGTTTTTCAAATTACATACATACATACATACATATATGTACATATGGAATAGTTTTTGAATTTCAATAAAAAATAAATCACTTGTAGATTCTACACTATTTACAGAAACGCATTACAATATTACATATAGGTAGATGCACTATTTCAAATGTCTGTTGATAATGATATCATTTGCCCAGAGAGTAATAAAGGTTCAATGCAAACAGTTTAATCGACTGTAGGCATCTACTGTTAATGTATTCGCATGATAGAAGAGGTATAATTTTTATGGAAAGAATAATAATTTATAATGGATTTTCAATTTTAAACGAGGGTCTTATATTTTAAATCATTATACAACATAAAATTATACTGTAAATAAAATATGCTTTAGCTAAATATGATAAAATATGCTTTTAGCTCATTTATTTTATTTGATTGTTTAATGCAATGGGCGATATATTGACTTTATTTTACGGTGCTGTCTGGGTGCAAATCGCTCTATTGCTTGATTGTAAAAATGACTCAAATTCGATTGTCTAATTGGACCCGAGTTAATTTAGAGCTAATTCAAGAGGAGAGGAACTTGAGTTTGGGGAGGTTAATAACGTTGATAACTAGGAGGATCGTTTGAGTCGGTATCGGGGCTATGCCGCAGAAGCTCGGTGTCGACTCTGATCGCGGTCTGATCGGTGGCTCTCGTCTCCAATTAAACTCGACAATTATTCAATCATGGCTGCTAATTAACGAATCTCTGGGCACTGTTGTCGTCGCTCTTAACAAAGGACTCCAGACAAAGTCACATTGTCGACGGGATTAAGCGAAAAATAATTGTCCGACAAAAGTACCAGTCACGCTAGTCTGCGCATCGGACTCTGCAACAGCATCTTACTCTGTATATGTGACAGCGAAAGCATATTTCAAGTAAAAATATATTTTCACTGGCGTTTCGGTGAAATCATATTCAAGCACATTTTCACTAGTAGATATTTATACTAGTGAAAATATATTTTAACTGATACTCACTGGTGAAATTATATTCGTTTCCAAACTGTCATTGAAACTAAATTTGACAGTTGTGAAATGACCAATCGAATCATATAATCTGCTGAAATATTCAATCCTAGTTATTTTATCGCTCCTTCTTCTTATCGTGCCGTGCCCGTGTTCAGGCGTAGACTTTTACTGGTTAGTATCAATTATAGTTTACGATGAGTCTATATATGTCGATTTTATAACAATTGACTTATAATGGTCGGCTTAAGAAGAAAAGAGCACGTGTTGCGTTGCGTTGCACGTATCCTCAGAATCCTCAGATATGTATGTACTAGTGTAAGCCCGTTGAATATCAACGGAGCGTTCTCATCACCCATACTGGAAAATTATATATTAAATTTAATAGTTTTTATAGTTGTCTATAGTAAAGCATCTATGCAACAATGCGCCATCTATGGCGCGTTATAATACAACGAATTGATAAAATATATTTTTTTTACTTTACTATTTATATTATAATTATTAATTATTATATATATTGTTGAGTGGAGCGGGGGTGGAGGGACGGGCTCAGGGGAAGTAAAGACTTCAATCAGATTTAATGCCTTTATTTGACCTTTGTTCGGCTCGATGGCCATGCTCGAACTGTCAGATTCGTCCGCTGTCTCAGTGCTGCCAACCCCATAAGTGTCGTGTTGGCACCACTGAGAACAACTTAGATAGGGGGGTTTACCCAAACGCTACATAACCCCCTTCTTTTCAGCCGATCGTCTCGATCGGTACCATTACAAATTTAAATCATCAAAATTAAAACAAATGGTGCTGATGGCACCCGGAGTCAATTGAATGTTTAACGTCCGTGAGGCGGACGGAGTTCGGCTCTTCCTACAGCATCAACTTCTGGTGACTGAGGATCTCAACGCCCAATGCGACGCCAACACGCCCGGCGCCCGCCCATGACAGACACGAGCGACCCTGGTCCAGCTCCTCGTTCTGCCAATGCGTCCCGCGACGTGATGCTCGCAACGCAGCGTCTTCGTCCTCCTGGTGTTTACAGCTAAGCACCTGCTTCCCGCTAGCCAGATGTGCCGCCCCTTGCAGACCGCGTGTAGATGTGACACATAACCTCCAAAATGCCAGGTGCAACGACTAGAGCGACAACCCATCAGCTCCTCGTTCCGCACCTGCATCGGAGTCCCGTCATGCGTCCCCATCGTCCTCACCACGCTGGTCTCATCCGTGGCGGCAAACCCTTGCCTTGCTAGCTCAGGTTCGCTTATGCTGTCAGTCCTCGTGTTGTCTTCCGCTGATGAAACCCATCCCCCACTTCTGACACCAATGTTGCGTGAGCAGGATGTGTGGTTCGTGAATAGAGTGAAACGCAGCAGTATGGATGTAAGTCGTTTATTGGTTGGAGGTGAACGGTCCGTTCACTCCAAGCCGCCGAGTCCGAATGGCCTCTGGGACAAACAGTGCCTTCTTTTATAGTAGGCGGTCACAGCGCCATTGGTTCAATTTGGCGGGAAAAGTGATATCCTAACGCTACAATAGGTATAATAATTATAATTTTGTGATTTTGTAAAATCAAAAAAAAAAAAACAAAATAGTAGTTTTTATAGCGTCATCTATGTATTATTAGCAGAGTCACGATCCCTTTTGTAGGTAAAGCAGAGTCACGATCCCTTTTGTAGGTAAAGCAGAGTTATGATCCTTTGTATAGGTAATGTTTAAAAAAAAAGGACTAAATTGGCCAAGGGCGATAGCGGATACCAGTTTGGATTGCGGATAGCGGATACCAATTGGCCAAGGGCGATTAGTGTGAGTCCTCTCGAGCCTGGGGTCCTGGGTTCGATCCCCACTCGTTCTGGTTTTTTAATTATTTTTCCTCAGCGAGCGTTATCAGCAGACAGACAGACAGACAGACGGATTTCGGCTATTATATATATAAAATATAATATGTAGCAACGCCACCGTTTCGTTCAAAACACACTTGTAGGATGACACATCATCGACTTAGGCCAACATCAACAAGTCTCAAACACATACGCTTACTTTAATATACTTTCAGTGAAACTGTATATTAATTGTTTGATACATTATCACTGCTTGCATTGGTAAAAATATATTTTCACTTGAAATATGCTTTCACTGTAACATATGTATGTACATAATTTTTGAATTCTTGATTTGAAATGAGCATTCTGTGTTGATAGAAATATGAAAAGTTCAATATGATTGGACGTACGCCGACAAAAACAGGGACGAGTTTAAAAATAGCCGCGTTCATAATCCACGATAAAATACCGAACGATCGACAGATAGATGAATTCCAAACAAAAGATGTGAAATTCTTATTGGAATCGTCGGGAGAACGGACAGGTCCCATTCGCGCGATTCATTAAGTCTACGGCTATTGAATAAGCAACCGAGTTTGTTTTTAATTCAATGGAAGCTCCGTGGTTTTGTGTGTGCAAGTATGCGAGAGTGGGGTCGGTATCCGACTAGCAGTAGAGGGTGAGTTTTCCCTCGAACAATAATGAAACGAGGATGCTGTGGGAGGTGGTCCTCCTCTGCAGACGAGACGAGACGAGATGGAGAACGCTGAGCTGGCCGATTGTCTACTATTACATTCCCGATGATGGCCCTCAATCCCTTCCGGTGGGTAGCTTCGAGAGGGGCCTCTATTACTGGCTGGCCGTGCACAACGACCCACTATTCAATACGAACACTTTCTGCATTGATACTTTCGTATACCAATTCACTTTAAACCGGACGTAGTTACTAAGTTACCCTGCACGTAAAGGGTGTTTTTTTTTTAGAGGTTTAGAACTTTAAAATTAAATAAAACACAACAAATTGTGGTAATGGCTATGGTATTGGATTTATTGGAAGGTAATTTTATGCCATTAATAAAGTGCAATCTGAAAGTCCAATTTTCAACCACTTTTGCGAGCAGTACATCGGTAATAACGCGGCGAGTGTTGGTTTACAAGTCGTCGATCGTCTCTGGTTTATCGACGTAGACTGGCAACTTCACATATCCCCACAGAAAATAATCTAAAGGTGTTGAATCACACGATCTTGGAGGCCAATTCACAGGTCCACTACGCGAATCGAATGTTTCCTTCAATAAATTGATTGTGGCGCGCGCTGTGTGACATGTTGCGGCGTCTTGTTGAAACCACATCTCTTCGACATTGATGCCATTCAATTGCGAGCTGGATCTTGTAAGCTCGTAAACCAAGATCATTCCGCAAAATTTTCCATAAAGTGGATGGACACAGCTCCAATTGCTGTGCACGATGGCGAATCGACTCATTCGGGTCTTCAATACTACGCTCCACAGCAGCAACAGCTTCTTCGGTGCGCACTGTATGACGTCTGTTCTGATGCGTATTGTCAATTAGAGTATGCGTGGTGCGATCCAAAACGATCCATGGTTATTCGAATTACTTGCTCGACCGTAAAATGGACGGTTAGTTTCACGAACTGAACGACGATTTTCAAAATAAATTTGCACAATTTGCAAGCGTTGTTCTGGCGTGAATCTACTCATGGTGAAATGGCAAACCAAACTGAGCACAAATCAGCTGTCAGCTGTCAAATTGGCTGTCGCTGGAAAAAGTGCTGCCAATTCGAAAAAAAAACTCTGAAAAAAACATGTGTTGGTACACATGTTAGACATGGTACACATATGTAAGTAGACCTTGGCTTTGCGCATAATATTCGTTCGAACGATCCTTTAGCATTACTCTTGCGATTCGACAGGTCTGACGTTGTAAAAAGACTTTCCCGGCCTGTTTTCAGATTGTGTCCGTTAAAACGGTTGCGCGAATCAAATGGCACGCATCTCACGCGTACGTAAAGGAAAAAGCGCGTCGCGTTGCTCTCCGCGCCGACACACTTTTCCCCAGCCGAAAAGCGTTTTATCGGAGCGTGCGGAAAGTGCGTCGGATAACGGAAAAGCTTGCCGGATAGCACGAAAAGACCTTCGCGACGGACGGACGGACGGACTGAGGCCGGGATTAATCCAGTCAAGTACTTTGGTTAGGGGGAGGGTCGCGGCTTACGTTCGGCCGCCGAATGTCATGAGACCAGACAACCGGAAAATTACGTTGAACGCGAACGCCGCGAGGATAAAGCCCGCTGCTCACTCCTAAACACCACCACCATCACACCTAGCGGTGCCTCTGAATACATGTGGATATTACCATTTATATAGGTGAAGGGTGCACGTTGCCACCCACCGACGGTCGTTATCTCCCAACGTATTCATTTTCATTTTTTTTTTTTTATCTGAACGAAAGCTATCGACTGATAAGATTGACTCACTTATGAAATGTGGCCCGCGCACGTCACAGTGTCACATTGTCAAAATAACATTTCTGTATGACCCATTTCTTTTTACAAGAGTCATTTCGACATAAAATTAATAGGAAACGCATACAATAATTTTTTGTTTGACACATTATTAGACACTGAGAAGCGTGGAAAGATGTATGCTTCGTATATCAGGAAGAGATCGTAAGAGGAATACATGGGTAAGAAGTATGACCAAAGTGGCAGATATAGCAGAACGTGTGAAAAAGTTGAAGTGGCAATGGGCGACAGCCGACAGGGCAACAGCGAAAATAATGGATGGCAGATGGACACGAGAAATACTGGTACCTAAGTACATACATACATACATACATATGTATATGTATACATAGAGCTATATATCAAAATATTGTTTAGCCATAAGTATACATATAATATGTAGTATCAGTAAAACGTAGTCACAGTAGATAACCATATTGTAGATATACATAGTTGATAAATTGGTGAACATGACTGGATATAAAGGAGAAGAAAAAAAAAAAAAGTGAAACTAGGATGGAGCGCTTTTGGAAGAATGAACATTGTAGTTTGTAAATCCAACATCTCGTAATACTTAAAAAACAAGACATACAACCAATACCTACTGCCAGTTATGACGTTTGCATGTGAAACGTGGATGCTGAATTCAAGAATGTTACGTAAGATTCAGTGCACACAGAGAAGCATGGAAATGTGTATGATTAGTATAACAAGAAGAGATCGTAAGAGGAATACATGGGTAAGAAGTATGACCAAAGTGGCGGATATAGCAAAACGTGTGAAAAAGTTGAAGTGGCAATGGGGTGGACACATAGCGATAAGAGTGGATGGCAGATGGAGGCGATAAATACTGGAATGGTATTCGAGAGGATGTGAAAGAAATGAAATGAGGATGTGAAAAGGATGTGAAAGTTAGGCAGATGGGCGGATGAATTTAGTAGAACGTGTAGAGTCAAGTGGATGCAGATTGCTTAAGACAGGCAGGAATGGAAGACGATTGGATAGGCCTTCATCCAGCAATGGATGGTGAACGGCTGAAAATGATGATGATGATGACATTTTCATTTATCAACTACATACATAGTGCCCGTTGTCATCGGGTGGTTATCATTTATGGTATACCCCTAGGTATAGTGTATTTTACGGATTATGTACATATGTACTAGTAACTGCTCGTTGACAGTGTCATCGGGTGGTTATCATTTATGTATGTATGTATGTACATATGTACCCATAGTGTATGTATTTAGTATTTTTTGGAAAGTAGTTAGTTGAAAAATGCGAACGCTTCGCTACTATTGCGGTACAAGATTATGTAGAATATATGTTATATTTCGAAAAGAATCTAAAGCTTTCAACATCATAATTACATACATATGAATATAATAATCTAGATAATATTATGTATGTATATTAATTTAAATGAGAAAATGTGAAAAAAAACGGTTGTCCAGTAAAGCCGGAACAATCACGAATCACTGCTAAAGTAAATAGAGAGGACAGAAAACAAAATACAGGTATAAAAATCTGCCCATATCAATTACATTACATAATCACTATGATAAAATAGCGTGAAATCCGCCTGTCTTGGTCGTTGCAGTTACGCTGGCGATGAAAACATAACAAACAATTTTTTTTAAGTTGGTTCAAGTCGACAATGATAACGCAATTTTATGGTTGTTTAATCAACGGTATACTAAACTAACTAAACAATTTATTGTTTCACGTACTACATTTACATATATGTATGTATATACATATGTACATATGTAGGTACTATTTCACAAACCAGCGCACATTGAAGTGGTGAGAATCCACCGTCAAATGATGAGTAAACCGACTAGTTGTATAGGTTACAAATCCAGTTTTAAATTCGATAAACCGAAAAAATATCAATCGCATTTTGATTTGACAGCGTTAAAATATACGATTTTGCCACGTTGCGGTCGCGGTCGCGTCGCGTCGCACTTATATGTATGTACATACATAAAATACGAGGCAATTACGTGCACGAGCGATTGTCAAACAATAAAGTGGACAATGGTGTCACATTTGGCCATTCCGTAAGTCATTTTTTCCCATTATTAACCAACACCATTGACATCGGACCAACGATAGTGGCGGTCAATTTGTATCGCGTGATTATGTCCTCGGGTGGGTGCATTCATAGCTCGGATAAATGCATATTCAATGGGCGAGAGCGGACGCGTTTAACCCATTCACCGGTTTACACATCGATCGCGTAATTGGGCTCTAACTAGGTATGTTAATTGTGTGCGGAGCACAAAAATGAACCGTTGTGCGGTGCTTTAGGACAAATTTATAACGTAATCAATGCTACCAATTTAAGACCAGGTGAGCGCGTGTATGTGAATCATCGACACAAAAAAATACACTGATTCTAATGCAAACACAGTTTATCAATTTACTTACTATAATTGACTTAACCGTTGATTGTTTGTTGATTGTTGATTGTTGTTTTGTTGATTGTTTTGCAATATGAACTTGTATGGCAAAATTTATTTTATTTTTTTATTTTTTTTTTAAATTTTTTTAAATTTATTTTATTTATTTTATATAATAACTTATTTTGCATTTCCCGATACCGTTCCGTATAGATACTAGTTCTGACCCGGCATGCCCGTTGCAATTATCTCCGATACCGTTCCCGTTCCAGATCCCCCGTTCCGTTCCGTTCCCGTTCCTGTTCCGTTCCCCCGTTCCCGATCCCGTTCCCGATCCTAGTTCCCGTTCCTAGTACGTTATCTGACGCGTGAGCAGGCCCGTCCCTGTTCCCCATTCCCGTTTTTTTCCTATTCCAGTACGTTATCCCGATCCGTCCCGTTCCCGTTCCCGTTCCTAGTGAGCAGGCCCGTTCCTGTTCCCGTTTTTTTCCCGATTTTTTTCACAGGAACCATCCCCGGCATGATCATAATAAGTCCTGAAAGTTTCATCGCGATCGGTTGAGTGGTTTAGGAGCCTATAAGAGACAAACAAACAGACAAACAAACAAACAGAGACAGACATTGATTTTTATATAGATATATAGAAGATTAGCCTAATTAGCTAATTTAACTTATGTACATACATCTATTAAATATTTATAACAACTTCATAAATTTAGTAGTACACATTATACACTATACTTTCACATATCTACTATCCCTCATAGAGGTGTCTCCTCACACTTTGCAAGAATTCAGGGTTCAGTCCAGGTAGCAGTCCAGACCGCTTATATGGATAAAAAAAGTCTCCCTCACCAACCCACCGTAGTCGATACGTTAGCATGCTGGGCTACCGAATTCGACGTCGTGGGTTCAAATCCCGCAAAATCTGGTATTTTAATTATATTTTTCCTTATTTCCTATTTATTGTAACTATAGGTAATGTTTTAAAGGAGTAATCCCACCGACCGTGATAGCGTACAGCATTAGTGCGATGACTCTTGAGCCTAAGGTAGTGGGTTCGATCCCCCACTCGTTCTAGTGGTTTTTTAATAATTTTTCCTGAGCGAGCGTTATCAGCAGAAAGACAGACAGACAGACAGACGGATTTCGGCTATTATATATATAATACAATATATGTATAGGTACATTAACACACCCCTGTGAAAAACCACCAGCTGCCTACGTTTTCCTTACTCTACCTACAACTAAATGGTTCTTATTTCTAGTACAATAACTTTGGATATCACTATTTCTAATGATATAATTCTTAAAATAATTTGGCAATAACTTATGATCTAACAGCTAACTTATAAACAAAAGACAATGTGCTTAACTTTAAACAATTTCTAATACTCACCCATTCAAATTCATCTAACATACTTCTAATACTTTTTAACCTACCAACATTCAAAATATGTACCTCTCATAGCTCTATTTTGTAATCATTGCATTTTATCTAAATTTGATCTAAACTTAGATAAACTGATTCTTTGCAAATTTGGCGATGGGGATAAAAATGTAAAAAATCCATCATCAGAATGTTCTTTTGAAATTTTCATATTTTGTTATTTTGATATGAGAAATTTTCACTTTGAATTGCATATGGAAATTGACGGTGCTGCTGAAAGGCACCGTTCATGCTAATGTCATGGAAAATTTTTACCGATATACTCCGCGCTTTTCCGATCACAATATCGACTTTCATAGTTTTCCAACCAAGTATATGTTTATACATATGTGTTTTTTTTTCATTTTTTGTATATAAAGATTATGATTCTTTTTAATATCATCCGTTTATGAATGCGAAATTAAAAAAAAAATGATACTGCAGAGTCAGTGGACGAGAACGGTGGCCGTCGTCTAATTTCCACTGAAATATGAGCGAATAAATTACAAAGAAACGGGCAAACGAGTGAGACAAAGCTAGTGGGCTACACAGTGTTGGAACGAGTCAGTTGCAGCCGAACAGGGCTGAAGTCACTTTTTTTTTCCCGGCAACCGGTTTAGCTGGTATCGCTCAGCGATCGGAGGCCGTAATGAAAAGGGGTTGAGCGAGATCCGCACGCTGGAGGGGAAACCCCGATCGGCTCTCTAATTTGTTTTTATATTGGCGTTTTATTTTATACAGTGTGCGTGCTCCAGTCCTATTTAAATTCAAATCTCACCCTCACCCTTGGCCCTTGTGGGGGTACGGGGGCTGTAATTCGCCCAGAGAGCGACGACGGATGGTGGGGTACAGTTCGTACTCGTACTTCCCATCCCTTTCAGTTTTCCGCTTTGGTTTTGGCGGCCGTCTTCGGCGACCGAACCGGTCTAAATCACTTCGAAAGTTATTGCTGTGTTTAATTTCGCGCAGTTAATGATGTGCTCGAATCCGACGGCTTAATGATGTGTTTCGGAAGCGTAAATCTAACGATCCGGACCCTGCCATAATGGGGTATTTTACGATTTTTTTTTAGACGATCAGTACGCGCCGGTGAATAATCGGACGTAATCAACACGGACAGTAGTGGAGATGTACGAGTATGAATATAAAAAGCATCGAAATGGATACATTAATATATTTTACTATAAATCGATTACAATTTTATTTATCATTGGCCTGTGGTAAACGGTGGCCGTCGAGGTGCTCGCGCCGTAGTTTTCCCTGTGCGCCGTGTAGACTTTCTGATGTTCCCGATACTGTCTCACTCATTAGTACTGATCAATAGATGATTAGACCCTCATTCTGATGATATGCGTTTTTTGTATTTCTTATTAGCTTTTCGGCGAGTATGGGCCGACATAGTGAAATTTTAGATTTTTTTCGACATGTTATTTTTCACCAACAAATAATTTACATAGATCACTTTTTACAGTAGATAGATCTTGAAGAGATATTTCATTAGGGTTGCAAAATCACCGCGCCAGCACTCAGAGTTGTGAGATATACTGCTTGGGAATTTCCAAAAACGTCCAAAATAGCCGTTAGAAGATATGCCCTCTCCCCCGCGCCTCGCGCATGCTGGGTGCCAATTTAAGGTTGAAAATTTATCGTAGACGTATACCCGCGCGAATAAAACAACATTTACATATGTCAATCGTGTTATTAGTAATGAAGTTATAGTGTCGGAATTTATGCCCGTCCAAACGTAACACCGCCGTTACCGTACTGGTCTGCGTATAGACATATCACGTCAAAAGTTCACTTTAAATTGGCATATGGAAAAATTGGGCGCAGTACGAATTGGACAAATAAATTGATCAATTTTACGTATCTGTGACGTAAGATGTTACCGCTATTGAATTTGTTGATCGTATAGCGACTTTGAAATCGTAAGAGGATTTCTTATGACATCGATGATTATTATTTTATCGAAAATAACCGAACCGTATTTTATATTATATCGAAATAGTGAAAAGAAGTACGGAAAGAGACCAATAGAGTGTTCGTGGTATTGATTTTGAAAATTTATTCAGTGAAACTGAAAAAGATTTTCACGCGGTAATTGAATTTATTTGAATACATTTAAATATAAAATCATGCGTACTTTCGGAAACCAATTAACACGGAATGTTTTACATTAACATAAAAAAAAATCGGGTCCGGCACAACGTACGACGACATGGGTCCAACTACAAAAACGGTACATATTCAGTCATTCCAAATGTTAAATAAAAGTACTAGTACAATATGGCATTCTTTTTTGTATTACACGCGTTTCATTTGCTCTTTGATGAAGCTTTACGCTTAGAGGTCTATGAACCCTTGTGCAAAATCGCTAGCATTGAGGTTGAATTCGGATTGGTCTGCCGATGTGTATGAATATATGTACGTATGTACGTAAGTTGCAAGCAGATCTGCTTCATTTCGGCTGTGAAACAAAGCAGCTGCAGAAAATAAAGGAAGCCGAGATAATCCTGGACAGATTAAAGTAGTGGAGGAAGCGGGTGAGCAAGAAATTTGCTTAACAAGCGTATCTGGGAAGACTGGCGCTTAACGTGCGATTTAAGGATCCACGAATGCCTTGGTCTGCGTAATCCTCGCTGCGTGCCAGAAGATACTTGGTGGAATACCAATGAAAAACTAAAAATCGTTGGTATCGAAATGGAAAGTTCGATTTGGTCGCAAGAACGAACAGTGCGAAGTCGGATTATTATTTATTATTTTTGGTTGAAAAGTTTGCCGGGAGCGTGACCGAGTTGAAATGATTTGGGCACTAAGTGTGCCGTGTAATAATATTAACAAGGGTAATTTAATTTATAAAGCGGAAGTGCTTTTAATTCGAATCGGTAGTATAAAAAGGCCACTCCGAGGCGACTGGGAAGTGAGATCATCTGAATTGCAAATTTTTAAAGCGGGGCCGAATCGATTGGATTTCCAATGCGACCTAACGAAGTTTGACTACAACGACTCGGCATGATAGGACGGAAACACCTGAATTTCAAATAGATTCGTAACTATGTATGTATGTATAATATATACTTAGCAAATGTATCTAATACGGGAAAATTTCATAATTTATTAACCAGGCGTCTAATTGTCATTATTAAAGCGGAACAGTTAAAGATACGAAACGTGGATTAATAAGGGCTTACATCATTACATACATCATTTTAAACGCTTTGATCCTACATGATATGTACGTGTACATATACAATGTAAGTGTACTACTTATCGGGATATTTCACATAGGAAATAAATAATCATTCATTTATTTATGTTGTAGTGTTTGTGAGGATACTTTTACATAAAAAGGTTAACAATTGCTGCTAGTCATTATAATCATTACTGCTATTTCCAATTCGAGAAGTCTACTCACGTAGCCGATTATTCCCAATTATGTTTTCCCTGTTTTTCTAGGCGGTTCGCAATTTCCGTGCCAGAATTTATATTATCTGTTTTCAATTTATAAAATTCCCCATTATCAACAAATTAAATAAACTTTGTACATATTTCGCTTCAATCATCATTTTTAGTATATGGTCATAGTTGACTAATTATTTATTACTAGTGGACCTGATTCTAGACACGATTGAGCAAAAAACTCTATAATGTATTCTGTATTATAATATATTTTATGTACATATGTACATATGTATACATAATATGGACTGTGAAATTATTATTCTGAAATTTCTGTATTATGTATTTTAATTTATTTCTACATATTTTATGTACATATGTATACTATGGATGTCAGGGATTGTTTAACCCCCCGTCTGTCGTCTGAAATAAAAATAGTATTATTTTAATGCAATGAGCTTAAAATTTATCAAAGTATACCTACACACTTCGGGCTTTAAATAAAAAATACTATAATTAAATACAGAAGCGACATGTGATATAGTTAGAAATACAATTGAATAGTTCGGTCAAGGATTTTAATTAAATCAAAACACGTATTCCGAGTTGAAACACTTTAAGGTCACGTCTCACAAGTGTGGACCGGAGTGGCAAACACCTCCCTTTCGGGTCTCCCAATTGAATCCCCGGGACACGGAAACGGATAGGTCAGGTGTGCATAGGAAATCACACTCGTCGCCGTTTCTTGCGTTAATTACTTTCACCTGGAGACCCCTGAGTTTGAAGGGGTTTGGTCCTGGGCGGGTAGGGTGGGTCCTCCGTAAATAACGGCGGCTAATGGGTCGCTTCAGCAAGTGAGGGTCATGCCGCGCTCAAATTGGACCTGGGCCCCTGGATTATCATAATCTACATAACAATTTGCGGTGTACAAATGTTGACCCTCATCAATGTCACACTCTGGATTCTATTAGGCGTGCGGGTCCCTGCGTGCCATTTGTCTCGAGGCAACGCGTCTACTTTTTAACCGGACAACTGCTGAACCCTTCGATACTCATTAAAATATATTTTGGAATTTTAGACTTTACATGCGACATTCTTATCGTTTCGATTGCGATGAAATTAATTAAGTTGTTTCTATGAACTCACTCAGTGACGTGTCACAGTGAAATTTTTCCGGCGAAACTCTAAAGCCGCGTACTCATTAGCGAACGCGAGCGTGTAATGCAGTGGTCAGCAACCTTTTTGGAGCCCGGAGCCAAATCGGCGAAAAATCCAAAAAATGGCAAATTTTCGGAGTCGCCACATAATAAAAAAAAAAAAAATGGCATATATGTACATATGTATGTACATATATAAATAAATTTTACTCACTTGCAGACTGTAAAGTTCATACAATTAGTCGTGTACACGATATTACTTAACGTTACACAATTCAGCACTAAAAATAAATATTTTGTCTGAAAACGGATTTTAATGTTATTTTTAACAGCTAATACGGCTTCTGAACTTGTTTTTTGAACTTTGAATTTTCGGAAAATTTATATAAATTCGGAACGTACATACATATGTATTTAGTGTTATTCAATTGTATCAGTGCATTAAAACGTTTGTCACTTAATTGATTGTAAATACCAATTCAAGTTCTAGAATAGATATACCAGAAAATGCCTTTAAATTCATTAGTTTTAAATCACATTTCAATGGATGGAGCATGAATTTTATTGTCTCCCGATTATTCTGAATATTTGATTGTTATCATCATTATTCTTGTTAAATTCTTTTAAAATACTTTCAGAAGCATTATAAATGCAGGTTTTGATAAAATTCCCATATGTAAAGGGTTTTCCTGCTTTTGCGATGCCGGTTCCCGACCACTGGTGTAATGCAACAAAGTTCGTAAATGTGAACGTGTTCTGCAACGTTCGGTTCGTGGCGATCCACTCGGTGTCGGTGTCGGTCAAACACAAAGGGGAGCGCAGTGTGCGTCCACATTAACGTGCTTCGAACGCGCCTTGCATTACACGCGCGGTTCGCTAATCAGTACGCGGCTTTATGTATGTACGAGTACATATACACATATGTATGTATGTATGTACAGGGTGGAGTGAAATTATTATTTTTAAATCAAAATGCTTGGACTTGGGAAAGTTGCTCTTATGGGTATACAAAACAAACGATACATTTTTTTTTTGATATTTTAATTCTTTATACAGCCCCAAAGGGGTCAAAAATTTAGAAAAATAATGTTTTTGGCTAAAAGTTGAAGGTTCATGTGCGGCATTAAAACGCAGATAAAATACATTTCTTGTCGTCTATTCGGTTTAAGACAATGCAAATAAGCAACACACACGTTTAAATTACTAATTAAGAATAAAAAACATGGAAAAAATCATACCATCAAAAAATCATCAGCATCCCACAAGAAAAACTTAAAAATAGCCTCAATGCTAGGGATAATACTCTTTTTTTGTGTTGAAAATAGGCATTATTTTTCGTGATTAGTGTCGTTTTTATGAGACCATCTCAGCTTAAGGATTCACAAACAGTAGTTGAGACTTCTGTCACTGTGTGGCTTGAGTGTTACAGGCGGACCTCAATTTTCGCACATAATTGGTTCCTGAAAATGTGTGCGAAAGTTAAATGTTCGAAAGTAGAGGGATGTAAAAAAAAAAAGCACCAAAAATTGTATCAAAAATGTATGTATGTATTAAATAAAAATTATCACTGTTTGGTCCATGGGTTGTATGAGACACGTAGTATTGAGGGGAAGAAACACAACATTGATTTCTGGATATAAATTTTGTAGAGATTTTGGGTGTCCTGTAGCATTATCTAAGATTAATAATATTTTAAATGGTAAATTATTAACTTCACAATATTGCTTTACTGCTGGTACGAAATGTGAAGTGAACCAATCTTTAAATATTAAAGCAGTAACCCAGGCTTTTTTATTTGATTTCCAAATGACTGGAAGCAATTTTTTATCTTTCCCTTTCAATGCTCTAGGATTTTCTGCTTGATAAATTAACATTGGCATCAATTTTAAATCACCAGCTAAATTTCCACCAAGAAGCAATGTCAATCGGTTTTTAGAAGGTTTATGACCAGGGGCATCTGATTCTTCCTTTGATAAGAATGTACGATTAGGCATCTTCTTCCAAAATAAACCAGTCTCATCTACATTGAATATTTGACTAGAGGAATATTCACCATCTTCAATAATTTTGGACAATGAGGAAATAAAGTCTTTTGCAGCATCTTCATCCGCATCAGCTGATTCTCCAGTGAATTTAATATTGTGTAAAGAATACCTTGTTTTAAAATTTGAAAACCAGCCGTTACTTGCATGAAACACCGTGTTAAAATCTTCTTTTAGTGTAGCCTTCCAATCCTTATGCAAACTAAGAGCTCTAGCTTGAATTATTGAAGTACTCAGAGGGGTGTTTTTTTTGATTTTGGTCACTTATCCAATAAGACAAAGATTTCTCCATTTCATCCATCACTATGCCGTGCCTTTTAGAAACAATTTTTGATGATATATTTCCACAATTTCCAAAAAAAAAAAAAAAAAAAACGATTTTTTAAAAATGTGCGAAATAGCGAATTGTGCGAAAGTCGAATGTGCGAAAGTTGAGGTCCGCCTGTACAAGGAAAAATCTCATCTGAGGTAAAATTACTATTTATTATTTCTTGATCGGCAATAGATTGTAAAATAGTCTCTTCTACTAATCATCTACGAATTTGTTGTGAGGAGAATCTGTTGCATCTTCCCAATTTATAATATTGCCACAACATGTTCACGTAAACTTGGAAATTTTTCTTAGTGTGAGAATGTCATACAAAATCGGTTTTTGGCGCACGTGCACTCTGGCATCAACCAATTGCAGAGCAGCGGCCGCTTATATGTACATATGTACATACATACGTACATTCATATGTATATCGTCTCACACTCAGAAAAATTGCCAAGCTAACGCGAACAAACTCTACTTAGGGACAAGTAATGGTCTTAGTCCCAGTGAGACCACTTTTGGTTTTATAGAAGAATTTTCTATTATTCATATATTTAAAATTGCATTCAGCCACAATGTTTATAATAAGTGATACTGAAATTCCATATTACATGTTTTAAAAAAAGGAGTGAAATTTGGGTTGTTTAGAGCAGTGGTTCTCAGGTGAAATTTTACCGTGGCCGCACAAGTGATAATTATCACTGATAATAGTGGTCCCATGGAAATGTCTGGTGGCCGCACCAAATTTAAATCAAATAAATTAAAGTTACAAAAAAATGGATCAATTTATTCATAAAATAAAAGAAATTTCAACATTTTGGTATCTATTTATTTAATAATAATGCAAATAGAAATTGTTCAATACTCCTTTCTTCCAATGCAAGCCGCATTGCTGCTTCTAAGTTTGCGTCTGTCAGCTGGTTTCTAAATTTATTTTTAATAAAGTGCAATACACTGAATAATCTTTCGCAATATATGGTAATAGGAAAAATAGACAATATTGCAACAATTGCCAAATCTTTACGTCCTACATACATAAAATATTTACGTCTAAACATAAACTATAAAATGGGCTTTTATTGATGGATTTGCTTACTTCCAGTCCTATAAACTTTCCAATTTCGGTAATTCTGCGTTGGACTGTATCATTGCTAAGCGCCAAATTTCGAAATAATTTATTTTGGGGATCAACACTACGGATTTTATAAACTCACCTTCTCTGAAAGGCTTTCTATGTTTTCCAATTAAAAAACTAACTTTGAGAGTTCCTAAATATAATTCATCACTTTGTGAAAGAAATGAAGAAGAAGGTTAATATTCAACAAAGGTAAAAGGTAAAATATTCAACAAAATTCAAAATATTTTTTATTTTACAAAATTTTTTTAAAAATATATTGATTTTTTTTTAAATATTATTATTTACTATTAAGTCGCTGGTGGCCGCAGTAAAATCCTCTAGTGGCTGCATGCGGTCACCGTGATAACCATACACTTGAGAACCACTGGTTTAGAGTTAAGCGGACGAGTGAGTGAAAGTGTGGAATTATTTCTTCAAATTTGTTACGGTTAAACTGTCGCTGGTTGGTTTTTTGCGTCGCCATCAAAAGGGCGATATCAAAATTGAATTTATAATGTTAAAAATAGAACATCAAAGTGACAAGTACATAGCATCACCCATACACGTACGATCGCGTTTGTGTGCGGACGGCCGCCCGCTCTTGAGTGCTGGGAGGGTTTTTGCGAAGCTGGAAATTTATTTAGCGACAGAGATAATTTGCAAAGCCTTGTTCAAAACAATTGTTTAGAACGCGCGAGGACTTAAAACTACGGCTCCTTAATAGGAACAGGTTAATGAGATGGCCCGTCGGGAGGGCCGGAGGGCCCGCCTCCGCCCACACCCGAAATAGGCTAATGCAATTTACCCAGGCCATTGTTTGTATTACCCGAGACTTTGTGGTTATAGAATTTAATGATTCGGAAGGAAGGGGAGAGCGCCGACGGGGTCAAAGGTGAGACTCTATCACACTCAAGCGGATGTATTTACACAGGACACGTGTACACGATCATTACGCGCCGCTACGACCGAACAAAAAAATGTCTATCTTTAATGCCACACTCGCACTAAAGTATGTCCAATATAAATTTAATTATATAAACGAGGTCTATTATTTTTTAAATTTTTTTTATATATTCCTTCATTACAATTTATTTCAGAGTATTTACATATGTACATACATATATAAAATACCATATTTGGACGCTAATTTAATGATGACATTTATGAAGATACGGAATTAAGGAAAAGCGGAGGTGAATAATATGCAAAAGCTAAATTTGGTCATGTCAAAAGTCCCACCAGGTGTGCGGAATTAGGGGCAGCCCTTTCGCCCGCACCCTTGTTTCCACACTTTGGACTTGAAATGTTTACTCACCTTTTTATGGCCCAGGTGATAAAAGGCAAAGGGTTGCTTCTCACCTTGGAGGTGAAATAGTCCCAGCAATAATTTCGCCCACGTACAAAAGACACGCATCGATTTGTAGGTGTACACACACACACACACACACTATGGTTCAATGTGTTTATCGTGTCATACGTAGAGCGGAACTATTATATTTTTTGGAAATTAGTCACACAGTAATACACATAAGATTTTGGTAATACATATGTAGTCTGATATTGGACATCAAAGAGAAGTATTCGTGTCATTACGTCAACAGTCACGATACCTTTAACATTGGCACCGGGATACATCACATTCTAAAATCCAATTAATTAACAATAAATACAGAATGAATAAGTTTTTCTATCTCTGATAAGATTCTTTTATATATGTTATAAAGACTGTTTGATTTGACGAAAGTTCAATGTGTATCTGCTCTAGTTTTGCAAGCTTTTGCGTTCGGGGTTCGATCCACTTTTGTCTTTTATCGCAACTATCAAGTCGACGGTTAATTCACTTAGGGGTGGTATTTCATACCCCATACCATTAGCTATCCTCCCACCGACACAGGACTCCTCTCCAGGAGTGTCCCCTGAGAGTAGGGGCCGCCCCCGCAATGTGTACACAGCTGACGGCCTCAGTTAATTACCACAACAAAGGCCTAACGGCCCGGCTGACCATTCGTTAGTACCAGATCTGCTATGCATCAAAAACCATGCCGCCACCACGCACACACACATACATACACACACACACACACACACACACACACGTATGTATGCGTAATTGTGATTTATAAGGACCAGAAAGTTTTGCATAAAAAGGCTCTTCAGAATATAATAGGCGCCTTCTATGAAAAAACTCTCCAGAAACGATAAAAACCGCAGTCGGCAGCTTAGACAGTAATATGTTCTGCACACTCGGACATACTAGAGTCAAATTAATATACCGTTGATAGTGTAATCCCCGTGGTCAAGGTCATTTGGATATTGTTAACGTATGTGTATGTAACTGAATTTGAAAATTATTTTGAATTACCGCTCAAAATGTATTACGTACTAATTGCTGACTGGGATTAAGTTCTAATTGCTCGTTTAAGCAAATGACATTGTGATTTTTATACATACATATGTATGTATATGTTAGGCCGAATTATCGTAACTGGCTCTTACGCTAAATTAAGCAATATTTTGCCGAATTTGTGAAATGGATAACGAAGCGGTAATATTCACGAAATTGGCAAAACACCTGCTGATTACGTGTATAATATATGTATGCGTTGCTTATTTCGCGAAAACTACGTTGATCTTATTTTGAGGTTAATCTAAGGCTAAGCCATTGTTGCCCTATCTCACGTATCTGTCAAACGTCAAATTTCGCGGACCGTCATCTTTATTCGTTGGAGTTTGAACGTATGTAGATGATTAAATCACCTTAACAATGATATCGCCATCACGAATGATAATATATGTATTGAAGTAAGATAAACAGCTGTGCCAGAAAAAAAAAACGGCAAAATATTGCTTTTTTCGCGTAAGAGCCAGTTAGTAATCATAACAGTATCAACTCAAAAATGAAGATTTTTTAGTTAATCATTTATTCGGATTCTACAAACGAAGCTGCATGAACCAACAAAACAAAATGAAATGTTTTAATCTGAACTTTCTTTAATATGCTTGTTTTCATAAAAAAAAGAAACGGTAAATTCCTATCACTTATAGCGACATGACAAGTTTTTCGTCGTTCCTGAAAAAAGTGTTTTTTTGAGTTGATATTGTTTAGATCAGGGGTGTCCAACCAAAACATTATTGAGCTTAGGTGGGCCGCACAAAACAATGAACTTATTCAAAATATTGTATTACCTATAATTATACAAGGTAATAAAATTATTAATGTGAGACTTGTTTTTGTATATTATTTGATATCTTTTTCATATTAACTAACAATTTGGTCGACGCGCATCGTAGTTGATTGGTCGTGTTTACATCGGTCAACCTGCTGCGACACTTCGTTTTTACTACATTTAATTTCAGCTGTAATGCAAATTGCTACATAGTTGTTTTAATTTTGGAAATTTATCTTCGAGGATATATTTCTGATAAAACTCACGCTTATTCGATTCGAATATGCATTTTAACTCCAGGCTTGATTGCAGTTCTATTAGCTTAATTTGTAAATTTGAAGGCGCTGATTCCACCTCCAGTTAAATGGAGTTAAGAATGTTTTGAACATTTTTTTGCATATATCAGAATCTGGTGTTGAATTAATTTTGTGACATCATTCGAATATTATAATAAATCTTTACGGTCACTTTTAAAGTCATTTAATAATTGGAAATGAATTGCATTATTTGAACGTAATTGATTTTCATTTTCATTTTATATCTTGATAACATTCTTTAATTTATTTATTTTTACCGCGTTGCTTCTGATTTAATTTAATTTAATTTCATTGTTATATCTGTAAGAAAACATAAATCTAGAAGTCATTGATCATCGTAAACTTCAGATATATTATTGCCACTTTCGTTCATAAAAATCCGAATCTTATAAGCAGTTTCTACTACTCGGACTATTTTGGCATAAAAAATGAGATCGCCGTATTCGGATTCGAGTTCGTGAAGATATTCTGGAAACTGAATTATTTTTAATTGAATTAATTACCCCGACAACAACTGACATCACATGCGACATATTCAATACTTGTGCACATATGTAGGTTATCGAGGTGCAGAAAGCAATGGCAAATGAAAATTTTAAAATCATTTGAATTTTATAATTGAAATGGAATCACGACAAATCAAACATACAGCATTGTCTTTTATTAGAGTGAAAAAGTACAAATCTTCCCATTCACACATTTGATTTTCAAAAAATGATATACCAAAATGCAAAATATAGAAAGCTGCAAACTTCAATTGGGCCGCAGGTCGGACATGCCTGGTTTAGATTTAGGTGTGCGATATGTATATCACAACTGTGAAAAGTCAGAAATTTTTGCCTAGTCACTATAGTACTTTGTAGGAAAATTCCTCTGATTTACTAAGTTTTCCCGTAAATCGAGCCAATAGTCTTAATTTGCGAGTGTTTTAGATTTTCCACGTGTTTGGCTGTGTGTACCTGTGATTATTTTTTCGGTCCAGCCGTTATTCTTTCTGTTTGTCCATTGTAATGGGCGCGCATCTGCGGGCTGGGGCGCGCAAACAGCGGCCCGCGTACCGTGCGCAAACATTAATTACTCAAAATAAGTGACGTGTCAGCAACGGGGCAAATAAGTATTTAAGGCTTTCCCGGGATACAAATGACGGCCGAGGGATTAACATTTTTTCCTGGCGCTCTCGCTGAAGGTCCTCCTTTCGTCGGGAGGAGAGGTGGTGGGAGGTTCGGGGCAAATTTGTCAGCTTTATCATCATTAGGGGTGGAGGGAACGCGCGGGGAGGGTGCGGGGGGCGGAAATGAGGACTTCTACCCCTCTGCTGTTTTGCAGCCTCATTAAATAAATTTCGTCAAATGCCAAAGAATCGGCCGAGGCTTAAGGAGAAAGCAAAAAGCGCTTTCATCTTGGACAAAAGTTGTACGTACCCCCATCGATTTTTTTCCCTTTTAAAGAACATTCGTCTTTGGCGACGTTGAAAAATTTCTACCAATTACCGATAGAGGATACAAATACAATCGATAGAGGATACAATACAAGAAACTAATACAATCATGACTGTTGATTAAATACGGAACGAATATAATTAAAAAAGAAAATAAAATTATCGGCACATGGGTATTGTAAAAATCAGAATTTCACTAATTGCTTGAAATTTTTAGTGTAACGCTTATACATACATATGTACTATTTACAGAAAACCATTTAATTTAGCATTTGCGTGACTTTTCGCAGTTGGACATGTGGCTGTTGCCAAGGACCACAATCTGACAGCTGTCAAAAGCTTCCTCGAATGTGACACTGATGACTATGTCACACTCGTATAAATGTGGACATTCATTTTTTTACGGATAAATTATTGCGATCGTGCGTAAATTTGACCTCGAGATTTTTTTTATATACATACATATACATATGTACATATTGCGTTTTAAGTTTGCGTTCCGACCACATTTCGTTTCAACTTATTTAAAGTAAAATATTGTATCCTTTATGTTTTGAAATCAGTAAGCGTACTTATCTGAAATTTTTGGTGTTGTTCGTTCATTTTGAAAAAGATTCGCTCAAATAACGGAAATCAATACGAGAACGTTCAGAAAAATCGAAAAATTTTGTACTTCGTTTTTATCAAACTGGATTATGTAATTTTAAACTTATAATAAATTAATGTTAATAATACCAAGTTTGTATCAAAGTTTCTAACTTTATCCATTATTGTCAAGATTCTTACGAAATTCGTATTACGAAACTTAAATTCCACGTACTTTTATTAAATAATTCACGCGAATGAAAAAAAAGTATAAACCCCGCATAAAAAAAAAATCGGGTGTAGCCAACCCATGACTTTATCCATATATTTGAGGAATACAAAGAGTAACGAAATTAATTTTTTAAGTACGTAAGTAAATAAAACGCATACACCACCACAACACCAATCAAAATACATACATACATATCATGAAAATACTGTGTTGAGTGCGCGCGCGTATATAAAATACGATCTTCGGCATATATTCAAATAAGAAAAACTACCACTTTCGGTCGGCGGATTTTAATCAAAACCTTATCAACTCTTAAATTTTATATGATAATTATAAATATAAATTTTCGACTTGATCAATAGGGCAGTTTCTGAAATATTCTGTGGTAAACTTTTCGACAAAAAAAAAAACCTACTTCCGGTTGACTAATTTTAATAATTATTTTTTTTTAAATAGAAATTTCTATGAGAATTACAATATTACAATATGGTGACGATACTACATATTTAAAAGGCCGAAAAAATAAAAACAAAAAAATCGTTCAAGAGTAAACTGCCACTTCTGTCAGACGGATTTTGACCAAAATCACAGTATTCTTAAGGCTAACGTGAAAACTATAGATATGAAATTTCAACTTGATCGATGGGGCAGATTCGGAAATATTTTGCGGTAAACTTTTCAACAAAAAAAAAAAAACCTACTTCCGGTTGACTAATTTTATTAATTTATTTTTTTTAAAATATAAATTTTTCTCTCAAAATTACAACATTACAATATTGTGACGATACCACATATTTAAAAGGTCGAAAAAAATAAAAAACAAAAAATCGTTCAAGAGTAAACTGCCATTTCCGGTAGTCAGAAGTTGACTAAAATCACAGTATCTCTTAAGGCTAATGTGAAAACTATAGATATGAAATTTGGAGAAAATTCCCGGTGCAGTTTCGAAATATGATTTTTTTTACCGGATTTTGAATTTTCTGCACGAAAAAAAACCCTACTTCCGGTTGACTGATGTTGACCAAATTCCTTATGGCTTTTAAACTTTACGTGAAAATAATAGATATGAAATTTCAGCTTGATAGACTTGATAGTTTCGGAGAAAACACACAGACATACACACACACACATAGTACACAGACATACAGACATTTTCCAGAAATCATGAAAACGTGATCAGGGGATGATACTTGATCCAAATCAGTCAAAATCTCGAAGTCGAATTTTCGCACGATCACAATGCCTTATCCGATTAGGATAAAGTAAAAAGCTTCAAATTATTAACCCGTTAATTAACATCCAACGAATTTTTGCGAAAATGAATGAATAATTTAATTTTTCAGTTTATAATGACGTAAAACCGATTGCAAATCATAATACCGTTACGGTGTGCTGTATTGTATAAATTGTAAATAGAAGTAAAATCATAAAAAAGTCTTCTTATTAACAATAAACTTTTGATATTCCAGTAGACGTAGATAAATTTAATGTCTAAAAGGTGGAATTGAAAAAAAAGAACACAAATCCCAGATGTTGCCGCCAACGAAAAAGGGGATAAATTGCAGGAATGTGACGAAAGTAGACGGGCTTATTGGAGCATTTCAACGGCTCAACAAATAAGCGATGAATCTTATTGTGACGACAAGTCATCTCATCGTCCGTTTTGACAGGCAGTTAGCTGCTTGCTATCAGACGGATAATTTCAGACATAAACAATAATAATATATACACAGTCTGTTTCGTGAGGTGTTAATAACTCTTTTGCAACGGCACCTATTCATTTGCCCAGTTGCAGCAACAGAAACAGACAGTGCGCTCTCCTTTGAACGGATGTGTACCAATATTTATATTTCGGGGAAGATAAAAAGCGCACACTTTGCGGTGTTAATGTGTATGTAGTTTTTTTGGATAGATCCGCACTTGGGTCAATATATCAAACGAATTGAAGCTTTGAACACGAGCGTCGAGTGTGTTACTTGGCTCGTGTCAAAACAACAGCTTTATATTTGTACTTGACTTTTTTCCCCAAATGAATAAATTTATTTGATATTCACGCATTCACCTCATTTACACGTCAGCTCGTTATGGCACATACGAATCGCACGACTTTCCAATTACACATATCAATACTGGTATAACCCATACGTATACATATGTACATATAGCACAAATTAAACAACGCCGAATCGCGACGACTCGCTGCGTTTAAGCGACAGGGATTAAACTATTGGTCGTCGTCAATTTGGAGCGTTTCAGTACGAAAGCAATTAACCGTAGTCAAACAGTTTTGGAAACGAGCGATCAACTGCTTTTGATGGCTGTGAGCTCGAACGCGTGTGCGCGCGCGCGTGTGTACAAACAAGTCGTCGATTCAAAAACATGCAAAGTTTGTGTTTACCCTGTACTTGAAACCGACTCTTCACATCGTGTGTGTTTTTGTGTACACACAATCATTTACAGGGGAAGGGGGAGGAGGAGGTGAAATTTTCAAATTTAAATTATCGAGACCGGTGTAAGTTTTTCCAAAAGCTCTCATTGGTAAGCTCTCATGGATAGCGCAATAGTCGATGACGCAAACAAAACGATGAAACTAATAAAACCGGCACCATTACAAATGTGCATACGGAAGCAGATATCTATCAATAGATTACTTAGTTGTTAATACTCAAACGAGATAGTCAAAGTGTTAATAGGATGAAATTTCTTTGTGTGTGATCAATTTCTCGTAACGGTTATACCTACATATACCTACTATGTACATATGTATGTATGTATGTACATTAGGGTGGAGCGACATTGCAAAAATTAAAAATCGGCATTGTAATACCTACCAAAAGTTTCGTTGTATCATCCGTATTCTCGTAAATATACTAAAAAAATTCGGGTGTGGCCAACCCATGACTTTATCCATATATTTGAGGAATACAAAGAGTAACGAAATTATTTTTTTAAGTACGTAAGTAAATAAAACGCATGCACACCACCACACCGACCAAAATACATACATAAATATCATGAAATTACTATATTGAGTGCGCGCGCGTATGTAAAATACGATCTTCGGCATATATTCAACTACCAATTACGGTCAGCGGATTTTGATCAAAACCTTATAAACTCTTAATTTTTATATGAAACTTTTCTACGAAAAAAAAAACCTACTTCCGGTTGACTAATTTTAATGATTAATTTTTTTTTAAATATCAATTTCTCTCAGAGTTACAACATTACAATATTGTGACGATACTACATATTTAAAAGGTCGAAAAAATTAAAAAAAAAAAAATCGTTCAAGAGTTAACTGCCACTTTCGCTCGTCAGAAGTTGACTAAAATCACAGTATCTCTTACAGCTAACGAGAAAACTATAGATATGAAATTTCGACAAAATTCCCGGAGCCGTTTCGGAAATATTTTGTGGTAAAAGAATTTTAGAATTTTCTGCACGAAAAAAACCCTACTTCCGGTTGACTGATGTTGACCAAATTCTTTATGGCTCTTACACCTTGCGTGAAAATAATAGATATGAAATTTCAGCTTGATAGACTTGATAGTTTCGGAGAAAACACACAGACATACACACACACACATAGTACACAGTCATATAGACATTTTCCAGAAATCATGAAAACGTGATCAGGGGATGATACTTGATCCAAATCAGTCAAAATCTCGAAGTCGAATTTTCGCACGATCACAATACTTTATCCGATTAGGACAAAGTAAAAATCTGTGAATATGTCTTCAGGCTTCTACCTGAAGGCGAAAAATGAAAATTTCACTATGAATTTAGAAATTTTAGATAACATACGAGTAAATTAAGTATGTATAGTAAAAATAAATACTAATTTTCCAATTAAAATTGCTATTTATTGAGATTGGAAACAATCAATTGGAAATTTTCATACAAGTAAAAGTATTAAGATAAAAGTGCTGGTAGAGACCAGAAAAACTTTTTTAATTAAGCAGATGTAGAATTGTAGAGGCAACTTTTTATAACTATTTCAAAACGAATATCCCAAAAAAAAGTTCCATACATGTACATATATGTATGTACATACATATGTATATATGTACATAGTTATCGATGCATTTCAGTCATACTACGAGCATGTTTCCCTTCCAGAGGTGTTTAAGTAGGTTGGGTGTACACTACAGGTGATGGTATAACCGTAACCACCCAGTGTCAACAAGACTGTCTTGTAAACTACAGCTTCTGGCAATTTCACCATCCACCACTCCTCCCCCTCCCACTTCACCCAACTTGTCTACATTATGGTGAACGCGTTGTTCGCTCACTCGCGTGGGTGTCGGCCGACAAGAGAACTTAATTAGTCAAATTGTCATAATAAGTTTGGCTGATAAAAGACGATTGATGTTTAAACGTCAAATAGTTGGATGTTTGCTCAAATTACGTTCGCGTATTTGTTGACTTTACAACTGTAAGTGCGCGCGGCTTAATTATTTGTTTCGTACAATGTTTATTTTGCTCTGTCACAGCGCAAGGAAAAGTTCAAGAAGTTCAAACGTTTTAATATAATTTAAATTTAAATTTAGAATCATTAAAAATAATAATTTTCCGTTTTTGCGGTTTTCAATAGTTGCTATATGTACATACGTATGTATGCATGGACGTGTTAATTGAGGCTTGATAATTTGACTGAAATTCGTTATACATAAAACGCACCAATTAATTTTGAATTATTTACTTCTGAAATTATGAAAGCAAAACATAGTTTGCAAAATACTATTATAATTAATCACGCAATGAGTAGTTGCATGGTTGCATCCTATGTGATATTATACCAATACATTAATATTTTTGTTATAAGCTTAATTATAATATCCAAAGTATAATACATAATATACATATGTATGTATGTAGTCTGAAATTAATTTTCGAACCTTTTTAATTTATATATGTACGTATGTAGGTATAAAATAAATAATATGAAATAGGATAAATAGTTTTTAAGATATAGCGATTCTACACACATCCGCCCAACATACAGTCATTTTTATAAAAATCATGAAAACGTGATCAGGGGACGATACCCGAAACATATCACTTAAATCAGTCAAATTCTCCAGGCTAAATTTTCGCACGATCACAATACTTTAGCTACATATGTAAAGTTGTTCCAAAATTCACGCAAAAATTGTAAATTTTTAGTTGATTCATAAATTATACAGTATAGGGTTATGTATGCTATGTATAAATAAAAAAAACAAAAATAATTTACACATCCCGAAAGTACACATGTATTCGAAAGTTAATCACACTTTTACAACTCTTGAGTTGAACAAAATAAAATTGTTGCTCTGAATAGTCGAAGGTCTTTCTTTTTTATTCACAAATTATGCTTTGTCGTGACAATGTGCACTAGTGAGTATTTTTGAATGAATCAAATCATTGGAACTTCACCGACACAAGCATACGGTTCAGGACAGTAGCTTACGTTCCACTGTAGGACGCTTCTTTTTAGAAATAAACCCCGATATGCTACTCCATACATAACCTTATACTATATACTTTACGAATCAATAAAACATTAACAATTTTTAATTAAAAACCTGTGTTTTCTATCAAAATTACTTCTTGCGTGAACTTTGGGACACCTTTATATACTATGTACATTGTATGTATGTATGTACATATGTAAAGTAAAAAAATCTATATAAATGGTCTAAATTGGTTTCGATTGCTTTTAACTAGACTTCGGTGTGTATACAAAGGTGGCCGGCGACCACATAAATTGTCTGCGATATTACACACGTGGAGTGCCCACTTCCGTGTATCCAATCTAAGGGCCCCCACGTGCCTTGGACCCTCCATCCCCTACCACATTCCCTCCTCCTTCCCCTGTTACATTCATAACAGTTAACCGGGCGTGCCGTGAATAACGCCATGGGACCGGAGATAACCTTATGTCTAAATCTAGGGATTATGAAAGTGGGCTCTATATTGCCGGTGCCTAGGGACCAATTCACAGATGGTGGGGTGGACTCACGCTTTCGTTCTCGCCCTTTCATCCCATTCTCCTTCAACATGCCGTCCACCCCCTCACAACCCCGACGAATCGATCAATCAAACGTATCTCTAGCTGCAAACGAACGAGTATGAAACGATAACTAGTCCCTGTCAGCAAGTGATGTTTTTTGAAGATCAGACTGGAGCTTATTGAGATTTCGATACGGCGAGGGGCACCTCCATCGCATTCGATCATTTATCATCGCGCTTTTTTGCGTTTGAAATGAAATTCAACATCTCCAACGTGCCACCAAGGTCGAGTTATGAATTTCGACCCACGGCTGTTGCTAACGAATTTATCATACGTAGCATGTGTAATTGTGTATTTATGGGGAAGGGGGGGGGGTAGTCTAAAAACCGGGTCGTAATCCTGGCACAGCGTTATCCTGGCGCCCTCGATATATCGCGTTATCTCCAACTCCCTCCGTTTGAATCATTAGTTACAACTACTACTATTGTCCTACGAACGCCGGGGGATCGTATAAAGGTACGCTTTAATGTACATTTCATTGGTCTAATGGCCAATCCGTTTCGTTCGTTAAAAATATATCAAAATAATGGTAACCGACCGGGTACGGGAAGTAAGCCGTTCAACGGCCATTTCTCGCGGTGAGAACGTCGTACAAAACACGCATATTCCCTAATTAGTGTGCTTAAATAATTATAATTTATTGAAAGAAGACTGAATTCTCAATAATATCAATTGAGCAAATTTTCATTTTCAAATTATGAATGCATCTATTAGGGCATGCAAATTTACAGGAAAATCTCATTACCGGTAATTCAGTAAAATTTGAAGTAATACCGGTTTACCGGTAATTTAAAAATTATTAATTACAAAAAAAATATACATTTTAATGAAGAAAAAAATTACACATGTTATTTATTAAACAAAAAAATATTTAAATAATTCTCTTTCAGAAGAAGAATTAAAGTGAGCCATTCAAAAACATAACATGTTTAACATGTCATGATTTAAGCTGGATCTAATTTTAGTGCAGATCACTCCCGCTGAAGAGAAAGCTTACTCCGATTCTATGTACACTAGTTGGTTGAATTGTAGCAAGATAATTAAATGCTAATTGTAAATATATCCCTCGATTTTTTTCTTCATTGAAGTATATCATTTCTCTTTTTACTGCCTTTGCCAAATCGTTCGTTGTTGTTTGTGGCTTGACTTTCTAACTTTGTTGGAAGCAAGTTGGAGAGAATTCTACGAATTTCTAGGTAAAGAAACACCCCCCGATCTTGTCCGCTGCAAACATCATCACATAATATCGTAGTTTCAAAATAAAATCAAGCTAAAACCAAAAAAAATGTGATTTTTGTAATTTACCGAAATACCGGTGATTAGAAATATAATTACCGGTATTCGGTACTGGGATTTAGCCGTATTTACCGCTAATAAGCCGGTTTACCGAAAACTGGTAATACACGCCCATGTATGTATACATACAAATTCGGGTGTGGCCAACCCATGACTTTATCCATACATTTGAGGAATACAAAGAGTAACGAAATTATTTTTTTAAGTACGTAAGTAAATAAAACGCATGTACACCACCATACCGACCAAAATACATACATAAATATCATGAAATTACTATATTGAGTGCGCGCGCGTATGTAAAATACGATTTTCGGCATATATTCAAATAAGAAAAACTACAACTTCCGGTCGGTGGATTGTGATCAAAACCTTATCAACTCTTAAATTTTATATGGAAATTATAAATATAAATTTTCGACTTGATCAATATGGCAGTTTCTGAAATATTCTGTGGTAAACTATTCGACAAAAAAAAAAACCCTACTTCCGGTTGACTGATTTTAATAATTTAATTTTCGTAACTAGAAATTTCTCTCAGGAAAACAAAATTACAATATTGTGACGATACTACATATTTAAAAGGCCGAAAAAATAAAAAAAACAAAAAATCGTTCAAGAGTAAACTGCCACTTCTGTCAGACGGATTTTGACCAAAATCACAGTATCTCTTAAGGCTAACGTGAAAATTTTATAATATTCTGCGGTAAACTTTTCGACAAAAAAAAAAAACCTACTTTCGGTTGACTAATTTTATTAATTTATTTTTTTTTTAAATAGAAATTATTCTCAGAATTACAATATTACAATATGGTGACGATACTACATATTTAAAAGGCCGAAAAAAATAAAAACAAAAAAATCGTTCAGGAGTAAACTGCCATTTCCGGTAGTCAGATGTTGATCAAAATCACAGTATCTCTTACGGTTAACGTGAAAACTATAGATATGAAATTTCGACAAAATCGCCGATGCCGTTTCGGAAATATTCTGTGGTAAAAGAATTTTTGAATTTTCTACACGAAAAAAACCCTACTTCCGGTTGACTGATGTTGACCAAATTCCTTATGGCTCTCACACCTTACGTGGAAATAATAGATATGAAATTTCAGCTTGATAGATTTGATAGTTTCGGAGAAAACACACACACCCATAAGTACACAGACATACAGACATACAGACATTGTTTAGAAATCATGAAAACGTGATCAGGGGATGATACCTGATACAAATCAGTCAAAATCTCGAGGTCGAATTTTCGCACGATCACAATATTTTATCCGATTAGGATAAAGTAAAAATGGGAAACATAAAAAAATATTGTCAGTTTGAACAACATGTGAGGTTAAAGATATTCAAACCGGTAAATATAAATATTAGCGATATTATCGGGATTGACACGTCACGAACTTATCGCCGTTCAATCCGGACGTTTTGCTCGCGTCGAACCCAATATTAATAAAACGATTTTATAACCCTTTATCGGCAAGTTTCCTCATCCATATTGACACACGTGCGACGCCGCGGAGTCACTTTGTAATTTGGCTCCTCTGCGTTTTATTAGGGCTCCCCAAGGGACAGGGAAAGGGGTCTAGGGTGCCGAGGGCGACTTAACTTATTAAAACTCGAGGTCCTGGGGCACTCGAAAGGGGGAGGATGTGGTGGAATAGGTGGAGTCTTGCGTTCACATCGCAGAGTCGAACACCCCGGGGGTAGAACCTCCTATCCAACGGTGATAATATTTACATAGGATATGTGATTGAGGTTTACTACTAATCGAGTACGTATCCCACGGGTTTAGCGCGGAGAAGACGCGACGTAGATAAGATATCTATGAATTGACTCGTCGAACAGTGGAGCACGTAAAATTTTAGTGGTACCATATTGAAAGATTGAGTCCTCTTCTCGTATCCCGAGGGTGATGCATAATTTCCTTCAATATTCATTTTCAAAGCATCGTAAATAGCGTGATAGTTTTGATGAAAAAAATATAGTATCGATCGGTAATAAGGGGTTGGGTTGCATTGCCATTATGCAAATTGTCTTTTTTCATACGTTTGTGGTCGCTCGACCTTTTCGTGTGTGCGCCAACTATAAATATTTTAAAATACGAGGACACTTATTGTGGAAAGAACTGTAAAGAACATTTTATTATTTTCCGATTGCTTCTTCGAACTTATTTCATTTGAAAAAGAATAACTACAAACAACACGATGCAAAGAACAACCGAGGCAAACAATTTGTAATTTGAAGTTAGCAGTTTTCATGCTAGAACGATAAAATTTTACAAAGAAAAACCTTTTCATAATATAAATATAAATTTGGATAGATTATTTATCTAACATTACCTATAAATAAGAAAAAAAAAAAATTCAATAAAAAAAAAACCAATAAAAACTTAAAATGCGTCCTTTCATCGTACGACGACAGACAATGAGCATGTTGTGATTTAAAATGAACTATCTGAATTGTTAGTTTCTGTGTTACTTTGAAAAGCGGAATCGTAGAGATTCAAAGGGATTTTTAAGTTGACTTTGCATTCTAAAAAGCGGAAGTACATTTCTGTAGGGCTTATATCGCTATCGGCGAAACTGGCTTCAAGTGTCGTTTACAGGAATCGATAACATTACTTGCGCGACGAGGTGATATGCAAAACTAATCCGGTGGCCCTTAGGCCACACATTTCGTCTCCCCTTACGTATTAAAGAAAATTCTTCCATTTCGAGCGGGCTTAAGCCAGCCTCTTGCAGATACATATTTGTGCTTTTCCTCCCCGGCTTTGGCGCAACGTAAACTAATTTGCAATAAACCTTTTGGCTCCGGTGTGCGCGAGTAAGTTTCGAACTTAAAAGGAGAAGAAGAGGAAAAAAAGATAACCGGGTTACTGGCGCGCACTGGATCTGGCCTTTGATGGATCGCGTCACTGAGAGAACTGTATGCCGAAACAAAAATGTAATTTCGGTACATTTCTTCTCATAACGGGGATCTGACCCTATTAGGGAAGGCTTTGTGGCAGAGTTAGATAAATGTGTATGTGTGTGTGTGTACGCTTCGCACGACGAAAGGAAAATTTTCTCGTGAGGAAAAACTGCGACCTATTACTAAAAATAATTTAATTTAACTCCGTTTTGTACAATTAATTGCTCAAAGCAATTAAATTAATTAGAAAAAAATCGTGGTGTATTTTTATGTCCACAATATTTAAAGTTAACTTCGGCATGTATTATACATACATATAATATAACCATCAACAATATCGAATGAAAAATATTGTAATAAAACGCTTAGGTTAATAAACTACAAAATATACATTATTCAGATTTATTTTTTATTCTTCGTATGAGTATGGATGCAAAATATTGTTTCAATTATTAAGAGCGTTGTTAATCTTTGCGACCATCTTAAAGTGGAATTCACATAGAATTTTACTGAATCCCCTTTGACGATTCAACGATTGAAATTTTATAACAAAAAATAAAATCAATATTTAAAATTTTCATTGGATACTCATAATTCACATAAAACGTCTAAGCTTGTGACATTTCAACGAACATTCAAATGAAAATTCAGTCGGTTAAATTATCAAGATAAAATTTTAACGACCCCATCCAACTCGACGCTTACACCGTGGAAATGCGGGTGATGAGAAAAGGAGGCAGTGGTGATTGTTGCTTAAATGAGAATATCTCCCGTTTCTTCTAATATTAGAGCGACTTATAAAGCGATTAGCACGTTAAGTGAAATGTATCAATAAAAGTTTTCGCCCTCCCACCTCTCCTCCCCATTTCCGTTAATGTATCGGACAACAAAATAGTCCGCACGAAAGATTTCGTCTCAGTGGATGAAGTCCTTAAAGAGCCTTGGACTTAATACCCCTCGGCATACTTTCACGACACTATTTCGGGGATAATCGGAAGAGAGGCGACAGAATTCTCAGCAGTAGCCAGAGAGCCAGAGCGGAGAATGGGGTGAAATGGGACGGGCTAATAAAGCTTTCTACGACCGTTCACAGTATCTGTACGGTGCGACTTCCGAAAACGGGCAAGAAGGAGACGGAGGTGAGAAGGGGGAGGATACGGATAATAGTGAGTGTAGGAAGTTGTCGTTGTTTTTATTGCGTGATTAATTAACTGCAAAAAGGAAAACTCGATTACAGTTTCTTTTTGCTGGGTCAACGTTAACGACGTATCATTTTTATTATACATATTTATCTATATAAAGGCGCCCGCACACCGCTGCGAACAGGTAGGAAAACAGCTAGGAAAATCTCAAGGTTGGTATGGTGGGGAGTTGTATCGCATAGCCGCGATTTATTCAGTTAAGCTAAACAGAACGCCCGAAAGCGCAAACGACAGCAAAGTTGGCTTTAACCGTTAAATATTCGGGTATAACCACGCGGTGAACTTTAGTTTACCTTGAAACGGGCGTTTATTATACGGGCGGGGGCGATTATATATGTACCTCCATTATATAGCTGTTAGCCGTTATAATAGATAGATATATTGCGTAAAATAGTGCAAAAACAAATGATTATTAATAGAATTGAAACAAATTCGCAATAAATAATGTGAGATGCGCGTGTGTGGCATTAATGCATGAATAGCTCTCTATACTAGCCAAAACGCTAGTATAGAGAGCTATCGCGCGTTCTGTTTAGCTTAACTGAATACGCGTGGCGCTGCCTACACCAAGGATTTCCGCGTCTGCGAATTTCGTCCGCGAAGTTTCACCGATTCGCTCGATTTCGATGACTTTTGTGAAAAGTTGTATGTAAATAACTCTGACTTGAGTCCATGTCAGAATCGTGAGTGAAATACAAACGTTCTGAAAGCGATGTGACCGATGGTAGTTTGATAGGTTATGTCAGAGTGACAGAAACCGGCGCTTGCGCAGGCCGGAAGACTTGCGAAAGACTCGCTAACAGTCTTGCGAAATTCGCTAGGTTTTCCTACACGAATTCGCAGCGGTGCGGTGTGCGGGCGCCTTCACGCTCGAAGCTTCGTTTGAAGTACATCGTATATATCGTGTTTAACGAATCTAAACTAATAACAGTTACAGTTCACCATAGGATCTTAGATATTCAATGATTTTAATAATTGACCAATAAATTGTTAACCAATATCGTTTTTCTTTCAATGATACCGTGAATGATTTCAATAAATGGATATTTCATTGAAAATATTCACAATAATGTTGGCATATTGTATTATACATATAAGGTTACGTAAAACGCCTAAAATAAAAGCGAATTCGCACGTGCTGCAAGCGAAATTTTATATTTGCATTATACCCAAATAATAAATATATTTTATGAACTGAAACAGTTGTCGCAAACATTTATTGTCGTCCGCTTAATATATAGGGGGTTTTGTAATTTCATAATATAAAAATAAACAAAAATAAATAAACACACTTATACGAATAAAATACGTTAATTCATTTAAAAATAAATTTTACACTTGTGAAACGGACTTCGGATATAACGGACACAATACCCTGTCGAATGTAAAAATTGTTAAAAACATCCTTATACATGTTTAAATCCAAGCGTTACCGCTTGTAAACAATATATGCATGTACATAGGTACAAATTCTGCGCATGATAACACGTCATACCTCATGCACTCGAATTCGAGTCACAATGCTGCTGATTCATACAGCTTCACAGCAGATTTGAATGAATGGATGCATTTATTACTCCTTTGAATAAGTTTAAATTGTAAATTACAATCAAACACGTCGTCGTAATCCTACCATTAAAATATGGACAAACGGAAAAGAATTAATTAAAAAATAACGCATTCGGAAAATCTACTTTTATACAA
This sequence comes from Parapsyche elsis, assembly GCA_022651745.1. Taxonomy (NCBI): domain Eukaryota; kingdom Metazoa; phylum Arthropoda; class Insecta; order Trichoptera; family Hydropsychidae; genus Parapsyche; species Parapsyche elsis. The sequence goes on along the minus strand of JAGVSN010000005.1, from coordinate 4,316,246 downwards.
TGGACACCCACTCATCCACAAGAGTCCGTTATATAGATATTTTCTATCGCTAGTGTACATACATATGTAGTCTACTATAGGAAAGCAATTTCTCTGATACTCGACGAAAGCAAAAGCCTTCGGTTAGGGATAGTTCAGTTCAAAGCAGAGTGCTTTTGTCGCATTCAAAGTACATACATACAGCCTCGTTGGTAGCATTAATCACGTTTCGCCAACGAACGATGAAACGATAACACTGAAATAAAGTTACGCGTCGCGTCGCTTATGCCTCGAGGGTATGAGGTGAAAATTTTCATGCTAGCATTTCTAGGAATGTACTCACACTTATATGTACATAGGATACGTCCGTGTGTTATGTACGTACGTACGGAAATAATTTAGGTAAATGAAGCGTGTCCGTTTAATTCAAACGCGGCGTTTACAAATTCGGCCTTAATTGGGGGCCCGCGTTTTGTAATCTGGCGTTCGTAAGCCGGCCCCGGTAAAAAGGTTGAGCGCGTCTGGACCCGCACAATGCCCGGCCTATCATACAAAATTAGACACAATGAAACAAAAGGCCGGAAGGTGGGCTTCGAGTGGGTAACGTGCCGAGATTTTCAGCAGCGTGGGAGTTGGGTGGAGGCGAAAAAGGGGGGCTGTACCATTTTTGGATCGTTTTTGAAATGTTTATATGCCATTGTGCCGCGGGGCTGCTTTCAACTTTATGGACACGGCGCGCGACCTACCCTCAACTTCATTGCCCTTTAAAAACGTTTTGAATGTGCGAGCAAACTATCGCTTTATACGTTTCAGCTCATTCTTATTACACCGGCAGTTGTTGAACTTCCGAAGTTTACTCACAAATGTTCGGAAAATTATATGATTGCGATTTGCAAATTGCGTTTTTAGATAATACATTTCACCCCGAATGGAATTGGTTCATTTCCCTATTGTGTTTACGAACCCGCGCAAAACTAGCGAGCGTAATCTGTAACGGGTGAGCAATACAAATCGTGGCGGAAAAAAGGACACGGAGAAAAAGTCGGTGTTCACTTAAGTGTCAGCTACAGTGACACAATAAGAACGAATCGACGTATAAACGTCAATCCGAGGAAAATGTGAACTACAAAGGAGCCGCCGCGACGGGTAGACTGGGGTTTAAAGTTATAACAATAAGCCTTGTTTGATTCTGGAGTGGGTGGATGGGTGAACGGAAAGGGGTGGTTAATGCCAACCCTTCCAAATGTCGAATTCAATGAATTGAACAAGCCCGTTCGGGTGTTGCGCTTTCTTCCGCCGTTTCTATATTTTTTTTTTTTCGCCTCAAAGGATCGGGGAGTAGTGGAAGTTTCAACGATTTAGACGACGATAGTGGTTATCCAGCCAGTGACAGCAGTTTTATATCTGTACGTATACATAACAGCTTTTAATTTGATTATTTTGAATTTTCGTACAATTTGGATATTTTTCAATATCATCTAATCACGCGGAGAGAAATGTTTCATTAGGTAAACAAACCGACATTTTATAGGCAAAATTAATAATTGGAAGTCGAAACGTCGAATTTTTTAAAAGTAAAACTTCTTTTCGCTCGGTAGAGTAAAGACGGTTCATCTAACGTCCCATACAAACGGAGCGAGCGATAAGCTGAGACGCATACCCCCACTCCTCCAGTTTGGAGGTAGGCTATTGTCCACTTTCTTGCTCTTTCGCGTTCGTGCGAGAGAGAAATCCGCCCCGAAAATTTGAGCGTCCCTTCAGCGCCCCGCACCAACCCTCAGTTTAGTAAAAACGTGTCATCGAAGCGTGGCACGGCACAAAAACCAGAGATGGTCAGCGGCCAGTGGATACCCCCACTTCTCAGCTAGATGTCAGGTAGCAGTGATGCCGCCACTTTACATTGGGCGAGCGCTGACGAGCAGTACCGAGCGTCCACGTGTGGGTATGTCACTTAAACATTTTCGCGTCAAGGCCAACGTACTGTATGAGCACTCGCGGTGCATCGCTCGAAGTCGAGCGAACCGCGAAGAAAGCAAGATGGCGGACCTTTCCCCCTCCGCATTCAGTATTGTCTGTGCGTTTGGTTGACACTAGAGTGGCACGATCAGCGATACGAAAGCAGTGCTCTGGCCACGCTTGTCACTTGCATGCGAATGCTCGTCAGCATTCGCCGACGTCACCAATGGTTGACGAACATTCGCGCGAATGTGAACGCGAAGAACAGTGAGTCATTGTGTGAGCGTTTAAAACCACATTTGTGTACACAATTCTTTCACATTCACATCTGTATTCCTTCTTGTACATTGCACTTGCTTTAAATATTGAAAAGAAGTTTTACTTCTATAGTGAGTAGTGGCTACACACTGCAATTTTTTTGTATTCAGATTATACTGTAAAATATTAACAATCGGGAGTACCTACATTCACAAAAAGATAACTAGCTTTGTTGTCGTCTGATTTCCACGTTGCCGATTATGTCCATCATTACAATGGGACACAAACAAAAGCTGTCGCAAACAATGAAATCCGGTGCCGTTCCCTTATGACGAATCTTCTGTGTATCCAATATATTATATATTTAGGTCATTGTCTCGTCGTATTTATACAATATTACATTTTATTCGCCACATGTTTATCCTTCAACTCCACCACAGGCATATAATATATAATGTAGGTGGAAGCCCGGGTTTATACATATGTCCATCGGTGGAGAAGGGCTTTGGAATTTCATTAAGCGATTGTAATCTTCCAGGCGAATATCTTATTATTTATTCCTTATTGTGTTTTGACTAAACCGAAAGCATTTGTACAAATCTAACTTTATCCCAGCAAACATATGGATTTGTTCCTATCGGAACATTTTCAGGGTTCCCCACGTGAATAACATAACAAATATTTCTGGATGCCATCCGTTCATTAAAAATAGATTGCATTGGAATAACATTAGGCGTCTGGTCGTCGGTGAACCCATAAAGTGCTGACAGCTGCCGTTACAGACGACTATAGCAGCCAAAGGGTTGACGCGAGAAACCGATGGCCGGACATTGCCCATTTTGGCGCCGCTCAGCCTATAGTTGTTCTCAAACTAATCTCGTATGTATTTTGTTATGAGCATATGATTTATTTCGAGGTGGATTTTAACGTTGGATTTAGTTTGAAAGATGGTTTTGAAAATTTTGTTATGATTCCGTACGAAAATATTAACTCATTTACACCGTCTGCGTCTCTCAAATTCCGAGATTATAAAATTTGAAAAACATGCAACTGATATTTATATTCTAAATATTTTGACACTCACTAAAGAACTTTGTAGTAAGAAAAATAATACGGGAGCGATTTATTTTATTTGAATGTATATACGAGCATGTGGGTTTTTAGGTATGTGGTAAATTCAGAGAGGATTATTTCAAGTCGTATTAATATTTCATAAATATACTCTTTAGTTTTTTGAAATATTAATTTGAGAAGAAAATGATACAGGAAATGGTAGGTACAGCATATATACATTATTGGTATTTGATTGGTACGAAAAGTTTGATATTCGTAGCATCATTAAATTTTATTTGCTATAATAGCTGACAGTTGTTTAGCCATTGTAAGCAAGCTTCATTGTGTTTTGTACGATTTTGGCCAACTTTTAAAAGGCTTTCTTGTTTGAGTTCAGCTGATGAATGAGCTTGTGCAAACGACGATTTAATACGTTTTATTGAAGAACAGCGGAATATGGCGCTATTGATATCGAAAATTAATCTGTATTTTGCGCGTCGAGACGTCGAATAATTTCAAGTTATTAGAGTCAACAATGACGCACAATACCGACGATCTCACTGAAATATTCAAACGTATTTACTTCGGATAAAGCTTTGTATACTTTTAACGTCCTGTTTATTCGCGCGGAAAAGTGTGTATAGCACACATTACACGGCACATTATCCCTAATATATTTGTCTGAGGTAATGTTATTTTAATTACACGTACACATATACATACATACACGCGTACACATGCGTCGTGGTCGGTGTGTAAGGCTTAAAATTTATGTCGCAATAAAATATGATAATTAATTAAATATAACGGGCGTTATTGTTGTGATATAATCGCTCCAGGGAAAAATTATGCAAATTAATAAACAGTCACCACCATGGTCACTTAACACCCCATTAAAGTTTTTATGTAGATTTAGGTCGACCTGAGCAACTTATTTATACCGAGCTTATTAGATTTGGAACTGCTATGATTATACAATTTCTTAAGTGATGAATATTAAAACGGAGGAGACCCGGAAGTTAGAGGGCTAGGCTAGATAATATTACACACCCACACACACACACATACACATGTAAATTCTATCGATGAATTTACATAAGGGTTTACGCATGTTACAATTAGCGGTTGTTAGAATAGGGATGTATGGTAAATATCACTAAGAAATAAAAGAGGACGATAAAAATTGGGGTTTGTACCCTCAACTACGTTTGCTACTAGTATTAGCACTAGGCGATATGCAGAGTGTGATTAATTAGGGACGGTATGTGAGCGCTAGAGCATTATTGGTGAGTGATGATCGTAACGAGTGAAAGACACGGTGATTTGGGTTGTCAACGTGAACGTGAACGTAAACAACGTGAGATATATTGCGTTGTCAGCTGGGTAAGGAAGAGCTTTCACCACTTGTCGCATTACGTATTGTAGCAAAAGTGACAATCATAACATTTTCAACAGCGAAGCGGCTGTATACATATATTTGTATTGTCGAGATAGATTCATAGTTCAAAGTGATCCGAATAAATAATTCGACAATATAATTAATAGAATTCAAAATTTAATAATGACCTCGTGAAATTTCAATTTTGATTTTAATAAAATTTTCGGCATTTAATCTACATTAATAGAGCTTCAATCATAATTAATTGTTAATCGGGCTTTTTTGAAGCCGTACGACGCCCCTTTGTGCGCAGTAACGTTATAAAGTTAGCGAAAACTTTCTAGACCTTATAATATTAATAAAATTGGATGAGCCCAGACTTAAAAGTGATTTTTACCTATGGAAAATATTTTTTTTTTCATTTTATAAATCTCATCTAACAATTGTGACTATTAAGCCTTATCTAAACGTATTGTAAGTATTATGCCTTCGACACTCGTAAATAGCTTTATCCGAAAGATCTACACTCTACAACAAGAAGGAAACGAAGGAAAGGCTACGTGGGGTCATTTTACTGGGTATATTGAGTAAATGGTTCCACAAGGAGTCGACCACGACCGAATAGTTCGCTCGTTTAGCACGAGTGTGTTCTTTAGTAGGCCGGGAGCTCACTCGTGCGCGCATGCGCTATTAAAAAATTACGATCCCTGAATGAAATGTGGCATTATTTTATTATTTAGATAATATAATAATATTATCTATAATTTAACTCGCGATTCATGCATTGTGATATACGCGAACTTGTGTAAATGTCAAAATGTTATTGTGCAGACGGTAACTCCACTACCTTGACATTTAAAATAAAGTAAAAATATTACACCGGCACTATATTTTCTATTATTCATTTTTCATTTTGCAAGATGATATCAGGCAGTCACAATAGCGCTATTTTTTAACAGTAAAAAAAATTTTTGGATGGATTTTTTATTATATTTTTTTCATAGTAGGATTTTATATTTTATATTCTTAAGTTAGATAAGCTGAATTCGAGAATGTTATGAGTACGTTAGATCCAGTGCACACAGCGAAGCATGGAAATATGTATGCTTGGTATAACAAGAAAAGGTCGTAAGAGGAATATATGTACATATATGTAGAATACATATGTAAATAAATTTCAAAGATTCATTTGTGTCGATGAAGAATCCAATTGGTGTACTGATTATTCATATACATATACTAATAAGCACGTGGTTGACATGATATTCTCTAATAGAAAATTTCTGTGAAATAAGTTTGTTTGTAAGATCCAGTGCGCACAGAGAAGCATGGAAAGATGTTTGTTTGGAATTACAAAAAGAGATTAAAAGAGGAATACATGGGTAAGAAGTATGACCAAAGTGGCAAATATAGCAGTACGTGTGAAAAAGTTGAAGTGGACACAGCGAGAAGAATGGATGGCAGATGGACGCTATAAATACTGGAATGGTATCCGAGAGGATGTGAAAGAAAGCAAGCTAGTCATAATACTAGGGGTAAGAATAAGTTAATAGTTTAGAATTTAAAATTATATAGATCTAGAAGAAGTACAATATTAAGAGTACAGAGGTGTTGTTGAATACAATGGACTGTCAGATCGTCTTAGACAAATAAAACAAATTGACAGATTCCCGACAGCACCTCCGTGCAAGTGCTAATAGATAATTAAGTTAATTTTGTAATTTTAGCTTTAAGTTACTTTTTGTTTGTAGTTTTATTTTTATTTTTAAAGGTGTTTTATTCAAATAAATAAATAAGTAAGTTGGTACTGTAAGTATTTTGCATGTTTTAATACGAAATTCATTGCCAACTAATATATTTTACGTGTTGCCCGATTAAGATACTTCAGTCGTTTACCATTGTGGCATGTGGACATAGAAAAATAGAAAAATTAAATAAATAAAACAATTGAGAGTTTCGTTTGTAAATTGTGCATCCGTCGTAGATAGCCGACTTTGGTTCGTTGCGAGCCGAGCCGTACACTGGCGCCACCCGACGGCGATAATTCGCAAAAGTAAGATAGCGCTGAATTGACGCAGAGAACGGAATACGCGCGTCCTTTTGGCAGGCAGTGGCAGTGGCGTCCGCTCAGTCAGTGGCGACATCCTTGCCGTTTCGGTCGTGCAGTGGCGTCCAACCTTTAGGCGTGCGACACGCGAACTTCGCGACCACTCGCCATGTGACGTTTGCGTACTACGTCAACCCCCTAAGCCCCACCCTCACTTTATCAAACCCCCTCGCGACCGACCACCGTGAAGTTCGTCGATGACTCACCGTGGGGTAACCGTGCGAAAGACGAGCACGATCGCGCGCTCGCATGCCACATCAACCCCACTGACAAATTGGGTGTTATTATTAGTTTTTTGTTGACTTTTTTTAAAAAAATTATTTCATTATATCAATATCAGTGCTTATCGTAAAAGTGTAAAAAATTGCCAAAATATACTATACTTAAAGAATACGATTTAAAAAGTTTTTCAATATTAAGTACATATTATAATACTTTTTTTTAGTTTAGTTTCAGATTGGTCGTGAATGTCTTTGAACTACGATCATATATGTACATATTTAGTTATTTTAATTGTACATATCGATGGGTTAGTGCACAGATATTGTATGTCCAGTTTTGTGTTAAAATATTGTAAGATACATATGAACATATGTACATCTTTTTTGCATGAAAAATATGGACGAAATGGACATATTATATATTTTAATAAGGCAATAATTGTATGTCAAACAATATTTGGAGATAAAATACTTTTTAAACTTGAAGGTTTGATGCAGATGGACGTTTTGTGTATGATAATTCAATTTTGTTAAAACTGGACATACAATATCTGTGCACTCACCCATCGATATGTACTATATATCTATTTTATATGAATTTTGCTAGTAATCAGCTAGTAACTTTTGAAAATACAAGTTTTTGCATATAAATTTAATGTATTTGTGTAATCTTTCAAATATAAAATATAAATAACGAAAAATAATTAAAGAGTGTACGTACAAATTATATCAGACCCCTGGGCGCCATCGGCTACGCCACCTGCCCATGTATTTTAAATAAATAAATAAATTATTGAATATATTTTTATGGGGTTGATTTAATACCGCTATTCGGCATTTTCCGCCAACGTAAAAAAAATCGACGATGCGAAAATGAAACGCGAACGAATTTCACTGTATGTATGTACATATGTACATATGTATGTATGTACATACATACGTGCAAAGTCAAGAAAATTAACGAAAGTCAAGTTGCAAGACACACAAAAAAAAAAAAAAAAATGTAGGCACACAAATTTATATTCTAGTTAGAAATATTGTACATACATACATCACCACTAATTACGGTTGAATAATTGAAATTAATAAATTTTCGCCTGGTAAATTCTAAGCTAAATACACGCTCACGTGGAAGGATTATCGTTACACGCTATTTTGTTGAAATTTCTCAGCGCGATCGAATCGGAAACGACGGAATTTTCACGAAAGCCTTTGAAAAGTGCAAGTCACACACACGTTAGAGTACATTGCGACGGTTTTCTTTTCAGTTTCAAGTGAAAGTTTTTTTTTTTTTTTGATTTCCACCGTGCGCGTGCATAGAAACTCACAATTGAGACTTAATTTTCTGTTTAACTTGCATACATAGTGAAGGTACGACGCGAGTGAAAATTTAAACACTGACGCATTAACCTTTTGACTGTGAGGAGCGCCAGTTTGAGCCAGGTCGCAGATGGATGTGTTTCATGTGCGTGACAGATAAACTAATTCGGGGAAGAAGCGATGGACATCCTACGGCTGGTGTTGTATTTGCACGTGTACATCGTGTTCGTGTTCGAAGGTAAGTCAATCGATAAGGCGACACTAGTTTTTCACTCGGATTTTCGGAAATTTATATCGAATTCAGGCATTTATATTGAAAACGTTTCGTCCGTCTGTCCGTCTGTCTGTCTGTCTGTCTGTCTGTCTGTCGAGTTGCCGATTCCTGTTTATTGTACCCCGTCGGCGTCGCATCGCCGATATCTAACTTATTTGGAACTGTCTACCCGTATCACTCTCGTTCCATTCTTGTCTCCACTCTTCCTGTAATTTATCATAACTTTTAACCCCTTTGTACCCATCCCTCCCTCGTATGTGACAATTCTAGGGCTAATGTGCGAGATGAGTTCTCTATAAATAATTTCGCTTCACGTGTATACGGATAAAGCAAAAAAATTGCTCCATTGTTTTTGACTACCATTGTTATGAGCTCGGTGTAGAAAATTTTAACAATATCGGATCCGTTTTACTTAATGTTCCAAGTTATCGGAGCGGGTATGTTACTCGTATCGTGCTACGTCGACGTTAAAAACTTATTAGTAAAGTTTAAATAGGCAATGCTTGCTTTGAATGTGAATTTGCAGTTTCAAGATATAGCCAAAATTAAATTACAAGCTTATCTTGAAAAACCTATTTAATTCCGGCACCCATTCCACGCACTTTGTATGCAATATATGTAGGTACGTACGTAGTAATTTTAGGATATTGATATTTTGTTAGAACGCTGATAAAACTTTATAAAAACGTAGCATTTATGAAAAATTAAGACTTACATCAGCATTTTTCAATTAAGTAGTTTTTTAATATATCCACGAAAAGTTTTCATAACTACTTGATAGTTAATTAAAAAGTTTTGCATCAGAGTGGTTTCATACTAAACAATACTCCATACTAGAAATAAACTTTTACTCCATAACAATTTATGACGGTTATTTGAATTTTTCAGAAATTACTTTTGCATAAAATTTTAATTTGTTACCCAATGCAAGTACTTTAGTAACACACACATAAACCACACACTACCACAATAATTACAATGATTTTTGTTCTTCACCATAAGAAAATTAAATATGTATGTAAATAAATGGAATATACCTATTGATTGTTTATTTTTTATTATATATATGTACATATACATATATAATATTTAAGAAAGAAACGTACAGTACAAGAGAAAGACAAAATGTAGAGGAAAAAAAATATAAGTAAATTAAGGAAAAATAGTACGGTGGAGAGTAAAGTTAGAAGGAAATTTTAGGTGTGAGATTTTAATTACTGAAAGGTTGGAATTGAATGAATCAATAGAGCTTGGAATTTCGTTAAAAGTATTACATGAACTATAAATTATAGAATTGTGAGAGAAATTTTAAGTTGAGAACTTTAGATGGAACAAGTAGATTACAAAACGTTCTGGAAGGATAATTGGAGGAGATTTTAGAAAGCAGATAAGGGCTGTTGACCAAGTTTTTGAGAATTTTGTACAAAAAAAGTCATTTATGGTTGTTCTAATTAATAGAGGGGTAAGGTTGGGATAGGACAAAGAGTTGGGAATATTTGGAATTTGAATGGAGAATTTATATTGAATATTAGTTAAATTAAAATCATCATTTAATAAATCATCGGAAAAACGGTATGTATGTATACACACATATTGAATCCTTTTCCATCCGAACACAAAGATTGTTTTTCTTTTTCTATTTTTTTTTTTTTTCGAGATGGAGCGCATTCCACATTCTACTCGAGGCACATCAAAGAGAAAGAAATTTGAGTATTCCTTTCATCCTTAATTTATTGGGGCAAGGAAGGGAGGGGGGAGAGTTCTTGATATTCGAGCGGCTTGCGAATTTGACCCTTTTTTTTTTTTCGACTGTCATTACGAACGGACGACCTGAGAGGTCAAACCCCTGGACACGGGCCAGTGGAAATAAAACCTCTTTCGCTTGTGTGTTAGTAGATTAAGGTCGGTTTCGGTAGTCGGGGGCGATACAATTTTTTCCCTTGGAAATTTCTTCATTAGATTCGCGGATTCTGAAAGGCTTTTCTCGATACCGCACTTAATGTGAAAGCAGTGTCTCAAAAAAGGGTCAGTCAGACGCGTATAATGTACGTACACTAAGGAAAGACTCTCTAGCTTTTCCATATACATATATGTATGTATATGGACATTTCAGGGTATGAGTCGTCGAGTGATAAAGCGAAGAGTGCACTTTAAAAAAATTTGTGTTCTTACTCTTCTTCTCATAACATGATCATTGATAAATGTTTCACACCAATACATATGTATATATGTACATAATAATACATATATACATGTTGAAAAAGCCTCACTGTGGAAGGCTGTGCAAGATCTAAAGTGAAATAAAAGAACACGAGTAAAATCAAAAGCTTTCAAACAAAACGAATAATAATTTATTACCGAGTTCGGGTTACAGTTTACATTACCTACATACAATAATAAACTGATCGGTTCGATTAAAGTCAGTGGCGGCGCTACGTCGAAATGAGAACAACTCCACCTCCCTTTCAATAATAAATAATAAGACCGGGTCGTTTCACGTGTGAGTAATGTTTTCAAAAGAAAAAAAATCCGACTTTACGTACGCGGCTTAAAACTGAGCGGAACCGGCGAATCTATTACGGCGAGCGGCTCGATGTTAATTTCGGGTTAATCGCTCGTGTGATTTATTAACGTATCAATCAAATTGTTTATATAAATACCATTTAGCAGTAATATTTACCGTGATTGACGTTACGATAAATATTTCTGTGCGCGATACCATCTGGAACGACGCAATTTTTTTTTATTATTTTTTTCTCTTCGTGGCACGTGCCAGCGTACGTCAGTGTGCTCTAGATTGATAACGTTATAATGATGAAATGTTTTCATTTTCTTTTGGATTTTTCTCCACAACCGACACTGGTAGTACTGTTTAAAAAATCATTTTGGAACGTCTGGAGAAATATTGACTTTACCGCCATGTCGGATGTGCAAGATGAACAAATAATAATAAAATACGCAATGGGACGTAAATAACTTGTACCCTACTGAAGAAAATAAATATATAATTTTTTTGAAATCACCGTCACCACAATGCGTATTGTCGTTTGTATCCACTGTGAAAATATTGATTTTGAATATTGTTGTAAGATAAAACTGTTTTTGGGAATACACGATGTTTAACGCATCCTTTTGAACGTGCACATTTTCCGAACGAGAAAAATTTAAAAGTTCCGTCTGTATTATTGCAAATTGTTTTTCCACATACCGTTTGATGTGTCGGATACAACGCACATAGCCCGGGGCCGATTTAAGATCGGGCGCAATGTTCTTTTGAGGGGAGCATATACACAGCTTCTTTTCTTCTTTTTCCATTTTCATTCAATCTGATGTAGATGCCGTATTATTGTTTTTATTTTTTCACCATCCCTTCCCACACCACCACCCCCGTATTCGCCTTTGAGCGTATCGCGCGCGAAAAGCGTATCCGAAGTCGCTTATACCTCGTCAAATATTTTATTGGGTAATATAGTAGCCGTAAGAAAATAATAAAACTGCGCGCATCTACGCGTGTTTTTTGTTTTTTTTTGTTTTTGCGAGATTTTGTCAGTTCTTTTCCATTATTATACATTCTGAGAACGGCAAGTTTTCTGTTTACCCTTTGAGATGTACGAGGAAGGACCCGTTGTTTGTATTCCGTGGAAAAGTTTTTCGGCAACATACGTTGGTTGTATCTGGGAATAAGTGAAAACAGATTGCGAAAGTATCTCGACTAACTTTGATGGTGAAAGATAGATTGCGACATACTTTGGTGTATTAAAGTCAACCGTACGGTCGCGTAGGCTGCTGATTATTTGCGCAATTGTTAAATTACAATTTGATTTCAGTGTTTCACAAACCATCCAATTTGCTTAAAATAAATTAAAAACTACATTTATCTCGAACGTTTGGAAGAAAACACGAATACATGCCACAATTTATATAAAATTTGATATTATTGAAACTGTTCTGTGATCAACAAAGGTTTGAGAAACGCAAGTATCGTCCTCTTTGACTAAAAGTTGTATTTCACGTTCACGAAATGCGCAGTAAATTCCGGGGGGCAACCTTGATACATTGTTGTGGGTACAATCGTAGTGATGAAGCCTATTCCTGGATATTTAATTAAAGCGGGCAATAAAATTAACGACACTAGCTAATTGTTTCTTGTTTATCTGCCTCATGTAAATTTCTTCAAATAAACAATAGCAGCATAATTAAGCGAGGGATGGGAGTGAAGACGCAGGGGTTGGGGGGGGGGGGGGGGAGAGAGGGGTGTTGGAAGAAGTTTCGCAGCCGCACAATTCAGGCTCGTTTTCCCGGAAAATTCGTTAAAATCTAATTATACGACGAGAGGGTTTGAAAAGCGGTGCGCGCGAAAAATGAAATCGCTCCATTTATACAAATTACGAAATTAATATGAATAATATTTGTCTTGATCACATCGTCAGCGTTATTTGAATTTTTAAACAGCTACAAAATATCGAAGACGGCCGTTGTGAAAAATGGAATAATCTAGGAAATTGGCAAATGGACGGTGAATTTTGAAAATGGGCGTAGTTTTTGTTTATACATATGTATATGTATATCAGTCGCAGTCAATATTTGAAATAATGCCATAAATACTCAATTCAATTATGAATATTTCACGAAACCCGGTCAAAATTAACGGATGTTTAATTTATTCAACCTATTAAGATCAAGCGTGTTTTATTGAGAACGAGAACAATATAAAATAAATTAATTAAAATGCAAACTGAGGAAACTTATAGTACAGCTTAGCGTTGTGTCCGTTGTATGTATATATCTTTTACGTCGTGCCTGAAAGCCTTTCAGGTATTTTTATTGTCTTAAGGTGCGTGAAAAAATATATAGCCCGATAAATATTTCATGGGGCTTTCGTGTGAACCTTAGCGAATGGGAATCGCTCCGGAGGGCCGTAACGCGTTTATCAGTGTTTTAGTGTTTAACCTTTAAATTGTAAGTCGAAAGTTGTTAATAAACACTCGTTTGATTTATGGCACTCCGGTGTCCACGAGGGACTGAAGATACTTGGTAAATATAACATAAAATATTGACGATTCCGAGTTTCGATTGGAAAACTTTCCAAGATTTATACATGAAATTGATTTTGAAAATAATATTGTACGTGTGTTAGCTTGAGTTGTATTAGTGTAGAATATGTATGTCGGTTATAAAAAATTAAATGTCGATATAAAGTGTTGTAGAAATAAGGATAAGATAGGCACATGTTCAAATACGAAGCGACTCAAATGATATCGGGGGTTTGCCATACTAAACATACTGGTGCACTTTTTTGTAAATACTCATACTAAGAACATTCACAAGAGAATACACTTAAATACAGTCTCAGCGACACACCTGCCCTTCAATATCCCTTTGCCAAATAAAGTATGTTTATGAGCACATGATAACTTGCGCCGATAACGTCACTCCACTTTATTTGTGTAATAAAAGACGACAGTCTTTTTTATGAGTTCGTACGGTTCGGTTCGATCAAATCTCAATTTGACTTGACACAACAATAAAATTGCATTTACCACGAAATGTGAAATCGAAGTTGCTTTCGGCAAACAAACACAAAAACATTCACAAGCACGCAAACCTTACTATATAAATTAATTTAAATAATTTGAACAAAATATTTTCGTATTAAATAAAGTAAAAATCTGTGTTCGAAAAAAAAAAGCGAGGTATATTTACCCTAGTTTTTATACACGAAGGATCCTTCAAAGATTGCGTTTTCATTGAGAGGGCAAAGGTTCAATATTTGATTATGGGATTATGGGGTGTGAATATTTTCCTCGAGGGACCGGCGAATTTTAGGAAATAAGATAGAGTGACCCTGATCCATTCAGGGGAGGAAATGAAAGACTCAATTTTGTTACCTTATTTACCCACACATTCATCCATACATTTCATCCTCATAACGATTTTCATATACATATATGCCTCACAATATCTGTGTGCCGTATATTCGTTTACTTTTAATTTAGACCCAATGAATAACCGATTTTCCGTTATATTTTAGAATTTTCCCGGCGGGTTTGAGAGGATGGGGATTTCCGCAATGAATCGCGGCTCGATTCTTACTTTAAATGGGTCACGGCTGGCTCTATTGAATATGTTCAAGCCCCCCGAATCTTCTCTTTCTTCGCCGTAAAGTTAACCCGCAGTACTGCCTTGTATGTTAAATGCTAAACTTCTACTAACTGCCATAAATTTGGTTTACAAGACCGCCGTCAAAGGCCCGCCCTTCGCCTCTTTTTATTCTTCGTTTTTATACCCTATCGGCGAGGAAAAGCTTCAAAAATTGCTAGCAGTGCCATTCGCTTTAGTGCTTTGAAAAAACGATATAAATTTAACCTCAAAGAATAATAATAAAAAAGAACAAAACATGTAAAGAATTGAACGTTTTGGGTACGTTCGACCACTTTTATAAATTTTACAGTTAGAACCTATTCATTTTCAAAACGAAATACATTAACTAATACGTTTAAGAAGTAAGAAGCTTACTTTAATTCGAAAATATTCAAAACGCTACGTTTATGCAGCAAAAAAATTAGATGACACAAGAGGAAGTGCTACTTCCGGTTGGTGAAAATTTTTGAAAACCTAATGAATTTTGACGGCTAGCACTAAACTTTCAATGTGGTACGATTTTCGGCTTTTGAGATATACCTATACAGACGAACATACAGACATTTTCCAAAACTCATGAAAACGTGATCGGGGGACGATACCTGACATTTCAGTCAAAATCTCGAGGTCAAATTTTTACAAAATCACAATACTTCATCTATTCTACATATGTAGGTATATGGATAAAGTTAAAATAAAAATATATAAATCGCCCACCATCGTATAAGATTTGATGGTAGCACAATATTTCAATGGGTACTAAATGTGTGGTCATTATTCTATTTAGTCTCAATTTACGTAAACTAGACTCGGTCGATGTATTCTCCAATATGCTTTTTTACGAGGCGAATTCAAAGTTTTCGTAATGAACCTTGTGAATAATCGTGTCCTAGCGTGAATGTCATAAACTAGGGAAAGGCTGAATAAATTAATAATATCACGCCATGCACGACATAGAGCATAATTCTATTTAAAGTCAAGGTTTTTGTTTGGGTAAATTTATTTAGATGAAAATAAATATACGCATTTCATCTTTGATGACTTTTGGAGAGTGTGAAGTGTGCCATATGTTACTCGAGCTATATTTAAGGCGTTCACTTATACATTTAAATTTTTTTACACGTAAAAACATACTCGTCAAATGTAAAGAAGCGTAAATTTTATTTATAACTGAAAGCAAATAAATAATGAATCACCATATGGACAGCATATTGCATAGCCGGTAATCAATAATTGAAAGCCGTTGACAATAATTGTCAACGGCTATTTATCGATTCTGCAGAAGCTGTGGAAAAAGTAGATACATACATAGGTGAGATGATGACACTTTCACTAATTCACTAATCACAGTTATCACAAAAGCACTTAAAGCAAATATCGTATAATATTATTATATTTGCAACTTATTATATTTTTGACCTTAAAATTCAACGATTTTATGTGGATTTTATGTAAACCATTTTCTTTAGCTCTATAGTTCATTTAATGCACCCATAGAGTATTTATAATACTAGGTTATCCATACCTATTTCTGATTTTTATTATGGCGTTTTGATGGTCTGTTGCTGCACATCAGAGAAATTTTATCATAAATATTGAGAGTAGACTGACGGAACTTTTTTTATGAACTTTGATTAATTGATCTTTATAGAAATATATACAAACACTTTATGCCATTGAATGAATCGAATTTGATTTTATAATAGCATAAAAAAATAGGGTTGTAGCAAAAATAAAATAAATGGGGGAATATCGACAACAATGCGGCAACGTTTTCAACAATATGTACTTCCATATATTAATTGCATTGTCGAACACGGACATTAATTTTAAGGTGTAAGAAAGAGTGTGCCTCACCATATCTATAACATTATGGAGTGAACAGAGACTTATTAATATTGCTAAGTAATATATTTAAAGCACGGAAGCACTTTATTTTATATCTATATATATAAAAATGAATGTCTGTCTGTCTCTTATAGGCTCCTAAACTACTCAACCGATCGCGATGAAACTTTCAGGACTTATTGTGATCATGCCGGGGATGGTTCCTGTGAAATAAAATCGGGATAAAACGGGAACGGGAACGGGAACGGGCCTGCTCACACGTCAGATAACGTACTAGTAACGGGAACTGGATCGGGATCGGGGACTGGATCAGGATCGGGAACGGGACCAGGATCTGGAAACGGGAAAAAAACGGAACGGGAACAGGAACGGGCCTACTCACGCGTCAGATAACGTACTAGGAACGGGAACGGGATCGGGATCGGGAACGGGAACGGGATCTGGAACGGGAACGGGAACGGGATCGGGAACGGGCCTGCTCACGCGTCAGATAACGTACTAGGAACGGGAACGGGATCGGGAACGGGAACGGGAACAGGAACGGGATCGGGATCTGGAACGGAAACGGTATCGGGCATTGCAACGCATGCCGGGTCAGCTAGTTTATTATAAATAACTCGAACGATTAAAATACAGAAATATTAAATTCAAATTTGTACAAGAGATGTGAATTTGCGATACATTTCACTCGATGTCTATCTCAGGCAATAGGCACATAATAAGAATAGACCTTACTT
Organism: Parapsyche elsis; assembly: GCA_022651745.1. Taxonomy (NCBI): domain Eukaryota; kingdom Metazoa; phylum Arthropoda; class Insecta; order Trichoptera; family Hydropsychidae; genus Parapsyche; species Parapsyche elsis. The sequence goes on along the minus strand of JAGVSN010000005.1, from coordinate 4,298,974 downwards.
GAATATTCTACGACGTTAATGGATTTCGAATTGAAATCTTCCAGTACATATAGAGATTTAATGTATTAACCATTGAACAACGCTTTTCATTATGGAGTATTTACGCCTTTTGCTGTCTTGAATTCGGTAATTTTGATTTCAGACACTATTTAAGTGTCAAAAGAAACAAAGTGAAAAATAAACGTCATAGAATTAAACGACTCCATATCCTTATACGATTTATACAAAACGGTAATTTCTCAATGGAAAATAATATCATCACTCATTAGCAACGTAAATCACTACTACAATATCGCAGGGTGCGGTGTGAAGAATAATTTTTATTTATTTCATTGAAAACTTTCCGTATTATCATCGTTGAGTGCAACATTTTTCTCGCGTAATTTTGTATGCAGAAGGTTCACGCTATTAGTCTTGGTTAAGATGCGCTTAAACCAGTATTTCTCAAACCACTACATAGCTCTCCAGATGGTCCGTTGTTTATAATGTATGAGGAAAAATGAATAGTATTAAAGCTGAAGTGCATAATTTTATTTTGTATGGTGTATTTAACTCAATTGTTTTTTTCTTCGATCTGATTTACTGCACAAATAATTATTTATCGAACTTCATATGCGAAAACTTACTAAAACTGTATCGATATTATATTTATCAGTTGTGGCATGGTTGATAAAGAGTTACACATCCTTACACGCGGAACTAATAATACTGGAATCGATCGCTGTTACGATAACGTCATCATTATGTTTCAGCGTCGAAAGTAAACAGGAGTCAGAGGGTTAAGTTTCATGGTGTTAGTGTGACAGATGGTCTGTACCACCTGGACAATAAAACTGTTTCGATTATTTACGGGAAGCGCAAGCTGCTCGAGGCACGAGCTGCCTCTGGCCACACACCCGCACACACCTAGCGCTTTTAATCCGTAACAAGTGCTTCTCAAACTGTCCACAGAAGATCCATAGGAACACATACAACGTCTATTGAGCTTTCTTGAGACTTCACTTAAAAAAAATAGAGGAAAATACCTCGAAATTGAACACCATTCTGTTGCTACAAGGATACAATCAATACTAGAATTTGACATATAGATCTACATATGTATGTACATATGTACATATATGCATAACAAAAGCTTACTGATTTGTATTCGACTTGGATATGGTCAATAAATCTTGTTTGTGAAAAATGCATGAAAATTCGTCGGCAACATCAGAGTCTGTCGCTGTGAACGATAGCATTTATAAGCTATTGATGTACTATCCACGTCTCGCTTTTTTCTCTCGGGCGAAATGGTTAGAATAGGAGACGGAACTTTCATACTTTGTACGTAATGTCTTTTTTGTTTATGATTTATGGTGAGGTATACGACAAAACTAATCTTGAATTCGCATAGCGATTTCATGTATGTTTTAAGTAAACAGTCGAACACGTATTTTTGTTTTTTCGTTTTACTATTATCGTGTGAGAAACGCGAAACGTTAGACTGCACGCAACGAGAGAAAGTGATCAAATTTCGAATAGTCGAATTTGACTATACTACATATATATGTATATACATATATACTTTGAATATACTCAATCAACAAAAAAAGGGCCGGTCGTTTGGTTCACTGTCATTTTACGGGTGACATCGTGTTTAATCAAGTTAAAAATATTGCAAACTTAAAACGACGTCGAATGGCTGTTTAAATAAAATTTCTATACACACTGCACAGGACAAAGCTCTAGTTTTTTTTTTTAATATTTTGAATACTTTTATCAAGTATAATGTAATAAATTAGATTTCTGCAGCGAGCTTCACTTATAAGCTTGATTATACGGAGGAAGTAAAAATTACGTTGACGGACTTTAAATAGTTTAAAAAGCAGTATCGCGTGTCGACGCAACACTACCAATGACATTTATACCGGGTGTAAATTTTAAGTATGAATTATGAACGTTTAGTTTATGCGAGTTTCGCGTTCATTTAAATCGAACGCCGAGTCTATTAATCATACCGTAGATTGTAAACTGAGGTTATATTTTTAATTTTTACACGTCGACACAGTTGAAGAATCTGTGGAGAACTGTCAGAACTGATGAATGAAGCATCCATCCTGCTCTGCCGGTACACAATGCGAACATAAATTGAGCAACACACGAACGGTACAAATTTTAAATTCACGCAACTAATTATCTGGCCTCATCGGGAAATGATTGTGTGTATTTTTCCCCCGACCGGATATTGCTCGCATTATATCGTAAAAGCGAGCGGATAAAATTGGAAACAGCGTGTATTGTAAGGGCAGCCGCACACGCAAAGAACAAAAATAAAGCTCGGATGTCCTGTACATGTACAAGTTTCGCTGACCAAACGCGCTTGAACAAATGTATGAAATTGCATTTTTACCCCTACAATGTTAAGTTGTGGCTTTTATAATAATAATTGCCAATAAATGCTAATGAAACATTATTTTTAATTTAAATTCAAATGATCATCGTTATAAAAAAGCTGACTAATTTCACAAAAAGAGATGTTCCCTTACCGGCAGTAGGGTGATATATTGTATAATTTTTCCTCCTCCAGTTATAATAACGAACCTTTAAATTTTCGACACCCTTACGCAGTGCGTGTGCGAGCACCCTAAATTTACGCCCTTGCGTAAAATATACCAGTTATATAGTAAAATAATTAATGGTCACAAGCGTAATTTGCCGATAAGGTAACGAATTGTTGCGTATTACGCAAGGGTTCTAGTTTTGAATTTAGTTACAATATTCACACACTTCTCCGCCGATTAAACAATTTTCGTTTAATGGTTTTATTCATTGACGATTTTCGTTTCAAATTTGTCAAAAATATATAAAAAAAAAGGTTTTACGACGGTGAGGAAAATTATGAAAATTTGTACGTAGGATGGGGGAGGTACAGATACCTACTCTTAAAATTACGCAGTAATTTAATATCGGCGTATCATCGTATCGCGTCGAAATCGATTTTTATGAAAGCGTCTTGAATGTTTTATGCGGTAATAAAAATGCCGGCGGTGTAAAAAAAAAAAGCTTCCGTTTTATGACCGGCTTTAAAGCGAAACGGTTTTTAATAATTTGTAGATACTTCTTTTCGACGATTTCATTTAGATTATTCGCTCGCAATCTTCGTAGCTTACAAGTCGCCTTGTTCATTGCGGGATCCACCACACACCACACTTCGAACAAAACCGATTTGAAAAAAAAAAGTTTCGGAGATTTTTTTCGTATATATTAAGTGCGACCTCACTCACAGCATATATTGGTGCTCGAATCGGGCGAATCGCAAATGATGTTGTTGTCGAGATTCGAAAGGCGACCGCCCGGTTCGTAAGCCGATTACGGGTCCATTGTTTTGAAACTCGAGTAAAAATAAACAACACTAACGTTAAATCCGACACCGTCCCTTTTTTCGGGGTACCCTTTTATCCGAACCGCCGTGGAAAATTCATACATAAAAACAAAAATACATAATAATTTTATCGGTCGGCCGTCCTACGTTTTCTTTCAAAATTACACGCCCGATTTGAAAAATAAATAAATATAAAAATAGCGTAACACAAACATAGCAAGCCAACTAAAATTCCAAAGTTTCATTTGTGTCGATGAAGAATCCAATTTATGTACTGCGTATTTACATATATGTATACGATATACCAATAAGCACGTGGTTGACAAATTTCTGTGAATTAAGTTTGTTTATAAGATCCAATGCGCCCAGAGAAGCATGGAAAGATGTATGTATGTTTGGAATTACAAAAAGAGATTAAAAGAGGAATACATGGGTAAGAAGCATGACTTAAGTGGCAGATATAGCGGAACGTGTGAAAAAACTTTGTTGTGGCAATGGGCTGAACACATAGCAAGAAGAATGGATGGCAGATGGACGCGAGAAATACTGGAATGGTATCTGAGAGGATGTGAAAGAAAGCAAGGTAGACCGAGTGGAAGATGGGCTGATGAATTGAGAAGAATGTGTGGTGAAGTCAAGTGATGCAGCTTGCGCAAGACAGACAGGAATCGAAGAGAATTGGAGAGGCCTTCATCCAGCAGTGGATGGTGAACGGTTGAAAATTATGATGATGACGTTTGTTTATATTACTAGAGTTTTTATTATTTAATTTAGTATTCTTGTTATGTACATACATAGTTATTGTTATGTATTCTTGTCATGTAATATTATGGAATAATCCATCGCATCCTATCAATCAATTAATACGGTTCATGAAATACTCTGTAGGGATGATAGTTATTTGTTATCTCATTCTATTTATAAGCGTTATAAGTCGCATTTCGTACTATTATATACATATAGTTGATTGATAGAAAATAAAAGGCGATAAATATGTATAAAGTTTATATTTGACAAAGTTTCCGATCGTAGATAATAGATTTTAATATAAGCGGTGGAATATTTCAACGGTGAAGCGCAACCGGTATATTTGAATGAAAATGGCATTTGCATTAAATCGCCTTGAAAAGGCAGAAAGAAAGGAATAAAATGAAATATAAAAGGAAAAAACCGGAAACATCATCCAATATTTCAGCGGTCTCTCGAATGGAGAATGCAAATGTAAAGTTCTACCTTAAAAATATCTACGGTTCATCGGTACAAAAGGAATAATGTGTACACACAGCCAGTCGAAGCGAAATTCGCTACTTTTAATGTAATCTTTTTTTCAAAAAAAAAAAAGAAAATTCTGTACATGCTTGAATTTCCTTCAAAGCTCTGAATGTATTCAATTATTTCTGGTCCATTCGTGCAATACGAAAATATAATAATACAATTTTTGCCTCGCCATATATCTGAGTTGTAATTAATTTCTGCGACGGAACGCTTTTGAAAAGTTGTTAATTGTTTTTAGAAATGTATCGCATCACGAAAATTTATCTGAATTTGTTATTTATAAAATGGATTTATTTCGAAATTACTCCGATATTCATAGTTAATACCTCGTGGTTTAATTATGACAATGCTTCACATGCGCTAATGCTTGCATTACGGCCATAAAGGGGCGTTTAAAAGCTCTTCATTGGTAACACGAACGTCGAGGGAATACCATAAGTATCATTATCATTGCATTTTGAAATATGTATGTAATAATATAATGTTTTGCAATATTGTATATATGTATGTACATAGGTACATAAAGTGATAGCATAAACGCCTCAAATGCACGTGTAACTTATTACTATTGGTTTAATGAAAAAAAATATTAGATGGCATTAAATTGTTATTAGGTAGTTGGTATCAAAATTGTCATCTATTAATTATATAAATTTTACTAATAATCTATTATTGCTTATTAATATGTAAATACAGCAATATTTAAACGATCGATATGTGGTAACTTTGTATTATACATGCTTTTGATCAAATATGTGGAAACAGCCCACCAATAGGTAATCGATATGACCAACGTGAAATTGAAACTGTCCGTTAATCCGTAATAATCTAGATTGAAGGTTGACTGATGCTGTCATTACCTTCATAACACGACATGACACCACAAAGGGGTCCATAATCCCAAGCGGATATGGAAGTTTCGTAAACTTTGACCCGTGGACGTTTGTAACGAACGAGTCACGCCAATTCTTCCACGTGACGCGGCACAAACGCTAATGTGCTAATTTCTACAATGGCACCCGGCCGCTATTTTATATTACACCATTTACCCTCGTTTTTTACTGTAAAAATGGTTGAAAATATATGCAGACTTCCACAGCACAACATTGCGTTCTGTAAATACATCTATGTAGATAGATCTGTGACTGTAACAGTCAGTTTCGTTGGTATTATACCCCGGAATGGAACGCAATCTGATCGAATTGTATTAATACTTCGCTAATGGATTCTATCAAAATCTATAAACACGTGAGCAATCTATTTAGTGTTGAGTTATCCTATTCGCAACATTCGCATCCATTTGATAAATGGCGCTCGGCGTTGTAACGTTGTATTCGGTACAAATTGAACCAGGCCGTTCGTATATACATACATACATACATACGTGTTATTAATGGCGAACGATCGTATTACGTTCGAATGTATATACATACATATGTACATATTATATAGTTATTATCTACGTGAAAATATAATATATATACCTATATATAAATTTACGATCCGTATCAATTTACCCTTTTGTTTTTGGACGTGTTTCGATAACGAGATGCCTGTTATAATTATTATTGACGTGCTAAGTTTTGGATGATACGTCATAAAATTTTCTAAAATAATTAAAAACAACAAAACTGTATTGTATGTGTAGTAATATTTAACGATTTACAATATTCTTAGCAATTGTCACAAGTTATAAACTGATATTATTATTATTTTTACTTTATCTATTATCATCATCATTTTCAGTCGTTCACCATCCTCTGCTGGATGAAGACCTCTCCAATCCTCTTCCATTCCTGTCTGTCTTGAGCAATCTGCATCCACTTGACTCCACACATTCTTCTCAATTCATCAGCCCATCGTCCACTCGGCCGATCTTGCTTTCTTTCACATCCTCTCGGATATCATTCCAGTATTTCTCGCGTCCATCTGCCATCCATTCTTCTCGCTATGTATCCCCAGCCCATTGCCACTTCAACTTTTTCACACGTACTATTATGTACATATATCTGCCACTTTGGTCATACATACTTTTTACCCATGTATTTCATTTGAGATCTCTTCTTGCTATACCAAGCATACATCTTTCCATGCTTCTCTGTGTGCACTGGATCTTACGTAGCATTCTTGAATTTAGCGTCATGCTTATATAATATAAACATTTTATAACTGTATGTACATCTGTACATGTATACACGACATAGGAGTATTCTATTCCGTAAAACTGTTTATATTTTAAATATAAGTCGCGAAATTAAGAATTGTGACTATTTACATACACTCCTATTGATATAAAATTTGACAATACATACATACATACATATGTACATCATCGCAATAATGAAATTGAAGGATTTATGCGTTTTAAATTGCTATTTTAGGCATTTGAGGCATTCGAATTCTTAGATTTTTATTGGTTACTTTAAACCTACAATATTAATATTTATAAGAGAGATCAGTGCGATTGATTTATTGAATATTTTTTTGAATGATTATACAACAAATTGAAATTTCGTCAACTTTGAGATTTCAACTTCACATAATCGAAATCGTTATTGCACACCGACCAACAGATGGACAGCAGGTAAACATTAAGGTTTAGATTGACGTGTTTGCTTGCTGGGCGTGTGACGTTGCGGTAGGGGACCCATTGTTTGGCAGCTCTGGCCACGTCTATTATTCACACGCCGATACGCTCTACGCTTTTGTTGCCAATTTGGCACTTTTTAACCCTTCCTGCTTTAATCCCCCCCCCCCCCTTCCTCCTCCCTCCCGTCACACTCTTCATTGCTGAATTCAATTATTTGCGTTTTCATTTTTTTATTTCTTTCCATTATGTTTTGTTGGAAAACGCGATTATTTTTCAGCGTCGAGCGATAGCGTCGCCTTTGGACGACGTTTACAAATCACCGGACGGTCGGAAAATGAGCGGAAAACTCGTACGCGTACTACCATGTGCAAGTGTGCTAAAAAATAGCATAATACATATTGTAAAGGATGAAAGGAAGAAATTGTAACGAAAAAAACCAAAGAAAATCTGACTGTCTTAGTTAAACATAGACTTAGTGACATGGAACAAAGTTTTATAACATAAAATTAATGTATTTATTTCCTAATAAACTAATAACCGTTACTAAATTATATTTTTATAAAGGCTTTTTTAATTTTGTAACACGTGTTTATTTTGTTTTCATTCAATTCCAATGAAATTCTAATACAAATAATAATGTATTATTTTTTTCCAGTTATGAATTTGAATCATACATATATATTTATTACAAAGCTAAGAATCAATATATTTTTTTCATTCAATCTATTACGTAATGTACATAATTAGAAATAATGAAAATTAGAATAAATTTTCAAAGGCAACTAAAGTAAGTTACCAAAAGTTGCATAAAACGTGCAAAAGAAAAAAAAATCGTGTTATAATATTGTTAGTATGTATGTATTTGTACACATAAATTTAAAAAACTTTATACCATTACAAGATTACTTTTAAGTAATTCTTATAATTACAAGATTTATTTTAAAATACTGCTAACTTCAATTTTGATAACACAAAAATAAAATATTGTATTTTTCTGTGTTTCATTCCATATAATTCTTATGAAATAATGCTCACGCGATCGAGTGACGTTAGTGCTATTAGCAGCAGTAATATGTATATAATTAGTTAGTAATATAATATTGCTACCACTGGCGAATGTCAATTGTCAAACGGTGCGATGTCACTGTGGTAATTTGTGTTGTGTTTTTTTGTGACACAACAAGATTCTGTATGGTTATTATTGCAATTTTGTGAACCTCCATTCTTTGGGGTTCCGCTAATTTTAATAAATGTTGGTAGCTGCTGGGCCAGAGTGAAGTCTGATCGTTTTAATCGAAAGCACAACATGGACTTCACAAAGAGATTTCCATGACTACTATCTTTGATAGCATATAATATATGGTTCCTGAGACTAAATTACACACATCAGCTTCACAAACATACATGGAAATGTCAGAAAATCGTCATAGTTCAGGGGATGATACCTGATACCGATCTTATGCATTGGAATTCCGCTTCCATACGTTGTACTCAAATTTGTAGACTCGGTATTATTTGATTGTGGCGATCGGTTCGTTTAACGATTCTTCCATGTTTTGGTACCGTAATTTACGTATACGCGATGAGCCTGCCCGATTTGTTCCCGCTATAATTTATTGGCGTTCCCGTGGGATATCGCGGGACTGGCGTGTTGACACACTAATTGAAAGTTTGAATTAGCAACTACGTGAGCGCATTTGCGGATTACGACGCCATATTCCATTTGCATTTACGGTGGTAAGCAGTCCGATCCTGTGTGCAGTTATTCATTGGATCGAACCATCACTTCGGGCATGCTAATTGCAACTAGTTCCGAATCCACAATGCGGCCGATCGACGTGCAATCACTTCATTTGCTATTGAACGGTTTCAAAACAAACTACCTTTTAGTGCTGATTGCCGATTTACTTGCCACAAGCCTTGACTGATGAAATAGTCGAACGGATTGTCACATCCTTTTCTGTAGGAAAATTATTTATTAATAAACAAATAGGAATACACTTACATATGTATATCATGGGTGCTCAATTTTGCCTCGATCATTTAGTCGATTCCGAATACGATTTTGCTATGTGAGTTTTGAAACGAATATTGCTTTCCGTTTTTCAAATTTACTACAATGGTTGAATTTTGTTCACCAAACCCAGATCAATGACTAAACGGTCTTCCTGGGCCTGACGTTTACCTGTCAACGAAAAGGATTAATAGTCAAAGGAACGATATTTTTTTTTGGTATGCATTTGTTTAATCATTGGTACACTAGCTAATTTGTCAAAAGAAGTCGAGAGGACATGGAATTTTTAACAAATTTCTTCAAAATTGCTAATTCAAAACACGTGTTCGTATGATAAACTATATTTAAGCATTTGTATTCGGTAATGCGGACACGATCGTGTTGATGACCGTTCGCGTTTTGCTACACATAATAAATTATAAACCTAATTATTTGAAAATAGGTTAATATTTTCATCGCATTTATGTCGATGGCTTTGAAAAACTTAAACTAAAAATTCTTATATTATGTCCGGACCTCCCCTTAATTCTTATATGGAAGTCGATCGCCATACGTACAAATAAAAAAGAAGCTCCCAAACTGAAAAAGGTTGAGCACATCACAAATAGAGACACAGCATGCTGCGAGTTCACAATGACATGTGCAGAAAGCTCTAGGTCCGACTTGTGATGATGATTCTTACTCCCATTCCGTTTATCAATTCAATATTAACATGTGAGATTGAATTTATTAGAAGATCACAATTATTCAAATGTTTGTTATCAATTGGTACATATGTAGAGGTAGAATCTGAAGAAAAATTTGTAGTCACAATGTTGTGACTATGTAAATCTAATCAGCTTCATTATTATGTATAACTGCATTTATGATTCACATCGTTTATTGCCATTCGCTCACATTTCAGTACCTACTTAAAACGTGTGAAAATTGTATACGTCGTCCTGAAATCGTATATAAAGTTTGAGGCACTCCATGGTGTGATGCTTTGAAACGATTTTCGCAGAAAAATCGTAATTTTCCGCGTTGACGCTTATTCATCGTCGATGCGTAAAACGCAACCGGTTCGTAGCGCGGCACGGCGCGTGGGGGAGATTTCCTTCAGAAGCGTAATTTTACAAATTAACCGTCTGGCATAATGATTTGGTGATTTGTGTTGAATTTAGCCGGTCTTGCGGCGAATGCGGGTAAAATTAAGCGGCTCAAATGACGCTTAAACGACCCGACGGCGGCGCGCTCTGTTACGCTCTGCCATTTCGTTTAATCCACGCTGTTAATTGTAACTAATTGGTGACATATGCCGGCGACAAATCTGCCAGACGCATCTTCACATTCTTCTTTGTGCGTCACTGGTGTAATATTGAGTTTCAATAAACGAGGGCGAGACGTTAACCAGAAAGTTGTCAGCCAATATCATCGATCAGAATGGTAATCACAATAAAATCAGACGTTTTAACGAGCACTTTCACTGTTCAATTCGTGTTGCATTTAAGTATATATTTTATCTGTATAAACCTATTCAGATGTCATGAATCAAACAATAAAAATTCAATCCAAATCAAGTACATACATATGTATGTATGTAGATACATGTAAGTAATACACTGATAATGAAAATATTTGTTTGTTTGACAATATCATTGCATTCAAAGTCAATATTCTTCAATATTCAGATTCAAATTCAATATTCAAAGTCACATATTCAATATTATTTTCAGTCTGTACAAAGTGGTCGCTCTTACGATTCTGAGAACACCTTTATCAATTTTCTCTTTCTATCACGACTTTTACCATAAATATTATTATGCATACATCAAAATTCGTAATGTAAAATGTAACAAAAATGGAATATTACTAGTATTATACGTTACGACCTAGCAGATTTTGGACAAATCAGTAATATGATACCAAAAGTACTGAAAAAGGTAAATGGCTATCGTGTTGGACGCCATCGTCTGTCATACACTGTTTATCGTAAATAAATTTCAATAACTGTCTATAAAAAAGATTAAGATTTTTAAAATTGTAATTTAATGTAGATATTCTAAATTTGTTTTATTAACTATTAAAAATAAAATACAGTTATTTTAGATGACAGTTTATTCAGGGTCGTCATGTACAGTGTATCTACATAATATGACATATATGTATATATATATTTAAAACCACAATAAGGACTTGTTTTATCATCACGGCCACATGTTAAATGTAGCCAACTGAAATTCCCTTTCATGTCTTTGTGTTGATTAAGATAACTGACACTGTTCAGACTGCCATGCCACTCGAACGTCAACAAGGTCTGCTTCATGTCAACGTCACCGTAATGGCGAAGTGGAAAAATCACTTGCAAATTCAATACGTTGTCGAATCGGCAAGTCGACGACAGAACTGCGTGACACCATCTGCGAACTGTGCAAAGCTGACGTTCGTAATCCACTTTAATGAGTGGTCGCAGAGAAAAAATGTGCCCAAATCAAAACAAGCCGGGCACTAATCCTCGGAGATTCCTCGTCTTCTTCCCTGCAATCTATTCCTGGGACTGTCGCACAGTCCACAGTGGGATTAGTCGTCGTAAAAACTATGCTAGATTGTCGCGGTCTTTCGCTTAAAGCTTAAACAGTTTGTTTATATTCACGGTGGAACAAGTTTTAACGTTTTGTGCAAACAAAATGTGCACTTCCTGCCATGCGGGAATAACGCCAGTGTGAAATTTTTCAACTAATTTCGTACATACGCGGACAGATTCGACGTACTTCAGAGATATGAGATTGCAGTATAACTAATGTATTTATACCTATATGAATTAACCAATGAAAAACACTGGTGGGTGCTTGTAGTGTTCAACGCTTCATATGACCATATGTATGTCATACAACATGGCTCAGGTTGTTCATTTGCCTGTATCTAAAAGGCCTAAGGTCAAGTGGACGGGGTGAGGGTGCTCAAGTGCCCAGGGTACTTCCCCTAGGTCGTTGCACAATGGAGTTCACCCCCACCCCCCCCACTCTCCTTTGTTCCTATCAAATGTCATCACCTGGGGTGAACATTTTTGTTCAGGCGTGCCGGAAGTGACAGAACAATGTTGCACTTTAAAAGAGCCGACACAATAGACACGGCAATCGATAAGGAACTACCTCCGGCCATGCCTCTTCAATGGCGAGCTCGTCTGAATAATACCAATTTAGCAAATACTATTGCAATACATAGTATTTATATATATCCGGTGCAATTAGAGTTATATAATAGTGAACAATATATCATCATCATTTTCAGCCGTTCACCATCCACTGCTGGATGAAGGTCTCTCCAATCCGCTTCCACTCTTGTCTGTCTTGAAGAATCTGCGTCCACTTGACTCCACACATTCTTCTCAATTCATCAGCCCATGGTCCACTTGGTCTACGTTGCTTTCTTTCACATCCTCTCGGATACCATTCCAGTATTTCTTGCGTCCATCTGCTATCCATTCTTCTTGCTGTGTCCACTTCAACTTTTTCACACGTTCCGCTATATCTGATACCTTGGTCACGCTTCTTACCCATGTATTCCTCTTACGATCTCTTCCTGATATACGAAGCATACATCTTTCCACGCTTCTCAGTGTCTAATAATGTGTCAAACAAAAAAATATTGTATGCGTTTCCTATTAATTTTATTATGTCGAAATGACTCTTGTAAAAAGAAATGGGTCATACAGAAATGTTATTTTGACAATGTGACACTGTGACGTGCGCGGGCCACATTTCAATATACCGAGCATACATCTTTCCATGCTTCTCTGTGTGCACAGGATCTTGCGTAACATTCTTGAATTTAGCATCCACGTTTCACATGCATACGTCACAACTGGCAGTACGCATTGGTCCATATGCCTTCTTTTTTAAGCATAGCGGAATGTTGGATTTAAAGAACTACGTACATACTCGTATATCAACAAGATATGCTGGTCATATTTCGATTAACTTTAAGCACCTCATTCAAACATGGAAAGTGTAGCGTCAATAAATTTGTGAATTAATAAGGGTGTTATAGTGTTTATAAAATAAATTTCCTGTTGGCAAAATTCATAAAGCTTTTTTTGATGGATATTAAAAAAAATGGCACACATCTATGTACGTATGTACATCGTGTATTACTCATTTTCCTATTTATAAAATTCCTTTATTTCTTGTATGGATATGTTACGTAAATTATAATTTTAAATATTCATTGTACAAATATTATACATACATATGTATGTGTATATAGTGTAAAACAAACAAACACGTGCGATGTTTCACATTTATAATCGATCATCAATATTATGATAAAATTAATATAAAAATTTAGAGCAAATATCCAGTTCAATTATATAAGGGGTAATCCCCCCTACCCTGTTTACATTTATGTACATATTCAATATTCTTCTTGATCCGTATTTTTGTACTTATTCTTACATTTAACGTAGGCTAAACGAATATCACGTTTGAATTTCAAGCGAGATTGAAATACTTTCTCTATTATGTACATATGTATGTATGTATATGTATGCGGCGAAAGTACGAAATGTGACGACAGTCTTTAACTTTGTTTACTGCTCATAGTATGAAAAAGTATGCGCATTTTTGCAGAAAAGTTAGTACATTTGTTCGCAAGGTACGGTTATGAATATAAATCACGCGTGATGAACCTCGCCGCAAGGGGTTAACGTTTTCGGCTAGCTAGGGGGTGGGACGAGCGTGCGGCGCTATAGGGGTTAACGTTAACCCGTTCGGTATCGGCGCTTGCGGTTTTAAATAAAAACCCTTATTTTATTGGGGTGCCGGGGAAATTATCCGCTCTTTTGGGCCAGGTGAAGTGTTTTTATGTCTCACTATTCAAGCGGAAACGTTTCCGAATGACTTTACTCTTTTGTGCGGCCGCGAGCTCACACCACTCATACCCTACCCGCCTCCCCCTCGCTACCTTTTGTGCTCATTGTTATGTGACTTTTCTCATGGATTTTATTCCCCAGACTGGGGAATGTATATTTATGTACATTTTTTTTCAACTACCATGTAATTTATTGCGTTATTATTATATATTACACGACAAAAGTACTACAATCGTTGTTGTGGCCATTGCATTTTTCTTACATAATAGATTTTGTATGTCACTGTAGAGAAAGGCATTTCAAATTCTCACGCTTCATTGTACAGTGTCCATGTACAATGTACAATGTACAATTGTACATATCTTCATACGTATGTACATATATATGAACATATTATATATATAATAGCCGAAATCCGTCTGTCGGTCTGCTGATGACGCTCGCTGAGGTAAATGATTAAAAAAACAGAACGTCGCGCGCGAGTGGGATTTGAACCCGTGATCACCAGGTTGGAACGAGGTCGTGCTAACACTATCATTCAATGGAGGCGATGACGGGCCTGCTACGATTTGACAATATAATATCTTAATGGGCTCGCGACTTTGCTAAATTGTTACGTTGTTGTATTGTAACAACTATGAAAACTATTACATACACATACTCACCCACGAACACATCCATTGATATTCAACGGGCTTGAAATTCCGTCTGTCTGTTCGTCCGTCTGCTGATAACGCTCGTCTCGGTAAAGGCTGAAATAAACACGAACGTCGCGAGTGGGATTTGAACCCGTGATCACCAGGTTGGTTGCCAGATTAGCGCTAACGCGTACACCCAACACCAGTGGTAGGAGGCCTCCTATAATTTGAAAATATTAATCCTCAGTAGGTTCGCGACTTTGCTCAATTGTTACGTAATCAAATTACTGCAAAAACGTCCGTTGATATAGAACGGGCTTACACTAGTACATATGTACATATGTAGGTATAATAAGACACATTTTAAAACTTCGTTATATAATATAATATAAAACAAACATTAGTTTACCATTTTGTGTAATAAATGGCACTTAAGGGCGCGGTGACGGCAAATGGGCCGTTTTTATCTTAATTTCAACCTTTCCTAAACGACTTTCCGCATGTGAAGTGGGGGTTTTAAATTAAAGGAAAAGGTCACATGTTCATTGAGTGTCGTACCGAAGTTACGGGTCGAATGCTCGAAAGATTTTATTTCAGATAATGCGATTACACAAAGCAATCGATGTTTTGTGTGTGTTCGGACCCGACCGAAATCGAGGAAAATAAAGTGTGTTTGCCGTGTAAACGGGCGTTTAGAATTTAATTTTTATTTGTTACATTTATGTAATGTTTGCATTTGAGCGAAATCAACAATATTTTTAATTTGAAATAACAGATGATTTTTTTTTAATGTAAAAATTAAATTTCCAATATCGCTAACGTATTGTATTTCAAAGCGAAGCATTAAAATGTATGAACACGTATTCACTCTTCGTTTAGCAAATATGATTTAGCAAATTTAACAATTCGGTAAATTTTACATCATGATACATTCAATATTCAAAGCAGCTCTTTATAATAAGGCGAAAGCCGTCGCTGTGAAATTGTAATCTCGGATTATTTTCTCGCATTTGTTCCAGACTTATTAAGACTAACAGCTACATATTTTACATCGGTAGACATTTAACGTAAATGCACAAGAAATTCAATCCGTATCGTGATATACATACATACAATTATTCTACAGGCGTATTAGCTTCAAACGTCTCAGAATCTTAATATACATATGTATGTATGTACATACATAGATCCAAATTTATATTTATGTAGAATACAACGTAAGGCATTTTATACTATGTACATGTAAATTTTTATACAATGTATCCGTAATCTTGGAGATTAAGTCTTAAAACATGAATGTTCATATTTAAATTGTATATGTACATACGAGGAAACTCGACTAATTACCAGAATTGTACTTCACACAAGTGACGTAGTGCGAAAGCATAAATAAGCTATTCAGGATTAGGTTATTATTTCCAGTTTTCGGTTTGCAGCATAAATATACGGTACAACTAAGCGGGTGTTCAGTTCTAGTTTAATAATGTATGTACTCCGAACCTATATATATGGTAATCACGCAACGCTACATTTTTTCGCGAATTAAAATGAAAAAAATGGGGTTGTAGGAGGGGGGGAGGGGAAGGGTTGGCAATTTGACGTAACAGAGGTCCAATGAGGCCTTTTGACCTCTTGAGGTACAGGTTAATTTACACGAGCACGTGGCACTCGTACGACTTCACAACGAAACATTTAATCTTGAATCATCTGATAACGGTGGAAACCCCATCGAATACTTAACATTTAATGCATGTTACATAGAAAGGCTAGTTATCTATACCTAGGGCAGTTGGTGAATATGACTCGATGTAAAGAAGAAGAAATAAAACGAAGAATGAAACTAGGATTGAGTGCTTTTGGAAGAATGAACATAGTTTTTAAATCGAACATTCCGTTATGCTTAAAAAAGAAGACATACAACCAATGCGTACTATCAGTTATGACGTATGGATGTGAAACTTGGACGCTAAATTCGATAATGCTACGAAAGATCCAGTGCACACAGAGAAGCATGGAAAGACGTATGTATGCTTGGTATAACAAAAAGAGATCGCAAAAGAAATGCATGGGTAAGAAGTATGACCAAAGTGGCAGATATGTACGTGTGAAAAAGTTGAAGTGGCAATGGGCTGGGGACACAGCGAAAAGAATGGATAGCAGATGGACGCGAGAAATACTGGAATGTTATCCGAGAGGATGTGAAAGGAAGCAAGGTAGACTGAGTGGAAGATGGGCTGATGAATTGAGAAGAATGTGTGGAGTCAAATGTTTGCAGATTGCCCAAGACAGATAGGAATGGAAGAGGATTGGAGAGGCCTTCATCCAGCAGTGGATGTTGAACGGTTGAAAATGACGATGATGACATAGAAAGGGGATGGATGAGGGAAGGGAGTTTTCGAAATTGGGTGTTTGCCATATCAACGTAGTATTATTTATATCAGGAAAAACCCATTTATGTACCTAGGTACAAATTAAACCAATTCGCTCGTTCCGGAACTTTGATATATATGTATATATGGTACATACATATGTACATACATATATACAGATAATTCGATTATTAAGTGCTTAGTTATATAACAGTTCAACCTATTTTCCAAAAGTTGACATGCAATTCGAGTAAAAAAAGGGCACAGACTGCATTTCGGAATCAGAATTGAAGATTTGGGTCATCTTCGGGTCGTTAGGCCGGTCAACGAAGTAGGATGGAAACGGGGTATACATGTGCGCTTTTTTTCCTCCCGGATTGTATGTGATAAACTCATCTATTTTATCGTGGGCGCAAATGAAAAGTCACCGGTTTTTTGCGGTCCGATTCCGGGTCCAGCCGTTTGTGCAGCCTCTGCTGGATTAAATTGAATTAGCCACAAAGGGGTTGGTTATATACGAGAGTGTGTCGAACTGGTCCGCGTGTTTCACGCGCGCTTAACTTGATAACGTCGTTAGCGGAACGGCACGGTAACGGTCGTTAACGGACCGTCCTCGCTCTTCAAAAAGTCCATTTTTTGATTGTTAATTGGCACAGTCGGGCATAGATATACTCCATGTCACATATGCAGGATTAGGGGTGGTCGCACTCAATAGAGCTAGTGCTATTTGCTGGACATTGGTGCTTAGTCGCTTTGACGTTAAAGTGTTTGATAAAGGTCGTTTGTTAGTGATCGTTAAAAATGATGGGGAGTCTTTCTATTTTCATAATCTCACTTCAGCCTTTTTTTATTTTATATATGTACATACATACATAGGTGTACATATATTGATTTACGAACGTTAAATTCATTAGCTATATCGATGGGTTAGTGCACAGATATTGTACATATGTCCAAATAGTATATTTGAGAAGATATTGCCTTATTCAAATATATAATATGTCCATTTCGTCCATAGTTTTCATGCAAAAGAGATGTACATATGTCACTTACAATATTTTAAAACAAAACTGGACATATGTACAATATCTGTGCACTAACCCATCGATATAATAACTACTGAAGGGTTGCGGCTACGTACCTGCTATTTACATTAGATTTATTTTGAGATGATTCCTGATCGGTAGTCTCCATGCAGAGTTAGCCAATTGTATCTGATTTTGTTTTTGAAACAGTATGTGACAAAATTATCAATTACCATCCAATATTTCTCATTCAGAACTCACTAAGAAACCAGCGGGATATCTTGTTTAGAAAACTTCATTATGCCAGACGGTAAAAATGTGTCAAAGCGAAGAAGAAATTCCGTTTATAAAAGGTGCATAGGTATTTTTCTGAAAAATCTAATATAAAGTGTAGGAATTCGACGTTTTTATTATACCTATATAAGTACATAGTAGGTATATATATTTCTAATATAATTTTGCCGATGTTCACCCTCCCCTAAGTGTTTGCCTATTTGAGATATCCGAAGGAACGGGTACTCGGAGGTAACCGGTCTGACTTTTAGTTATTCGCTACATCGATTAGGGTTCAATCGATAGGGATGGTGACGGGACCCTTGTCAACCGATGAGGAGACCTTAAGGAGTTCAATCAGGATTCGGTGTGTGGGCGTACCTACCCCAGAAGCTCAACTCCATCCAAACTACCCTCACACACCCCACACCCTGGAAGATTCACGAGAAAAATCCTAATTTTCCTCGAGTGTGTGTTTTCCTCACTCTCCCTAGCCTTCACATCAGATTGTCGATGTATGTGGCGTTCATAAATATTTTTCATTTCCTATATGGAAATAAGTTGAATGTTTGTAAAACGAGCCTTTCTTCGGTTAATAATTCACGACATGTCGACGTTCTTCAGGAATTTGAGCGAACAGATTCTAACTCACGGAAGATAAAGAGATTCCTCTCCAGAGATGGAGGTATACCTAAATGTTCAATTAGATGGCGATGATAAATGGAGCGGCTCTATATTGAATATTCAATTTGGGAATATTAATACGGAGATATAAATCATAATTACATTATTTATTTATCATTTTACTGTGTACCTACGATATAATTTAATTTGACGGCTATTAATTCGGATTATAGATTAGCGCTGTTCGAAACATTCGACGGTAATGAAATATAAATTAAATTAATGACCTTTTTCATGAAGAGTATGTTCTCAAAGGATATGTATGTTATTTTTATATGGTTCATGCGAAGTTGAATTGTTGGTTTAAGACCTCTCACTCAACTTTTACCCTTTGGTTAACATTTACCTTTATACATATGTGTGGATAAAATGTTATATTAAATAAAAAGTTTATGAATGGGGTATAGAATAAGTTGATAAAAATAACTGAAACACATTTTAACAGATTTTCATGAAAATTTGTAATAATTTTAATTGGATTAATACCTAAAAATTATATTCACAGTTTAGCTAAAATTTAAATTGAAAACGCTGAAGCTTTCGAGTGAAAATAAGCGGATTTCTAATAGGTTTATAAAATAATTTTAATGTGATTAGAATTTATGTTAGTTTTTATTATAAACAAGCTCTAATACTCGTATACAACGGATATAAATATATTAAAAATTCTGACTACTTTTGAACTACTTTGAACACTTTTTAATTTCGAAAAAGCGAATACTAAAATATTTAAAGAAATAAATTTTTAAGTGTGTGAATAGTTTGACTAGGTTGTATATAAAAGTTTATACATGTAATCTCGTATGCTACGTATGAAAGAGGTAGTACGTTACATAATCTGTTTTATGGAGTTATCAAACCTGTCTATAGTTTTGTTCTATGTAGTTTTAGCGACGTCCGAAATGGAGGTTGTTATGTATTTCCTCGTGACTTTGATCGTTTGAAGAAGCTGCTGGGCGACTTTCGACGATCTTCATCCCCCGTGTGTGATTGTTAGTACATCGGATCGGTCCTATCGAGATGGACGATGACGATGTGGAGGACGGTCGAAGATGACACATAACTTGAAAATAACGACGTTTGCGACATATGCATCTTCTTGATTGTAGTGCTTGTTTATGAATTGTTATGTTTTGTGGTTCAAAATGATAGTCGATCCATTTAATAGTTAAAACTTCTTTTATTTATTTTAAATTGAGAGTACAAGTGACGTAGTGTACGTCTATTAGAATAGTGAGTTCAGACATGGCGTATGTCTATTGGCTAGTGAGCAGTGCTGTGTTGTCCACTGAACAACTGCCCTGAACTGGCTATAGATGAGTTTTTCTATACCTAAAATACTATTTTACAATATTTGGGAGAGGGGAGATTCTACATATTCTCGATTGTATATGTTGATTGCATCACAGTTGCATCTCGTAAATTAAAACATAATTGGTCTATAAATTAACATTGAGAGAGACACTTTCTAATCTCGTTGTTTACTTTACTTTTATCTCGTATTTATAAAAGATTGTTTTCATATTTTTGATGGTTAGTTATGTGACAGGGGTTATCCTATATAAACTAACAGTGGTATAGACGCTTTAATCGTATTGTTTACATTTCTCTTATCTCGTATATACAAGTGATCACATTCATATTTTTGTTGGTTAGTTATGTGACAGGGGTTATCCGTCTATAATTTAATTTATCGTTTCGATTATTGGTTACTTGAATAGACGTAATTAATGTGAATTGATAATAGTAAAGGTATGACAAGTTACATATTGTAAAGTTCATTTGGTCGATTCGACTCCTCTTAATATTATTCAACTAATGTGAATTGAAATTGGTTAGAACATAACAAGGTCTACATTTTATAGACCTGACGATGTATCGTAAAGTTCAGTCAAAACGTGAATTTTAAAAGGGGTAATAAATAGGACTGGAAATGTGAATTCTTAGAATAGCAATCTAAACGATGACCTAATTACTAAATGGCAGACTACACTAGACCTACGGTTTTCAATGAAATGTCATGAGTTTTTCACGCTAAAAGTGTAATACAGAGCGCCATCAACAATTTAGTACAAAGTAGGTACATAATTATATGTACCTATGCATATTGCATATAAACTAAAATTAAAAGATCGAAGAAAAAATAATATTAGAAAGTGTATCAATTTTTATGGAGGTACCTACTGTTTGTTGTTAGTATTATTGAATATATTTTATTTTGTGGATATGACTATACATTCATATATACATATGTACATAAGTACATTAGGGTGTAGCAACATTGCAAAAATCAAAAATCGGCATTGTAATACCTACCAAAAATTTTGTTGTATCATCCGTATTCTCGTAAAAAAACTGAAAAATCTGTGAATATGTCTTCAGGCCTCTACCCAAAGGCGAAAAATGAAAATTTGCCTATTAATTTCGAAATCTGAACACAGAATACAAAATTTTAGATAAGACGCTCATAAAATTACCCTAACTTTAAGTACATTTTGTAAAAATCTAATTTATTTACGTACTCCTTGAATTGTTCAAATAAGTGTGAATTTGTGAGCGCGGTGGAGGAAGGCGGTAAATATAATTATATACGAGTAAAGTAAGTATGTATAGTAAAAATAAATACTAATTTTCCAATTAAAATTGCTATTTAAAGAGATTGGAAACAATCACCTGGAAATTTTCATACAAGTAAAAGTATTAAGATAAAAGTGCAGAAAAACTTTTTTAATTAAGCAGATTTTTTTGGACAGAAGAGGTAACTTTTTATTACTATTTCAAAACGAATATCCCAAAAAAAAAATATACATCGACGCTCCACCCTAATGTACATTCATACATATGTACATATGTACATATATGTATTGACATACTGAAACCATTGACGAGTGCTATAAATGTATAGATAAATATTTATGATAGCGGAGCTTTTCAAATTCAAAATAACCCATCGGAAATATTGTCACGTGTTGGTATTATTCTTATCGGAAAATTTTCGAATTTTCCGATCGTCGCGATATCGGGAATGACGAAATTGGTAAAAGCGCGCACGCTAAGCGCGCCGTTTCATATAAAGTTTTACAATGATTTTACGACGGATCATTATCGGCAGGAAGGAGGCCGAGGGGTAGGGGGAAATGTTTTTCCGTTGAAAATAAGCAAGGCTGTCGCTTTTTCTTGATATTAAAACGTCGAATGAGGGGGACCTTTGCGTTTACGACGTCGTAAACCATATATATTGTATTTGCGTTTGCGGATTCGAGCCTGTTGAACACCCAGTCACTTAGGGGTGGTACAAAACCCGCCCACCCACCCTTCAAGGAACCCCCGCAAATAATATAACGGCTCGGCGGTTTCCGAATCACGAATATTTGATCTGGATATCAAAAATTCACCCTGCGCATTAAGAAACATAAACACACCGTAGGGAAAAACGTGGATTGGCGCGGGTGGATGGGAGGCGAATCTACGAAATTTGTTTGAGCAGCACTCCGCCTAAATTTCGCGGCTATTTATTCATATTTACGAGCCGCTGCCAATATCTTCAAGTGCCCGTTTCCGAATATTCCACCGATGGAAAAGTAGTCGTGCACGTTTTCCATTTCGGTATTAACCGCCCTGAGCGCGCCGAGTGTTATAACGCACTTGGAACGTGCGACTTTTTTTGAATCGCAACATTTTTTATGATACAACGTATATCCATGTAAATGGAATGTAAATTGTACTTTCGATGTTGCTTTAAAGTTCAAACTGAGCCTTTTCCAGCGGAGTTTATTTAAATAGTATTTTACCGTTCCGGGATGGTGTTTTTCTCGATGAAAATCTGTATGGGTAATTAACAGATAACTATATTGACAGTGGGATGCTTTATATGTATGTATGTACATATGTATATCGAAAATTGAACAATGTCATAATCATCATATATATAATAGCCCTATTCCGTCTGTCTGTTTGCTGATAACGCTCGCCGATGTAAATAATTAAAAAACAACGTCGCACGAGTGGGATTTGAACCTGGTATCACTGATTCGGAACAGAGCGCTTACGCGATGAGCCAAACCAGATAATAATTGGCAGGTTTTAACTTGACTATTTATATAATAAAAAATAAGCTCGCGACTTCGCTAAATTATTACGTTGTTATTATAACGCGCCATAGATGGCGCAACATATTGTTGGACAGGCAACAAATATAAAAACTAATAAATTTAATATTATTTTTTAGTACGGGTGATGAGAACGCTCCGTTGATATTCAACGGGCTTACACTAGTAATTTATATAATGCCTTATTGAGAAAAATAACTCATTAATAGTAAAATCTAGGCGATAAACTCAGTAGTTAGAGCGTTAGTCTTTTGGGCGAAGGTCCGATTTTCAATCCCTGTATGTCGAAATGATTTTTTCGATAGTTTTTCAACCTTAGTTAATTGGCGAGATCTGGATATTTTACATGCAGATAGCTCAATTTCTGGTAGGATTTTCCTATTTATCTTACTCAGTTGTGGGACGGTTCCACCAAAAGTTGATACCACCCATCCATTATTCCTGTTTACCTGTTATCGAGTCAGGGTCCTTGTATCTTTAGACCCGTTGCGTTGGTTAACTTTTCCAAACAATCCTTAAAATCTTAAAGTGTTACATAAGAACAAAATTATTTAATTTAAAATAATCAAAACTGGTGAAACTTTGTTACATGGCTAATCGATCTAAAGATGAGACCTTTTTGAAAATTTACACTGACTTTACATGCCTTTTTCTATCCAGCATATTAATTCGAAATATCAATGCAGAATAACGTTCAAAATGATTTATTCGCGTTATGTGTAATAAGTAAGCTTTGCTCGTAAGTCGCAATAATCATTATTTATGCTTTTCGTAATAACTTGTTGAGACGTGTGGCTTACAACGTTATTGCGACTGGGGTTCGTAATGTTACCCCTCGTCGTGTGACTTGTGACAAATCCGTTGCGCCACCGCGTTGCACATTTGTCACTCGTCGCGACATTTGACATGAGTGTTTATGTACATATGTTTGTTGAAATTGTTCTTTTTCATCTGCAGTGAGGGTGAGCAGCCTGAGACTGGTCGAGCTGAGGATCCCCTCCCACTCGGTGCACAACAGTTGGGCAAAATTGGAGTGCAAGTACGAGCTGGAGCCAGACGAAGCCCTGTACTCGGTCAAGTGGTACAAGGATGGCAACGAGTTTTACAGATATGTGCCCAGGGACAATCCACCGATTCAAGTGTTCGACTTGCCCGGGGTTATGGTGGATGTGAGTAAAACGGTTGCTTTTATCTCGTAGGACATTGGTTTCGGGCTTTGATAATGGCTCGCTTTGGTTAAACTTGCACCCGAGTTCATTGTTGAAATTTAACTCAAATACTTCCCCACGCGGTTAACTATGAACTTAATTTGACACAATGAGACCCATTTTGGACGATCGACGCTCTCTATCTAGCTAGTTTAACTTTGAAGATCCACCGTGAGTTTAAGACACTATTAACGTCATTGATCGTCTGACAATATGTACTTACATCCTATATGTGTATGTATGTACGTAGGTATAATGTGCTTCATATGATCATGCATGTTATTAAAGTTGTGTAATTTTGTAACTAAATGTACATATGTACATACATAAGTCGTATTGATACATTTTTATTGAAAACTCATCACTCATTCACGATTTCTGTAAACGTTTCTTTTACGAATCTTGTAGGGTAACTTTTTAATTTAATTTTTTCATACATATAAAATAGGTTTTTTGTTTTAATTTGACTGAGGGATGACAAATTTAATTCAGAAAAGAATAATCAAAATAACCTATTCAAGACTTTTTATCTTTATAATTATGTTAATTAACCGTAATTTTTTTATATTTATAATGATAAAATATTACAGTAATACAGTATTCCTCGATTATTATTGATTTTTTAAATTTTTAAAATCAAAAATCAATGATATGTTTCAATTCACGTGATATATGTACATATAAACTTATTATACTAATACATATTTAAAACAATACTTATCTACACTATGTATGTAGGTATGTATTATATATGGATAAGTAAATAAGTGAAAAAATGTTGAACTTTCTCTGCGACAGTATAAATATTATTATGATAAACTCGAGTTATAAGAGCACTCAACGTTATAAGACGTTCTATTCAATTCCAGATATTTACGGGTACATTTGTGGAAAGAACGAAACAATTTCACATAACGGAAAATCTTGCCGGCCAGTTACATAAATCTAAAAATATAATTTTTCTTGGGATCATATAATATATATGTAGAAGTCACCTTGAAGAGAAATACCTCCACGCTCTTTCTTCCCAAGACCCTCACATAAGGCCACCATCCCCCCCAACGAATATATGTAGTCTGTTGACCTTTCCGTTAGGGATAGACGGTTGTCCAGTAAGGCCGGAACAACCGCGCATCTCTGCTAAAATAAAATAGACGCAAAAAAAAAAAAAAAAAAAAATTTTTTTTAAAGGAAAGGGAAGGGATTTTTTTTTTACCTTACTCTCATGGGCTCGGACCATAGTATTCCCCAACGGAGCACATTTTCCCGAAAGATTGGGTGAAAGTCTCAAAGGCCCTGAAAGCCCCCTTATCCGCAACCAAATTGCCATGGTACAAAGGGCCAATCAGAGACCCTCTGGTAGCTCTGAGGAGAACACTACGCTCCAAACCCATACCCGGACAGGACCACAGAATGTGATCCGCATCCTGCTCTGGAAACGAGCACTGGCAAACAGAAATGGCAGACAGACCCAAATAAGCCAATTTATGGTTAAACCTCCCACGACCAGTCAAAAATTGACTGGTCCGAAAAATTGGTGTCAACCAAGTTCGCTTAATTCTTACTGTGACTAGTGGAAAAAAGTTATATGTCTGTCTGCCTCGAGGCGAACGATCCCACCGATTCTGTCAGGCGTCAAAGGCAGTCTCTTCAATGCGTAACAGTAAGCTCCTCCAGTACTGGGGGTTGGCGTACTGTTCTCGGGTGGGTGAGGGCAAATGCATTCCCGCTACGACGGCGTCTGAATTTTCTCAGCTCTGGTCTGAATTTTCAGGTCCAGAGGAGGAACCCCAACAGAAGAACCATAAATGTTATTATGGAAATATTCAATTGAAACGAATGCAAATATGTACCCATTCATGCACAGCTAAAAATGCCCGATTCGAACCGGTCGGAATGGCATTGTTTTATACGGAACGGAAGCATAAATCAGCGAAGCAACGTATCATTTGAGGCAATTTTTCCGGATCGTTATGCGGTCTGTTCTGGCACCGCCGGAACGTTGGCCGCGTCGACTTCCACTCACCGGAACATCTCGTTTTTTACAACTTCCGGTTGTGCGGCAAGGGGGGGGGGGGATGGGGTTTTGTAGGGGGCTGCTTAAGTGAAAGCGGAAGGTGTTGTCTCGCGGGGAGCGTTTCCTCTGCCTGCTTATTAGCGAGGTTTCGCGGGGACGCTGATTTGTAAGAAAACAATGAACGGTGGTCAAACAGGCGATGTGGCCATTAGTTTTCTCGGCGCGCCGGCGCACTAATCACTTCCGGCGGCGCGCCAAAATGCCCACACGCATTTCCCAGCCAAAGCGGTGAAAAACGGCCACCGGCTGATTTATGGCCATTATCATCTTGCAAGCTTATGCAAGGCATGCGTTTCGATCATTTTAATTTTTTTTATTTAAAAAAGCTTTTTGTTTTTTTTTATTTTAATAGCTACTGGTCCAGTGACCATTATCTATTTTACACATTGTGCATTTTGTTAGTATTTATAAAGATTCTTTTATTTTAATGTTAGTGTTAGTGTTTAATGTAAGCATAATAGGAGAAAGAGCTCAAAAACCTATTTTCAATTCGTATCAAATGTTTATAATATATTTTACATAATTAAACACTTTTTTGAGTCAGAGATCGATCCGTCAGTTATGATGTGAAACATGTACGCTAAATTCAATAATGTCACGTAAGAACCAGTGCACGCAGAGAAGCATTGAAAGATGTACATATGATTGGTATAATAAGAAGAGATCGTAAGAGGAATACATGGGTAAGAAGCATGACCAAAGTGGCAGATATACATAGCAGAACGTGTGAAAAAGTTGAAGTGGCAATGGGATGGACATACATATAGCGAGAAGAATGAATGGGAGATGGAAGCGAGAAATACTTGAATGGTATCCGAGAGGATGTGAAAGAAAGCAAGGTAGACCGAGTGGACGGTTGGCTGATGAATTGAGAAGAATGTGTGGAGTCAACTGGATGCAGATTGCTCAAGACAGACAGGAATGGAAGAGGATTGGAGAAGCTTTCATCCAGCAGTGGATGGTGAACAGCTGAAAATGATGATGATGATGAATTTATGGATAAAGTATTGTGATCGTGTAAAAATTCGACCTCGAGATTTTGACTGATGTATCAGGTATTATCCCCTGATCACGTTTTCATGATTTCTGGAAAATGTCTGTATGCTGTGTGTCTGTGTGTCTGTGTACCTTGTGTATAGAATCGCGAATAACTCAAAAACCGTTTATCCTATTATGTACACTGAATCTTCATATTTATGTATATGTATGTTTTTTGCCGGTCATCAAATCGCTAGGCTTTCAAAAATTTTCGTCAACCGGGAAAGTCACCTAATTTTTGTGTAATCTTTGTTTTTCCAGCAAAACTATGATACACAATAAGCTGAAATTTTGCATATATCGTATGTGTAAAACGACCTTCAAAATAATATAATTTTTACATAATTTTTTCCACCGGAAACTCTTGGTTTTCGGTGTTTTTAACTTTTTATCCTAAACTATCAAGTTTGATAAAAATTCGAATGAAATTTCAAATCTATTATTTTTACGTAAGGTGTAAAAGATATTATGATTTTGGTCAACATCCGTTAACCGGAAGTGGCAGTTTTTTCGGCCTTTTAAATATTTGGTATCTTCATAATATTGTAATATTATAATCCTTAAAAAAT
The DNA here is from genome assembly GCA_022651745.1 of Parapsyche elsis. Taxonomy (NCBI): domain Eukaryota; kingdom Metazoa; phylum Arthropoda; class Insecta; order Trichoptera; family Hydropsychidae; genus Parapsyche; species Parapsyche elsis. The sequence goes on along the minus strand of JAGVSN010000005.1, from coordinate 4,270,895 downwards.
ATCTAGTTACAAAAAATAAATCATTAAAATCAGCCAACCGGAAGTTGGGTTTTTTTCTTTAGAAAAGTCAAAAATCTTGTTACTACGCAATATTTTTGAAACTACTTAATCGATCAAGCTGAAAGTTTATATTTATAATTTTCATATAAATTTAAGAGTTGATAAGGTTTTGATCAAAATCTGCCTACTTGAAGTGGTAGTCTACTCTTGTACGATTTTTTGTTTTTTTTTTTTAATTTTTTTCGGTCTTTTACATATTTTGAATCTTCATAATATTATAAAATTAGAATTATTATAGTAATGGTGAGTTAAAAGATAAAACTCATCAAAATCTGTATAGTAGAAGTGACGGTTTATCGTATTTCATATTATGCCTGCACACCGTGATTTCATATTATGCGTTCATTCATTTCTCGCTTACTCGATTAGTACTATTATTATCTACTATTTATTTATTTATTAACAGGCTTGAAAACCCAAATTATTTACAAACAAAAAATAAATAAATTATATTACATGAAAAATATTATATATGTATATAATAGCCGAAATCCGTCTGTCTGTCTGTCTGCTGATAACGCTCGCTGAAGAAAAATAATTAAAAAACCAGAATGAGTGGGCGATCGAACCCAGGACCCCAGGCTCGAGAGGAGTCACACTAATGCTATCCGCTATCGCCCTTGGTCAATTTAGTCCTTTTTTTTTTTAAACATTACCTATATACAAGCGATCGTGACTCTGCATTACCTATAAAAGGGATCGTGACTTCGCTAATAATACATAGATGGCACTATAAAAACTATTATTTTTTTGATTTTTACAAAATCACTTACAAAATTATAATTATTATATAGGTATATATAATAATTAATAATTATAATATAAATAGTAAAGTAAAAAAAAAAAAATCAATACCGTGCGATCAATTAGTGGAGATTGCTATAATACATAGATGGCGCTATAAAAACCATTATTTTTTTGTCACTTACAACAACTTACGATCTCTATTAAAAAGCGCTTTACGATATTTAAAATTCAGCGGACGTTGATATTCAACGGGCTTACACTAGTACAAATATATTATTACATATCAACATCCTATATAAGAGACATTTAAGCTTCAAAACAAAAAAAAAAATGTTAATATAGTAAAAACTTTACCATATGCTTTCAAAATTCTTCTCGAGCATCACGCTATCAAAATATGTCCACTATAAATTTCAGACGTGCATACAAACAACAACACAAATAGGCACTAGAATTCACAACTTCTCAATCTTATTGTAAACTGCACCGGGCTGATGTTGATATATATATTAGCGTAAGCGTTTGTCTGCCTGCCTGACTGCGTCATTGTGGTCACACTAGCATTGTTGTCTGTCATTATTATCTGTCAAAGTTCGTTCGGGTCATTAACGCGATTTTATGGTCATACACCAATTGAATCGAGGCACACTATAAAATTGTTTCACGCAATGTCAAGCGGACTGTGGGCTGTACTGTTATTGTAAAAAAACCAGCGCGCATGGGTCGGGGTTGGGGAGTGGGGTTAGAATCCGTCGTCATACGAAGAGTAAATGGGCTATATGTAATATATGTATGTATATATGTACTTGTATTAAATTGTATAAAAAATTCTTATTTAAAAAAAACTTGTTATGGGTTATAGACACACTGTTATGGGATGCACCCTAAATTGTGAAGCTTCGGGTGCATCCAAACTCCAAGCTCGTGGGAGATGTGCTTTGCTCACTCTAATTGCCTGCAGTTTGCGGTTAGTTGTTAACCGGATAGAGAGAGGTTGAGAGAGGGACAAATCTGCGTTACAACTGTCATCAGCCATGTCCTAGAATTCGCATTTAATTCCTGTGGTTAGCCACGAAATGCGGATAGTTCATTTTAAAACGAAACCCTAATTCCCAACGTGGTAAGTGTACACGTGCTAGCTTTCACAGGGAGCCAACAGGTGGAGACAGAGTTTGAAATAATTTTCAATTTACGGTTGCGATTTAAAATAATCAATATGTACAAGGTGAAATAATTTGTGTGCATATCTCATTTGAAAATTACACCAACAGTCGTTCTCCCGACAAATTATACATTGATTTCGTCAAATTTTAATAACAACACACACTTTCAAATCGGTGGCAATTTGTCATCACTGGGATAGGTGAAATTAAAAAAAAAAAACAGAAATAAATAAAACGAAGGCTCCAGACAATGGGCGCCTGCGAGATTAACAAACAACAACAACAGCTGCGGTGGACGCTCGACTATCAATTATGTCCGGTGTCGTGAAACGTGGATATTATTTTCATTTTCGCTTTTTTCCTCTCTTTTCATTTTTATCATTCTTACTGTTTCGCGTAATTATATTTAGTGACAGTTGATTTATGCGGACAATAGAGGGGTTGGTGTGGGTGGGTGGTGGTTTAGGGGTTGGTGTGAGGCGGTCGTTAGGGGTGCGTGCCATGGCAGCATTAGGTACCCCTATTGAGCTGTTGGCCGACACACTTCTGGGTCCAACACTAATCCCACGCGGCTCCGGAACGGACCATTAAAATTCATATTTCACGTGCGCTGAGCATGAAAGTTAACCCATGACCGAATTCGATCTCCCACCGTGAATTTTTCCACGAAATATGCCAGCTAATTTATGTAGCATCAGTCAAGGGACAAGAATGTGTCGATTTAAATTCAACGTTTAAATAGCGTGTGGACCACACGGTTATATTATATTTCTTATAGCGGTGTGCCCCGTAAGAAGACGGTGGATGCTCCTTTTTGTACAAATTTTGCAATTTTCGAAGTAAGACTTCTTTTCGCTCGGTAGAGTAAAAACGGTTCATCCAACGTTCCATACAAACGGAGCGAGCGATAAGCTGTAACGCATATTCCCACTCCTTCAGTTTGGAGGTAAGCTATTGCCTCTCTCTTACTCTTACGCGTTCGTGCGATAGAGAGATCCGCCCCGAAAATTCGAGCGTCCCCTCTGCGCCCCGCACCGCCTCTCAGTGTAGTAAAAATGTTTCATCGAAGCGTGGTACGACACGAAAACCAGTAACGGCCAGTGGCCAGCGGGTACCCCCACTCCTCGGCTAGACGTCAGGTACAGGTCGCGCAGCGAGAGTTGAGACGTGCCACACATACACACATTGCGCGTGTGTAGTGTCTGTGAATAGGTGAAATAATACATGCAACAATAACTTTCACGCGCCTACACGTTGCGAGTGTAACAGAGACACTATTGTTTTGTATATTTTTGTTTTGTGAAATACAACATGTTTCTTCAATCAAATCATTATCAAAATGCATATGTGTGTATGTGTGTGGCTCGCCTCAACTTTCGCTGCGAAATCTGTAGCAGTGAGTCATTGTGTGAGCATTTAAAACCACATTTGTGTACACAATTCTTTCACATTCACATCTGTATTCCTTCTTGTACATTGCACTTGCTTTAAATTGCAAATAAGTTTTACTTCAACAGTGAGTAGCGGCTACACACTGCGATTTTTGAAGTAAAACTTCTATTGGCACGGTAGTGAAAATCGTTTCGTGTCGTTTCTATACAAACTGACCGAACGGAAGGGTTAAACGATATTTCCGTCTCTCTTTCTCTTCCGCGTTGATGCGAGACAGAGTTAGCTATCCACGGCCCGTACCGCCCCTCGCCCTCAAAATTTAATCGCTTTTATCGCTCCATTGTTTGAGCAAAATGTGTGCAATGTTTTGAAGTCCTTTACACATAACCTATCCTCCGCTGCAAAGAAGTTTTACTTCTATAGTGAGTAGCGGCTACACACTGTGATTTTTTTTTAAATTAACCGAGTGTACCGTTATTGAATGGATGTATAATAGCTAAAATTGATTGAATGGTTGTATGCCCTTAAAAGTTTTGACTGATCAATACACCGATAAAAAAATTTCGTTGTTGGTAATGCCAGCGTAACCAGAAAGACAGACCTAGATTTTACGCTATTATATTGTTACGTGACCACATGACTTACATGCACTATACTTTGTATAAGCCATATCGTATACATATGTATATGTACTATACTCTCTTGTTTCATCATTTATAAATTAAATTGACTTTCAAAAATATTAGCAATAATATGTACATATGTATGTATATCTTAGTCTTTCACAACACTATCAATTTACAATAAATACTATTATAAAGTATGCTTCATGGTCATATTTATAAAGTCATTGTTTACGTAGTATTGTAGTCCCTTCCTTAAATGCTGAAATCAAACAAATATGAATATTTACTAACATCAATTGTGTGCGAAGCATTTGTAATCGGTTATAATTAAACGAGTTATTTAAATGACACAAGATTATGTCCCAAGGTCAATTATTGTGTACTTAAACTTAATCATTTGTAATTACTATCCAAACATTCTAATTGAATTGCAATAAAATTGTTAATCATTAAACTAATATGTGAAATGACGATAGCTTTCTGTATATAAAGCCATTTCAATCTAAACTAAACTCACTCTGAATTTGTAATTCGAATTCTCTCATTATAACTTTGTACTATCGTAATCTCTATATCTTTTGTCAAATTAAAAATTATAGTGTTATAAAATTTAAAACAAGTTTTATAATTTATCCTACCGACTGACATTCTGCCAATCTTTCCCCGTAAAAAAAATGGTGGCACCAGTGGGATTCTTCTGCAAACAACTGGACATCACAGAAGGACTCAGAGCTTCGAGCATCTTTTGTAATTCCAGGTGGATTCCAATCCTTCGAACGTGCAAGAATCCAACTATCAATCTTCTCGACTTTCCTATTTGAACAAGCCGAGCAAGATACTAGCTGAATAACAAAAGAAATACTAGCCCCAGGTGGAATAGCAGTCCGTGCGCCGTCGCTACGTCTACACCCTGGCGAGCCAAACCTCTTTAAAAATCAGCAAACAACCCGAGGTCATCATAAGACTTCATACTGCGGAACGAGAAAACCAGGATAACAAGAAATAGATGATAAAACTCCATGAGTCCCTTCACATTGTAAGCATAAAATCAGCAAACTTTACTAATGTTTTCTGTAATTAAATTTTTTTATACTAACTTTTATTCACATTCAAAATGGCAGAGACACCATTATCCATTTTAACAAAATTCATTACTTCTTTCGATAGAAATAAAAATGAACTTCCCTCATTCATTAGGAATTGCGACAATGCAATTAACCTAACATCGGAAACACAGAAACCGATCATATTTGCATTTATCCAGTCCAGAATCACTGGTAAAGCAAATCTAATCACCAGCAGACGGGAATTAACTAATTGGGCAATATATGTATGTACATACATATAAACAATTTTATCAAAAGTTTTAATCGACTATTAGTTGAATTATAATCATTTCGACAAAGATCGAGTGAAACAGTAACTACGTTTACTCAAAGGATCGAAGAACACGACAGTAATCTAATTAGGTCCGTAAAAACCGAAACGACAATTGCTTCAGATTTTTCAGGAAAACCATCCATAGTTTCCCTTCAATCGTTCATGTTAGGCATATTACCTCAATATCGAACAAAATTCATGCTCCCTTCAAGCGTTCATGTTAGGCATATTACCTTAATGTTGAACTCTCTCAATCAACCCTAATCAATAACTCAAAAGCAATGCATGTGAATTTTAATCCGGAAATTCCCATAACCAAATCACCATTGTTCTCTAAATCCTCGGTTGGTTCTAAATCTACTAAATCCTCAAAACTATATTATGAATCAGTGAAATCCGTATGTAAACGAAAATATTTTGGTCCTAAATTATTTAAACGAGCTAAATCGATTACAAAATCTTTCAATTCAAAGTATTCCCCTTAGGATCATATGTTATCAGGATCACTTACAAGTGAATCCGATTTCGAAAAATTTTTTAAATCTATAACCCAATCTGTAACCCAAGTTTCTAGCTCAAATAATCTTCAAAATTCTAAATCACGAATCTTTAATCTCGAAACTACACAGATCATATTTATAGATTTAAAAATTTTTTGTAATCGATTTAGATTTAGCACGTTTAAATGATTTAGGACCAAAATATTTTCGTTTACATACGGATTTCAGTGATTCATAATATAGTTTTGAGGATTTAGTAGATTTAGAACCAACCGAGGATTTAGAGAACAATGGTGATTTGGTTATGGGAATTTCCGGATTAAAATTCACATGCATTGATTTTGAGTTATTGATTAGGGTTGATTGAGAGAGTTCAACATTGAGGTAATATGCCTAACATGAACGCTTGAAGGGAGCATGAACGATTGAAAGAGTTCGATATTGAGGTAATATGCCTAACATGAACGATTGAAGGGAAACTATGGATGGTTTTCCTGAAAGATCTGAAGCAGTTGTCGTTTCGGTTTTTACGGACCTAATTAGATTACTGTCGTGTTCTTCGATCCTTTGAGTAAACGTAGTTACTGTTTCACTCGATCTTTGTCGAAATGATTATAATTCAACTAATAGTCGATTAAAACTTTTGATAAAATTGTTTATATGTATGTACATACATATATTGCCCAATTAGTTAATTCCCGTCTGCTGGTGATTAGATTTGCTTTACCAGTGATTCTGGACTGGATAAATGCAAATATGATCGGTTTCCGTGTTTCCGATGTTAGGTTCATTGCATTGTCGCAATTCCTAATGAATGAGGGAAGTTCATTTTTATTTCTATCGAAAGAAGTAATAAATTTTGTTAAAATGGATAATGGTGTCTCTGCCATTTTGAATGTGAATAAAAGTTAGTACAAAAAAATTGAATTACAGAAAACATTAGTAAAGTTTGCTGATTTTATGCTTACAATGTTAAGGGACTCATGGAGTTTTATCATCTATTTCTTGTTATCCTGGTTTTCTTGTTCCGCAGTATGAAGTCTTATGAAGACCTCGGGTTGTTTGCTGATTTTTAAAGAGGTTTGGCTCGCCAGGGTGTAGACGTAGCGAAGGCGCACGGACTGCTATTCCACCTGGGGCTAGTATTTCTTTTGTTATTCAGCTAGTATCTTGCTCGGCTTGTTCAAATAGGAAAGTCGAGAAGATTGATAGTTGGATTCTTGCACTTTCGAAGGATTGGAATCCACCTGGAATTACAAAAGATGCTCGAAGCTCTGAGTCCTTCTGTGATGTCCAGTTGTTTGCAGAAGAATCCCACTGGTGCCACCAATTTTTTTACGGGGAAAGATTGGCAGAATGTCATTCGGTAGGATAAATTATAGAACTTGTTTTAAATTTTATAACACTATAATTTTTAATTTGACAAAAGATATAGAGATTACGATAGTACAAAGTTATAATGAGAGAATTCGGAGTACAAATTCAGAGTGAGTTTAGTTTAGATTGACATGGCTTTATATACAGAAAGCTATCGTCATTTCACATATTAGTTGCAATTCAATTAGAATGCTTAGAAAGTAATACTTATATTTAAGTTTAAGTTTAAAATGTTTAAGTACAAAATAATTGACCTTAGGACATAATCTTTTGTTATTGAAATAACTAGTTTAATTAGAAGCGATTACAAATGTTTCGTTAACAACTGATGTTAGTAAATATTCATATTTGTTTGATTTCAGTATTTAGGAAGTGATTATAATATTACGTACCCAATGATTTGGTAAATATGACCATAGGGCATATTTTATAATATGTAGTAGTGATTGTATGTAAGTTGTTAGTATCTTGAGAGACTAATACAGATATATATGTACATATGCTATTGTTAATATTGTTGAAAGTCAATATAATTTATAAATTATGAAACAAGAGAGTATAGATATGTACGTTATGACTTATACAAAGTATAGTGCATGTACATATGTATGTCATATAGTCACAAGACATGTGGTCACATAACACTATTAGTCTTTTTATTTATAACAAAACGGTAGATTTCATTATAAATAGATGTCTTTTTGACGCCCTAATTTTCAGCGCCATGGGAATATTATGAGTGGATTTATTAATTTTAGTAATTTTTAGAGAGTTTCATGTCAAAATCTAATTAGGAAACAGTCTGAAACAATAACAGAAAATATTACTTTGTTAAACATGGTAATTTTGGTATTACAATGTTTTTTATAGTTTTAAAGTAAAACGTAACAACTTTTTATTTCTGTAGGTATAAAATCAAACTAATTAATCGAAAATAATGGAGTAAAATTTTAAATTGATTTGGAAATTAATGTTAAAATCGTATAAAAGCAGACTGATTTTCAACATTTTACTTTATTACTAGTTTATTTTTAATTAAAGACTATATATATGTTTATTTTTTGTTTGGATATTCATATTATAACTGTATATGTAGAGGGTAGAATTACATCTACCTTTGTATTCAAAGGATCACGTTTCGAGCTTTTCATTTGAAACATTTGAAGCACTGCAGTTTTATATACAATGCAAATTAAGTACATACATACATAGGTGCATGCATGAAAAACTTCACACCTCAGACGCTTCGATTGAAGCCTATCAGATGCGAACACCCTTTGGTAACGCGATACTAATTAATATGTCAATATGACTTAGTGGGATATTTAATTTTTTAACGCGTAGCTCACAAAATGTTAGCAATATCAAATTGCACGCAATACGTTGTAGAAACGTCCGTTGAAAGTCTCGAGGCGAAGACTTTTATTCCGCGAATGCGATTAAAATATTTTCGACTCTTTCTACCTTCATTTCTCCTGGGCACGCTTCGTTTCGCGATTTTACGCTCGTACTATTTCCAGTGGAAGACAGTGGAAGTGAAGGGAAATAAAAATGAACGAGTTGATTTAGAAGCCGCGCGAAGCCGGGACTGCGTTTTTTTTTCATTTTTTTTATTTTGCACTGTGCCATGCCGCCGCTTCTATATGTATGCATGAAATACGAAAATCTATTTCAGGGCGTATGAATAAAAAATCAGGCGAAATGATAACACCGTGACAAGCGTCACAGCCTCTCACATTTTTGTATTATTATTTGGAAGTGGAGGAGAGGAGGGTGAGCTGCGAATATGCTTCTTCAACGTCGCACCAAGTGTGCACGGAGGAAAAAAAGGCAAATATTTTTTGGCGTTCTGTCGATTTTAATTCTGTTAAAATGACATGTGTCGATCAAATATTCATATTGCGACCCTCGTGTATAGTATTTTCCTTTGTTTGAATTTTAGAATGTGCGTGGTAGACTCACACTATGAAATGTTGAACTTCGTTTATTCATTAGGACAAATCAAATTCACGTGCTATCGATTTGTCTCCCACTCATATTAATTTCGAAAGATTGAACATATGTAGTTTTTAGGCCCAACATCTCGCTGTGCTTAAAGAAGAAGGCTTCTGACTAATGTGTGTCGTACGTGATGTGAAACGTAGATGCTGAGCTCAAGAATGCTACGCAAGATCCAGTGCGCACAGAGAAGCACGGATAGATGCATGTTTTTGGAATTACACGAAGACATCAAAAGAGGAATGCATGGGTGAGAAGCATGACCAAAGTGGTGGATATAGCAAAACGTGCGAAAAAGCTGAAGTGAATGTTCTGGACATATAGCGAGGAGAATGAATGGAACATGGACGTTAGAAGTACCTGAGAGGATATGCAAGAAAACAAGGGAGACCAAACGGACGATGGGCTGACGAATTGAGAATAATGTGTGGAGTTAAATGGATGCAGATTAAAGATGAACAGAATTGGAAAAGGATTGGAGAAGCCTTCATCTAGTCGTCGATGGTGGACGGCTGAAAATGATGATGATATACATATGTACATACATACATACATATAAACTGATATTGCTCAATTTTCATGTGTTTTCGCATGACTTTCGCGTTGAGTTGCGTGAGTTGAAAATACGCCTTTAGTATACGTCTGTACATTATATGAATTTATTATTTTCGTGAACGCTTTCCATTTGCTTATAATAAACGGAGCTCGAACGAAATGGTTGACAGTTTGCAATCAGTGTGTTGTGTATAGGTATACGTTTTAACTTTTCGACGCGGCCACATCGCCTCGATCATTTGTCACGAGAACATCCTCCATTGTGGTGGCTGCTGATGATTTATGCGAACGATTTGATATGTTTTTCAGTTGGACAATTCGACGAACGCGACCATTGTGTTGGGGCCGATGGCGTTGACATCATCGGGGCGTTACCGGTGCGAGGTTTCAGGAGAAGCACCTCTCTTCCAGACAGTCTCAGACCACGGCGATCTAGCAGTCGTAGGTGAGTGCCGAAACTATTCAACCGAAGACAAATTTATAGCTAGTAAAAAAAATAACCATTTGCATTGTTTCTTCGTTAGCTTTGCCGGAAAATGGTCCCGTCATAGTCGGATCTAAGCCGCGTTATCAGATTGGCGATCACGTGCGCGTTAACTGCACGTCTGGTCAGTCGAAGCCTGCGGCGAAGTTGAGTTGGTTTGTCAATGGCGAACCGGCAAATATTGCCCTTCTGAAGGGTCCTTACATCATGGAGACCGACAACGAGTTGGAAGTCACCTCCTTGGGTCTCGAGTTTAAAGTCAGGCTGAAGCATTTCAGAAAAGGAGATTTAAAATTAAAGGTTCATTCATTATTAATCGATCATATTAAAATTGACTGTTGACGATCTCCGTCATTTGCACAGGTAGTTTTAGTAACGTGTAGACTATGCAAACATATGAGAATGCTAGATTGCGCAAGGCAAATAACGGGGATCGTCTGTGTGTACGAGTATGAGAGGCTTGAACTAATATTTTAGCAATGGAGATTTGTTTGCTTTTCCTATAAAATACACATATTTTTATTGGGCGTTGAAAATATACAAAAATTGATTGAAATTATAAAAAAGTCTAGTTCTACGTTAGTACGAGTGTGTATGTATGTATGTATGTGTATGTAGACGAAATAGTATGACCTATTTTTGCATGAGTTTTCCTTGTAAATTAAACGTCACCTTAACACCCTTATATCAATCAAGTTAATCGCAGTTCGAGCATGTAACGAACACGCCCCTAATGAGAGTTTTCTTTCCACTTTGTTTTTCATTTGCTCCGTGAACGTGTACGGATGCTCGTATACAGCGAGAATTTTTTTTCAATTAAGACTTATTTAGACCAGAAAGCGACCATTGTGCGGCGTATTCACATAACATGTTCTTTTCGTTTTGTGTTAATGTACAGTGTTTAGCAACAATAGCGACTGTTTACTGGAAAAGTAATGAAGAGAGCGTACAAGGCGAGAGACAAAAGAGTTACACAAAGACGAGAGAGGTCGCTTCCACCAGCAATTCCAGAGCAGACAGGGTTCAGGCCTCGTCCATAAGCAAGGGAGTATCATCAGCCTCGTGGATTTTCCACTCACCTGGCAGATTGTGGATACTCACCCTGCTCATCACCCTGCACGGCAGGTAATTTCAATAGGCTCATACTCCAGGGGCCTTTTTATTAGCTAATTATTTTCACTATTATTATTATATTCAAATATTTCATATGTATTTTTTAAATTCCCATTACATAAATCCTAAATAAATAAAATCATAAATCCATTTTTAGAATAATATAATGGTTTATTAAAAAAATCATTTGATTGGAAGTATGTACATACATATGTATGTCTCTCATACGAGCATGAATATTAACATTTGTTTGTATTTTTTGACAGTTGAAATCAGTTTTCGCCAAAAGAAGAGAAGATATATTGAAATCCGCCCTATTCATCGTATTAGTGAAAATCCAAAGAATCAAATTTTCGTATATATTAAAGTTAGAACAATTTATTAACAAGTGTTACCGTTGCTTAAGTGACTAAAGGTGTAAATTAAAAATAAATAAACGTATTTATCAAGTACACGCGAGATCATCAGTGTGCGTTTTGTGAATGTATTGTGTGATATAATACTTTATTAGCATTGAATGCAATTTAACTTTTGGAATGATGAGTGATGGATAGTTTTTTTTCCCTTTTTGAAAATTAAACCATTTATAAATATTATTCATATATATATGTAATTATATAAAAATTGTATATTAAGGGTTCTAGGATGAATGGCTAACTCCCTATAAATCTGAAACGACTAAATGTCAGTTTTATCCAGGCCCCTATTATTATTAAAGTGTATTGTTTTGATTTGAAGTATGGCGCAAACTGAAATAATGTAATAGAGAAAATATTGTATAAATATTATGTGCCAATTAGATGTGTTACGGACTGAACTTACTATTATTTAACATTCTTATGTAAATGGTAAATGCGTGGAGCTTAAATTGGCTTTAAGTTATTGTTTCCTTTTTTTCTTATTAATTTTTCTCAATAAGTATGTATGTACATATGTACATATATTACATTTATATCGTTGATTACGTGGTGATCAAAATTTCAGTGCTTAGGACGTACCGAAAGATGTGAAAGAAATATGAGGGTCGCATAACTTTCAATGGTTTTTGGTTTTGGATCGTGCTGGGGATGCGAAGGAAGTTTTCCTCAAAACTTACGTGGGATTTAAGGAAGATCTAGTAATGGTTTCCCAATATAACTAGATTAGGACCGAAAGAAGGCCGAAATAGAGCACGAAAAATTCGTAGGATTTTCATAATATTGTTGTTCAACTTGATCTCACTAATACATTGAAAACATACAGCTGATTATACCTTGTTTTTGTCGTATATTTAAAGATAATTTTCTCTGAACAAATATTGCTAACGGAAGAAATATATCCGATGATGCACCATTCTTGTTCTAATAATGTATTAGAATTAGAGTATAAATAAAAAAGTCATAAATACTGAGATTGAATATTTAATTTGAATAAAAAGATTAATGTTTAGTTTATTCACACAAATCTTTCATTCTACACAATATTGAGTTTTCAGTTGTGGGTTTATTTTGGTGATAAAACTAAGCGTTTAAAATTAAGTGTTTATTGCCTGATGATTATAATTTATTTGGACAGCATATTTGACTTTATAGCAATCTACATACATAAGTTCTTAGATTTCAGTTTGCGCGACTGCAAATTATAAAATGTATAAATTTGTTAAGCCATTTCTTAAGTATTTGCATTATAATTTTTTTAACACAATCATTTGAAGATACCTCAAAATTTGTTATACATATTAACTTAAACATATCTTTTTATATGCCTACATACATACATATGCGCATAAACGAGAAAAAAATTATCATAAATTAACCATATCTCAATATGAAAGAGAAAATCTAGTCATCTTTAAATTTCGATGTGTTCTAAATTTTTAGAACTGCTACGGTGATAGTGTTAATAATAAAATTAATAAATCATGCTATTTTCATGGATATTTTTGCGTCTGTAAATAACGAGTCCTTTGTAATGATTACGAAAAATATCAAAGAAAGTTGTGATTTTCCTAGAGTTGTATAAAAAAAAAAAATATATTTAGATAGTGAGTAATTTGGGAGACCCATACAATAATGCTCTTCTAAAAAAAACACATACAATGAAAAGTGTTTCACAATAAGACAAAAGTTTAAAAGACTATTTCATTAATGATGAATTTAACTACATATTACATTCAAGTCTGTGTGTCATTTTTAAAAAAAAAGTATTCTTGGGTTACTCAATAAATAAATTAACCATATTTTAAATTGTACAGAAGTATGTAATTTTTTCTCGAAAAAAATCTTATTAAAAATATATAATTTAATGTGACGTTGCCGTTTGTAAATTTGTATTTGATAATAAAATATTAAAAATTACACAATCCAATATCATTTAGTAAGTCTGGAAGTAGGTACATACAATTATATTAAACCTACTATAAGTGCCGATCAAATGATACGATGTGATCCTTATCTTTTTATTTCCTTTCTCTTCAAAACGTACTAATCGGCACAGCCTCAAAAAATATATTTTTATCATCCGATTTGTATTATTTTAATATACATATGTATGTATACTCACGTGGTAATTAATACCGATTTACGGTTCAACATCCTGTCAGAAATATATTAAAAGTTTCAAAAGGAATATTATTTATTTTCAAACGCACGTTTGTTTGTAGCCGTTTATACCGGCAGAATCAACGTGTATTTTATTCGGTACACGTATGCAAGTTAAATTCAGCTGAAAATTTTAACAAACATTCAGTGGGAAACGCGTGTAATTCGTGTGCCGGAATAATCGCAAACGAGCGATTGTATCGCCTCAGAGTTTGTGTGTTTTCCGCACACGGCGAGCAAATAGCGCGGATTTAGAAATGAATTCAAAGTTTCCGGGACGTGGTGTGTGTTTGTGTGCGCGCGCGCGCGAAAGGGAGTGAAGATACCGGAACCGGATTAATTTATTTGCCCGGAGAGAAATATGTCGGTTATCTGTTTATTCCATTACGGAAGCACCTTTGTATGGCAACCGCGATAACACCGCTAACATTATGACCGCGTAAATTCGATTGATAGCCATCTCTAATCGAATGAAAAAATAATGTTATAATATTAAATTGAATATGTATATGTATGTATTGATTTTATTTATTTAATTAAAATTGCTTGAAAAGCTAATTACAAACGAAAAAGTAACCTAAAGCTAAAATTACGAAATAAACTTAATTATCTATTAGCACTTGCACATACAGAGGTGTTGTTTTAAGGCTGCCAGGAATCTATCATTTTGGTTTATTTGTTTAAGACCATCTGGCAGTCCATTGTATTCAACAACATCCCCGTACAAGATACTTCTTTTAGTATCAAATTTGTGAGCGATACTTTTCGTATGAAAAATTCAGCTATATTGGTTAAAAATTCTTGCGGCGATATCTCACACATGTCATTTGGTATTTAGATAATATTTTAAATGTAATTGCGATACACTCTCCACGAGATTTTGGAAGTAGAAAAATAATTGTGGGAACGTTGTTACAGTCGCGTTTTCGCATAAGAATTCTCCGGCGTGGAAACGCGTCTGCTTAACATACAATTTATTTTTGTCGGCCGACCACAATGAAATTTCATTAATCCACCTTTTATATCGGCGAGATAATAATGAATGCTGGAAATGTTCCGGAGCTCAGGGCCGAGATTGTGATTTCTATTAAGGGGAGAAAAAGGAAGAAAAAAAAAGGCAAACGGTGGGTAAACCGTAATTCATCACCCCACGAACGGTGAATGTTGAGCGACATTTTTCCCTCTAATAAATTCGAACGAATGTTTTCAAAGACGGATTTAATAAGCCTAAAAGCCTTTTCAGCGAAATTTTTCTCTTTCCGGCGAAAAAATATCCATTGATCGCAAAAACATTGATCATGATCGGCCATTTCCACAACTCAAACACCGTTCGATAATTATCTAAAATTATTTCGGTTCGCCTTTATTCAACGCCGACGAAATTCTCGTCATTTATTTTCAAACGAGCAGTAAAAATGTGCTTCGTAATTAATACACGAATGTTCGTTACAAGTTTCATGTACACATATTTTCAACGAGAGCGAATTGTTTGATCTTTATTGCTCGAATATTCAGAAGAACTTAAAAACAAGGTAAGTATAAAATCAAATGTAAACGTTGTAGTCTCATTATAAAGGTAAGCTATTTCGACATCAAAGAGTGATTATTTATAAACGTAAGAAAATTGATTATTAAGCAAATTTCATTTTCATTGTATAATTAATAAATAAAAAAAAGGAACACTATCCGAAAAAAAAAAAAAAATATTGCATTGATGGTGAAATTAAATTTTTAAAAAATACTTTTAATAATATTTAGAAACTGAAACATAATATATTACAAAAGGAAGTCGGCATTTAATTACTCTATAAAAGCGTTTCTTTTAATTAATTATAGCAATAATTCGTCTTAAATGAGGAAATGTAGGAAACCATAATAAAACTTACGGTATCCACCCTAAATGGGGGAAAAAAATACATTTTTTCCCTTCAATTTAAATTTAATTATTTTTTTGTAGAGCAAGTACCGGCAGACTCATAAATTGAACGATACTATTCAAATGGAACATTCCCCGAAACAATATTTTTTTTTTTTTTTTCATAAATTAAGAAGAAAAGCCTTTTGTAGCAGACATTGTTGTTACGCAAAACTTGAATTTATTACGAATCTCATTCCCAATCTCTCAAGAAGCGTTTCCAAGCAATTAATAATATAAATATGCATTGACACTATTGCTAACATATTCGTATAGGCATAAAATTTATACGACTACAGAAAGCACTGCATTTATTTAGGTCATCAGAAACTACCTTCTGAATTTTAAAAGGCTTGCGAGTTTAAAAAAGCCAGCGAGTTTGTTTCGCACATGTCGCGTGTAGGGTCACCATTAATCCGACAAAAACGTGGGACACCGCCTAATTAGCATCTTTTGTTTGCGGACGAGCATATTCGGTATATCACGCTCGTTGCTGAAAAGCACCCCAACCCTCACTGACTCAACTGGAATATAATATGTATTCAGAACATTATTAACGAAATTAAAAAAAGTAACAAAAAACAATGCATGCTCTATTGTGTAGAAAAACCCTAAATTATGAAACAAATATGAAATAAAATAAAATAGCTCTACATTGACTATGCTACATTATTATGTGCTTTACATTTATACTTCCACATAAACTAAAATATGTTCAGATTCAGTTGTATGTAGTACGTACGGTTGGACCAACTTGCAACATATGCGGTTGCACCGTATCAAGAGGCTGCAGCTTTATTTAGTTACACTTTTTTAAATTTTATTTTTCAGTGGCTTGCCATTGCAAAATGTCCAATTTTCGCGCGAATAAACGTTACTAGAGATAGCCGCCATACAAAATTATGCGCATTTTAGTTCCGGGCCATGGAGCCGTAACCGCGGAAAAATGTTTACTCGCCCGACACATACGACATACTGAAAACAGGATAGCAAAAAAAAAAAAAAAACATGTCTATTTGCCAAGTACAAACCTTTGAGTGTAATATCAAAAAGTCTAGCGAAAAATTTGCTTTCAAAAAGTGATATAATATCCGAAATACTACCATGAACTACGATAGCAGAATTTTCACTGGCTTTTTTGTGCTTAATTAATAATTATTGAAGAAATAATACCCAATGTATGATTAGTGTGGGATTGTTATAATTTTCAACGCTTCACAGCCTGAAACCAGATTACAACTGGTAACATCCTGGAGTGCAGCGTTTACAGTTCAGCTGACCATTTCCTCTCAATGTTGAGTAGGATTTCAACGTTTCACGATGAGCCAACTGTAACAAGTATGTATATATGTATGTACATATGTACATACATACCTTAACATTGTTCAGTTGGCACTTCGTGAATCGTTGAAATCCGACTCAACTATCTATTATATACTACATAAGTATTCATGCATGTACAATATAATATGTACACGATATATAATATATAACTTTGTTTGAGTCTTTCATAATTGAAATTCATATAAACGAATAATACAATATAACAAAAAAAGATGCGCGCGAGAATATCAAGATATTTATTTAACCTTCTTAACCAAATTTCCTATATGTCACAGATCGCCTGTCCTCCTTCCTTTTCTAAGTCTTCGTGATCAATTTAATATATACGGCGAGCTGTCAACCCTCTTTAGTGGAGAAAGGTGGAAAAGGGCTTCATCACAATGTACCATCACGTGCGTTTTTCCTGGTCGTGGTGGACATCTGGCGTGCACTGAATTCAAGAGTGAAGATCCACAATGAAAGATATATATGTACATACATACTTTCGAACGAAATAAGATTTAAAACAAATAAAACACACTCGACTATTTTTGAAGCAAACAAATATTTATATTTTATTTCTCAACGTACATATTTCATTAATATTAAAATAGATATTTCGGAAAATGTGTAGTTTGAAAATTTGTCTGAAAAAGTCTGCTTGAGAGTTAAATATTAAAAGAAAATAATTATCATACAAAATATGATGAATTTATCAATAAAACGAGTACGTAATCATTACCTAAATTTTAGATTTATTTGTATAAATATGAAGCGAATCATTTTATCGATAGAAATTACTCGTTGGACCGGGCGGAAATTTTAAGTCCAACGTGACGTGACGCAAATAAATACGCATACAAGTTTGGTATTTAATAAAACCCGAACAGGAAATTAAATTCGGATAAATTTTGCTTTTCACCGCTAGAGGGAATACGCATCGGCTTTTTGGAAAATTTATCGGTGAAAACGCACAGATCGAAAAACAATTGCCTGTCTACTTATTTTTTGATTTATTTCGATTAAGCGTGCGTTTTTCCCCCATCAATATTTACAAATGGCATTTGCTTGTCGCAAGGTCGGAAGAGCCCTAGGGGAGTTTACCCCGTAATGAGGCCGTGATGCAAACAAATTACGGAAAGCTCCTGGCGTTCACCTCGAGCCACTCGGTGAATTTATCTCTCGTTTTGGATTCGGGATGAGATCCTGAAGGATCCTCGGGGTGCCTGGCGTCTTAAGCCGGGGCGAAGAGTTGACAAATGCCCCGCTAGGAATGCCGATATCACACAACACACATATTCCACAAGTATGTGTACCAAACGTTTAAAGATAAATACACATATAGGAAAATACTATCTATGTACATAAAAATATGGAACCCCATTAACAATCACCTGTCAAAAATACCGATGAAAAGCCGATACTTCGTGGTAATTGGTTGGAGGTTCGTCATACGATACTGCATATACATACGTACATATGTACAATATAATTGCTGTCAATCGACAGTATCGTGACGAAAGATTGAGGAACGCTAGTAGTTTACATGGAGCGTCATTTATCAACAGCGTTTCTAGTGACGTACGACGTGATGCTAGTTTGTCTGTGTGGCGGTTTTGAGTTTCGCGGATTTATTAACGACCGTTTCGTGGTTTTGCACAAATTGTACTGCGAAGTCAGAGGAAAATTAGCGACGTTCGCATATAATCCAACGTTCTGTTTATATACCAACCGAGTATGTACATACATATGTGTAGATGGTGCACAATGTAATAAATTTAATACCTACTCGCTTGTTTTCCGCGGTTTGCGTTCGCGAATTTGTTATTTTATAGCAATTTTTTTTGGACATAAGGTATAGAATCTGGAATCCAGCTTCAAAGACATATTTCCTTATAATGGCTTTTCGCTAGAATGATCGCTTAACGCCGCCGTTAACCTTTTACACTCTGATTAATTTTCAGCTTTGCAGGTATGTTGCGAAATGTGAACGTACATATGTATCTATACATATGTATGAAATCATTAATAATTGTCTATAATAGAGAGTTCAAGGGAAGTTCTGCAAATTAAGTGTAGCGGCAGGTATTGATAGAAATGCATAGGTTCTTAGTTAGGCAAACAGATACAATAATTTTATGTTTTATGTTGTGATTAGTCTCATTGACTCAATTTTTTATTTATTAATACTTAACATTAGGTACATTTCCGTCATTTTGCAATAATATTAGCATTGGACCGTCAAATATTCGTTAAACTTTTATAAACTAAAATATTTCTTAAACTTTAAAGTCATTCCGAGCAAAAGCGGTGTTGTTATGTTTTTACTTTATCCTAATCGGATAAAGTATTGTGATCGTGCGAAAATTCGACCTCGAGATTTTGACTGGTTTGTATCACGTATCGACGCTCTGATCACGTTTTTGTCTGGAAAATGACTGTATGTACAATGTTGGGCGGATGTGTGTAGAATCGCTATTACTAAAACAATATTAATCCTATCTCACTGAAATGTCGTATTTATAAGTTTGGTCATTACAATCCATAAGACTTTTAAAATTTTTAGTCAACCGGAAGTGATACTTTCCCTTAAAATTCACCTAATTTTCTTTTGTTTTTGGAAGGTTTTTCTAACAAAACTGTCATATACATATGTATGTATGTATGTACATATGTACCTATGTACGTATGTATGTACATTAAGCTGAAATTTTGGTTTTTTTTTTAATTTTTGATAGCAAAAGCTTAAAAATTGTTAAAAATAGACATACATACGTATGTTTATCATACTATTCTATACATCAAAATGATGTGTAATCAATACTATCACCCGAGTAGACCGTATAACATTTTCATTGCTTATTTTATTGAACAGCAAGTTAAAATAATTAAAATTTTCCTTTTAAAATGCATTCAGGAATACCTATGTACATATATACATATATGTAAGTGATAAGTCGATATTGAGAATTTGCATCCAATTCAAATCGCGTAATTGGAGATTTAGCTTGACGAAACTTGTTCCAGTCGAAATTTAGGGCAACACTAGCGGATTTAAGCTCTGTCTTATATGACTTCGCGTTTCAATGTCGGTTTTGGTGTTCGGTTCCGGTTTGAAATGTCAAGAACAAGTGTTGGGCCCTGCGGCGTGATTTAGAGCCAAAGCACACGTTTGTAATGCGCCGTGCAGAATTAATGATGCGTGCGTGAATATTTGGCTGTTCGCGCTCAAACGCTCGCAACAACACACAGATAACATATTCACAGACAGTGTAAAAGCTCTCAAAGGAGAACGAGAACTTGACACTCTACAGACGGAGTCGTGTTCCCTCAGAATAAGCTCGCCTTTCCGATTAATAATTGCTAGGCCATTTATTGTTGCTCAAAATATATCATCAGCAGCGGTTTCATTGCTGAAGGCGATCAAAGAAGCCACTTGATACTTAAGCTCGATCGTACGAGTTAGTGTTTTTCGATCAAATTCAATTACAATTTAATCTACAAGTAGTCGTTGTTAAAGTGAACCCTAGCCCCTAAATACTATGATGTAATAAGTTAAAAGTGATATTCACTTATATTCAGTCCCCCGAGTATTAAAAAAATATATGTAGTGTCATTCGACCTTAAGATAGGTTGGCCATGATAATGTTTGTTTATTTCAACTAAAGCTTTATATATTATAGAGATAACCTTTTCTTGTTTATGATCTGTTATATGTGAAAAAATGAATCTGAAATCATGTGCAATAAACTGATTAAAATCTTTACTAACAAAATACAGAGAAATAATCATTTTGTTTAATATTGTATATTTTGAAAATATAACGCTTCTTAATCTATTCATATATGTATGTGTAATGTATGTATGTAGATATTATGTATGTATATGAATATTTGGGAAAAGTTTTTTCCGCATTTTTATTATTTACTAAGGCCAACTTATATCAAGAAAGATGTGTCGATATGCCACAAAAGCAGATTAATGCAAAGGACTATACATATAAAGCGAGACACGCTTTGAATACAGATTTCCCTGTTTATAGTAGATATCGATACGCGCGTATTTACACGACTTCGAAATACTCTTCATGGAAAATATATACATATATGTATATTTCTTTATACACAAATAATGCGTAAGATATTCGTTGCGTGAAAAAAATTATCCGCGTGCGTTTTTCCTCGACGCTTTTTCGAAAACTGGGAAAAAGTGCGAGGGCCGTTCAAAAGTGTGCGAGCGAAAAAAAAGGCAAAACAAAAAAAATCCGGGGGGGTATTCCAGAGAAAAACCATTCCGTTTTTTCCCTTTCTTCCGCTCATAAGTTTATTCGCCAGTGAAAGAGGCTTAACGACTCGCGAAAAAGAAATGAAAAACGATGAGAATCTTGTTTAAATCATTTTTGTCTCTTTGTCGGAATTATTTGTCACACACTCGCACGCGAATTCCATTCTCAGCTATTAATGCTCAAGTAATCAAGATAATATTATTGGAAATGTAAAAATGCTGTAACAATACAAGAGAAAATAAATTTACTTTTGCCATATTAATTACGACGATGAAAGAACACATTTTACGATCAACATTTAAATTGTAATTTATATCACCGAAAGTATTGGTATTAAAAGTCGGAAGTTTCGTCGGTAAATCGTTAATTGTTTAAAGGCCATTTGATGGAAGATCATTAGCTTTATTGAACAGTATAATAAATTACGCATCTTTAGAACCCTTTAAGGGTCGTAATATTTAATATTAATAATCATTATAAGCGATCATGACGATTCACCTATAAAATATCAAATAATCGACTCTTCAAAACAGTCGTCTCATTTTGTATACATTTCAACTAAATTATAAAGAAATAAACCCTTTTATCACTTTTTAATGATTTACTTTGATATTTACAATACATTTTATTTGATTACGTCTCATTACATACAAACATAGCGAGCGATAAATGGTTACGCATATCCCCCCGCACGCCCCTTGCCCACACCCACACGTCCCGCACCGCTCCTCAGTTTAGCAAAAACGTGTCATCGAAGCGTGGCACGACACGAAAACAAGTCACGGCCAGCGGTCAGCTGGTACTCCCATTCCTCGGCTAGACGTTAGGTAGCAGTGAGAACAGTGAGTCATTGGGTGAGCGTTTAAAACCACATTTGTGTACAAAATTCTTTCACATTCACATTCACATCTGTATTCCTTTTTGTACATGGCACTTGCTTTAAATTGTAAAGAAGTTTTACTTCTATAGTGAGTAGCGGCTACACACTGCGATTTTTCCTCTTGTTTTCGTTGTCAATCCTACATACTATAGGTAATACCTTCACACGACGTGGGTGCACTAAGTGGTGCTAGCGAGCAAAAAAATTAAAATATTCGTAAAATCCCGGCGTCACAAGCCAAGGGATCCGTTTACATGAGACGGTAAGTGGCTGAAGGGAAAATCCTAGACTGAGATAATGCCCAGCAAATGAATACTGGGGCCCTAATGGGGCGTGGAGCGGTACAGCGGGGCAGAGCCCCCACACAACACTATCACCACCATAGCCATCACCATCACCCTCGGGCCAGCCCGCCTCGCTAAAAGGGTACCGTAATATATAAACCGGTAATAGTCTCCGTATTATGATTTCGCGTGCATAAAAACCTGAAAATAAAAGTGTGCCTCGAGGAATACCCCCACCGCAGGCGCAAAGCACAGGTGTTGCGTATTAACATATAAGGGAAATGGTTTCACGACAAAATGAGAAGATATTGCGCGAGAGTTTTACGCGCCCTGAAAAGCACAATGCCCTAAATACGAAATTCTTACAACAACAAAAATAATGTAGTACCCACCTCCACACTCCATGGGAAATGATAATAAGGAAACATTTCCTTGCGTTATCATTTTTTTGATTCTATTTCTTCCCAACACCGAGCTTATGACCGAGTTGGATTATGTGCAAAGCTTTATTTGGATAAAGTATACATAGTGGCGGAGAGCAAACTGACATAATACAATGACGGTGTTTTCCATCTTAATTATCATCAAGATGTGGACATTACTAAATCCAGATCGGCCGTCTCCTGTTGCAATTTGCCAGTTTATCTACATATCTTAGTTGTGTGTCAGTTATGACGTATGGATGTGAAACGTGGATGCTAAATTCAAGAATGCTACCTAAGATCCAGTGCACAAAGAGAAGAATGGAAAGATGTATGTATGCTTGGATATATGTAGCAAGAAGAGATTGTAAGAGGAATACATGGGTAAGAAGTACAAAGTGGCAGATATAGCGGAA
Source organism: Parapsyche elsis (assembly GCA_022651745.1). Lineage (NCBI taxonomy): Eukaryota > Metazoa > Arthropoda > Insecta > Trichoptera > Hydropsychidae > Parapsyche > Parapsyche elsis. The sequence continues at coordinate 4,247,396 of JAGVSN010000005.1, read as the reverse complement.
CGTGTGAAAAATTTGGATTGGACACATAGCGAGAAGAATGGTGGCAGATGGACGCGAGAAATACTGGAATGGTATCTGAGAGGATGTGAATGAAAGCAAGGCAGACCGAGTGGACGATGGACTGATGAATTGAGAAGATTGTGTGGAGTCAACTGGATGTACATAGATTGCTCAAGACAGACTGGAGTGAAAGAGGATTGGAGAGGCCTTCATCCAGCAGTGGATGGTGAACGTCTGAAAATGATGATGAATGAAATTTTCATTTTTAATCGGTGTCTTGATGTTATAATAATATTTTTTGCCTTTTTCAAATATATCGGGGTCGCCGCATGTCACTTGGCTTTTATAAAATGGGGTCGCCACTCGATAAAGGTTGGTTATTGGGTCTGAATCCTTGTGTTCTTAGACATGTCGGTTAACTTCCCCTACAACAAAACAAAACATTCTTCTATATCAGGGTTGGGTATTAGGAAATGTGAGTATACCCAAGAAAATGAGAATATTGTTTTGTTTTTTTCAATAGCTACAAGCCACGCATAGGTCAGCGGCAAAGCTTTGGATTTACGAACGAAGGATCGCGGCTCAATTTCACGATACGGTAAATCTAAATCCTATTAGAATTTGATTTCGATGTTAAGAAGGTTCCGTACAAAATTGGAATCACATAAAATTATTACTATTTATCAGTTCACTATAGACAGCTATTCCCTCTTTCATTACCTTCGCCTCCGGAAGGCAAACTATCGGATAGTATCTTTTTACTGTAACTTCACTTGAGATAGACAGTTAAACACAACGCAAGATATCACGATATCGAGAAAGCAATTGTAAGAATACGAATGTCTTCAATGACGGGGATTGACACCCTCTCCATTGTGATTGAAAAAATGCAAAATAAAATGATATCTTATTTTGCTTTGCACGTAGCCACATCTTTCCAACTCCCAATCTTCGAAATTCGGACAGCAGAGCGTTAGCTAGTTTTGAGCCACTCTGTGTAGTAAGTAATACAATTGGTTGTGCGGCATTGTGCATTGGTAACTGTCGAAACACGTAGACGTCTCAAGTGGGCCGATCCCCAACCCTTATCGCTTATTACGTGGGCGGGCCTGGATGTCACGTCAAATCGTGCCGCCCTTACCTCGTTAGTGCTACCGGCTTCACAAGGAATTTTTAAACGATCCCCTTTTTATTAAATTCGGCACTAATTATTTCACGGTGCTCTGCGGTGTTTACGGTCGTGCACTTCGGTTTTGTTAATATTTTAGATCAGGGGTGGCACACGCATGCGTTTGACGATGGGAGTTTGGTGATGGGAGTTCGGGGGAAGGGGTTGTGGCAGATAAAGTGTTGCCGCGCACAAATATATTTCACATGGACAGACAAACATACATAAATATTCGGATGTGGGCCGATAAATTGTATCGTCGGTTTTAATTCATCAGCGGGCTGAGCGTAACGTACGCCGGCCCACGAGCCCGCACGCCCCTGGCGAAAATTACATATTTTTCATTTGAAAACTGAATACGCGTATTGAAAAGGCTCATTTACATTGCTCATGTTGAATTTAATGCCTGTATGCTTTTTAGCAAACACTGGTCCAACAAAATAGAATAGGTTTCATAATTTTTTATTTGAAAATTTTCCACATTCGCTCGCATAAATTTGTCGATTTTTAATTTCGTACGAAATTCATGTGGAAAAATCGCACGAATTTCGCAAGTCAGTCAATTTTACCGCACACACAGGCACGATATTCCGCACGGCTACCGGCCGAATAGCGAACTACCATCCTCAGATGAAGACGAAGCTCTAATGTTGGCCGCATATATATGAATGGTTAGTTAAATACTTTTAATTGTTGAATGTTATTAATAACGGTGTGTCATCAAGGATCGGCTGACTGTTGACAAAATCGACTGATTTCTGTCACTCTGACATAACTGACATAATCAGATCCGTACATGATGGGATACTTTTTTCTTTATTACTTTATCCTAATCGGATAAAGTATTGTGATCGTGCGAAAATTTGACCTCGAGATTTTGACTGATTTGGATCAAGTATCATCCCCTGATCACGTTTTCATGATTTCTGGAAAATGTCTGTATGTCTGTGTACTATGTGTGTGTGTGTACGTCTGTGTGTTTTCTCCAAAAATATCAAGTCTATCAAACTGAAATTTCATATCTATTATTTTCACGTAAGGTGTAAGAGCCATAAGGAATTTGGTCAACATCAAGAGAGAAATTGCTATTTTTTAAAAAATAAATCATTAAAATAGGAAGTAGGTGTTTTTTTTTGTCGAAAAGTTTAACACAGAATATTTCCGAATCTAACACATCGATCAAGTTAAAATTTCATATCTACAGTTTTCACGTTAGCCGTAAGAGATACTGTGATTTTAGTCAACATCTAACGACCGAAAGTGGCAGTTTTTCCTATTTGAATATATGCCGAAGATCGTATTTTACATACGTGCGCGCACTCAACACAGTGATTTCATGATATGTACATATGTACATATGTATGTTGGTTGGTGTGGTGGTGTGCATGCGTTTTATTTACTTACGTACTTAAAAAATTAATTTCGTTACTCTTTGTATTCCTCAAATATATGGATAAAGTCATGGGTTGGCCACACCTGAATTTTTTTTCATAAACGTCATTGAAATCGAGCGAATAGCCGAAAAAATCGTGTACAAAAAATTCCGCACGGTTTTTCGGTCGGAAATCCGTCGTGGTGTAGACAGCGCCACCTGCGGCTATGCGATACAATTCCTCACCATAACATACATTTTTCGTGCGTTTCCTCGCAATGCGAATACGAATCCGCAGCGGTGTGCGGGCGCCTTAAGAATTTATTTATTTATTTAATAATTACATGGAGAGGCGGCATAGCCGATAGGCCTATGGGGTTTGGTATAAAAATAAAAATAAGATTAAAACAAAAATAAAATAAAATAAAAATATAATGAATAATGGTCCATTTATTAAAGAATTACAAATACCCATTGTTTTTTTTAAGAATATATCTACATAGTTGATTTTTATATAAATTAACATTTTTTTTTAAAGTGACTATTGAATCCGGAAGACTATTCCAAACTTTAACCATTCTATTTGAAAAGAGTGAATCTCTAATAATCTTTTTTTGTTTTTCTTTACGGAGTCTAAGAGTATGTATGACCTCTTAGATGAGGGTTCTCATTGAACATAATGAGGTTTGTCATTTCACATGAATAATGATTTATTATTATTTTGAATACTTCAATTAAATCACCTCTTAATCTCCTCGTCTCCATTGTGGAGAGATTCAGTCTTTTCAATATTTCATGATAAGGTAGTGACCGAAGTTCGGATGGCATTCTTGTAATTCTTCTTTGGACCCTCTCGAGACATATGTAGAATATCTTTTTTTAAAGAATGATAGAAATTTAATTTTTTTGTCGGCGTACGTATTTTGTAAACATTTTTATCTCTGGTTTGTCCAATTAGTACGGCTGCATTCTTTTATCCACCGTCGAAGGTTCTGCAGTTGCGGTCTATCAATGCAGTACTATCGATGTCAATTAAATTGAACGGAAATAATTATACAAGAATTCCTTCAACAATGACTGAAAATATGAGCTTATGTTCATTATGCAAGATTAAATGTTTGAATTATTATTTTACAAAATATATGTAACTCACCCGTACTGAAAAATAATATAAAATTGAATAGTTTTTATAGTTGTTGCATAGATGGCGCGTTAAAATACAACAACGTTCAGCGAAGTCACGAGCCTATTGTAATTTTTCATTTTATATTGTTAAATCGTAGCAGGCCCGCCATCGCCCCGTTGGATGATAGTTTTAGCATGACCTCATTCCAACCTGGTGATCACGGGTTCAAATCCCACTCGCGCGACGTTCTGGTTTTTTAATAATTTACCGAGGCGAGCGTTATCAGCAGACAGACAGACAGACAGATTTTGAGAGCGCTGGTTTGTACAATAGCAGTACAGCCTGTAGCCTATTTGACAGTGCGTATAACAATTATATAGTGTATCGTTGATTGGATGGGTCATTAAATCGCACTGTTGACTCGAATTAGCTTTGACAGATAGCGGATTATTGCCAACACCGCTAAAAAAATATTTGTTAAGTTGACAATGCTGGCGTAACTACAGCTACCCAGACAGGCAGACCCTTAGCTTTTTATTTATAGTATGTATGTACATATAATACTTTACCAACGCAAATGATGAGAATTCAATTGTGATTAATATACGGTAAGGTTAAGTCAGTTTAGGTTAGGTTAAGGTGGACGATTCAATTTTGTCACCTTTAAGATTCATTTAAGATTAGTCCATTCTGTAGTTGTATGTAAACGTTCAACACCGGATAGAGGTATAGTATGTACATATTGTCTATGTAGAGGTAAAATCCATTAACTGACATTTTCGAGTTAGACTGGTTTTAATATATTATTTTCATTATTAAAAATCTAAAATTCAAATATTAAAAAACATTCGATTATGATAAGTTGTTAGAGTGTCTTACCGTTTCTTAAACATTTTTGTGTCAAATATTTATATTTTAAGAAAATTCGTAATAATAATAATAATCCTTTTTTTCTCTTGCAATTAATGATTATAATTTTCACATTAAGTATTTTTACAGTTTCATAATATTAGTTTAATTAATCGCAATCAGTTTCTGCATCGTCATTACCTTGGATTTTTTTTTAAGTTGGCAGGTTGATATACCAGATGAAGTTCACTTGGGATAACACCACTTTTGCATAACCAGATTTGTTTTCTTCGCTTCACTTATCGGTAGAACTTCCTTGTAAGCATTAAGAAGCGTTACACTTTTACGCGGTCTTCCACGTCCTCTGACATAATTTTTTTCGTATGGTCTAGTATGGTCATATCTGTAGAAGATTGTGTCTGGTTTGTTTTTTTTCATATCTGAAGCATTTAACTTTCAACCAGGACACCTTTTTTTTCATCCTCGTCAACATCCCTATTCTTGATTTAAGTCGGAGATTGAAAAAATCCAAAAATATCAGTTTGTTGACCTCGTAAGGACCCTTGTCTTTATTCTTGCCTCTTTTTGATCTCGCTGCTTTGCATATTTCTAACCAATCAAATCACTAAAGAACTTAGGGTGGCCACCTACCATTGATCAACGGAGTAGATTTAAATTTGGCTATCGTTGTTGGATAAGCAGTTAGCCGAAATCTGTGTGCAGTACGTGCAGGGGTGTGTCCATTTCGGGTTAATGGTCAAACTGACCACGATTGTCCCGGGGTGTATCTGGAAACTTGGTTATCAGAGGACCAGGGATAGGGGGAAGGTTTTGCCCATTACAGGCTATGGGGGCTTAGAATATTGCAGCTGCACCCCCATCGACAGCCTTGTTTATGACCGGGTGAGATTCGGGACTTGAATCCGCAGATATGCACCGCACCTCGCCATTACCGGATTGCGTTATGAAAGCACGTACATCGTACAATCACCTCCTCGCTAATGTTGCAAATGTGATATCGGCTGCATTGTTCTGGAGTTTCCATAAATCACAAAGTGTTGAATGGATGTTGAATTCGTATACGTACCTATATTTGCATTTAAATTTTTGGTGTCTTTTCCGATGTGTGAATTTTTGCCATCATCCATGAAAGCTATAAATATTCATGTTTAGCTCACACAATTAAGTCGACACAATTTATAGATTCAGGAAAAAACGCAAAGCACGAAAGCCGAAATTAAATAGCCACTTCACAATTTTTCTAGGGTGATATAACTCTATCATTGTAAATAAAATAAAAAGAGAAATTGCAATTGTTCAATACATTGTAAATAAATTTAATATTTATTACTTTGCAGTGGATTTTCACGAATTTCAACGTTGCATTGTTTTATAAGAAAGATTTATCATAGGCTTATGCGATAAGTTTTCTTTTTCTATTTATCCCGGCGCAGCCTTTTTTGCACAAAAATCGACTTCCAAACTCTTTTCATCGTATTTTAACGCCTTATCTTTTAACAATTTTCCCACGAGCCGGGAGAAAAAACTTTAACAATTTCCTACCCTCGGAAGTTCTGTTTCGGCCGCGTTTTGCCACCGTCGAAAAATTTATGATAATCGTTTCGTTTTTTCCCCTTTAAACAAACATTATGATATGTTTAGGTACGGCTTGACAACTAGCGGCAGTACAAAAATAAATAGGTACAAACCATCAGTCGATAAAGCAAACGCTACGAAACAAAGCTCACTGTAAAGTAGTACTGAATGTGGGGTATAAAAATTGGGGGATAAGTCGAAAGCTCTTCGTACGGCCGTTCGATAAATGTACAAAATATGACAAACATATTTTACAATATTCAAGACACGTTAACTACATTACCATGTTCCTGTATTATGGTTATACTAGTTATACGTATGTACATATTGTAAGAAATGAAGGCTGAAACTTACCTGTATAAATTCTGTATAAATAACCTTTTACCACATTTAACACATTTATAGTTTAATAAATGAAAATTAGCTTGACCAATAAAATGTTGAAAATTGTGATACAAGAGCTTAATACTTAAGTACATACATATATGTAGATACAAATACGTAGCAAATTCTACGACGACATTGAACGACAATGAAATAAATTCACGAGGATGTTAACATTTCACAATGTATGTATGTAAGTGCAAGACGACACTCTTGCGTCGCTGTCGACGTAACGTTTCCCATTTCAATAGAGCCTTCCTTAAAGAGCAATAATCATTATAACAGTGCGCTCATTGTGTGGTTCCAGCGGTGGCGTAAGTGGAGAGCCAAATGACTACGCCACTTGTGGGCCATATAAGAAATTGCACAAGTGAAATTATAATACAACCACAGTTATTTTAGATTTCAAAGGAATTTTTACGATGAGACGATTTCACGACGTGTGAACGGTTGGTTGACTACATACACTTCAACGTGCCAAAGTCCAGTAGTGCACATTCAAAGTTTCGATTAAACCAAAAAGTTCACCGAGTAGTACAAAAATATAGTTGCGAATTGTATTACAAAAAGTAAATATTATATTTTGTATTCGTGTAATTACGGTGTATGTACTTACATACATATGTGCAGTTGCCGAAACTTTTATGGTTGCATTACAACATGGACCGCACTCTTTGTACATAGTAGTGTCTATTTTAATAAGGAAATAAGTGTTTATTTATTTTATATAATATTAGCTAATTTAACTTACATACGTCTATTACATATTTATAACAACTACATAAATCTATGTAGTACATAGTACACATTATATTTGTATATAAAATTATAGTAAGCGAAATATGAGGAATCAAATCATCATGTCATACATTCATTAAAATATAATTTAATAATTTGGTGGTCTATTCTTCTTTACAAATGATTTCCATTGTCGTGGATGCACTATTTTCATACGCACATACATATGTAAGTACGTAAATATTTTCAAATTTTTAAAGTGAGTATGTGTACATTTCTGGAACTGTTCAACTAAATCGCGAGCCCATACTACATATGTACATACATTACATAACATATTATAGATTTTGATTCGTGAGGTACTCTGTACACAAACGTGTCGATTGATCTACCGAGTAAACAATTATAATTTGGATTTGTTGAATCCCGCGGTAACTGTTTGAATTCAGTCGGATGTGTAAACCTACGGAATTCTTAAGGTCAAAAAGTTCCGCTTTAGCAATTTAGCAAATCGTAACGGAAATTTTTACGGACAGTTACAAAATTGTATGTTTCGCGGTGCGGACGTGTATGTACGTTTTCTAAACGATCGCTTCCGCCTCCGGTTGGAGATCAGGAAGCGGTCCAGGTCAGGAAAATCCTCCTTCCTGCGGTACCGGAAGTACCCCTCCCTCTTCCCTCTCACCGTTTGTGCACTAAATATTGGCAAACAGGACACGTCTAGCAAGTTGTGCTGCTTCGCTGGTCTCGCACTATGGTACCACCTGCCGCTGGCACACGTTTGCCAATAATGGCAGCCAGCTGCACTGTCATAAACTTCAAATGAATTATTTTAAATAGCAGCCGATATTAGCGACGCTGTAAATTTACCAGAAATTAAATATAATAATAAATTTTATTAATTTCGTACAAAAAAAACAACAACAAAAAACAACACAAATAAGTGAATACAACAAGCGTGAGAAAAAGCGAGTGTAGTACAGCAGTATTTTCTAACAAGGGAAGAGGAGGCTCACCTACACCCAGTTATTTATGGCATAATTAGATCGAAATATGACGCCACAACGAGCGACCATGGAGCAACAGACTCGTAAACCTTTTGCCACTCTTCTTTACAGTGTAAAACTCGCGGTTACTGATTATCCGATGGTTTAAGGGAGCGCTTTTCTACTCGTAAATTTTCTTACACGCTTTATATAATACGTATGTCTGTGAGCGCAGACTAACATCAGCAGTGAATAATTTAGAAAGTAATTTAGGAGGTATGAATGAGCTTTTTTCATTTTTTTCGAAATAGATAAACTAGCTATGATATGAATGAATCACCATTAATCATCCAAAAACCATTAAATATTTTGTAGATAGTATATTAATAGAATAATTGATACAAAATTTTAATCACACAGTAAATTTGCGGCTCTTTTCATAAAATTTTATGTCGACCGCGTTTAATCTTAGTAACGAAAAGAAATTCTAAATATGAATGCAGAAGACGAACGGAAAAGTAATTTATTTAAAAAAAATCATTGCTTTACAATCATTTTTATTTGAAAATTCTTGTTTTTGTTCAGCTTGAAATAAAATAGGTTGACCAAGTCTTGAATTTTAATTGAAATTGAAAAACTCGTTACTAACACAATATAAACTCACTTGAAAGTTTATCCATATATAAATAACGGAATACAAATTATAAAAAATACATTTAAAAAGATAATTAATTAAAAAAAAAAATTGATTGTTAAGATGAACAACTGTTCAAACTACATATGATAAATAGAACGAAAAGATAATAACGAAGAAAATATTCTAAGTGAAAATTTTCACTTTAGCATTTTTTCATTATTTTTTTTTGCAAATGGGAAACGAGTTTGCATAAATTTTCCTTTGTAAATTTTCATTGGCGGAAAAGCGTCCACACAATGCGCAATAAGCTCACAGCCGCGTACAGGTATATGATTTAGGAGTTAATACCGCTTTCAGGGAAATCTGGGGAAAATCGCAAGAAGAACTTCAGTTCAATGAAGCAGAAGGAGCGGAATAAAGGCCCCGGGCCTCACGGGGCCCACTGATGTGTACCACACCCACCGGAAATAAACTTGGGCAAAAGGTTTCCACCCATATCTCTCCGAACCGAAGATATACGAGTGTACATCATATATAGATATCAATTCTGTTCAATAACACTCGATAGTTCTGCAATATACTGGCTTCATTCTCTTCTTGGGGTAACATATTCAGTTGCATTATTAAAATGTCATTTATTAGATCTTCAACGATAAACTTGTGTTTATTTATTGCTATTCATTATCGATACAATACTTTAACCGAGTGTTTTAATGAAAACAGAGTAAAGTAAAAATTTGAGATAGTTCGAAATATTAAGAGAGTATTAAATTTTGGAAACAAATGTATAGATTTGAGCATATCTGAGTTGAAATTGACGCGAAAAAGGTTTTGATGGATGAGGAAGGAAGATCACCTCTAACGCTTTCAGATGGAAATTTATGGGAAATTCTCGAAAAAAAAAAACCACGCGCTGTGTGCTGATTGTGCGTTGCGCCGCATGAATCAATTCTACAGTTTCATACGAGAATATAGGAAAATAATGACATCCCAAAATTTTTTCACATTTATTCATATGCACATACATACATATGTATATTGAAAAAGTTTTCTTTTAAAATAGGTGTTGATAGATATTCGGGATTTCTTCTGTATTCAAAGGTGATTTATTTTAGGCAAAAGCTCAGACGTTTGCGTTGCTCTTGTACGCACTAAAATCCCGGTGTTCCACCAAATCCTACCCAAAGACAAATTAGGGTATACAGACGTCAGTGTGAATAAAAATCGGGTACGGGGGACGAGAGACGACCACTCAAAGCGGGAAAACCACCATAAAGGAAATTCACAGAAGACAAGGGAGTTCGGCTGTCGGTCCTCGTGAAGCATTTGAGTGTCGGAAAAAAGCTCGCGTCCTCGAAGCTTTCACCAGGGAAATTCTATTAAAATTCTGATTACAAACCTATGTATCCAAAGATAAAGTATAAAGAAAATGCCTTCGTAACGACGCCCTCAAAGAAAACAACGAAATTTTCACCCACCGCTTAATTTAAATTTTTCACAATCAATAAATTACAAAACGTAATAAGTGTACAGAGTGATTGGAATTAATACACTGAAACTTTTATGATACGTTTCTGATGAAATAATAAATTTAATATAAATCATCTTACGTGTGTCATCATTCTTGTACGATATATGATTAGCTCCTATGGAGTCTAGGAATTTCAAGGTACTTTATGAAGGGCAACGTGCAGAAGAGCTTACAAGTAGCCATCGAAAGAGCAAAATTTCTCAAGAAATACAGGTTGAAATTAACGGGGCTCATAAAATGAAAATTTTTACAAATTAGTGCTATAAGAACGATGCGCCTGGCCTAAAATAACGATTCAGTTGGTGATCATAATAATTAACGAATAAATTGAAAACACTCCCCATAAAAGGAAGGCTATATCGATTTCGAGAGAAAAAAGGTATAAAGGGAATTACTTAAAGGTTGTCGGTCCTAAGGGGAGCTGAACCACTAATCCTTCTTCGGCTTGCACGAACACGATCACTCTCCGTTCTCATACACGATTACCGAAAGAAACATGAAAATGCAGAAAAATATATTATACCTATACATGTCTTCTTCTCAAGTAACAAATACGACAAAAACCATGGCAGCTCCAATTCAACGTTTACTAAAAATAATTCGAGTATATTTCAATGTCGTTTTTTTTTTTCTAACATAATAGGAGAGATAAACATCGAAGCGTTCGCTAAAATTGTCAAAAAAGGGAAGGGTGAAGTTTTATGAGAACGTGTGCAATTTTTCTGGGCATGAATCAAGTCTTTCATTTTAAATTGCTTTGAGATTTTATCTCGGCGGCATGAACTGCGAATTGTACCGGAGAGCTGGCAAAAACTCTGAATTTCCCCGTCTGGTGTACGTCTGTCTATCGTAAAGAGAGCAATCACCTTCCTCTCCAACTTTATTCTTTTAACAAAACTGAGAATGACTGCCCTTCTGGGAGTTATACGACCAATTTTTGACCACCACATCTGATAAGCTGCGCTCGTTTCGTTGAATAAACAAAACGGGAATGTACCCATTTTTACCGAGAACTCTCTATAGCTCGTTGCGAAACTACAACATTTTTGATCTTTGTATAACAATATAATTTTATTACTAAAAATAAGTGGTCGTTCTGTCACTTTTCTTCATGTTTTATATTTTAATATAATTACTTTGGTAGAATTCATGTACAGAATCTAAATATAATTCATGTTTAGAATCTATATTTTAAAATTGTATTAAGATTTTATTTTGTTCCACAAACTTTTTGAACATCTGTACCTTTTTTTGCTAAGAAGATTGGAATTTTTATTGAAATACGATGATGATTGATGTTGCGAAAGAACTTAAAATGAACACGCAAGCGTGAAAAATGATGATAGTGATTGACGTTATTGAAAATTATCTAGAAATAATTGAATAATGTGCGACACGCCCATTTTAAAAAAAAATCGATGAATTTCCATTTACGTTTCATATTACATACATTATAAAATTATTACACAAAAATAAATGAAAATACATACGTTATAAGTAAATGAGATTAATACCATTTCCTGTTTTTCCCTTAAGATTTGCTTAATTGTATGTTTAATTTAACTATTTCAACGTACGATGTACAGAAATAGAAATTGTAATGTGGTTATAGAATTAATTTAAAAACATCAGGACGCTCGCTCCCTTGAGTAGGTATGGGATTCATTTTATTATAAGTCCAAACAATATATGTACCTATACAGCTGAAACGAAAACAACAACATGTAATGGTACTCGTATATGTGTAGTTAAACGAATTTTCAATTAACTTCTGGAGAAAATAGTTGGAAATAGAAAATCGAAACCCTATCAATTCTTGAAGTTATGAACGTTTATTAAAAATCCATACGACTGCCAAGACAATGATCTTCCACTATTGACCATATCAGATCGCGGTGTGTACCGTTACCTGTTGTACGTGTGAACTGAAAAAAAAATCGCAGTGTGTAGCCGTTACTCACTACAGAAGTAAAAATTCTTTGCAATTTAAAGCAAGTGCAATGTACAAGAAGGAATACACATGTTAATGTGAAAGAATTGTGTACACAAATGTAGCGAAAGTTGAGACGAGCCACACACACATATGCATTCTGATAATGATTGGACTGAAGGAACATGCTGTATTTCACAAAACAATCGTAACAATCAATCAATCAAAACAATCGTAACGTGTATTGTACGCGCGTGAAAGTTATTGTTGCATGTAGTGAAAATTCATATTATTCACTATTCACAGACACTACTATTCACAGACACTACGCGAACTGTACCTGACGTCTAATGTGGCCGTTGCTGGTTTTGTGTCGTGTCGTTTCGTGTCGAAACATTTTTTTGTGAGGGGTGCGCGAACTGTACCTGACGTCTAGCCGAGGAGTGGGGGTATGCGCTGGCCGTTGCTGGTTTTTATGTCGTGTCGTTTCGTGTCGAAACATTTTTACTACACTTATGTTGCCTTCAGAGCTCATTGGAACGTCACGCCGAAAATAATTAAATCTTAGAGTTGAGTGGACCAGTATGGGCCATAAATCATGCGGCCCTGGAGGCCAGGAGCGGCGCCCGGACAATGGGCGCCGAGGCGCAGCTGCCAGCGCGTGACCGACACGCGACATTAATCGCTCACATTAGCGCGTACATTTCAATTGCTGATACCCGACCGATACAGTTCTGTCACTACACTCACAAAAATCTATCAAGAGCTTTTTAAGGCTATAAAAAATTCATAGTTAAGAAGATTTGGACCGCGGTAAGTCTCCGAAGTTACATCGGACTCGCGAGAACTCGGCGATGGTTCATTGTAACATTCAATGACAGTTTGAAAATGTGGAATTGCACCTCCGTCATACTTGTGCTTGTAATAGTCGTAATTGGATCATGACAAAGATATCAAGTAGTTATTACGAGCACGCAGTATGTTTTCAAGTATCACATTTTACGCCAAATGTGTTGTCGAACTGGTAATTAAGCTCGCAAGTATACGTATAATAAGTCCTTTTGGTCCAAAAGTAGGCGAGCAAGTTCAAGAAGGTATTGCTTTGTATTCAAACGGTTTCTCGACAAAAGAATAGTATTTTTATGTTAATACAGCAACGTCAGACACACCATACCACAAAATTTATTTAACTTTTACTTAAGATAGGGGGGGGGGGGAGGTGACGAATTTATGACTGGTTTCGTTATTCCCTTTGGACGTATTAATTATATTAAATTACGTTTTTATATTGTATCCCATTAAAAACTTAAATTTTCTTCTGTGAATTTAAAATTTCAAGAGATTTTAATATATCACACATCTCATAAATGAGGTACATATGTACATATGTACATAGTTTTGTGATAAATATAAAATTTTGATTTCGGAATGAATAATCGTTTATTTTATCAATTGTATTTTAAATGTATAGGTACAATCGTTCTGCAAAGACTTCCTTTTGATTTGTATATTGTATATGTACATACATATGTATGTAAAAAGAGAAAGGCCGTAAAAGGAATATCCTTATTAAATTTGAAGAGCTTAACATCCAATTTGATCACCTTTACGTTACCGCAATAAAAACAATCATTCCGAGATGAAAAGGAGTCACAAAGATAACGAGTCTTTTTGCAAATTTATTTTTTACTTCTCGGAAAAGACGTGTCTCGAATAATCTATAAGTACATTTTTTTCACCGTTCGGACGTTTTTCAACGTTTATCACATTTTTTTTTCGTCTTTATTCACGGTAAAAACAATGAGATTTGAACTAAGTACGGCGAAAAGTATAATTTTTACTCGAATATACATAGAAAGACAAAAGAATACTCTTGCGGATTGAAACGAATTTATCTGTTGAGTGTACGATTCAAATAATAACGCTTTAATCATAATAGAATATGTTTTCCGAATCGAATATCCAAATATGATTTTGTATTAAGTACCTACATACTCCTACAGCCTGATAACATTTTCGGAATCGAGTGTTTTTCTTCACTTGGAAACTGTAACAAACTGTAATGGTCGCGCAAGATTTTTACTTTTAGACTTAATGTAGGTGCAATGTCGGATTTGAATTTGTTTGTTTGAATTCGTACTTGTTCACCAAAAATGTTTAAAGGGTATATAGCGAAGAGGGAGATGACGGGGATACGCGTTACCATTTTCCTTCGGATAGTTCCCCACGGATTTCATCCCCGTATTCCGTTAAACCATTCTTCAAGTGCCTTGACATGCTTGTTATTCAGCACAACAAGCATGTTCTCGTTTATCAAAGGACCAGTGGCGTACACTCCTAGAAAGCTGTGTGCGAGCGCTCGCGCGCCCAAAAGGTATTTTTCTTTGATATATCAAATTCTCATCTATACGTACATATAGACGATTGCCGACTATCTCAGACAAAGGCCAACCCAAACGCGGGAAAGCAGTTTCTCTATTTGAATAAATGTGCAGCGCTTTACTGTGTTGTCTGACGTAGAAACTATTTTAGCACATTTGAATATCAAGTTGCATGCTGACGTTTCAAAGCAATCGGCTACAATTTTTGCAAAGCCATTTCCTACGTGCCGACGAATAGTACATTACGCACGTCGAAAGTTCCACTTCGATCATACTTTCAATGGAAAGAATATTGTATGTATGTATGTAGAAAGTATCCGTCTTTTGCACTAATGAAGTACTATTACTATATTTATTAGCGTAGGCGTCTGCCTGCCTGCCTGCATGCTTGCCTGGGTCGTTGCAGTCACGCTAGCATTGCTAACATAACAAACAAAGATTTTTTTGTGATGCGTTGGCAACAAGCCGCTATCTGTCAAAGCTGGTTAGAGTCGATAACCTGATTTTATAATTGGGCTATGGGGGTGTTGTTATTGTACAAAACAGAGCGCACTGGTGGGAGTTGGGAGGTGAGAATATAATTCACCGTCATATGGCGAGCAAACCGGCTAGTTAATTGATGAAAGTAATCTAAGTCCATTTTTTTTTATCTCGACGCGAATTCTTTAAAAATAAATATACCATATCTGTTTGTAATAGAAATTACCATTAACTTAATTTCTTTTTTAAATTGGACTTAAACCACTTTCATTTATAATGGCTCATATTCCCATTTGCCTATTTTATGTTATGGGTAGTTGATGATTTTTTATCCTTTAGGACGATTTATAACGGCATAAAATAAAAAAAAAGGAAAATGTAGATTTATTTATTTTAGTCACAACGAAATAAATATCCAATTAATACTGAACACAAACGAAGCCATTTTAGTAGCGACATTTAATACGAGTTCTATGCTGTGAGTTTTTGCCACGAGGCTATAGCAGGCTGAAGATAACCTAAAAATGCCATCTAGATACTTTCATTCCTACTTATCAGCACCCCAATCATGTTAATGAAATTTAATCCGTATAAAATTTTAAGAGAGAGGGTGGGGGGGGGGGAGTAATTAGCGAGAAGGTTAAAGGGGAGAGTTTAGTGACTTTCCTGTAAAGCTATCGACGATAGGTATTGGTCTTCGGCCTTTTGTGTAGTATGAAAAGTGAGCGTCTGCGGCCAGGGGCGGAACATGGGGTGGCGTCGGTGGGGTTGCCGCCTATCTGGTGACTTATGGCGGCCGACACATGTCCGTCATTAGCGACGGATGTCACGCGCTACCCGACCTTAAAATATAGCAAACATTTCTCACAACAGTGCTTCATCCTGCTCCCCCCACTTTCATATATGTAGATATAAATAGCCGGAAGACCTTTCGACATACGATTGTCATATCAAATGTATTCGAGTACTATTATTTGCCCGTTTACCTGACTCAGTCGTTAAGGTTAAAATTGAGCAATACTCACTATAGAAGTAAAACTTTTTTGCAATTTAAAGCACGTGCAATGTACAAGAAGGAATACATATGTGAATGTGAAAGAATTGTGTACACACATGTGGTTTTACATAAATGCCGACACAATGACTCACTGCTACCTGACGACTAGCCGAGGAGTGGGAGTACCCGCTGGCCGCTGGCTGTCTCTGGTTTTCGTGTCGTGCCACGCTTCGATGACACGTTTTTACTAAACTGAGGTGTGGGGTGCAGAGGGGACGCTCAAATGCTCGGGGTGGATCTCTCTCTCGCACGAACGCGAAAGAGCAAGAGAGAGGGAAATAGCCTACCTCCAAACTGAAAGAGTGGGGATATGCGTTACATCTTATCGCTCGCTCCGTTTGTATGGAACGTTGGATGAACCGTTTTTACTCTATTGAGCGAAAAGATGTCTTACTTAAAAAATTGAATTGGCAAGTGAGCTACTAAGAATAAATTAAAATCTTGATTTGAACCTATTCCAGTTTTGCATTCGAGGCAAAATTTAAAGTTGCGAGTTTTCTGAAATTTCATTGGCAACTCGGCGCTAGCGCGCAGTGAATTTCTCGGTGAATTTTCCCGTTGCCAAACAAATGGACGCGGAATAGTCGACTGGAGAATAGATTTTCAATTCGATTCCCCTTTAACGCTATTGCCTCTGGCCCATAAATGTCGATAAAGACACCGTTGGGGGAACAAAGGCAACAAACAACAGGACGACGCCGGCCCGGGAGCGTCAACGGGAACATTCTCGGGAAGCATACGAACGTGTGTGGAAGGAATGAAACACACTTTTTCTCGTTTGAACCGATATACTCCGGCAACAATGTACACCAAAACACAACATTCAGCTTCTGAAATTTTACGTTCGCGACGGGATTTATACAGATTCGACAAAGTACCCCCCCACAGTCGCTATAGTAAAGGCCAGATCTCGACTCTAAAGTTGGACTTTATTCCTACGTGTGCGATTCCATTTAAATTTTTACCGTTTCGATAAAGAATTACATACATAGGTGCACACATGGCGACTGATTTCAACCCATTTCTGTATCATATTCACATGCATAGAACCCGTTACAATTCATTTCACTAAAAAGTTCATATGTTTTCGGATTACAACATAAGAAGAATAGTTTCAATTTGACGTTTCAACGTACATACATACATACATTCATACAAATGTTAAGTACATATATGCACGACGTATTTAAGACGGATTTTCAGTAGGAAAAAAATGCGAAACACTGTCTATAAAAGTTCAAGTCCTTTGTGATCGTCTCGAGAAAAACGGTGGTATTTAAAGTAAGGGTGAGTGAGTAGTACAATGACAATAGTTCCTCGACGTACTTCATTGTCATTCTCCCTTCTTTTTTTGACCCCAAGTATGACTCACTAAAGATGCATGCATGCTACATTTATTCTTTTGCAGACTTAAACACGGAATCAGGGACGAAACAACTATTTGTGCGGTTTTACTTATTTATTAGATTAGATTATTTGATGCTCGATAAAATGGTAAAGGGAATGTTGAGAGGAATATTTTCATTGGTCGATCAAAGCTTCAGTAGATGGTTTTGTCGGAGTGTTCCTTCTATAAATAGTTATTTGTGAGAACCGCTTATTGACGCAACAAAATTGAAATACAAGTTTATAAATAATATAATAAATAAAAATTATTCAACCCTGTCGTAAGAGCACTTCCTTTGAAGCGTGCAAAGATCTTAGGGTGTACTTTTGCAGTTGGGGGAGGTCACCCCCAATCAGTTGCCGCCAGCTCATGCTGACTCAGGGTGCATGTCCTCGCAATTCTCCCTCATATACACTACACCACACCAACAAACAAATATTTCTGGAATGCAGCGAGTGCAACGCGGCTGTCAATTAACTGTCCGATGAAATATTTATATGGATGAGAGAGGGAGCGAGCGAGCGAGCGAGTGATATTATTTTGCGTTATGCGATTGTGCAACGGACCGAAACATATTTCAGAAAAGCTTCAGCATTTATTATGATCAATCTAATTTATCTAATTACAATTATTTTCACATTATTAGAATTTCCTTTGTCATAAACGTCACAGGATGGATACACGGTATTTTTATTACACGTGTGCGCTATTGTATCCGTGGAACATTGTCTTGTTAAGCTAATAACAAGCAACGTAAATAATTATACTTGAATTTTAAGCACAAGCTTTGTATAGCTATGTATAAAGCGCGCGAAAATTAATGAACACATTGTCATCTTGAAAACCGACAATTTTCCCCACCAATTTTCTTTGTTCGAACTCACACGAGCCAGCCGTTCATTACCAAACAAAACAATAATTTAGTTTCCGGTACCCATTATGTACTTACGAAAATATCAAGATTGCAAGAAAAAAAAAAATGAAACGGCACCACGACTGTACAAACTTCCGACATTAGAAAATGTTTGACCCCGCAAAAGTTTTATATGGGTCCGGCTTTGAAAACTTTCCTTTTTTTTTTTTTCTTCGTATTCACGGTTAAGTGCGGCTTATTATTCCCACCGCGGCTCCTCAACATTGTCGTGCAAAATTGCCTACAAAATTGAGGTATTAATTTTCAATTTACTCGTCCCTCGAAAGAAAATTTCGAACTTGTTTATGAGGGACGCCCGCGGTGGTATTTTTCATATTCGCGTTTTAATATCGAGATGTTGGCTGGGATTCCGAAAGAATTCCAGTTTGATGGGGGAAAAAAGGTTCTAATCGAAATTAACTACGCTTTGTAAAATATTTTTTATATTAATGATATAAATCGAACATACAATTTAATATATGTACATATCGTCACTGTACAGGCCAATTTCCGTAACCCTCAAATATCAAATTGTTCAGGAAGTGAAAAAAACTGTAGGCATTGGATTTATTTTAATATTAATCAATATTATCAATCATATTTGTTTGAAAACGGACTTTAAAGCTTTGTTAAGAATTTCGCAACGATATGATGAGTAAATATTAATGTTTTTCATAAAAAAATGAGGGTTACGCTAAGCACTTTGTAAGAGTAATGTGCAAAAAAATTAAATTAATATTTATTGTAATAACATATCAATAAAATTATTTAAAAATCTACAACAAGTTTCATTATCATTTCCACACAGTTATAGCATACGTGTAGAGGATTACAGTATTTTTCTGGAATATTTTTTAAGTTAAAAATGCCTTAAAAATTATTTTTGAATTATTTTGGTATATGAAAAAATTTTTGGAATTTATGATACTTGACCAGTTCATGTGAAAGTATGCAATAAATCAATTTCCATCAAAATGTCACTTCGGTAAAAAGTGAGGGTTACGGCAATTGGCCTGTACAGTGACGATATGTTTAATATAATTGGATGATACTTTAAAAATGATTAATTTCCATCAAACGAAATAAAATGATTGACAAACAGCGACTTGTGACGAGCAACGACAAAAACCACCAGATGGCGTTGCCAAATAATGTCATCTCTTGTGTGTGTTTCGCTATCTTTCATAATAATCACACGGAGTGCATCCCTCTCCCCATCAGGTATACTAAGCACTTGAATAAAAAATCTATCACGTAAATATTCAGAAAAATTTAATTGAATTTATACAAAAGATGGTTTTTGGGAGTTGTGTACGAAAGAATCGGTTTTTGTCTGGTACACTAAGGCCGTAACAATTTGTGTGTAGAGCGTAAAGCGCGGCGTCGGTAATTACGGGAAATAAAATGCGATAAAAAGCGAAGAGATACCCCAACCCTTAGCGATGCGATAGGGGTGAAAGCTACCCACCGCACAGAATAGGGGAAGACTTAATTTCCCGGAATGAGACCGCCAACAAAAACTCACATCATAAGCATTTGCTGCAAACAAACGTGAGGCTTTGCCAAACATGGCACACACGTGGCAAACCAATTACGGCTTATTATCAAACCGCCCGGGCGCATTTCGGAGGAAAACAATTTTATTTATTATTTCAAATCTGACTTGAAATTTGAACAGGGTTTTGTACAATGTTTATCTTTTCTTCTGCTGGATAGGTGCTGGATTACAAAACCGCGGTGGATAGCTCAAGTCTGCGGCTCCAACGCTAAATTGAATATTAATGAGCGGAAAGGAACAAAAAATAACAACCAAGCGAACCGCGAGTAAAAAGTATCAAAAAGTAGGGGCGCTGGAGTGCGGGGGTGTTGGGAGATAATGAAAGAAAAATTGTGTTCCGGTTTTTCCCAGGTAGCCGCGGGGGCGAAACAGGTACCCAAATTCCATACCAAATTTAAAATTTATGAACGGCGGGAAGAGGTTCCAGGACATTTCAGAAACACGGATGTTTTTGAGGAATGTTCTGACGAAACAAAAATAAAATAATTAACTGGCAAGAATTTTTTTTCACGCTACGAATGACTTTGTAATGTCCAGTTGTCTACCTATATAATATAAAGCCCAAATATACATGAAAACGACAATATTTTTTAATACAGCGATAAAATTTTGTATTTCATTTAGACCTTTTAATAACATGTCAACTATAAACAATGAACAGTATTATCAATATAAATTACAAGTTTAATGTTAAAATGTTGAATATTGCCACGGCTGTATTACGTATGAAAGTGAAAAGCTTGGGCGCTTTCACAGACAAATGTGTACTTGTCTATAAATAAAGCAAGTGCAATGTACAAGAAGGAATACAGATGTGAATGTGAAAGAATTGTGTACACAAATGTGGTTTTAAACGCTCACCCAATGACTCACTGTTTTCACTGCTACCTGACGTCTAGCCGAAGAGTGGGGGTACCCGCTGATCGCTGGCCGTGACTGGTTTTCGTGCGGTGCCACGCTTCGATGACACGTTTTTACTAAACTGAGAGGCGGTGCGGGGCGCAGAAGAGACGCTCAAATTTTCGGGGCGGATCTCTCTCTCGCACGAAAGAGCAAGAGAGAGGGCAATAGCATACCTCTAGACTGGAGGAGTGGGGATATGCGTGACCACTTATTGCTTGCACCGTTTGTATGGAACGTTGGATGAACCGTTTTTACTCTACTGAGCGAAAATAAGTTTTACTTCAAAAATAAATAATTGAGGTAGGTACACACATACTCTCACTGTGTCTCATTTTGAGACTTGCTATGTTTTGTATATTTTTTTAATGTCGCTGAAATGTCTCTCATGGGAGGCAGTCTCGTCATGGGGGCCTTATTTTGGTGTCGTTAGTTAAACGCGTGTTCTGTCACGTGTAATCCGACATAAATCAGGGGGCGTTAGTAGCGCAACACGGACAACGCGTGCCGGGCAAATCTTCACGTTCCATCCGCGTTTGAATTTTGTACTGATCTTCGAAAAAATTCTTTCACACTACAAAAAAAAAAAAAAAAAATCTAAACGACAAACTACACGCATAGTTGGAATTGGCATAAATATATCAAGTTGTGTCCTTGGTTTATTTTTAAGTGAAACGATTCCGATACATATACATACATACATATGTATGTACCTACATACATACATATGTACATACTGTACTGTAAATAGTCTATGTATGTATGTGCATAAAAAAATGGAATAAAATACACGCGCACGTTTGTATGCACATGTAAAATGCAATAATGACAGACCGACTACCAAGTCTATGCCATTTCGACATGTGCATGCAAATGAGTAAAACACTACAGGGCATCTGGTACGGATGAACTAAACTGCAAATGAATGTTAAAAATAACTGTTGGTGTAGTAGTCGTAGTTGTTGTAGAGGTTGGCTATTATGTTCTATTTTTAATAAATGTTAAAAATTAAAAATGTTATAACATAATCTATTATGTAAGAATATGATGCAGGGATATACATACATACATACATACATATGTAGGTGCTGTGTTTAAAAGTTATTGAATTATTTTTCGAGACGAATGTGCATCGCGTAAAGTTATTTGTGGCAGATGAAGTTGTCGAGTTCTCGAGAGTCCGCATACCCCGACTTTTTCATTTAACAACAAACGTTCTCGGTCACCTTTGTACTGGCGAAAAATAGGTAGGTGGAATGGTTCATACCCGTAAAGGAATAAATGGATTAAGCCGTTGTCGGAGTAACACCTTAAGGGACGACTCGTCTTAATTTCCATTATTACCTAACCGTTGGCACGTCGTCCTTGGACTTGGACAATGTATAATTCAAACAGACTCGCCGCATACATTTTCTCTCTGGGAAAATTACATCATCCATTTATTTTGGACGTCGCGGCGCTTGAAATTAAATTCCGCAATCGGTAGGTAGCTTTATTCATGAGTGGTGCAAAGCCAAAGCCTTGTTTTATATTAGGCTCAACTGCAACCGCAGTGTGACCAAAATATCAAATGATACGGTTTCTAATACATACATATTGAATCGATATATAACATTATAAAATTATGCCATTTTTTTTTATAATTGCATTGTGTGTTAGAATGGTTGTGTGGTTGTGTTCTAAACCATTTCTTGAGAAGCATTTAACGATGTTATAAAATTGCACTTTCGGATTATAAGGGTCAATATATTTTCCGCACTACTAGTAAGTGAAGTACAAAGTCAACTTTATACATAAGACTTGCGATATTCGCCGAGTCACGAAAACGATTTACGCCCCCTTTCGACATGTGTCACATTTACGATCCGGCGTATGATACGCTGACGCGCGTATATGTACATACATACATACAAAATCGAAAATTTTCTCACTGTCTGTATGAACTTTTTTTGAATTTATTTTGCGTTCAATTTAAAATTAGTCACGAGCACCCAACGTAGCGTTCATTAATCTTGGAACGAGGGGAGAAAACCGCGTGCTCTCAAATCGGGAGTGCGAGTACCTTATTTTGAGCGGAATAAAATAAAATAAAAGAATATATGTATGTATAAGAAAGGAAGTTATTTGCAGAAGAAAAATCACTACGGTGGACGTTTGTCAACGTCAAAATACCGCAAAAAAAAGGCGCCCGGAGAAAATAAAGACGGGAAAGAAGTGCCCGAATGAGAGATTCAAGGGGGCATCCGTCCTTTAACAGCTGAATAATTTGTTTTCTTTATTGTCTCCTCTACCCTCGGCGCTAAATTAAAATTTACTACCAATTTGGGGGCCGTCCAAAGTGCGGGGGGTCTCGAGTCAACGCAATTAAAAAAAAACGCCTTCTTTATTTTAATTTAATTTAATTTTTTATTTCTCCCCGCTTTATTCGGAGTTGTATGGAGCCGTTCAAGTCTAAGACTAAAATAATTAGGACGCCTGTGCGTTTTCCCGTTTTGTAGGCTTTTACTTATTTACAGTTCAAACAGAGACTCGCGCCCGACGCACCCCGGCAGGCTTATTTCAATATGTCAGTACCTTAAATTAACTTTTCCCTACTCTCTCTGTTTATTTGTTTTATCTTGCGGCCTGTTTGCCGAAATAAAACCACCCATACCTCAATCTGTTCAATTTGTGCTATTTATTAATTAATTAATATCTCATTCGTTCAGTACTGAATTTAGCTGAGGTAAGCCATCGTTAAATTATAGCCACTAAAGTTAATTAAATAGAAGAATCATATTCGATGAAATTTTATTATATAAAATATCAAACTCTCTAATACAGGGGCTCTCAACCTTTTACTAATAGCCACACACACAGACACGATGTCTATTATTGCGACACACTTACTAAATAAGCTTCTTAAAATTAAAAAAAAAAAAACGAAGATATCTATGTTGGATTTTATTGATAAAAATTACGAGTTTAGAAAAATAGTATAACATTGAGAAACAATCATTTTTACAGTAATCATTTTCTTAACATAATTCTCCTTCCACGTTCTTGTAGGTACATATGTATATATATATATCTGTCATTAATAGGAAACCTGAGTCTGATGAAGTTCAGATAATTTATCATAGCGAGGGCGAATGGTAGACAAACTCACGCGCAACGCACTATCAATATACATATGTATGTATGAAAATAAGTCTCGAACGATATTTTGACTTAATTGCCTTTAAGGATGAAAAGGTTGATTCACACAAGCATTATGTGGAAAACGAAAGTAAAATGTTCAACGCCTTATATGTAATTGCAGGTTAATCATTTTCAAGTGAAATCTAGAAGCTATTGGAATGTCTTGAAATTTTGACAGCAAAGAATCAGAAGAAATCCCGAGTCATCTGTCTGTCAAGTCTGACGCCAAGTCAAGTCTGACGCCATCTTTAAATTATATTGAGAAGATACTCCAAATGGTGAAATAACCCATTCAATCCCAATAGTTGAAATAGATGGAAAGTACTTCTCTAAACTTTCATGAAGACACCGCAAGTGCTCAATTATACTTTTCTTCAAATTCATCTTTTGATTTATATCCAACTCGGTTGAAAATTTTATTGTGAATGGAAATATTGACAAATCATCTTTCTGTATAGCTGACATCCACGAGATAATTTTTTTTGACAAAACTATTCAATTTGTCACTGTCTCATATGTATGTAAAATTGTTTATTTTCGGGTTTGCACGCTAGAGAAAAATTAAGCCTATTAAAGATATCAGTGATGGAGGCTAGCTCGGAACACCAGACGATATCTTTATGCAACCACAGGCGACACACCGGTTGAGAGCCGCTGCTCTAATAGAGAGTCTCATTCTTATTCATTCGACCCTTCGCTTAAAAGTACCGGTACGTGTTACCCGTATTCGATTTTAATTAGATTATGAAACTATTTCACGTAACAATTATTATCTTCATTCTCAAATCCCCAGAATGATTAGATATGATAATAAATACTCTGTTTTTTTTGATGTTTTATAATAATAATCTGTCGTACCTAAGGCGTACAGCTATAATTACATTGTTCAATTCCAATACATACAATACAAATTCCTTTTACAACATTAAAAAGTTTTCAAAATAATATTTGCCGTCGCTTGTATTATAATTAATTATTGATCCACGAATTTGACCTGTTTGCGTCATTCATATTTTATTGGCACATAAAGCAGTTGGGCGTCGATAATTGAGAAGTAAATAAGTCGTTTTTGATAATCGATATTGAATGGCTCAATAATTACCATATCAGTTAACTCACCACGCACAAACGTTTCTAGTAAAAACAACAATATTTTTATAATCTATAAAATTACCATATATGTACATATATATATTAGCTTAAGCTTCTGCCTACCTAGCTGGGTCATTGCAGTTACACTAGCACTGTTAACATAACAAACAAAGATTTTTTAACCGTGCGTTGGCAACAAGCCGCCACCTATCAAAACTGGTTTGAGTCGACAATGGGATTTTATGGCCGTACACCAATTAAATAAAAATTCACTACAATTGTTTCACGCACTGTCAAACGAGCTACAGGCTGTACTGTTATTGTACAAACTAGCGCGCAAAGGTAGGTGTTGAGGTTAGAACCCACCATCATATGACGGGTAATCTAAATGTTAGAATATAAGGCGTTATTGAGAGCTACTGTAATTCGAATGTTATATGAATTGAATTATAAACGAAACGATTCGATTTATGTACATACATACATATATGTACCTATACAGCTATAACTCTACTCGTAGATAGTTTACGCTTGGTTTGATTTTGTTATCTTATTCGTGGGAAAGAAAATATGATCAAAAATATTGCAACGGCATACGACAGACATAAAAGGTAACGAGCTGTGGCTAAATATCACTTAAATTTTAGGCAGCAATAGCTAAATGCCTCTAGCGAGGTGTCGGTGAGAGTATGACTTAATTCTTGGCTGGGTGGGTAGGTTGGGGGGTTGTGGAACCGTAAAGATCTTTACGAGGGCTGTGTGCACAGGAGGGAAGCGAGCAAGGCCTAGGCATGATGAAAACGAAACTTTGCTTTACGACGCTTCAATGGCCAATAACACCGTCTAAAAGGAGAAGAACAGAAGCAGCTCTGGCAGCAGCCGCAGAACGGGCCGTAGATCACCGCTTAATGGTATTACCATCAACCGATTCGGTGCAAAATCCTGAGCCCTAAACTGACTCATTCTATTTGGACACAATATCTCGAAAACGGCCGTAACTCTAACTGTCAAAAAAAAAATACTAAAAATTCGTTTACACGGGATGCCGGCACTTCACATTCGGCGAGCGCTGTCGAGCAATCCTGAGCGTCCATGTGTAGGAGGTCGCTCGCGCTTGTTCGCGGTTTAGGTCAACGCACTGAAAGAATGCTAAAGAGCGAACAAAGCAAGATGGCGGACCTCCGCCCTCCAAATTCAGTCACACTTCCATCCGAATGCTCATTAGCATTCGACGACGTCACCTAAGGCCAATGGTTGGAGAACATTCACGCGAAAATTACACGAACATTCGCGCCAATGTGAAGAGCCAGCATGAAAGTTTATAGAAAAATTTCTCAAAATGAAAAAATTGTGCTGTCACTAATATATGTAGCTCGCTTTATGTTATTTCGTTTAAAAAAGTTTATACTGTTACTAGTTTCCGGTATAAACCATGTACGCGTGCGGAGTAGTTAGTGAGAGAGGAGTGATTACCTTTTCATTTTTTATCTAATATTCAATTAAATAATAAATTTTCACCTTAATTAAAATTTCATTGGATTGGGAGATTCTAAAGACTATCCATGTTTTAAAATCTGTAGCAATATGACGTATCACTAGCCGGTTTGCCATTCATATGACGGCCGATTTTAAGTCCACCCCACAACGCCCCCTCCCCCCATCCGTTGTCAGTGTACAATAACAGTACAGCCCGTAAGTCGTTTGACAGTACCGTTGATGGAATGGGTGTATGGCTATAAAATCTTTGGCAGATAGCGGCTTGTTGCAAAAACACCCCTACCTTTTTGTGTTTATTATGTTGGCAATGGTTCTTGTGCAGTGGTCGGGAACCTTTTTCGAGCTAAGAGCCAAATCAGGGAAAACCCTTCAAAATTTACAAGTTATGGAGCCGCAACATACTATTTTCGTATTACATATTCAAAATTAAATTAAACGTTACTCCTTTATAAAATGGATTGCAGTAAGAAATAAGTTATAATGTTAGACAGTTTATTACTAAATAGTATTTTATCTGAAAAACAATCTGAAAGCTTTTTATAGCCATGAAGTTGTGGAAATCGGATTTACTTTGATTTTGTTTAAATCGTGTCAAAGAATTGTGTTTCGCGCAAAATGCTGGATGACAGCGAGAGCCGCAGGTTTTCATACAAAGAGCCGCATGCGGCTCCGGCACCGGTTCCCGAGCGCTTGTCTAGTATGACCATAACGACCAAGGTAGGTAGGAAGATGCTTACGCTAATATATGTACATATTATACGTATATTAGTTTGGAAATTATCCTGTATGTGAGTAATGTAAACGTAATTTTCACAGTATTATTACGGAGTACTTTTGGAATGGATTCCGCTTTACCTACTGTAATTTTAATTGCCATAAGTTAGGTACACGTATCAAATAATAATTAATGAGCAATATTATTCAGAACAGGCGGGGCACAAGAATTCGGAAACAAACCAATCAAGACATTATAGAGGCGACGGCATCGATGTATAATGTACAATCATATCAAGGACACTATGTTGAAAAGGATCAATTTGAACAAGAGACGATATCTTGAATTACACTTATCTCTATATTTAGCTTGTGATATTCGTGTGAGTTTTTATTTTTGGTTCAAATCGTTAATTTTTATTTTTAACCTCGTACTCTAATGTAGCTACTCGTACGTAGATACATGTACTCGTATATCTATACCTAATTTGAAAGCGGGTATGTGCAAACATTTTTGGGACATGTGGAGTGGCACGCACAGCAAATAAAATAATCCTCGATTTGCCCGGAACGGTCCCGGGACCTCCCTTCAGAATATAGTGGAGACATTAGTTTGGCAAATAGGGGGTGAGGGTAGGGGCGATTTCACGCCCGGACGGACACTTGAAATGTTCGTCGTCCCTCTACCCCTCCTTTTCTAGCCCCACTCCCCTGGGGGCGCATTCCTCAATGGGGACCCATGCCATGGTGCGTTCGCTTCGTCTTTTTTATGGGGCGATCCGAGCTGTGGCGCAGCCCCTAGATGTGTCTTAATAGGAGATTTATTTAATGCCCGTCGAGGGGGCTGCTGCTGACGTTTTTGTGGTCGATTGAATCAACAGTTGAACGGTTTCTTACTTTTATTAGGCCGCATTCTAAACGAAATAATATTCGTTCGTTTTCAGAATTCAATTCAACTATAGCCATGCAACAACAGATCGAATTTTCTCGACGGTTTTAATTATTGCTTTAGCTGCTGGCAAGGTAGGGGTGTCATTAAAATCCAAATCCGTTGTCAACTGTAATGCCGCCACTTCACCTTCGCGCGAATGTTCGTCAAACGTTGGCCTTAGTAACGTCGTCGAATGCTGACGAGCATTCGCATGGAAGTGACACATGGCACATGACACATGGCCAGAGCGCTGCTATCGTATCGCTAGTGGCGCCACTCTAGTATCAACTAGCAAGCGGCAGTCGAACGAAGTGTCGCATCACTGCGTACAAAAATGTCAACCGCTCAAGACATAGCAGTAATTTATGCGGCCACCTTGTGTGCAATACAACAATTATCTGGCAGTATGCAATGCCTGGAAGGTGCAAAAACGGTGGCGAAAAAAGAAGATGGTGGATAATAACTATACATCGCAACAGAACTAGGTAAATATATACATATATAGGTAGTAAACAGCCATCCGCCATCTTGCTTTCTTCGCGGTTCGCTCGACTTTCGGCGATGTACCGCGAGTGCTCATACAGTACGTTGGCCTTAACGCGAAAATGTTCGAGTGACATACCCACACGTTGGCGCTCGGTACTGCTCGTCAGCGCTCGCCCAATGTGAAGTGGCGGCATCAGAATTTATTAATTTAATTAATTTGATTTTGTTGTGAAGATGGTTACGCACAAAATTGCTACCACATTACATTTTTCCTTACTTGCCAGTTTATCGCCCCTTTCAGAAGGTATTAGAGCAGTGGTCGGGAACCGGCGGCTCCGGAGCCTCATGCAGCTCTTTGTATGAAAACCTGCGGCTCTCGCTGCCATCCAACGTTTTGCGCGAAACACAAAACGTTGACACACAATTTACACAAAATCAAAATGAATCCTATATATAACATATAACTTCGTGGCTATAAAAAGATTTAAATTGTTTTTCAATAATACTTTTTTGTAATAAACTGTCGAACATAAAGAAATATCACGAAGATAGAGTATCCATTTCATAAATGAGTAACATTTAATTTCATTCTGAATATGTAATCCTCAGATAATATGTTACGACTGCCAAGCTTACCAATTTTGCAATGTTTTCCCTAATTTGGCTCTTAGCTTGAAAAGGTTCCCGACCACTGTATTAGAGTATTTTTCCCTCGTTGCTTAACTATGTCAAACGTTAAAATGTTTGAGTAAAAGGACGCCGTTGGCCATCGATGGCTTCACTCCAAGAACAAATTCATCAGAAGCTGTGTATAATATTGAGAAATTGAGGAAATCTGGCGTGAAGCGCCTTTGAGTTTTGATGAGAGTGTTTGATCGGAATTAGTAGGTTGATTAAGGAAGTTCTTGGACGATGGTGCAGCTCCGCGAAGACGAAGCAAAGTTCATTATGTTAATAGAATTCTTTGACAAAAGGCTTTTGTCCTCGGGTATACGTTGTTCACAGAGAAATGAAAATGGCTTTCAGCGCTCTAACGACGAATAATTTTCCACTGAAAACGAAGCTCAGAATGACTTTTCAACTGCATCAGTGTACTTCAATCAAATCAATTAGCTGTTGATTTTGAAATTGAAGTGTGTTTTGCCGTTTATTTTAAAATTCAATCTTGAAATCCAGTCTCCTATACCAGGGATGGCGAACCTAGGGCACGCGTGCCAGAGGTGGCACGTAAGAAAATTTAGTTGGCACGTGAATGATTTACAAATTCAATTTTTATTTCTAAATAATTCATTCAATCATTCAAAATTAATGTTTTTCACTGATTTGTGCTTACATTTAAATTAATTAAATATGTAGTAAACTGCGAGGTTTTAACAAAACAGTAATTGTAATGTTTGATTTGATCAAAATTTGAAGCAAAATTAAACATACATACATATTCGATCGTGACGTAGAATCCGACAGCTTCAAATATTTTTCGAATACAAAAAAAATTTTCGCAGACGAAAACCCAGATGAAATTAAATTAACACAGGAATTTTCTGCAGTTATTCAATCAATAAAAAAACGAGTTTTCTTCAAGATTCAAACAATTCAAGAGATTTGTTTATTCGGCAGATACTCTCAATTTAGAGATTTTAAAGTGGCTGAATCTTGAAGATATAGAAATGCAATTAATCGAATTCCTATCCAGTTCTATTTGGAAACAAAAGTTTGTCGATTTGGAAAAAATTGAAAATGATCGATTATCGAACATAATTAAAAATAATGCAGAAGAAGAAATAATGAAAACTTAGAACGCCATTCCAGAAATGTTTAGCTGTTTAAAAAAACTAGCGTCGGCGATATTAATATTTTTTTCTTCTACATACATACATATGCTTGTGAGTCATTAATTTTATAAAATGTAGTTTAAGAAATAGGTTGAATCCAGTTGGGAATTGTATATTACTAAAAGTGACGAAATACAAACCTGATATAAAGCATTTGGCATCGAATGTACAACAGCAAAAATCTCATTGATAAATAACTGATAATAGATTTTTATCGGTTTTCATGAAACTAATTTTTAAACTTTTTCAATAAAATTTTTCAAAAAAAACTTTTTTTTTTTTCATTAAAAACTGCTCGGTACGTCAGACAGTTGATGAAAAATATTTGGGAATTTTTGGCACGCGAACGTAAAAAGGTTCGCCATCCCTGTCCTATACAATACGTCTAGGGATGGGTCAACGATTAATGCAATATTGAATATTAGATTACTATGACGTGACCTTTTTAATGCTTACATTCAAAATAGGTAAAAAATAATAATACTCTAATACAGCGGCCGGGAACTGGCGGCTCCGGAGCCGCATGCGGTTCTTTGTGTGAAAACCTGCGGTTCTCGCTGTCATCTAATATTTTGCGTGAAACACAACGTTGACACACAATTTACACAAAATCAAAATGAATCCTATTTCCACAATTTCACGGCTATAAAGAGCTATTAGAGCATTAAAATCGTTTTTCAGATTAAAATTTATAATACTTTTTAGTAATAAACTGTCAGATATTAAGAAATATCACGAAGATAACTTTTTCTTACATCTATCCATTTCATAAATGAGCAACATTTAATTTCATTTTAAATATATAATTTTAAAATAATATATTGCGGTTCCCAAACATAACCAATCTTGCAAGGTTTTCCCTAATATGGCTCTTAGCTCGAAAAAGGTTCCCGACCACTGCTCTTATACGATAATGCTTGAATTGAAAACCTGCTATAGGTCGCGCAGCTAGAGTTGAGGCGAACCACACACACACACATATGCATTTTTAGTACACAGGCTGAGGCAATTTTTTTTTAATATTCAATTTTAACTTTACCCTTAATAATACCCCACAGTAACTCTATAGGGTTTAGTTCTGGGTGGTTGTGTGGTAGGCGCAGTACACTATGTCCGTGATCTTCCAGGATTTTGTCAAGTACCTACAAATTTTATGTCATAAATGGGTTTTGTTTTTTTCTCTGGATACGGTATATTCTAACTAAACTAACTACTAAACTACTCTAAACTAAACCAACACACGATATAAAAATCGAAGACTGAATGATTGGACTGAAGGAACATGCTGTATTTCACAAAACAAAAATATACAAAACAATAGTGTCTCTGTTACACTCGAAACGTGTACGCGCGCGAAAGAGACAGAGCGTTTTTTATTGTTGCAAGTAGTGAAAATTCGTATTATTCACAATTCACAGACACTACACACGCAACGTGTGTGTGTGTGTGTGTGTGTGTGTGTGGTTCGCCTCAACTCTGGCTGCGCGACCTGTAGCACGCTGCACAATGAAAGGGATTGTGCATTATTTGAATTACATATAACAAAACAAGAACGGAATGGACTTATTCGAAAATAAATATCTATTTATTGAAATAGATTTGAAGTATTTGATAGTGACAAACACATATACACAGCCTACTAGCGATTCAGATATACTAGTGTATATTTCCATTATTTGGTATAGATGTCTATATAATTTTCCTTCGGGTACTTTATATGAATTGTGTGTATACGAGTATTGTACATATGTACATGGATTGTAATTGAGCTACCCGTGGCGACGAATTTTCACTCAACGCTCCCTCCCTAGTGCGACCGTGGAATTTCGGACGATGAGGCTATCTGCGGCTTGAAAATATTAAAGGTGGGTTGGAGAGAGTGCAGGGCTGTACAAAAGGCCGCCAAATGAAAAAGTAATGAAAGTGTTTTTCCCCCGGCGAGCAAGATTTATTCGCGCGCGAACGGCGTCCGGAAAATTTTGAGATGTTTCCGCCGCGATAGCACCACTTCGAGTGTGAGCATTTCTACTTTCTTCGTGTATATTCCGGTGAGGGTGTATTGTTAGCGTGGTGGGTGTGTAGAAAAAAAATCACTTATTTTTTTGGGTCGATTCCTTTTCGGACGGCTTCCGAGAGCCTTGAAAAATAATGACGTTATTGGCTAGAATAAGCTTTCTCGAGATTTTCCGCACTACATACCTATACAATGACGAATTTTCGCTTAATCTTGTAAATTTACATTTTCAAATCGTTACAATACAAAATATGCCTTTTTGAAGTAAGACTTCTTTTCGCTCGGTAGAGTAAAAACGGTTCATCCAACGTTCCATACAAACGGAGCGAGCGATAAGTGGTCACGCTTAGATGAATTGGGATGGGTGAGTATTAGAAATTGTTTAAAGTTAAGCACATTGTCTTTTGTTTATGTTAGATCATAAGTTATTGCCAAATTATTTTAAGAATTATATCATTAGAAATAGTGATATCCATAGTTATTCTCCTAGAAATAAGAACCAATTAGTTGTAGGTAGAGTAAGGAAAACAAAGACAGCTGATGGTGTTTTCTAATACTTTTTAGCCTACCAACATTCAAAATACCTCTCATAGCTCTATTTTGTAACCTTTGCATTTTATCTAAATCTTGGCCATTGAACATATTAAGTACAGTGGCACAATAAACCAGGTGTGGCAAGACAATTGTATAAACTAAAACCTTACTTTTCCTACTTAAAATATTTCTTAACCTACATAAAACACCAACACCAACACCAAAATTCCACATAATTTTATTTTAAATATTATACACATTATACACTATACTTATACAGTATAATGTGTACTACTACTACATATATACTACATACCCCCACTCCTCGGCTAGACGTCAGGTAGCAGTGAGAACAGTGAGTCATTGGGTGAGCGTTTAAAACCACACTTTTTGTACACAATTCTTTCACATTCACATTCACATTTGTATTCCTTCTTGTACATTGCACTTGCTTTAAATTACAAAGGAGTTTTACTTATATAGTGAGTAGCGGCTACACACTGCGATTTTTATCTACCGTTTGATAAATTAACAAAATAAACCTACAAATTCAATTCGTCTCAATATTTACCAAAATTTTACAAAATTCTTATTATTAACCCTAACTGCCACTTGCTAAATATTTTATTAAGGTTAGAATTTATTATATTAATTTTTATTTGTAATAAATCCGTTTGTTGAGTTGCGGTAAAATGATATATAGAGTACAATGCAAGTTTTTCTCTGGATTTTAACATAAAATGTGAGGCTAACGTTACCCGTCTATATACGAATGTCCCTTTTGTGCGGGTTTTGATCCGGAAATAGATGTGTCAACAGTCGAAGTAGGATTTGTGGATGGTGAGCGAGGCATCGAGGGATGGGTGGGTGGAGGGGGAGGAACAGTCCCTTTTAAATAATGTTTTGAGCTCGTCCCCTACTTATTCATCGTTACACTGGCCACCACCCGACGTTCAATCTAATTCCTCAAAAATAGAAAATCCCACTTCTCTTGGATTTCTTGGCAAAGTTGTACGACCAGATATGAAAATATAATCTCATTACGAGATCCATAAAAATGGAGAGGAGGGGCGAAAGAATCTTTCGTGAAAAACCCGTCGACGCTAAAATGCAAGACCCTCTCTTCCCACCCGCTGCTCACTTTTACAAGAAGAAAATATGCTAATCCGTAGATATTCTGATGAAAATTTGTCGGCTAATATTTGTTCGGAAAGAAATCGCTAAAAGATAAAACAGTCACAGCGAGTAGATTGCTATACCTAGAAGTTGAAAGTTATAGGCAAAAGGGAAAA
Source organism: Parapsyche elsis (assembly GCA_022651745.1). Taxonomy (NCBI): domain Eukaryota; kingdom Metazoa; phylum Arthropoda; class Insecta; order Trichoptera; family Hydropsychidae; genus Parapsyche; species Parapsyche elsis. The sequence continues at coordinate 4,212,831 of JAGVSN010000005.1, read as the reverse complement.
CACAATGCAAAATTTTTTTGTGGCAACTTTAGATAATTCGAATTCATTTTTGACACATATTTGTGTAAACATGATTTTACATATTATACAAAAGCAAGGTGCACAGCTTTGGAAAGATGATTGATTAACTTTGCCGTTGTTAAAACATTGCCTTCGCCTCGAATGGGACTTCAAATATTTAAATGACAAATAAAACGCTGTTCGTGTGTAACTTTGGTAGTTTAATTTCACCACTAAATATTTGATTGCGCTTGAATTTCATCGCTACGTGCGTTTACATACAATAAATACATAATTGCATAACCTACGAGCTAACATTATACTGGAGACCCATTGTCGAGAAACATTGTAATAAATTGAATATTTGGTTATTTTGATGTATTTTAAATATAAAACATTTATTATTTTTCACAGGTGACGTATTTCATACATATATGTATGTATGTACATATGTACATACATACATAAGTAGATAAATGATTATTTGAAAAAGAAAATTTCGATTCTGGAAAAGTAATAAAGTGAAACTTCAACGAAAAATTTGCGAGTCAAACGGTTATTATTACGAAATTACGATTCGGTTTAGTCAAAGGCGGGGATTCACATTAATGGTGGAAAGGGGAGAGGAGGGGTCCCTCAGAAAAAGGATCACGTACTGGCGATACTTTGATGTTTTTTCGCGTGTATATCTGTCAAAGGGAAGTGATTTTAACCGAGAGCAAGATATCTGCTGAGTGATTTAAAATATTACCGACCTTAATGCCGAAATGTTAAAGCACTTCCACTCAAAGGCACTCCCCTCTGAAGCTCAGTTCAACGCTTGGTGCGGTATGAATTTTTAATTTTGCTTATCGCAACATAATAACTGCGAATTCATCAACGAGTTTTCATATCATTAGATAGCCAAACGCGTTCAGCTATCCGTTATAGCGACATGATCGATTTAAATATTCAATTGATCGCCAAACCAAAGTGGAATCAATATTGATTTTATTTGTTTTTGTGAGTGCTTAGTTGCAAATCAATTATTCTACCTAATTTAATTAATTATATTGACAGTGTGTATAGTGTTGGTAATTGGAATTGAGAAAAGAGGAAACACATATATTTTCAATGATTATAAAGTATTTAAATAAGCTTTTTATTTAGGTTTCCATACTAAAATGTACAAAGTTTCTGTAACATATGCTATACCTATATAATAAAAGGTAACTCAATCTTTATGTCCAGGATATCGCTTAACCAAAGAAAACAACGTCGAGGCGAAACTTTTAGGGTTTTGTTAAATGTTTAGTTTTATTGGACCTCGCGTCATAATAAATTAAATGTTTTTACTTGGCGTTTACAGGGTTAGTGGTTTTGTTACGGGTGTGCTAAAAGGTGCGTGGGATAAAAACGGCTAAAGAAAATAAGCCCAGGAAAACTCAGTCACGTGATATGATTGCTTTTTAATGCCATTAATGAATTTCGTCGTAATCTTTCAGCGATATTTTAATGTAAACCGATTAGCGACACTTCCCCCCCCCCAAATTTCCGTCTACCCGTTGCGTTTATAATTATGCTTATTCCATAGTCATTACTCAAAATATTATATACATTAGCGTAAATGTTTGCCTGCCTGCCTGTGTCATTGAGTCACACTCGCATTGCCAACATAATAAACAAAATGTTTTAGTGGTGTGTTGGCAACAAGTCACTATCTGTTAAAGCTGATTCGTATTCACCATACACTCAATCAAGGTCACTATAGTAGTGGTCGGGAACCTTTTTCGAGCTAAGAGCCAAATTAGGGAAAACCTTGCAAAATTGGTAGGTTAGGGAGCCGCAACATATTATTTTTTAATTACATGTATGTACATATATTCAAAACTAAATTAAATGTTACTCATTAATAATTTATAATAATAAGAAATAAGTTGTCCTCGTGATATTTCTTAACGTTCGACAGTTTATTGCTAAAAATGATTATAAAGTTTGATTTGAAGCATTTTATAGCCACGACACGTTCTTAAAATGGGATTCATTTTAATCTTGTGCAAACTGTGTGTCAACATTTTGCATTTAACGCAAAACGTTAGATGACAGCGAGAGCCGCTGGTTTTCATAGAAAGAGCCGCAAGCGGCTCCGGAGCCGCCGGTTCCCGACCACTGCACTATAGCTATACAATTGCTGTATGTGCTGTACTGCAATTGTACAAACCAGCGTACACAGGTGGGAGTTTGGGGTGGGGTTAGAAAGTTAGAATCCACTGTCATATTTCGGGCAAACCGGCTACTTTTATATAATTACGTGTACATACATATGTATGTATTATGCATAATAAAATATTTTTTAACATAAAAATTAAAATTTTATACGAGTACCTATATATATATTGGAAAGCTACTCAATTATAACGCTGATCAATCGAAATCTTTGTTTTTTTTTCGTATCGATTCTCCAATCAATTAAAATTTTAATGGAAACCGTGTATATATGATAACCGTGATCGAAAATCAAAAGAATGAAAATACTGGTTCCGCTTTACAATTAAAAATTGAGTAATTTCACGTTCGAACGGCTCGAAATGTAAATTAAAGCTCGGGTCGCACTGAATTCCAATCGCTTTTAAAGGGAATATTGGATTCTACGTATACATACGTATGCACGGTTATATATTTTCCCGCCTTTTTTTCCTTGTCGGTGTCGACGTAGATGATTCATGCCAGCCGGCCAGGAAAATGATTCTGTCCATTAGCATGCATAATTGCGGAGGGATCCTCTGACAATCCGAGCCCAGGATCCGCTAATAATCGTGTCCACCCCTTCCCCCATACACCACCCCCCCTCACCCCCATGCTGCTTGACAAATTAAGGCGGATATTGGATTCCCTGATAGCGGCTGGGATGGGAGTGGGTTTGGGGGATCCGAACCGGAAACTCACTCCAGAGATTGAGCCTGGTTTGAAAGCCGAGTACGCGATATATCATTTATTTCGATTAAAATTTAACAACAATTACGGTGGTCGTGGAATTGCACGCGCTTAAAATTTACCTACCTAAGTTATATATGTACATATGTATACACGACGCGCGTGAAAAATGTGCGCGTGAAAATAATCCCGTAAAAATGGCCGTAAAACGCGTCGTAAACCCGGTGATGAATATCCGGTAATTTTATTACTAGAACGTCTATGGCGATTATGTGCGTAACCCTCGAAAGTACATAGCTTTTCAAACGTGAAGTCTTACTAATGGTTTTCAGGTAAAATTTATCTATCTATCTCCATAAGTATACATATAAATTTATGAATTATTCTCTGTCCATTTGTGTGTTCCTCAAAAACATTCCATCATCGTTTCTCTAATAATTGGAATCGACTTTGCAGATTTCTTACAAACCAACGGCTGTTGTGGGGTAGTTGACGACTGACTTTAGTGAACTAGTTTTATTCACTTATTTAGCAGGTTAAATGCCAGTTGACGTAATTAATGCCGAAAAGCATTGGACTAATCCAGGGGTCTTCAACCTTTGTATCCCTACCGCTCTCTTTTATAATTTTTTTATGGCAAAATTTCTTTACCGCCCACCGATTCGTGCACAAGTGTAAATTAATTTTTATAGGGGAGGTTTCATAAAAAAATATGTACATACTTATATTGGATAGTTAAATTTTAATGAATTTCTGCATCTCCATTGATATATCGCCTACAGGTTTTTGATATCCACCACTATTGAAGTTATGTTTGCTTTCTTCATAATCTTTAAGTTCTAATAGTTCTTGTTGGCAAGTTATAGTTACATATATCAATCTCAGTCAAATTTTCAGTAAAGGGATTTCTCATCTAATCATACACTTTTAAGTTTGAAATATATTTAAATCGTTTTTCTGTATCTAATTTAAGTTCATTAAGGTGAACCATTCCGCCATATAAAAGGCATAATTTTTTACTGTTTTTAATTGTTGACAGAGATCAGCCTTATTTTACTTGCAAAAAACTGTATGACGCTATCATATAATGCTACAAAACGTGACAAACATGTGACCTTTGAGAGCCATCGAACTTCTGTGAGTAAAAGTAGCGTAATAAATCTCTCATTGTTGTACTGGTAGAGCTGTCGAAACATTCTATCATCTTTGGCATTAAATTTGATCGTATTTACAGCTTTAATTATTATACTTAATGATGAATGAAGACTTGTACTTAAATGTTTTCCTACAGAATTTATGAAAATGGGCAAAACTCTCACCGCCCACCACAAAGCCCGAATCGCCCACTAGTGGGCGGTAGGGACCAGGTTGAAGACCGCTGGCCTCTAATCGAATGTTCAATTTGATGTAAAACTATCGAATGTTTGAGACGATACAAGCGAAATGATATGGTTGTAAAATTTCGCGCACCCTTTTAGTGCGGGGTTAGAAGCAAAACAACGAAACGGGCCGTTTAAATAGAACGTGTCGAAGTTGCATTTTCACAACAAAATACTGCTCTTTCTCGAGAATTTTAGCAGAGTTTGTCTCGTGAGTTTGACGCGGTCACGTACTCGTCGAGAGCGACTTGCTCGCACTAAAAAGATACGACAAGTCGACATTGGGTTCGTCCAGATGGGTCCGAGAACGTGAATGTGAACAGGTACGTCAAAATGGACCGCAAATAAAAAAGAGCGAAAGAAAAATGGGATTCTTTTATCGACGAACTTGAACGGATTAAATGGGTTGCGCGAATCCATATGAAATACGTACGTAATAATTTTGATGCAAAGATTATCTCAAAATGCGTTAGTTTTCGTGGTTGTGAATTTCAGGACTTGTACGATAAGGCTCAGTGTCTAGTAATAATATACATATACATATACATATTAAATATGTATCTACAATATCTACATATACATTATTATACAAATAAATACTCCATATAACGTACATATAAGTGAAGGTAATGATTTTCTTAATAAAAAATAGATTGTTTCTTTTATTTTCGGGTGTGGTGGAAGTAATAAGAATTTCAATCATCGATCAATTTATATTATGTAACAAAGGGCGAAAAAATTCCGTAATTCTACGTAATAGCAATGAACCACGAGTAAAGCAAACAGTTTTCACAATTTGAATGATAATATTCGCTTTTGTTACAATGTAACATTGTAGTTTTGAATTTCGTGTTGCAGATGTGTTATACTCGTATTTATGTCTCCCATTGTTATTCTCCTTTGAATCTCTTTCAAAGTTGTAGCCATTGATATATATTTCTGTGTATATGTACACGAAGCAAAATCAAAGAATGCCTTCAGGGACAAAAGCTAAGTTGGATAATATTTCTAGCATGAGAAAGATACGAATATCTTTACAGAGAAAACGTTCAAAGAAAAAAGAATTTCAGTAGAGAAAACGGTTTCAGCAACAGGCTGATATCTTAAGTCATTCTAGAATAATAACACACTGTCCATATAAATTGTGGCTATATGAATGCAGATTATATTCGCAAGCTTTATACAATATGAAGAATGATTGGAAACAAAATGGTTTTGGAACAAAAGTTTGGTTAACGCTCCGAGTTTTTAAATTTCATGTTGGATTTAAATTTGACAAAATTTAGATTTCGACCCAATTTCATATTTTGAATGTTGTATTATAATTTCGTATTATAAATGACTGTAGATAAGTGTTATAAAAGTTATTTAATGGTGTATAAAATTTTTAAAAGAAAATTCAAAGTTCTTATGATAATATTCATACAAAAAGCAAAGTTAGGAGCTAAGAAACTTGAGTAAGAATTTCTTGGCTTTTGTGCCAAGGTGACACCATAGCGCCAGTTCAAGCATTACTGGAGCAATTTTCCAAATGAAGATTCAAGTGTTATCCGAACTGTTTCCGGTTGCGATATTCTCAGATTTTCTCCAGCCAAATTCTGTGGTGTATATGTATGTACATATGTATATACATATTTATATAGTAATTCCGTACAATTTTGCGTTGGCTTCCAATTTGGCTGACGTAAGATTTATGTGTGCTGGTCACAACGCCCACTCTATTTTTATGATTACACAATCAATAATGTCTGAACGCAAAAGGAAAATCACCGTGATAAAAAAACGATTAAGAGGGATCTGCAGGCCTCGAAGGCAGGGGAAAAATCTCCCATTTGGAGAATGTTTATTACTTTTTTCTCCTCGTCCCTACCGGAGCATTATCCGACGAAGCGTTGCCGGTTCCTGTTGGCGCCTCGGGTTAATAATTCAACAATAATTCGTTGAAAAGAAAAATACATTAGAAGCAAACACATTTCTGCTTCTGGTAAGAATCCGGTGAGGAGGTTAACGCAAAATATATAATATGGAAAAGTGTTATACATAATACAGCATAAATTCATAAAATTATAAATCAAGCGTTGCGTTACTACTACACAGTAACAATATATGTAATGACAGAAATAAGAGTGTTCTTGTTATTTCATTGAAAAAATTCGATGCACGTATTCTTTTTTCATCTATTATGAGATACTGTAAAAACGAGACAATCGTGGAAGTTTTTAGTCGTTGTAGGAAAACTTGAGTGACTTGAAATAACTTTCGATCATCGGAAAAATTCAAAAAAAATATACCATATAAGTACATATGTATAAGAATATAATATTTATAACATACCCTTTGATAAAAAAACAAAATATAAAACGATCATTACAATTTTCCGCAATATAATTTACTTTCGTTCGTTTCCACGTACTTTTTTATATTTCATCGCTTAATTTAATTCCACAGACAGGAGACATATATATAGAAGAGGTGGTAGTAGTGTCTGAAAAGTAAAATATTAAGACAATTTTCGTTAATATCAGAGAAGTGTCTTTTTATATTGCATATTCCAAAATTTCCACGGCACTCGAGAGACGTGAAATATATGTAATACCGTTTTAGTACCTATACAACGCAACATTAACAAAAGAGTTACTTGAGTGCCTAAATATATATTTTGAAATAAAAAAAGTCAATGAAAGGAAAACTCACCATACATTGTCTTCGCAAGAATTATTGAATGTGTTGGAATAAGATATGTGAACGCATACAACCCTCTTTCGAGTGTGTTGTTTTTACCTCGCATTAAAAGGATTTTTCCCTTTTGTCCTTATAAAGACCGTCGTATGTCACTGTTGTCTTGAGTTACATAAAATGCGAAGCAAATCTCAACTAGGGTTGTATATAAATGCACCGATTACGTTCGAGTCAAAATATATACGAAATTCGTTGTACGTAAATTTTTATTCAATACTAATGTATGCCCGTTGAAAAACTGCCAATAAATCAATATATAAAAAACTTCCCTACCAAGTTCATGAGGAAGAAAGTTGCTTAAACGGAGGAAAACTTTGACGAACAGTTATATTTGACGGTTAAATTCTTCCGAATTTATATACATAGTATACAATGTATACAGCCTAATTGGCAAAATGTAATCACAGTAGACAATCATATTTGTAGAGGTAGTTGATAATTATTTATACCTAGGACAATTGGTGAACATAACTGGACATAAAGAAGAAGAGATAAAACGAAGAATGAAACTAGAATGGAGCGGTTTTGGAAAAATGAACCAACATTTCGCTATGCTTAAAAAATAAGGCATACGACCAATGCGTACTGCCAGTTATGACTTATGGACGTGAAACGTGAATGCTAAATTCAATAATGTTATGTAAGATCCTGTAAACACAGATAAGCATGGAAAGATGTATGCTTGGTATAACAAAAAGAGATCGTAAGAGGAATATACATGGATAAGAAGCTTGACCAAAGTCAGATTTTACGTTAATATATATAGTGAAATCTATGCTTAAAAAAAAAGGCATACGACCAATGCGTACTGCCAGTTATGACGTATGGATATGAGACATGGATGCTGAATTCAATAATGTCACGTAAGATCCAGTGCACGCAGAGAAGCATGGAAAGGTGTACATATGATTGGTATAATAAGAAGAGATTGTAAGAGGAATACATGGGTAAGAAGCATGACCAAAGTGGCAGATATAGCAGAACGTGTGAAAAATTTGAAGTGGCAATGGGCTGGACACATAGCGATAATAATGGATGGCAGATGGACGCGGGAAATATTGGAATGGTATCCGAGAGGATGTGAAAGAAAACTAGGTAGACCAAGTGGACGATCGGCTGATGAATTGAGAACAATGTGTGGAAAGATGTATGTATGTTTGGAATTACAAAAAGAGATTACAAGAGGAATACATGGGTAAGAAGCATAGCATGACTTCAGTGGCAGATATAGCGGAACGTGTGAAAAAGTTAGTGGCAATGAGCTGAATACATCGAAAAATGGATGGCAGATGAACGTGAGAAATACTGGAATGGTATCCAAGAGCATGTGAAAGAAAGCATGGTAGACAGGTGGGCAGATGGATTGAGAAGAATGTGTGGAGTCAAATGAATGCACATTGCTCAAGACAGACAGGAATGGATGTGAATGGAAGAGGCCTTCATCCAGCAGTGGATGGTGAACGGCTGATAATGATGATTCATCATTAATATCATGCGTTTTGAACACTAAATTTTGAATAACAGTTTCACACAAAGTATAGATAGGCGAATCGTAAAAATTAAAAGTTATGAATTAAGGGCGCCAGCGGCAGACGCGAGTACTTTACGAGCGGCCTAATCCGGCGGAATCGCGGTTAATTTTACTTTCGCCAGGGTTTTGGTCGTATGCGGGAGCCCTTGATCCTAAAGGGACGTGAATAATGTAGGTGTTGGGCACCGGAAGAGCCACAAGTGAAGTGAAATAGAACGCGGCGTCCGGCCGGTTACAAATTGGGCTTAGCGCGGTCGGATTTACGCGACCGGACCGCGGGACTCGCCTCACAAACTGCAACTAATGACTCAACATAACCGAATGATTTAATAGACGCACACGTTTCGGACATCCTTTGAAACCTTGTCTCGATATCATTTCACGCCTTTGCCCCTGCCGTATTTCACTTTCATTCGAATTGCAGCGCGACTCATTAATTTCGCCCGTGCCTGTGGTGTACATAGCATTCAATTTGCAAAAAGGTAACCTTGTGAAAAGAGATTTTTGTAAATTTATTGTCTGAACTCGTCATGATTAAACTATTAAATTAACAAAATGAACGGGTATGCGGGAAATCACATGTAAAGCTTACTGACCAACCATTTTTACTTTGCCATAAATATGTACATACATACATACATACGTACCTACATATGTACGTAGTGTAGATATTTTGATCGTGTGAAATTTCGACCTATAGATTTTGACTGATATTTTATTTTATTTTATTTTATTTTACAGAAACACCCACCATGACATAACAGATTAACCAAATCGTCATGGTGGGTAAATTGCAAAATAATACACACAGAAACATAACAAAACATAACAAAAACATAGCAAATACACAACAAAATCATAACAAAACATAACTTATTCTATTTTAAAAAAAAAAAATACAATAAAAAAAAAAAATCAAAAAATACAAATCAAAAAATCCAATAAAAAAATAAATCAATAATTAAAAAATTAAAAATGGATATGAATCAAGTCACTCAAATCTAAAATCCCTGTGAAAAGATGAAAGGCGATTTGGTGACGAAGAAACAATATCGATGTGGACCGCATGTATGTACATACATATGTATATGTGTATATGTACGTATGTACGTATATTGAGACACAAAATGGCCCGAGCGATAGGAGAACCAGCAAGGAGGTTTCTTGAATGGCTGATGAATTGAGAAGAATGTGTGGAGTCAAATGGGATGCAGATTGCTCAAGACAGACAAGGAATGGATGAGGATTGAAGAGGCCTTCATCCAGCTGTGGATGGTGAACGGCTAAAAATGATGACGACGATGATGATTTATTAGGTATCGTCCTCTAAACACGTTTTTATGAATATTGGAAAATGTCCGTGTCTAGAATCGCTATATCTCAAAAACCACAGGTCCCCCTATCACTAACTTCATAAAAGTTGGTCCAACCATTACAATTAAAAGGTCTTTAAAATGTGCTACTTCCCGTATTTGAATACGTCAAATTTTCGCTCTTTTAGTTTACATATGTATATGTATACACATTCAAAACTTTTGTTTCTTCTGGGTGCACTAATGGTAGATTGCATGCCTGTAGTTTGTAATTCCGAGTAATATTGTTTGGTTTTTTTTTTTTTTGGACAATAATTGTATGACAATTAAACAATGAGAACAAATTAAAAAAAAAAAAAAAAAAAAACTTTCTTCAATTTGGTCAGTTTACTTTTTCTATATAGTACAAAAGCTCAACGCGAAAACTGTGCATTTCAAAAGCAATGAGAAAATACAGTGACTTTTTATTAAATTTAATTAAAAATTCGGTTTGTTATGCCGCGAGTTCAATTCGCAGCACACGCCAGCGAATTTCGAACGATTGCAAAAGCGTCTGCCGCTGACAACTTGATACCCGAGACGCGCGCCTCGGTTAGTGTACATATCTATTATTGAACAATTAAAGACAATGTCTGCGCTAAATATCAAATGAATTATAAAGTACGCCGGATTCGCATACACAAATTTGCGGTTGTGTTGGCACGTGTACAAACATCCCTGTAAGTATGCTCCCGTTGTATTATATGTATGTAAATACATACATACATATATATCGCGTTGATACAATTTGGGGTTAAGGATATTATCAAAGTTGCACATGTTCATTCTATATTTATTTTTAATCGCGAGGGTTGTTTTTGTTGCCCCCCGAGGTTAACGCGAATTTATAGGGGTGGTGATATCGTTTCATGAGAGGGAACGAGTGAGTCAGACGCACCCACCCACGTTTCATGCGAGGGCTGGAATCTATTTAATAGTGTCAGTCATTTTGATTATTTTCCTAGGTCTATCTCATGGGAAACTTCAATTAGGCCAACCCCAATTCCAATGTTACCACCCGTCGCTATATCGTTATTTTATTTCCTCGCCGAAACTCTTAGCACTTTCTCTCTATCTATCTGCGTGAGCGATTGTTGTTTTATTTGCGTCTGAATTAAATAATAATTCAATAATGAAAAGCGATATTTGGTTTACGGAACGAATTCGATTTGGTGACTTTAATCCGTTTTGTACCGCATTAATTTATACGTCGTACATTTGCAATTGAATATGCCCATACAAACAATTTGTAAGGGGTTGATGGCTTAGCTTTTAATTCTAGTTGCAGGATGTAATTTAATTTGATCTTTCACAAACATAAATAAATTAAAATTTAATTTAATGATATTTAAAAATATTCGGGTATGGCCAACCCATGACTTTGTCCATATATTTGAGGAATACAAAGAGTAACAAATTTTTTAAGTAAATAAAACGCATGCCCACTACCACACCAACCAACATACATATATATGATATCACTGCTCTTATGTAAAATACAATCGTCGGCATATATTCAAATAGGAAAAACTACCACTTCCGGTCGGCGGATTTTCATCAGATCGGATTTTCACCCTTATCAACTCTTAAATTTTATATGGAAATTTATTATAAATATAAATTTTTAGTTAGATCGGTTAAGTAGTTACGGAAATATTCTGTGGTAAAAAAAAAATCTACTTCCGGTTGACTGATTTTAATGATTTATTTTTTCGTAACTAGGTATTTTTTTCAGGATTATAATATTACAATAGTATGATGATACTAAATATTTAAAAGGCCCAAAAAAAAAAAAAAAAAAAAAATCGTTCAAGAGTAAACTGCCTCTTTCGGTTAGCGGATGTTGATCAAAATCACAGTATCTCTTACGGCTAACGTGAAAACAATAGATATGAAATTTTAGCTTCATAGACTTGATAGTTTCGGAGAAAAAGTTAAAAACACCGAAAACCAAGATTAAAATTAGATACTACTTCCGGTTGGAAAAAAATGTTTAAAAATTATATTATTTTGAAGGTCGTTACACATATGTACAATACATACATATATGCAAAATTTTAGCTTAATGTATATCATAGTTTTGCTGGAAAAACCTTCCAAAGATTACACAAAAATTAGGTGATTTTCCAAGGGAAGTAGGTACCACTTCCGGTTGACGAAAATTTTTGAAAACCTTATGGGTTGTAATGGCCGGCAAAAAACATACATATAAATATGAAGTTTCAGTGTAATGGCATAAACGGTTTTTGAGTTATTAGCGATTCTACACAAATATACACAGACACACAGGTATACAGACATTTTCCAGAAATCATGAAAGCTTGATCAGGGTTGATACCTGATACAAATCAGTCAAAATCTCAAGGTCGAATTTTTGCACGATCAGAATACTTTATTCGATTAGGATAAAGTAAAAATGTCGCGGAGCAGAAAAACATCATCTTGACCATTAAGTCTTGTAATAAGGTATAAATGACATTGCAATTACATAAGTGCTTTTGATTTTTCAGAATCGCTGACGTTAACCGACTTCTTTGTAAACACTTCCACGGGAAATTAAAACAATGAAATTTTCATTACGCTCTCCCTAGAGATGAAAGTTTCTGTATGTGTGTGTAGGTAAGTATCTTATGTCAAAATTAATGTTTTTTTCAGTGATTTATACCAACGTCATCATCTTCAAGCTTAAAGATGAGACGTGTCATCTTCAGTATCGCATTAATCATCAGGCGTTGTGTCAGTCGGCCCGTAAAATACTGAAAATGCTAATGTTGACAAAGAGGACCGCTGCATACGTGTGTCGTTTATAATTTATGTCACACACATATCCTCCAGTCTAATTTAGTAATGTATGGGTTCATCATCAGAGATCTTCAATCTCTAGTTTGAAATATCGACCGGTCTCAATAAGCTACCGAATGTCGGTATCACGGTGATGATCTTCTTTCGTCAACCACTCCTTTTGCGCAAAATTTTTATTGTTTGCAATTTTTTAGAATTTTTAAAACTGTAAGTTTAAAGTGCCTGTCCTTTAAAATGGGTAGGGTTAACGTCTCGTTAAAAATGAGACGTCTGTTTTATCCTGAGAAGTGAGAATATCCGCTTTCTTGCGTGATGCGTAGGCGACCGGCTGTCAAGTTTGGATGATAAATTGAAGTTCGATAACAAATTAATACTTCAGAAGCGATAGAGCCTTTTTTCAGATTTTGTAATATATAAAATTTATACGTACGCGTCTTCACTCTTATATAAGATTCATCTGAAAGTATATGTATTCATATGAGAGCGTAAAAAAATATATCATATGAAAAAGTGACGCCATATTGTCGATAAATAAAAAAAACTAAAAACTATTTTACAAGAGCGACGCATTTCACTTTAATTTAAAAATGTTATTAGTATGTAATGACTAAAAAATGGTTAGACATTTTTATACGTTTAAGGATGGATTATTTCAGGCGTGAGGCGTGTTAGCCGTCATTAAATCATTTCGTACATAGGCTTGTCAAATAATGTTTCACGGACGATTTTCAATAGTAATTGGTAGCACGTTTCAAGTTTTAATTTGGTGTTTTCGTCTCATTAAAAGCGCTCTCGGTGGCCGCACAATTTACTTGGTAAAGTGCGCGTCAAATATCATGGCATTAGTAATATTACCATTCAATATAAAATAATATTCACGCGCTCGAAAAAATAATCATATATAATATACATATTCTAATTAGAAATATTACATTATTACATTTAGGTATTCTTTGTGAAATTACGTAATACTTGCTTTGTGTGAAGAAATGTTCTTTGGTTTAGTACGATTTCCCAGCAGGCATTCTTTCTCAGTGTTCGGTCTGATCAGAATGAGAACAGAACAAAAATCAATTGTGTTTTTTATGGTGTTGCCTGTTGCTATTCCCCGTGGAATCAGGACAAAGAATTTTCCGAGCGCTCGGTGGAAAATCTGCTATAAGGTTTTTAGTATTTTTTGTTATTCAAATTGATTGAAGCACATGTAGACAAATACTTATACAAAAAAGTAACATTTTGCCACGTTTATTTCAACGGATTTTTGTTTTTAATTTAATTAGCGGATTTAAGAAAAGAAAAATCATTTATCGTTATAATAAGGAGCATTTAAATATAAAAATGAGACGGCCATTAATTTTTCTACTACGGTACGGAAACGTTTAATGAAACATTCATTCGGAGTCTGTCTTTTACATTTAATTACTCCTGTTGCCGATCGTTGAGAATCTCGAAGGATATAAAAGGGTTGAGCGAACGTTAACGGCTAATTTAAGCTTATTGCAAGATGTTTCTTTTTTTTTTTGAATTTTTCGAACCACCTCACTCCCTCCCCCCCTCGATTCCTCTCCTTCCAGCTATCTGAATTATAAAAAAATTAAAGTAAGCACGAGAGCTCGGGCGTTTTTAATTTTACTTTCCATTTTTATTTTCGCGAAACGAATTTCCCGAAACGTAAATTACGTCTGTTTATGATGGCAAATAAAATCGGGATATCCGCGAACAGACTTTGCTAATTTCCTTTACAAAAATATTTTGAAACAAACGTACATACATACATATGTACGTACATACTTAAGCATCTATATATAAGAACATACAGCTGTGGTATTCCACGTTGAATGAAACTTATGAATATTGATGGCGATTGCATCGATAGAATATCCATTTCAGTCAATTAGTTGTTGTGGTTTCTAGGTAATTTCATTGAAAATGCTTAGAATTAGCCGAACGTGAAGCAAAGTCTGAAATTTCAAAACTTATGAACGAACGGCTCAACTATAAATTTGATAGAGGATGCCGGAGTGTTTGCATGTTCGATAGTGCAATGTACATACATAATTGTATTAGATGTGAGGCACAAAGCGCATTTTCCTTAGTTAAAAAGTCGATAGTGCATCGAGGTGCAATGGCGTACTTTCCGGCAGTTCTGGGAACAACTTTTCCCATTTCAGCGGCACTAATGGTCACTAAGTATCACATTTCCCTCTTTCATAGTGTTAGTTCTGCTTATATTTGCATGTTTTATCTCTTCACATTGCCGCACATAAGTCGATTTATAATTTGTGAAATTCGTTTATATGCCAATCACAAACGTTTTGCATGACGCCGACAGCTCCAGTATTTCCATCATTTATTTATATCAATTTTACTATACATATGTAGGTACATATATACTTACTGTTTATCTCAATAAAAACGAAACAATTTATTCGTATAAAATAATGTTGTAGGTATACATATGTATATTTCAATTTACAAGAGAATTTCATTTTAATGTATGAATCTTGCATATGTCACATGATAAAATTTATTACAACGTATGTATGTACATGCAATTTTCTACTGTGAAATTGTGCAATAAGTACTCAACTTTATGCATATTTAGATAGTCTATTGTGATTTAATAATATAAATTCATCAAAATATTATAGAAAAATTGGTGTAATTATGAAAAAAATTGAAATAATTACACTGAGCAACAAAAAAAATTCGGGTGTGGCCAACCCATGACTTTATCCATATATTTGAGGAATACAAAGAGTAACGAAATTAAATTTTTAAGTACGTAAGTAAATAAAACGCATGCACACCACCACACCAACTAACAAACATACAGACATACATATCATGAAATCACTATGTTGAGTGCGCGCGCGTATGTAAAATACGATCTTCGGCATATATTCAAATAGGAAAAACTGCCACTTTCGTTCGTTAGATGTTGACTAAAATCACAGTATCTCTTACAGCTAACGTGAAAACTATAGATATGAAATTTCAACAAAATCCCCGTTGCAGTTTCGGAAATATTTTCCGGTAAACTTTTGAACAAAAAAAAAAAAATCTACCCACGGTTGACTGATTTTAATGATTTATTTTTTTGTAACTAGCAATTTTGCTCAGGAGTACAACATTAGAATATTGTGACGATACCACATATTTAAAAGGCCAAAAAAAAAAAAAAACAACAAATTGTTCAAGAGTAAACTGCCATTTCCGGTAGTTAGATTTTGACCAAAATCACAGTATCTCTTAAGGCTAACGTGAAAACTATAGATATGAAATTTTGACGAAATCGCCGATGCAGTTTCGGAAATATTCTGCAGTAAACTTTTCGACAAAAAAAAAACCTACTTCCGGATGACTGATATTGACCAAATTCCTTATGGCTCCCACACCTTACGTGAAAATAATAGATATGAAATTTCAGCTTGATATACTTGATAGTTTTGGAGAAAACACACATACAGTCACACACACACACAAGTACACAGACATGCAGACATACAGACATTTTCCAGAAATCATGAAAACGTGATCAGGAGATGATACTTGATCCAAATCAGTCAAAATCTCGAGGTCGAATTTTCGCACGATCACAATACTTCATCCGATTAGGATAAAGTTATAATACCCAGGGCGCAGATTGGTGATTACGTTATGAGATGTTCTCGGTGGCGCAGTTTAAAATCATTTTCCGCTCAAATTAGTGCGTTTAGATAAAATAAAAAATATTTAGATAGAAAACCAATCCTTGTCAATGTGGTAAAAAAAAAAAAACGCCAAATAAATGCCAATAGTACGGGAAAAAAAAGTGTAAAAAAAAATATATTTTTGACTTTAAAAATTCGGTAGATAATTAATTATAAATATTTCAAAGCAATAAAAAATCACAATCAATAGGAAAAATATCTGACTATTGATTTCAATACTAACTTTAAGCACAGAAATACTATATTTTTTTTAGTTATAGACCGAAAAAGCCAAAAAAATGGATATTTTTTTCTTTTTTTAAATCGCAAAAATCTCATAAACGAGAGCGTATCAACAACAATCATTATCGGATTAGAATTTAATGGGTCAAAATTAGTAAAGATTGTCTAATTTCCGCTCTGGGTTTTAAAAACGTGATTTTTTGTTGCTCAGTGTGCCTTGAATTGTTTCTAATAAAATAATGTACTATTTTCTATTATATTGTGTATATGAAAATTTGGCATTAGTGTATGAAAATATTTCAATATACATTTGTGTGAACATACATATGTACATACATATATTATGATATTTAAAAATGAATATGAAATATGTATTTCTCTGTAGGTAAACATTTTTGACAATCATTCATTAAAATTTGTCATCATTTGTAATCATCATCCGAGCATTGCGAGATCCGTTCCTATTTTAGATCGACTATGTTCGTCGCACGCCACATGTCAATTTCGTTCGCTAAATGTACATAAAATGTGCAACGGGTAATTTGTCATTTTTAATAGGAAATTCTCGGAGGTATACATATTCAATTAATAATTAATAATTATATCAATATACCAAAATATGACCAAAGTGTATCAAAAATATACATACATACATATAAGAAAAGATTTTATGTTGAACAACTCGAAGAAAGTCGATTTGAATTTAGAGCGTGGCACGAACTTCAAGCCAACTTTCTTATAACCCGTAATACAATATTTTATGGCGCATTTTATTGTGCGGTTATAAAATAAAACGGATCGTAAAGTGACATAAAGATGTTTTGAATCTTTTTCCATATCTCAGTAGCATTACTGTATAACTATCACCAATAAATAAATTTTAATTTACGATATAACTATGTACATACATAGTGATTCGCAAATATTAAACACATGTCAAGAAAAATGAATTTTCTACAAATTAAATTATTATTTTTAAAATGACGATTGATTATCATCATTTTAGTAGCCGGTTTGCCTCTCATATGAAGGTGGATTCTCACCCTACCTCGTCACTACCCCCTAACCTCCACCCGTGCACGCTGGTTTGTACAATCACACAGCCCCTGGTCTGTTTTATAGTACGTGAAACAGTTGTATAGTGTATCGTCGTTGATTTAATGGACGCGAACCAGCTTTGACACATAGCGGCTTGTTTCCAACACACCGCTAAAATTTATGTTTGTTAACGACTCACGCAGACAGTCAGATTTTACGTTAATATATATAGTGAAATCTATGCTTAAAAAAGAAGGCATATGACCAATGCGTACTGCCAGTTATGACGTATAGATATGAGACATGGATGCTGAATTCAACAATGTCACGTAAGATCCAGTGCACGCAGAGAATCATGGAAAGATGTATGATTGGTATAATAAGAAGAGATCGTAAGAGGAATATACATGGATAAGAAGCATGATCAAAGTGGCAGATATAGCAGAACGTGTGAACAATTTGAAGTGGCAATGGGATTGACACATAGCGAGAAGAATGGATGGGAGATGGAAGCGAGAAATACTTTAATGGTATCCGAGAGGATGTGAAAGAAAGCAAGATAGACCGAGTGGACGATGGGCTGATGAATTGAGAAGAATATGTAGATGCAGATTGTTCAAGACGGACAGGAATGGAAGAGTATTGGAGAGGCCTTCATCTAGCAGTGGATGGTGAATGGCTGAAAATGATGATGATGATATAGGATGTGATAGAAAGCAAGGAAGACCAAGTCGACGATGGGCTGATGAATTGAGAAGAATGTGTGGAGTCAAGTGGATGCAAATTGCTTAAGACAGAAGAGGATTGGAAAGACCTTGAGTGGATGGCGAATGACTGAAAATGATGATACACATTAGTTAGATGAAACTTGCAAATTCTCAGTAGAAGACTAATTTTGGTTTTCTTATGGTATTGGCATCATATCTTCAGAGTGGACGACCAAATTGGTAAGATGCATGTTCGACTTATAATCATCAAGCAGTGACGTGTGCAACGAAATACATACTTACTATTTCGCACCGAGCTTTTCCGGTGCAGATACTTGTATATCGGGCGGTCACACTCATTGAACGGCTGAAAATGATGATATATGTATGTATAGTAATATGGAAATCACTCTTGCCAGTAGCAAATGTTTGAATTAGTCTATATTATGATCAATCAGAATTCTGAACTAAAGGTGTCCCAAAATTCACGCAAGAAGTAATTTTGATAGAAAACACAGATTTTTAATTAAAAATTGCAAATTTTTCATTGATTCATAAAGTATATAGTATAAAGTTATGTATGGAGTAGCATATCGGGGTTCATTCCCAACAAGAAGCGTCCTACAGTGGAACGTAAGCTACTGTCCTGAACCGTATGCTTGTATCGGTGAAGTTCCAGTGATTTAATTCATTCAAAAATACTCACTGGTGCACATTATCACGACAAAGCATAATTTGTGAATAATAAAGAAAGACCTTCGACTATTCAGTACAACAATTTTATTTTGTTCAATTCAAGAGTTGTGAAAGTGTGATTAACTTTCGAATACATGTGAACTTTCTGGATGTGTAAATTGTTTTTTTTTTTTTTCATGCTACTCCATACATAGCCCTATACTGTATACTTTATGAATCAATAAAACATTTACAATTTTTAATTAAAAACCAGTGTTTTCTATCAAAATTACTACTTGCGTGAATTTTGGGACACCGTTTCTAATATAATATACAAATTGAACGCCACGTTAGGTTTTAGAGGTGTGGATAGTAAGAATTTAATACGGGAGAGTATGGTAACTTTTATAGCACTGTACGGATAAAGTGAAAATGTGACAAGCAGAGTGTCACTAACGAGTATAGCCGTTTGCGATGATTTGGTTTGTTGCGCGCGTTTCGAGACCATCCATCCTCCCTTCGTCAGAGCACAGGGGTGCTGGCGATGCGTGACTGCGACGTGACGCAGCCCAAGGTTCAGGTTTAGGCCATTAGTCAACGTTCACCTGATGGATGGGGCTTAGTCCGTGCTCGGCATTGATTTGGCTGCCGACGAAGCCCAACCGCACTTTTTACACCGGTCCACGATCACTCAAACGGCGGCACAACGAAACAAACCGAAAACAACGGCCGAACATATAAACTAACGAAAAAAATAAAATGGAAACAAACAGTCAAAGTTTCAGTCCGACGATTCGGGTTAATCGAGCCCATATCTCTTTCGGCGGTTACGCACGTCTTTGCAAGTTAGCCAAGAACATATTTATTATTCAGGGGGAAAGTGCGCATCGGTATGCGGGCGGGATCGATAGCCTTATCCGGGGTTCGGTCGCCACTCAAAGATATGGCACGTTCCCGGCAAAGTCGATTTAATATAAAGAAGAAGCTGTGTCCGAATCGTGATTAGGCGATATACAATATTTTGCTTGTAAAAAAACTCTGATCTAAGAAACCGAGATGACAGTAAGATCCAAAATGTATTGTAACGAATGGGGCTAGCGGTAGTGCCATGACCAAACACGAATCGGTCACTTCAGGTTGCTAAGACTGAGGACATTCAAGATAAACAATGGACGAGAAATAGTCGAAATCGTCATCATCTTGAGCTTAGAAAGGAAACATCTAGATATTGTAACGGAAAAGAAAACGCAGAATAGTCAGTTAGAGAGCATACATAATGTTGACGACGTGAACGCCACGAAGAAGACAATTTCGAATGAGCAAGAGGAGTTTTGACGTTTTGAGGTGTGGGACATCACCTCGACGGAGAGCTGGATACACTTGGTTAAATCTTGTTCAGGAAGAAATTGGAGCTGTTAGGTCACTTTCCTGCGGATTTGCTTGAACTTTTCTTTAATTTTATTTGATGTGTATCTCTAATAAAACTGATTAGTTAACATTAAATTTGTCTCTTCCCTAATAAAATCAATAATTTACGCCCAAAACATGTAACAGTATTCTGATTGTATAAATATTGGGTCGTAAACAATTAAATAGAATCAGCTGAATGCAACTAAAACCACCGTTAGTGTGAAGCAGAATCGCTAACGCGAAGTAGTATTATAGTATATTTTAAAAATATTAATCAAAAAAGGAGGAGATCATTTGAAATTAAAAGCATAAAGAGATGGTGTTTAATATTTGGCACAGTTGAATTGAGTTGGTAGGCGGAGTACATATGTATGTATGTTATGATTTTTTTTTATGGCCGTTTTTACAGACACCGATGTCAGATGCTGGAAATCGAAATCAAATTGGTGTAGCATCTCGAACACACGAATCAATTTTATCGGTGGCCGTAGTAAACAACAAGTATGTAGTTTGCATACCAAACCAGTGCCAGTGGTCTGTCACGATGGAAAATCTATGTACATAAATAGGTAATCTAAATTTTTGAAGTAAAACTTATTTTCGCTCGGTAGAGTAAAAACGGTTTATCCAACGTTCCATACAAACGGAGCGAGCGATAAGTGGTCACGCATATCCCAACTCCTCCAGTTTGTAGGTAGGCTATTTCCCACTCTCTTGCTCTTTCGCGTTCGTGCGAGAGAGAGATCCGTCCCGAAAATTCGAGCGTCCCTTCTGCGTCCCGCACCGCCCCTCAGCTTAGTAAAAACGTGTCATCGAAGCGTGGCACGACACAAAAATCAGTCACGGCCAGCGGTCAGCGGCTAGACGTCAGGTAGCAGTGAGAACAGTGAGTTATTGGGTGAGCGTTTAAAACCACATTTGTGCACACAATTACATTCACATCTGTATTCCTTCTTGTACATTGCACTTGCTTTAAATTGCAAATAAGTTTTACTTCTATAGTGAGTAGAGTAGAGGCTAAACACTGCTATTTTTTAGATAACAAGTTGTGCTTATTTTTACATTCCGTTCTACGATGATAAAAAGACCAGTTAAAATTTAAGCGAACAATATTTTAGGTGAAGCATCGAATACGAACAGATAACATAAATGTGTTTTTCGAATATTTTAGAGAGAATGGAACGCGCGTATGTATTATTCGAAATATCGAACTGGTATCGAATTGTACGCGAAACCCTACATATTTATGACGCGGGCCCTTCCGCCGAGTCATCCGGTCCTGGATAACTCGCCGTTTCGTGTCCACACAATGGCGACAAATGTCCAACCCTTCCTTCTCCTACCGATATTACACGACCGGACGGGACACTAAATTAACGGCTTTACACGGGACACATCGGTATCATAACCTACCTATGTAGGTATGTATGTATGTACATATATCTACGTAAAGATATGTCTGTATAGGTATATTTTAATGAGTATTGTTGTTTTGTTAATACACGTCCCGGTCCGTCACTTTATAGGTAGGTGAATTTAATTTGTTCTGTTACTACGATTGCAAATTCACGACGGTAAATTTGTGTACACGTTGAATGGTGCAATCAACGTGCTTATAATACATCTAATCCTTGTCGTAGTCAACACGGTTCATTATCAAAATAACATAATTTAAATCATGCCAGAAGGATGTGTCAATTTTTACTGACAAGTGTCAAAATTTTCAAACGCATATTAGAAAGCACATTTCTGTGTGATTTGTATTTAATATTATGTTGTTTTGGGTGTTGATGCCCGTAACGCACTAGGCAGCCTGGCTGCGGGAGCCATGGTTGTCCAGCCACAACGATGTTAGGACATGTATGTATGTGGCTGCCTGTTTGATAACGCACTAGGCGGCCAGGAAACTCTGGCTGCGGCAGCCACAAGTACGGGCTCCGATACACAGCAGCCAGACAGGCAGCCACTGGCTGCCGCAGCCAACATGAGATGTATTCGGTAAAGAAAATGTATGTAGCTGCCTGTGCGATGCAAGCACCAACAGCCTAGCTGCTCGGCAGCCAGTCGATTCACGTTTGCCATTTAAGATTTTCAGCCGCTTACCAATTATTTTGTAAACATTTTCATTGTATAAAAAATGTTATCGCTGTCCATTTGTGAGTATGTTCTCATCGTTCTGGCTGCCGCTTTGGCTGCTGGTGCTGGCTGCCGCAGCCATGGCTGCCTAGTGCGTTACAGGCCTAAGACTACAAAAAACGCAATAAAAATTATTGATCGAAATGGTCAGAAGTTCACCGATGAAGAAAATAAATATCGTAATACGCGAAGAATTTCAGTAGCGATTTAAATCGCTTCTTGAATTTTCATTGAACGTCGTAAAACTAAGTAAAATATTTGTAGCAACTAAGCCTGCAATTCTCGAAAAGGGGACAATAAAAACTTTTGCAAATGACTGTCCTTGAACTTTATTATGGCTAAATTGTGAATAAATTTCTGTGATTGTAGTTCGGGCAACTTTTCCATTATTTATTAGACGCAAAGGGGAGGATCGTTAATCCAAGATTCACCTTGGAAAGTTCAGAATCGCACCGGAGTGTTTTTTTTTTAATGCGTAAAAAAGACGCTATCGGGTCGGAAAAACTTTTAAGACCGGAGATTGTTATTTGAAAAGCGTTGAAATTGAAAACGTGGAAAATGATGACTATGTTTCCCCAATTCGAAGCTTTGCATAAGCTTCGACTTTCTACGTTGAAATCGGATACTGCGATAATAGAAATTAACGATAATATTTATAATATATTTTAATAAAAATATCAAAATACAAAATGTTCTACACTTCTACAACGACATAGTTTTGGTGATACATATGTAAGTATGTAGATATAACAATATATGTATTTTCGGGAGATTATACTTGATAGATGTTAGAAGATGCTAAAGTTTATAAAATGCGTTTCCTACATTTGCAAAGGTTAACTATCGCTGTTAGATATACATTGTATATTATGTTTGAACGCGCTTGAATGCATATAAAACACTTTTAATAGGGAATGTATTTAAAAATGAGTAATTTAAAGGGTGAAATCACCCCTATGTTTCATGCAAATTATTTTCATATGACGAATTAATGATTGACTCATTCTCAATTTGAATACATACAATCAAATAATATTTTGAGTCATATACGTATTTGTATGTATTTTCAAAGAGGAGAGTTTTGCGAAATTCCGTCACTGCACCACGGGGATGGATTATATATACATACATATGTATATAAAAAGTTCGATACAAAATATAATTTATACGCGAAACGTGTTACGGACACGTTCATTACCGAAAACAACAATACGCGCGAACTTTTGATTTATGATTATAAAAATAATGCTCTCGAGTAAAAAAAATTTAATCAAATTAAAACACACTGGTCGAATATTGGTACGGTAAATAATATATCGAAACTTGCATGGTGTGACGTCATTGGAACGAGATGCGAATTAAACA
Source organism: Parapsyche elsis (assembly GCA_022651745.1). Lineage (NCBI taxonomy): Eukaryota > Metazoa > Arthropoda > Insecta > Trichoptera > Hydropsychidae > Parapsyche > Parapsyche elsis. The sequence continues at coordinate 4,188,849 of JAGVSN010000005.1, read as the reverse complement.
AAAGCTTTTTTTTTATCAAAATGACAAATGAGACATTCGGGTGCAACATCACACATTTTTTTTTCGATCAATAATATTATTCCATTAATGACGTAATATTTATAGATAACGTGCTGTTCACTTGATAAAATTACGATTTTTAACTGATCTGTGTAAACAGTTATGTATTGGCTTCAGTTATTATGGATTTTATCGCTTTTTGCACTTTTAGTGCATAGTACTCATTTTAAATTATGATTTATTTAAAGGGATAGATTAATTTAAGGGATAGAATAATTAAAATTACATAGAAATTTTAATTTTAGAGAATATTCGTTTCATATAATAGGCAACCGAGTGTTTATTTATTTATTATTCGCCTGTTAGGGCTTTTCATAGAAAATACATAATACAGAAAGAAAAAAAATTGTGCTGTAGCTATCTAAATTTTTTTATATTATTGCAGTTACAAATTTTCAATTTAAAAGTAAGTTATTTTAGTCCAATGAAGTTTCATATCATCTAGCATATAAACAAAAATCATATGTTATATTTTAGGTATCGTATTATACTTGCACGTAAAAGCGACAACGGATATACATACATACATATGTACCTATATATTTTTTAATGTAAAAAATAGAAATACACAAGAAGAAAGGAAAAAAGTATGAAATATTGCATGAACCCAGAGAGCAGAAACAATCAGTGATAACGAGGTTGTGAAAACTTTTTTAACAATCACACTTTTTTCATAATACGCCAGAATATGTTTTTCGCATACGGCATTTCTTTTTATATTTATTTTTTACTTTGAAATGTAATATGACTACAAAACCGATATCTTTATAATATACAGGGTGTTACAAATATAATATAATGCAATTCATGTTTCAAATTTGTCCTTAGCTTTGTTGTGAAAAGAAAAATTTATAGATAATATTAGCTATCGTTTGATGAATGCAAACATTCGTTGATAAAATGCCACCCGTTGTCAGTAAATAATAGCGTACGGGTGATTACAATTATTGTTATAGAAATAGCATATTATAAAAAAAATAATTGTCATCTATATATATAAAAAAATGAATGTCTGTCTGTTTATCTGTTTGTCTGTTTGTCTGTCTCTTATAGGCTCCTAAACCACTCAACCGATCGCGATGAAACTTTCAGGACTTATTGTGATAACGCCGGGGATGGTTCCTGTGAAAAAAAATCGGGATAAAACAGGAACGGAAACGGGAACGGGCCTGCTCATGCGTCAGATAACGTACTAAGAACGGGAACGGGATCGGGATCAGGAACAGGATCAGGATCGGGAACAGGACCGGGATCTGGAATCGGGAAAAAACGGGAACGGAACAGGAACGGGCCTGCTCACGCGTCAGATAACGTACTAGGAACGGGAACGGGATCGGGACCGGGATCGGGAACAGGAACGGGATCTGGAACAGGAACGGGAACGGCCCTGCTCACGCGTCAGATAACGTACTAGGAACGGGAACGAGGGATCGGGAACGGGAACGGGAACGAGAACGGGAACGGGAACGGGAACGTGAACGGGCATTGCAACATATATGAAACGCGGTTGCAATTATCTCCTTGTCCAAAGTAAACATGATCGGATGCAAAGAAGAACAAACTGGTTACAAAATCGGTAAACAGAAGATCTTACTTACTATATGTATGTATATGTATGTACATATATATCAACGATATAAAAGCTCATTCGAGCATGGAATGATCTTCCGCATGTTAGAACGTTTTAATTAGTGATGCGAAAATTTTCATGGAAGTTCAAAGGTATTTATTTTACAAATGGAATATTTTGCGAAAGATTATCCATTACGCTCTAGATAAGTAATTTGTGTACGATTGTTTTTATGTGTTACATTACGAGTTATTCATGAGGAGCAGTAAATAAATAAATTATATGTACATATGTATAAAACATAAAAGTTTTATAAAAGTATAATGACATACATATTTCATTTATAATATTAAATATTAATTGGACTTGACGAAAATAGCGAGCTTAAAGCGATATCGATTGGATTATTTTTTTAACGTTGAAATTTATCTGGAACTCTTGAGACTAAATATTCGCTATTTAAAGACTTTTTTGTTAGTCAAAAGTTATACTCGTTACCGTTGAGCGGATGCTAAATATCAATTTTTACTGTATTTAATATAAAAGATAAATATACTAGCGAGTACCTGTTGATAGTGTTACCGGGTGGTTACCGTGTCATGAGTTTGTGTACGTTAGTGAGGTTATGTAAACACGGTTGGCGTATCGTCACCCGTGTAAATTTACACGTCAAAAAAATTTATACCCGTGTAAATTTAGGTTACGTTTTACCTTTCGTTGAAGTCACCCCCATACAAATCGGAGCGTGACGGGCGCAGATTCCTCGGCTTTTATTTATAGAAATAACTAAAAATAAGATTTGATTTAAAACATGTCTTTTCGATTAAAAGCCAATGTAAATACATATGTAACATCGCTCTACAATGTAAAATATTAATAAAATATTAAAATACATAGTAAAAAAAATCATAAGACATAAAAATACGCACGAGTTAATATTATAATGTCTCCATAATCCATTGACTTGTGACGAGTCATTATTAATAAAAATTCAATTTTTTCAAGTAATGCAAATGAATGACTATTTTGTTAGTTGTCACATTTTCGTCTGGACGTTATTATAAAATTTATTTGCAACTTAAATTGAAAATAGCCCCAAAGATGTCGAAATTGGACAATTTATTGAATTACTTCGATGTAATATTATTCACTGTATTATTATTGGTAGGATTTGCGTCACATCACGTGACATTTTGATACAACACTTGCGGGTGAAACTGGCAGAAATTTTATCGCATAAAATGCTATAATGGGATTTGTATTATTGAATTTTCGATCAATTTAAGTTGTCGCGTTTGTTTTTGGCTCACTTCCCCGGGAAATTTTGGCAAACATCACACATCCGAGCCGCAGAAACGAGTCTCGGGAAAAACTTTTAGTGCCTCATAATTGAAATGTGATCTCGGGAAAAATTGGAACCGTTCATTCGTTTGATATATAGCACTCTTTTTTAATAATGCCATAAAATTGATTAGAATAGTCGAATTGATGCTTTATGACTCAACTGTATGAATTTTAATTATAGCGTAGTAATCCTAAGATGTATCCGGGAATTAAGAAAAAATTTAACCATGCACAGCATCGTGAAAGTAACACATTTTTTTAACTGAACCAGGATTGATTGACAAAAAGATTACAAACGCGAGCTGACTGACATTTAATCATGTTTCCTCTGAACATGGCATTATGTTGATTGCCTTCCCCCGCTGCGAACATCTCGAAACGTTTTCCGTCTCAGCTTGCAAAATAAATATTTTCCTTTTTTGAAGCGATCGAAGGCGATTTTTTCCATCAATTTATTTCAATTTATCATCCTGTCAGACGTACAGGGCGAGGTTGCTTTCCTTTTTGCGGCGCTCGGCTCCATGAGCTGCACGCTGACACGAGAAAATCTGCAATCATAACGCGAGATCTGTTACTTTAAGCCCAACGTTTCATTCATTTATACGTTTTGGATTGAAACTGGGACATGTTTTACATTTTCACCACAAATTTCACCCTACTTTCAACTTATATACTTCCATGCGTAGAGTGAAGCACCCGCAGCCAAATAAATATGAGAAAAGTGACACAGGAAACATTATCTAATATAAGCTTTTTCAAAGGAAGAGCACGTTCGCATAATTTCACAGCGAATCGGAATTAATGAATTTTCCTAGTATCCGAGTCTCGGATGTTCGTTGAAAAGTGACAATGTACGTAAAAAAAATTTTTGGCATTATATCGATATTTTCACATACAAAGTGTTTATTTTAAGAATAATAGGTGGATAAGGTTCACACGTGAATAAGCTTTCATAATTTCAAGCAATTACTTTTCATCGGTCACATTATCTGTTACTGAATAAAGATAGTTGTTGCTTCGACTGAATTAAGTTAAGTAGTATATGTGATATTTGCCGTTTGTCACTTACTTACTTCATTCGTACTAATTGATTCGTACCTAAGTATTTATTTATTTATATAATATATTACATAATCCTTACCTAAGCACGTATCCAGAGATGTTTTTTTAAGACTGCCAGGAATTTATCAATGGTTTTGGAACTTCTAATTCCATCCGGCAGTCTATTATATTCCAAAACACCTCTGTACAAGATGCTTCTCCTATTTCTATTTATTCTAACATTTTTTATAATTAAATTATTTTTATTCCTTAAATTACATTCACATACATCCATTCCACTCACAATAAATTTACTAAAATATGATGGTAACATATTATTATCTAACTTAAATATAAATACCAACATACAAATCCTCAAAGTATCATTCACATTCAACCAATTCAATCATCTTTTTACTTTATCCTAATCGGATAAAGTAGTGTGATCGTGCGAAAATTCGACCTCGAGATTTTGACTGATTTGGATCAAGTATCATCCCCTGATCACGTTTTCATGATTTCTGGAAAATGTCTGTATGTCTGTGTACTTTATGTGTGTGTGTATGTCTGTGTGTTTTCTCCGAAACTATCAAGTCTTATCAAGCTGAAATTTCATATCTATTATTTTCCCGCAAGGTGTAAGAGCCATAAAGAATTTGGTCAACATCAGTCAACCGGAAGTAGGGTTTTTTTCGTGCAGAAAATTCAAAAATCCTGTTAAAAATCATATTTCCGAATCTAACACATCGATCAAGTTGAAATTTCATATCTATAGTTTTCACGTTAGCCGTGAGAGATACTGTAATTTTAGTCAAAATCGTACGACCAGAAATGGCAGTTTACTCTTGAACGATTCGTTGTTTTTTTTTTTTTTTCGGCCTTTTAAATATGTAGTATCGTCACAACATTGTAATGTTGTTATCAGGAGAGAAATTGCTATTTTTGAAAAAATAAATCTTTTAAAATCATTCAACCGGAAGTAGGTGTTTTTTTTTTGTCGAAAAGTTTAACACAGAATATTTCCAAATCTAACACATTGATCAAGTTGAAATTTCATATCTATAGTTTTCACGTTAGCTCTAAGAGATACTGTAATTTTAGTCAAAATCGTACGACCGGAAATGGCAGTTTACTCTTGAACGATTTGTTGTTTTTTATTTTTTTCGGTCTTTTAAATATGTAGTATCGTCACAACATTGTAATGTTGTTATCAGGAGAGAAATTGCTAGTTACGAAAAAATAAATCATTAAAATCAGTCAACCGGAAGTAGGTGTTTTTTTTTTGTCGAAAAGTTTAACACAGAATATTTCAGAATTTAACACATCGATCTAGTTGACATTTCATATCTATAATTTTCACGTTAGCCGTAAGACATGCTGTGATTTTAGTCAAAATCGTACGACCGGAAATGGCAGTTTACTCTTGAACGATTTGTTGTTTTTTTTTTTTTTTTCGGCCCTTTAAATATGTAGTATCGTCACAACGTTGTAATGTTGTACTCCTGAAAGAAATTGCTAGTTACGAAAAAATAAATCATTAAAATCAGTCAACCGGAAGTAGGGGTTTTTTTTGTCGAAAAGTTTACCACAGAATACTTCCGAAACTGCCCCGGCTATCAAGTCGAAATTTCATATCTATAGTTTTCACCTTAGCTGTAAGATATACTGTGATTTTGGTCAACATCTGACGACCGGAGGTGGCAGTTTTTCCTATTTGAATATATGCCGAAGATCGTATTTTACATACGCGCGCGCACTCAACACAGTGATTTCATGATATGTATGTATGTATGTTGGTTGGTGTGGTGGTGTGCATGCGTTTTATTTACTTACGTACTTAAAAAAAATATTTCGTTACTCTTTGTATTCCTCAAATATATGGATAAAGTCATGGGTTGGCCACACCCGAATTTTTTATACTATCATACCTATGTATCAACATTTAAAATACATCTCATACCTCTATTTTGTAATATTTGTAATCTATCTCTAGTTGACTTATCTAACATATAATGAACCACAATACATGTGGTCTGACAATTACATTATAAATTATAATTTTAGTTTATTTAGATAATAATTTTTTTAGCCGACATAATATTCCTACTTTTTTTAATCAATAAATTAAGAGTCAAAAAATTAGGAAGCACCGATAGTACCGATGTACATATTATATTACACATATTTACGAACAACGCGCAAAATTACAAAACATCGAACGTACACGAATATGTACATATACATATGTATGTATGTACATTATACAAGTAAAGCGTTAATTAAGAGCTGTTGTCCTTGGCTATTTCTGCGAAACAGTTTCCTTATTTCTTTCTTGTTTCCAGGGGCGCACTCGCTAATTACCTCCGCGTAGTCCCCATAATTACTCAGGGGGTAGTAGGAAGCAAGGGTGGGGTTGTTTCGGAGGGAAAGGGGTAGGTGGATTACATTTGCCGTGAATTTGCTCGTCTCGACCATTTGTTTGGCTTGTCGTTTGGCTCGCGTCGGCTGCAATGAGGTCGGGACTGCACCATTTAACAGATCGCTTAGTGCGGATTTATTTTCCGGCACTCTGGGAATTTTTCGAATGCTCTCCTCCGCCTCTGGAGGAGTCTCTCACGGCCAATTTGAGAAGCTCTGGGGAGCTTAAGGTCCCCACCCACCAACATGCCGCTTACGATCCTAACAATCTTTGTCTGTCTACATACATACATTCTTTGTTTATTCCCAATTTAACCCCCCCCCTTGTAACAAGAAGAATCATAAATGACCTCTGTTTTTTGTACAAAATCCTTAACAATTTAGTTGATAGTCCTTGTCTCCTTTCTAAAATTTCCCTTAATTGTCCTTCCAGAACATTCCGTAATCCTAATTTATTCCACCTTAAGTTCTTATCCTCAAACTTATCTCGCAACTCATTCATCAACAGATCATGCAATACTTTCAACAAACTTCCTATTTCATTTGATATATTCACCTCCAACCTCTTTACTTTCAAAATTCATCTATATAAACACTTTTCCAATCCCTAATCCTACCCACACTCTTCCAAATCTCCCTCTCCCTTCTCACTTCTTTCTTTATGTTTCTTACATTCATCATCTTTCTATTCTTTATTTACATATGTTATATCTAATTTTACTTATATAAACTATGTCTATTATCTTTCTATTTCTTCACCTATGTTATATCAAATTTATTTATAGAAACTACTTTGGTTTATGTCATAACTTTGTTCATCTCTATTTTGTATTTCTTTAATTATAACTGTATGTTTCTTTCTCAAATAAATAAATAAATACATATTTATACATGTTGTTTGTTTTTTGACGCTTTAGACTTTTCTTTCCGACATATTTTTATTTAATTTGTATATTATTGCCGTCCTACGCCTACTTAACGTAACTGATAAAAATTACGAAAATGAGTTAGATGTGTTTTAGATGTTTTTAGGTTATGGGAGTGTATTCTTGCTTTTTAATTTTTCCTTAGAATTATCAAAACAAAATAGAAAATAACCTCATGCACTAAAAAAAAGTTTAAATAAATCAGTAATATATGAAGAAAAACACTAATTTAGAATAAAACTTTCAAGTCCATTTATCTCGATATTGTTGTTTTGTCAGTTACGTTAAGTGGGCTTAAGATGGCAGATTATGTCAATTAATATTAGCCTTAAATACTTTGAATGATGTATATTTAGTATTTATGTATATGTATGTATGTATGTATGTATATACCCAGTGCCGTAGCTAGGGTTTTCGTCGCCCTAGGCAGACCGCGCCTTCGGCGCCCCCCCCTATGATTTTTTTAAATTGAAAATTTTATTGAAATTTCCAAATTTTCAGGTTTTTTTCCGTTAAAAAGGCAGCGTAATGAGAAATAAATTTAAAAGAAATCAAAGTTAACATAAAATAAAGACCAATTACATTATTTCCATCGATTAACAATTAATAACATCAATAAGAGAAAATACAAAATGTGTGTGTAAGAAGTGTGTAAGTGTATGTGGGTGCGTGAAAGTGTGTTTTTTTATAATAGTATTAATATATAATTTTATAATAGTATTAAAGATAATATTTTTCCCCACGCTTCGCAGTTTAATTAAACTGAACGTCTGATTTAGAATTTCAGCAAACTCTGAAAACTGGTTCAGGATGTGTCATATTCATTTTTAGGATAAATCGAAATGCCTGAAAGACAAGAGTTAAGCGCTTACCGCTCGAATACATGATGCAATGTTTTAGTTATGCGATCGGCCGCCGCGGCGCACTTTTCAATTTTGGCGCCCTAGGAAACTGCCTACTTTCCTACCCCCTAGTTACGGCACTGTATATACCCACTATACATAATTATGTACATATGTATGTACATTTGATATATTTTTAAATCAATTAAAACATTTAAATTTAAAGCGTGCGTGTGAAGTTTTCACGTGAAACATAAGAAGCGATGAAAAACTGGTAAATTTCCACCAAATAGGAAGTGAATTTTTTCAACTGTCTCGAAATACAATATGAACAAAATCGTGCGTTGGATACAATTTTTTTATGCCAGCCACGTTCTCAGGGTCACTTTCACTGGGTATTGGTGAATTTTATTAATTGCCCAAGTTGGGTAATATTTATGGAAAACTTTCATCGGTTATCGCTGTGCCGCATTCGTTACAGTAATTTTCAACGTGCTCCTGAAACTTTGCGAGCTTTCCCTTAAACATGCTCTGGTTTATTTTCCTTTTTAACCCGCAAAGGGGCAATAGTCGAAAAACAAAAACACGAAAAGCTCGATTTTCGTATTAATCTTGCTAAAAGAGGTGGAACAATATTTACATAGCAAAAATATAACGGAGCCCGATTCTTGGAATTCGTTTCGTTAGGCCTTATTTTCATTTCGGGATTGTAGTATTTATGCGTATTTGTTATCTCTTATAATATAAGAAGTAAATACTATTATTATATAAAATTATATACAAATAATTTTTTAAGAGTTGGGTCTGCTTTTGTATATCTATGATACTATGATTTTATATTTAAACCTATCGCCTGATGTTATATTTAGCTACTCTAGTCATATCGATTGATTTTACATGAATGAATTTCAACAAATTGATAATTATTATTTCGATATAATCGAATTTAAATTATGTAAATTATTATTAAACAGAAAAAAGTACGATCGCAACGTAATATAATAATTCCGGCACTTGTGCCGGATAAAGATTAATAAAAGTGAAATCAATCCGGTTGAAGTCTGCACACGTACGTGGTTTCTCCTATCGCAAAGCCTTAAGTTAACTTCAGAACGTGAACTGACTCTTGTTGGGTTTTGTTTAAAATTCATCAGCGGCTAGCTCAAAAACAACGATAACTTACTCCAAACCGATATCAAATACTAATAAATCGCCACTGACTATCCACGTGCCTTTAACAATAATCATTTTCATTTCACTCGCAGTATAGAAAAAGTATTGTTGTTTTTTAATAGAAACAAAAAATAGCATGTATGTATTCAAGGTAGCGCTACACGAATAAGTGTGGAGTGATTTTTACTTTATTTATCTACGGGTATTAATATTGGGGACTTTGAAGTCAATCATGATCAGTCAGGCAGGTCAATCCAAATGACCATTCAGAAGTTAAATATATGTATATACATATGTACATACATAGGTGGATACTTAATTTTAATGTTAGTTTTTTTTTCTTTAGGAAAATTCACCAACAGGTTTTAAAGCCCCAATAACAAGTACATAAATACGGGAATAATGGATTCCTTGTTTGTCGTTTTCAACGATTTCACCTTTCTTTTCATCACCTCATAGTTAACAGAATCACAATGTTCTATTACTTGGCTTTTGTAATTGCAAGGTAGTATTTTTTTCTGGTTTGTTCCAATGTCGTTAATGTTCCAATTTGGAACCGTCTCGGCGTATTATTTATTTATTTAAATAAATTAGCTCGAAAAGTTAATTACGAACAAAAAGTAACTTAAAGCTAAAATTACACAATAAACTTAATTATCTATTAGCACCTGTACAGAGGTGTTGTTTTAATGCTGTCAGGAATCTGTCAATTCGGTGAATTTGTCTAACACCATCAAGCAGTTCATTGCATTCAACAACAAAATACTTCTAGATCTACTTAATCTGTACTTAATTTTAAATTCTGAACTATTAGCTTATTCTTACCCCCAGTATTATGAATATATATACATATTATAACCCTTTATTTAATATTTAACCCAACGCTAACCATAATAATACTTCAAACCTTTCCATATTCATTGTTATAAATGAGAAATCGGAAGATATTGTCAATAACAATCAGGCCATCCCAGAGGATACGCCAATGATATTTATTTAAATGATATTTATAAGCATAAAAATACAAAACTTATGTATGTATTTTCTACCACTGAGAGCAATAAATGAGCGTCTTCTTCGTCGGAGGAGGAATGCATGCTTTTCGAATAATACATATATGTTCGTGGTATAACGCAGACACTTCCTCAAGTGCAAAAATGCTGTTAACATTTTTTTTCCTATACATTACCATTGTGCAGGCTGTTGCAGAAAGTTGACAATGATCCCCCTGTTTTTGTATCTGTTGTAATAATATCTGTTGGTGTAATTGAACAGATAATGGGGATGCGAACTAATTCAAAAGAATCATATCAGACTATTTGTAAAAAAGCTTCAACAACAGCAATTATCTGTTGCAATCGAAGTTATGTAGTCAAAAGAAACGACAAATTCCCAACAAGATGTGGTTTTGATAAATGAAACCACGGAGGAGTATTTTCGAAGATCAGTGTTTTTAAATTTTGCATATGCTTAGTCAAATAAATAAAGGGCTTACGAAACATCGAGATATTCAATTTTATTTTATTTGTCTACTTCCTAAAAGAGTACAACCCAAATAATTTGAAGCAGATGAATTTATTAAACTTGCTGAATACCGATCTACAAAAAAAAATATCAATTTTCATTTTGCCATCTGAACTTCGATCACTACCCTATAACGAAAGGTTGAAGGGAATGAATCTCACCTCTTTGGAGACGAGAAGATTGAGAGGCGAGCTAATAGAAGTGAATAAAATAATAAATAATAAATATAAATGTCTAATAAAAAATCTCCTAACGTTCAATAAAAACGCACATACTCTGAGACAAATCTAACAAAATTGTCAAAGATTTCTCAAAATTGTCTTTTCAAATAGAGTGGTCGAAGTTTGGAACCGCCTCCCTAATCTGCTAGTAACTTCTGAATATATAAATCTGTTTAAAAATCATCTCGACAAGTTTTTGAATATAAATGGATTTTGTAATCCTTCAAATATAAAATATAAATAACTAAAAAATTAAAATCTATGTATGTATATCTGACGCCTGGGCTCCATCGATTATGCCGCCTGCCCATGTATTTTAAATAAATTTAATACCCAGCGATTTTCCATGTTCCGTATAACCTTTGATTTCCAGAAGTCATCCTATTTGTATCCATCGAAAACGAAAATGTCGATACTATCATTAATGTAAAATATTTTGTAGATTAGCCCTCGCAAAAAAAAATCTTGGTTGCGCACCTGGCAACGACACAAATATGGCGCTCGCGATGCTTTCGCACTCATCGCGTTGGTTTGGTGAGACCTTAATACATTAATTTTGCTTTCCTATATTTGATACGTCTTAGGCCCGTAACGCACTAGGCAGTCTGGCTGCGCAGCCACAACGATGTTAGAAAATGTATGTGGCTGCCTGTTTGATAACGCACTAGGCGGCCAGGAAACTCTGGCTGCGGCAAACACAAGTACGGGCTCCGATACGCAGCAGCCAGACAGGCAGCCATTGGCTGCCGCGGCCAACACGAGATGTATTTGGCAAAGCAAATGTATGTGGCTGCGTGTGTGATGCACGCACTAGCAGCCTGGCTGCTCGGCAGCCAGTCTATTCACGTTTTCCATTTCAGATTTTCAGCCGGTTACCAATTATTTTATAAACAATTCACTGCGCACTAAATTCAACGGATAAGATCAAAATATAAAAAAAATCTCACCAACAATGCGCGCTGGAAACAATTTATATGAAACTATTTTCAACAAATTAGTTGCATTCCCTGAGTGCGTTAAGTCTTCTAAGACCATAAATGCATTCTCGAGAAGTGTGAGGTGATACCTCTGTGCGATAGTAGTTATGTATAAGTATAATGTATAAATAGATGTTTGAATTGGGTGCACGTTTTCTGGCTGCCGCAGCCATGGCATCCACAACCAGGCTGCTTAGTGCGTTACGGGCCATAACGTCAATGTGGAAGACCAAACAGGTTCGACTGCACTGGACATTCGATTGATAAATCATCAAACGGTGACGAGTGCAACGAAATACATACTTGGTATTGCTTTTCCGTACGGTATCGTGCTTTTCCGGTGCAGATATAGCGATACTTGCATATCGGGTGGTCACACTCATTGCACGCGAGAGAGAGAGAGACACGGCTAGATGATGTTAATAGGAGTGAAGGAGAGGGGTATAGGCACGTGCTTCGGGGGCGGGGCGCGGGCGGGCGAACACCAAACGCGGGACACCACAGCTTCAGTCAGTCACTGAACGCGGACCGGGACGCGGACACTCATTACTTACACACATACGCACGCTCCCCCAACACATGCCACGGCTGCACTAGCACACACACGAACCTAGCTCTCGCGCGACCGAAACTACCATTGATCATTGACAGAAAAAGTTTCCATCAATGTAAACAGTCGCGGCGAATTTGCCGTTGCCGGTGAGTGGTCGGAAAAGTTTTTCCGGGAAAATTCGCGCTTGTCATCGAAATTTTCAAACGGTGAAAACTTTTCGTCGCTTTTTTTTGTACATATATTATAACAGGACGTACGTTACATTGTCTGTGCCCAAAGGAGCTTAGGATACATAGAGTGGCTGTTTTGATTAAGTGCAGTGCGAAGTGAAGCCGGATGATCGGAGCTAATGCGGTGCCAATGATCGGTTCCAACAACAGGTTTCTCGAACATTTTTTTGATCATTAGACCACTTTTTGAGTTAATAATATAGCCGCTCTATATATTGCAAGCTCTTTGGTTGTTTGTATGTATGTACGTGTGCGGGTGGGATACGTCTCGTCACGTCACGTCACGTTCGGCAAATGTTGAGTGCGTTCTTTGAGAAACTTTGCAAATTAAAATTGAGACGAAGCATTCACGAGTTGGCGAAACGTGTCTCGCTCGGCGATACAGATTCTATTTATTCAATATAAGTTTGTGGTAAAATGTACTTTTGTTTATTGTTTAACAACAGAGTAGTAGAAATCTTTGTGAAAACATTTTTAGTTGTGTTTACACTTTGCTATGCAAGTTAGCATTATAATCAGCTAGATTTGTCTTGTATTAAAATATTATAACATCACTATTTTTATCACATACGATTTTTTTTTTTTTAAATGATTGCACTTTTGTGTAGCTAGTTGATTAATTGAAAACGGTTTGACTCCGAAATAAATATATATGTAATTTATTTATAGTATATAAAAAAAACGAAATTCCAATGCTGAAACTTGGGATGCGTAATTAAAGATCGCTGAAATTTTTTACCTACCTCAGACGTGTTTCTCGATATATATATTTTTATTCGTTAAAAACTATTTCATGTTTTTTTGTATTAACTTTTTTACCTCTATTATTGCTTTGACGCATTATACAAAAAATTTCTAAAGCATTTATTATAATTTTTCAATGTCAAGTTATACTTACGAGTAAGTACCTATTAGGAATTTGTTTGTATGAGTAATATGTACATATGTATGTGTGTAGAAAAGCAGTTTTCCCAAGTATGTACATCAATACATCATATAAATATCTTCTAGGAATAACCAATTGTATTTGGATCTGATTCACTTTGTGAATATGGTTACTTGATATATTTTTCACCTTTTAGAATTGAAAGTTTATAAGTCGTTCAAATATTTGATCGTAGGATACGCGTGCAGCATGTCTAGCAATACTGACTTATTCATCTGCGTAAAAAATCCAGGACCGCATCAATGTACATACATATGTATGTACATATAATAGGGCAAGGGGAGAGTTTGCCTTTGGTGTAAGTTTTAGAAATGGTGGAATTCAAATAAAATTTACATAAAATAATGAATAATAATTTGTAGATTTAATTAAAATTTGTTTTTGTTGTGAAATTGTGAAATAATTGTTTATTTCGTTTTCAAAATTCGTGCGTGGGAAAAGGTTTTAAATTGTGTTTACCTTGAGATATAATCAAAGACTCTGGTTCGCAAATTCGTAAATTTTATGTTTCAGAAGTTGAACGATGATGTTTATAATTTCAAATATGTCTTACAAACATTGGCTTAGTAAAATTGTTCTTCCAAAGCACACGCGATGGTGATTCAACCAATGAGTCACCGTTGGGGGTAAATGCATAAATTTTTATCATATACCCATTGTACATACGTACATACATATGTATGTACATATATATGTACGTACCCTTTTTTCGATTATGAAAGGTGATGTACGTATGTATGTATGTATGTATTGCGCAAATTTTTAAAAATAGATTTTATAAAAGGATTACTTAAAACCCTGGAAAACGTTTTATATTATATTCGTATTTGCTGGTATACGTTTTGCTCCTTCCATAAAACATCTTATTTTGATTGACACCTACAGAATCGCGTTCTAAAACGTGTGTTTTTTTTACACGTTTCGTGATTTTTTCTTTTCATTTTCCTTTCTTTATGATAGGCTATGTGTGTGGAGATGGTGGGTATCAATACAAAAATACGTTACGTCTTATTTCGTATCGCGCTTCGTTTTCGATGATAAATTTCCCACTTCATTACAAATTATTTTTATATTGTAGTCTACTTCATACTATTTATAAAAATGAATGCAAATAAATATTATACGAAAGAAAAGTACTCCAACCTCTATTAAATTACATTACATGTTGTTTATCTGTTTTTTTGGTGGATATCGTATTTAGCAATCAATGTATAAAACTTATAATTATAGGTTTTATATATACATAGATGATACACATTTATTTAGATGAATTATAACGAAACGTGTGAATTTTTGGACATTAGAAAATTTCATAATCAAAAAGGTCTGAAAAAAAAAAATATAATTTGAACGTTTAACGACATTAGAGCGTTTAAAAACATTGTTGAAAATTTTCCAAGAATACGACGAACCTCGTAAAACTGAAAGATTTACGCGTAACTTTGCACACTGCGTAATATATATGCAAATAAAACGCTATAAAAGATTTCCTCGGGCACCGCGAGCCCCGAGGAAAATATTTTAATTATTCCAAAAATACAGACTATAATTTTGCTTTTTTTCAACAAAAATGTTATGTTGCTTTTGTGCTAACATACACAAGCGTATATTTGCAATGGAATTAACAATTTAGATAACGTCCTAACTAATTTATACGCTCGCCAGTATACCCGTGTGATTTAAATCTTGTTTCGGTTAGGTTTGGCTACATTAAAGTCAACTTGAATAATAAATAGGGGCCACTTATCCCATTGCTCTAGGTTTTACGGCTTAATTGAATAATCTTGAGGTAATCAATAAGAGAATCAGGTGCCTCGGTCACGTTTTGCAACTAGGACAGGCTCAGGACAAAACAAACGGTCGTCTGATTGAGAACCCAACGTGTAATGAAATAACTTTTAGCAAAATTTGAATCGAAAATACATACATACATGTATTCTACCTATATATCCATAGATTATGCACGTGCTGTTGCTTTGCGATTATTAAATGTATAATTTTTGATAATTGTTCTTATGAGTGAAAATTGGGGAGAGGAAATTTATCGTTTTATTAATATTAAACTTTGAAACTTTTTGAGGGTCGAAAGTATTTCGTAACTGCTCAAATTTATTTAGAATTTCGTTTCGGAGAGCGGTGATTGAAAAATTTCTCATTTTATATGAAATTTTAACTCCAAATGAATAAATAAAGAGCAAGTCAAATTTTATATCCTATTTAAAAATTATTAGGTACATATATTTATAATGGCATTAATTATTTATTATTTATCGATATGTTTATGCTAAGAATATGTAAATGGAGAATATTTCCGATCCTTTGACGGTGTAAACAAGTAGTGAATGTCAGTGACTACATATGTATGTATATACGATGAGATAAACAGAACAGCTTTGTTAGCATAGCTTTAATTTTAATATGTACTTCCAATCTACATATGTACATATTATTCATCTACTAAATAATTAATCAAAATTGGAATTATCCAATTTTGTAGTTTTGTAGTTAGGTGTAGTTGGGTTAGCTGACATCGATAATTTAAAAGGTATTATTGTATAGGTAATGTTGCCCCCGGCAGATGATTTACCTATGTATTTTTTCAAATATTTTAATGTCTATTTTATTTTATAGTAAAACTTATCAATTTACATAAACTTTTGTATTTATTGTATGAAGACACCTACATATGTACTATAAAATTAACATAAATTTAATAAGGTACGTCTCGTGTTTAAGTGGTAATGTGATTTTAAATTAAAATTACGACAGTGACGTCGACCAGTGCTGGCGTGGTGTGGTGTTCGACATTAATTAAACAATTAAAGATGATTAAACTTGGGGGCATGGGACCCATCATTATCCACTTGGTGTAAAAAAAGTCACCACATAGAAACAGACATACGGTTAATTTTAACCACGGAGTCAATTGGTTCGGTTAAACACACCGTTCGGGATTAACACCGACACGAATGTTTTAAATATACATAATAGTACATAATAATAATTATTGTCATTCGTCCGTTTCAGTACGATTTCGTCAACTGCTGAAGATGGATGGACTTGTTTAGGACTTTCGACACTGTGCTTGGTCGTATCTTGCACGAAGAGGCATTAATGCAATTGTGTAAATACTGCTTTTGTTCTTGAAAAGTATGAATGCATATGCATTCAATATGTGTCGCTGCTGGAGTTGGTCGTTCCCTTTGGCGTTCCTGTTCATCGCAAGTAAGTTTTGAATTTTCCTTTTTAACGGTATTAACGTTATCATTTATATAATCAAGAATCTCGTTTCTATTATGTATTGTCACGGTATATGAAGTTGTCTGCTGACTGATATTTGAATTCGATACCGCGAGACAAATAATTACTTAGCAGTGTTTATGTTTACGCAGCAGACCAGGCGAGAAGCTTTTAATTAAATATGATGAAGTGGATCTGGGAATAAATTCTTTGGTAAATCGAACTCCTGAGAGATGCGATTTATGAACGGGTTTACTTACAACCCTCCGTTTCCTTCCATTATCTGAGTGCCTCAAGTGGGGGGGAGGGGGGAGGGGGTGTATCTTACAAAACACTTCTAATTTATTGTGATTCTCATTAAAACATAATCGCTTTAAATTGAAAACCACGATATACATGCATATATTTTTTTTCATAGAGGGGATGATTTTCGTTTAATTTAAATCAATAATTGATTAGTATATTATTCGTGATCTGAAATCGTCACTTCGTGATTTATATTCCCCGTTCATTCGTTTTTCAACTATGTATATTATTTAAAGGGCATAAATAAGGTGAGGGAATTGATAGCTGGAGCAATACGATATTTCTTTTCTATTTTGCGCCAGTCTATGGCAAAAAAATAAATAAAATTGATACCACTTAGAAAACAAACACAACACGAGCGTGTACTCCACGAGCGTACTCATAAAGATTATTGACGTAGAAGTAATTTGATATCCTTTCGTTTTTGATATCTTCCTTCTTCATCCTGCCTCATATCGGCCCGTTTCATCGATACGTCTAGCGAGCTCACGTTCCATCCCTATATGTCTATAGTTGTGTAATCCAATCAAAGTCGAGTCCCTTTCATATGAGCGGCCGCTTCATATTTTTATATTGAATTACGTGTACAGTTGGAGCGTAATGAAAACCGGAATCAAAGCCTGAAAGCCTTCTCTCTACCCATTGAACCGTCAGTTTTTCCCATCACTTCTTTTTACCCCACTTTTTTCAGAAATCACTAAAACCCCCTCCCTTCCTTATACATATATATATGTATAATGTATACTTTTCCGCTTAACTTCACTGTAATTTTGCGGCAAGTTGCCGTACGACTCGAGATATAGGCGCACTGCGTTTGCTGGCTTTATTTTATTTAATTCATTTTTCTAATGTAGAATTTCGCGAACATGAAAAATGATTTGATAAATGAAATCGCTGGTCTGAAAGGCCAGAAATGTGAAGTATTTACATTTTCATCTCGTTTGCATGGAAAATGGTGGTTGTAATACGCTTCTGGAATACTGGCGGCGAAAAAAAATTTTTGAGAGAAAATTGCGAAATGATAAGACATTATTATTGCCGAATGTGATTCAATGAAGCCTTCATGTATATTTTAATTTTATTTGAATTTAACTATCATTGCCAATTTTAAAACCATAATCAATTATTTTTTTTCACCGTGTATTGATTGTAGCGTAATTATCGTGATAATATCCAGACCAGTTTGTTATACTATGAACCTATACATATAAGTCTCGTTTTAGTAGCCGTAAATAGCCGATTAACTTTCGTCGCTATTAATTTCATATCTATTAAGTAAATACATACATTTATGTGTAATATTTTAAACGTAAATATTTCACTTTTCGCATTCCAGTCAAGGTTCTGAAGTAACGGCACATACTTTCGCAAACCGAAAGGGACTATGAACGCAACTTTCACACTTTTATAGTTTTCCTTTATGACAGCTGGGTTCGTGGAAGTTTGCGAATACTGTGGAGTTTTCCGGTACAAAAGGGGAAAAAAATACACAACATCCGGCGCGCTAGTATCGATGCAGGGCTTTTCCTTCATTTTCAGTTGGTAGCTTTTCAGTACAGATCCCCGGGCGGTAATTAATAGAGAGGTGGATTTTGATTTATCACAACCATTCGATTTAGCCGCCGGCGAAGAAAAGGTGTTAACGATATATTTGCTTTGTGCTATTTTTCTTTGTTCTCCGTCCAAAGAGTACATACATATGTATGTATATGTATTGATATATGTAATATTTCTACAAAGCTTACATTTTAATTATTGACTAAATCACACAGTTGAAAAATAACTTATTTATTATATTGTGCCTTAAACGAAAATCTTATTAACCGGCGGATTATTAGATTTAAAATTTCAACTACCACCATTTAAAAACTCTAGCGTCTCAAGCTCATTCAGGGCGATTATAATACGATGGAATATATTCTTACGTAAAATGGTTGCATTTTATAAATACACATTATAATAAAACTAGTGTAAGCCCGTTGAATATCAACGGAGCGTTCTCATCACCCGTACTGAAAAATAATAATAAATTTAATAGTTTTTATAGTTGTTGCATCTATGCAACAATGCGCCATTTATGGCGCGTTATAATATAACAACGTAACAATTTAGCAAGGCCTCGAACCTATGTTTTATTATAAACTAGCTGACCCGGCATGCGTTGCGATGCCCGATGCCGTTCCCGTTCCCGTTCCTAGTATAGGCTGCGCAGCCAAAGTTGAAGTGAACCACACACACACACACATATGCATTTTTAGTATACAGGCTGATGCAAAATTTTTTTTTTATATTTAATTTTAACTTTATCTATAATAATACCTCACAGTAACTCTATAGGGTTTAGTCCTGGGTGGAAGGGTGGTAGGTGCAGTACACTATGTTCGTGATCTTCCAGGATTTTTTCAAATGCTTATTCTTTAGTATTATGTCATATAAAATGGGTTTTGTGTTTTTCTCTGGATACGGTATATTCTAACTAAACTCTAACTAAACTATTAACTACTAACTACTCTAACTAAACCAACAAACGATATAAAAATCGAAGACTGAATAAACTGAATAAAAAGAAAGACTGAATAAAAAATAAAAATATACAAAACAATGTTGTCTTTGTTACACTCGTAACATTTACGCGCACGAAAGATCCCGAGCGTTTTTATTGTTACATTTAGTGAAAATTCATATTATTCACTATATACAGACACACAATTTGTGTGTGTTGGTTCACTTCAACTCTGGGTGCGAGACCTTTGTACGTTTTCTGACGCGTGAGCAGGCCCGTTCCCGATCCCGTTCCAGATCCCTTTCCCGTTCCCGCTTCCCGGTCCCGATCCCGTTCCTAGTACGTTATCTGACGCGTGAGCAGGCCCGTTCCCGTTCCAGATCCCGTTCCCGATCCAGTTCCTGTTCCCGATCCCGTTCCCGTTCCCGATCACGATCTCGTTCCTAGTACGTTATCTGACGCGTGAGCAGGCCCGTTCCCGTTCCCGTTCCAGATCCCGGTCCCGTTCCCGATCCCGGTCCCGATCTCGATCCCGTTCCCGTTCCTAGTACGTTATCTGACGCGTGAGCAGGCCCGTTCCTGTTCCTGTTCCAGATCCCTTTCCCGATCCCGCTTCCCGGTCCCGATCCCGTTCCTAGTACGTTATCTGACGCGTGAGCAGGCCCGTTCCCGTTCCAGATCCCGTTCCCGATCCAGTTCCCGTTCCCGTTCCTGATCACGATCTCGTTCCTAGTACGTTATCTGACGCGTGAGCAGGCCCGTTCCCGTTCCCGTTCCAGATCCCGGTCCTGTTCCCGATCCCGGTCCCGATCTCGATCCCGTTCCCGCATCCATTCTTCTCGCTATGTGTCCCAGCCCATTGCCACTTCAACCTTTTCACACGTACTGCTATATCTGCCACTTTAGTCATACTTCTTACCCATGTATTTCTTTTCCGATCTCTTCTTTTTATACCAAGCACACATCTTTCCATGCTTCTCTGTATGCACTGGATCGTTCGTAGAATTCTTGAATTTAGCATCCAAGTTTTACATCCATACGTCATAACTGGCAGTACGCATTGGTCGTATGCCTTATTTTTTAAGCATAGCGGAATGTTGGATTTAAAAACTGTGTTCATTCTTCCAACCGCACCCCATCCTGGTTTAATTCTTCGTTTTATTTCTTCTTCTTTACTTACAGTCATATTCACCAATTGCCCTAGGTATAAATAACTATCAACTATCTCTACAATATGATTATATAATTGTGTATCATTAAACCGATGTCCAAATAAAATGTGCTATCTAATGAAGTGAAACCGTTTATTAATAAATATGGCAGTCATTCGATTATTTTTATTACCCGTTGTTATTATAGTATGATTATTTTAAATGGAGCTACATACATATGTATGTATGTATGTATGTAGATTCTGAAAATTAATATGTAGGTACCTACCTAGTTGCAAATGTATTGGACACATTTTTCTTTTATAATCGCCCATTTATTTGCCGCATTTTATGTGTAAGAATATAAAAATGGAACCATGATGTGGTACGCTTCCTGGGCAAATATAAAGGGACCGGGACGGGGGGGTTCAGGCTTCGATGGTTTCGTTTATCGCCTTTCCTTAGTGCCCCGAGGAAAATCTGCCGTGGCGAAGAAAGGCATTCGATCACGATAAATAATAAGCACAGACCAAATATTGGATTCACGCGATGTGCCCGATATTTGACGTTATCTATTATTCTTCTTTCCATTCTTTTCCGCATTCCTGGCACGCGTGCCATCGCCTAACGGCAGCTGACCCTCTTCGACGCCCGTTCACTCGGATAATTGTTCGTCTCTTCACCAGGCCCAGATATCCTCAGCACATAGTAGATACTACCTCCCCCACAATGGACCAGATTATCGACGCACTCCACCCACCCACCCCGTTTTACCACCCACAGTCCCCAACATCCGAGTCAATTTAAACTTTTTATATATATAAAAGAGTCGGATACTTTTCTCATCAATGTTTAGACTCGGGCCATGGCGATCGTCCTATTGCTTAGCCTCAGACGCGTTCGCTTGAGCGGAAAACGACGTTTCCCACCCCACTTCTTCCTAACCGATCAATTTTTCCCGAATCTATGTGATAGCGGAGCACTACTTAAATTTTCACGTCGTGTCCTCCGTGCCGATATTAATGCTCGTTTTCTCCTTTTTTCGATGCGGTGTTTGGAAGAGCGTCGAATCGAGAAACGTTCCGAGATTTATTGACGCGGTAAAGAAAAAAAAAAAGGGAAAAATTGCTCCACGGAAAACTTATCGTATTAAATAATACGGATTCAAAAGAAAAACTATTGAATATTATTCGAGTTATTTCTCATTGTCTTTTGTGTGAAAATTTCGTCATCGTGGATGAGACTCGATCGTAAACAGAGTTTATGAGAGGGCTGTAAAAATATTATAGATATTGATCAGTTAGTCGTAAAGTGTTCGAAGCTTTATTTTATATTTTACAAATCCCGTGAAATCGAGACGTGTAATACCCATTATACACTTGCACTAGATGCTATTTTGCGGATTTGAAAACGGTTACAAAATTAAAGAGAAAATATATTTTTTTAGCACCATTGTTAATTTTTAAATATCAAGTGTGATAGTTATTAAATTGTATATTGTGATTTACAGGGCTGAGAGCGATGCACCCATTTCCATACGATGTTATGGGAATTTAGGGATTCCATTACCGGTAATACCGAAACCGGTATTACCGGTTTTCAGAAACAAATAGGTCCTTCGGTATTATCGGGATTATAAAATAGACTACCGGTAATTACCGAAATATATTAATTTTGTTCAAATTTATATATATATTTTATTTTCTGCCCTAGATTATTTCCTATTCGCATTTAATGGTCTTCGTCAATACAAAAAAAAAAATGGTACACATTTCTAAGGAAACCTTTATATTTTATGACCCCCAATATATCTACTACACTGAATTGTTTTGAATTCGGAAAATAACATTTTAACGGCTAGTTTGCCGGTTTGTTTGACTAGCAGATCAAAAAACAATTGGCACCTTTTTGACACTCGGCACCTTTTTCGAACTGTTTTTCAAACGAGCCTTCAAGTGTAGGTAACATAAATTTATAATCTTGAAAGTAAAGATAAAGTACGTTGAAAATATCGTACTTAGTCCTAAGACTATTTTTGAATACATATAATGATTTACAAGTATGTCGTCGATTTTGAACTAATAATACCGGTAATACCGGTTTTTGCAAATGTCGGTAATTTTGGAATCCCTATATGGGATGCAACGTGTGTCCGTAAATTGCTCAATTTACTACTATACTGGAACAAACACTGATTAAAACCATTGTCAAGCTGCACGTGATTACTTACTCGTGAATGGTCTTTGGAGTACAAATCAACTGCTTTTGATCATTCAAGTTAAATTGACCACGTTAAAGGCATACAGTCGCGTAATCACAGTGTAACTTAACAGCCCTATTATTGGTCCCAAATACGTAGCAAAATCGAATATCCAATACACAGACATGTACGATGGACGTACATATTATGGTGATAGTTTATATTATATGTATGTATGTATGTATGTATATAGGATTGATTGGGATACTGTATTCCAAATTTTATTGTAGTTTATGTACATGTTATAAAAATATAATAACCGGTGAAGGCAATTAAGGAAATATTTCTTTTCCACATTTAACAAATGATATATGTAGTTTTAATGAGTTCATTCATCATCTTGTGACTTTCATAACTGCGGTTAGCTTTTGTTTTCCTTTTCATTGTTTGCCGACAAAAAAAACTTCGACGACTTTTCCTCTCTCTTTTGTCGTGTCCTTTTTATCCCCCGTACGTCCATTATTTCCCTGCCCATTTTGAAAGTGCGTAATTTTCGATGGTATCACATATCTTTGGCGCGCTAATTTGATACGAAAGTGACAGGCGGTGATGGCGAGCGAGGTTCGTAGGCGGATGGGTAATCAGCGCTACCCAAAACAGATGATTTATGTGTCGCCAAGATTCATTTTTATCTCGGTATCACCGATCGCCATGTTATTTTTTTTATATTCACCTAGCGTTGCTGAAAAAAAAATGAATATGAAAAAATGAATGAACCAGTGGCGGAAGGATACCTTTTGTCTCTCGGCGTCCTCTTTCAGGGGGATTTAATGAGCGCCACCGGGACACGGGGATAAAAGTCATAAATTCGTATCCAAATATGAAAAAAAATTGTGACCCGTCATCATCACTCTTGAATGAAGAATTTTTTAATATGCGGACGTGAAGAAAAGGCTAGGGGTGGTAGCGTCTAATGGCTCCACGTTAGAAATCCCCCTATTTATTTAACCTTTTCGTATTTAATGCGATTTTTAGTTTGCGTTTTAATATTTAAGCTTAGGTACGTGAATAATCTAAAATTTACACCTGTTGAGATTTACGCTATTTGTGTCAAAAATAAGAAAAAGCTAGTGAATTCTTGATAAAAATCAGCTTTTGATCGACAAAGAATGTTATTTTGTTTTATAAATTTATATTTGTCGATCGCTTTTGTCAATTTTTAGGTGCTTTTCTTCCCATCTATCACTCATATGTTATGAATTTGACGGGATGCGATATACATACATACATATGTACATACATATTCGAAACAAGGCGTGTAAATGTCAAAGCTTATCAAAAAATAGATTTTCTATTTTGATTCCATCCCATTTATTGGGCAATCTGTATATATAAAAAGTCTGTTATAAATCTGATGCTAGTATAGGCTGTAAATCACTTTCGATCTGGATGTAGTTATATCGTTTAGCAGGTGACCGTGCAGACGGCTAAAGCCAATCCACCCTATTACTTGATTTTCCACCCCATATAACCTGAAGCGTTGCCCTTCTGACTGCCTCTTTATTGCCCCAAGGATATAATCGAACTCATACTTCTCCTTTGCAAAGTAGGGGAAAAAAAGCACTAAGACGGAAAACCGATGAAAAACTTATCTGTTCCGGACATCTTTTTCTCTCAAATAAAACTTTTCATCCAAGAAAACATCTCTCGTTTTGTCCATTTTTTCTTTCATAAGTCGTAGAAATTTAAAACTTTTCTTCGCCAATTTACGGTACATAGATATAGGAAATTTGTATATGAAGTGAATCGTTCAGCTTTAGACCGATTTGTATTTTCTTCCGTAAAAGTTTTAAATATGATCTTATTCATATTTGATTTTCAAGAATAAATTTTCTATTATTAGTCTAAAAAAAAACTTAAAAAATGCTAAAACCACAGGGACGTGTAGCAATGCAACTGCTTTTATGAACTGCCAGTAATTAATGTGTCATTGAGAGGAGAGCGAGTTTCACTGTGTCCCTCGTATGAAATGCAAATCTCCTCTCGGTTGTCCTTTCTCCCCTAAATGAATAATGAATAAATTTTCACGTAAACATTAACACGGACATTTACATTTTCGGGATGCTCGAACAAAAAAAGAACGGCTGGAGAGAAAATGGCTAAAAAAATAACAATTGGAAACTTTAGGGTATGACATTGGAGGGAAACATGTTTGAAAACATTTTTCGCATACAATAATATTCTTATTATGTCGAAGAAAAAAAACAAGAGATCAATGAGAAACTTTTCGTATGAATATTTCGTCGAGTCGGAATACAAATATATAAATTGCCTTATAAATAGTCATTGTAAATTTTTAATTTGTATTAGTTTAAGAAAAAATGTCAATCAAATATCGTCTTGATTAAAAGTCCATTTCGTACATACATACATACATAATAAACGCAATAGTTATCACGTACATAGGTTAAACGTTTTATCAAATGAGTTTCTTCGATCCGTTTGTAGTGTTCAAATAAAATAAGAAAATATAGATAATATTAATTTAAATAAATTTTACACGTGAACACGTGTAATTTGTTTAATTTGAAAAGTATTATTTATTTATTTTATATAATATTATCTAATTAGCTAATTAGCTAATTTAACTTACATCTACATATTACATATTTATAACAACTACACAAATCTATGTAGTAGTGCACATTATGTATACACTATACATATCTGCTATCCCTCACAGAGGTGTCATTTTTGCAAAATGCATCTACATACATATGGTCTTAGAAGACCTGACGCACTCAGGTAGGGCATTATACATTAACACACCCCTATGAAAAACGCCACCAGCTGTCTTCGTTTTCCTCACTCTACCTACAACTAAATGGTTCTTATTTCTAGTACAATAACTGTGGATATCACTATTTCTAATGATATAATTCTTATAATAATTTGGAAATAACTTATGATCTAACTTATAAACAAAATACAATGTGCTTAACGTTAAACAATTTCTAATACTCACCCATCCCAATTCATCTAACATACTTATAATACTTTTTAGCCTAACATTCAAAATACCTCTCATAGCTCTATTTTGTAACTTTGCATTTAATCTAAATCTCGGCCACTGAACATATTAAGTAAATTGGCACAATAAACTGCGTGTGGCAAGACAATTGTATTATAGACCTTACTTTTTCTACTTAAAATATTTCTTAACCGACATGAAATACCAACTTTTCTGGGCATATTTTTTTAATTATATATTCAGCATGTACCTTAAAGTTTAGTTTAGAGTCTATATAAATTCCCAAATATTTTAAATTATCAACTATTTCAATAATTAAAAATTTTCATAACTATAAAATTTTCACAAAAATTAACTATTTCAATAAAAAAACTAGCGAACAATTTGCTGTCGTTAATTTTTATTTACCTATTTTCTTTTCTTATTGTTCCCTATTATCAATTTATATTATAACATTGCACCAATGTCCCTACTAATAACCCGTGACTGGAGGGCCTCCACTCTGAATGTCACCCCTTCAGACTGGACTCCCTCCGGGTAGCCTCATTAAATTTTTTTTTTTTGCTGCCGTTCAGCCATCACGAGTGATTGAGACCCATGATCCTCGTGCGCGTTAAAAAAATAATTACTTGCAAGAGCCTTCTCCGTTAGAGTAACCTCTTTTGGGCACTACAGAGGAGAAGGAGGAGTGGAGAGTGTGGTGGAGGCGAATCTCCTGGGATCAAGGCTACATATTTCAATAATTGTATCATTAATCCTAACTTCATTCAACACATTTTTACTATTCAACCACATCATTTTTGTTTTATTCACATTTAGTTTTAATTTATTTTCACACAACCAATCACTTATATAATTTAATTCTTTATTTAAAATATTAGCCATCTCACCAAAATCACTACCTATCGCATATATTAAAGTATCATCTGCAAAAAGATAAACTTTGCACTTATCAACTACCCTAACAATATCATTAATATATAATATAAATAATAAGGGTATGCAAATTTTTTTTTTAATTTCACATTACTTCGGTTGGTAATAACGAGTTTTATCTGTCAGTTTATTTCAAATATGTACAGGAAAATTAACGAGTGAAAGGAAACTAAACAGAGACAGTTGTAAGTCTGATTGTCAGTGTAAGAAAATTTCATAACTTATTTATGGCATAAGGCTACGACCTTTTTTATGCGGTCGTATAGGAAAATATGGCCGGGTGATCCACATTTTAGTGGGGAATCCCATTCGACAACAATGGCCAAGTAAAATATCCATCTTGCCATCGCCGACAGAGCCGGAGACGGAGACGGGCTCAGAATATCTGATGGGCCCGCGGCGCTTCCACTTTTAGGCCGTTATGCCCATACTTACCTCCCCCGAGCCTATAATCGTAAATTCAAAAAAAAAAAAAAAAAAAAGAAAGCTCCAATGCAAAGCTCAAACTCGCGCGCGCCCTTTGAGTCGCATTTTCATTGCATAGTAACTTTTCCCCGCATACGCGATTTACAGTACAAAGTTGTTTAATAATTTGATTTTATTTCGTTGGGTCGTATGCGCGCATTGCAACAATATGAAAGCGTGTAGAAAAATACATACATAGATTTTGTATTGTTTACGTATCCGGTGTACGTATTAAATGTTAAATTATGCGTTAAGTGTGACGCTTTTATACGTATTTGTTCCATTGAACGTGCTACCCGAAATTTGAACCGATAAACCGTTATGAATAATATATATATATGGCAATAAGGTTATATTCTATTTTCGCATTACGTGACACTCAATTAGCTTGTGTTGAACACACGCGAGCATTAATAATTGCTATTCCGATTCTATGCTACACTTAGGAGGAATTTCTTCGTGTGATTTAATATTTAAAATGTCAGTGTGTAATGTGTATATTTTCGCGTACTAAATTATGTACAATATATAAACCGTTTCGGAAAAAAAGACATTTGAATACATAATATGTAGCACGACGAACAATCAAAATTCATACGCAACTATTTCTTTTATGTACTCTGCAAGTGAACCAATTAATTTCTAAAATATACATATTAATAGGAAAAATGCTACGGTCACGCTATATTCTTGGCGATAAGGCAACTAACTGGCTACACAGAGCTGGTCATTGGCAAATGAGAAGTGATTATTTCGATTTACCAAGTCGACACGCTAACTCGGTTAAAAAACGTAGCTGGGATCATTATATGTGCCACTTATTCACTTGCATGCACAATCATGACAATATCGCCCGCTAGCTTATCGAGCAAAATTAAACTTCTACTGAAATAAATAAAAATTTATGTAAATAATATTTTTTTTTATTGATATTACAGTACAGCATTTGAAGCAATTTGTTTTAAATAATAAAATGTGTATTAAGGTGCCTGTAAACGATCAACATTTTTCAGCAATATTGCTCGTCAACCATCCAGCAACATTTTCGGCATCACATGCGCAATATGTG
Source organism: Parapsyche elsis (assembly GCA_022651745.1). Classification (NCBI taxonomy): domain Eukaryota; kingdom Metazoa; phylum Arthropoda; class Insecta; order Trichoptera; family Hydropsychidae; genus Parapsyche; species Parapsyche elsis. The sequence continues at coordinate 4,160,123 of JAGVSN010000005.1, read as the reverse complement.
TTGCAGTAATGTGTGGCTCAATGATTGCCGGCAAGTGGTTGCTGTTTTATTGTTGCCCAGAGTTTGTGTTTACACGCATTGTTCGTAAACTTTTAAATTTTTTATGCGCTGACATCGCAAGAAATTTCACATTTTTCCGAAATATACGTCCATCAATCTTTCTTATCTGGGCGTAGGTATATTTCATTAGTGAACTGAGTGTTTTTTTCATTTGACCAATTCTTATTATTCATTTTGAAATTTGAATAAAGAAAAACTAAACAAGTTCGTACTCGCCGAAGGTCAACACACGTGTCGTGTTCGCACCTCGGCGACAGAGACCTACGTTTTTCGCTATCGTTTACAGGCACCTTAAGAAACTAATGAATTTTACAACACTCGTATCTTACATACGTACATACATATGTATGTACATAGAATTGTATCGGGGAAATACGCTAGCTGCTACATATTTTACATGAAATATTTTCGCCTCTGAAATTCACATACGAATTCATACTTCACAGAAAAAAAAAAAAAATTTTTTAAACGGGACATCGCTTACACGGACAACTCTCGAGAGCTGCTCCACTGTGCACTGGCATTCATACGGTTAACTAGAGCACGATGAGCATCGTTTTCCGCGTGACTCTCGTTTCCGGTTTTTTTTTTCATCCACGTCCGCCTTCGTCCAATTTAATAATAGCGGCGACGTCGTCACATACAACCCCCTAAATATATGCAGAGGTGGAGGTGTGGGGTGTACGAATACGTCACCTGTCCTCGAGCCGCCCCTAAATATTCATTACGCCATTTTTCGCGGCGCGCAGAAGGCCACGCTCCCGCAGGAACGCTCATCCATCATGAAAACTCTGAAAGGACACATTACCCCGCGAACGCTCAAACTCGGCTTGTGAAAGGGGGACGGGAGCGGGCAAAACTTGAAAAATTACGCACCTACATATTGAAATTAAAATGTTGTTAAAAGTAAGTAAAAATCCGACAGGAAAAAAGTGATTTTGCAAATGTGAAGCCGAGTGACTTCAGGCATTGATCGTGACACGTACGTATGTACATATGTATCTACATATATGATGTGTATGTATGTATCTATATGATATGTATGTGATAAAATTATTCCGAAAACTCATCGAAGGTTTTAAGCGTAACTGTGCGTTGTATCATAACATGTTTACGGAAATGTACATAAGTTTCGAAATGACATTGATTGCTTAAATTTAATGACAGTGAATGTATCAAGTTCGCATTTCGTAAAATTACTGCTCTATTCAGTGCCAGCGTATCAATTACCAAAATTTACGTGAATTTTGTAAAGCGACTACTATTAATATTACACAATGCTAATATTCCAAAACACTCATTTTATCCTTGCGGTGGAGCGACGATGTATGGAACTTTTTTTTTTTTTGGATATTCGTTTTGAAATATGTAGTTCTAAAAAGTTGCCCCAAATAAATCTGCTTAATTTAAAAAGTTTTTCTGGTACCAGCACTTTTATCTTAACACTTTTGAAATGAAAATTTCCAATTGATTGTTTCCAATCTCTATAAATAGCAATTGTAATTGGAAAATTAGTATTTATTTTTACTATTCATACTTACTTTACTCGTATGCCTCCATCCACCGCGCTCAAAAATTCACACTTATTTGAATAATTCAAGGAATACGTAAATAAATTAGATTTTTACAAAAAGTACTTATATATATAATATTCAATAAAGTTAGGTTAATTTTATGAGCATGTTATCTAAAAATTTGTATTCTGTGTTCAGATTTCGAAATTAATAGGCAAATTTTCATTTTTCGCCTTCGGGTAGAGGCCTGAAGACATTCACAGAAATTTTTCCCTATTTTTACGAGAATACGGATGATACAACGAAACTTTTGGTAGGTATTACAATGCCAATTTTAAATTTTTGCAATGTCGCTCCACCCTAATGTATGTATGTATGTACATATGTATTGTTATATTATTTTAGCGGTAAATCAAAGGTAACATGGTCGAAATAGTAAATTGTTCGGGGTGACAGTTTTAAAGTTTGAACTGTTCATCATAAATCAAGGGAACTTTATAAAAAAATAATAATTGTACATTTTTTTAGATGCTATTTCATTATGAATTTACACAAGTGAAATTTTCAAATTGCATGCAAAAGGTACGGACTTGTCACACGTTTGCTCCAAGAATATTTGTAGAACTGTGATGCCAAAACAAAATGTGACGTCATTCGGATGTGCCATTTGACTGCCCATATACATATGTATGTAGAATAGTTACAGAAGAACAAAGTTGCATTGATAACTCATTTTCGCAGAATCGTTGACATGTCGTTGATGCGTGGTTTTTTTCATCCGCAGTATTGTTTTTCATCTGCAGTATTGCAAGCGTGTGACGACGCGCGCGGTCGGTTCTCCTCTTCTGAATTCGCCTCTACAGGCCGAAAGTGTGATATCAGTCACAGGGTAGCAATTAACGTCCGATTTGGCTGGTGTTCGCGGAACTTTCTTTTGAGCGCAAGCTCGCACACGCGACCAGTTCCGTTTCGGTGATTTTCCCGGACCGGTTTTTATGCCGGTTTGTGCCTTTAGTGCGTATTTAGCCGACGCAACAACAAAAACGAACGTCCGGAACAATTGACAGAGCGGCGGGGCGGCCACCGGAGCGTGAAGATGAAAACAAGGACGGTCGAGTAATTAAGTGACGTCACACTCCGGGAATACATTAATCAACCTGGGAGCGTGGAACGAACGAGGAGGTAGGGTAGCCCGCAATAGGACGGTTGCGATACGAGAACGTCCAAGTCCATAGAGCAGTTTTTAATCCGTTGAGTTTGATCTTAGGAATAGTGCGTGTTAATTAATATTAATTAAAATATCCTTTTTGAAGTAAAACTTCTTTTCGCTCGGTAGAGTAAAAACGGTTCATCCAACGTTCCATACAAACGGAGCGAGCGATAAGTGGTCACGCATATCCCCACTCCTCCAGTTTGGAGGTAGGCTATTGCCTTCTCTCTTGCTCTTTAGCGTTCGTGCGAGAGAGAGATCCGCCCCGAAAATTCGAGCGTCTTCTCTGCGCCCCGCACCGCCCCTCAGTTTAGTAAAAACGTGTCAACGAAGCGTGGCACGACACGAAAACCAGTCACGGTCAGCGGTCAGCGGGTACCCCCCCTCCTCGGCGAGACGTCAGGTAGCAGTGAGAACAATGAGTCATTGAGTGAGCGTTTAAAGCCACATTTGTATACACAATTCTTTCACATTCACATCTGTATTCCTTCTTGTACATTGCACTTGCTTTAAATAAAATTACAAAGAAGTTTTACTTCTATAGTGAGTAGCGGCTACACACTGCGATTTTTGTATGAAACATAAGCCATCGAGCTGTTGTATTGTTGATCTGTCCATTTTAGCACAATGAAAACTGTATATCGACACATTCCATCAGGAATTTAGACAGTAATTACATACCAACTGCCGTCACATACACGTATTCCCACAATATGATTTATATTCAATTAAACCGTTCAGGTATGTTGAAGTGTACATATCGGTATATGACGGATATCTACTCGTCCTAGTTGTGTATCATTGATTTTCCAGTTATATTGAAATGTGAGTTTTCGATTAATATACATACGTATATTGGTATTATACATTGTCATTTTATTTAAATTTTCTTGTTACGTTTCAGTTCATGCATGTATGATATTAGTGCGAGTGGTTGTTTTCGCTTCTACAAATCAATTAACGAGGTGGATTGTTCCGTTTGAATTGTTGGTTAAAACAGTAAGCGGTACATGTAACAGTTTTTCGCGCAAATTGTTTGTATTGTATGTTTTCAGTCGGTTTTTCAGCGTCGATTTTTTCCACGCACGCTCTCGGCGTCCGACCGACCGCCTTTTTGATGATAAATCGCGGTGTATTTGTTTAGAGCGAACTAATCCAACATTTGTCCGAACTAACAAAGGGCAAAAGGAAAACCTGATGGATGACGACCGACCAATACCGATCACGACCCCACCGCCTAAACTGGACATTTACAAACGAGCCCGCATTTATTTAGTAAAATTCTTATTCTGATACGGCAGCGCTCTGACGCGAGGCGCGATTTAAAAAAAAAGCCTCCCCCAACACAATTCTGTATAAAACAAGAGATCATCAATTATCACCGCGTTTTAGACGTGTATGTATTACGCAGACTCTAGCGCGAGAGATTTGCCGTTGACGTGACAAGTGAAATTAAATATTAATAAATAAAATAACGAATTGTGGTGAAACGGTTCTAATTTACGTGGATGTCATTTTCATGCGGCGTGCATTACCTCCGTTTCATTGCAACGTGTACTACGCTGTTTTATGAATTTAATTAAATACTTTTAAACTTATCGCGTGCAGCTAACTTTGATTTAAATATACCCCCTACTCATAATTTGCATGGAAAAGTTGTGACCGAATTGAATTCGATGTAGTACGTCAAAAACATGTGATCGCATTATTTCTCTGTACAATACGATCCCAGTGAAATTCTTTTTGACTGTGTTCGTTGTTTGTTTTCCATAGAATTTATTTATTTATAAATAAATCTGATATCAGCTTTAAACTTTATAATGTGCAAAAAAAATCATTTTTACCCTATTCTGCCTGTATTTATTGTATCAGTAACTTTTTTCGATTTTCGGTCAGTTTTTTTTTACCAAATGGTGAATAATTTTAATAAATGGTAAGTAAGTTTTTTTCATGGTCACTATTTAAATCATTACATAAAAATAGGGTTAAATGGTCAGTAATTAATACTAAACATTTATATAAACGGTCGCTTTTTAAAGATGTGTTGACCAATTTTTTTGATTTTTAGTGAACGTGTGTGAAAAAGTTTTCATTTCAAAAAGGCCATTTTCTAAATATAATACTGACCATTTTCTTGAAAAGTTATTAACCATTTATTGATTTGAATACTGACCGATTAATTAGTTGCCATTTTTATTGATACGTTGGAATGTAAGTGGGAAGGGAAATTATTTATCAGTTGTTGAAATTCATTTTTTAATTACCGTTAAATAATATTGTTTTGAAATCGTTAGATTTCAGCATTCAAATAAAATCACAGACGATGAAACGTCGTCGTATTTCATCGAATCAACGGTGATAGTCATTCATTGACCTGGAGGTCATGTTTTTTAAACGCTTTTTTAATGGGAATAAATCAATTTTAACCGTGTAAAACAACTGTTTAATTTGACATTCGCTGTAATACACACCGTCGCGGTTTTGGGATGAACCAAATTTTCGCGCGTGATTTAATTTTCGACAGCGTAATTTCGCAAAATTAATTCATTACATCGCGCCGAGTAATGTACAATATTAATTAACAAATTAAACGCGGGCGCGTACGTTTGTCGGATGCGAGAATTTGATTCAAAGGGAAATTCATATCGAACAAAGCACAAAGTCTCAGATAAGACGCGCAGAAGCCTTTTGGGCAAAAGCCAAAATGATGTATTCATCCAGGCAGCTAGGCACAGGTATAGTTATATCGAGAAACTTTGACCCGACACGTCGCTAACGCGAGCGCTCCCAGCCGAAAATCGCCGTTTAACGCTCGGTTAAGTTTCGCTGTCGTCTGCGCGGGGACAGCTTTTCTTAATCCACCTCCGCTCAGGCGCTCAAGCGTCGGTTAATCCGCAGATTAAGCGACTTGGCATAAACACTAGAAACCCGCCTACGCAGGAACGATATCTAACGACAAAGTCATTTCTAGATATTGAAACAAGTTCAAATCTCTAACAGCATAAATCAGTGTTTTCCAAACAGTGCAGTGGGTCGTCCTTGGGAGGGGAGGTAGTAAGAAGTCTTGTCAAAATAATCAATAGGTCAAAATTATGTTATAAGGTTTCACAATAAATTTGATAGTTTCCTTAAGGTTAAAGCTAGCCTGTTGCATGATGATACAAAATAAATAATTTATTAATGAACAAAGTCAATATTACTGTCAACAGTTAATTCGCAAAAGTGCATATTATTGTCTTAAAACTTATTGAAATAACTTTCAATAAATAGCTCATTTGAAATAGTAGCTAAATAGCAATAAATAGCTCATTTGTATTAAAAAAAATCGCATTATTACTACATATATACATTATATACATATGTACGTATGTATGTACATATCTCTCATGGGCTACAATACTCGCACAACTCAAAAAAATACAATTTTGGAGTACAAGTACAAGTCCCAACATAGCAAACTAGTCCTCTTTCCAGCAGCAACACTGACACATCTGTTAATTCAATATTAGCCCGCCAGTCATTAGTTAATGCCTTTCATTAATTCATAGTGTTTTAACAATAACGGAAACTTTAAACGCATTTATCCAAACAAGTGAATTCTTTAGTTGTCCCACTATTGCTGTCCATGAGCGATATATAATCGTAAATTTAATTAAATTTAAAAAAAAATTTTCATATACCATGTCAAAGCTGATTCAAGTAGACAACGCGATTTAACGCTCATACACCCATTAAATATATGGTACATAATGCAATTATTTTACCTACTATCAAACGGGCTAGAGGCTGTGTTAGTATTGTACAAACCAGCGCACGCGGTTGGGGTAAGAATATACCATCACGTGACGGATGAACCAGTATGTAAAATAACAGCCATCGCAAATGACGAGGTTTAGTCTGGGCTTGTAAATAGGTTCATGAATTTCCTTGCGTTTGGGAAACAGGATGTGCAGTGTCGAAGCAAGTTACTGTTAGGTTAAGCTAAGCCCGAAAACCCTTTTCCGGTATCCGGTCAGTTTTGTTTGCTTTTTGTCCGATCGGCAACGGTCCATCGATCACGGATAAAGCAACACAACACACTACACACATCGGATAATGGAGATGAACGGGGGTAGATTTAGTGTGGGAAAGTGGGGGAGCGTGTGTGTGTGTGTGTGTGGATATACATATGTATGTACATACATACATAGGTGGTGCTTATTTGGAACTTTGTAACGCCAGATCTGAGACTTAAGCGTCCTCGGGTCGTTGCGAGGATTTCCTTAAGTGCCCGGCGCTCCCTGCAGACCAACCCTTCCGAAGTCGCGCCGGAACAATTGGCGACGTCAAATTGCCGTTTATATATTTTTGTCGTGCCGTGTTGTAGTTTTGCCGTTAGTTTCAGCGGTGGTGCAGCTTCACCTGCAATTTGGCCGAATTTTAAAGTGACTTTTTACGGTTGTGTTTATGTGTTCACCGCCGTAAACGACACGTGTAGTTTTCTTCCGAGGCGCCTTTTGCAAAAATGTATTTTGTTTTTATTTCCACTACCCTCCCCCGGTGAAAATGGGGGCGCCTTTTGTATTTTTCACGTGCACGTTACGTTACGGCCCAGTCCCTCATTAAAGTGAAAAGTGAAAAAGTGCGATTCGCCGTACGAAAATTAAATTTTACATCAATGTGCAGTGTAAATGAAAAATAAAAGCTATGCTAAGCGGCGGTAGTGCAAAAGTACCGCTTCCCTCTTTGAGTATTTATAACTAGGGTAAGCCCGTTGAGCATCAACGCCCGCTGAATTTTAAATAGATATAGTAAAGCGCTTTTTTAATAGAGATCCCAACTACTTCCTAATTTTTTTCCAGTGCAAAAAAGGGGCCACCGGGGCTTGAAGGGGGGTCTTGGGTGGTGGTAAGGGGCCGGCATGGCTTAAGGGAGTCCAAAAAAGGAGCCGCCGTGGCTTGAGGGGGGTCTGGGGGTGGTTAGGGAGCCGGCATGGCTTTAGGGAGTTCAAAAAAGGGGCCGTTGGAGCTTGAGGGGGTGGGGGGGGTGGTTTGGGGTCCAGAATGGCTTAAGGGAGTATCAAAAGTTGAAAAAAACAAAAAAAAAAGTTGAAAAAATCCAAAAAAATTATTATAAAAAAATAATTGAACGCACGGTATCGATAACCAGCTCGATAAAATATTTTTTTTTTACTTTACTATTTATATAATAATTATTAATTATGATATATATATTAATTATAATTTTTTTATTTTGTAAGTGAGTTGTAAAATGGAAAAAAACAAAAAAAAAAATAGTTTTTATAGCGCCATCTATGTATATAATTCATCTATGCCATATAATTAAAAAAATATTAAATAATTAATATTAGCAAAGTCACAACCCCTTTTGTACCTAATGTTTAAAAAAAAAACACCAAAATGACAACCGGCCGTGGCGTATAGCGTAAGCGCGATTACTCCCGACCTGGTGGTCTCGGGTTCGATTCCCCACTCGTTCTGGTTTTTTAATTATTTAATTATTTACCGAGGCAAGCGTTATCAGCAGACAGACAGACAGACACACAGACGGATTTCGGCTATTATATATAGTATATTCGTATTTTACTCATTAGAGTCGTTTCGAATGAGTCAAAACGTGGAGCGATTCGAAAGTGGCGTTCAAATCTCATTAGGCGGCGACGACGACGCCTCTCAGAATGAGCCGCGGCGCGCTAAGGGTTAATTTGATAATGCGGCAAACTCTCGCAGGTGATTTGCATTCGGTCGAGCCGCTTTAATAAGCGGTGAGACTAAAGCTCAAAGAAGTAGACACACCGACGACATTTAATTTGGTGACGGTGTAAGCTGCCACCAAATTCGCTTCCACAGTTCCACACGTACATACATACATACATACATACCTATCCTCACAAGCTTTTAATTTCCGTTACTCCGGTTACTAGTTGGAAAATCTCGCGCAAAGTTCGTCAATACGTTAAGTTTGATGTTACCGCAAACAGAGATGGGAGTAGATAGAGTAAGATCCGATTTGAGCCAGCTAAAATATTTTTAAATTATTTTGAACGAGAATTGGGATCGTTTTCCTCGGTGAGCTTAAATCGGAGAGGGCTTTTCCACGTGGGAGGTTTCTCTTAATTGAAAGAAAGGGTCGTTTCCCCCGTGCGCTAATTTCGAATGATTTCGTATCTTGTTAACTTTGACGTTCTGAAAAATTGTAATTGTTTCGACTCAAAACCGATTCAATTATCAACATTATTTATTACTTATGTATTTATTTGTTTAAGTAAATATACGACAGTGTTATTCGTCGATAAAGTACGTATGTACATATGTACATATGTAGGTTGAAAATACAAGAAAAATTATAAGTTTCTTTGTAACACTTCAAATGAAACTTTTGACATCCTTTCATTTAAAAATAGCCATTTCTTAGATTTTGTATTACGTTTTAAATGTACATAATTCCTGTTTCAGTGTAATTTGATTTCATCGGTGGAAAGATCAACTTTATTATTTATTTACGGAATTCGAGTTTCCGTTTCATTAAAATCACCATTAATCAATTCTGTTCTAATATTTGGATGATACTCGAATATATGTATATTAATATTTTGACGTTTTTATGAAATTAAATTACATTGCTTATAACCCTTTGGGGTGCTGTTAGCGTTTTGTTACATGGAGATGTTGCCGCGCGCTATAACGGCTAACGAGCTTTTTTAACTTCGAAAAAAAAAATTAAAATACAAACCACGCAAAATGTTCTATTTATATTCATGGTATAAGGGGAAATCTTGCAAATATTAAAAAAGCACGAGAATTTATTTCTTGGTAAGAGTTTCATTTGAGAATCTCTCAACTTCGATAAAGTATTAATTGAAAATTATTTTAATTTACACACATATTGTACATATATACATATGTAGGTATGTGAATGCAAGCTGATATTTGGAGATGATGTTGAGATTTAATTGTCGGTGAATTCCCTGTCTGGTTTGCCCATAGCTATCGAAATGTCAATAAATAAATCGCGTGTCACACGTGTTTGTTTTTCTATTAGAGCTTCGGTCGCCAAACGAAAATGCAATAAAAATAAAAGCGCGTGCTTTTTCCCCGCGAATTTCATCGCAGCTTTCCACGTTCAATTCAACGCCATACGTGAAACGTCAATTTGCATTTTTTCGCTGGGCACAATATGGGACGAACGATCGGAATTAATTAATGTATGCATTGTGAATTCGGACGCTTTGGACACGTGGCACGTCAACGCCTTTCAATACTGAAAAATAAAAATCATTTTATCACTGTATATACAATTTGTGGCCGAAAAATACTACGAAGCATACGTATGTACATATGTACATACGTACATACATACATACATATATTGACTATGTTTTTTTCTCGAATATGAAGTAGCTAAATATGAATGACGCTAAAAGTTTACAGGGAAATTTTTCTTTTTAACGGATTGCTTTCCAATTGATACTCACTATATGAAATAGATAACCTGAATTAAGTAGATTTGAATACGTGCAATGGGCAATGTTTGGAACACGTTTGAATGCGGAGTCACGTGCCATGTTTAAATTGAAAGTGACCGCTTTGGGCCGATAGCCACTGCAGCGTATTTAACTTGTATGACAGTTGCAAACTCTGTCCGACTATTAGTCTAAAATAGTCTGCCACAATGTTTAATGTTGTGACAGTATTTAATTTTTTATAATAATTGTATCGATATTTCATTCCATAAATATAATTTAAAAATATATACAACGTTCTCGATTGAGACAGCAGTTTGCAAGTGATTGGATATTCCAGGAATTGTTAGTTGTGTAATGAATTTTTAGCCTTTAGTGAGGTTCTATTGAAAAAAGACTACGAATAAATGTGATTTGTATTGAAAAATAAGGAATCATTTTTATAAACACTCAATATTGTATTTCGTATCCTATGTAGTAGATTTGGCACTTTTCATATAAAAGAGGTATTAAAATAAAAACAGCCTCGGTAAATCGTATTGGCACATGGTCTCACAATAGGGTTTTTTCCCTGGCAATCATCAACAACAGTACACAGAAAACCTTTCAAAATAGAAAAAACTCCGTTATCTTTTTCTCTGGAAAGTCTTCGAGTGAAAAATAATTTAGTTTTTCCGATTTCGTTTGAGCACTCAACTGATACAAATGTGTACGTATCTTTTCTATGAAATCTATTTTTCTTCAAAGGTAATTGAAAATATAATGTTGTTTATTTTTATTACATTTTGAATTTGAATATAATCTAAGAAATCATGTTTTATATTTACGAATTCTTATTATTTAAGTGTGCATATCAAATTTTAGGTAACTAAAAATGTAAACTAGGAGTTTATTTATTATTATTTAATGATAGGTCATTGGCAGTGTAAATCAATGGTAAAAAATACAGGCACGTGATTTTTGCGCTAATCATTAATATTTTGGAAAATTTAAACATTAAAAAGACGTTTGCCGCATATTTTCCGTCGCATTGTCATACGAGCCATTTATTATTTACGATGCCGATTCAGCTTTCAGCAAATATGTGTCGATTTTTTTCTGCGAAGCAACGATCGTTTGCATTATGCATAAGAGATATAAATACATACATATATTGTATACGAATATTGAGAACGAAAATTTTCATAAAAAAGCATTATTTAAATTTATTTAAGTATTTTTATTTTTTTTTTAAAACCACATATTTTTAGTATTGCCAAATTTTTTTAATTTTTAAAAAAATTCACTGCAAATGATTAGTCGCGCTATGTTTTTATATAACATTTTCAACATGATCAGTATAGGATATACGCTTGACTGGTCTCAAATTATAATTAATATTAAATTAAAATTTATGATATTAGCCTTTTCATTACAGAGGAACTTTCCACGGTTATGAAATTAAATCAAATGTGAACACTTGAAATGCCAATATTTTTCGAGTACGTTTTGTGAGAGATTTAATTATTCAATTCAAACAACAGAACTTCAAAAATTCATACTTTACTTCAACCAAAGTAATCAATACATTGATTTTGAATTTTTGAGATTAATGAAGGTAAAACCCTCAACTCTGTTTAGTGAAATAAAAAGTAATTTAAAATTTTTAGTAAATTCATCTGTTTTAGAAAATTTTATATTATATGATAAAAAGCAGATAGGTATTTATACAAACTAACATTATCACTATGCAAATTGACTAGGATGCTGTATTGCTTTTAAAAATATTCATAAAAATTAGACCATAAACACGACAACCGCTCGTGTAATTTAGACGTAACTTTAATACTACACTTTTAGAGCGGTTCATCTTCTGCGAGCGCGCACGAAGCGACTAATTTATATTTTAGTAGGAAATTTCGCGTAGAATTTTCCGGCCATATTCGACGGTAATAGGTTTTTTGCGTAATACGCGCACGTACCCGTATGTGTTAATGCGCTATAATGCATATATTATAAGGCACTCGGCTTAGGCGACGGGCTAGTTGAGGTAACTCTAGGGGTCCCTTCGGCCCCTCCGAATGACCCAACGTTGGCCGATGGTCGCCTGCCTGCCTGCCTGGACCATTAGGCAAATTGATATTTTCCGGCCATTGTGCCTCCTTAGTTGGCTAGAGCTTGCATACTGGGGTCAGAAACACCCGTGACGGTGACACCGGATCGGGCGCAACGCTAACAATAGAAAATTACTTTTTTTAAACTAGTTGGATATAATACCCATACTTAAATACATACCCATACGTGGTTACATAAATGAATTTTGCTTGCAACGAGTGACTATTTGTTATATCGCGTCCTCAAAGCACAAAGGTGACATGTCATGAATGCGACATTGATCCTCTTTTACTATTCTATCACAGCAGTCAAATGGCACATCCGAATGGTGTCCGATTCATCGTGCACATGTTGTCGTGAACAATTTGTCCGTGAACATTTTATCCGTGAACGATTCGTCTGTGAATGTTTTATCGTGAAACTTTTGTCTGTGAACATTTCGTCGTCAACGTTATGTCGTGTACATTATTTCATCGTGGACAATTTGTCGTGATCGATTTGTTGTATACCATTTGTCTGTGAACATTTTATCGTGAATGTTTTGTCCGGAACCATTTGTCCGTGAACGTTTTATCGGCAATCATCTGTCGGTGAACATTTAGTCCGTGAACGTTTTGTCTTGGAACCTATCCGAATGACGTCACATTTTGTTTTGGCATCACAGTTCGACAAATATTCTTGACAAGTGACAAGTCCGAACTTTTTGCATGCAATTTGAAAATTTTACTTGTGTAAATTCAATAACAATGAAATAGCATCTAAAAATCTACAGTAAAATATGTAAAATTATTATCTATATATAAAGTTCCCTTGATTTATAATGACCAGTTCAAACATTAAAACTGCTGGCGTGAACAATTACTATTTTTGACGTGTTACCTTTGTGCTCTGAGGACGCGATACACACCTACGCTGATTCATAATAATTATAATACATATTGTATAGAGTGATTATTTGAAGCAAAATAGTCATATGAATTCAACCACTATAATGTTAGTTACACACGTTTGAGTTTTAATCTGTATAATTGTTTTAATTTTAAATTAAAAACACTGTTATTAATTTATTTTAATATTCAAAATTCCAGTTAGCGTATACATATGTAGGTATAATAGTTCGTACGAGCCAGTTGTGCACTAGTGATTCAATCAGTGATGCGCGAAATGTGTTGTATGCATATCGCATCAGTGATTCGTAGCGTCAAACTCGTCTAGTATTTTATTTGTATTGAAAGTTTAATTCAATATATTTTATTTAACAGTTCAATAGGTGGCTACTGGCTAGTGTAGTTGTATGTACACTTGTGTGAGATTGTCTACTTTGCGTTAATTGCATTATTTATCGCGATGTTCGATCGGTGTTCATTTTGAACGTAGAATAATTTAATTTGCATCGCGTTCGCATTATGGCAGCTTTAACGTCGATCGAAAGTAGCTCAATATTACTCGTGGGAAATGGATATTATTCAATTGATGCCAAGATAGGGAATAATCTTCGCTTGGCTGCGATGGAAAGGAAAATATGGTGCTCAAACTTCGAACTTCCCGAGGGATAGTACAATTATCATACATCTTACTCAAACAATTATTTTCAAGAAACGGTACTTAAAAATATATATTGAGCTAAATTTCTTCTTTATTTCGATAAAAATTGTTTTGAAATGGGCATATGAAATAGCGTTCAGTATTGACGTAGGACAATCTGCGATTATAACTCGAGTTGCCTCAATTTAAACTTTCGTGGCGAAATATCATGACTAGACGTGGTCGGGTGTAAGGTCATGCCTTGAGCTCTTTGTAACTTTCTACCAAAATTAACTTTACCTATTGAACGAGTTCGCTGTGTGTTCAACTAAATTACCAAAGTTATCATTCTTACCCGACACTTGAATAAATTAAATTACTATATACATATATATATATATATATATTTTCTAGTATTTTACATAAATTTGCACAAATACATATGTTTATATAATAGAATTAATTTTTTCAAGACAAGACAATTTATTGTAAAATAGCAATGAGATCGTTTACTGTATTATTAAAAATCGAATACAATAATAATTAAAACATACACAGTTGACATACATACATACATACATATGTACTTGATATGACAAAATTCAAGGACAATACATTGATGTTTTTTTCGATGCTTTAGCTATACGTGGTGTTATTTGTTTAATCATTATACATGATATGAACAATTAATTGCGTTATGTTTTATTTTTCAACAAAATGAAAAATAATTTATCAGATGAATTGATTCAATTAGGAGTTGAATCGTTAGGCTTCAGTTCGGTCAAGATCAACACGAATAAACTTCTAGTTACAAATCGGGGTCGAGCCAGAGTACGGCGAGCGGACTCGTTCGGGTTCATATTATTCATTATTAATGGAGTCCACCGAAATATCGACATCTTAATTATCCAAATTAATCGTCGGATTCGGGGAAAAGGTCGTCGGGGCCGACTAACGGTGCCCGTCGGACATACATACATATGCATGTATGTACATATATCTATGTATATGTATGTATGTAGAGAAACGCAAAACTAAAAACTTCACAAGTTGTACATTTCAGGTCCAGTGTACTCGAATTATAGCCGGTGTACATTTTGTCGTCCTTTTCGGGACTCACTTGCGGCTTTGAGGGCTAGTTTTCGCAACTGGCGAAAGTGTAAATCTGTCGACCCAATTCCAACCGGCCGATGTCCACTACTATCCCGATGAAAGTAAGATAGCAAAAATTCTCCGGAAGCAATTGTTAGGTAATTGTTATAATAGTAGGGTCGTATACAGCTTGTAGTGGATAAGAAAGGTCTTTAACTGTATCTTAGGAAGGGCAAAAGGCCAAGTGAGAGACCACACGCGATGTGCGGAATACCATGGTTGCGACTCTCTCAAGATATCGCGTCCTTTAAGAATGTCTTTCTTTACCACTCATAGTTTGAAATTAATTGACGGATAAACAAATTCAAAAAACGCAAATTTTCAATTATATAAAAGCAGGTTTAACATTATTTTAGGGCTGGGCGTGGAACGGCTCGCATCAATTAAACAAGCGCTAAGAGATTCGAACTGATAATCCCCCGCGTTAAAATGCCTCTCGTGATTATCAATTAACCCCGTTTAGTAGCAGCGACATTCCCCGCGGGCCACACAACCTCTCAACCAGTTATAAACAACCTTTCGGGGATCGAAGTAACGCGCCAGGTTAAATTTAACTGGGATTCTCCGCGCACGTACGGGGACACACCTTGTAACATTAAACCGTGGAGGGTTGTTGTTCAGTTTCCCCTTTCACCCGCTGCCCGGTTCTTTCGTAAGCCTTGTGTGTGAAAATCGCATAATTTAATTAAACGTTGCAAAATACTACAGAGGCCACGTCAAATGGGAAAGTTTTATATTTAAATTCGGGTCTGATTTTTTTTCTCAATTGTTCACGCGTGTTCAATTGTATGCGGGCAACATGTTTTCAATGTACCTACATACTTCTGAACCATTATCGTGCACAACTTCTATACTTAATTCAAGAAATGTCTAGGACCGATATTTTAAGCTAGTACGACACATTAAATTATTTTGTTTCTTGGTCTAAGATTTGACTTAGTTTTGGTATTAATCAACAAATAAAAGTATACTTACCTATATATACATATGTAGGTATAGTGCCATTTCATAATTACCTATACAATGATATTTCCATTCTTCACTAAATAGTTTTGTTGAAGGTCATGTTGGCTTACGGAAAATTTGATTTTCTTCTTCTGATCCAGCTGCTAGCACTTAACGCTGGATAATGAGCTTTAAATAACGTGCTAATAGTGGGTGAGCACGCTAACAGGAAACGCTCCTTAAACCGCAGACGAAAGCGTCCCCATAAAACACCCTGTCTCCGATGGAGCATTAGCCACGGTAAACCGACTGGAGCTCGCGGCTAGTATGAAGACAAAAACAAAAAAAACAACATATGTACATACATACATACATACATAGTTTCGCTTGCGAGAGGAGCTAATTGAAAGAAAAGCGCACCCCCGATATTACCATTTTAACTATTGCATAAAGTTTTCCTCGTTCTATCTTAGATAAATAAATGCGACATGCTAACAAAATTTCAGCGATCGAAAAAAGAGTTCATCTCTTTTTTGTTTTTTTTGTTTATATGTGCTTTTTTGTTCCATTGTCCGTAACTAATGGCGTTAGCATCAAAAGAGAAAATCTTTGTCTTTTCAGCGACGGCTTACAAATCTGACCTATGAGCGCACGTCAAACTTTGTCACTTGAGTGTGTAATTTCGGCACTGATATGCCCTTTACATAATTGATAAACTTTTATTGGACGCGTGAGTGATATGGGGCCACTATTAACCCTTCAAGTACCCATCGATTTTGTAACTTTGTTTGCTGCCTAAACGATCGTCAAAGTTTTGTCGGCAAAAAATCGTTGAACATTCATTTCGTGCGATTTCAAATGTAATATAAAAGTATTTCCTCTCAATTGCGTTATAATTTTTACTTTATCCTAATCGGATAAAGTATTGTGATCGTGCGAAAATTTGACCTCGAGATTTTGACTGATTTGTTATCATTTTCACGTTAGGTGTAAGAGACATAAAGAATTTGGTCAGAATCAGTCAACCGGAAGTAGGGTTTTTTTCTTGTTTTTTTTTTGTAGAAAAGTCAAAAATCCTGTTATCACAGAATATTTCCAAAACTACCTCACCGATCAGGTCGAAATTTCATATCTATAGTTTTCACGTTAGCCGTAAGAGATACTGTAATTTTGGTCAACATCCGATTACCGAAAGTGGCAGTTTACTTTTGAATAATTTTTTCTTTTTATTTTTTTCGGCCTTTTACATAAATATGTAGTATCGTCACAATATTGTAATGTTGTAATTCTGAGATAAATTACTAGTTATTACAGAATATTTCCGAAACTACCCAGCTGATCAAGTCGAAATTTCATATCTATAGTTTTTACATTAGCCGTAAAAGATACTGTGATTTCGGTTTACATTCGCCTACCGGAAGTGGCAGTTAACTCTTGAACATTTTTTTGTTTTTTTTTATTTTTTTCGGTCATTAAATAAATAGTATCGTCACAATATTATAATTATGTAATTCTGAGAGAAATTGCTAGTTAGGAAAAAATAAATCATTAAAATCAGTCAACCGAAAGTTGGGTTTTTTTCTTGTAGAAAAGTCAAAAATCCTGTTACCACGAAATATTTCTGAAACTACTTAACCGATCAAGCTGAAAATTTATATTTATAATTTCCATATAAAATTTAATAGTTGATAAGGTTTTGATCAAAATCCGCCGACCGGAAGTGGTAGTTTTTTTCTATTTAAATATATGCCGAAGATCGTATTTTTTTACTACTACCTGTTGATAGCTCAAAGTGACCCATACAGCTTGCCAAAAACTTACACATGTGTATGTGTGAACACATTTGAATTGTTATTCAAGTACGAGTAAACCGGGCGAACGGAGCACTAGATAGTCCGCAGCACTCAAGTACTTATTCTTTATAAAAACGGGGAATTATCCGCGTCGAGCACATTACGGCCGTATTATATAGACGTTGTAAATTATCTTGTATTGTGTGTTTGTTTCCGCAGGAGAGCATTATAAAGAAAAGGCTCAACGTAGCGTGTGGAGGGTTGTGGAAGGTGGTAAGGCTAGGGGTGTAGAAGAGGGACAGGTAGCCCGTTGTTTGCTTACAAATTTGTAGATAAGAGGCGCACACATGTCGTGCTATCTGGTAATCCATTTTGCCGCCCCCGGCCGCCCGGTGCGAATTTATGTAATTAGCAGCGATAGAGGCACGGCACTGCGCTGACTCAGATCGCCGCCAATAAAACCTCCCGATGAAACTGTGCTCGCAGTTTGTTAAGCGCGTACCTAAAGGGTAAATATATTCTGGAATGTGGTGGGCAAAGGTAGCACACCTCAAGATTATAAACAGTCTAACTGGATGGAGCTCATGAAGCGGAAGATATTCTGCTGAACGAACTCGGATAGAAGCAACCCTTTCTATTTTCAGTTGCGACATTGCAACTGAGATGCTCAACGTTCCGTAGAATATTTCCATTGAAATATCGAGCGGATTCATCATGTTTGGGAATAGAAATATCGATGTAGTTACAATTAAAGTTCGAGATGTTATTTATAGGTAAAATGGTTGTAAAATTCTAGGGAATAATCTTTTGGAGAATATTCTCCAAACCGAGAATTTTCTGTTTAAAATTGTAGTACATAATGCAATGTACCCTGGGCTCTTAGGCCCGTAACGCACTTAGCAGCCTGGCTGCGCGGCCATAACCGCGGCGGCCACAACGATGTTAGGAAATGTATGTGGCTGCCTGTTTGACAACGCACTGAGGCAGCCAGGAAACTGGCTGCGCGGCCACAGGTACCGGCTCCGATACGCAGCAGCCAGACAGGCAGCCACTGGCCGCCGCGGCCAACACGAGATGTATTTAACAAAGCAAATGTATGTGGCTGCCTGTGCGATGCACGCACTAGCAGCCTGGCTGCTCGGCAGCCAGTCAATTCACGTTTGCCATTTCTGATTTTCAGCCGCTTCGGCTGAAAATCTGAATAAACAATTCCAATTCCATTATAAATTTTACACTAAATTCAACGAATAAGATAAAAAATCTCGCTAATATTGCGCGCTGGAAATAATGTATATAAAACTATTTTCAACGAATTATTTGCATCTACATATGTACATACAGTACAAAAGGATCCGAGATCCGAGATTACGAACCAAATATTGCATTGAAAATAATATGTCGTATTGCTGTCCATTTGTGAGCATCTTTTGTTTGAGAACTTGCCGCTAAATTTCTGAGAACTGAGCTCTGGCTGCCGCTTTGGCTGCTTGAACTGGGTGCACGTTTTTCTGGCCGCCGCGGTTATGGCCGGGCAGCCAGGCTGCCAAGTGCGTTACGGGCCTTACTGTACTCCTTAAATATACATTAAACTCCCTCTAATCCGGGCTAATACTTGGGATAGGTGATACGGATTACACGAATAATATTAGTTTAGTGTATCCGTGACAAAAACTAAATTTGATGGGGCGTGAATATGACAATTTTTTTACTACGTTTAACTGAATGATTATATCATAATTTGGAACAATTTCACTGGAATATCATAACCAAAGCAATAAAAATATGTATATGTACATAATTTATTGCTTCCAGAGTCAATAAGCATTGCATTCCTTTGAGAATTTCGCGGAAAACGTTCACGCTAGTAGTGCGTATGTTAAAATGACGAAATGACACATTCAGTGTCGTCAGAATGAAAAAATGTCATTCAAAATGCTCTCAGACACTCTAGAAAGTCCTATTACTCCTATTAGGTTCTGAAAATATCCTAGAATCCTCTAAAAAGCTATTAAACTATCTAGAGATGTTTTATAACCAAGAAAAAAGAAAATTCTCGAATATTCTCGGAGAATAATCTTTGGAGAATAATCTTTTGGAGAATATTCTCTCGATAATATTTTCGACTTACAACACTAGTTTTTTATATTCTCAAATGACTGCGACTACTCGTAGGTACTATGTATCTACTAATACAAGCTTATTTCATCATCCACGAGTTTAATTAAAAGAAACGAGATCCACTGGTAAAAGTTTTAAGCTCTACAGTCTAGAGTGTATTTAAACATCGTTTAATTCCAAAGCTTCTAATTAAAAAAAAATAAAGGAAAATCTTTCAGCATTACATACATTATAGATAAATAAAAATATGAAGACTCCATAATCAAAAAGAACACGTTAAACGATCGAGATTTAAAATCATTAATTATTCCACATATCTGAATTTATAGGTATAAAATTTTAGTAACGTATCGGTAAATACGCATACATATATTTTCCAAAATTGGATTGAAGAATTGTCAAGGTGCCTATGCATTCAATTTGTTTGGATCAAAGCTGACAATTGCTTGTAATTTATTTATTTATTTAAAGCGGCATAGCCGATGGAGCCCAGGGGTCTGATATAAATTTATTGTACATATGTACAGTTTTAATTTTTTTAGTTATTTATATTTTATATTTGATATTTGAAGGATAACAAAAATCTATTTATATTCAAAAACTTGTCGAGATGATTTTTAAACAGTTAATATCTATAGTAAATATTTTCACAAGTTACTAACTGGTTTGGCAGGCGGTTCTTAACTTTGACCACGCCATTTGAAAAGAATGAGTGACAATTTTGTTAGATTTGTCTTTTAGGAGTCTCAGTGTATGTATGACCTCTGAGATGTGCGTTTTTATTGAATGCGAGGAGGTTTTTAATTTACCCTAATCGGATAAAGTATTGTGATCGTGCGAAAATTTGACATTGAGATTTTGACTGATTTGTATCAGGTATCATCCCCTGATCACGTTTTCATTATTTCTGGAAAATGTCTGAATGTCTGTGTATCTGTACATATGTCTGTGTGTCTGTATATCTGGTGTATAATCGCTAATAACTCAAAAACCGTTTATCCTATTAAACTGAAACTTCATATTTATAATTTTTTTACCGGCCATTGCAATCCATTAGGCTTGCAAAAATTTTCGTCAACCGGAAGTGGTACTTCCCTTGGAAATTTTTCCACCAAATTTTTGTGTAATCTTTGGAAGGTTTTCCCAGCAAAACTATGCTACACATTAAGGTGCAATTTTGCATATGTACATAGTAAGTGTAACGATCTTCAAAACAATATAATTTATAGGTACTTTTACTCTTGGTTTTTGGAGTCTATCAAGCTGAAATTTCATATCTATTATTTTCACGTGGGGTGTAAGAGATACTATGATTTTGGTCAACATCCGCCAACCGGAAGTGGCAGTTTCCTCTTGAACGCGATTTCGTTTTTCATTTTTTTCGGCCTTTTACATATTTGGTATCTTTATAATATTGGAATAGTATAATCCTTAAAGCAATACCTAGTTAAAAAAAAATTATTAAAATCGGTCAACCGGAGATTGGATTTTTTTCTTGTAGAAAGGTCAAAAATCCTGTTAGCACAGAATATTTCCGAAACTACCCAGCTGATCAAGTCGAAATTTCATATCTATAGTTTTTACGTTAGCCGTAAAAGATACTGTGATTTCGGTTTACATTCGCCTACCGGAAGTGGCAGTTAACTCTTGAACATTTTTTTTTTTTTTTATTTTTTTTCGGTCATTAAATAAATAGTATCGTCACAATATTATAATTATGTAATTCTGAGAGAAATTGCTAGTTAGGAAAAAATAAATCATTAAAATCAGTCAACCGGAAGTTGGGTTTTTTTTTTGTAGAAAAGTCAAAAATCCTGTGACCACGAAATATTTCTGAAATTACTTAACCGATCAAGCTCAAAAATTTATATTTATAATTTCCATATAAAATTTAAGAGTTGATAAGGTTTTGATCACAATCCGCCGACCGGAAGTGGTAGTTTTTCCTATTTGAATATATATGCCGAAGATCGTATTTTACATACGCGCGCGCACTCAACACGGTAATTTCATGATATGTACATACATATGCATGTATTATATGTTGGTTGGTGTGGTGGTGTGCATGCGTTTTATTTAGTTACGTACTTAAAAAAATAATTTCGTTACTTTTTGTATTCCTCAAATATATGGATAAAGTCATGGGTTGGCCACATCCGAATTTTTATTGGGCATTTATATTTAATGCTCCATAACTGTATATCTACATATGTACATACATATATTGAATTTTGTTTGACTCGTGTTTTTTTTTTTGAATTGAGGTCATCCCAGAGCCAATGACGAATGCAATTGCACGGTTGTCAATTCCTATTTGTTATAGTCTGTCAGTGTTCTCGTAATAAAAGTGCGGTGTTTCAGTTACGGCCCAACATAATCCGCACCCCCGCTTATTGGCCCATCGGCCCTTTGGCCCATCGCATCGTCGCGTACGGCGTACGCGAAGGGAACAAACAAAACAAAATTCACCTAATCCATCGGCTTTCTGTGCAGACATTTTTTTTACGATCTGCAAACACCGCGCGCGCCTGGTAATAAAATAAACAAAAAGGTCATGTTTGTATTGAGGGGGGTAGAGGGCCGAGCGCGGAAAGAACTGTTTACTCGGCTCTTTTTATTGTCGTCCCTTGTAAATGCTTAATGCGCTCACGCATCCCTTACCTTCGGACCAGCTTGCATAATCCTCGAACGCCACAAAACCTTCAAGATTTAGACTGGAGTCCCTTAGCCCATAGTATTCCGGGGTAGTAAATTTGCACGGACCCGTGCGCAGAGCATCATTGATTTCGCCGATAAGTTTCGGCCGGGTGTCACCAACTCGCAAAATATACCTTCAATATATATTTTTTTCCAATTTTGTAAATGGGGATAATAAAGGCTTTTATTATTGTGGGTATACTACATATATCATCATCGTCATTTTCATCCGTTCACCATCCACTGCTGGATGAAGGCCTTTCTGATCCTTTTCCGTTCCTGTCTGTCTTGAACAATCTGCATCTACACATTATTCTCAATTCATCAGCCCATCGTCCACTTGGTATACCTTGCTTTCTTTCATATCATTCCAGAATTTCTCGCGCACATCTGCCATCCACTCTTCTCGCTATGTGTCTAGCCCAGCGTTTTCCAAACTGTGGGTCGCGAGTCGATTTTTAGTGGGTCACGAAAAATTCAAAGTACAAAGTTCACATTCCAAAGAAGTTTTAATTATTTAAAAAGTAAAATATGAAAAAATGGGAAAGTAAAAATAATATGCAACAAAATTTTAAAAAATAAGACTGCACAACAGAGAATAGGAATGTGTCCGAGTAAATTGCGTTGGTATTTTGTGACGAAGCATCCGGATTTTAAAAACAATCCACTAGAATTTTTTGAAAGACAATTGGATCAGCTCAAGTCGTCGAAATCGAAGCTTTCGCATTACACCAGCATTAATGAAAAATCTCCCCACGCCTCTAACCCGATTAGTTTGCAAATTGCGCAAGCTAGTAAGCCGCACACAATTGGCAAGACTTTAGTGCTACCATTAATAAAAGACACGGTTGGAATTATGTTTGATGATAAGAGCAAGAAAGAAGTATAGAAGTCGAATCGATTTCGCTTATATGTACATACATATGTAATACGATTACACGCAGAATCGATGAAATGACCCAGTGGGCAGAAGATGAGCTGATCCAAAGAGTTTTTCCAATTTTTAGAGTTACTAACATTTTTCTCACTGCAACTTGACAAGTCCACGGATGTACAAGGTTTATCCCAGCTGCTTGTTTTCGTTAATTATAAGTTATTTAAAAATAAATAAAACTCTGGATATTTTTAAGTATAAAAACAGTAAAAAAAAAATTTAAATTACCCCCCCCCCCCCCATGTCCATTAAAACTTGGTGGGTCGCGAAAGTTTGTCCTTCTAAAACGTGGGTCGTGGTACTAAAAAGTTTGAAAAGCACTGAGCTAAGCTTTTACGCTCTTTACGGTATAGCACTGGTCTAGCAGCTAGACCAGTGCTTCCCAAACTTTTTAGTATTTTTAGTAGCCTATTGCCACTTCAGCTTTATTACACGTTCCGCTATATCTGTCACTTTGGTCATGCTTCTTACACATGTATTCCTCTTACGATATCTTCTTGTTTATACCAAGCATAGATATGTACATCTTTCCATACTTATCCGTGTGCACTGGATCTTACGCAACATTTTTTAATTCAACATCCACATTTCACATCCATACATCATAGCTGGCAGGTCGCCATTGGTCTTATGCCTTCTTTTTAAAGCATAGCGGGATGTTGGATTTAAAAACTATGTTCATTCTGTATACTATATATGTACGTGGATAATAAAGGATAATATTTCACTTCAGGTAAAATTATTAATTTAAAAATGATCATAGAATACTTTATGCTAGTCGCTAGTGGTTAATGTGAATTTTGTAGCTATGTATATCGTTGATTTTAATGGAATACCGTTAAAGTTTTGTTTAATTTAATTTATGGTAAATAAATTGTAGTTGCTGTGGTTTAATATCTCGTAATATCTAGGTGGAAATTGAAATTTCATATTTTGCGTATAATGCGTGGCATCCCGTGAACATATTGCACACATTGAATAAATATTTTTTTGCATTGTTCATATTTATACGTGATCGCATGTACTTGTACATAGATTGGCAGCGATTCGATTAGTATCCGAAAATTCAATTTTAATACATCATGAAAATGTTCAATGAATTTCAATATTGCATACTAATTACTCTACATACATACATACGATTACGCACGACACGGTCGTGCAGATTCGTGACAAAAACGTTAAATTCGCTTATTATTTATTAACGCATGGGAACATGTCCAGAATATATGTAAATTTATCGGACGCGTACATATAACATGCATTATATTTGCGATTTTCACCGTGAAATCAGTTTCATCGAAATTTATGGGCTTTTTCTTGTTTTGATCGTTATTCAATACATGGTCAGTCACTGATATTTATCTCTTTGTTAGTGGCGACGTGCTAGGAGATTTCCTCGTTGGATTCTACCAACTCGTCTCGTCTATGTGTACTGCGATATAATGTGTATTATATATCACTGGTTTCACACTCCGGTCACGTTTTGGATGCTCCATGTTTTCATCTTTCAGAAGATGAAAACAGCGAAACTTAAAGCGAAGTAATATAATATTGTTTCACCTCGTTTTCTAGACGTTGCTTGGACGCTACGAGTCGATGTTTTTCGCCTTTGAGTGAGACGTTCGACGCCAAAGACATCTCGCCAATTTTAATGAATATGAATGTTTTTCTATATAGAAGAGAAAAACACGAAAATGCTTTTCGTACTTTGAACGATATAAAGCGATGTTTTTCATATAAATATTTCGTACTTTTTCATTATTTTATTTCTAAAGCATTACATTAATTTATTACATTAATGGTATCTTTGTCATTGTTGTATCGATATTAAAAATACATGTTAGTAATTTTTTTAAATATTTGGATATAGTTATAAATTACTCATAATTTGGCATGTACATATGTGTTCGTTGTTCGAGCTAACCCCAAGGGGCAATTCAAAAGTTCAACAATCCGCTTTCAAAAAAAAAATACGCATACTTTAATGGCCTCGTTATATTAAATTCTGTATGAAATATGCGTCCGAACTTTGAAGGTTCAACAGAAATGGCTTTTAATAATGAAATTGGGTAAAGGGCGCACGGTGGCGACGGTGGCGAGGGCAAATTTGCCCTTATCCCATTCATTTTGAATGATGATGATTAAGCGAACACGTGTAGCAACGGTAATAGGATCACCGTGACATGTTCAATCACACGTCTTACCTGCTAGGCAATCACCATTGTTTGATTATGTTGTTGCCTCGTTTTCATTCACTTTGATTACCTTTATTTCGAAATACATAGCACTTATGATCGCACTGAAATGTATTTATTATCTGGTAGCAGGTAGTGCCTTTGTTTTAATTTAAATGTCAGCTTTGATTAAATTATTTTTCTCGGAATTTGACTAATTTACCCAAGCTTTTATGTTTTTACTTTCAATTTCATTAGTTTTATATACATACATATATACCTTAATATGTATTTTTTATTATAGAAATACCAATTTAGTATTTATATTCGTATATTTAACAATTCTGGGAATATTTTGTTTAATTAAATACTGTTCTTAAAGGAAAATATTTTCAGTGGTTTAAAATTTCAGTTTTTCATTTCAGGAAGCAATTAAAAGTGTTTGGTGAAGCTTTTCGCGTTAGTATTTCAGAAAATGTTCTGAAAACGATTTTGGACTGTGTACTTTTAAATAAGGATAAAAAACTAGACCCAAAGTAATGAAAATGACTTTCTTCGTAATTTTAACTTTAATGATATACAATATATTGTTGTATGATTGAAAATATTAATATTTCAAATTCAAATAAAATTATGGTTTTAGTGATAAATAAAACCTTCAATAAGCATAAATAATGCGGTAATCTGATCTTATAATGATACATTCACACCACGAAAGAAGTAGGTATGATTAAACGTCTTATTATATACATACATACATATATTGTAATATAAATATTGTAATTGTATGTACATACATATGAACATATTATACACATACACATACACATATATATTTTTATTCTTCTGCAATCTGTTCTTTATTGGACGTTCAGCAGATGTGTATGTTGTTGTTGATATTTTTGTTAATAGTGGAAGTGTTCATAAATTGGGGAATTCCCGCAGGAGACAGCCGATCTAGATTTTTCAATATTCAAATGTTTTCAAGAAGTTTTCAAAGGAATCCGCCTGATAAACCAACTGACTGGTTGGGTAGCCTAGCCGCAAAACGCTCGCATACCACGGCATGGCACGTACACATAAGCTCACTCACTCACATACACACACACGACACGGGTTGTGCTCTGCACTTTCGCCACATAACCTCACTAATACACTAACACCCACGACACGGAAAGTGCGAAATGATAACCACCCGATGAGACTGTCGTTGACCAGCGTCAACGAGCAACAATATACATATGTTTATATAATTTTTCCCAAAATTGTTTATATAATAATAATTATTACGTGATGGCACTGAGTGAGCTTTCCCTGGGGAGAGCGGCCGGCTGCGCACTTTTGGAAAAAGAAACGGGTTCTGGAAAAGCGAGGAAAATTTTGCGTCACGTTTTTTCAGCTTTCATAAATATATCAGTAGCAGCTCCCCGTGTCCTGAAACACTCGACTAACCTTATTGTGCGAACGAGGAACGGTTTTTCAGTAATTCTAAAAGTCGAGCCGTATATCAGCGGCCCAGTGCCTATCAATCACGATCAGCGTTCAAACGATCTCCAATTGAGATATATGTGTGACCTGTTTTTCTGATTCTGATATACTGGTTCCTGTACCCAAGGACCGATTTAACTCGGACGTACACCCCTACTAAACGAAACGTATTGCTCGAAGGAGCCTCATCATTAATTCAAGAGCAAACGTTTTTATTCGGTGCAACACTTGACATAATATACTTAATTTTATTGTTTTTGTTTTCTATTCAACAACGCCGAAAAAAATAAATAAAAGTGTATCTAATGTCGCGGAAGTAAGTTTACTGAGATAAATGTGCAGTAAAATGGCGAGAATTGCCCGAAAGAGTTCAAAGTGCAACCATTTTTCACCGGGTGCTTTGCAAATTCGTATTCGTACGTACGAATACGTACTTACTGTAGAGCTTTAAAGCATTAATGGATTGATACTTTAAAAGATAAAGTCTCTAAGCACCCAAAAGATTCAATTTCGTATAGTTTTCAATTTAACTTTATATAAAAAAAAATATAATTCATTCCTTTAACTTGATGTTCAGTAGTGTATATCTTGATGTTCAGTAGTAAATATGTATATGTACAAATATATGTACATACATATTTAACCACCAATTCAATACTACAACAATTCGATTAATTGATAATTGAATAATACTATATATTATATATATAATAGCGCAAATCCGTCTGTCTGTCTGTCTGTCTGCTGTTAACGTTCGCCTCGATAAAATTGAAAAAACACGAAAGTCGCGAGTGGGATTTGAACCCGTGATCACCAGGTTAGGTGAGTTAGCGCTAATGCGCTCACCCAACACGGGTGATGGGAGACCTCTTATAATATGAAAATATTAATCCTTAGTAGGTTCACGACTTTGCTAAATTGTTACGTAATCAATTACGAAAACATTTGATCAATCTATTTAGTTAGCACGCTGAAAACAACATTTTCTCTCATTAAAATTACTTACAAAATTAAAAAAAATATACATATAATAAAATAAGATAAAGTAAAAAAATATATATTATTGAGCTGGGTATCGATCCCGTGCGACTTTTGTGTTGTCGAAAGCTGGTGACTTCCCGATGAGCTATCGCCCTTACATTAAACTGTGCTTCAATTACCAATATAAACCGTTCAATATGAAGTTGACCTTGGACGCGTTTTCACAAAAAATACGTCCATTGATATTCAACGAGCTTACACTAGCTTTAAATAAAAAGTTAATCGTTATTATTTCTAATAAATATTTATTGCGCTATGTAGGCTTATCTGAGACGTTATTACATATATAACACAATATCTTTCAGAGGACGCGTCGACAATTTTTAACGCGTTGATAGGCAATTGCCCCAATTGATTTTGCGAAGGTCTCATCGATGATTATAATTATGGGTTGTTAAGGCCATAAATTATATCTGCTCACGGTAATAAAGCGCCTCTTCCTACTTTTCCACCGGGCCCCTGTAATTGCGGCCGAACATCAAGAATAATAGCCATGTTCCGATTTTCATCCCCCATTGAACTTTATGGGCGGTAGTAAAAATTTTATCGATCGCCCATTATTATTTCAGCCCTCGTTTGGTATTAATTTGAAACGGCGAATCAATCTCATGTTGATCTTGAAAATTGGCAAGCAAGTTTCATGTCCATACTAAATAAATAATTTTCATTTCCTATATATGTACATAGAGTAGGTACTTTAAAAATTGTATCGTGTGCCGTACGTGTAACAATAAATATTTACTTGGCCCTGTTTAAAGTTTTTGATTATTCATAAGCCACACACGGAAACTTTTCAAAGTTAGTTGTATTCCTCTGTTGCAACTTCACTGTGACAGAGTTTCAACTCGTTTCGATCATTATTAAATTTCTAATGCCTCGCTCGTCTCACCTTTCTTTAAATATTCATAAATCACTTTTTAACCTTAGCCATCCGTAGACAAGGCAGGCTGATGAATAAAATAATGTTGCTTGATGTCAGAAAATATGATATTATATTGGGTGGGGTCGTCGGGTTCGCGTGTCACATTTTAGACGTCATTATCAATTATCTCCGTTTGGTGTATGGGGGTGGACGGGCAAGGAAACCCTTATATAGCATATATATATATATATACATATATATGTATATATATAATATATATCCTTATCTTAATTTTGGTCCTTAAACTTTGGCCCAGCAAAGGGCAATTTTGTGCGGTTCGAGGGCGTGGGACGTGGGGGGCGAACTCTGTCATACGAGAGTTCGTGACAAAAATCCGTTAGTTTGGCTAACAAGCTCCCAGGTCGCACATAAAAACAATACTATAATTGCGCTTGTAACTGGAAACCCTTTTTATTACTTTCACGCCGATATTTCCAAAACACACACGCACCTTACTAGACAATTCTGGAAACATAAGTAGTAAATTACGCGATAGGGTTGAAAATCTTCGACAAAAAAGTATCACATTCTCGAATAGAAGAACTTGTATTGTGAATATATTTTTTTTATTTAAAAAATTACATTTTGGGTAATCTAAACTTGGGTGGCGAAACTCATTAAAGAACTCGTTTGATGAGGACAAAATTAAATTGACGTCCCCAACGTTAAACAACGTTCCTTTGGTTTGAACAATAACGCAGTTATATGTAGATATATTTTAAATTATTATACGCATATTCATGTCTAACAGAAAGACAACCAATTATTTAAGTGTATAATTAAAAATCTTAAAAGAAACATACCAATAGTTGATTTTATTTATTATTTATGTTGAAAGTTGTTTAATGACGGTAGATAACGAGCGGTATTAAAAATTTCAGGATCAAATTGTTAAGTAGTCCAATTACACCTATCAATGAAGGTTAAAACATAAATTATTCATATTGGTTTGAATATTTAAATTCTATAACGTTTAAATGTTATAACCGTATTTTTGTATACCATTTCGCGTTTATCGTCCAATGGAATGAGAAATAATAATTATTAATTTAGTAATTAGTATCAATTAGTATAATTTTCATTGTTATTTCGAGGTCAGAGAAACAACATTAATTTGATATTATAATACACATGTATGTAGGTATAATGTCTCTATTGTAACGCAATGATAACAAACACTCCAATGGTTTTATAATTGCTGCTGTAATTTATCATAATGTCAAAAAAAAAAAAATTATGTATAATAGGAGAATCTAATATTACATTTTGGAGTCATTTGCGGCCTAAAATTCACGTGGGGGAGGGAAAAAAAAAACGCACGAGAATCGTTCACCTTCGAGCGACTGCCTGGCCGTGCAATATCCAATGAACCCATTTTTCTCCCTAGGTGACGTATTCGAAACGATTTTTACCGATTGATCAAACGGTTCAACCCCCATCCTCTACTCCACCTCCCTGCAAATTATTTTTCATACTTTCATTCGCCAGTATATGCAGGGGCGTGCGTGCCTCGAGTCCGGGGGGCGCATTTTAAATAAGTGAGAGCACGCGACACAGGCCCAAATGACCCGATACATTACGGCAACGGTCGTTGGCGAATTTCAATTAGCCCATCGCATCGCCTCGTTTCAATCTATTCATTCCTAAACGCTCAAAGTGTTTCCTTACGTTTGTGTGTGTGTGTGGGTTTAATGCGTTTGCATGCTGTCACTGTCCAGTAAATGTGTCGTGACGGGGCACGGGAGTGGTTTCGCTGTTGTGCTTGACATTGACAAGAAAGGTATAACTTGTCCTTTGATACGATGCTATCATTGATTCCCAAAGCTTTTATATGATGATAAGTTGCGGGAAATATTCATTTTTCACATTGCGTGTAAAAAAATCGCAGTGTATAGCCGCTACTCACTATAGAAGTAAAACTTCTTTGCAATTTAAAGCAAGTGCAATGTACAAGAAGGAATACAGATGTGAATGTGAAAGAATTGTGTACACAAATGTGGTTTTAAACGCTCACACAATAACTCACTGTTCTCATGCCGCCACTTCACATTCGCGCGAATGTTCGTTAACCGTTGGCCGTTGGTGACGTCGTCAAATGCTAAAGAGCAATCGCATGGAAGAGACACGCGTGGCCAGAGCGTTGCTATCGTATCGCTGATTGCGCCACTCTAGTGTCAACCAAACGCACAGACAACACTGAATGTGGAGGGGGAAGGGTCCACCATCTTGCTTTCTTCGCGGTTCGCTCGACTTTTGGCGATGTACCGCGAGTGCTCATACAGTACGTTGGCCTTAATGCGAAAATGTTCGAGTGACATACCCACACGTGGACGCTCGGTACTGCTCGTCAGCGCTCGCCCAATGTGAAGTGGCGGCATCACTGCTACCTGACGTCAAGCCGAGGAGTGGGGGTACCCGCTGGCCGCTGGTCGTCTCTGGTTTTTGTGTCGTGCCACGCTTCGATGAAACGTTTTACTAAATTCAGCGGTGCAGGGCGCAGAGGGGACGCTCGAAATTTCGGGGCGGATCTCTCTCTCTCTCTCGCAGAACGCGTAAGAGCAAGAGAGAGGACAATAGCCTACCTCCAAACTGGAGGAGTGGGGATATGCGTCTCAGCTTATCGCTCGCTCCGTTTGTATGGAACGTTGGATGAACCGTTTTTACTCTACCGAGCGAAAATAAGTTTTACCTCAAAAAAGCCTATCCATACAATAGTTTGAAACGTCTGATGTGGCTTTTGGGCGTCTTGTTGTTTCACTATTCAGGTAAAGGTAGATGTTTCAAGTCATTGTGTAGGTTGGCTTCTCTACAGTATGTACTCTGATAATTGTACATAGAAGATGCAATTTAAGTGACTCTATTTTGAAACAAGGTTTCAGTTACAATATTGCGATGTTGCTCCTTTTGAACTTCGTTGTTTGCTGTCATGTAATAATTCCAAGAAAACACATCTTCAGAAATTTAATAGCTTGCTGGACGTAATTTAATTATATCGAAGAATGCATACTGGTTGCAAATTTTATGAGGAAACGTCAATTTCAGATTAATTGAATCAAGCGTCAACGGCCATGGTTTGATATTCAAATACAAGTCAAAGGTTGTGTCAGTATCCTGTCTAACTAAATTTTCTTGTCGCTAATTTAAAAAAATTTTAAAAGTTTTCTTTTAAATTATTGACATTTATTGAGGCTGGTCGTATTTTTTAGGTTCAATATCGTTTATTTAATAAGCATATCTGAGTATGACAGTGTGTAAATTGGATAGAGTTGAGTAATTTCAAAATTTCCTATTCAAAACGGGGATCTGGAAATTGTTAATTTTTTGCTCACGCAATCGACAAAGTTCCACCCCCTAATTAAGTTTCCATTAAGAGCTTTTTAGCGGATGGGGTGTTTTTTCGTCGACTACGTCTAGATTGGATTGCAACCGCGTTGCAGACTTCCCTTCAGCATCGGCCTGAAGCCTCATTAGCATCTGAAGTGGGGCTAAAAAACGCGCTTTCTCCTCAGCGTTTGAGAAAATATACGTCTACTTATGTATATACATATGTATATATATATGTTTATGCATAAGTGTAAAATGGCCCGGTACGGTGAGAAAAGAGCATAGGCTTGATTCGTCGGCTGGAAAAACATATTTTTCTTTCATAAACTCACTTTTCACACAGAGCTTTATGCAAATAGATTCCACCACGCGTGTCAGAATACATAATGGCGCTCTTTTATTTCTACGCATCATCTCCCTTTGATGCGATGTATTTTTTTTATAAGTATAAAATGTATTATTCATTAGATTTGTCTGCGAAGAGGGCCCGCCATGGAAGCCCGCTCGCTGCTTTTCGCGTTTATTGGCGAAAATAAATGACTTGTTTATTCGATTTAAATGACGTCTGAGGGGAGAGAATATGATCGCTTGCAAATTCGCACTTTTCACTGGTTTTTCTCATGCGTACGCGTATGTGAAATGACGGTATGGTTAAGGAGAGGGGGGGGGGGGGAGAAAAACGTTCAAAAAAGATCTGATGACATTCGAGCACTTACCATAAACTGTTTTCATATCTGTTCACAATACATGTGCAATAACCGTAATGGACAGTATACATCACATCGACGTAGTAAATTCAGATCGAGGAAATAAACGAAATAAATCGCACCTACATATTTATGTAGGTATATTATTAAATCGCACGATGAGGATAATCTGAAATAAATTCCTGTGATGATTGAGTATATTGAGTGAATTTTTTGTTATTATATATATATGTACATATATGTTTTGATCAAAAGAACTATCAAGTATAATATGTATAACTTTATTATGATTCAATAATAGAGAAAACTGTCAACTCATTATAATTTTGAGTTTGGAATTTTAGCAACCGCAACCCATTGATGTTGACATAATTTGAAGTCGTTCTTCAAAAGCCAATTTTTATATCAATATTTGTAGTTAGCCTACATATAAAATAATAAATCATTTTTGCGTGCGGAATATCACGATATACCCTTCCAAAGCCAAAAAAGTGCCTGCGTTTGTTTACTCAATTATTCTTCAATGTTTGCATAGGTACAAGAAATTTTAAGTGATTAAAACACATGTATGTATGTATGTGTGGGACGTGCAGCTATGTACATATTACTCAGTATCGTGTTGCGGTTTTTCACAAAATTTAATTCAAAGGAAACTGAATATTTTCTACTCGTCAGTAATGTATGTATTCTTCTATATTTATTACAATCTTAATTCGTAGTATTGTGAAGAGTTAATCGCTCATACTTGACACGCGTGCCAAGTAACTCAATTTTTTTTTTCAGGGCGACACCCTTATCTTGTTTCAGTATTATACCGCCAAAATGGTCAATTTACAAGGGGCATTCGGTCACGTAAACAATCGCCTCAATGTTTAATGCCCCGCTAATATCTTTTGAGCGTGCTTTGGCCAAATTATAAATCAATCACGTCACGTCGCACAAAGACCGGGCTAGATATCCTTGTTTTTATTTATTTTTTTACTTTTGCGTAGCACACACTTCATTCGTATTATATAATGTAAAAAAAACGAGGAAAGTATTATATTGGACGACTTTGACGTTTCCTCCCATTTTGAATATGCTTTTAAAAATATTTTTTTTTCCATTCTTATAATTTTCCAACTCCTAGAATGTAGTTCAGTGGTTGGGAACCTTTATCGAGCTAAGAGCCACATTAGGGAAAACCTTACAAAATTGGTAAGTTTGGGAGCCGTTTGATTATATATTCTAAATTAAATTAAAGGCACCCGCACACCGCTGCGGATTTGTACGAAATTCAGGTAAGAAACCGCACGAAATTCGTAAGTCTGTCAATTGTACCGCACACACTGGCAAGCGCCATTCCGCACTCTACCGGCCGAATAGCGAACTACCATCTGTCACCTCGCTTTCAGAACGTTTGTATTTCACTCACGATTCTGACATGGACTTCTCAGATGAAGACGAAGCTCTAATGTTGTCCGCATATTTACGTACATGTATGAATGATTAGTTAAATACTTTTATTGTTGAATGTAATTTATAACGGTGTGTCATCGAGGATCGACTGACTGTTGACAAAATCGTCTGATTTCTGTCACTCTGACATCATCTATCAAGTCAGATTGTACAGGGTGGAATACTTTTTCACCATGTCCAATAGCTTTTCCACAAACGTCACCGAAAGTGAGCAAAAAAATAGTGTTGCGATTCCGAGCTGTTTTCCGATAGGAAATCAGTAGTGGTGTAGGCAGCGCTACCTGCGGGTATGCGATACAACTCCCACCGTGTCAAACGCGCGATTATTCGTGCGTTTTCTTCGCTAGGCGAATACGAATTCGCAGAGGTGTGCGAGCGCCTTAATGCTTTTTATAGCCATGAAGATATACATATGTATGTATGTAGAGATAAGATTCGTTTTGATTTTATGTAAATTGTGTGTCAACGTTTTGTGTTTCGCGTAAAACGTTGTGCTGCGTACACACCGACGAACCGAACAGCGAACGCCGAAGGGTTGCTATCGTGTGGACGTTCGTAAATCATCGGACGTTATTGGGTGGAGCGGTCCACACAATAGCAACCCTTCGTCGTTCGCTGTTCGGTTCGTCAGTGTATACGCATCATTTGATGACAGCGAGAGCCACAGGTTTTAATACAAAGAGCCGCATGCGGCTCCGGAGCCGCCGCTTCCCGACCACCGATGTAGTTGAAGTAAAGACATATAAAAATGTATCGCACATTGCTGCTACGTGAATATCACAATAATTTCTCAAATGCTAAAATTATGTATTTAGCTTCAGGACTAGAATAGTTTAAATTGGTCTAGTCCATGCATAGAATTCAGCTAACTTGCAAGCATATTCTGCATAAAGTTTATCACAGTAATTCGTCACCGTTTCGGATGAAAGGGGAGGAAAGGGGGTGGGATGTAGGCGGGTGACAGCTCGCCCGGCAGGAAGAAGCTGATTATTCGCGGCGTCAGTGATAAATGTCACCGCAGAAGTATCCCTCGGCGGGTGATTTAATTAAAAAGTTACCCCAGGAGAAGTTGGGCAAGCGAATTAGCCCAGGAGCGGGGGAAAGGTGGAAAAAGGGGGAAAATGGGGTTGAACATCGGACACTTGTTCGAGCCCCCACTGTCAAACAAGCGTGTAAACAAGTTTTCCGCGAATCCAACTCGCGACGGATTGCGCCTACGTGTACGTATGTACATATAATGTATTCGACAGTATATCGTAGACTTTCACCGAGATTAATCCCACGTATTTGACGTTATATAGTAATCTGTAAAGTATGATGCGTCTGCGAGTATACTGACAATGATTCCATAGTACGGGATGGTTGTTATATACGTATGTATATATGTATATGTATACATATTTACGTATATTGTGTAGTGTGTACCTCTCTATCTCTCCACAACACTTTATTGTGTTGCATACTCTCACACTAGCTAACACATCGTACGTTTCAGATTACATAATATCTGTTCATATAACGTCAATCTCTCACGAGAGATTCCAATTATGATTTAAAGCTATATTTAAGTTGAAGAAAAAAGTCCAAATGCAAAAGTTTACCATAAATAAATACTCATTCTTACACGATTGAAATTTATAATATTATATGCCGTTGGTGGAAATTTGCCAAAACTTAATCAAACCTAAATACTTCATTCAATTAATGTGGAGTTCTTCTGTTCTGAATCTGTTTTAAACCTCCGTTTACAGTAAGTCACTATAAATAAGAATTTGATGTATCTGCATGCATACCCTATTTATTATGTATTGTATTTCAAAAAAAAAAAAATAAAATTTGTAAATATGTAGGTTCTTTAGCTTAAATTTTCCTACTGTAAAAACAAACACTAACGATAAAGTAAGATTATTTTTCTATTGCTACTAATACACATTTATTGTAAAATGGATAATGGCCACTTGACCAGGAACCATTAGGATACGTTTTTTTAGTAAATAAGAAGTATTATGAACATAATATGGATAAATAAAAGTTTAAAAAAAAAAAAAAAAAAAGAATGTACCTACATATACGATCTTCCAGTGTCGTCCGTCACGTTTCAAAGCATTCCTTGTGCATTATTGAATCATGCTGTCGACCTATACTATCTGGATGGGAAATTTAGACATTAGATTTTATATCACCATCATCATCATAATTTTCAGCCGTTCAACATCCACTGCTGGACGAAGGCCGCTCTAAACCTCTTCCATTTCTGTCCGTCTTCAGCAATCTGCATCTACTTTTCATCAGCCCATCTTTTACAACCTTGCTTTCTTTCACATCCTCTCGGATACCATTCCAGTATTTCTCGCGCCCATCTGCCATCCATTCTTCTCGCTATGTGTCCAGCCCATTGCCACTTCAACTTTTTTACACGTTCTATGTATGTCTGTCACTTTGGTCATACTTCTTACCCATGTATTCCTCTTACGATCTCTTCTTGTTATACCAAGCATACATCTTTCCAGGGTCGTGGCTAGAATAGCATATGTGTGTATGTGTGTGTGTGCGCCATTTTTTTTCAACGGCAAAAGCTCCTATAGATATCATGCACTCCTAATCCAGCTTTTCAACAATTCGGGCACGGTTTTTCTGACACAGACCCCCTCTTTCCATGCTTCTCAGTGTGCACTGGATCTCACGTAGCATTGACTTTACGTCATAACTGGCAGAGGTTTTATGTATATAAATGTTAGTAAAGTACCTTGTCGCTCAAAAGTTTTACGAAAAAAGCTCAAAGCACAACGGATTTTCGAAAAGGTTGTATAAAATGATGTATCGCTTTTGCACGCATCATCGCCGTGTCATTGCACAATTATTCTTCTTTGAGTTTCAGTCATCCTTAGCGATTGTCCCTTGGACCCCCCATCCCCTCTCTCCATAGCGTTCGCAGGACTTGTTGAATTATTTATTCGGTCGATAGTCGGAAGCCGCCCTTTCACGGTCGTTCTGACTGCCATAAAGGTATCTGGCGGGCAATAAAACCTGCCGACCCAATAAAAACTTTCAGTGGGGGGACCACCACATGTTATTTGGGCCGGCAGTAACGCCCCTAAAGCCGACCCATTTCGCCGCGGTAAAGACAACCGACCCAAACCACCCCCCACAACTTTGAACGACACGAATGATCCCTTTAATTATAAAGGAAAACGTTTTAGCCACCCATCTGCTCCTCGACAAAACGGGTACGTTCTTCACGATCACGTTGAGCGAGATTAACCCTTATTCCTAATGCAACAAACTCGACCAGTGTAACACCACCGCGATAGGCAATTCTTATTTTTGCAATCGAGGCATATCTGATCATTTAGAATAACAATTGTGATTATGAAAGATCATTCGGAGAGTAGAGTAAGTGAAAATCACACGAATATACAACGAGCTGCGTGTTTTGAATGTGGACTATGTTAACTTTTTTTTCATTTTGATAAAATATAAGGTTTGCATTTGAGCTTACTGAAAAATCTGTGTATATATTTTTTACTTTTTACTTTGATGCTTTTGTCCGTAAGGATATGAATTCGTATACTCGTATCTAAAAATGGCATTAAATCATAAGGAACCTACATATTTTCATATTTCTACCTACATATTTCGTAGTCCACTTTCATTTCACGAGAAAGTCGACAATGCATTGCGCTTATTATAAAACAAATGGACAAAGTTCTCGTTTTATTATACCTACATACATACATATGTACATATGTACATATATACATATATAAACTATTTTTATAATGCCGATCTAGGTATATTAAATTTTGTGTTTCAACTCGCTTCCCCACAAAACCGAAACCTATCGTACTTTTTTTGGCTTAGTATATTTTCAGAACGCTCTTAGTATGTACCTATGTATGTATATTAAAAAAAAAACAAAAACAAAAAGTTACTCCATTCCGTTTTGCACCAAAATTGCGTGTACTGTATTCTTGAGATGTTTCAATGATACGATTTTTGTCAATTTGATAATAAATAGAATTGGGTAAGTAAACCGTAAAGAGCGTAATAGCTTAGCTGATTTTTATTTTGGAAAAAAAATGCGGCTCATGTATTATGTATATATGTACATACATATGTACATACATATACCTACTTGCGTCATGTTTCAAGCGTCGAGCTCAATTAAAATTCAATTGAGTGGAAAGAGCTTTCACCCCTTCTAATACTACAGTCTTTATTATTTTATCATTTTAAATATTTAAATTATTGAGTTATTCATTTTTAATTATGCTCAAATTGGGTCGATTGTCTCTCTTCCTGTAAATAGAAAATTTCAAGTTTTTTCAACGATGAAGATGAATATCATAAACATAAAAATGCAATGACTCACCATAAAAATATATTTAAATGATATCTCGCATGAAAATTTCACTTAAATATGTAATATGTTAAAATGTGCGGCGAACAATCGATCATCAACAAAAAACCAATTTAATAATTGAATAGCACGATATATTTTTCATCGTTTACAAAAGTGGCTACCATGGAATAATCACAATATGAGAGTATGAAAGAGTTTTTTTTTTTTATCACACACATGCACACATAAAACCGCACTTTGTATGAATTACACTGATGCTTATCGATGTAGTACACGAATCGAGCGCGGTCCTATAATGGATTGGCTACAGCGTGTTATATCGGATTCAGTGGATGGGGATTGGAAGGGGGTAAGGGGCTGTAGAGTGGCCTAGATGTAGTTTGTGATGTGCTCAATCAAGGAATGTGATGCCTGATAGATTACCTGTCGTATCGGATGTCACGTTGTTGGCGTTGACGCGTGTGCGTGCGCCCAAAGCCCACGCCCTCGCGATTAAGCCCTTTTGTGAGCGAAGGCTTACGCGCTTCTAAGTTACTTGTTAAGGAGACAGGCCCAGCCGAACTAAATCCACCAGTCATATACAGCCCGATGGAAATATTAATCATTTTCGCGGATACGTATCGCATTCGGCTGCGATGAAACATATCTCGGAAAATGTACGAAGTTTTCAATGCGCACCGGGGCTTTTCAAACTCGGGGTAACGGATCGAATTTCATTTTTATTCAGTGGTGAAAATACGTTTTCTTCTCGAAAACGTGCACGTTTGAGTATATTTCACGTATTTCGACAGGTAATCTATTTATTATTAGATTTGCTTGCCATCTGATCAAGAGGATGAATATATGTACATATACATATATACATATATGTAGTATAACACTGATTCAATTGAATTTTATTTATTTAATATTAGAAATGAACGTGCTCGAACCAGATTATCCGATCGGATGGATTTGTACGTTTTCAGAAATGTCTTGATAAGAATGGATGTGGAGGTGTTTCTTACTCAGGGCGGCTTATGTATTTAATGTTAGTACTAATTAGCTGACCCGGCATGCGTTGCAATGCCCGATTCCGTTTCCGTTCCAGATCCCGATCCCGTTCCCGTTCCCGTTCCCGATCCTAGTACGTTATCTGACGCGTGAGCAGGCCCGTTCCCGATCCAGTTCCCGTTCCCGTTCCAGATCCCGTTCCCGTTCCCGATCCTGATCCCGTTCCCGTTCCTAGTACGTTATCTGACGCGTGAGCAGGCCCGTTCCCGTTTTTTCCCGATTTTTTTTCACAGGAACCATCCCCGGCATGATCACAATAAGTCCTGAAAGTTTCATCGCGATCGGTGGAGTGGTTTAGGAGCCTATAAGAGACAGACAGACAGACAGACAGACAAACAAACAAACAGACATTCATTTTTATATATATAGAAGATTACACTGTGCAACAAAAAAATCACGTTTTTGAGTTACCCGAGCGGAGACCCAAAAACTATTACTAATTCTGACCCACTGAATCCGAATATGATAGTGAAATTTGTTGGTTAGCTCTCGTTTATGAGATATGAGCGTTTAAAAAAATGGACCAATACTTCCACAATAAAGATGGACCCAATACTTACAGTAAAAAAGCACTACATTTTTAGTTACAGACTGCAAAGGTCAAAAAAATGTAAAAATTGTCCATTTTTTTAAACGCTCACATCTCACAAACGAGAGCTAACCAAAAAAAATCCTTATCATATTCGGATCCAGTGGGTCAGAATTAGTAGATTGACTAGTCTCCGCTCCGGTAGTTTTTTTATTTTATTTTTTGTTGCACAGTGTTATTTATACGTATGTACCTACATAGATACCTAGGTAAATTTGTGTATATGACGATGTAAAGTAGAAGAAGTAAGACAAAGAATGGAATAATTAGGATGGAGCACTTTTGGAAGAATGAACATAATTTTTAAATCCAACTTTTCGCTATGCTTTAAAAAGTTGGCTTTCTACCAATGCGTACTACAGTTATTAATGATACGTGGATACTGACCTCAAGAATGGTACGCAAGATCTAGTGCACACAGAGAAGCATGGAAAGATGTATGTTTCAAATGACGAGAAGAGATCGAAAGAGGAATTCCAATGAAAATATGCGTGATATAGAAAAATATGAAAAAGCTGAAGTAGCATATATCGAGAAGAATAGATGGACACGATAAATACTTGAATGGTATCCGAGAGGATGTGGAAGAAAGCAAGGTAGACCAAGTGGACGATGCGATGGGTTCATGAATTGAGAAGAATGTGTGGATGAAGATTGTTCAAGAATGGAAGCGAAAAGGTCAGTGTGGAAGGTGAATGGCATCCAGAAATGGAATCCAGCAGTGGAAGGTGAATGGCTGAAAATGATTAAAATTATTTTATTTTGACAGTCCTACACATAGTGTACTAACAAGACATAAATAAATAGCCATTTTGTTATTTTTTATAGATTTTTGTCTAGTTGAAAGTTTTACATAAAATCTGTTTAAATTAATTTTCACGATGGACTCATCAAATATAATTACCTTAAAAAAGTATTATAAATAATTATAATCCTTCAACCGTACAATTTATTTGAATGCAACATTTTCAATTCGTTTGTCAGTTTTTCGAATGTTAGCAGTCACAGTTAGCTCTATGGTGTGCGGTTTAATTTACGATAATTCAATTTGCGATTTATTTTAATCCAGTATGTTCGCGAACGATACGGGATTAGTTCGATACACCGCACTAATATAATCACCCGTAGAGTGTGTTGAAAGTGTTATTCTTTCGGGAATGGGTCGCCGCGGTTCCGGATGAATACTTCCGTTTCCTGGATTCGCTCTCGGCGTATTTTCACGGTGAAATATTGTGTTGTGCTTGCAGAGTTCACCACGTGGAAAATTTACATTCGCCGCGGCCCGGTGGGTGCATACGTAAGCGGTGCATTGTTGGAAAAGTGCACAACGAATTTCCACCAATTTTTGTTGGAAATTATTGGATAAGGATTTCACATTTTAAAAGTGATGCATTCAAAAGTTTTAAATTTATTGAAATCCTCAATTTCAAATTATCTAATGCAATGTTTAATGTTACTTTGAATTGAGAAAACGTTAGATCTTAAAGCCTAATAAGACACAAATATGATATTACCACAAGTTAGATATAAGCTACAAATACACGGTAAATCAATATACCCATAATAATATATTGTGTTTGTATAATTTAACTATCGACTAACTTTATGTTGTGCTTGTTGCTGTCGTAAGCTTTTGTACCTACATATAAAAGATGTCCCAAAATTCACGCAAGAAGTAATTTTGATAGAAAGCACAGATTTTTAATTAAAAATTGTAATTTTTTTATTGATTCATAAAGTATACAGTATAAGGTTATGTATGGAGTAGCATAAATAAAAAATAAAAACAATTTACACATCCCGAAAGTTCACATGTATTCGAAAGTTAATCATACTTTCGCAACTCTTGAATTGAACAAAATAAAATTGTTGTTCTGAATAGTCTAAGGTCTTTCTTTTTTATTCACAAATTATGCTCTGTCGTGACAATGTGCACTTGTGAGTATTTTTGAATGAATCAAATCACTAGAATTTCACGGATACATGCATACGGTTCAGGACAGTAGCTTACGTTCCACTGTAGGACGCTTCTAGTTGGGAATGAACCCCGATATGTTACTCCAACCCGATATGCTACTCCATACATAACCTTATACTATATACTTTATGAATCAATAAAAAAATTACAATTTTTAATTTAAAACCTGTGTTTTCTATCAAAATTACTTCTTGCTTGAATTTTGGGACATCCTATATAATAGAACTAGTTGTGATTCTGCAACTATGTAATATCGTGACTGAAACATCAAATTAGTTGTGATTAAGTAAGAAATGTTAACTTATAAGTTTATTGCGACAGCTAAAATTAAATTAACGCATTCTACATAATCAAAACTTTTTGGCTTCCATAAGAAAAGAAAATTTTAACTTGTTTTTCACAAACAAATTTCATATAGGTATATATGTACATACATATGTATGTATGTAGGTAAAT
The DNA here is from genome assembly GCA_022651745.1 of Parapsyche elsis. Classification (NCBI taxonomy): domain Eukaryota; kingdom Metazoa; phylum Arthropoda; class Insecta; order Trichoptera; family Hydropsychidae; genus Parapsyche; species Parapsyche elsis. The sequence continues at coordinate 4,117,064 of JAGVSN010000005.1, read as the reverse complement.
ACTACATACGAGTTTATATTTATGTACAATTATATAAAATATACCGTAAAATGTTTTATGTTGGGACGACTTTAATACCAATGTTCATTGTATTTGAACGAATTTAAATGTAATTCATGGCGTTTCGTTCAATATAATGATGTTCACGGCACAATAAAACTATCCATAAATCAGGCGAAAGCTGGAAAAGCTTTCCATTGGACATTTGCAAAAACGACTGGCAAAATCGGATTCCCATAATAATAGCATTATTGGTGAAACGCACGCGGCACAATGTTAACAATGCAAAAGCTACCCGAAATGAGCTTTGATGCAGTCCCACACGACATATGTACATACATACGTTTGTACATGTTTAGGTAGTAAAGACCGAATCATCTAAAGGGGGGTCGCGAATGCTTACCCCTACATTATTCATCTTGGGAGGTGGTAGGGAGAACAGTTCCTGTCGCCTACCGGCAGATACGCTGACTTATTGCCTTCTTTGAATAAGTACGTAACCGCCTTTCGTCTGTAGCTTTTCCTTCATGAAAATCTCTCTTCAAACGTTAGAATTGCAACAATGCTTCTAATGAGCGTAGTATGAGCGTACGAGTAGCTTTGAAGACGCATTTGTTGCAAAAATACGAAAATGAAAAATAAACTGTATGTACGTAGTAGGTATGTGTCTTAGTTAAGAATTGACCTTAACAATGAGAACTGATTTATTAATACCTATGTATGTATAATATATTGCTTGTATTTTTATATTAAAATTAATTATTTTATCAGAATTATTATGAAATTAAATTTTATTAAAATTTTAAAGCCAGGCTATAGCTCAGTGGTTAGAGCGTTAGAGTAAATCGGGGTTCGATCCTCGTGTGTGTAAATCAGTGGTCAGGAACTGGTGGCTCCGGAGCCGCATGCGGCTCTTTATATAAAAACCTGCGGCTCTCGCTGTCACCCAACGTTTTGCGTGAAATACTAAATGTTGACACACAGTTTACACAAGATCGGAATGAATCCTATTTCTACAACGTCGTGGCTAGAAAATGCTTTAAGATCGTTTTTTAGATTAAACTTTATAATAATTTTTAAAGTTAAACTGCCGAACGTTAAGAAATATCACGATGATAACTTATTTCTTACGTTTCATTGATGATTAATGAGTAACATTTAATTTATTTTAAATATATAATTTGAAAATAAAATTTTGCGGCTCCCAAACTTACCAATTTTGCAATATTTCCCCTAATTTGGCTCTTGGCTCGAAAAAGGTTCCCGACCACTGGTCTAAATGATTTTCTCGACGGTTTTTTCATTATCATATCATTCATAAATTATCCCTCATAATCGTCATTGGTAAGATCTGTACAATACTAAATCGAGATCGGCCGTCTCCTGTTAGAATTTATCTCTTAGTTGTGAGACAGTTCCACCAAAAATTGGCACATCCTATCTTTGTACGTTGACCTGTGTTATTCGGTCTGGATCCTTGTGTTAGACCTTAGACCTGTTGGATAACTTTCCCCCCAACAAAAATTACCAAAACAATTTTTGCGACTAAATCCACATAATTTATCAGATTAACGATACGTAACATATGTACATAGGTTTCAATAGCGATATTGAGCAAAACGTTTCGAATTATTGAAAAGTAATCGAAAGTTGAAGAAGATCGTTTCTAGTTAGACTTAGTCGAGTATGTAAACTTGTTATTATTTTTGAATAGATTTTGACTATTCAAGAATACCTTCATCATAGAATCACATTTAAAATTTCATACGCTTTTACCTTATCATTTTTTGAATTTATTATATAAAGCATTTAATGAATTAAATAATCTGTGTGCTACTATCGAAATTTTTCTTGGAAAAATTGGCACAAATAGTCACTAAGGGCCGTAACGCACTAGACAGCCTGGCTGCGGCAGCCATGGTTGCGCAGCCACAACGATGTTGGAAAATATATGTGGCTGCCTGTTTGATAACCACTGTTTGAAACTCTGGCTGCACAGCAAGTACGGGCTCCGATACGCAGCAGCCAGACATGCAGCCACTCGGCAGCCAGATGTTTTGGCAAAGCAAATGTTTGGCCCTTTGCAGATTTTCTGGCCGCTTACCAGTCGTTTTTTGCCAACAATTTTCACTGCGCACTAAATTTTACAAACAATTCACTGGACACTAAATTCAACGGATCAAAATATAAAAAAAATAAAATCTCGCAAATGTTGCGCACTGGAAAAAATTTATATGAAACTATTTTCAACAAATTATTTACATCTACATTGTATGTACCTATACATACATACATACGATCCGAGATTACGAACCAAATATTGCATTGAAAACATGTTGTATCTACAATGATATCGCTGACCATTTGTGAGTGTGTTCTCATCGTTCTGGCTGCCACTTTGGCTGCTTGAATTGTGTGCACGTTTTCTGGATGCCGCAGCCATGGCATCCGCAGCCAGGCTGCCTAGTGTGTTACGGGCCTAACAGTTTATTTTCGAAACAGAAAACGTCACAAATTACAATTGATAAATAATGCGTTTCATAACACCACGAAGCGATTCTTGTGTATTGAATTTTTCAATTGTGTAATTATGATTTACAATCTATACGTGCAAAGTTACCACCACTTTCTTAAATATTCACAAGTTTTTAGCAAACTACCACACGTTCATCTATGATACACATATGTACATATGTAGATGGATACAATCGTAAACAATTGTAATTGTATGTGTGTGTTGAGTTAGGGCCGCATTACGAGCAACATTCGCGCATCACATATTTTCATTATATGAAAATTGTGTGGGGTAATGGGGCCATTGCGGCGCGTGTACGCAATTCTGAATGTTGTACACCGAATAGCAGCGTAAGTGGAGCCCCCGCACCCCCTAGCCAAAACAATAAGCCCCTATCGAACGATTCAGAAAGCCAGGATTTGCATATTGTGTATTCGCGGGGTCGAAATTTACAGGTGGACCAAAAATAATCGAACCATTTGCGCGGCATCGCATCGGAGCCGTTTCGAATTATGCAAATCGGATTTCGATCGCTGTTTACTATTCGTTATCACCACTGATTGATATGATGAGTTGAAATCGCCAACGTGTTTTCACGCTAATTACATACCTACTCAATGAATGTTGTGTTTAGGTACTCTAGAAAAGGATCCAAATTAGTTTAGAAAAAAAAATTGCCTTGGTCTTTCCGAGTGTCACCACAATAAATATAGGATTTGTATAAATCTGAATTGACCTGATGACAGAATTAGGTCATAATAAACAAAACCTAAAAAAAAAAATGCATAAATTGGCAAAAGTTTTTGCACACCTGTCGTAATTTTGAGCATCGTCAGCTCTTAATTAAAAACCGACAGCGCAATAATTGAATATTCAGTTCACAACCAATTATTTTCAGCAACCTTCAACTGGATTCATTAAATTAATGGAATCGAATGAAGTACCTATGTATGTACACTTAAAATTGACTCTTTCAATCATTTATCGTTATTTATTGGTTCAGGACGTTTAGGTATGGATTGCGTTATTTGCAACTAGCACAAAATTTGTGATTCCCGATTCTTTCCAATAAAAACATGTTTCGCAATATTTAATAGAAAAATAAATGTGAAAAATCGGTAAATCGCCCAAATATGTAAGTATGTAAATACATTCAATATAAATGGAAGTAAAACTTAAGTTTAATTTAAGGGAAATTAAAATTATTGATGATTTATTGGCATAATAAAATAAAATATAATTTATTTTCGCCTGTAAAAAGTAAGAAAAAAATTGAAGTTTCTTACTTGAATCATAGATGTCTCTGTATCATCATTTTCGATACTAAATAATTTTTCCTTTTTTTTTACACCGGAGAAAATAAATATAAATTAATGTTAAGTAGGGTTATTTTTTGAATATTTCATTTTTAAATATTTAAACCTGTAAATTTTATAAATATTACGTTAGAGTGGCAGATGCAACGTATTATGCGAAAAATTTTAATATAAGGAAAATTTCAGATATGAGAAACGAGGCAACCGAGCTTACGTTCGTTGGTATGAAAAAAAAATAACTCTGTCATTGCTAGCGTGCCAAATCCCATTTTCTTCTGGCGCTGTTTACACTTCAAGATGTTCCTGGGTTTTTATTGGTCGTGGGCCGGTGAGTCGGGAGAATCAGCATAACTGCCCAATAAAAAGCAGGCATTTGTATAAATTTCGGATGTGAAAATGTGTAATATCCACCGGCAAATAAGACCGGCAAGGGGCGAAGCAGCATGAGTGGATGGGGGAGGAGAGGAGAAGGCGAGATATATAATTTGACGCTTTGATAATAACCCGCGTGGCGATGGCCGGCCGACTGCGGAGTAGGCCCTCATCGGTTTTTACGATTTCGAGACTTGCGAAAGAATGCGTGGAATAATAATGCGCGTTAATCGGAACCTGGATGTCTCAAGCGCGTGTGGGTATGATGTGTATGTGTGTGTGTGTGTGTGTGTGTGCGTGTGTATGTGTGGGAACACTCGAAGCCGGAAAATCCCGGAAATCTGCCGGAAAAACCGAAACGTAGAAGGACGACGAGAGTACAGAGCCGCGCGCGTAAGCGGATTAAGGCAAAGATAAGGGAATGCGTATAACAATCGAAAAGAACGGCTTACGTATTAAGTTCATATCACGTTTATAGCGGAGATCTTCTGAACCGCTTTGTACCTTGAATATTTTACATATTATATAGTTAAACTCTTCAACTCTTCAACATCAAACTCTTGTTACACAAATTCTCGAGTAAATAAATAACAAAATCTACAGTGACTGAATATGATTTTACTTTTCAATATCGTATATGTACAAGATTATGTATCCATTTTAATATCGAATTGTTTTTAGGTGAAGTGAGTGGATTGCAGTTGGGCCCGGTGATCATACCTACGTACGCACTAAAGGATACTTACGTCAGATTGCAGTGTAAGTACAGACTGGAGCCTGGCGAGTCCTTGTATTCGGTCAAGTGGTATAAGGATGGCAGTGAGTTCTTCAGATACGTCCCAAAGGACGAGCCTCCGGCGCAGGTCTTCGAAACTCCAGGGGTCGACATTGATGTGAGTCAATATATAATATGTATAAGCTGTTCACTTGGTCGCCTTTCCGCATATCCGCAGAATGGTTTTGTTGATTTAAGATTGAAAATTCAAATCTTCCGTATCTTATTTATTTTGTATTAAAAGCGTAGGCCACTTTTTACGATTAGTTCACGATATGTTCGGTTGTATAAATATTGTATGCATTTTTTTTACTTAATTTTATTTTCAGATTGAGAATTGTACAGAAACATCTGTATCGGTTGGACCTTTGACGTACATATCATCTGGAAAATATCGCTGCGAGATTTCAGGGGAAGCCCCCATCTTTCAAACGGTGTCGTATTATCGAGATTTAACTGTTGTCAGTAAGTATTTTTTACTTTATTTAATATACAGTAGACTTCCGATTATTCAGGCTAATTAATGGTGGGGAGAGGCGGCACGGATAACCGAAAAACACGGATAATCCGAACTATGGTTTTTCTTTTTAAAATACTACATATTATACATTTCTAAAACAGAAAATACTCATTATTTATTAAGAAAATCTGTGATTTTGGTTTTTTTGCAGGAATCATTTAATGATTTTCTAATATCAGTTCGAATTTTCCATTTTTTTCCAATTTTCCATCCAAAATACATTTTTTTTTTTAAATTAAAATAATGCACGAATAATCCGTAAACCGTATAATCCGCAAACGGATAATCGGGAGTTTTCTGTACCTACATACATATATATATTTTATTTTATGAATACATAAGATATTAATGTATCTTATGTATGATAAGCGCGCCGCCGGTAACATATCATAACGTAGTTTAAAATCATTTTCCGCTCGAACTAGTACGTTAAGATTAAAAAAATATATTGAGATAGAAAACCAATCCTTATAAACATGGTAAAATAAAAAAAACTCTCCAAATAAACGCCAATAGCATGAGAAAAAAATGTGTAAAAAATATGTAAAAAAAATATATAAATTATATATAAAAATAAATTTGCTAGATAATTAATCATAAGTATTTTAAAGCAATAAAAATCACAATCAATAGGAAAAATATCTGATTATTGATTTCAATACTCACTTTGAGCACAGCGATACTATATGTATACTTTTGAGTTATAGACGGCAAAAGCCAAAAAAATGGATATTTTTTTAAATCGCGAATATCTCATAAACGAATTTTGGATTCACTAAAGCTCATGTACATCGTGTGCCTCGCCGAAGCTTTTTGTTGGGCAAGCAAGTCAAAGAAAAATGTGTACAAAAGGAAATAGAAGCGATCCTTTTATTTTGTTTTCGTTCATTCATAAAGAGCGGATTCCTAGAACAGTCGGGCAATAAAGCTTTGGTAACGATGAAAAGTCAATTTTTCTTAGAGATTCTCGCGACGCTTACGCACCCCGGGGAACAACGGCGGATAGAAATCAAATTGTATGGCGATTTTTATGTTTTTTTTTGGGAGAGCAAGGGGAAGAAGAGCATTTGTACACAAAAGAGCAAACGAAAAATGTACGTATATTGCAAGGACAGAAAAAAAAAAAAAAGCAGTAGGCACAAAGCGTCGCCGTGAATAATGTATACAAGGAGACGCGTTGTTTACCGTGCGAAAACCGTACGGCTGTGGAACACGTCCTTTCACTTTGTCAGTCTCATAAAAGGCCTTTCTTTCAGGGAGAGAACCTGCCTACAACCCGTCCCTCCCATCCAAAATCTTCCTCTCATAAGAGCAACAAAATTACCAAAGATAATTTCAAATTCCTAAGTTTCTTAGCGGTCACACATCTACATATGTATGCATGTATGTATGTACAAATCGAGCGAGCACTCCTCAAACCACGAAAATAACATTAATACAATTCTAAATAAACCAATGTAGTAATATAATATTGTAAATGAAAAATAGTGACTATTCACTGTAAATAAGAGAAGTACTTGAATATTGTAAGGCATTATTATAATACTAAAATATAAATAGGGGTAAACTGTATGGAAAATGTATGTACAAATTTGTTATTTTGCGTAGCACACGTAAAGAATATTATATGAATGAAGTTTTGATTATGTATGGTCGCTAAATTGATGTTATATTTAATCTATTCGGAGTGTAATATTGTGACAAAAAGCCTATAATTGCGTCTCGAGAAGATCAAACGAGCTATTTTGCCTCGAGCTTCTCCAATGACAATGAGCCGACTAAATGGTTTTTAACTAATCGAAAATTGATACTGCGCGTAGGGAAAATTTTCTCATTCAAAGCCCATATTATATTTATGTATAACAGTTTCATTAAACCTTGACATAACAAAAGGAAAATTATTTAATAAGAAATCGATTGGTTTTATATATTTAAAATTTTTTTGCTAGTGTTGCGTTATTTAACTACATATATACATATTATATATGTATATGTACATTAGGGTGGAGCGACGACGTATGAAATTTTTTTTTGGGATATTCGTTTTGAAATAGTTCTAAAAAGTTGCCTCTACATCATACCTCTTCTGTCCAAAAAAATTTGCTTAATTAAAAAAGTTTTTCTGGTCTCTACCAGCACTTTTATCTTAACACTTTTGAAATGAAAATTTCCAATTGATTGTTTCCAATCTCTATAAATAGCAATTTTAATAGGAAAATTAGTATTTATTTTTACTATTCATACTTACTTTCCTTACTATTCATACCCTCCACCGCGCTCACAAATTCACACACATTTGCATATTTCAAGGAATACGTAAATAAATTAGATTTTTACAAAAAGTACTTATAATATTCAATAAAGTTAGGTTAATTTGATGAGTATGTTATCTAAAAATTTGTATTCTGTGTTCAGATTTCGAAATAAATAGGCAAATTTTCATTTTTCGCCTTCAGGTAGAGGCCTGAAGATTCACAGAATTTTTTCACTATTTTTACGAGAATACGGATGATACAACGAAACTTTTGGTAGGTATTACAATGCCAATTTTAAATTTTTGCAAAGTTGCTCCACCCTAATGTAGGTACATACATATGTACATGAGGCGTCGCGACGCGTCGTTTACGCTATGAATTGCGTCACACTTTATCCGACTTTCGCGAGTGACTTCATCGAAAGTCCCACAGTTTGAGGGGTGCTTTCCTCTTCTCACATTTGTACTCCAGGGAGTTATCTTCGTCGCGGCAGGATACTTTGCGAGCGCGCCATCCCTAGATTGATGCCGGCCCGAGAGCCTTTTGTTGTTCCGCGTGTAACGAGCTTCCGCATATAACACAATGGTGCCGACAACAATACCAGCGATAAAGGATAACGGCCTCCGCCATATTACATAATTACTCGGTTTCGGCGCCACTGGATTTGCGGAGCACCGAGGCTCGTCCACTGAAACCGTTAAGTTTTCCCTGCGCAAATAAGAAAGCGCAACTGGGATACCGGGGAGGGAAATTGGAGGTATCACTCCCCTTTCCCTTCTTGCCCTCATTCACGCCCACACACAAAAAAAAAAGTAAAAAATTTAGCACTGTGGTGGGTTGCGAAATTGTTAATATTTAATTTTTCTCCTCGACCTTTTGTTTGGCGATACGGCCGCCCTGGGGCGAATGCGCGTTATCGGCACTGTGAGCGACTTGCCGCCCACCGTAAAGGTTTAAACAAATTAGTAAAAATAACCCGAGTCTTTTGCCTTTTCTGCCCCACCCGAGTTTAAACATTCATTTAAGCGGTTTCCTTTTCATCTGACTATTTGCTTCCGACTAGGCTGTAGCTTGAATAGAATTAAATTAACCTTATGAATATTCATCGAATTTTCAATGTGTCATTCATAAAATCTGATGCGAAAAACAAATTATTTTATAGTAGGTACATATTATAATACCGATAATATAATATAATTTTATAATTTTATAAAAATGAGGTAAATTTTGTCAATTCAACGTGGAAATTACACGAATACAAACGGCGACTTATGATTAAACGATTTTTATTATATTGCACGTATTAATTTTATGAATGCGTTTGATGTAAAGCATTTCAATGGGTGCCATGCAAATAATTTCAACGGGTTTGCGCGAAAATCGTAGGTAATCGCAATCAAAGTAAAATTATATTAATTGGTTATTCAATTGCGAACGAATTGCGCATGAAATAATTTGCCTCTCTGGATAAATAAGCGCAATTCGTATATGTACATACATAGATACATACATATACGTGCATGTGGAAGGAAACGTGCTAGAAAAACATTAACCTTTGGTATTATCTGGCCGTTTTGTACCGAAAACCGCAAAATTATTCAAAAGTGGCCAGCGAGGGTGACGAAGCGACAAAAACTCCTGTTTTCTGTACCCTCCACCTCTCACTCCCCCGAAAACCTTAGCATAAATATTGAAGGGGTGATGAGGGGTAGGAGTGGGTTTGGAGGGATGTCACAATAAATTTTCCGGCGCAGGTTTTCCGGAACTAAAATGTTTGGTGTGCTTAATCCTCGGGGCCAGCTTCGAATTGCCCAAAATCGAGCATCTGCTCACCTTCCCACACCTCCAGTATGGCCCTCGACTCGCTCTCTTATAACCCTGCGGTTTATACTAATCCCCTTATTTGGTAATCGCTCGAGCATAACTAAGACCTTAAGACACCAACTACCAATGATCGCGACCATAGTGATTTATGTGCTAGACGCTTTTCACAATGAAAGTACAGGGAATTTAAATAAAAATTCATATACGTATGTACATATCTACATAATTATATGTTTCCAATTAAATAAATACCTGTTGATGTTAACTACATACATTACAATCCGCTTCTGTAAATTGAGTAGTTTAAACATCGATATAAATCAAGTGGTCATCATGCGTGGTTCGTTTTTTCAATTGACCGTTGATCTCAAATTAGTGACTGTCAACATTTTTAGGTCATCAATCGTTGTATTCGCATCCCACAAATGATACTTAAAAGGTCACACCATCCATTTCACTACCGTCTCGTAAGACAGTTAATTTTTATCGAATTAGCCCATTAGAAACGATTTTTTTGTCTTCTGTCGTAGGTACCTATGTACTAGTAATAGTTTTCACGCGTTTATTTTTATTCGAATAATTTTAACATAACTCGTACGAGTTTAAATTTTACGAATATTCGTTTGCCCGAAATCCGCATTATACTTTTGAACGGACATAACACTGTTGCAAACTGCGAACGAACCTCAAAAAGGATTTTCTTTATTGCGGTTATTTATGAAATAATTAAAATCTACATACGTTGATTCGAGTGTGAAAGCATAAACGTTAGCATTGCAGTGTGCGAGCGCGCAGATTTCATTTATAAAGTTCTCTATAATGACAAGGAAATTGCAGTTTTGGTTAATAAATAAAGCGGAAGTTAAGCAAATGTCGGTGCTTACGTTAAAAGCACACCGTCCACCATTTGTATGTATATTTAATTATAAACACAGCCTTTCACGGAAAAGCGGATGCTTCAGCACAGACACTGATAAAAACGACACACAACCGAAAAGCGGCTATAATATTTGTTTTGCGATTAAAAGTCACATACTATTTGATTAGGCATTTATGACTATTCGAATATAAAAAAATCTTATGATGTACCAACAGCTTTCGAAATGTTGTATAAACTGCTTCGATTTTGAATATGAACCACATCAAAAAATATCATTTATCGATCAGTAAAATTAGTATTAACATTGTGAATTAAAATTTGATTTGATTTGATTTGCATTATTTTATCACAGTGGTCGGGAACCTTTTTCGAGCTAGGCTAAGAGCCAAATTAGGAAAAACCTTGCAAAATTGGTAAGTTTGGGAGCCGCAACATATTATCTTCGGATTATATAATCAAAATTAAATTAAATTTGACTCATTTATGAAATGGATGAAATATGCTATTTTCGTCATATTTCATAATGCTCGACAGCTTATTACTGAAAAGTATTATTGAAAAACGATTTAATGTTTTTTATAGCCATGAAGTTATATGTACATACATATGTAGAAATAGGATTCTTTTTGGTTTTGTGTAAATTGTGTGTCAACGTTTACATAAAACACAACGTTTTGTGTTTCACGCAAAATGTTGGATGACAGCGAGAGCCGCATGCGGCTCCGGCCCGCCGGTTCCCGACCGCTGTTTTATCACTATACCAAAATAAGTACATTTAAATTTTGACGTTTAAATATGGTGATATTATGGTAATTAATCGAAAATTATACATTAACATCGACATCAAAACTGAAATCGACATATTGGAAATATACTAAATATAGTTTACCATCATAACTCGAGTAAATTTTAATTTGAACTATACAATATGAGTTAACCTGAATTTATTTTGAAGAAATTAAGTATCGATATCGCTTTTTCAAAATCTAAAATAGCTTTTCTCGCGTTTCAAAGCTATCCAGTTTGTGTTGGTTTTCATTTAGAGCGGGGGTTCTCACGCGAGGCAGGTGGCGTTGTCGGTGGCTTCTTTCGTGTCATATCATAAAGGGGTAGAGACGCGAGGGGAGGACTTGAAAGGGATGTTTAGGGGGATGGGAAGTAGAATACGTGATTTTTCCCTGGATATGTTGTCGGAAATGGGAGATCCCGCCACAAGTTCCGGGCATCCCCCATGAAAGGATATTGATTGCAGAATCTGCATTGCGACACCCCTCGCGCACCGCGTCTTGTGAAAACCGAACCGCAAAACAACCCTTAGCCGTCAAACGCAACCCCCAACTCTACCTCCCATCTTTGAGGCCTTCAATGAAACCCCAAAATCTCGTCTTACATTACCTGGATGTGTGCACTTCAATTGAAAACTGAAAGCTCGTTTTAAGCTCACAACAACTAACATACATAGCTACTGACTGGCGATACAATTATCTAACGATTAAAATTTGCTAACAATAATAGTAGGGTGGAGCGACATTGCAAAAATTAATAATTGGCATTGTAATACCTACCAAAAGTTTCATTGTATCATCCGTATTCTCGTAAAAATACTGAAAAAAATCTGTGAATATGTCTTCAGGCCTCTACCTGAAGGCGAAAAATGAAAATTTGCCTATTAATTTCGAAATCTGAACACAGAATACAAATTTTTAGATAACATGCTCATAAAATTATCCTAACTTTATTTTTTTGAACAGAAGAGGTATGATGTAGGGGCAACTTTTTAGAACTATTTCAAAACGAATATCCCAATAAAAAAAAGTTCCATACATCGTCGCTCCACCCTAATTAATAGTGCTTTGATCAAAATAAATGCCACTTAAATGTAAAATATGAATATTGTGAGAAAATTCAACGAAAATAAAAACAGGGGATGGACCCTTTTTCAGTACTTTGTACCTCGATCTGAAACCCCACACATCTCGTGTTTCAGCTAACGTGACTAACGCACGAGCAAAATTAAATTATGACGTAGCTCCACTTGCATAGCCTCACTTCTTAGTTAGAAATTTATTAATAAATTTATTGTGTAATATGTATATTTTAATAATGTTGGATGAACTCGAGTTGCAAGTTTTCATATAATGCATCAGGAAACATTGAGCGCACATTATACATAATTCTGCAAATAAAAGTTCTCTGCCATTTTTCTGAAACGAACCTTTATTAATTTGAGTCACGCTATATTTAATTCCTGCGAGAGGCTTTTATATGGAATTTTGACGCAAGAGTAAACTGTTGCTTCCAGTTTTTCAACCAAACTTTATCAACAACTTGCATGAAAACTATGTACATACATATGTATATACATATATTAATTGCATATTTAGCAGTTTCCAAAAAAACACTCCATATCATCACCAAAAAATATCTCAAAGAGTAAACTTCCACTTTCAGTTAAACACTATTACAATTTTTGCAAGTGTAAACTTATTTCTGTCTCAAACTTTGTTTTGAGATTCTTTTTACGAATTTTTTTGTGAAAAAAAACAATTATTTAATTTTGTTTTCTTTTGTTCATGCAGCAATGCCAAGCGATGGTCCAAAAGTGGTTGGTGGAAGATCTCGATATCACATCAACGACTTGGTTAAATTGAATTGCTCTTTCGGTAGATCGAAACCACCTGCAGTACTCTCGTGGTTCGTGAACAGCGAACCAGCTAACGAGACCTTTCTCAGAGGACCTTATCAAGATATTGAAGGAATGGACGATCTCCATACTACGTACCTCGGGTTAGAGTTTAGAGTTCAGCCAAAACATTTCAAGAGCGGAGATATGAAACTAAAGGTATTATAATATGTATATCTTTCGGAACAGTAGGTACCTAATATTTAAATTTTAAATTTAAATATGCATTTATATCATACATTTTAGTGCGTGGCTACTGTCGCTTCTAAATACAGCAAAATTAGAGAAGAAAGAGTAGAGGGTATGAGTCCTCAACGTACACCAGCTTTAGAAAGTAGGGATAGCGCAATAGCAGGTGACTCTAGAGCTGATAGAGTACAAGGTGAGTCACTTAATCGTTTTTTACACTTTTATACATTTATAACAAATCAACAATAAGATAAAAAAACACATACCAATATAAATAATATTAAAATACATAACAATTTTTCTTCATATATTTCATTATAGAAATTATAATAGGGCTTTTAATTACGTTACTTATTCTGTGTATCGCCAAAATAATATAAATACTATAAGTTATATTTTTTGAACGCACTCGCACCGTAAAATAATTTGCAGTGTATGAAAAAGAATAATGATAGGCGAAGATGTATGAAGAAAAATTTGAAGACAACTTCCACTATTATTTTGCCGGGAAAATTCTTCCAATATTTTTTTGTGTATGCGGCGAGAATTTTGTATGAAAGAAACTCGGCGTGTTTTAAGAAACTTAAGGACATTTATCATAGGCTAACAAAGAAATGGGAAAACCTAATATCCAACTTTGGTACAAGAGTTTAGCGCGAATGTTTCACAGTATGTACATATGTATATGCGTGTGTGTTTGCGTAATTAACTAATCGTATATAAATATCATATTATTCTGCATTTATAATAATGTATGTCTTATTTTTTTTTTTGTTACAGCTGGAAGCAATATGGCTTCGCAAAATCATTTATTAATAACGATCGCATTAATTTTAAGTTTATGTAACATTTTAAAGTATAATGCTAGATAACCAGGAAATCGTAAAACGATTGTGTGTTCTAGTTTTTACGTGTAAAATCGTATATCATCAAAGAAAATTATTTATTAATATAACTATTTATTAGATGCCATTAATGTTTATAATAAAGTTTGAGAAATTTTGGGAAAAACATCAATTTTAAGTTAAAGCAACAAAGTTAAGTAAAAAGTTAAAACCACATAATTTGTGTGAATGTATAAAATGATTAAAATTTTATTGTTTAACTCGAATTAATTAGTACATATGTATGTATATCAAATTGTATGCATCTACGAGAAGAAGACCGTTGCGAATATACATATGTATGTACATACATATATATGTATACATAGGTACGTATAAAATATGTTATAAAATATTACGTAAATTCATATAAATACATATACTTTTTTGAGATTTCCACGTAAATAATAAATTAAGAATGCAAATTAAAAGCAGAATAAGTAAGGATTAATTACCATCCTAATCTGTTTTAATTTTTCATTTCGCCTTTAGATGGAAATTACCCATGACAGATGAAGCCATTAATTTCATAAAATCAGTCATAGAATATTATGCAAAACACATAACATCCTCCATTTTAATTTTCAGAGTAAAGTCGTATTCAATTTCGTCAGTTATATATTACGTTATAAATTTTTTGTAAACAGGGTTGATAATCTGAAAATACTATATTTCAAATACAATAAAAAAAAACCATACATTTCATATGCAAAAGTTATAATTATATATATAAATTGCCTTAATTTATTGGCATGTAAATTCACTTGGTGAAACATTTATCTTTATTTAAACCAATTGATGATTTGAATGACTGTGATAATTTATATAACTACGTATTGAAAAACAATACGGATATTTCATGATTTTTCCGTGTTATACATACATACATATGTATGTGTATATTAAAGTCGTAATTGACCTCATAAGTTAACTTAAATTCAAGTAAATTGCTAAGAAACATTCCAAGAAATTATTAAATATTAGACGCTTAAACTGTTATTATTATATTAATGTATTTTATTGTGAGTAAAAAAAATATGATAGTACCCTACACATACATATAATATAAAATATAAAATATAAAGTGACGTGTTTTTATGATGAAACGGTGTACATATGAATCTTTTAATAAATGTAATTTAATATTATTGTGATATTTTTCGTGCTTATGTAAATATTGCGCAAGCAAATATAATTAATAATAAAATCTATTGAGCTCTTTGTATATCAAATTTCTTCATTATAATTATGTTATGTGAAATATCTGATTATGTAATACATATGTATAACAAGATGTGCAAAAATATAAAATAAATTAAAATTTTATTGAATATTGATAATATATTTAATTTGAAAATAAACTCTTTTCAGATACTTTTAAATCAACTAATATATTCAAATGGGACACACTTGTATACACCTACCTAGTGTAAGCCAATTGATTCAATACACATTTTGCAGGCGATATCAATACGTACATATGTACATAGATACATATGTACATAGATACATATCTACGTAGTTTCTTAATTAAACGGTAATAATAAACGTCAAAATCTATATATCGTTTTCGGCAACGTTGATGTGGATGTAATATCGATTATTCGAATATACCTATCCTCACTATATAAAATATACTAACTGACTGCAAATACCATCAACACTAAATAGATTAACTACCTATACATAAGTCATTGGCTTGATATTCGGAGATATGTACATATGTAGGTACACCCGATTAGCTTTTTGCACTGGGGATACGTTCCAGGGACTACTGTGCAAAGAAAAAACCGTTAAAAAAAGATATGTACATATGTACATCGACAAAAAAAAATTCTGGAAATCAAAAACAAATCGAATTTGTTTTTTATTTATACAAAAACATATTTTTATAAGTTACATACATAATGAAGTAATAAATTGACATGGTTTTCGATTCAAATTTAATTTAATATAAAAAAATTCGGGTGTGGCCAACCCATGACTTTATCCATATATTTGAGGAATACAAAGAGTCACGAAATTAATTTTTTAATGTTGAGTGCGCCGCGCGTATGTAAAATACGATCTTCGACATATATTAAACTACCACTTCCGGTCGGCGGATTTTGATCAAAACCTTATCAACTTTTAATTTTTATATGAAAATTATACATACATATAAATTTTCGACAAGATCGCCGGAGCAGTTTCAGAAATAGTCTGTGGTAAATTTTTTGACAAAAAAAAACCTACTTCCGGTTGACTGATTTTAATAATTTATTTTTTCCTAAATAGCAATTTCTCTCAGAAGTACAACATTACAATATTGTGACGATACTACATATTTAAAAGGGCGAAAAAAAAAAAAAAAAAACAACAAATCGTTCAAGAGTAAAATGCCATTTCTGCAAGAGGGATTTTGGCCAAAATCACCGTATCTCTTACGGCTAATGTGAAAACTATAGATATGAAATTTCGACAAAATCGCCAATGCCGTTTCGGAAATATTCTGTGGTAAAAGAATTTTAGAATTTTCTACAAGAAAAAAACCCTACTTCCGGTTCACTGATGTTGACCAAATTCCTTATGGCTCTTACACCTTACGTGAAAATAATAGATATGAAATTTCAGTTTGATAGACTTGATAGTTTCGGAGAAAACACACATACAGACACACACACGCAGAAGTACACAGACACACAGACATACAGACACACAGACATACAGACACACAGACATACAGACATACAGACATACAGACATTTTTTAGAAATCATGAAAACGTGATCAGGGGATGATACTCGATACAAATCAGTCAAAATCCCGAGGTCGAATTTTCGCACGATCACAATACTTTATCCGATTAGGATAAAGTAAATATATTCATTCAGTGTGGCTACTTGAGAATAAATGTGCCCGTTTACTGTTGTTTTTCTTTTTTTTTTTTTGTAACCGTGTTAAAACAAAAAAAATCAGTGTAAAAAAAATAATTGGTTCGTTTTCTTGGACCGTGTTATTAAAAAACCGTGCAAAACGAGAATCGGGTGTATGTGTTTTATGGATCGCGCGATTTTTCTATTTCTAAGCATTGTACGATCGATTTCTCAAAATCTGCTAATTTTCTGTTCAAAATGAATACTGGAATGAATAATAATTACTATTGATTCTGATTATAATCAGATATTTTATCTTTTTGGCCGAGTTGTTTTAACACTACACGAATACAAAAACAGTGTACTGAAGACAACCTTCCTGTGTGTTCCTATGTTTCAACCGTGTTCTAATAGAACACGATTAATAGCACTGTTCGACACGAAAAATGTTTCCGAGACGAGATATGACTTTTCTTATAGATCTAATGCCCAGTGAACACGAATCTGGTAATAAAAAATGTTGATTGGCTCGAGATTCGGAGATATATGTGTTTTTTAAATCACGCGATTTTTCTATTTCTTGGTGTTGTTCGTTCGATGTCTCAAAATCTGTCAATGGCTTGTTCAAAATGAATATTAGAATCTATAGTTGGGTATTTTATCTTTCATTTGTAGTACTTTTCAGCTTTCAGATATTTCTAAGTAGTCGTCCAGTTCAAATCAAAAGTCAAAAGTATATATTTTCACTTGGGATTTTTTTCCACTGTTAATACAATTTTATTTTGAGTATTTTCTATTGAAACATGTTTATTGGGATAGTGTTCTGGCCACACTATTTTTTTTTTTGTTTAAAAGGGTTAATTGGAAGTGTGCTGAACTTTAAATCGGTAAAATAGCTAGCTTAAATCGCGTACTATATCTCGTCTCGGAAACAAAGAAAAAGTCGTCATTTGTCGAACAGTGTAATCACGCTGTATAAAATAATAGCAATAGTGGAAAAAAACTTTGAACACAACTAAATACTACAGATTTGAAAAATTTAAGTACTACGAATGGAAGATTTTGAGAAATCAACAATACAACATTAAGAAATAGAAAAAAACGCGCATAGTATGTACCTATACATCTCCGAATCTCGAGTTTAGTTTAGGTAAAGCGGATCACGATACGACGCGACGCGACGTGGCCACGTCGCGTCGTAGAATTCGCTGCCGTGAAATTGAAATAACCGATTTGCAGTTTATTGAAGTATATACTCTATTTTGACGACTTAACATTGCACATGTTCTAATAGGTTTACTGAGTATAACTAGGGCTGCCAATCCTCCCAAAGTCTCCCGGATTCAGACTCTTAATCTCCCGGATCCCGGAATCACGTTAAAAACTCCTGAAATGTGTGCTCGATCCGAACTACACGCTCTCCTGCGCAAACTCTTGTCTGACTTTTGTAGCGAAGTCAATGAACTTTGGACGAAAAGTTGCAATAGGCTTAATGAAACACACGTAAAGGCTGTATGTCTGCACACAAGTATGTGTGTACAAATTTCAAATACATACTTGTAAGGAATTCTATAATTTCATTATAAATCAGAAGGCTATGGATTCTGCTCGCAGAATCAAAAAAATATACATTTAAATCAAAATAGTCACCTAACGACTTTTGGTCTGAATACCGACATTTTTATATCGAAAGAAATGTAAAGAAACGAAACTAACGCATTTTTAATTTTTCTTACAACTGTTTTTTTTTATTTTTCTTACAACTGTTTTTTTTAATTTTTTTATGATTACTGACCTTATACCTACTATGCATTAGAATTAAGTTTTTTTGCTTTAATCCATATCGGATCAAGTAGGTACTATGATCGTGCGAAAATTTGACTTGGGGTTTTGACTGATTTGTATTAGGTATCATCCTTTAATCACGTTTGCTTGATTTTTTGAAAATGTCTGCATGGCTGTGTATGTGTGTGTCTATGTGTTAGGCGGATGTGTGTAGAATTTCTATCATAGTTATGACGTATGGATGTGAAATGTGGATGCTAAATTCAAGAATGCTACGTAAGATCCAGTTCACACAGATAAGAACGGAAAGATGTATGCTTGGTATAACAAGAAGAGATCGTAAAGCCCAGGACACACTAGGCGACTCTGGTCTGCAGACTCGTGAGCGACCAAGTTGAGCGACCAGAGCAACCAGGCCAAATGTATACAGTTATATGGGGCATGCCACACCTGGTCTCCGCTGACCAATGAAATAATTTCATACATTTGATCTGGTCGCTCACGAATCTACAGAACAGAGTCACCTAGTGTGTCCTGGCCCTAAGAGGACTACATGGGTAAGAAGTATGATCAAAGTGGCAGATATAGCGGAACGTGTGAAAAAGTTGAAGTGGCAATGAACTGGACACATAGCGAGAAGAATAGATGACAGATGGACGCGAGAAATACTGAAATGGTATCCAAGAGGATGTGAAAGAAAGCAAGATAGATCGAGTGGAAGATGGGCTGATGAGTTGAGAAGAATGCGTGTAGTCAAGTGGAGTCAAGATTGCTCAAGCCAGACAATAATGGAAGAGGATTGACGGCTGAAAATGATGATGACATAGATTCGTATTCACTGAGTATAAATTTGTAAAGTTGTATCTCTTTTCTAAGAGCTTCTACATACTGGGCGGATCTTCCACGGCAGTTTATCCGCGGCGGAAGATCTGCCAGTGTGCAGGAGCCCTAAGCCAAAAAATAGTCGTCATTTGTCAGACAGTGTAATCTAAAATGAAGAAATCTTGAGAGAGGCTCTGTGTCCTATCCACATACAGAAAGATGAAATGAAAAAAAAACCTAATTCGAAATACAACTCACACGTCATCTCACTGAAAGTAAAATTTATACGTATGTACTTACATATGTATGTACAGTCACTTCTCGACTTACGACGGGGGGTCACTTCTGCAACTTCGGTCGTAAGTCGAATTTCATAAAAAAATTAACTTTTTTTTTTTTTTTTTTGTTTTCTTCTATTTATTTTAGCAGTGATGCGCGGTTGTTCCGGCCTTGCTGAACAACCGTCTGTTCTCAACGAAAAGGTCATTAGACTATATTCGTTGAGGGGGTGGTGGCCTCATATAAGGGTCTTGAGGAGAAAGAAGGTGCAGGTGCTCTCCTCAAGGCGGCTTATCAAAATCAATGTCTGTCTGTCTGTTTGTTTGTTTGTCTGTCTCTTATAGGCTCCTAAACCACTCAACCGATCGCGATGAAACTTTCAGGACTTATTGTGATCATGCCGGGGATGGTTCCTGTGGAAAAAATTGGGATAAAACGGGAACGGGAACGGAAACAGGCCTACTCACGCGTCAGATAACGTACTAGGAACGGGAACGGGAACGGGATCGGGAACGGGATCGGGAACAGGAACGGGATCGGGATCGGGAACAGGAACGGGATCTGGAACGGGCCTGCTTACGCGTCAGAAAACGTACTAGGAACGGAAACGGGAACGGAACGGGAACGGGATCGGGCATAGCAACGCATGCCGGGTCAGCTAGTATATAATAAAAAAATATAGACATTTATAGTTATGTAGCTTTTATTTTTGATTGTTAATTGTTAACAAACATATAAGTAAATAATTACATACATAAATAATATATTTATAAGCATTATTCTGGATTATCGTCATCATCTGTACTACTGATATACTCGCACATTACTGATTCTTGATATTTATCAGCGAGTGCAGTGATAGTTTTTTTTCTTAAACATGTCTAATTTTGTTTGGACAGTTTGTTGTTTCTTTTCGTTATAAATTTCATTATAACAGGCAAGTGCTTGGTGAATGTTAAGTTGTACTTTCGACAATCTATCGATGTCTGGGTCCATATTTTCAAATTTTTTAATTACCTCATTAATTGGCTAAAAGCTGCAGCCATTTCTTTCAGCGCTAATTTTTAGGTGGTTCTTCATGTTCATCGAGTTCTTCTAGCTCCATTACATTATTTTCTCCAACTCTATGTTCCTCAATCTCAATCAAGTCTTGGTTTGTGAGTTCCTCCACATCATTTTCCAAAAGTTGATTTACATCTTCATTGTCAACTTCCAGATTGAGTTTTTGAGAAAATTGTACAATAATATTAGTCACCTCTTCTATTTCCTCTTCTCTATTAAAGTTCATATTGTTATTAAACCTTTTTAAGAGTTTATTCCATATGCCGTTCATACATGTCGTTACATTGGACCATCCTTCTAAGATATTCCTTATTGAATGAAGAATATTATAATTTTTCCAAAATTCTCTCAATCTCTAATCTTGCTCTGTTCCCGCAATTGCTTGGGCAAAAGTGATTCTTAAATAATGCACTTTGAAGTTAGCAATACCCCCTTGATCCATCGGCTGTAGTATGCTTATGGTATTAGGAGGTAAATAAACTACTTTTATGTTTAGACTAGTGTAAGCCCGTTGAATATCAACGCCCGCTGAATTTTAAATATCGTAAAGCGCTTTTTTAATAGAGATCCCCACTAATTGATCGAAAAAACAAAAAAAAAAAGTTTTTATCGCGCCATCCATGTATTATAGCAATCCCCACTAATTGAATGCTATCGATACCCACTCAAAAAAATTTTTTTTTTTTACTTTACTATTTATATAATAATTATTAACTATTATATATATAATAATGTAGCGTTATGAGACCGCGTGGCGATCCCGCCAAAATAGACCAATGGCGTTCTGATCGCCTACTATAAATAGAGGCACAATTGGCCTCAGAGATCATTCTCGCTCAGGATGCTGGACCGAACGGACCGTTCGGCTCCAGTGGAATAAACCTCTTACATCCAACTTCGATCTTTCTCTCCGTTCACGGAACCACCCTTCCTGCCCACGCAACACTGGTGTCAGAATGGTCAAGACAAGAGGCAAGCAGGTGTCACCGGCGATCCAGGAGACACCACAAAAGGAGCAGAATCGGGAGGAGGTCCGTCCAAACGGGTCAATTGCAGGGACAATGACTACACCGAGACGGACGGAAACTGTGGCACAGAGCGACTTACGTGCCGAATGGAGGAAGTCAAAAGCTGTTATCACAGCTAGTATCGGTTGAAAGACACGGGGGGGTCACAGTCGTTTTCACGATTGCTTCCCGAACAGTCGGTTGCATCGGTCACATCTGTTACGCAAGGGCTGGAAGCGATACCGTTATTTCAACATTCCGCAAATGACGCAGCACCCAAGGCCACCGAAGGGGAAGCGGTACCACTATTACGACATTCCACAGATGACGCATCACCGAAGGCCACCGACGTCACGGAGGAAGACTTCGGGACACGGATACGACATCGTATAGAATATCCAACATTCGACGGAACAGAGTCCTGGGAAGAATTTCTGGCCCGTTTTAAATTCACGGCAAAGCTGCATGATCATAAAAAAAAAAATCTTGCAATACGCTTGTGCTCCACAATGAGGTCAGCGGCAATGACCTACGTATGTCGTTTACCTGTGACGACACAGGAAAATTTCGAACAGCTGATCTCGAAATTAGCAACACGATACGGGAACCGCACGTCAGTATACGAGCATTTTGAGAAGGCGGTCGGAAACAAATGGAAGGCCAACACCGGTGAGGAGTTGACGACGCACGTAGACGCAATCACAAAACACGCCGAGTTGGCGTTCGCCGGGGTAGCATTGGCACCAGAAGCTTTGGAAAGGTTCATTTTGTGTGCTTTCGTAAACACCATTACCGATGCAGATGTAAGAGCAGCTGTCGCATGTCTCGATCCAGCCACCGCTCTTCCAGAAGCCGTAAGAATCGCAGAGGCGGTCTACCAGTCGAAACTTTTCGCGCGCAATGCATCCAATGCTTCAAGTAATGTGCGGCAGCCTACCGTCACTACAGCTGCGGCCGGTGGCGCTACAGTCGCCGGTCGACCGGAGACATCTGGCGGACAGAAACCACGATACGCGAACACGAAGTTAACACGCACACCACCGCGACCATTTCACACCCCAGAATGCTGGAATTGCGGAAAGAAAGGTCACATCAGTCAGTATTGCCGACAAACAAAAACTCGACGACTCGTTGACGACAAAGACGACAAAGACGAATCAAGCGAAGCGGCGTCGGAAAACGAGCAGTGATCGGTCGAATACGGGCTCAACCGATCACTAAACGAACGAAAAGACCCGGAGTTAAAACAATCGGCACTCGCGGATCACCGCAAATAAAAGGAAAAATAGGCGGAATACCGTGTCATATGGTGTGTGACACCGGGTCAGAAATTACAGTTATAAACACGACCTTTTTTCGCCCGAATTCCTTTCGACCGGTTTGAAGTAATAAAAGGGCGCTGTACAAAAAAAAGCACGTCAAGCCTCAGACGCATACCTCCATATCAACAAATGGATACGCGTTAAAATCGAAAGCCAAACCAAAACATTTACATGGGAAGTCGCAGTTGCAGCGATTCGCGACAAAGTGCTTTTAGGAGTGGATTTTTTAAGGCATGCCAAGACGGACATATTGTTAACGGAGCCGGAAGTAGTAGTAACAATTCGGAGAACCATCCAAGAATCACCCCATCCGAAGTTAGCGGCGTTAATGGAAACCACAACCGATGATCTTCAACCGGATGTCCGGCAGCAGCTAGCCGAAATGTTGCAACAAAATGGAAAAGCATTTGCGCGCGACCAAGACGACCATGGACGAACCAACACCGTGGTACACACGATTAACGTAGGCGACGCCAGACCAATTAAACAGGCACCGAGAAGAACACCGTTAGCCAAGAAAGGAGAAGTTCGCCAGCTGATCGAGGACCTTCAACGACGAGGCGTCATCGAACCAGCTTTCGGCCCATGGGCATCTCCCATTGTACTGGTAGATAAAAGGACGGATCATCACGCCTGTGCGTGGACTATCGTCGTTTAAATGCAGTCACCAAGATTGACTCGCATCCCATCCCAAGGGTAGACGACACGCTCGATCAGTTGGCCGGGGCACGTTATTTCAGTACATTGGATTTACAGAGCGGCTATTGGCAGGTACCAGTGGCACCAGAGGACCGAGAGAAGACAGCCTTTGTAACAGAACACGGCCTGTTCCAGTTCAAAGTAATGCCGTTTGGACTGTGTAATGCACCTGAAACGTTCGTGCGATTGATGGAACAGGTCGTCGGGGATATGAAGAACAATGTGCTGGTGTATTTAGATGACATAATAATTCACAGCCAGACATTACAGCATCACATAGAGCAACTAGAAAAAGTACTACGACGGGTACAGGCCGCTGGATTGAAGTTGAATGCCGACAAATGTAAAATCTTCAGAAAGGAAGTCGAGTTCCTGGGACATCGAGTGTCTCCCGAGGGAATCACCACTGATCCACGAAAGATCCGAGATGTCAGAGACTGGGACGTCCCGAAAACAAAACGCACGTGAGGAGTTTTTTTTAGGCTAGCCACGTACTACAGGCGTTTTGTACTCGATTTCGCTAAGATAGCGAAACCTCTACACAAGCTGACGGAGAAGGATACAGCGTTCGAGTGGAATCCGGAATGTCAAAAGGCATTCGACCTCTTGAAAGATGCGTTGATAACGGCCCCGGTAATGACACATCCACGACCCGATGGTCACTTTATCCTCGACACAGACGCCAGCCAGCACAGCATCGGAGCAGTATTATCCCAACTGCAGGAAGGGGAGGAGCGAGTTATCGGGTACTTCAGCAAAACGATGAGCAAGGCGGAAACCAACTATTGCGTTACCCGGAAGGAACTACTTGCCTTGGTGAAAGCAGTACAGCACTTTCATCACTACCTGGCGGGGACTCCGTTCACCCTGAGAACAGACCACTCGGCGCTGACGTGGATGAGAAATTTTAAAAAACCAGAAGGACAACTTGCTCGATGGCTGGAGGTGCTAGGACAGTACAACCTAAACATCATCCACCGACCGGGACAAAAACATGGCAATGCCGACGCATTATCACGAAGACCATGTCAAACGGACTGCCCGAAGTGTTCACGACTAGAAAGGCGAGACAAAGAAGCAGACCACGAAGAAGAAGAAGAAGCTACGGTAGCATTAGTGGGGATCCAGACAGATGACATGATTGATGCGACAATTCAGAAAGTGATCGACTGGAAGCAGAACGGACAACGACCACCATGGGAGGAAGTGTCCGCCGAGGAGCCCGAGGTCAAAATACTCTGGGCACAGTGGGATACACTCGAAGTGAAGGAGGGCAAACTTTATCGTTCCTGGGAAAGCAACTCCGGGAACCGACAAGTAAAGCAACTTGTACTGCCAAAGGAAAAAAAATCAAAGATATCCTGTGGGAATTCCACACCGCACCCACGGGTGGTCACTTCGGCATAAATAAAACGTACAAAATATTCGACAGAGATATTATTGGCCAACTTGTAGGGCCGATGTAACCCACTGGTGCGAACAATGTACGGAATGCGCGGCACACAATGGACCCCACCAGAGGAATAGGGGAGCACTGCGTCAATATATCTCTGGAGCACCCTTAGAGCGAATGGCTGTTGACATTCTTGGACCACTACCTGTCACTGAGCGAGGGAACCGGTACATCCTCGTCGCCATGGATTACTTCACCAAATGGCCAGAAGCGATCGCCCTTCCGAATCAAGAGGCTGAAACAGTGGCTGAAGCTCTAGTAAACCAAGTGTTCACCCGACTAGGTGTACCTGACGAATTACACTCAGATCAGGGTCGCAATTTTGAGTCAAAATTGTTTCGCCAAACACTAAGTCTTATGGGGATACGAAAACGAGGACCACCCCTTATAGACCACAGTCAGACGGCATGGTGGAGAGGCTAAACCGGACGTTGTTAGCCCATTTAACCAAATTCGTGGCAAACCAACAGACGGAATGGGATTCATTCGTGCCACATTTCCTCATGGCATATAGAGCTGCACAACATGATTCAACAGGAGCATCACCAGCTGCAATGATGTATGGTCGGGAGCTCCGCGTACCAGCCGACCTGATGTACGGAGGGCCCCCACCCGACAATGGACCACAAGACCCACACCAACACACCACTCAGTTGATCGAGCGAATGGCAGAAGTTCATAGATTCGCCCGAACCCACCTACGAATGCAGCACAACCGCATGAAAGCACGGTACGACGTCCGTGCAACGGAGCCCCGGTATGAAGAAGGCGACCGAGTGTGGTTGTACAATCCAGCCAGATACGTGGGACGCTCCCCAAAGCTGCAGTCCTTCTGGGAAGGGCCATATCGGATTGTGAAACGGATCAGCGACGTCGTGTACCGCATCAGAAAAGAGTCTGGAAACTCTACACGCTGCGTAGTGGTACATTTAGATCGATTGGCTCGATACAAAGCCACGACAAGTGAGACACAACAGTGATGTGTGCTAATTATGACTTTACTACTTGTTTATGTGTATTTGTTGAATTTGAACTAATGGTAAGGTTATTTTGTAATTGATTTGAACTACTTGTATATTTCGCACTACTGCTATGGTGCCGAGATTTATGTATATGTTTAAGGCTACGTGTATATTTACTATTTGTTTATGTGTATTTGTTGTATTTGAGCTACTTGTAAGGTTATTTTATAATTGATTTGAACTACTTGTATATTTCGCACTATTGCTATACTGATAAATGTATACATATATGTATGTGTGTATGTCGATCGAGACGATCTCCTCTAAAGAGAGGGGCAATGTAGCGTTATGAGACCGCGTGGCGATCCCGCCAAAATAGACCAATGGCGTTCTGATCGCCTACTATAAATAGAGGCACAATTGGCCTCAGAGATCATTCTCGCTCAGGATGCTGGACCGAACGGACCGTTCGGCTCCAGTGGAATAAACCTCTTACAACCAACTTCGATCTTTCTCTCCGTTCACGGAACCACCCTTCCTGCCCACGCAACAATAATTATAATTTTGTAAGTGATTTTGTAAAAATCAAAAAACAAAAAAAAATAATAGTTTCTATAGTGTCATCTATATATTATTAGCAGAATCACGATTCATTTTGTAGGTAAATCCGAGTTACGATATGTTTAAAAAAAAAGGATCCGACCGACAGCTGGTTTTAGCAGATTGGTCTAACGACGTTCTTCCCGAGCCTGAGGTCGTGGGTTCGAACCCCAGTCGTGCTGGTGGTTTTTTAATTATTTTTCCTCAGCGAGCGTTATCAGCAGACAGACAGACAGACGGATTTCGGCTATTATATATATAATGGGACTCTCCTATGCAAGTGTGGAGGGTAGCCTGGAGCATTTTCAAGAATCAATAAAATTTTAAAAGCAATGTCTATATTTCTCTACTTCTGGAATGAATCAGTTGTTAAACCAGTCTTCAAAAAGGCATGGTGTCATTCACGCCTTCTTATTGGAACGATAATATAGCGGTAATGTGGCCTTACTGATTCCCTTGAAGGTTCTAGGATTTTGGGAATGATATATCATAAATGGCTTCAATTTATAACCAGCGACATTTCCACCCAACAAAAGGGTAGCACGATCTTTAAATGCTTTAAGACCGGACATGCATTTAGCTTCTTTTTGAATGTATGTTCGGTTGGGAATTTTTTTTCCAATACAGTGCGATTTCATCTACATTAAAAATTTGTTCCTGCATAGATATACATAATTTCCTTCAAGCATCGCTTCCAAATTATCCTTGAAGAGTTCTGCAGCTTTCGAATCTGCACTTGCTGTCTCTTCACAAATCTTCACATTATGGAAGATTTCACGTTTTTTAAATCTATCAAACCTGCCGGAGCTTGCATTGAAACATTGGTCATAGTTGTCACCCTCCTTCTTAAAATCTTCGAAAAGACTGCGCGCTCTAGTTTACCAAATTTACACTGTGAATAAACAATTTACCACCGTACACAAGCCAAAGGTAACTATGTAACTGCATATTGTTATTGTTTCTAAACTTACGTAGGTGACGCATCGATTGCATGATCTTCGATTTACGTCAGGGGCGTGCGTACGAGAGGTACTATGACGAAAACTGTAAAAAAAATATATTTTTTATTTTTTTTATGATTTTTTTTTTCCGTCGTAAGTGCGAATGGTCGTAAGTCGAGAAGTGACTGTATGTACATACATTAATTTATCGCCAACCACTATGTTTAGGTTTCATCGACTACGAGAAGGCGTTTGACTCAGTCAGTCAAACAGCCGTACTGGATGCCCTCCAGAAACAAGGGGTCGCACAACCGTACGTCAGTCTGCTAGCTGCCATCTATAAAAAGGCAACAGCCTCAGTTCGTCTCTTTGAAGACACGGAGCAATTCGGTATTGAGAGAGGTGTTAGGCAAGGAGACACCATTTCTCCTAAATTATTCAATGCGGTGCTGGAGGACATATTTAGGTCGCTGGAATGGCACAAAACAGGGGTTAAGATCTAAGCCATCTAAGATTCGCTGACGACATAGTTATAGTTGCATGTAACTCAGTAGATTTACAAAATAGATTAACAGAAATAAGCAACGAGAGTATGAAAGTAGGCTTAAAAATTAATTTTAATAAAACTAAAATTATGTTTAATGAATTTTACACGCAAAACGTAGTCACAGTAGATAATCATATTGTAGAGATAGTTGATAGTTATTTATACCTAGGACAATTAGTGAATATGACTGGATGTAAAGAAGAAGAAATAAAACGAAGAATGAAACTAGGATGGAGTGCTTTTGGAAGAATGAACATAGTTTTTAAATCCAACATTCCGCTATGCTTAAAAAAGAAGGCGTACGACCAATGCGTACTGCCAGTCATGACGTATGGGTGTGAAACTTGGACGCTAAATTCAAGAATGCTACGAAAGATCCAGTGCACACAGAGAAGCATGGAAAGATGTATGCTTGGCATAACAAGAAGAGATCGCAAAAGAAATGCATGGGTGAGAAGTATGACCAAAGTGGCAGATATAGCAGTACGGGTGAAAAAGTTGAAGTGGCAATGGGCTGGACACATAGCGAGAAGAATGGATGGCAGATGGACGCGAGAAGTACTGGAATGGTATCCGAGAGGATGCGAAAGAAAGCAAGGTAGACCGAGTGGAAGATGGGCTGATGAATTGAGAAGAATGTGTGGAGTCAAGTGGATGCAGATTGCTCAAGACAGACAGGAATGGAAGAGGATTGGAGAGGCCTTCATCCAGCAGTGGATGGTGAACGGCTGAAAATGATGATGATGATGACATAATTATATCAAACATCACTTTGCGTAAAATAAAAACGTACTTCGCAACGTTTGCCATAGAGTGCGCTAGTGTCTACGCGATTATGAGTATGAGAGCGCATGCGCAAAACGCATGTCAGTCGGCCGCTG
Source organism: Parapsyche elsis (assembly GCA_022651745.1). Lineage (NCBI taxonomy): Eukaryota > Metazoa > Arthropoda > Insecta > Trichoptera > Hydropsychidae > Parapsyche > Parapsyche elsis. Next base: position 4,087,636 of record JAGVSN010000005.1, on the reverse strand, counting down.
TCAAGTGAGCCGTGACGTTCTGCGTGGGGATAGTCATCGTCCTTAGGTCAATTTTTGCGCGAAAAATTGCACAGCAATGGCCAACAGCGGTAAGGTGAAACCGCGCTATCGCGACAAGAAGATGAATCCCGTGTTTCAGCTCCGAGACAACGCGACCGTCGAGGAAGAGCTGACTCCATCGATGGTCCGATCGGCCAAACGCACTGGACAACTCACCATGGCAGCCAGGGGTCTCCACAAAGGTATCCATTTTTCACACCCATTTTTACCATATGTATGAATCATCAATTCATCACCTTTGTTATGTCCCACGGTGTACACAAACACACTGTACGTACATATACATACTTCAGTATGTGGGTCGCGGATTGTTTTTATTGGCTTTGATTGGGCACACCTTATGAATTAACTAGTAACAGTGTCATCGGGTGGTTAGTGTCGCATATGCGATCGTTCCGCGGCTATTCGTTAGTGAGGTTATGTGGCGTGGGCGCTGCGCGCAACCCATACTGGGTGAACGTATGTGTACGTGCCGGGTATGCGAGCGTATCGCTGCGCTACTAAATATTGGAATTAGTATAGATAAAAGCCCAGGAATCGCCAGTACATACATATATAGTAGTAAACTCACGTCGATCAACCATATATACACGTCAAATATGCACTTCAGTTTAATGTAATATATAACTTGGTCATCATCTTTTGGTGAACATTAATATAATTATTTGAATTGGTCGTATTGAATATGAATTGAACATTACACCCGTGTAAATTTAGGTTGCGTGCTTTACCTTTCGTTTAAGTCTCCGTGTAGAAATGTGATCGTGACGGACACAGATTCCTGGGCTTTTATCTATAGTAATTCCGACATGTAGTAGCGCAGCGATCTGCCTGACGGCTGGCTGCGTCGCCTAGCCACGGTACGCTCGCATATCTGGCACGTACACATGCGCTCACTCATTCATACACACACACACACACCCACTATACGGGTTGCGCGAAGTGCTCACGCTACATAACCTCACTAACTCACACAAACGTACCATGACACGGTACGTACACATGCGCTCACTCATACACACACACACACACACACTATAGGGGTTGCGCGAAGTACTCGCGCTACATAACCCCACTAACTCACACAAACGTTCTAGCTGCGGAACGCTCGTATATCAGGGCGCGGCATGTACACATGCGCTCACCCACACACACAACATGGGTTGCTAATCACCCGACGACACTGTCAACGGGCAGTTACTAGTGTCAGTCACTGTGGACTATGGTAGCACGCATGCGTCTGATCCGGTTCAACGGACAGTCGGTCATACCAACAAACAGACTATATATCGTATATGGGTGGGTTAACAATGGTCATAAGAATTGAATGAAATGTGACGGGTAGACAAGCTGAGAGCAGACTTTTGTATATCTATTATTTAAAAGTCTGTGTTTATAACTGTGTATAATGCTGGAAATTCAAAAATCTTGTTGTATGTGTGAAAATAAATATTGATTATATTTCGGGAGTAAGCGCCAACGTTCAACGGGCAGTACACTATTTAGTTGGACAAAAAAAAGTTAAAATCGGTCTCGATAAACCGTTGAGTCTGCTTGCTGTAATGTTTATGGTGTAAATATGTAAATTGTTAAATTATTGAATATTAGAATTATGTACATGCTAAGATTTATTATGTACAACGTTGCATGTAAAATTAACAATTTTGTTGTCGGTCTAATTTGGAAATTTAATTATAGTTTAAATTAATTAATTATTCAAGTGATTGAGCATTAAAGTCTGAATTGGAGCGTTAATCAACAATTTGGTTACTTTAAAGTATGTATGTATATTCTTATTTCAATCATGCAGTTCCCGATGCGGTGTGGAAAATCAATGAAACACCGATTGAGCGAGATGTTGAAATCGATTTCAACCGATCATCTAGTGAAAAACCGTGGTGGCACAGTGAAATGATGTGCTATTTAGATTTTAGCTCGAATTCCATTAAAGAAATATCAGCTGATGCTAAAAATCTTCCTGATCTGACCACGTTAATAGTAAGTCGTCGCTTTATAATTTATTGTTTTATTTTTTTTGTTTTAATTTCGTAAAAATTTCTACGTTTCAGTTTCAAGATAATGCAATAGAATCTCTTCCGCTTGAAATTGGCGAGTTGAGTAAATTGACAAATTTTAATTTAAGTCGAAATAAGTTGGCGGTGTTGCCTAAAGAATTTTTTAAGTTGATTGAATTAAAAATTCTTAATTTATCGTACAATTCATTGGAAACTTTGGAACCTGACATAGGAGATCTGATAATGCTGAATAAATTGGTAATATATTTTCCACATTCTGTAATTTTTTTTAAATTATTTGGTGACGGTATTAATTATTTTTTGTAAAATTTATATATTAAATTTCTTTCTACAAATGAGACCATAAATTTTCAATTGAATAGAAAATGAAACTTAATTTTACTTACAAAGCTGAATTAAAAATTGACTAATTAGAAATTTCCATTTGGAGTTGGCGGATTAAAAAGTGTTAGTAATTTTAATATAACCAAAAATTTACACACATTTTAACAATATTCTAATTGTTTATTTTATGCCACATAAATGATCGTTGAATATAGTATATTATAATTCATATTTTTCAATTCCAACATATTACATAGATATACATACATACATATGTATATGTATCATACATAATGTATGTATGTATTGATGCCTTTCTTATGGGATCAGTGAGTGTATGTAGAAATATTAGTTTCTCGTATTTATGATTTTGATTAGAGTGCGCTATTTAAATAGTTTGAAACTAAGTACACTGTATATATGTGGATACAGGATCTTTCTCACAATAATTTGACTATGTTACCGTCTGGGATGGGTTATTTGGTTCGTCTAACTGAAATAGATCTCTCGCATAACAAACTAACTGAACTACCGCCCGATATTGTTAATTTGAGAGGTTAGTATTGCTTTTGTAAAATTATTTTATACGTTGTCTACTTAAAACATTTAACTACTGTCATTATTTTTGAATTTTTTCATTTACAATATTTTATTTTATGTTCGTATATTTAGCTCAAATTGTTAAATTTTATTCATATTGTACCTTAATTGGATGCCTATTTTTGCTTTTAAGTGTTGTTATTAAATTCTATTTTCTACCTTGAATAAGCTTTGAAACGTTATCATATTATTATACCGTTATTTTTTTAAGTAGTGTAAGACTACATCTACATATATGTATATGTATATAAAATATTATATTTTTTTTTTGACTGAATTCTTCAAAAATAAATATATCATATCTGTTTGTAACCGAAACTACCATTAACTCAAAATTGGACTTACACCACTTTCAAAAATAACGGCTCATATATTGATACAAAAATAGTACAAATAAAGTATGTGAATTAATATCATGAAATATAATCTAGATTTAATTAAATTGGATGTCACTCAAAATGAACTAACTGCATTGCCTCCGATGGGTGAACTGCGAAGAATGGTCACTTTGTATTGTAACCATAATAATATCGAAGAATTGCCCAATTTTTATGGTTGTTCAGCGTTGAAAGAAATACACATGGCTAACAATTTCATTAAGGTGCGTTAGTTAGGCGCTAAAGTTCGCGCTCATTTCTACGAGTTTGTGCGCAATGCAATAACGCCACACGTTTTGCTTTTGCGCACAGATACGTTCTAGTGAGCGCGAACTGCAAATACACGTTTTTATTCTGTTGAATTACTGCACATAAACATCCGTGTGTTTTTTAGGAAGTTACCGAAGATTTTTGCGAACATATCGAACATTTAAAAATCCTCAATTTGCGCGATAATAAAATTGAAAAATTACCCGAAAACATTTCACTTTTGCAACATTTGGTGAGATTTGATATAACCAACAATAATCTGTCGGCGTAAGTTTTATTTTATTAATTTCTATTTTATTTCATCGGTTGATTTTATTATATAAAGGCTTGTGTTGTTAGATTACCGAACAATTTGGGATTATTAGCTCATCTTCAGAGTCTTCAATTAGAAGGAAATAAAGTTCTCGCCTTGAGAAGGGGTTTAGTGCAAGGTGGAACTGGAAAGGTATTAAAATTTCTTCGTGACAAACTATCCCCAGAAGAATTAGATCCTGAAAATGGTTCATCTTACGAGATGAAATGGCCTGACAAGTAATTCTTAATTTTAAAGCATAAAAAAAACAGTCAATTTCACATTTGTGAATAATAATTTGATTCATAATAAATATGAATATTCCAGGTTTGCCATGCGCAAAACACAATCTTTACATCTTGCAGCTAAAGAGATAACTTCAATACCCGACGAAGTGTTTGAAGTAGCTGCATCCGAAAATATACATTCCATTGATATAGGGAAAAATAAAATTAAGGATTTTCCGATAAGGTTCTTTAGATTAAATTCAATTTGAAAATTGCATGTACTTTTTAAATTTTAACGCATGTCCATTTTTGTTTTATTTCAAGTGTGAATTCATATGCTTGTTGGGAAATTATGCTCTCATTTTTTTAACAGGTCACACATTTTTAAATTTTAACGCATGTCCATTTTTGTTTTATTTCAAGTGTGAATTCATATGCTTGTTGGGAAATTATGCTCTCATTTTTTAACAGGTCACACATTTTTACATGTGCATGTTCTCACAGGATTTGTATTATTTTAGGGTATACATATTTGATTAATGGCATTTGAACAAAAATTACTTAGTAGAAATATTGCAGGGAGAAAAAGTACTTTTGCTTAAAATTTGTCATCCGTTGGTGTGTTCCATTTTCTTTACACAAAACATAAATAAAAACCATTTAGTTATCACTGTTGTTTGTGTATTTTTTAAATCACCTAGTTGGTGTGCTGGTTATCGAAATTAGTTAATCAATTATTATTGTTTCATTTTTAAAATACTATTTTTAATTTTTAGCATTACCAAAGTTTTCGATTCTCTCACACAATTGGTGTTGTGTTGTAATCATTTGACGTCAATTCCTAGAGAACTATCAGAATGTACAAAATTGCAATTTTTGGAATTAAGTAAAAACCAAATCTCAGACTTGCCCATTGAATTAGGAGATCTGAAACATTTACGGGAAATTGTCATATCCTATAATAGGTAATTCAAATGACTAAATTTCCTATGTAATGTACTGATGTATTCTCTTCCATAAAATAACTTAAATATGAATTACCAAATCTGAAAAGAAATCACTTTAATCTGAGAGCTCTTAACGTAAATTCATTTAATTCAATATTAATTGAAATAAATTGCAGATTTACGAAAATTCCTCGATGTGTTTACGAAATGACCAACTTAGAAATACTCTTGGCTGCTGAAAATCAAATTACTGAAATTAATGTTTCATCAGATGCGCTAGCAAAACTGAAATTTCTGACCGTCTTTGACTTGTCCAATAACAGCATAGTATCTGTGCCACCAGAATTGGGGAATTTCACACAGCTAAGGTAGGTCTATTGATTTTGCTTTTATTTATAATTTTTTTCTGTATAAGTATGCCAAATTAAGAAAAACTTTTATTTAAAGATCGTTGGAAATTTTTGGCAACCCGTTCAAACAACCTCGTCATGCTATCCTCGAAAAAGGTACACTTTCTGTTCTATCATATCTTCGCGATAGAATACCAACTTGAAATCAAAACTCGACAGCATAATCTCTTGTCTAATCCTGTTATGCCCATAAGGTTAATTTATTTATCTATTTTTTATTTTGGATTTCCTCAGTTTTTAAAATTATATTTGATTATCAATCTAAATTGACATACATGTGACGCATGAAGTTCAATTTAAAATTATTTTAATGGAGATTTGAAATATTTCGGGCGTATTTGGATTAGTTATTTATTAACCAAGGAAATATTTATAAAATTTTGAACTACATATTATATCTATGTACGTACATATGTATGTACATATGTAGATATGTATGTATGTATGTCTTACATTTATTTATTTTTATTAAAGTTACTTAACTGTCCTATTTCACTGTTTGATAATTTAAAGTGAGTCTTATTTAATAATCTCATTTTTTTGCTGTGTTTGTCCAATTTTGAAATTATTGATATTGAAAGTACAAAAATTTCATTATTTATTGAAAAGTTACCATTTTACCTGATTTTTATTCTACTCTAATATATTTTAATTTCTTGCCTAAATGTATTCAAAATTATACATAATTATTATGTAAAATTAAATGATATTATTTTTACTTTATACGTAGTATGATAAAGCGTTGTTTTTATATACATACATATCACATTCAAATCAAGAAAAACTAATGTGCAATTTTAATTTTGTTATCCTCTCCATAAGTAAACCATAAAAAAATTTTACTCTAGTCAAAAATAGTCAAGTATTTTTGTTGCTATAATTAATTATGTTTTTATTTCAAAGAAATTTTAACAAATCTAATAAATTGTATAGGTGTATATTTTTTTATATTAATCGTATATGCAATGTATGTGTGTATGTATTTGTGTATGTATATTTATAAAAAAATATATTTTATATATGTATGTGCCAGATCAGCTTATTAAAAGTGTCATGATGAATCAGTATTAAATACTTTGTTTTATATTTATACAATTGGTTGTGAGTATTGAAAGTGATTACTATATATTTAATCAATTTACTCCCATTTTCAACTGTGTTGATATTTAAATGTAAAATTCAGCTTGTCAATAATTTATTTTTAAGTCAAAATTGTATATATTTTACGATAAATTTAAAACATACGAAGTATTAAAACAAAAATTCATTTTATTTATAAGCCCTTCCCATGCACTGTTTTCATTTTTAGTTTTTTGACCAATTAATTATATTTCTGATTCTTCACATGCACATTTGTGATTCATTGTATTTTTAAAAATACTAATGTTGACCGATGATATTTGTTTTTATGTAAAACTAGAGAATAAACTTTCGAAATTGATTATGGATTTTTTTCCCCTTTGAATGTTTGTCCAACACATTTCACATTTTGATCGCTATATTTATGTATTTGAAGAGTGCTTTACACACGTCTTATTGTTTACGAAACAACTGTAAAACTTGGTTTGAAATGAAACGAGTGGGCAAATTCGCCCTTAACATAATAAAAAATTCGGGTGTGGCCAACCCATAACTTTATCCATATATTTGAGGAATACAAAGATTAACGAAATATTTTTTTTAAATACGTAAGTAAATAAAACGCATGCACACCACCACACCAACCAACATACATACATATCATGAAATCACCGTGTTGAGTGCGCGCGCGTATGTAAAATGCGATCTTTGGCATATATTCAAATAGGAAAAACTGCCACTTCCGGTAGTCAGATGTTAACTAAAATCACAATATCTCTTACAGCTAACGTGAAAACTATAGATATGAAATTTCGACTTGATCGCCGGTGCAGTTTCTGAAATATTCTGTGGTAAACTTTTCGACAAAAAAAAAACCCTACTTCCGGTTGACAGGTTTCAATGATTTTATTTTTCGTAACTAGCAATTTTTCTTAGGAGTATAACATTACAATATTGTGACGATACTACATATTTAAAAGGCCGAAAAAAATAAAAAAACAAATCGTTCAAGAGTAAACTGCCATTTCTGCAAGAGGGATTTTGACCAAAATCACAGTATCTCTTACGGCTAACGTGAAAACTATAAATATGAAATTTCGACAAAATCGCCGGTGCCGTTTCGAAATATGATTTTTTTTACAGAATTTTTGAATTTTCTTCTGATACTTCCGGTTGACTGATGTTGACCAAATTCTTTATGGCTCTTACACCTTGCGTGAAAATAATAGATATGAAATTTCAGCTTGATAGACTTGATAGTTTCGGAGAAAACACACAGACATACACACACACACATAGTACACAGACATACACACATTTTCCAGAAATCATGAAAACGTGATCAGGGGATGATACTTGATCCAAATCCGTCAAAATCTCGATGTCGAATTTTCGCACGATTACAATACTTTATCCGATTAGGATCCTGTGGAAATGTAATTTTCCTAATATATTCACGTCATGTGTTAAAATTTACCCGTGTCATACGCATTTCGTAAAGCAAATTTCTTTTATTTTTTTAAACTCATAATTTTATGATTCTAAACGACTTTGGATATGTCATCGTTTATTTATTAGTTTCAATTTGGTTAAAAAAATAATTAGCGGTCATCACAATCAAATGAAAACGACCGTGAGAAAATACGTTCCGACAATTTTATCGAATTTTAGAATATATATTTTTTAATAGATGAAACCTTTCTTGCGGCTGTCAGTAAGAGTTGAGAACACGGTGATGTAAAAAGAGGACATTTTCCAATTTAGCTGTAACTTCCATCGATTCCATCTACAAAATAATGAAATTGTTCGTTAAATTTCGCCAATGTTAGAATTAAAGTACGCACTCGGCGACTGAGAACACACTACGTATGTACATACATACATATAAAAGATTTTATCTTCACAAATATTTTGCCGATCGTCTCATCAATTTTAATTAAAAGCGGAACACTGAGAGAGCACTTCTTCCGCTCGTAAGTCTTTCTCGAACTTATAATAGATAATTTATAATGACCCGAATATGTATGAATGAGGTGACCCTCTTCTCGAGTGCTCTCATAAAAATAATTGGGCTAACTTGCGAATGTTTCCTTTGGTACTTTTAAATGTTTCATTTATCAAATGATGCTAATTATTATTTCTTTTACATTACAATAAAAGTTGAGGTAAACTACGAATTGGCTGAAAATTGGTAATACAGGTAAAAAAATTCGGGTATAGCCAACCCATGACTTTATCCATATATTTGAGGAATACAAAGAGTAACGAAATTAATTTTTTAAGTACGTAAGTAAATAAAACGCATACACCACCACCACACCAATCAAAATACATACATATGTATGTACATATCATGAAATTACTGTGTTGAGTGCGCGCGCGTATATAAAATACGATCTTCGGCATATATTCAAATAAGAAAAACTACCACTTCCGATCGGCGGATTTTAATCAAAACCTTATCAACTCTTAAATTTTATATGATAATTATAAATATAAATTTTCGACTTGATCAATAGGGCAGTTTCTGAAATATTCTGTGGTAAACTTTTCGACAAAAAAAAAAAAAACCCTACTTCCGGTTGACTGATTTTAATGATTTATTTTTTTTCGTAACTAGCAATTTTACTCAGGAGTACAACATTATAATATTGTGACGATAGTACATATTTAAAAGGCCGAAAAAAATAAAAAACAAAAAATCGTTCAAGAGTAAACTGCCATTTCCGGTAGTCAGAAGTTGACTAAAATCACAGTATCTCTTAAGGCTAATGTGAAAACTATAGATATGAAATTTGGAAATTCCCGGTGCGGTTTCGGAAAATTCCAACAAAAAAAAAAAACTACTTCCGGTGCAGTTTCGAAATATGATTTTTCACCGATTTTTGAATTTTCTGCAAAAGGTCGAAAAAAAAAAACCCTACTTCCGGTTGAATGATGTTGACCAAATTCCTTATGGCTTTTAAACTTTACGTGAAAATAATAGATATGAAATTTCAGTTTGATAGACTTGATAGTTTCGGAGAAAACACACAGACATACACACACACACATAGTACACAGACATACAGACATACAGACATTTTTTTAGAAATCATGAAAACGTGATCTGGGGATGATACTCGATACAAATCAGTCAAAATCTCGAGGTCGAATTTTCGCACGATCACAATACTTTATCCGATTAGGATAAAGTAAAAAATGTCATAATAAAATACACCATATCTTAAACGACTAAGTAAAATTCGATACTTTTTGTATGTAATTTGAATATTATTAAAATTTAAAGGAAGCCATTATTCATGTTAAACTCGAGGATATTGTTAATTTCATACATTAGTGGACACTTATCGTATTTCCTTTGCAGCGAGTTTCCTAACATCCATCATCAATATTGTCGTAATACGGATGACCCACATCGTATTCATAGTGCATACCCATCCAACAGTCGTTTAATCACGAGAAACAACACGAAATGTGCATAATCGTAGTCGGCATGAAAATAGGTAACCTAAAGTTACATAATTCAACGAATGAATAATTATCACAATAAAATTGTGTATCACCAAAGAGCCGTTTTGAATTTATTTGTAAATATATATATGTATCTTAAGAGACAAAATAAAATTCTAAGTTAAAACAAACTGCCAGAGAATTTTCATACATTTTCCGGATGTAAAATGGTAATGGGTGAAAGGTGAACTAAACTTGTTATAATTCAAGCGAAAGAATCCTCAATCACGCGCCCCGCGAAGATTTAAGATAAATTTAACAAACGACAATGTAGATAACAACGTATTTAAAGTTACCTACCGTTATCCCGGAGAGCCTTAAATTAAATACTCCTTTTTCTCATTTTCCCGTTGTCCGTCTCGATACTTTTGCCGGTGGACAACTTTAATTAAAAGCGAACAGCGAAATCGTTGTTCGGAACATACATACATACACATACAAATATATAACTGGAATTGTATAGGTACATATGTATATAAAAAATGGATAAAATATTGACTAAAATACATTCCACGGGTTGCTAAATGTATTATCTATTACAGAGTAGGTGCATGAAATACCTATAATGTTAGATATACATATGTATGTATGTAGGTTTTCCGCGTTAAAAGAGGTGCTTCAGGATCGATTCGTTTTAAATTAATTGTGAAATTCGATAACGCTTCAAACCTCTAGCTAAATTATGTTTTGTTCGAAGCTAATTGATTTCGGTGCCCTTACAAGTATGTTTACCGCCGCAAATCTCGTTATTGATAAATTTTGCTTTACATTGTACATATTCCACGTAAAGCAAAATAGCGAAATCAGTAATTTGTTCAATGTTCATTTTTTGTTCAATTTTGTTCAATGTTCGATCATAATACTTTATCCTAATCGGATAAAGTATTGTGATCGTGAGAAAATTCGACCTCGAGATTTTGACTGATTTGGATAAAGTATTATCCCCTGATCACGTTTTCATGATTTCTGGAAATTGTCTGTATGGCTGTGTGTCTGTGTACTTATACATATGTGTGTTTTCTCCGAAACTATCAAGTCTATCAAGCTGAAATTTCATATCTATTATTTTCACGTAAGTTGTTTTGGTCAACATCAGTCAACCGGAAGTAGGGTTTTTTTCTTGTAGAAAATTCTAAAATTCTTTTACCACAGAATATTTCCGAAACGGCACTGGCGATTTTGCCAAAATTCATATCTATAGTTTTCACATTAGCCGTAAGAGATACGGTGATTTTGGTCAAAATCCCTCTTGCAGAAATGGCAGTTTACTCTTGAACGATTTGTTGTTTTTTTTTTTTTTTTTCGCCCTTTTAAATATGTAGTATCGTCACAATATTGTAATGTTGTACTTCTGAGAGAAATTGCTAGTTACGAAAAATTAAATCATTAAAATCAGTCAACCGGAAGTAGGGTTTTTTTTTTGTCGAAAAGTTTACCACAGAATATTTCAGAAACTGCACCGGTGATCAAGTCGAAATTTCATATCTATAGTTTTTACGTTAGCTGTAAGAGATACTATGATTTTGGTCAACATCTGACGACCGGAAGTGGCAGTTTTTCCTATTTGAATATACGCCGAAGATCGTATTTTACATACGCGCGCGCACTCAACAGTGATTTCATGATATATATGTATGTATGTACGTATGTATGTTGGTTGGTGTGATGGTGTGCATGCGTTTTATTTACTTACGTACTTGAAAAATTAATTTCGTTACTCTTTGTATTCCTCAAATATATGGATAAAGTCATGGGTTGGCCACACCCGAATATTTTCAAAATATGTTCATACTGGACATGTTTTAATTTGTGAAATACATATTATTTATTATCGGGCAAATTAGAATAAAATTATTCAAATAATAAATGATGATGGATAATAAATAAACTTAAAGTGTATGTAAGTATTTAAACGATATTGCTAGTTTAGGAATAAAAGTAAGTATCGAATTAATTTCACATTGTAACCGAACAATACTCGGTACAATAATAATTAGTATACGAAATAAAACAACACGTAACTGCGATTTTGTGACGCATTTAGATGTGCATCGCAACAACGTATCAGTGAAGGTTGAAAAGTGGAATTTATTAAAACGTGCACCACCACGTGCAAAAATAATTTTCCATAGTTGAATTAATATTTTTAGATTAATTGTATAATTGTATTTTAAACCATTTAAATATCATTTTTCTTTCAAATGTGGCTTTAGTTGTTTATTCAAAATAGTGCTTTGAATTTGGAAAGTTCTGTTTTTAACAATTCAATGGTTCAAAGTGGGATTCGCGAAAGAATAGAAATGTTTTAACAGATGTTTAGAATGATCCAGTTTCAAAATACAAATATGTTTGAACAACTTTAACAAATGCAACGAAAGCTTTGATGCTTTACTTTCACGCGTCGATTTTACACCTGACACGTGTCGAAACGTACCAAATGGAATTTCTCAATAGAAATAGGCACCCAAGATTCATTTATATTCATTTATAGATTCAATAGATTCAATATCAAGATTCATTTATATTCAGATTCATTTTTATTTATATAAATTCTGTCTGTCCACCAACCATTACTCAGCATTTTCGATTCCTTCTTTCCTTTCCAGAAGACAATAGGAAACCACTAAAAACTATCTTCGAACAGCATAGCATCCTAACTTTGTTTATATGGCGGCGAGAATATGCTTAGGGCGTATCTATCATGTCAAATCCGCAAAAAATTTCACTCAGGGACCTTCGTTTTTATATAAAATTACTACTTTTTCGAGAAAAAATTGCATATGTATGACGACATCCGGCCTCAAATGTTCAGACAATACACTATCGTCGACATAAACAACGATGCGTGTACAGAGGCATTTGACGTGTTGCCGTCCATAAGACAACACCTGTCCGTTTGCAATGGTCCTACAGAACCCGTTATGCAGGCCTTTGTGGGGTCACCGAGACCCCAGGGTTCCGCAGATTTTGTGAGATTCCGGGGTTGGGCTACTTTTCGGTGACCCAATTGTACAAACGTATCTAGAATCAGTGAGTTGGTACTGTCGGTCCTCGGATGCGCCAATCGATCAATAGTGCACGTGTGCTTGGACAATGTTTGCCGTGTGCAAACACACCTATCTACTAGGCTAGGTATGAGTATTTGTGGATCTTATGTCCTTTCAACTCTCCGGACACGATTTTGTTCCATGTGTGATTTTAGCTGTGCAAATTTGCGGTGCTACTTGCATTTGATGAGTGATATAGCTCTCAGCGTGTGTGGTTGTGTGGAACAATCTCTGTGCTATATCATGATGGTTAGTCTTCAACGTATTAGTTTGTTTGTTCACATGTTTACTATAGGTATGTATATTTCATACACTCAGAAATTTAACTGTGTAGTGAATATTAGGTATATTGCCACAGTCTTTCCCTCGAAAAACGAATTTTGAAAGTTATTACTTTTCATTTTAAGACGCAATAATAAGATTAAATTTATAGATATTTTAAATATAATCAATATGTTCCGTTGTTTACATCAAAGCAATGGCACGTGTACCTAATGCTAAATCATGATTTTTTGTCAAAAGCAATATACATACATATGTAGTTATGTATTTAATTTTGAATAAAAATACTCCTACTTCAACCCAATTATAAATTGAATGGTGTATATGTAGGTATACACATACAAAAAAATAATAATTAACATGTGGCTTAAAAAACAAACAAATTCAACGTTAACCTCAGTTTTCTTCCGTGGAAAATTCGTATAGTTGGTCAAGGCTACGTAATACGTACAGATACCACAGTGCCTTCTTGCAAAACTATCGATAAGAAGACTGTGAAAAAATGTTATATGCAAAAGCGTTTGCTTGTATCGTTGGGCCAATGCTAATTAAACTGATAAATTATTCATAACAACTATCTATGACTAATTATGAGAAATTCTTCGAATCGATTGTATTGTAAGCGAATGTGTGCATACGCAGCGTTTCGCACTCGTTAGAAATTTCGTAACGAAAATCCAGTTTTATTTTTTTGAAAAAGGATATTGATTCCTCTAGTCGTTAATTATTATTTTCACAAGGGGCGACCGGATTTTTAGGAGAGATTTCATTCTCTTTTACTTTATTTTTCACGCCTCTAGGAAAAAGCGATCCGCCAAGCTGCGAAGTGACACATTTTTGTTTTCCATTTTAATATTCGCCAGTTGATACCGCGCCACGCCTGGAGATGACAAAAAAACTTTATTTCGTCGCTGTGCTATTGCTGGGTGCCTTTATTTCCACATCGGGTAAGTCCCACAAGTTTCCACTACTACTTTTTTCCTTTTCTTTTCTTTTCTGTGTCAACGAAATAAGTCGCGATCGGGAATGGCGGCTTTTGTGAAGTTTGATCGTATCGATACGGCTTACAAGCTAAATCATTGTTGAAGAACTTGTGAGAATAGCTGCAAAATGTAACCGAAGCAAATACTATATAAAAGTATGAAATTGTATAAATGAGATGTCTTAAAAATGCAACAATAAAATATATGTGTGCTTATCCTGGAAAGTATAAACGAGCACCAATTAAAACAATAAAGTGAGAATTTATCGGAAAATTTGACCTCAAACTACGTTTCATATACATATTTAAGAGGAGACATTATCAATGAGTAATCTGCCTTACGAGGACTTTTTCGTCAAACAAACGTAAAAATACTGCCGTGAAATTGCATAACGAAACTTTTAAATACAAATATCAAACCGCATCCTTAAAAACCATTGTATTCATTGATGACATTATACTGTTACGGTGCATTATTACATTAGATGACATTGCTGTGTTGCACAGTAAAAAAATGACCTTGGTGCAAATTGGCATAATAGCAAAAGCAAAACTGTTAATACAATCGTAACTAATTTAAATATAAGCATTATCTTTTCCTAGTACGTTTTGAGCGCTTTTCATTTTTGTTATCTGCTGTCACGTGTCGTATATGTATGTACATATGTATGTAGTTATGTGCCTATAAAATTGTACTCCGATTGTACGTACAGGTATTGTATCGCCATTTTTAGGCCAATCGATAGTACTTTTGTTGTGGACGTTTTTGGTTATATTTACAGGATGGAGTTTCTTTTTTTAAAACGGCTTATTGTGACGGTGGCACACAACGACAAAGACGTGGGAACATTTTAGCCATAATGGCGTATCATGGGTTCGATCGCAAGTGACCAAGTTCTGTGTGCATTCATTAGTGAACACAACACCGTTCACGGCTATTGAGTTCGTTCAAGGCTGTTGGAAAATCGCTACACAAACCTTATTGTTGCCATATAATCATCGACCATTGTTATAATTATAATATGATTAATCTGATTACGTTCGTTGCAACTCTTCTACCGGTTGTTCTTGAACGCTAATTAAACCTCCAAGTCGTCAATGTCGTGAAAATATCACCATCTGATTCCAAAACTTAAACATTTGGTATCAATGTGATTTTTTAATAAAATGATTGAAAGGTATACTGTACTATAGAGAAGCAATGTATGTATTTTGACGTATTGAAGTTTGCTTCCATAAAAATTAGCTGTCAATTCAAGCGGTAAATTTGATATTGATTTTTTATATAATCGCATTTATAATAAATGTTGTTACGAGTTTGCACTGCTGATGAAATATCCAAATCATGCATCACTTCATTATGCATATGGATGAACGCTGTCAAATTTGTTTGTTAATTAACTAATCGGATCATTGACATACATACATATGTACATATGTAGGTACATTAGGGTGGAGCGACGATGTATGGAACTTTTTTTTTTGGGATATTCGTTTTGAAATAGTTATAAAAAGTTGCCTCTACATCATACCTCTTCTGTCTAAAAAAATTTGCTTAGTTAAAAAAGTTTTTCTGGTCTCTACCACCACTTTTATCTTAATACTTTTTTTACTTGTATGAAAATTTCCAATTGATTGTTTCCAATCTCTATAAATAGCAATTTTAATTGGAAAATTAGTATTTATTTTTACTATACATACTTACTTTACTCGTACTATATACATACTTTTGTGTTATCTAAAATTTTGTATTCTGGGTTCAGATTTCGAAATTAATAGGCAAATTTTCATTTTTCGCCTTCAAATAGATGCTTTAAGACATATTCACAGTTTTTTTTTCAGTATTTTTACGAGAATACAGATGATACAACGAAACTTTTGGTAGGTATTACAATGCCGATTTTTAATTTTGTCAATGTCACTCCACCCTAATGTTCGTATGTACATACATACATACATACATCGATGATGCATTATTTATGTCGTCGTCGTAGTTTGTATGTTTTAATATTTTCTAGTCAAGTTTGTCAGCATCGGATTTATACGGTTGATTAATTTATTATTCATCGGATCTTAGAAGTTTGTCGTTCTCGGGTGAATCGGTATATGCCATACGTCGACAGCTTCTTCAGGTGCGATCGGAGCAGGTGGGGTGCTGGTCGAGCGGTTTTCCACTCTTGGCAGATTGGAGTTTCCCCCGATTTTAATTAAATCGAGATATGCAAATCGGAAATTGGCGCCAAAGCTCCGAAGCGTTCAGCCAAAACGAATGCACTTCCGCGCTGGCTGCAGTCGATCAAGGGTCCAAAGCTCTTATCGGCGAAAGCTCCGATGGTGGATAACGATAACACGCAAATTGGATCGCATACTATGTACTTGCAACTCCGCAGTGGAGGATTTCATTAAATTCGAGTAAAGTATAATAGTTATAAATAAACATCAATTGTGATATTATACATAGTCGTCTTTTTTATATATGTAAACCTTGATAGAGTTGTTTTATGTGCATACTACAAACAAAAACAATTTACCTATACATATGCATAGTTAAAAAAAATACACTACATACTATTATTGTAAATTTTATTTATCTTATACATTAAAATGCAAATTGATTTAAAACTGTTTTGCTATCGAGGTGATATGTAAAACTATTATATATGTAGGTACATACATATGTATGATGATTTATTACAGTATGTCGATAAAGCAAACATCGCATGAATAATAAAATGTGATTCATTACGTTCAAGTGCATAACGCGTGGAAATTATTAGTCGTATTTTGCTAGGGTTAAGGTTACCGTTATTAGGTCGCAAATTTATAACATTACACATGTAGTTTGGCTTTATTTGCTTAGTGGGCGTGGTAGGGCTATTAAAATCATTTTATTTCATATATGGGCGCTATTTTAAAAACGAATAGACATTTTTAATGGTAACAGAAGACATGTATGAATTCTGCACAATTAAGCGTTAAATCTTTGACCCTTCATACTTTCAGTATATTAAATTTTAATACTGATTAAAATTCCACATACACATCCCAACGTTACGGAATGAGCTGACGAATATGTTCGGGTTCAGTGTGGGTTATCTGTTATGCATAATATGTGGGTCGACGTTGTAAAAACGAAAGGGAAATTTTCCGCCAGCATTAGACGTTATCTATTCGGAACTCAATGGGTTAATGGCTCGCACGTAGCGTACATACTCCGACCATTTATTGCTTTTGTCACTTACTCTCGCAGCACAATGTCCTCTTCAGCATAGTTTTCTTTTTACAGACGGTGAACTTTTATGTCCGTCACACGAGCAGGCCACGTTCGAGAAGATGATCGGGGTGAGGCCTGCCCAGTCGTCGTTTTTTTCCAATTCTATATTCTCGTTCAGATACGGAGAAACGCCCAGCATGGACTGGTTGACTTTGGAATGTGTGAAAACTTGCAAGATGAACCGCGATTGCTATACCGTAGTTGTTCTGTATCAGGCCATGGAGTGCTACGGACTTTCTCGAACTGATATCAAATCTTTAACCGTAGATAATGACGCTAGTTTATATGTCAAAATTTGTATGCAAGGTAAGATTCTTTTTCAATGATCGAATTTTATATTGAAAAAAATTGATTTTGAAGTTAGTATCCAATTTTAGTACCCAATGCCTGTCGTTTGAAGTTGTGGACAGTGGAAAGCTCAGTAGGGTATCATTTATTAAACAGGGATGAGTCGAGGATCGTGAATAACATAACGGCAGAGGAGTGCTCTCGTATTTTGACTCAGACTTTGGATGGAGTTCAGATTGGATCATCTCAATTTTTGCTGCCACACAAGAACATCAGCAGCTACACTTTTGATGGAAATGATATTGAAAATATTCCGTCGGCAAAAGGGAGATGCGCCCTGAGCGTTGAAAATAAATTTACACAACCCGAGTCGTACAGAGTAGCAAACAGCGACACTGTCTACAAAGAGAACCAATGCCTAGAACATTGTTGGTTTTCGAATTTTTTTATTATTATTTTACATTTGAATGATTTAACATGGCTTTACACTAAAAAAATTGCTTATTATTTTTTATAGTTTCTAAGGAAATTGACAGGTGCTCGTACGAAGAGTACTACAATCAAACATTGAAACACTATGATATGATACTACACGATATATCAACATCGGAGGTGATCATATGCATATGTATTCACTACGAATCAAATTTTCGCGTTCGCAATTAACATATGGAATTGTTTCAGTGCAAAATCCGATGTTCGAACGAGCGCCAATTCAACTGTAGAGGATTCACGACCATACCGTACGATACCAGACAATATCACCAATCGGGAACGTCCCACGATCACGATTCGGACTCTAAAATATGCCTCCTGCACAGCGAGGATATTCTGAGCTTGGGCTCGTGGCTTTTGACTAAAAGGGTCAACGCTATATATTACAGGAGGGTCGTGTGCCTGAACGGTATTTTATATATTTTTTGCAATTTGTTTCACATTGTTCGGTAATTACTAGGTGGAGTCCGTTGATGAAGTATAAATCACCGTGTGACATCATCGTCGTTTATTTGTATATACTATTTAGTGATCTGACCATAGTTAATTAGTTTCGATGTGTCATCCTTTTGATTTAATTCACGTGTCCTTCCATTTTTTTTTTTTGAGATTTAACGACTCATATAATGGACAGTTGGACACTCGAATTAAATACATCGAACGTACCAAAACACCGACAGGTACATATGTATATCAAAGTCTAAAATCGCGCGCCGCACTTTCAGAGCCAGCATCGCCTAACAGATGCGTTTAATATCTGACGAATTTATCAGGCGCCATTTGGGTAGCCGTCGAAGGTTCAAGAGAAAAGCTTGAAACGACAAAAGGTGCGTTTCAATTTTTGAAATGAGCGGCCGACCGAGCGCCAAATAAATAGGGCGCCTCAAATTTTAATTAGTCGAGGCGCCATCGGGCGCCGCTTTGCATATCAAGCGGCGTCGTTTTTGAAGAACAACTAAGCAAATAATATTTCAATAGCTTTCTTCGCGTAAAACGCAGGCTATTAATTCAAGTGTTGTGCGCCATAATATCCGACCCGAATAATATCCGTGTTCTGTATACAAAACGCTTACGAAATATTACATTTCATTATATTTGAAAAGTGTCGGATTCTAGGGAACAATGCGCAATGGACTTTGACCGCAAAATATCGTTTCAAATGCTGTGGAAAGCAATGTTTGAAAGCAATGTAGACAATAGTTACAGTAAACTTTTAACTACAACATTAGAAGCGATGCGTTCCATCTGTACGCTGTTGTGTAATTGCATTACATCGGATTGCTCTTGTAAAAGTAGCCATCAGAAAACGTCCCTTACCGTTTCGTCCTCCAGTTATGAAATATGGACGAACAATGGCTCGGTCTTGATACAAAACCCGTTTACATTTTTCATGAGAGAAGGGTAGGTATCTTTTTGGCCTCGCAAGTGAGATACGTCAGCCATATTCGGCAATCGCCATCGGTGTCACATTATCCATATATCAACGGTAGGTGTTGACATTCAAAAATGGGGTCAGACCGCTCGTTCGACACATTATAGCCATCTGATGATAGCCCTTCTTACGTATGCGCATATCTAAACTTTAGGTACCAGTGAAAAATCGCTCCTTTGAAGATACGTTTCCTTCGAATAGCTTCGAGGAGGGTATTAACCCTCCAGGATGGCAACTCACTGTAAATTTAAGGCTAAAGATCTGACGAAGTACCATTAAAATGTATAAACCATTTATAGAAAATTTTAGTTTATCGACTTTGCTAAATATGTGACTTTTGGTAAACTTACGCGCTTAAAATATCGACTGATCCAAAGTACAAGTTTTCCAACTGTACGAGTATGTATGTATGTATATACATATGTATGAATTTGCGTGTTGGTTACATCAGTTTTTTTTCAGTAACCGTTGAATGCACGACAAGCACCATGACAGTGACGTATTGGCCAAGATCAGATTTCCGCGGTCGTTTATACGTAAGCGGCTATTCAGAAACTTGCTCAACGACTGGTCAGGGTAAAAACAACCCCACTAGACTGGTCGTGCCATTCCAAGGTACAGCTTGTGGAATCAATCAAGCTTACGCTCTGGCCGACGACAGAGAAAAAAAGGAAAACAGGTAAAGCACTCAATGTGCTTTTGGAATAAATAAACACTGTTATTTTTTTTAGAATAGTATATAAATTTAAATCCTATTACTGAGGCATTCTTCGTGATCTTGTATCTATATTTTTTTTTATCTTGACGAGAAATTTAAATGGGCCCTAAAGTAGCTTTAATGGGGGCAAAATAAACATTCGAGTTGTGCAGACGCTTTTCCATTAGGCGAATAGTGTTCGAATCATTAAAAGTGGAAGCTTTCTAGACCGCGATTATTTCTCGAATTTATTACGGAGCATTAAAACTATTAGATGAAATTGTTTTCGTGCGGTTTCGTTTAATTCTGATACCATTCAGTCCATTTAAATTGTTAATTTGTATAAGTGATCATGAAGTTTGCGTCTAGACAGATTTGTACAGGCGCTCATAATCGATATTTTGGTAACATAAATACAATTAAACATTAATGAATAACTAATAGAGTCAATTTAAATTTATTCATCGAAACTTGAATAGGCTTTGTTTTTGTTTCCATATAATAACGCAAATTCTATAAGTTTCATAACTATTTCATATTCCATAGACCTTTGAGTAATTGAAATACATTATTTTCGAAATACCGACTCAAACAAATTATCTAGTTGCGTGTAACCACTTCAATATTTTCTTTCTCATGATGATATTCTATCACCATCTTATACAAAGAAAAGATTTCAAATGAATGTATTTTCCGGATTGGAAACGATCGTCCTCTGGAAAACGGTATAATGGTAAAGAATGAAGACATATGAAACGTTCGTGCTTTCCCTCGGGCTTTTTCTTTGCTCTTCTGTCAGAAAAGTCAATTTGTACTATATATTTTATATTATGTACGCGCTATATATTTTTTTTCACCGTTACGATCTCTTTAAAGGACATTGATGTATACCATGCTTGTGGTGCAGAATAACCCCATAATTCAAGCCCAAGGAGATCGATTCGTTCGAGTCGGATGCGTGGCAGCACCTGCTTTCAATTTAACACTCGGAACTACCATCAATGTCGGGAATGAAAGGTTTATTTTTGTTGAAAATAGTAATCAGACCGTTAAACTTGCGTACTTGAGCAGCGTTTAATTTTCGGACCTTGTTTCAGCGAAGATCAAGTGAACGATGGTAATTTTAATGGCTATTCATCGATACCCGCCTCCTCCATTATAAACACAACGGAAACTTCCCGTTTGCCCAAAGTTAAAATGTACATAATCAACGAACCCGACGAGTACGAACAAGTTGCACAAATAAACTCTGGAGCAGTATCTTTAGGCGATACCATAGAACTAAGAATAGAAACAGACTCATCCAGTACAGGTAAGTCTAATTAGCATTTTAATTAGACTAGCGATTCAACGATTTTCATTAATTTAGGTCTTATAGGTGATGCCGATATTCACGCCTACCATTTGGTCGCATCGTCTCAACTTGGTGATAGTTCAGTGTTGCTGTTGGACGGACGGGGATGTCCTACAGGACAGGTAGATTTTCCGGCATTGAGGAGGACCAAAACTAAAGGATCGATCAGACTGGCGTCTCGCTTCAAGGCATTTCGATTTCCGAACTCGCACGTGGTAAAATTCAGCGTCATGGTGCAATACTGCACCGGATCATGTCCACCGGTAAGTAAAACACTCTCAATAAATATATTTCGTAGTGTTTTTTTATTTTTTTTAATTAGAATATTACCTACCTGTATTGCACATATCTATTCATAATACAATTTACGTATTATGTACATAGGTACAAAAAGTTTCGACCTTTTCACGTCATTCTATCTGAGGATATTTCTGATACAATTAACGTTCATATATTATATTTTATAATTAAATTATTTAAATACGCTTAAAATAAATAATTATTTTAAATATGTATGTAAAAAATAATAAAAAAAATTAATTAAATCTTAAATTAAAAATTTTCATAATTTTCAATAGATGTCAATAGTAAAATTTTCCATTGTGGTTTTCGTCATTGGTTCACCTGTTGTTCATTTACATATGAATTTTTGTATATCGTAAAAAAAACCAACCCAATATTTTAGAATTGTTTGAATTTAGTGAGCATGTGAAATTTATATCAAAATATATGAAAAATGGGGAAATGCAATGCGATGCATTGATTAAATATTATTATTATTATTTTATGTTTCATCTACGTTGCTGTGCTGTTAATTAATTGAAACGCTACGCTAATTGAAATGCTACGAGTTCTGTTAATTAATTGAAACGCGTTTTATATCATTCGTCTGCAAGATGATGTACCACTTTATTTATGTGAGTTTTTTCGCAAACTTACGTCCGTTGCATTTCCCAAGTGATGAAAAATGTAGTATGTATTTCGAAGCAATGGTTCCGGCGTCTTGATTGCACCGCGGGACGCAAGAAAAATCTTTTGTTTCACGAACAGTGAATTAGTCGCGTGTTTATGTATTCAGCGTCGTTTTCGCGATGTTCAGCGTTTTTCAGCGAGAAAGTTGGCCGGTCGACGTAAATGGCCGAGAGTGCTCCACCAGTTTTCCGGAAGTTTGCCGTGAATTGTCGGCGAATCAGCTTCCGCACGTAGTGTCAGCCAGGGTGTACACGACTCAGCTTCCACTTCCCATTCAGACAAAAAGTTTCTGCCGGAACCGAAACTTTCGTAATTATAAGCGTTGCCTGGCTGCATCTTACCTTACTTGATCTTTCCTTATTTTTTCACCGAGCACAACTGCCCCGATGGTTTTTTTTTTCCTCTCGTGTGCAGAGCTCTCGCTGAAAGTATTCTCATGTTCAAGTCGTTAATGTTGCATTGTATTTTCACATTTGCGTTTTTCCAACCACACTCTCTTCCACGTTTTGATCTCACGCTGGGAAATATGGGTAAATTTTTCGCGACTCGCAAAATTAGTTCACTCGTACGATTTTTTTTAAAATTATACATCAAATTTTAACGTCCACGTTGCAAACACTAACTCCACTACTCTGTCATTCAAGATGATAAACATAGGATAATCCCAATATTCCCGTCTCCGTTATTTTTCCGCCTTCAGTTTTTATTATGTTGGAATAGATGAACCTTAACTTGATCAATTATTGAGTAATTTCCGTGAGTGGAAAAGTTCCGATCCTCTACCAGTCACGAGAGTGTGTTAAAAGCTACGAATACTGAAATTCGTATGTACATATGTATGTATGTACATACTTTGTTAGTTTACAGAGATCATTGGACACGAACAATTCTATTTAAATATACGTACATAATATACATACATATACACCCGATTTTGTTTTGTTTTTGCACGGTCCAGGAAAACGGACCGATTATTTTTTTTTTTTAAAACGGTTACAACAAATTAAAAAAAAAAACGGCAGTAAACGGGCACGTTTATTAGCAAGTAGCGACACTGAATGAATATATTTTTACTTTATCCTAATCGGATAAAGTATTGTGATCGTGCGAAAATTCGACCTCGAGATTTTGACTGATTTGTATCGAGTATCATCCCCAGATCACGTTTTCATGATTTTTAAAAAATGTCTGTATGTCTGTGTACTTATGCGTGTGTGTGTCTGTATGTGTG
This sequence comes from Parapsyche elsis, assembly GCA_022651745.1. Classification (NCBI taxonomy): domain Eukaryota; kingdom Metazoa; phylum Arthropoda; class Insecta; order Trichoptera; family Hydropsychidae; genus Parapsyche; species Parapsyche elsis. Next base: position 4,063,446 of record JAGVSN010000005.1, on the reverse strand, counting down.
TTTTCTCCGAAACTATCAAGGCTATCAAGCTGAAATTTCATATCTATTATTTTCACGTAAGGTGTAAGAGCCATAAGGAATTTGGTCAACATCAGTCAACCGGAAGTAGGGTTTTTTTCTTGTAGAAAATTCTAAAATTCTTTTACCACAGAATATTTCCGAAACGGCTCCGGGATTTTGGTCATCTACATCAGTCAACCGACGAAAAATGGCAGTTTAGGGTTTTTTCTTGTAGAAAATTCTAAAATTCTTTTACCACAGAATATTTCCGAAACGGCTCCGGGAATTTTGTCGAAATTTCATATCTATAGTTTTCACGTTAGCCGTAAGAGATACTGTGATTTTAGTCAACTTCTGACGACCGAAAGTGGCAGTTTACTCTTGAACGATTTGTTGTTTTTTTTTTTTTTTTCGGCCTTTTAGATATACAGTATCATCACAATATTACTAATGTTGTAATTCCGAGAGAAATTGCTATTTAGGAAAAAATAAATCATTAAAATCAGTCAATCGGAAGTAGGTTTTTTTTGTCGAAAAGTTTACCACAGAATATTTCTGAAACTGCTTCGGCGATCTTGTCGAAAATTTATATTTATAATTTTCATATAAAAATTAAGAGTTTATAAGGTTTTGATCAAAATCCGCCGACCGGAAGTGGTAGTTGAATATCTGCCGAAGATCGTATTTTACATACGGGCGCGCACTCAACATAGTAATTTCATGATATTTATGTATGTATTTTGGTCGGTGTGGTGGTGTGCATGCGTTTTATTTACTTACGTACTTAAAAAAATAATTTCGTTACTCTTTGTATTCCTCAAATATATGGATAAAGTCATGGGTTGGCCACACCCGAATTTTTTTTTATTAAACTAAATTTAAATTCGATTTATTTTTGACCTCGAGACTTTCTTTCTATTTGTACGGTATTTATTTCCTGGGACGTATCCCTCGTGGAAAAAGAGAATCGGGTGTATATAAAAAAAATTCAGTGATTTGCAACTGTTTATTGTAAATTAATAAAAATATGATAGAAAATTTCAACATTATTAGCTATTCCGTCAATTTAAACCAAAACTTGAGATACATAGGAGGATTTACTTTATAGACTAGTGCTTCCCAAATTTTCTCCGCAAACCACGTTTTAGAAGGACCAAATTTTGCGACCCACCTATGTACATAGTTTTAATGGACATGATGGGGGGGGGGGGGGGGGTAATAAATTATTTTTGTACTTAAAAATATCCAGAGTTTTATTTATTTTTAAATAATTTATAATTAACGAAAACAAGCAGCTGGAATAAACTTTGTACATCCGTGGACTCGTCACTAACTCTAAAAATGCCTCACTTACTCTTTGTGTCAGCTCATCTTCTGTCATTCCATCGATTCTGCGTGAAATCGTATTATAAGCGAAATCATTTCAACTTCTATAATTCCAACCGTGTCTTTTATTGGTGGTAGCACTAAAGTCTTGACAATTGTGTGCGGCTTACTAGCTTTCGCGGTTTGCAAACTAATTAGGTACACTGGTAATGCTGGTTCAATGCGAAAGCTTCGATTTAGACGACTTATGTAAGCTGTTCCAGTTGTCTTTCAAAAAATTCTAGTGGCTTGTTTTTAAAATCTGGATGCTTCGTCACAAAATGCCAACGCAATTTGCTCGGACGCATCCTATTCTTTGTTATGCCGTCTTGTTGTTTTTAAATTTTGTTGCATATTATTTTTACTTTCCCATGTTTTCATATTTTATTTTAAATAATTAAAAAAAAAATCACATTCTTTGGAATGTGAATTTTGAACATTGAATTTTTCTCGACCCACTAAAAATCGACTCACAGTTTGGGAAACGTTGCTATAGACAGTTTGAATCTTTGCTTCAGCATAGCTCAAAATTGGTTTAAAACCCCCTTTCGCACGGTGGTCTATTCAGAATTACTATACAATCTATAAACTTTTGATAAAATACCTGTTCGTAATACGGTGCGATAACAAACACAATAAACGAATTGTTGTGTCGTTTATACAAGATCGTATGCGATTGCATTGCACCGGTATCGTTCGTGTGAGGGAAACCTAATGTCGGAGATGTTTCGACGCGGCACGCGATGGCAATTTGGCGTCGACTTATCGAACTGGATTTCGCGGACATGATAAATGGCGGATCGCATAAAAACGAGGATAGTTGGGGTGAAAGATGAGCACCCGTCGTTCAGGGATGCCATTTGATCAGGAAGGGGCGGGCCCTTGTTCAACATGCCGGGGCGTTTGTTAACCCGCCGACTGCGGCTGTTGTTTGTACCCCGCAGATTTATATGCGGGGGATGTATCATTTCGGGAATTAGATTACTGGCTGAAAGGGATCCAACTCTATTTTTCATACTGCACAGGATTAACCCTGTCCCAGTTTATGGGCGGGTACGCGACAAAGGCGTTTGTTTCCCTTAAAACCCTACGGAGCACGTGTCCTTGCTGAAATTTAGTTTTTATTACTTTATCCTAATCGGATAAAGTATTGTGATCATGCAAAAATGCGACCTCCAGATTTTGACTGTTTTGTATCGAGTATCATCCCCTGATCACGTTTTCATGATTTCTAAAAAATGTCTGTATGTCTGTGTGTCTGTATGTCTGTATGTCTGTGTGTCTGTGTACTTATGCGTGTGTGTGTCTGTATGTGTGTTTTCTCCGAAACTATCAAGGCTATCAAGCTGAAATTTCATATCTATTATTTTCACGTAAGGTGTAAGAGCCATAAGGAATTTGGTCAACATCAGTGAACCGGAAGTAGGGTTTTTTTCTTGTAGAAAATTCTAAAATTCTTTTACCACAGAATATTTCCGAAACGGCTCCGGGAATTTTGTCGAAATTTAATATCTATACTCGATACAAATCATTCAAAATCTCGAGGTCGAATTTTCGCACGATCACAATACTTTATCCGATTAGGATAAAGTAACCAGAATGAGTGGGGATCGAACCCGGGACGCCAGGTCGGGAGTTATCGCGCTAACGCATACGCCACGGCCCGTTGTTTAACATTACCTATACAAGGGATCGTGACTGCTAATAATACATAGATGAGGCTATAAAAACTATTTTTTTTTTTTTTTTTTTTTTTTTTTGATTTTTACAAAATCACTTACAAAATTATAATTATTATACATATGTATATATAATAATTAATAATTATAATATAAATAGTAAAGTAAAAAAAAAATCGATACTATCGATACTACGGGATTGCTATAATACATAGATGGCGCTATAAAAACTATTATTTTTTTTGTCACTTTACGTAATTTAAAATTCAGCGGGCGTTGATATTCAACGGGCTTACGCTAGTAAATAATATTAAGCAATAAAATTTGAGCTTTATGTCCAGCGGCAGCGGCGGCGAAATGAAACAGTTTCGGTCCCTCTATGTACAAAGTAAAGGTCGTTGCGATTTTAACTAAAAGCCAATTGTTGTGAAACCGACAAAGACTTATTGAAACTATAAAGAAAATATTTAAATGTTATCAATTTTTGCGAAACCGACAAAGAAACAACTATTGAAACAACTAGTGCCGCTTTTTTTCTTCTTAAACCATTATACATATGTGTTAATTGTTATAAAATCAACAAACATTGATTGTTATGGTTCTTATTTCGTGTATGTGTTTTTAGTTTTTAGAATAATTGTTTTCTATTTTTTTTTGTCAAATATGAAAATTATAAATTGCGCGATAACGTCGGCGCGCTAATGTCCGTGCGTTAATGTTCGCGCGCTAACGTCCGCGCGCTAATGTTTGCGCGCTAATGTTCGCGCGCTATTGTTCGAGCGCTAATGTTCGCGCGCTAATGTTCGCGCGCTAATGTCTCGCGCGCTTATGTCGCCGCACCGTTATTTTCACGTAAGGTGTAAGAGATATTGTGATTTTGGTCAACATCCGCCAACCGGAAGTGGCAGTTTACTCTTGAATGAGATTTCGTTTTTAATTTCTTTTGGCCATTTATATATTGGGTATCTTCATAATATTATAATTCTTAAAGCAATACCTAAAGTCATGGGTTGGCCTCACCCGAATTTTTTTAGTGTATCGCTGTTAAACAATAAATCCACACAATTCCGATTTTTAAGTGTACCATACATATGTATGTAAATATGTATGTACAGAATATACGAATATTTTATTATAAAATAAAAATAAAATCTCACATTTACCGAAAATATTTAGACTCACGCATGTGTATAATATACATACATACATACATACATATGTACAGTTTAATATTAATTTAATTCGTTGAATATAAATTTATTTGACATGTGAAATTAATATGATCATTTAAATTCGTACACCTTCAGGGATACTTTTAATGTATACTCTGAATATAAAATTTCATTTCAGGTTAAATTTTTTCTTTAGTCTATAGGGGTTTATGAAAGAGGCAGTGTCAAACGTGATAAATTTATATGTTGCTTTTACGTTTTGATATTATTTTTTTTTATATCAATTTACCAATTTTATGTATGTATATTGTACGCTGATTAATTTTTGTATATGGTAGTTGTAATTAAATCATACTATCCTATTCTGTAGAGATATTTTATACTACGTTACTTATTAAGTTAATTTTTTTCACTATGAAAAATATTTTTTTTTAAGGTCAAGTGTGACAGTGAAATAGTTCAAAATAGACAATCGAGGAGCTTAAACCAAACGAGTGATGTAAAAGTGCAAAATTCAACTATGGAAACTGATTTTTCGTCGGAGAACGCCAGTGTAACTTTTGTGGACGCTTTTCCGATAGGGAAAAATGTGATGAAAAACGCTCACGTGGTAGTGGCATCGAGCGAAATTGGCGGAAAAGTCGCCGAAATTTGCAGAGAGATGAATGTGGGTGCCCAAGGCAAAATACCTCTAGAGCTTTCGTTAATAGTGGCCTCGAACGATGTATTTACAGCTGACAGTCTTGTTTATGCTGAAAACAACAGAATACTAGTATCTGGAGTCGGTAAGATATTTTTATACTTGTATTATATTATTTTTACGTAGAATATTTGACATTCCAAATAGTCTTAAGGTATACATATAAAGGACGAGGAGGCAAAAGTCCAAAGATTTTTTTATCACCGAATTATACCTATGTACATATGTGTGTGTGTGTGTGTATGCTGGGTCGCGATAAGCAAACAAATGACTCAGATTCATATTTCAACCTTATCCTAATATGATCGGAGTACGTATAAATCAAGAAAATCTACGTTTGTTAAACGTGCCATAAAGAACACAAAAGCCTATTCGAGAAAAGTGCACGTACACAGCACATAAACAAAAATATCTCTTACTTCTACTCTTTTTTGACAAAAAATTCCCATTCATTTCTGCTATGAATTAAAAAGTCCCCGAGGCTGAATCGTGCTTTGTATCGGTTCGCGATTTGTTTTTTTACCAAACGGTCAACGTTTTTTGCAAACAACCGCTTCGTGAACTATCAGGGATGTATTTATCAGCCTTATGAAAAAAAATTGCAATTCCGTTTTTCATTTCAGAAGAGACCAGAATGAGTACGAGTATGATATGCATACACGAGGCACTTTTCATAACGATAACGTTCGTTTGGTTAATAGTTCAAATTTTGATACTTGCCGGATGCATGATCGTTGTCAAAAGGTATGTCTATTCAAAATGTCATATAACATGATTATTTTTACATTTAATATTTTATTTTTATCAATAATGATTTCTTTTAATATAAAGGTACAGAAGCTTTGCTGAAGACAATAGATACCAAAAGGACTATCATTCTTTTGATAATTTGGGTTTCGATTCCATCACGACGAACAGACGTGTACATTGGCCAGATCAAAACGTTGATATATTACATGCTACTTAATGTACATATATATGTATATGTAGATAGTAGATAGAAACCCATCAATTTATTTATGTATACCAAATCCATGAAATTTTGGGTTTTGTTTGTTTTATTTTTTTAAATATATTTCTATGTTTGTGTTTGTGATATGATTTTGGACAAATTATATTTCATGAATAAAAAAGTGTGCTCGAAACATTTGTTTTTAATTTATTTAGTACGACAAATACGAAGTGAAATCTAAAATAACCTTTTTTATTGAGTAATATATTTAAGTTTAAATAAGTTGTTGAAATAACAATTAATTGGTGGTTCTGGTAAATAAAAAGAATGACAAATTTAATTCATAGTGCTACTAAATTCAGCCTTTATTTTCTCCTTTTGCGAATAAATATACATATACATACATACATACATATATTTTAAATAACTAATTATGCTATCTTGGAAGTTGAAGTGGCTAATGAAATCGGAGCAACTTGTCGGACTGGTTCCTGATTTGATGCTGCGTTGTAATTGTACCCACCGTCCCCTTTTCCATCCCCTAAATTAGCGGTACCTTCATAGCGTATCTACAGACATACATACAATCGTGAAAGTAAGATACGTTGAAACTCATAAATATTCATATTGGATTGATTAATATTACGGAAATGGGTACCTGGGGACGATATCCATCCGGTCCAGCTTCATAGTCAACAAATTGGGTGCGTCCATCTGGTAACAAAACGTGATAAGAGCCAGTAGCTTGATCGTTTAATCTTTTCTCCTTGTGGCCAAAGTCCAAATTAATAGAATCATCTTGAACTTCATACGAGTAGTCGTAATTTGCCGGCTCCTACAAAATTTTGTTTTTATGATATTTGTATACCTTTAAATTTAGATAACAGTGTATACAAAATATTATACATACATTAGGTCCCTCGTCCTGTCCTGGACGTCCTGCTCCTCCTCTAGCTGGACCCTGCTTTGGCGGTAAATAATCTTTACTTTGAGGTTCGGCCAACACTCCAATTAAGGCCAGCGTAGTTAAAAAAACGAAGCGCATCTAAAATATTGTACATATATAATATATAAATTTAATTTAGTCATTATTAAATCACAAATAAAATATAAAATAACTATATTTGATCATCAACACATCATAGACTCGCCGTCCTACCATACTGATCGTTACGGAAAGATAATGAGTATTCCTGCTTTATGATGATGAATGCCATTGCGTTGCATTTATGTGTTGATTATAATGATCTTTTGCACATTACATTAGAAACGTCTAATGTTTTGCAGTAGAAAAATGTCGATTACTTATGTATGTATGTATGTATGTTTGTCTCCACGAATGACGATAATGATCACGATTGTGGTTTGCGGTGCGTTGCCACGATCAGAGTTATACTTGTAGAATATGAATATTGAAATTTGTAAGCTCGTCTAGACTGGAGAAATTTGCGAATACATTCAAAAGTAATCTTCAATTGGCCTTTACGTGTCAAATAATATTATTATTAATTTCAAGTAAGCTTAAATCACCGACCGTCTTTTGAATTTTATTTCATCTGGAATGAGTAGAATATATATAGAAGGATGAGTAGAATATACTTACGTATGTATGTAATAACGTACGTAGGCAATGAAAACTAATTTATACTTTAATCGTGGTAATAATAATAAATTAATTTATGAAAAACAAAAACATTGAATTTTTGCATTGGTTATGTGATCATTGAACTATTTACCTTTATGTGCCATTTTGAGTTACAGGTGAAAAACAAAAGTCAATATTTTCAAAGAGTGAAAACAATAAGCCAACGAGATTTATTCGATGTTATTGTGGCGAAAATGCGAAACAGCCTCGGAAAAGAACGGCTGCTTCGAACAATTGCCTTCACAGCACTACCCAGCACTTCACCGGTATTATTTTTTTCCATCCCCTTCGTACACTCCTCTATCTAAGCGCTCGAGCCTCCTTTGTTAATATAACCAAAGCGTCTTCCCATACCCCAACTTGCCGAACACCCACTCTATTCGCTCACGTACGACTAGAGAACTTTATTAAAAATAATACGACGCACAAACGGAGCGAGCTTACCATTGTGTTAGGGAAATCTTCTAGCACAATTGAATCGTTTTATACATTGGACAAAACCGAGGATATTCAAAAGATAACTCAAGCTCGACCCGAGTCTGTTCTTTTATACGTTCGCGGCACTACCGACTGTGGGGGAAAAAATAACGGCGAAACATTTAACCAACTCGCGCAGTTTTCAACAACGACTTATCCGCCACGTTGGTGTCCGTGGTGGAAACGACCTTTATCGGGCATGGCACTTGAGTCGTTTCTGCATCGGTGGCTCTAGTCCTCTCGCAAAGGGAGTTGGGTAATTTTTGTTGCGACGAAGTCACCTGGGGGGATTAATTAAAATTAAATTTTGCAAGCGCGCGCGTCAAAGTGGCGCAAAGACCGACACGTAGTCGGGCGCGCCTTTTCTTTTTGTTTTTAATTAAAATTCCAATTAGGTAATGTCATAATGCGAGCGGGATCGTCTTCGCCTGGGCCGCAAAGGGTTGCCAAAGATGGACCATTGCTGTGTCGGGCAACAATTGCACAGATACTCCGAACCAACAAGAAGTGGTTACTTCAAGACAACTGCCGCTGTAAAACTTAATTGCATTTAGTACGAACGGCTGAAAAAAAAAAATAACACAGTAAGATAATCACTTTAACAAATTTTAATTAACTATAACTACAATTGGAATACAATACATCGGTTCAGCAACATACGATACATCGCCCGGTCTTGTTGTAAATGCAATTCGGAGAAATACAAACATATTTGTTAAAACAACAAAATAGAACATGCTTTTATTTCTTATTAACAATATTGCTTCGTCAATACTGCACCCATGTAATGTGTACATATGTACATATATTCAGTTGTAGTTCAATTTAGGTGGTGAATTTTTTTTGTACCATTTATATACATACATACATATGTAAATATAGTATATTTGTGTCACTAATAACTTTTTATATCTATGTGTGTTCAAATATCTCGCCTTAGTGTGTATAACTAATACAGTAAATTAGACCTCAATGTAGTTCTATCTTCCCTTTTAGTTGAGTCAATTTGTGGGTGTTCATAGTTGTAACAAAGTTCAAATGAACTTGGGATTTGAGACAATGGAGACCGCATAAGTGCGGCTTGGAATATTATCTCATATTTGAGATCTGTCACTAACAACTACATATTATGCATTGTGTTGTTGTTGTCGTGGAATTTTCGACTTTTAACGATTTTCGAATGGTAATAATAAAAGATCGTTATTAAATTTATGTATATTGTTTAATATAAAATAAATGTACTTATAGAAAAAACAGAAAAATAGAATAAAATTAAAATGTATAAAATTTACCGTAAAATTTTGACTGCTGCATAAGAAATTATTCTCGTCAATATATCAAATAATGAAATAAATATTTAAATGGCAGATTTAACTCAACTGCGTTTCGTGTAGTCTACCCGTAGTAATTATTTATAAAATTAAATAAAATCGCATCATTCCGTTAAGCTTTCGATTGCATAATTCTTAAAATCCAGATCCTCTTGGTCCGCTTGGTCCACCACTTGGATATCCTTCATCGTTGGAACCAGGGCCGCCACTTGAATATCCTGAATTTCCTCCCTGTCCTCCGCTAGGATATCCACCAGATCCGTTGGAGCCAGGTCCTCCACTTGGATAACCAGAATTGCCTCCTTGTCCCCCGTTGGAATATCCAGATCCATTATTGCTTGGTCCACCGCTTGGGTAGCCAGAATTTCCTCCTTGTCCAGCGCTGGGATATCCATTTGAACCATTAGATCCACCTTGTTGAGGACGTCCCTGTCCTCCGTTAGAATAACTGTTTCCATTTTGACCACCACTGGGATATCCAGAAGATCCACCGTTTGGTGTACCATTTCCTTGACTACCGAATCCACCTGGACCTCCACTAGGATAGCCACCGTTTTGACCACCATTTTGACCAGCGTTTTGACCACCGTTTTTACCATTTTGACCACCGTTTGGTCCTCCACTTGGATATCCACCATTTTGACCAGAGGGACCACCAGAAGCATATCCTCCTACAATTAAAGTACAAATAGGTTATAAAGATTGAATGATCACATTTATTGTGTGTTATGATAATACAAGTAGTCGCTTACCGTTTCCACCGTTTCCATTTCCACCTGTAGAAAAAAAAATAAAATAAAAAATAAGTCTAAGAAAAATTCGACGATCTTAAACTCAACTGAACAAAGCAAATTGTCGAATATTTGAGCGACATTGATATTTGATTATAAGCGCGTTATATTACAAAGCGGGGCCGTATTAGAATGCGTTTCGGAATTTCACCACGTGGTTAGTATTCAAACGATAGAAACGAACCCTCATATCTGATTTGGGGTTTGTATCCATCAGTGCCAGCCTCGTACTCGACAACCTGCTTCCTGCCATCAGGCAACACCACGTTATACTCCCCTGTTGTCCTGTCGCCATCCCTTTGTTCCGAATGACCAAAACTTGTACCGCTCTCCTGGTCGTTCACTTCGTAGTTGAACTCATACTTCGCAGGCTCCTAAAAGGCACGTATTGTATTTCGGAAAAAAATGTATCAATCTTACATTTGATCAAATTCAAGAAAAAATCTCACATTGATACCATCATCAGCATTGTCACCATAACCACCATTACCATTACCTCCACGACCAGACCCTCCGAGTCCAGGAGCGCCATATTCAGAACTTGGCTTACCGACCAAACCAGGGGCTCCGTAGCTGGAAGAAGGGGCACTGCCAAAACCATTTCCAGATCCTCCTCCAGTGTTTCCTTGATTGGGAGATCCGTATGTTGAGCTTGGACGACCACCACCGTTGCCTCCCTGAGATCCAGAACTCGGTGCTCCATAGGATGAGTTTGGTTTGCCACCGTTTCCGTTTCCTCCAGAGCCTCCCTGACTATTTTGAGAAGATGGCGCGTCATAAGAAGAGCTTGGTGTTCTGCCATTATTTCCAGAGCTACTTTGACCTGGAGCTCCATACGAAGAACTCGGAGCACTGCCCCCAAATCCATTTTGAGAACTGGGTGCACCATATGATGAACTGGGCGTGCCAGTATTTTGACCGGAACCGGGAGCGCCATAAGAAGAGCTAGGAGTGTTTCCGAATCCGTTTCCTTGAGATGGTGCGCCATAAGATGAGCTGGGTCTACCTCCGTTTTGACCGGAGCCAGGAGCACCGTAAGATGAGCTAGGAGAACTTCCAAATCCATTTCCTTGAGAAGGTGCACCGTAAGATGAGCTTGGGCGGGCAGAGTTTTGATTGCCGAATCCGTTTTGTCCTGCACCATTTGATCCACCACCTGGAGCACCGTAAGACGAACTGGGTCTTCCTCCATTACCGCCATTACCAGATGAACCACCGGAACCAGGAGCTCCATATTGGGATGAAGGTCTTCCACCACTGTTACCGGTTTGAGAGGGGGCTCCATAGGAAGATGAAGGTCTTCCTCCAGATTGTCCTCCAGAGCCAGCTGGTGATTGATTGGGGGCACCATACGAGTCTGAGGGTGCTCCACCTAATCCTGATGCACCGTAATTAGAACTTGGACTACCACCGAATCCACCACCATTTCTTCCTTGGTTGCCTCCTTGACCAGGCACTCCATACTCTGCCGAAGGTTTACCACCACCTCCAGACGGTGGAAGATATGAATTAACCGGAGGCTCTCCATTAGCTAATGCAATAGCCAAGGCAATAATGCACCACTGTAAAATTATTTTTAAATATAATAAAGATTAAATATTTTATATATAAAAAAAATAAATTGTGTTTACTTTATTCATATTGGCACGTTCTGTTCTGATCGGTAAGTTTAGAGTGTGTGAAGTATCAGCTCCCTATTGATATGGAAGCGATGTGTTGAACTAATTGTGGACAACTATCGAATGTTAATGATTTGGAGCAGCTTGGTGCTTTTATACAACCAGCATCCGAATGTGGAACATGATGCCATAGTATACATACATACATAGATATTGCTATTGGTACCTGTGTACTTGCATCGACTTCCCCAAATACGACACTCGAGCGCCTCTATTGCAATGATCATCTTTATGCGAGGCCTTTATTCATTCGATAAAAGGAAGCCTACTTCTTTCAAATTAACCGCTTTGTACTGTTGGAGACATACTCTTAATATTATTTTTCGTTTTTACATGTGTATAATATTCATACATACATATGTACATATATGTATATTCTTAATATTACAAATTCATATTTTTACTCTTCATACCTTTGATTACGTTTTACATGAATTATGCAATATTATGAAACATATATTTCAATTCGACGAGATATTAATTAATTCACCCGTGTAAAAGTTTCGGAAACAAAAACCTTTTCCATTATTTTAATTTATCGTGTAATGTACGATAATAAAGGCCTGAAAATATACCCACCTAGCTGGTTGTTGTTTTCGCACACGTTCTACATATCCATTGATGGTGAACCTCGTACTGAAATTAATATAAATAAAAGTATAATATTATAAATTAACGATTTGAACACCAGTATTTATACATGTATTGGTAAAAAAAAGCACACAATACCCATTACATTTTGCTATCGTCTAATTTACAGAAAGCTCACACGGAAAGCTTCGTAGCGTACATAGCGCATCTCTGCACACATTTTCTCTCCAGCGATGATGTCTATCGGTATATTGACAAGTCATCATATTGTGGCGCACAAATTTATCCAGGTGAGCGTTATCCATGATTGAACGATTTTTTTTCTACATTCAAAATTGAATTGAGTCTAGGATGTGTGTCAATTTGAAGCGATTCGACGACCTTGCATTTGGCGCCGATGCAGTTCGCTTTCTATGGTGATGACACCACGTGTGCACGCCAGATCGTGCGGCGTGTCGTGATTGCATGTAATCATCATGGTTGTTCTGGCGACGGATTCTGCAACAGTCTCTGAAATGCAACGATAGCCATCGTGAGGACCACTCAAGATGCACTTGGGACCGCTTTTCCGGGAAAAATCGACGTTAATTACCCACCCTCGTACGCGTTGGTGATTAATACATATGTATGTCACTCCATGTACACCAAATAGGTCGAGACAAAATGCGACGACGCTTCAATAACCGTTGTCGCATATGGCATATGTACCTACATATATTTCAATAAATATAGGTACATATTATTCCACGTCGCTATGCTATGTGAGTAGTTCCGGTTGTTTGTGGATAGAAGTATGTACATATGTAGTTGAGTTCTAATTTTAGCACCATCTAAGCAATTAGATGAAATGCGCAAGTTGGAAGAGCTGGATTTCAATATACAGTATATAATACTTTTTGAAAGCGTGATGGCAGAGGAGAATTTTGAAAGCATGTGGTAAGGTTTATATTTTATTTATTTAATAATTACAAGGGGAGGCGGCATAGTCGATATGTCCATAGGGTTTGGTACAAAAATAAAAATAAGATAATAACAAAAAAAAAATTAACATAAAAATTAACATTGACATTCACTAAATTTAGAAATTAATTTTGATACTATTAAGATGTTGGTATACATAATCTTACTTTCTAGATACCCATTGTTATTTGCATTGGCAACCATATTAAATTTATCTAATATATGCGTCTCACTTAATCCTAAAGACAATGGTTTTTTACTATTCATAAAATCTTCTATTTCATCCTTATCTACTATATAAAATTCAATGTTTGTCTGTTTGTTTGTTTGTTTGTTTGTTTGTTTGTTTGTCCGCTATGCAAATCTACTGAATTGCCCAGCGTTGCTCGTGCGGGTGACATTTGTTCTCCAGTACAAACAAAAATTGAACGAAAAATTGAAACAAATGAAAACATTTATTTTCCAGTACAAAAAATTTTCAGATTAAAAAAAAATTTTAATGGGGCCCCTTGACCGCGGACTCCGACCCTTCCAAAACCCACCTACGGTCTGACTTGGGGTCATGAGATGAGTATACCAAGTTTGGCGGTTCTAAGTTGAAAACTGTAGATTTGCATAGCGGACAAACAAACAAACAAACAAACAAACATTGAATTTTATATCGTAGATACATGGGTAGGCGGGATAGCCGATGGAGCCCAGGGTCTGTTGTCATTTGTACATACAATTTTTATTTATTTAGTTATTTATATTTGAAGGATTAAAAAAATATTCAAAAGGATTATAAAATGTTCAAAAACTTGTCGAGATGATTTTTAAAGAGATTTATATTTTCAGATTTCACTCGCTGATTTGGGAGGCGGTTCCAAACTACAACCACTGTATTTGAAAAGGATAACTCTGATTATTTTGTTAGATTTGTCTTTTAGGAGTCTCAGAGATAAGCGTTTTTAAGCATAAGATAAGCGTTTTTATTGGACACTAGCTGAGCCGGCATGCGTTGCAATGCCCGATACCGTTCCCGTTCCTAGTACGTTTTCTGTCACGTGAGCAGGCCCGTTCCTGTTCCCGTTCCTAGTTCGTTATCTGACGCGTGAGCAGGCCCGTTCCCGTTCCCGTTCCCGTTTTATCCCAATTTTTTTCACAGGAACCATTCCCGGCATGATCACAATAAGTCCTGAAAGTTTCATTGCGATCGGTTGAGTGGTTTAGGAGCCTATAAGAGACAGACAGACAGACAGACAAACAGACATTCATTTTTATATATATAGATTTATATATTTTATTTATTATTTTATACACTTCTATTAGATCGCCTCTCAATCTTCTCGTCTCCAAAGAGGTGAGAGTCATTCTCTTCAACATTTCGTTGTAGGGTAGTGATCGAAGTTCAGATGCTATTCTTGTAATCCTTCTTTAAACCCTTTCTAAACATACCTTACAATGTATTTTTTAAAGTTAGGTTGACAAAAATTTACAACAAATTCTAATTTAGGTAAAATAAAGGATTTATAAATTATTGACAGTAACTGTAGGTATAGGACTAAAATTCTTAAATACACGTTCGATAATATATACAAATGAATGATATTTAATAATATGTTTGTATTTTGTATTGGTGTATGATTTTCATTTATGTAATTGAATTTTTCATGTGATATGATTTTTTTTGTTTGTAAATAATTTGGATTTTCTAGCCTGTAAATAAATAAATAAATAAAATAAAATAGATATCGTATGATCTAATAGGCTGGATTATTTAAAAAGGGGTAAATAGAATGATGCATGCACGTTTCCTAATTCAACTAAATTTACATTTAGGCAAAAAATGAGTCTTTCAAGAAGTGGAGTGTGGAGTGGAGTGGAATTAGTGGAGTAAATATTTTTTAAACGCTAATTTCGGCATTAATAAAATAATCCGTTGGTAAAAATCCACGAAAAAAATTAATAATATAAATTTATCAACTTAATAATGCGTATGTTTTGTTGTTAGTTAGTTAAACGAAAATTTTAACAATGGGTAGTTCAGGAGATGGAGGATTAGTGAAGCTTTTGGCAGTGTCATTAATGCTCATTTATTATAAGAAGATAAAGCGGAGGATCTAAGGTTGGTATTATTTCCATTGACGTGCTTTCACTAGCGGTTTTCTCCTCTCGGTGGTGTTTTCTGCCACTCGAATTCCCAGAAAATGAAACGTCGGATGAAATTAAATTTCTTAATTTACGCGCTGATCCCGCGCAATAAAGATTAGAATCTACATTTTGAATTTTATAAACAACCGGGCGAGGATTACCCGCCGGATTACCAAATTTGAAATCGCGATTTCCACGAAGAAAACGTTCCGACGCACTGTGAAAATACAACGAACGCGGTGTGAAAGTGAATAAAGTCCTTACAAACATTCCTTTGATATTTACGACGATCAGTTCGTTTAAAAATATTCCAACTATAGTTATAAATCGTTGAAAAAATGTAGTAGACTCTGCATTATTTATTCTCGTGTGGTGTATCGTTTCGCAAATTGGCGTCTCGTTTTCAAAGGTTGCTTTATTCGTTCGACCTCCACTTCTTTGATTTGACGGACGGATTAAATTGAGTCGGTAAATTCAGATCGTTGCGTTTAATTAATATCGTTTAGATAATATCTAAATTTACTCGGTGCGTGGTTTCACAACAGTTCTGTTTCAAGTGTGCGCTGAACACGTAACCGAAACTCAATGGGTTATGGTTCGTTTTTTGTGGGTACGATGTTTGATCAACCCAAGGCCCGTTCACACCAATTATATACAAATACAAATACAGTAATTGAATATACATATACATTTATAGTACTAAGGTATATGTACATACATATTATGTATACATACATTTTTAATTGCAAATATGAAATTGCTGATATACTCATCTCGGTCAAAATCTTAATGCTAACAGTCAAAAATCTATCCTATAATTTTTATTCTCTGTTTATAAATTCCATATTTTATATACATACATATGTATATGTAAACCTAGAAACATCTTGAAATATTACAATACAAACCAACAAGAATCTTCCATCAAGGAATTCTGTGCAAAAAAAGAAAGGGACCACCAACCGTAATATCACGTACATACATACATACATATGTACAGTACGTCAGATATTTTATTTCGTTCTTTACAAAATGAAAGTTTTTATTTTACAGATATGTTTTAAATGTGTAATAGAAAACATTAAAAAAATTTCTAAAAAAGAGTGGGTTATGCAATGTTCCATTTTTTTTGTTTTGTTTCATTCTTCATATTTTAAAAGTTGATGTAATAATTAAATATATATTTACATTCTAATCCATCAAATCCTTTGGTCGGAGATTAAATTTAGCTAATTATTTTTGATCCGTAACAAACATAAAGTAATAGTTGACTTGGACTTACAAATTATCCATAGAACGGAATTAATACTGAGGTATCTGATACCGAGCACTAAAACCTTACCATATTATATAGTTATAGAATGTAGACGTAATTGGTTTAATTACACCTGGACGCGTCCTCTTTTTTGAATAACTAAATAAAACGATTCGTGTATATATTTTTCAGTGAAATATATTGAACTATTTAACAACTTAATATTATTGAAGCGTATATTTATGTGTGTAAATGGAAGAGGAGAGAATCTTCACATATGTACATTAAAAGTTAAACACTAAAGTTATCATAAATGTACTATAAAAATACATAAATCTTCATTATAAATATTTAATCATCTAAATATTTCATTTATTTGGATCACATTGAAGTATTCACTTAAATCTTCCTGAAAATTTATTTGTATCATCATTTTCCTCTACAAACTGTGCTTATAGTTTGTTTTTGAATACAAACTTTTTGATAGCTTCGTACATAATAGAGATCCAATCTAAACGACTTAATTTGTTTAAAAGTCGTTCGGTCATATAAGGGTTAAACCATCGTGCTGGCTCAAACGTCATTCATCCGTATCTGATTTACAATCAACGTAAGCTTTCGTGGAAAACATTGTATCGAATCGCGATAGTCGGGGTCATTTTTGAGCATATAGTTGCACAATTGATGGGTCGCAAAGGGTTAAAATCGTGAGAAAAAGCGAGAGCACATTGTGTCTGACGCGAGCGAATCGAGCACGATCTGGATCTATGAACGGTTCTCCGGTGGGACACGTTCCTTGTTGAGTCTTCTTTATTATACGAAGCTCTCCTTCTACCCGACTTGAAATAACTGTGCATCTTGTTTGTCAGTTAACAATGTGCAATCGCGCTCCTCTAAATGAGAATTTGATTATGCGCGTGAGAGAAAGTGCAGTTACGTAGACGGCGACGTTTTCGCTGTTGGTAAGTGAGATTTCTTGCAAAATTTTAATGGATGCCAATTAACTCTTTACGCCACAGATTTGTCACATTTATAGCGTTCGTTTATCGTACTTATGTAAATATACACTGAGTGATATGCACTTCAAATTATTATTTGGTCGTATTTTGGAATACGAATAAAAATTTGAAGTTTGTTAGATGTATGTATATTTTTCGTGAAAGTCTAATTTTCTATAATAGCATTGGTCCCGGGAGTTTCGTCTCCACCACAAACCCCTTCTCCACTGTATGTAGTGCCCAAAAGAGGTCACTCTAACGGAGAAGGTTCTCGCCTAATATAATAGTGATAATATGAAAAATATGATTTTCAAGGCATGTCTTACAAGATTATTCGAGATTTAAACATTACCTAGGGCTATCGTGAGATCGCTTGTTTCTACATATATGTATGTATGTACATATCAATAATGTATGAAATTTAATTGGGATGTAAATGTGCATTTGAGACGATAGATAGGAGTATTTTGTTACATAAATTATATAAGCTAGGAATAAGTGGTTTAGTTTTAGATTGGTTTAAGTGTTATTGAGTAATAGACGGCAATTGGTTTTAATTGATAAGGTGTTGTCTGGTGAGCTAGAAACACCTTATGGAGTACCGCAAGGTTCTAAATTGGGACCCTTATTATTTATATTATATATTAATGATATTGTTAGGGTAGTTGATAAGTGTAAAGTTCATCTTTTTGCAGATGACACTTTAATATATGTGATAGGTAGTGATGTTGATGAGATGGCTAATATTTTAAATATAGAATTAAATTATATAAGTGATTGGTTGTGTGAAAATAAATTAAAACTAAATGTGAATAAAACAAAAATGATGTGGTTGAATAGTAAAAATGTGTTGAAAGAAGTTAGGATTAATGATACAATTATTGAAATAGTTGATAATTTAAAATATTTGGGAATTCATATTGACTCCAAACTGAACTTTAAGGTACATGCTGAATATATTATTAAAAAAATGGCTAGAAAAGTTGGTGTTTTGTGTAGGTTAAGAAATATTTTAAGTAGAAAAAGTAAGGTCTTAGTCTATAATACAATTGTTTTGCCACATCTGGTTTATTGTGCCACTGTACTTAATATGTTCAGTGGCCAAGATTTAGATAAAATTCAAAGGTTGCAAAATAGAGCTATGAGAGGTATTTTGAATGTTGGTAGGCTAAAAAAGTATTAGAAGTATGTTAGATGAATTGGGATGGATGAGTATTAGAAATTGTTTAAAATTAAGCACATTGTCTTTTGTTTATAAGTTAGATCATAAGTTATTGCCAAGTTATTTTAAGAACTATATCATTAGAAATAGGGATATTCATAGTTATTCTACTAGAAATAAAAACCAACTAGTTGTAGGTAGAGTAAGGAAATCAAAGACAGCTGGTGGTGTTTTTCACAGGGGTGTATTAATGTATAATGCCCTCCCGGAGTGCATCAAGTCTTCTAAGGCAATAGATGCATTTTTGAAAAGTGTGAGGAGACACCTCTGTGAGAGATAGTAGTTATGTATAAGTATAGTGTATAATGTGTAATAGATTTAAATAGTTGTTATTAATATGTAATAGATGTAAGTTAAATTAGCTAATTTAGCTAATATTATATAAAATAAATAAATAAATAAAGGCTTATATTTGTTCTCAGTCTGTGCCGTCTGTGGTAAGAAAATCAAACTGATATAAATAATATATATGTACATACATATATGCATGTACATTAGATTTTACAATGTACACATTTCATACTACTAATTTATTATACATTATCAATCAGAAAATGTATCACAAACATAATACAAACGAATTTGATTTGTACATAATGGTTCCAGATGGGTATTTCCGTCGTTGAGAACAAATTCAATTAACCTTATTGAATATTGCAAGCGTAGTCTGTGCCGTGTGATGCATTTCACAGTCTGTTTGACCAAACAGACTGTGATCTGTTGATCCGCTTATCCGAAATTCACAAGTCAAGATGCCTGGTGAATTTCTTTAACTTAAAATAGACCCTGAAAAGCTTCTCCGCTTCCACGCTTTTCCTGCTCGTTTCCTACAAGATCTAACGTCAAAGATTCTCAAACATTTGTAACAGTCAATTAGAGTTAAATTTTATGTGTTAAAAGGATGATATATGTATAATTTGGATGTTATATATACATACATACATATATTACTCCAGGAGATTGCATTGAATGCTAGTTTAACTTAATACATTTGTTATATTTATTTTTTACAAATACATCAAACGATGATAAACTTTGTTAGTTAATGTTTTGGTACAATCAAATAAAATTTATTTTATCATAAAAAATTAAGCTTAAGCACCACTGTGATGCTGTTTCAGGATTGTTCAGTGCAATAATTTTCCAAACAACGAGCACTGCTTACGTGATACGCGACCCATACGCTCGCTTTAACCGTATGCAAATTACTTTAGATTCATTAATTTTCTAAACCAAAAACCTTAGAATTGGTCTCGAAGAGGTGTCTAGAATTTAAATTAAGTATTTAAAAGGTGATATGTGATAATGTGTGTGTATTCCAGTTCGTAGTTTATAATCAATTGCAGCTTCCACCAAAGGCTGAGTATTTATGGAAAATATGCCATGCTAGTCATTGAGTATTATTTTCATATATATGTATATTAATATATTAATAATAATTAAGAATTTATTTAGCTTGAAAGGTGTCGAACGGATATCATATGTATGTATGTACATGTACCTATAAAATAGTTCCCATGTACGTACGCATGGTTCAGTAGCTGTTCGCACGTATTCGATGAACATAAGAGAGCGCATCAGTTCCGCTTGTTCGAAGTCGATGCCGAATCACCATAAATTGAAATTTCGAAACTGAGACTCGTGTTCGCCGTTGAAAAGACAAGCGGCACATCTTCGGTAAGTGTTGCAACCGAAGCCTATAGTGAAATATTGCCGGAGATGCACGTTCTCTTTGTCGTCAAAGAAGTTGTAGCGACGAGCTTGCTCCAGTTAATTGTGCCAAGAGTATCGTCTCACAGCCTCCCGCACTACCAGAACACTATACCTCTCATATATTGTAAGATCTACATATTTGTTTAATGATGATGAAACAATTCATTGATAGTTAAGTAGATCGGATCTAAGCGAGTGTTCCATAGTTAGATTGAAGTTGTGAGTTTTGATTTCTCGCTTTATTTGAGTGGAATTGAATATCAGTTGAGGTATGAAAATTTTTCATTTAATAAATACTTTTGGATACAAAATCAATAGAATTGTATACAAGGCAATATTATAATGTGATGTTATTTACCTACATCTATACACAATTAGGTATACCTAAAGATACCTGAGTTTGTTTACACGAATAGTTATATAAATCTCAAGTGATGTCTTCTTAAAAAAGTTAAATTCTTGATTTAAATAAACCATAGAAATAAGATTAAGATTTAAATAATTGTTGGAAAATTTAGTATACATAATATTTCTATTTGGAATACCTAATCACTGAATTTTTTTATTTGAAAAAGTAGGTATAGGAATATACATAATTTAGTTGATAAAAGCAAAGTTTAGCTCAAGAGTTACGCACAAAAAAGAAAACCAATTAAAAATATAATTAAATATTAAAAAGTTTTCCAGACTCTTTTCGAAACGCCCGTTTTCATTAAATCGAAGCTAATTCTCACAAATAAGGTTTATTCTCACGTGTAGGGTTTTTTTTTGTTTTTTTCGTAAAGTTCAAAGAACTATTTGTTTGAAATTAGTAATTTAACATTTAGTGCTATAGTCAGGTATTAACAATATAGTTTTAATTTAATTATTAGGTGGATTATTATTAGACTATGCGATACAAAAAGTATGGACCTTTTTAGTTAAATATTATAATAAGCAATGCGAAAAAAGTAACGATCTTTGAAAGATGTTGAAAGGAAACCTGCAAAACTCTGTTGTGTGCCAAGAACTTTGTCCAGCTTGCGAGCTATCGCACTAAGCTACTTAGCGTTCTTTGTCAATTTTCTTTTGTCAGGTCAAAGTAAGGTAATTGTATGCTTCAAAGCAGAGTTTTTTTCTTCTGAAAAAATGAGAAAGGATGAGCGTAGAGATGGGGAAGGGAAAGTAAACAGGAGGGACAGATTAAATAGGGGAATCATGTGATCGCGTCAAAATCAATATTAGTTTTAAATTTTATTGGGTGAAAACATAAATTATTAGAATATATGTAGTTAGGTTGAAAACATATAAAGTTTGATATTTTAAATACTCATACATTGACAATAATATAAATATATTATTATTGATCATCTCATCTCATCTTATATTGATTTGTTGATGCATTCAATACTTACAATAAAATACAAAAAATGGATCTAATAGAGGCTTGATTGTATCCAGCATTATCTATAGATCAACTATTTACATAGTGAACGCTGCCCGTCTAAAAATCGTTCAATTCGAAACCGATTGTGATCACTTCACCGAAAGCCTAAGTTGTCTTTTCCTGTTTCAATGGCACCACCGGAAGAAGACGGCGATGCCTGGAAGCGCTTTTCGATTTCCTCAAGGGTGATTCCTTTTGTTTCCGGTACACAGAGCACTACAAAAGCAACGCTAGCAGCGGAGAAGACTGAGTACATCCAGAATGTGCCGGCTGATGTCAGAAAGCCCTGAAAATAACAGGAACCCATCACTAACCAACAAACGAACATTCTTATGAAACATAAAGTTTATATAATATATTTTAAATACGCTTGGAACCTACTTGAAGGGAGTGATAAGTTTTAATGACGACAAACATGGTAAATAGGTTAAAGGATCCGGCTATGGCGCTGAGGGAACCCCTGTGTTTGGTGGCGAAGAGTTCACCCAGGAGCAAAAATGGGATACAGCCGAATCCCAAAGAGAATCCAACCATGAAAACAATGAGACTTATCAACGGCAAATATCTGAAAATCAATGTCAAAAAATTAATTGGAAATTTGTGATTCCGTCATGTTGATAAATTAGACTCCATTGTTATTAGAAACTAAAATCTCGAAAATTTAAATAAACGGACTGCATTAAAGAGGAAAAAATAAAAATATACAAAAAGAGGGTTTCATCACCCTAGTTTCGGTCTGGAAACATTTCACAATGTATCATTTTCCGCTGCGCTAAAGTGCTGAAGAGTATTCATAATTCAATTACCAAAATAGTTTCGTTTTAATTGAATTTAGATCTATTATCAAACAACTTAACAACGTAAAGAGTTTTGCACGTACATAAATAAGAATAATTGTTAAATGAAGATGTCATTGATTAATTACGATAAGCTAAGATTTAAAATAAAATTTGCTTCACAATAATTGTTTCATTTTTGCATCCATATAATACACAATTCAATTGTAAATAAAAAGAAAATATCGAAACGCATCAACATTATTTGTGAAATTTCTCGATGTTGAATTGATGGGCGGGTGGAGGACAGGGAAATAGCAATGAATAATAAGATATAGCTACCCCAATGCCGGATGCTGCTTAAGGTCTATGTAAAACGATATTCCCATGGCCGCCATTGCAATGGATGTAATTGTGCCAGAAGCCATCAGGAGTGGTTTCCTACCGACTCTATCGACCAATAGTAAAGATACGCTGTTCGAAGCTAATTGAACCACTCCGACAATTATAGTTGCTAAATGATCGTTTAGAGAGCTTCCTGCAATTAATGGAATGTTCTTTATAAATATCGCCCGCACACGTTTATTATGACACTTCGCGAAAACACGTATTATGCGATAGTATGAACGTATAATATTTTTCTACATACAAATCTAACATAAATGATATACATAGTATCGGTGTTTTAAAAATTAGAATAATAAATTTTGATCGCATCTAGGTAAAAGTTTAAACAAAAAAAAAAAAAAATTAATAAGCAAACCATAAAATCTTTCGACTTCGTTCAGAATACACCGTTTTAACTTTATTATTTCAGATAATTATTATTCGCGGGCTTATTTTAATTTACATTTTCCCCTTATCCAAAAAGTCTTTTGTTTTCGCTTTGGGCGTATAATTTTCTTTTTTAATTGCTTTCAAAACCCCCGGCTCTGAATATTTCTCTTATGGAGCGAAATTCTGTCATGAATAAAATAAAGTATTTATATGAAAGAGAGCATTCGGTTCAATAGCGGCATAAAAAACAAATATATTAAATAATGTAGATGTTTGAAAAGCGCATTAAACAGTAAACTGCAGTATATTTAGAATAAAGCTTACCAGAGCTTTTGAAAATTTCCACCGTGAAAAATATGACTGCATCAATTCCACTGATTTGCTGAAATATCAATAGGGCTAAAACAATACCGAGCGGTTTTAATACACCGGCACTGCAAAATACATCCTTTGAAAATAAATTTTCGTCAGACAATTCAATTTGATCCCTATGAAATAACAAAAAAAATGATCATAATATTTTAATGTTTTTATTAGAAGCTCGTTCAGTATGTGTATCACGTAACTATGGACTTTACAGAAACTAAAGAAAATTCACGGCCTAAATTGTGCGCTTGGGCAATCAATGGCAGGTGTTTGCCAAGAGCTTACTTGTTTTTCTCCGGGTCATTATTTTGCGGCCTTAGATGAATAGAGTCGTGAATCAAAGGCAGCTTCAGCCATTTCAGCGACCTTTCAGCGTCAGTGTGTTTACCTTTCGTGATCAGCCATACCGGCGACTCGGGAAGCGGATACAGAAACACAAAAATAATCACTGCAAAGAAATAATAGTATAATAATTCAATTCGTCGTCGGAAGCTTAGCCCAATACATACATTCGCGAAATAAATTAAAAGCACCCGAAGCACTTCAATACTAATCGGCACCAAACTTAGGCAGATATAATTCCTCTGATTTTATTTATTTATTTAAGATCTAATTAAACAAACTTAAAAATCTAATTAAAACAAACAGTAACTTAAAGCTAAAATTATACTTAATTATCTATTATCACTTATACAGAGATGCTGTATAAGGCTGCCAGGAATCTATCAATATTGTTTACATTTCTGATATCTTCTGGCAGGCCATTGTATTCAACAACACCCCTGTACAAGATACTTCTCCTAGATATACTAATTTTAAATTCTTAACTATTAACTTATTGTTACCCTTAGTATTATGACTATGTATATTTTATCCCCTTATTAAATACAATATTGGTAATAAATTCTTATCTAATTCAAAAATATATAATAATACTAGCTGACACGGCATGCGTTGCAATGCCCGATCCCGTTCCCGTTTCCGTTCCTAGTACGTTTTCTGATGCGTGAGCAGGCCCGTTCCCGTTCCCGTTCCCGTTCCCGATCCTGTTCCCGTTCCCGGTCCCGGTCCCGATCCCGTTCCCGTTCCTGTTCTTAGTACGTTATCTGACGCGTGAGCAGGCCCATTCCCGTTCCCGTTTTATCCTGATTTTTTTTCACAGGAACCATCCCCGGCATGATCACAATAAGTACTGAAAGTTTCATCGCGATCGGTTGAGTGATTTAGGAGCCTATAAGAGACAGACAAACAAACAAACAAACAAACAGACAGACATTGATTTTTATATATATAGATGCACACTTTTAAGGTTTCATTTACATTCATCCAATTCAATTCATTCAACATATGTATATATTATGTGTACTAGTTAATCTATTGACATTTAAAATACTCCGCATAGCTCTATTTTGCAGTTTTTTCAAACTATCTTTAATTACCATATTTACTAAATTTAAAAATGAACCACAATATATAAAATGAGAACGAACAATCGCATTATAAACTAATATTTTTTATTTTCTATATAGTTTCTATTATTTTATTATATATCTATTATACATATATCATTAACTATTAACTATTTCTAATATTTTATCATGTACATATTATATATTTATATTTAAATTAGCATTATTAAAGTTTTACAATTAATTATCATAGTTTTTTTATCAATATTTAATTTAAATTTAATCTAACCTAACCTAACCAAATTTGTAAACAATTTAATTCCAAGTGTAATGTTTCAATTTTTACATCTATATTTTTATCTACTATATATGTACATATGTACATATGTACATACCTATATTAGTTAATGATCTGGCAAGTGTATTGATTGATTGGGATAGGACTTATTTTTTATAAGACCATACACAGCTTATTAGATGATTCCGACTAATAGCAGTTGCCAGAAAGAGTATTTTATGTCGAAAAAAATTAATTCACACGCCTCGTTGAAATCATCGAACTCTTCGAAGTCATAATTCAATTTTTAGGTGTGATAAAATTATGAGGATGCGTTACAAGGTATTAAAAATCACCTGAATAGGTATGATGGTGCTATCATCAGATTACATTAAGTATATTTTCGCTCGTGTGAACACTTACGTGCAGCAGATGCAGAGCACCAGGCGAGAGTCCTCCACGTGAACCAATATCCGAGGATGTACGAGAACAGAATCCCAGCAGACATGAACAGGGCCGGCACAGAGCCCAAACGCCCTCGGATCCCTGGGGAGCTGCATTCGCTTACCTGTGAACATACATATGTGCACTGTGCATGTGCATTAACGCGAATGCACCCGCAATGATCCATAAATCGAAAATTCAGCAAGTCGTGTCGGGTCACAAAACGGCAGCTTACCCAAATTCTCTCAATATTCGCGATTCGTAAATGGAAGCAATTGGCTGTAACCACATATAATTGACAACGACAACTATTTCAGTGTGTGCGTATAATACCTATGGGTACACACTTTTCACTTTGGAATTTTCAATTTAGATTAAATGGAGCATTGGCAGCAGTTTTATCAATTGTAATGGCAGTTACTGCACTTACGAATCAAATGGTCAATTTGTGCTGCTACCTATACACATGTGTAGGTAGGTAGAAGAAGAGAATAATAAGTAAGTAACTACTAGCTAGTTACTACTGAAGAGCATCGAACAATCAAAAGTAAATATTTGAACCTTGAATACAAGTTCAAATTGAAATATATAATGCATGTTTGAAAATCGTTAAATATTAAGCGCTAATGTAAACTGTGAATGTGATGTATGTAATTATTATGATTTATGATAGTATTCGAACACTATGAAACTAAATTTTGTGACGTGTAATAAATTACACGTCCTCTCTTTTAATATTTTATTGCACTCTTTATTCTTAACTGGTATTGATTAAAATTCGTTCATTGTGTTATTAAATCATTGACAAGCTTACGTAAACTTGCGTCGCTGGTAGTACAAGTCCCACGCAAAAACCGGTAAGTATCCTTCCTATTAAAATAATTGGAAGAGTTTGTGCAGAAGCTATGCAAGCCCAGGCCGCAGTCCAAACAGGGGCGGCTATCAATATCGTCATTCTACGTCCGGTCCTTTGCATGAGAGGCCCTGACATCAAACTACCAAATAGAGCT
Organism: Parapsyche elsis; assembly: GCA_022651745.1. Classification (NCBI taxonomy): domain Eukaryota; kingdom Metazoa; phylum Arthropoda; class Insecta; order Trichoptera; family Hydropsychidae; genus Parapsyche; species Parapsyche elsis. The sequence goes on along the minus strand of JAGVSN010000005.1, from coordinate 4,036,298 downwards.
CCCACTGGAGGTATAGATCCTAGAAAATATACATGAACTTTTGTTCGTTGAGATTTTCATATATTGTTTGCAAATTTTATCTCTTCAGATTTGTTTGCTTAATATATTTTCATGGAACCTGCTAGTGAGTTAGTATTCTATCACTATATACATATGTATGTCAGTGCTCGAAATGGAAATTTTCACGAATGGGAGCGCTCGATAATTTTCAAAAAATATCAAACGACCTTTTTTATTGACTACATGTATAGAAAATGTACGTACATTTATATACATACAAATATTATAACACCAAAACACTTACGTAACATATGTATACCAATATAAATGAATTTATGGTTGTATATTAGGTTATTAGTATTATTATTATAGAAACTGTATTACATATGTACATACATGCACAATTTACACGGTTAATTTTTTTTAAATTTGAATAATTGTTAATATCACTATTTAGTTAGTCACGTGCAGTAATTATAATTCAGACAACTTAAAAAATGTTGCTAGAAAAGTGTTTGTTAGTGATGAGAAGTGCAGTAATACAATATAAATAAAAAAAATAATCAAGCGATTCCCGATGATAAATTGAAATTGCAAATACGTTCGGTAAATTCAATTTCTCTCATCAGAGGGACAGGCAAGACTGAAGTATTTTGAAATTTTGGTTCCTTTAGTATAATGGTAGAGGTACAGCTGCTTTAGAAATTTTGTTAAAATAAGAAAGCCGACAATTCAAAGAAAGATATCGTAAATTATCGAAATGACCGATGCCCCGAGAGGGACCCGTTGCAGTTCGACTATAGTGTGACGGACAGTGCCGACCATAAAGCAATAAAACTTTTTGCGCATAAAAACCCTCGAATTCTAAATGTTATCTTCAAGTGCATCCAGCTTTTTCAAAACATAATAATATTTCAAATGGCTTTTGGCTACAGATAAGATGCCTTTGTCGTAATTGAAATGTAAAGAATTTAACTTTCAGTCAAAGATTGTGATTTAGGAGTCATAAATGTAAAAAAAATGTAACATTTTATTTATACAAATGTAACCTTCTAAAATTTTTTCGGCAATAATTATTGAAAGAGCACGGAAATTTTGGTTTTTTACGAAAGGGAGCGCTAAATTTACAGATTTCACGAAAGGGTACGCTACGTTTTCAAATTTCACGAAAGGGAACGCCCGCTCCCTGCCGCTCCCGCTGAATTCGAGCACTGATGTATGTACATACCGAAATTGCAATAACTATTTGAAATAGGAGTTATCTATATCCGTATGTACGCTAAAGTTTAGTGTTCTTACCCACTGACGATTTTATCTGATTTGGATTACCATTATTATGCTCTATTAAACCGCATTTACTCCCAGATAATAAATCATTAAAGCATCCGAGTCACGCGTGGTAGATTTTATACTGATAAGCTCTTTATTAATATAAATATAATCGGACAGTAATTACGATGCTCATGTTGTGCATGTTCGACATGATTTTCATATTTGCCATCACGCAAAATCGCACGAGAAATATGTCGTATTTGCTTGGCATTAATTCGATAATGTGAATCGTTACGGCAATGAGTATTCGTTACAGTAATGCAACGAAATTGGACTATTATATGATTTTCAACGAGAAGAATTTGAGATTACACGTGGGACACGCCACCGGATGGTAACTAAAAATTGTATCATACTTATCTAATACATATATGTAATACATATACCTATGTACATATTTATGTATGCCAATTCTTAATTTATTAAATTGAATTGAGTCAAAATTAAAACTGGGAAAATTTGAAAAAAAAAACACTTCATTACCCTCGTTCTGAATTTCATTCCACAAGTCACCAGTGAAACATTGAAATATTCTAAGCATGCAAAATTGTACACTATACAGCTGATTCAAATATGTATGCAAAGATAATTAATTAATTATTTTGAATAATCATTAATTTACTGGACACATGTTTATAAAGACAACTAATGCTTATGGTGCTAATTTTATTATTTTAACTTAAATAAATTAAAAAAAGAGATAAAAATAATACCTGCCCAGGAGTGAGCTTCTACCGAAGGCAAAAGTTCTGGATAAGTGTCATCTATCGACGGTAACGCTGATGACGAATAGCCTCTAACTAGGCCTATGCTAAGATAAGCTAAAGAGGCTGCTAAAGTGAGAAAAGTCTGAAATGGAATAAAAATAAAATGAAGATTTGCATTATTGATATGTCTAGAATCTACATATTTTCTAACTCACTTGTTTCACTATATTAGACGTCTCGTGAGAATCCATGGTCGAAGTACGCAGTTTGTCTAGGACCGGTTTTTGCAAAATATTCCACAAAAAAAAAAACAATTCGATTGGCTGATTGCAGTGTCACATGTTGAAGTTCACGGCTACGAATCTGAGCAGAGACTGGTTGAGTTTTGCAACTGACGTTGATCGTGTCACGTTTATAAATGATGTGTTCAGTGCTGACTTGGTGGTACAATAGTAGAGGAGTCAACCAAGTGAAAGTAATGTCGTGAGCACTTAAACGATAGCAAATATTATGTAGAAAGTACGGACAATTGGCACCAAATACAATCAATCAGTTTATAGAAAGCAGCACCGATCTTATTAAAAGAATCTAAAAAAAAAACAATAAAAACTGACAACGCTTAAACGTTGATTTGTTTTGAATTTCTTCATTAGTTAAATTAAGTACCAAAGTAACGGATAAGCACTTAAGCAGTTGATCAAAAACAATGTTATTCGAGTATTTTCAGTTTCATTTCAATATTTTCAATTGTTTGAGTCGTTCGCATCCTTCGAATATTATTGCCCAACAAAAATGTTGTCCTCGGAAATTATTCTTTCAATTACATCTCGTACTACAATTGGGTTTTTAAATGCATATAAATTCAAGTGTTGATATCTGTATTAATTTTCACTACGTGCGTAAATATGCGGTAGAATATAAATAAAAGTTACGCTCACTCAATAATCACATCGTTCAACATGATACCAATTTTGACATTAATCCACATCGAATCTTAAAGTATTGTGATCGTGCGAAAATTCGACCTCGACATTTTGACCGATCAGGTATCATCCCATAATCACGTTTTTATGATTTTTGGAAAATTTCTGTATGTGTGGTTGTGTGTCTGTATATGTATTGTGCGGATGTGTGTGAAATCGCTATAGATATCTCAAAAACCGTCCAACTTATCACACCGAAATTTCATATATGTACATATGTATAGTGCCGGTCATTACAATCCATAAGGTATTAAAATTTTTTCGTCAACCAGAAGTGGTACCTCCATGTATCTACATTAGGATGGAGCGAAATATATTTTTTTTGAAAATCAATTTGCTTGGGATAGTTGCTCCATGGCTATACAAAACAAATGGTATACTTATTTTTTCGATATTTTAATTCTTTAAGGCTCTCACAAACAGCTGCGAAATCGCGTATGAAAACCTAGCGAATTTCGCTAGGAAAATCTAGAAAATTTCGCTCGTCTTTCAATTGTATCGCACATACCGGCCCGATTAATCCAGTACGACAGCTATGCACATGCGAGACAGAAAATACATTGCGCGTACGAGTGAGCGAGAAAGCTAGCGCTACTAGCGGCTACAGCGTTTTTCTAACCAAAGCAACCCCTGCTCGCCACCCACAACACCTCATTGTTTGTTTCGCATAGAAAAATGTGTTATTATATTTAAAATTGAGCAGTCGTTTTGATTTAAATTGCATTATATACATATGTATGTGGAAACATATTGGGTAGGCAAGGAAGTTTGTTGTTATGCTTATCGCGATAAGTTTACACATGGCAATCAAACCAATAATTATCCCGAAATCACTATACATACGGATATTCAAAGATATTGTGTTGCAGAGATGTACAGCATTCAATGTTTTAGATATGTTTTTGTGGTCAGATGATAAAGATAATCGGTACTTATAATACAGATGATAAGGACCGTATTATAAGGACCGATTGAAAGATTTTTCCCATGGTAAGAATGAAGTGAAAAAACTTTTGTTGGAACCATTTAAAAAAATTCGGGTGTGGCCAACCCATCACTTTATCCATATATTTGAGGAATACAAAGAGTAACGAAATTAATTTTTTAAGTACGTAAGTAAATAAAACGCATGCACACCACCACACCGACCAAAATACATACATAAATATCATGAAATTACTATGTTGAGTGCGCGCCCGTATGTAAAATACGATCTTCGGCAGATATTCAACTACCACTTCCGGTCGGCGGATTTTGATCAAAACCTTATCAACTCTTAATTTTTATATGAAAATTATAAATATAAATTTTCCACAAGATCGCCGGAGCAGTTTCAGAAATATTCTGTGGTAAACTTTTCGACAAAAAAAACCTACTTCCGGTTGACTGATTTTAATAATTTATTTTTTCCTAAATAGCAATTTCTATCAGGATTACAACATTACAATATTGTGACGATACTAGATATTTACAAGGCCGAAAAAAATAAAAAAAACAACAAATCGTTCAAGAGTAAACTGCCACTTTCGCTCGTCAGAAGTTGACTAAAATCACAGTATCTTTTACGGCTAACGTGAAAACTATAGATATGAAATTTCGACAAAATTCTCGGAGCCATTTCGGAAATATTCTGTCGTAAACTTTTCGACGAAAAAAAAAAACCTACTTCCGGTTGATTTATTTTTATGATTTATTTTTTTTTAAATATGATTTTCTCTCAAAATTACAACATTACAATATTGTGACGATACTACATATTTAAAAGGTCGAAAAAAATAAAAAACAAAAAATCGTTCAAGAGTAAACTGCCATTTTTGCTAGTCAGAAGTTAACTAAAATCACAGTATCGCTTACGGCTAACGTGAAAACTATAGATATGAAATTTTATCAAAATTCCCGGAGCCGTTTCGGAAATATTCTGTGGTAAAAGAATTTTAGAATTTTCTACAAGAAAAAAACCCTACTTCCGGTTAACTGATGTTGACCAAATTCCTTATGGCTTTTACACCTTACGTGAAAATAATAGATATGAAATTTCAGCTTGATAGCCTTGATAGTTTCGGAGAAAACACACATACAGACACACACACGCATAAGTACACAGACATACAGACATTTTTTAGAAATCATGAAAACGTGATCAGGGGATGATATTCGATACAAATTAGTCAAAATCTCGAGGTCGAATTTTCGCACGATCACAATACTTTATCCGATTAGGATAAAGTAAAAATTGCTTACCTTACAAAAGATAATATCGTACAAATTGATAATAGCAATTATCAAGTTCCCAGTAGTAAGGAAAAAAATAATTTATGATATAGATTTAGATTTCGGGTCCTGTACGTGTAAAGTCGGTTGTCTTGGGAAATTGTGCACTTTGTCCATTGTGAAAAAACACCAAGCCAGTGTTTATTCCATTTTTCTTGAACTCAGGACATATTTCTAATAAGCCAGTTTCGCTTATTAGAAATATGTCCATTAATGACTAGGACTAGTTAAAAATAATGTGAATATTTTGTCTAAGAGCCGAAAGAAACGGATCGAGATCAATCAAACATGCGAACAACAAGCACCAGCAATACTTTCAGTTAAAACCAAACTGAATTACATGCTGCTGTTATAACACTTGCACTTTCCATTTACGTACAATTTGACAATTTTATTACCATCTAAATTTTGTAAGAGAATATTAATTTTTTTATAATTTACACAATCGCAATACATATTTATTTTCATAAATAGTTTTCACACCCCAAATGATGTTTATCCACATTATTTGAGGTGTTGTGGGTGGCGAGCAGTGGTTGCGTTGGTTATAAAAACGCCGTAGCCATTTAGCGCTAGCTAGCTTTCTCGCTCACTCGTACGCGCAATGTATTTTCCGTCTCGCATGTGCATAGCTGTCGTACTGGCGGTCAGTCGAACTACGGCGCGAATCGGTAAAAATTCGCGGACAACAAATTTCGTACGAATATTTTCCGATTCGCGCGAGGGAAATCCTTCGCAGTGTGGGTAGCTGTAAATAGTGTAAATACTGTAGTGTATGTAAATACTGCCCCAAAGGGGTCAAACATTTAGAAAAAATATGATTTTAGCTAAAAGTGGAAGGTTCATGTGCGGTATTAAAACGCAGATAAAATAAATTTATCGTCATTTATTTGGTTTAAGACAATGCAAATAAGCAACACACACGTTTAAATTACTAATTAAGAGCAAAAAAAATAGAAAAAGTTATACCAGAATCCCACAAGAAAAACTTAAAAATAACCTAGATACTAGGGGTAGTAAGTTTTTTTTGTGTTAAAAATAGGCATTATTAGGCAATAGAGTCTTCTCCATAACAAATGTATAGATAAAGAGACTATTTTACAAGCTATTGCCGATCAAAAAGTAATAAATAGTCATTTTACCTCAGATAAAGAGTTTTCCTTACCACACTCAAGCTACACAGTGAAAATAGTGACAGAAGTCTCTGCTCCTGTTTGTGTATCCTCAAGGCGAGATGGTTTCATAAAATTGAGATTCGAATAACGAAAAATAATGTCTATTTTCAATACATAAAAATATTATTTCCCTTAGTATTTAGGGTTTTTTTAAGCTTTTCTTGTGAGATGCTGGTGTGTTATTTCCATTGTTTTATGTTCTTAATTAGTAACTGAAACATATGTATTACTTGTTTGCATTGTCTTAAATCAAATTAATGACAAAATGTATTTTATCTGCGTTTTAATACCGCTATATGAACCTTCCACTTTTAGCTAAAAACACATTTCCTCTAAATTTTTAACTCCAATGGGGAAGTATAAAGAGTTATAAAATATCAAAAAAATAATTACACCGTTTGTTTTGTATAGGTATAACCATAGAGCAGCGGTATAATTAATAATATTAATTATAATGAATACATTTTTTAAATTCCTAATTTGCTCGAGATAGACTAAAGGTTGGGTACCTCTGCCATAGAGCAACTTTTCCAAACCCAAGCATTTCGATTTTCAAAAATAAAACAATTTCGCTCCACCTACATACATATGTATGTATGTACATACATACTAACCATTTAAGATTTAAGATTTTATATTTTTTCCCAATATTCAAGCAGCTTGGGGCAGTACTAAACATTAATATTTTTAAGAGATATTTTGCAGTTATGATGGGTATGTGATAGAGCACTAATCCCGCAGCCAAGTTTTTTGATATTAAGAAAAAAAAAATTTCTTCATACAAGATCGCTCCACCCTAATGCACATACATACATACATATAACAAGTAACCTTATTTTGAGCTTTCTTTGAAATTTTTTTCTCCAAAACAATCACACGAATTTAACTGAAATTTTGTTTATGTAGCTTTTTTTGTTGTTAATGTGCAATGACCTTTCGGTGTTTTTCAAATTTTTTTGCAACGTTGTATTGAAATGGTTTTTGCAACTCCGAACTCACTCCGCGTATATTTTTCCGCGCCATGTGACTATATCGCAAAACAAACAATCAAATAAAAATGTATTGTAGGCACAAACTTCGTAAAGTGGTTTTTTTTTTTTGTGGCGCAATTTTTGATTTGACTGTAAATACGAGCGCCGGTGAACAAATACTGATGCGAAAGCGCGAAAATACACACTCGAAAAGAACGATCTTCTCGCCAGGATTCATTTAATTCCCTCGACCAAAACGACAAGAATACATATACATACATACAGATGTACATAGATATCTCAAGGTACTGCACATCTTTGCAAACAATCCTGAATTACGGTGTAGACGATTCCATTTCCAAGAGTACCTTTTCAATCTAAAAATTCCCAATAGTGCAAATACTATTTGGTTTCAATAGTTTTCAATATATTATATTTTATTTAAACGAAAGTGTTATATTAAATCACATGAAAAATGCGCATAGACACTATTTGTATGTGGAATTTTTCCGATCTGCGGTTGGATGCAGTTTACAGGCAATAAAGGCTTTAACTGCAATCTTCCTTCGAGATTCTTTAGTTTTATTTTGAAAGCTAAAAGTTCAATCGTTTCCTTTAAAAAATAAAATAAACAAAACTCTCGCATACATGTACATACATCCATACTTCGAAAACATAGTTTGTATAAAGTATTGTACGTAGTAGGTCATATATGTACATATGGAGAATTCGCGAAATTAAAAACAGATTTTTTTTCTATTTTGAAAATTCCGCTCAATTTTTTTCCACGTACAGATACATATTAATTAAAAAAAATGTTTTCAATATTTATTTAATGGTATAGATTGTACTCGTGTGTAGTTCATACGTGTCGTTTTCATTATAGTTTTTTTATTATTCGATTCTCGCATTAGTCCGTTGTATATAGAGGACAATGAACAAAGACGGTTTGCTTTCGATAAAGACAAAGGGAATTGAAATAATAAAGCTGATCGGCTGAACTCCGTCTCTACAAATTGCAACGAAATTAAAGACAGAACTCATTTGAGCCCAATCACCGACCAAGTTCAAACAATCTCGCTGTCCCATCTACCCTTATTGTTCCCGAGACGAAGGAAGAGGAGAGCCACCCTGTAAAAGTATACGTATAGACGTGCCAACGCCACCGAGAGCATCCCCGGATAGATTAAACGTAAAGGTAAAGCTTGGAGATAAAATTTCAGCTGAAACCAATTCCAAATTAACTAAAGAAAAACCTTCATATAGACATATGTACATATTTCTTTAACGAGATGTATTATTGAGCGTAAAGTAACTTTATTTTAGCTGTATAAGAAAAACATCTGTCGAAATCCCGAGGTCAAACTTACTTTATCACGATCACAATACTTTATCATATTACGTACATAAATATGTGTGTATATGGGATAAATTAAAAAAGAAAGTGTAATATTCTGATTGCTTGTTGTTTGTGCTTATGCCATAAAATTTCAAACTGCAATTTATCATGACGAGCTATACGAGTTACATAAAAATCTAATTTAAGGCGCTCACACGCCGAAGCGAAATCGCTCCGCCAAAATTTCGCCTCTATAGTCGTCCCATTCGCACCGATATAATTCGTTTTGGTGCGAATCAACGACGATAGAGCGCGAAAGTTTGACGGAGCGATTTCGCTTAGGTGTGTTCGGGCCTTAATCGTTCAGACGTAAAAAAGTATTCCTTTTGGGGAATTAACATGAAGATTTCCTTGAAATACTATGTTCTCTTAATAACTGTAATGGTTGTACATATACTACAATCATATCATGCCCATTTTGAAATAAAAAGATTTCTTGTTAATAAATTTACACAGTAGAAAAACACAGTAGAAATGCACTTAATAGGTATCCTTGAGATTTGTTTGTTTTTATGCGATACTCTTCTACCCTGTCGGTTGTATTCTATATATCTCGGCGTTTCCTTCAAATATTAGATAAGGGTGGTTTGCAATCCTTGTCTTCTTTCTACACAACAAGCTCTTCTTCCATTACGAGAGTTCGGCATCCGCCCGGGGAGCGATAGATCGACAGTAATTACGTGTCTAATGAGTGCTAGCTGGATGCTTAACCGTGGGGTCGTAGCTGGATATCCTGCCGAGTGGAGACTGATATATGCTGGGGCCGACAAATGGAAGGGATGCTGTTAATCTTCCCGCTCGTTTGCAGCGGTTTTTACATCGGAATGCGGTGGACGCAATCAATCGGTCGTGATTTCTTCGCCAAGGAACTTTTTCGTCATCCCCTCTGATTAGTTCGTTCCATCATTGAAGGTATCTCATGAAGGTATCATGAATGGCATCTCAATTTTACTACGGTTAAACTTTCTGATGATAAAATCATTCTTGTATGCCTATTTTTATCATTTTTGCTTAACTTCAAATGGAATAAATGTCATCGAATTACCAATTCTCCCTCGGTACTGTTTAACAAGATAGTTTTATTTTATATAAATTATTTTTATTTTAGATTAGTTTCAGTTCGAAATATAAAGAATATTCTTCGTTTTAAAAAACTGCCAACAATATGTAGGTACAACAATGTACATATGTAGGTATGTAAACGAAATAATACGTTGAAACTATGACGCAGGTGTGCTGCACCATTGCATTGCTGGTCTGTTTCATTTAAGACGTACATACATACATACATACATAGTTATCTCTTTAAAATATTTATCTAGTTCTACGTTCAAACTTGGTATATATAAATGGAAATAAACTGTCACCCGTAAACTGGATTTTAAAATAAAGATTGGTTGTAAAATTTGAAATTTTTGTTCGTCGGGAAATATGGGAAATAAGTTAAATTTGGTTTAATTTGAACTACCTACATATGTATATAATGTGTTCAAAAGAATTTAATTTCTGAATACAATTTTGGCATTCATGTTTAAAGTTGTGTTGTTTGAGTTTCTGGATATCAATTTCAAAATGATCAAACATTTACAATTTCGTTCTTCAAATTGACATTTGAACTAATTTGTTTTTCCATATTTTAGTTCATTTACTTGAAATATCTAACGATAAACTGATATTTTTAATGGAATATATAAAATTTCCTTCCGTTCTCTTGAGCTGATTTTCAATCGACGTTGATTTTAAGTACCTTCATTGAATTAAAGTCAAATATTGACAAATGAACAATTGAGCATACGTACACTTTGACTGATATATACATACATCCATATATCAGAATGTATGACAAAGTTCTTTATTTTTGTCACATTTTATTTTCATTGTGTCATTCATTCGTCGTTTTATTTTTGAAATAAAGAATAAACAAAAAAGGAGCTTCTCCGAACGGTCACCGCGTTTGAAATACATACATATATGTACATAATTATGTATGTACATATGTACATATGTATATATATTGAAATTGATATAATACACGTCAAATAATATAAATGTTTCTGAAAATTCCACGAGTCAAATTACGTCTCTGAGAATCTTTTTTTCAGAAATCAGGACTTGCAGAATATACATTTTACGAATAAAGAGAGACGTTGTACATAGATATGTATGTACATACATACATACATTGGAAAAGTCTAAGTCGGACTGACATAGACTGAAAATGTGTTTTATGTTTTTATTTAATAAATAAAATTTACTACTATGATAGAAGATTTACCTTTTCAACCAAATAAATTTGAAAAGCTAGAAAATATATTTTCTTAAAATGAGACACTGCAGTGACTACAAATCAACAGGAAGTTGCAATAAACCGGAGCAAATACAACATTCACCGTAGCTTCGGATTATAAGTACATATGTACATAAATCCACAATTGGAAAATAAAAATACGAATGGAACACAGTAAGAATTCATACGATAAACTTGGTGTTATTTACTTTCTACCATATTGTTTCCATTTCTCAGATATAAAGTTCATAGCAATATTATGACTACTAGTAACTGCCCGTTGACAGTGTCATCGGGTGGTTATCGTATCATGAGTATTTTGTCTGAGTTAATGGGGTTATGTAGGGTCACACACACGCAACCCGTGTCGTGTGCGTGTATTTGAGTGAGTGAGCGCATGTGTACCTACGTGTTGTGCAGTAGTATGCGAGCGTTCTGCGGCTAGACCACCCAGCTGGTTGGCCGGATTTTCAGCCGGTCGGCCAGGCAGATTCATACTTCATTATACATATATGTATGTATAGTCATAACCTGGGAAAGCCTCTCTTGTTAGTCATAAATAAACTTTAAATTTTGAAGATATAGTATTTTCAGACATTTAATTCGTTTAAAACCTGACTATAATATGGAAATGTGTATAATATTGAAATTTGCATTGATATTTCTTTATTTTTCTTTGAAATTGAAGATGTATTGCAGCTAGTCTTTAGCAAGGCATTGTTGTTTACACACTATTTCACCAATGTGTACCTTTGATACCCATTCAACCGTTCCGATACTTTTTTCTCCCTTTTGCGCGAACAAAGAATTTCCATCGCTCGTTCAGCGGCGTGATTTTTTCTCTCGGAAAAGCGGAGTTTCCCGGAAGGATTTTGCAATGTGATCCGAGCGGATGCATATTTTTCTTCGGGCACGATTTGTATCACAAAGGAGCAAGTTAGAGCAACTATGTTGTCACGGAAATACATCGACGTTGACGGAATGCCACCGCCCTTAAGCATCCCTCAACACGCCCACTCTAAAGAACTAGGGAAAAAAGGGACGACGGTTAGACCTAGACTAGGAATTTACTACCATACAATGGTATTTCAGTTATTTTCACATGTTGGCATTCTTAACTTTTTAGTGCAAGAAACCTCGAGTGAAACATTTTTTCTAAACTCACATACATATGTAGGTACCTACTGTTAAATTTTTTATATAAAAAATATTTAAAAAAATGTATTGTGTGAACATCTTGTTCAGATGTATCGTAGAAGAGAAAAATAAAGCTTTGATATTTGCATAAGATAGCCCAAGACTTAATTTTATTTTAAAACAGCAAGCCTCATATGAAAGAATAATACCTGTTGTAAAAATATTAATATTGTGGATGGTAGAAGGCATAATATTTTTTTAGGTCATATAATCTATATCATAAATATTTTGAGCTATTATGACTAATACGTACGCACGATTGGGTTGTGGGTTTTTCTTTCACTTCCGGTGCGGTACGATTCTTCCGGCGCACATGCCCGGTATTTATTATTGATAATAATATTTTTCTTCGATATTGCCAGTGCTTTTTCTTTTGTTGCCTACTATCATTCTTCCCTTTACCAATAAGAGGTTACCCAAGAAACCATACAAAGCGTCCTTTTATCGAACCTCCCTCCACTGTCCTTTCGGCGACATTCCTCGATGGCATCTGGGGAGGTGCGACATCACTCTACTCTCTGTTTTGGCCTCCGGTTGCCATCTATAACTAAGATATTGTTAGTCATTATTTAATGTCGTCATGCCACGTTATCAACGGAACGAGAGCCATTTTTCACGCTACAAAGAGTACGGCCGTCTTTGCGCTGTCTGGTGGCGAAAAGGTTAAGACTAGCACAAAGAAAAAGACGCCTAAAATTCACACAGCTTCATTATATTTTTTTATTTTATATTTACTACCTCGTCAGGTTAGAAAATCTAAAATAGCAATCGTAAAGTAAAGTTAACCAATGGCAATAATATACATAGACTTACAATGCTTTTAGCTTAGAATAAAACATCCGTCAATCCGACATCCAGTCAATCTGGAATAAAAATAATAATGATTATTATTAACAGTATGATTTTATTTTTTGTATAGATCTACATATACTTAAAGTCGAGCTACCTTTGATTGTAATTAATCACTTTTATTCAACTTTAGTGTTTATATTTATTTATAATATTAGGAAAAACTGATACGTGAAATTTATTTGCAAAATTTTCAAACCCTTTTAAAATAATACATTTAATAATTCGTGTATAATTAAGAAAAACCTATGTTATCAAGCTTACAATTGTATACGCGTATGTTGGTAGAATTTTTCTAATGCGATAAAATGCCATTATTACAGCGCCTGTGGCCAATCATTCGAAATATGAATTTATCCAAGAAGCGTGTCCCATGTTTATCAAAATTGTCGTGTCGGCAAAGTTTCCGTCCTAGTTTGTATTATTATCAGACGAAGGAGCTTTCAGTCGGCAAATGGTCCTAGAAAACGGCCAACAATGGTTCTCGTCCTTGCCACACCACCACCATTCTACAACAATGGCTCAGCCGGAGAGAGAGCAACGTCTTTATCAAAAGCGAGGCTCTTACCCGGTAATTGTGGGGGTTCTGTCCAAGGGGGTTGAAAGCGAACGAAAACACAGCGTGACAAGTGTATTCGAGGAAAATTAGCCAACCACGATAATAATCTTACCTCCTCCTCATCCCCTTGACACCACACCCATCGCTTTCCACAAGCACTTGTTTCCTCACGAAACGACGCTCGGATATAATAATAACGGCAAGCTTATCTGCTCCTGCGGGAGGCGCTCTTACGTATTGGTGGAATTTAATTCCATGACTTTCAGCGGGGGACGAATCCCGTAAATTGGGAATAGATTATGTGGAGAAAGGCAAAGGGGAATGGGTAGTGCGAGCGCACAGTTGATTTTTCCAACCACTATCCCATCGCCGATCTTTCAGCAATCAATCATTTCCCTTTGCAAATAAAAGAAAACGTCTCCTCGTTTCGTGTGACGTCGGATGCATTACTGTGTAAAATACATAGTAACGTTTGTGACAGTTATTTGATTCGCGATACGAAGTGCGCGGGATCTGAAGTGTATGTACAATAGGGTGGAGCGACATTGCAAAACTTAAAAATCGGCATTGTAATACACACATACCAAAAGTTTCGTTGTATCATCCGTAAATACAGCTAAATACATCATAAAAATACTGAAAAGAATCTGTGAATACATATGTCTTCAGTCCTCTACCTGAAGGCGAAAAATGAAAATTTGCCTATTAATTTCAAAATCTGAACTTACCCTAATTTTATTGAATATTATTAGTACTTTAGGTAAAAATTTAATTTCTAAATCTAAAATCCATTCCTTGAATTATTCAAATAAGTGTGAATTTGTGAGAGCTGTGGAGGGAGACATACGAGTAAATATGTATAAGTACATATATACGAGTAAAGTAAGTATAGTAAAAATAAATACTAATTTTCCAATTAAAATTGCTATTTATAGAGATTGGAAACAATCAATTGAAAATTTTCATACAAGTAAAAGTAAAAGTAAAGTGCTGGTACCAGAAAAACTTTTTTTATTAAACAGATTTTTTTAGACAGAAGAGGTATGAAATAGAGGCAACTTTTTATAGCTACATATTTCAAAACGAATATCCCAAAAAAAAAAAAGTTCCATACATACAATAATAAATTTTTTACTGATAAATGAAATTTTCGTATTAAATTAAAATTGAGTTTTAATCACTCACAGAGATTCCAATCACCCCCACGCTATACATACATAGGTTATCGCAAGGCCATAATTGTATCAGACTCAACAGAGGAGCCAATGAACCTATTACGTTGATTGAAATTGACCAGACAAATGCGAGCGATAATCCGGAAGCGTTATGTACTATTTGTCGGATAAGAGTTTCCGGGTTTTGACGATGCTTGATTTTGTAAATCACAATGACACTTTGCGGATATTGTTTGGCCGAACTCCAAGTGGCGCATTGTCATTTTAATAAGGCCGGGCCACAGTGGCGCTGTGATTATCCACCAGCCCAGGGGCGCGTACAACATGACCCTCCCCCTCATCCCACCCCATTAGCCAAAAACGAGGAGAAATGAGGGGTATCGAGGGGGAGCAGCTAGTCTCCAAGAATTTATTCGGGACCCGACCAAGTACTGAGTCCCGAGTCCCGGTTCGACCGCAAACCGGCCCGCCTAATGTCGGATTTTGTCCAGCGGCCAGGACTGGCGCACGCCCCGCTGTAAATTACGCCCTTTGTCGCCGCACGCACTACCCTCGTCCTCATTGTTATTCAATTTCATTCGCTAATTAACAAAAACCAAGCGGAGCCTTTAGTGCGATGGTTCTCAAGCGTTTTCAGACTGCGGAGTACTATAGTGGTGTACCGCTACCTTAGAAAGAGCAAAAGGATTAGACTAGACGAAATCTGTTGACAAAATCCTTTCCTCTTCTTCTGTGTCCCATCATAACAAAAATAAAGTATGACCAATCTACTTCAGACATATGTATGTATGTACATACATATATTATATGGAACTAGTAGGTTTGCCCGTCATATTTATTAATTTATTTACAAAATTTCACCACAGTAACCTTACAGTTTCCCAAATCGTTACTATGGCCAACCGAGTACATCACAAATACAAACATAAATACAAGCAAGTAGGTACTAACAAAAACAAAATTTTGAAATATCTAAATAATACATTAAAATCTTTTATTTAAAAAAACACCTCAAACAACCTCCCATAACTAACATTAATAAGTCAATGTGTATGGCAGCCTGGTTCAGTAATTTAATGGCTCTTACAACGCGGGAGACATGGCGAGCAAGTGCGAGCCATCGGGGTGGATAGCAAATTATGTCGTCTGAGGAACCTAAACTGACCTGGTACGTCAAAACTAGGTTATTATGCACCGGGTCAATCAAGCCAGTCAAGATAAAGCTGTCGACGTGACTCCAGGGAATTAAACCCTAACGCCCCTAGCAAACCCCATCAATGCGCGCTGGTTTGTACAATTACAGTACAGCCGATAGCCTGTTTAGCAGTACGTGAAATAATTGTATAGTGTACCGTTGATTGAATGGGTATATGGCCATAAAATCGCAATGTTGCCAAAACACCACGCAGGCAGGTAGACACTTGTACATACATATGTATATTTTATACAGAAGAATGTTTTTAAATAACAACAATAATTATTTATGTATACTACGTGCAAGAATGAGATGTTTGGTGAACTGTATATAATATACATACATAAGTACGTCCAAAATACAATATTACAATATAAATAAGTATTCATTCATAAATAAAATATATAGTGAGTAAAGCCATTCAGTATCATATCCGTAAATATATGTACCTATCTAGTTACAGCCACATTTATCTGAGCGGCGATGAAAATTTTAAGCATTTAAGAAGTATAGTGATATTTATTGCAAATTCTCTTTTTATCAAAATATTACTCCGAGGGTCTAAAATAGTGGACGTTTTGAGGAACATGGGTACCTATGTATATTTATTTTGTCTTTAAAAATAAACGTGTGTTTTACACACTTTTAATTTAATTTTTTTCAACTGCTAGGTTAATCCTTATTAACTTTCCTTATAAAAGGCGGAATTCATTTGTCTGTTCGGGTAAGTATAGCCGAACATTATCCACGATATACGCCCTGTTCGGGTTCGCACAGACGTACATACAATGTACATACCTACATACCTACATATGTACATATCTATAATACATAGATATTTGCTTCGGATCCATCTGAGTGTTGCAGGGCGCGCTCTCCAGTTTCATTCCAGTTTTCTTCTTGTCAGATAAATGTTCTCCGAGGCTCACCTGAACAAACTCCATGTTTATTTCGTTTATTTTTAGCGTTTCCCCATTTCTCTCTCTCTTCTAAAACGAATCGACGGACCGGACGGGGTGAAGTCTGATCGAAAGCGCAAATCAACCGAATATAATAAAATATATTCTGGTCACAGATATAATTATATTCGTTCGATGATTAATTCTGCATACTTACTTATCTTAACGAGATTTAACCTTGCTACAATAATAATATCATCGATTTTATACAATTGCTCAAAACATCAGATAAAAACTCACTTTTTAACGTAACGTTGCTTTTCAACGCCAAAAGATAAACTGGCTGGCATAAAACAAATGGGTCAGTAAGCTCGTCGATCGGTTAGAAATAGTGACTCGAAAAAATGAAGTCATCTCGTCAAACGGTCGGAGATCGAGTGGTAAAAATAAAATAGCTCGCTCGACATAAAGGCACGCTCACATTCGCATTCGTATGACTGCGGGTTGAGATCATTCAAACCGAAGGTAGGGCAGGGGGAGGGTGGGGGGGTTTGTCTGAGAATTGTCGTTTCATATCGTACCGTGGCACCGTTTCCATCTTCATTTTTCACCGGAGACATTTTGCCGCAGCACGGCCCAAATATATTGGTGTTTGTGATTATCTGACCGAGAATCTGGACCCCCAGCTACGGAGTGGCTGGCGTGTGTGCTTTCTCGCCTGTAAAATATCGCCGATTATTTCCTCTCGGTGGTGGATGTAAAAAAATGCTTCCTGACAATTGGTTTTATTACCCAGTCATTACTCATCGCCGGCGGAAGTGCGCACTATCGCGCCCTCACCTTCTTCATAGTCTCTAACTCTCATATCTCACAAAATTTATATATAAATATATATAAAGGCACATACACATATACGTCTTCTGCCAACACTCTGAGGACAGATCGATTGTTGAAACATTATTCTAATGTGAAACTGTCAACAACTAATGCATTTCCCCCTTTAAAATCAATGATAGCTTTGACCCCCGTAATTTAAGCACTTTTTATTATTTTAACATCTTATAACTAGTCCGAAGAATGTAACTACGTAGGATGGAGCATTTTTAAAAATAATGAACACAGTTTTTAAATCCAACATCCCAATATGAAGGCGTACTGCTAGTTATGACGTATGAATGTGAAACGTGGATGCTGAATTCAAGAATGTTACGTAAGATCCAGTGCACTCAGAGAAGCATGGAAAGATGTACATACATATGCTTGGTATAATAAGATGAGATCGCAAGAGGAATACGTGGGTAAGAAGCATGACTAAAGTAGCAGATATTGCGGAACGTGTGAAAAAGTTGAAGTGGCAATGGACTAGAAATAGTGAGAAGAATGGATGTCAGATGGAAGCGAGAAATACTGGAATGGTATCCGAAAGAAAGAAAGAATCCGAAAGAAAGCAAGGTAGACCGAGTGGACGATATGGTGATGAATTGAGAAGAATGTGTGGAGTCAAGTGGATGCAGATTGCTTACAACGGACAGGAATGGAAGAGGATTTAAGAGGCTTTCATCCAACAGTGGATGGTGAACGGCTGAAAATGAAGAAATGATGATGATAACTAGTCATTGCCCGTTGACAGTGTCATTGGGTGGTTATCATTTATGTGTATTAAGTAGTTCAAAATTTGGTAGGTAGTTAAAAATGCGAGTCTACTACTCGTGCCGTGAGTGTATACGAGCGTTCCGCGGCTTCCCGGCCAGGCAGACCTCTGCGCTATTATATACATATAGTAATACTAACAAAATAAGTGTGAACATTAAATTAACATATGTATGTATGTGAACATTGCACTATGTATGTATGTATATGTTACTAACAAATGAAACATTTTACAAAAGAAATTGGGTCAAAAGCTTGTTAAGTCTTACAAATTATGATATTGTGTACATTTCGGTCTAAGATTGAATATAGTCAATCGTGTCAGACCTTTCCCGATACGTGAAGGTAAACGGTGAGCTTTAAGCATCGTCGTAAACATGCACAATATTTGGGGGAGATGCTCGTACATAGAGTGCGAATACGGTTTTGAAACGATAGGTTTAAGAGTCGGTTATCCATTAAAGCTAACTGACTCCATACGTTGGTGCCGCGAACGGTTATATTAAATACAGTGCGGAAGAGGACGAAGGGGAAGGGGCGCAGCCTTCGCCCCAGGGCGGCTCGTGAACAGGACGTTCATAACATCGCAAGTGTCTCTCGTAAAACCGAACGACCGGGATAAATATCGGCCGAACAACAGGGATCCCGCAGGATCGAACACCCGCCAGGCATGCGTTGCTTTTTAGTTCTGGAATATTCCACTGGACGGATGCATCCAATGCACTCAATGTTTCCATACAATGTTTAATATGTAAATGTAATCCCTATCCCCTATCCCTCAAATTGAGCGACATAAAATGAACTTTTGACGTATTTGATTTATATTCGATATCATTATACTGAATGATTGGTGTACCTACGTGTAGCTGTAATATTAAGTTGTATTAAAATTATTTTTTTTTTGTTGGTACAAGAATACGCATTTAAAAATAGATTATACACAGTAGAATGAAATATAAACTCTTAGAATAGAAACACAACTATGAATGATACTAAAATTTTCATTCTTTGTTGAAAAATTATAAATAAATGGACTACGCTTGTTGTTTCATAAAAAAAAATATTAAAATTTCACTTGTTTGTTTGAAAATAACAATTCAGTTTTGTTTTCATATTTCCACCCTCTAAATGTAAAACCGCGTACTCATTGGCGAACCGCGCGTGTAATGCAACGTTCGTGGCGATCCACTCGGTGTCAGTTTTTCGCACGAACACAAAGGGGCGCGCAGTGGTTGCGGGTCGTTCACAGTGGTTGCGCGGCGTGTTTGTACACGGCGTCCACATTAGCGTTACATTACACACACTGTTCGCTAATGAGTACGCGGCTTTAAGTGCCTTTGGCGGCCTTACATCGAGATACCAATAGGTACATTTCAAGTATTATTCATCTCGCTTCAAACTCGATCTTCGCGCGGATCATCATCAGTCAAAAGGCTGCAAGTGAAAACGAGACGGTCAATCATAATATTAATAATTTTCATTTTTATTTCTTTGATGCTCTGGTTCAACAGGGGAGGCCGCTGGTGCAGCGGTATGGTAATGAAATTCGCTCGTATATAAAGTAAAGCGTTTTTTAACAACGCTCCGGGATTAAACCCTAAAAGTTGGATATTACTTCGCAGCGTTAATGGTACATTTAGGCGACGGTCGTGCCTACCCAGGCCCGTGCAGGTTCCTCCCCCTCCACACTTTTTTCCCCCGAAAACGAGCTCAAAATGAAACTTATTTTGTATATTGCATTAAATGTTGCCAGCTTCCCAGTCAGCATTGCATTATTTACACATTCAACAAGCTTTTCAGATTTTTTACTTTATCCATATACATATGTATGTATGTATGTATACTTTACCTATGTATGTATGTATGTACATATACATAGATATGTACATAGTACATGCGAAAATTCGACCTCGACATTTTTTCTTAAAGTAATATGTTTCAAGAATATACATACATATGTATGTGTGTACATTTGTACAAACATACATACGCATATGTAAAATAAAATACTACATATGATCAAAGTAGAAATTCAACGATGAAATTTGTAACGATTTGCTTGAAATATTTTTGTAATCTCACTTATGACCCTTTTTTTACACTACATACGTACATACATACATACATACATATGTACGTATATATGTATATATACATGCATGAAGTATTTTATTTGAAAATGACAAACATACCAACATAGCAAGCTTTCAAAGTTTCAATTAAATCATGAACTGGAATAAAATTTTTATGAAAAATTTCCGTTTTGATTCGAAAAATTTCTACTAATTAATTTTTTTTTCATGAAAAGATTTAAATAATTTACAATTTAATCATTTCCGTCACATTAACACTGTAGCTCAGAATATTTTAATGATAAAAGCATTATCGTTTTGTGTAAAATGCAACGCAAGCGTTGCACGTGTTACGTGCCCTAGTCTTCCCATTCCCCACTTCCTATAGAAATCTTCGCTAAAACGTTCGGTTATAAGTTATAAGTTTGAAATACCAGAACTGAAAAGTGGCAACTTCACACTAAAGTTAAATCTCGTTCACGTCTGACCGACTTTAAAAACTCGCTGAATAATATTTTAGAAGTCTAAATATTTTCATTGATAAATGTGTAATATTTACAAAAGTTTCTTGTTTAGCAGTGCGTTGAATGTTTACATTAAAGTGAGACACACACATGAGCCCATCAATCGATAGATGGAGTGAAGGACAATTGACAAAGCAAACAAATCTCTGGGTAATTGTTCGAGTGGAAAATTCAGACACGAACGGCGTAGAATAAATAGCCCGCTAATATTGAACCGATAAGTAATTTCGGTCATTTCGAACCGTTTCGCGCGTAAGTTATTTTGTCATTACCGGTTAAATATTAGCTTTAGAAAACGGTGGAAATTGCGTCGCGAATATAAAATGAAAGTTTAAACAGTGGTAAATTAGTGAGAGAGAGGAATTGATGGGAGTTTAACCCCGTACTGAAACCTTGAACCTCGAACTCATCTCGAAGACATTAGATACGAGATGACTTCGACGTACCCCCCCCCCCCCCATCGTTTTACCAATCTTATAATATTCCCTGCGGCGAACCCAGTTGCTAATGAATGACCTGACGATGAGAAAAATTCGCTTAATCTCGGTCGGTCCATTTTTTCAACGATACATTTTAAGCCCGGCGCTTTTCCGCTTTCAATCGCTTCTGATTAATTAACATAGGAAAAAATACCTAAAGATTTCCACGATCAATTTCAATTATTTTTCATTTCGACTTTGCGTTGAACGTTTGTAAGATGGGGATGACTTTTTTTGAAGTAAAACTTCTTTTCGCTCGGTAGAGTAAAACCGGTTCATCCAACGTTCCATACAAACGGAGCGCGCGATAAGTGGTCACACATATCCCCACTCCTCCAGTTTGGAGGTAGGCTATTGCCCCCTCTCTTGCTCTTTCGCGTTCGTGCGAGAGAGAGATCCACCCCGAAAATTCGAGCGTCCCCTCTGCGCCCCTCAGTTTAGTAAAAACGTGTCATCGAAGCGTGGCACAATACGAAAACCAATCACGGCCAGCGGTCAGTGGGTACCCCCACTCCTTGGCTAGACGTCAGGTAGCAGTGAGAACAGTGAGTCATTGGACAATTCTTTCACATTCATATTCACATCTGTATTCCTTCTTGTACATTGCACTTGCTTTAAATTATTGCAAAGAAGTTTCACTTCTATGATGAGTAGCGGCTACACACTGCGATTTTTATCCGCTTCGTGTGATGAACGAACGATTCACTCGTAATCTTCACTGCACAGTTGGAATCGGATAACCGATTGTGCCAAACAATTACACATTTGCGCAAGTACACAATTCTTCATTCACATCTGTATTCCTTCTTGTACATTGCACTCGCTTTTTGTATTTATTAAATGTATGCAATGTTTACAACTCAAAAACTGTATTCGGTGCATGTTAACGAGGGTAAGACATCAAATAGGGCGTGCTGGCCACCTGTGCCTCTAATATTCGGAAGTCTAATTAGTGGCATCGATAGTAATTATTAAACACGGACGGGGGGTCTCCGTGATCCCGCAGTGCCGGCACGTACCCGCTATAGATTATCCCGGAATGCATACGTGATCCCGCGGGAAGTTAAGGGGTGAGTGCGCGTCATGGGGTGCCTTTGGTTCCGTGAGCAATTTCGCAACAATTACACACACATGACGTTGTCGTAATATTAAACTTTTCACTGAAGGTTGCAAACAACAAGTAAACATAAACAATCAACAAATACAATTTACGAACTCAAAATGATTTTGAAACGTAATAGATACCGCATTTATATTTGCGCGTGTACTTACAAATGGATTTAAACAACGGCATGTGAGCTCGTTTTACTATCTAGGTTAAATTCGATGATAGTGTTAGTACGACATTGGAGCCCGATACTAAGATAGCGCATCTGGTGAATTTTCCACCATTTTCCGAACGTCCAGGTCAGTACAGTAGAATTCAAAGTATACTTACATATCTACATATTGTGTATATAGAGAAGGTGAACAAGGTGCTACCGAGGCAGTGTCCATTTATCGATCTTGACCGATCTCGGTAATGGCTTAGGACACGGTGCACGCCACTCTGTTTTACGATGATCCCATCACTGGATAAAGCACCAGATTACAGCCTGTTATGTTGTCGCCCAACTAGTGCCATCTGGCTGGTCACATTCGCTCTCGGTCGACAACTTCACACACTAGTAAACCTAAACTGTGAAGCAGATTGTTTTCTAAAATGCTCACTATAAAGCGACAATGTATTGTAAAAGTATGATACTAACGGTTTTCATATGTCTGATGTATAAATGTTTGTTTCAATAATAATTGAATACTCAACAATAATTGAATAGTAGGTAGTTTACAAATGTATGTAGACTGTAGAGTTATGAAAATGTGTTAGAAATGATAGATAATTTATCTAGAGCAAAAAAATTCTCATTATTTACGTACAAATGGACGCGTGCTCGCCGACAAAAGCCGGTCGAAAATCTATCTTATTGAAAAGATAAATTTCTTGCGTTCCACTAGTAGTCTGTTACGAAATTCCGCTGGCGAAATCCGAAGAATGGAATCGTTGATGCCTTTCAACCAATCTGATCGAGTGGATTAAAATGCTTTTTCGGACGAAATTGTTAGCCATTTTCGTCAGTCGTGCACGAATAAGTCGTTCAAGGAAATTCCAACAATGACTTCAACGAGGAAATGTTTCATTTGTTGTTTGTTACACGTGCGAATAAATTATATCGGATAATTTTGGAAGAGAAGATGGAAGACTTTCGGCCCTATAAGCCTTTTGTTAGCTCTTTAGCTAGTAAATAGGTTATGAATATTGATCGTAAAGTGACGAAATTCGTTAATAAAACCTTCGAGATATTGATTTAGAAACGGTATTTTTTTTACATACACAATTGATTATAAAATTCTAGATTGGAGTAATTATAGATATACATATGTAGAGTCGGATTTTGGATTTACTATTTTGAAATACATACATACATATGTATGTATGTAGGTATCGATTGGGATGCGATGCAATAACGGTGCACGGTACCTCACGTTGCGGGGACGGAAAACGCAAATGAACCCTTTACGGCACTCAGAAGGTTAATAAAACGAGCTTATTGTGATTTATCGCCAATTTGTGGGAAAACAAGCGAATTTCCACGCCGTAAAAATATTTTTTAGTGTTTCGTTTCGTGCGTAGACGGACGATGAGCGATGGTATCGTGCCTGAGCATAATGCCGTAAACGTTCCAACGTTGACGGCATCATTGCAAACTTTTCCGACATTTTCCGCGGAAAAATTTCCCCTTGCATGTGTACGATTTTAAAGAGTATCACTCGCCGAACAAAAAATCGAACTAAAAAATGTTGATTTATAAACGTGAGAATCGTCGGTTGAGCTGAGAGGGCTAAGCCGGGGTCTAGCTAAATCGTAAACTCAGCGAGAAAGCTATAGGCTTATATTTCTAAAAAAAAATTTAAGATTTAAAATATTTCAATATTTGAAACAACGTAGCGGTTTCGTGTAATATTTTCAATTTATAGTTTTGTCGCTTTACATATTACATTACGCCAGATCGCTGTTAATATTCACCACTCAAAAATTCAAATTCCACTATTTACTTTTCCGCTTGAAATTCCACCATTCACTTTTCCACTTCAAATCTAACAAGGTAAGTAAAAATGCAGCAAGAAGCCATCTGCTACAGAATTTGTGGAAAAAATATGAGTACCTACGCTCTTTAAAGTTTTTCGTCTTGTATGTACCAACTAAAGACAGACAATCAACAGCGAACCGAAATTATCCATTGAAGTACGTACTTGCTACATAAATACATCCAGTTTTATTAGCTATTGATCGATCTCAATAAAATTTATTCAATTTTGAATTTGTTGAAGTTTCACATTTATATTACACTGAGAAATAAAAAAATCACGTTTTTTAAAACCCAGAGCGGAGATTAGTTAATCTTTACTAAGTTTGACTCACTGAATGATTTTTGTTGATATGCTCTCGTTTATGAGATATTTGCGATTTAAAAAATGTAAAAATATCCGTTTTTTTTTCTTTTGCGGTCTATAATTCAAAATATAGTATTGTTGTGCTCAAAGTGAGTATTGAAATTAACATTCAGATATTTTTCCTATTGATTGTGATTTTTTATTGCTTTAAAATACTTATAATTAATTATCTAGCGAATTTTTTAAGTCAAAAATATATTTTTTTTACACATTTTTTCCCCGTGCTATTTAGCGTTTATATAGCAAGTTTTTTATTTCACCACGTTTATAAGGATAGGTTTTCTATTTTATCTCAACGTACTAATTCGAGCGGCAAATGATTTTAAACTACGTTATGAGATGTTACCGGTGGCGCGCTTATCATAAACGAGAGCATATCAACAAAAAAAATTATCGGATTCGAATTCAGTGGGTCAAACTTAGTAAAGATTGACTGATCTCCGCTCTGGGTATTTTTTTTGTTGCTCAGTGTTACTAGTATATATGTATGTATATGATAAATTATCACATACATATATACTAGTATACATATATACAGACGGATTTCGGCTATTATCATTGATAATAGCCGAAATCCGTCTGTCTGTGTGTCTGCTGCTGATAACGCTCGCTGAGGTAAATAATTAAATAACCAGAACGTCGCACGAGTGGGATTTGAACCCGAGATCACCAGGTTGGGAGGAATCGTGCTTACACTATCTTCCAAACGGAGGCGATGACGGACGTGTTATAATTGGCCAATATTTATTCTTAAAGTGTTCGCGACTTTGCTAAATTGTTACGTTGTTGTTATTATAACGCGCCATAACCATGGCGCTTGGTTGCATAGATTCAACAACTATAAAAGCTATTAGATTTAATATTATTTTTGAGAAAGTGCTCCGTTGATATTCAACGGGCTTACACTAGTCTACATATACATATGTATAACTAGTTTCCGAAAACGTTAGTTATTCAGTTTAAGCGTATGAAGGAAACACAGTTTGAGAAGTCCTGGGCTTACACATCATAGCGTTCGCGGCTCAGTGGCGTCGCGTGCCTCGTCCAATTTTCCCGAAGCTCCCCAGGTTGAAATTTGCGTACGAAATTCGGAGGCCAAAAACGTGGCGTATTCAGATATTGGATATCATATTTCATTCAGCGTACTTTGCATATTACACGAGAAAAGGTCGTGTTTTTTTTTTTTCGTGAGGGAAGGGGAGGGGAGGGGGGGTCTCGTGTGTACGAGGTGTATCCTGTATTCAAATCGGTCCTCGGACGGTTACAGTTTTGTTTGATTCCGCTTATTCGAAATTTCACATGCAACAACCACGTTTGCCTATGAATACATCATGACTTCTAACAAAGCGGCACTCGGCTTACATTTACTTGTATTTCATATAAAATTTATTCACTTAATAACGAATCATAACCGCAGGTAAGCCGATACAAAATACCCGACATCCATTAAGTTAAGCTTATTAAAACAATTTTTCAGAATATGAATTAGCGATGTGACGCACAGCGGTACACGATCAAATTTAATTGAAAACCGTGGTGCTATAAATCCATTGCGATTGATGTCGATGTTTTCAAAATATGACATGGAATTTAATAAAAACTCACTCACTCACAGCGGATATATCGCTGATTATTATTATTTCAATTCAAATGAACTTGTTATATGAATTTTAAAATTAAATATTTTTCAGCGTATGCATTGTTATCGTGGAAAATGCGATGTTTGGAGTAGATTCGTTGCAGCGAAACTGCACTAGCTTTTGGAGTCGACTCTCGCATTTTCGAAAATTTTGCAGCTTTCGTCTTCGCGGTTGAAATGAATATCACAGTTAGGAAATGCATAACAGTTTTCATCTGGCACAAAAGGCAGAAGTTGGCTGCAGCATCCGTCGTAATAAAAAGGGGTGCTGAAGGTGCTTCGAGAATAAAACCAGAGAGCAAATAAAGCCATAACCACGCCAGCTTATCTTAAATATTGTATCCTGCATCCGTCCTAGTTATTATCTACCATCGAAGCGAATAAGCAAAGTTAAATTGCCATAATACAGATATGAATAAATTAGTTTTTACTATATATGGAACCTATGACGGATATGTAAGTGCGTTTTTCAACAACGACGATTCTTTATTGTGACACAAGTAACGTTTAACGAAAGAAGGAATGGAAGGTAACACATTTTACGAAGACTTATTTTGACAACCGAGTTAAATGAAATTGAAATTTTTTACCAATTTGGATTTAATAATAAATTTTTATAGCTCATATCGAAAAAATATAATAAATATTTCGAATAAAACATGTCCAAAATTTTTAAATTTAGTAAAAAGGGTAATTAAAGATAAGTTGCAAAAACTACAAAATAGAGCTATGCGGAGTATTTTAAATGTCAATAGATTAACTAGTATAAGATATATGTTGAATGAATTGAATTAGATATGTAAATGAAACCTTAAAAGTGTGCATGTTAGTATATGTTAATAATTTATTACCAAAATATTTAATAAGAGGGTATAATATAGTCATAATACTAGGGGTAGGATACTAGGGTATATACATAATACTAGGGTAGGGTAATAAGTTAATAGTTAACAATTTAAAATTATTAGATCCAAGAGAAGTATCTTGTCAGTTGTTGAATATAATGGCCGGCCAGAAGTTCTCAGAAATATAAATAAAATTGATAGATTCCTGGCAGCCTTAAAACAGCACCTCTGTATAACTGCTAATAGATAATAAGTTTATTTTTTACGTTTAGTTTTAAGTAATGTTTGTTTGTAATTAGCTTTTTAAGCTACCTTAAAAAAAAAAAATCGGGTGTGGCCAACCCATGACTTTATCCATATATTTGAGGAATACAAAGAGTCACGAAATTTATTTTTTAATGTTGAGTGCGCCGCGCGTATGTAAAATACGATCTTCGGCATATATTCAACTACCACTTCCGGTCGGCGGATTTTGATCAAAACCTTATCAACTCTTAATTTTTATATGAAAATTATAAATATAAATTTTCGACCAGATCGCCGCAGCAGTTTCAAAAGAAAAAAATTCTGTGGTAAATTTTTCGACAAAAAAAACAGTACTTCCGGTTGACTGATTTTAATAGTTTATTTTTTCCTAAATAGAAATTTCTCTCAGGATTACAACATTACAATATTGTGACGATACTACATATTTAAAAGGCCGAAAAAAAAAAAACAACAACAAATCGTTCAACAGTAAACTGCCACTTTCGCTCGTCGGAAGTTGACTAAAATCACAGTATCTCTTACGGCTAACGTGAAAACTATAGATATGAAATTTCGATAAAATTCCCGGAGCCGTTTCGGAAATATTCCGTGGTAAACTTTTCGACGAAAAAAAAAAACCTACTTCCGGTTGACTAATTTTAATTATAAATTTTTTTTAAATATCAATTTCTCTCAGAATTACAACATTACAATATTGTGACGATACTACATATTTAAAAGGTCGAAAAAAAAAAAAAAATCGTTCAAGAGTAAACTGCCACTTCTGTCAGATGGATTTGGACCAAAATCACAGTATCTCTTACGGCTAACGTGAAAACTATAGATATCGAATTTAGACTTGATCGATAGGGCAGTTTCGGAAATATTCTGTGGTAAAAGAATTTTAGAATTTTCTACACGAAAAAAACCCTACTTCCGGTTGACTGATGTTGACCAAATTCCTTATGGCTCTCACACCTTACGTGAAAATAATAGATATGAAATTTCAGCTTGATAGACTTGATAGTTTCAGAGAAAACACACACCCATAAGTACACAGACATACAGACATTTTTTAGAAATCATGAAAACGTGATCAGGGGATGATACCTGATACAAATCAGTCAAAATCTCGAGGTCGAATTTTCGCACGATCACAATACTTTATCCGATTAGGATAAAGTAATAACACAGCTACGTACATATGTTGTAACAAGTATGTTAGTTAGAAGAAAAGTTGTTCTTCATTACATTAAATGTACTTATATTGGAAACTGGAAAATTTTCACATGGAGCATAAAGTAGATATAATATCAGTTTAATTTTATGCAATCAATTATTTTAGAAAGCTCTTTATGATACGGTGCGGTGCGTCTTCATACCTATATATACATACATACATACATATGTGAACCATAAGTGGTGAAAATCATGATATACCGCGGCACTGGAAAGTCTTTCTCCGTTCGGTATGTTGCGATCGTGTTGGGATTGAGAAGCTTTTCCATGAAACCTCATTTTCCATACCTTTGGCGTCACCCCATAAAAAGTGTGACTTTCTTATATGTAGATCCACCTGTGTATTCACAAGACTATGTGCATGTGTGACGAGGATTATTAGTGACGGGGCCATTGAACTTGCTTAGTATGGGGCAGGTGTTGCTTTCCGTAACTTTTCAATCCCAGTCGTGGTGTAAATGTGGAATGGGTATGGGCGGATGGGTGTAGGCGGGTTTACGGGCGGTTTAGCACGCATTCGGCGCGTAAACGCGGATATACGTTATCGGCGGATACGCTTTATCGCCGCGTAAGATACACTCAAGTAACCCCAGCGACCAAATGGAAAGATACCCTGCCAGCTCGCACCGAGTACGTACATAGATATCCTGGGGAAAAATTGCCAATGAACGCAGTCATATTTTGACATATCGAATATCACTCTCAGCAGTTGAGCTTTGAACTCATGAAAGAATGTCGTAAGATTTTCTCGGCAACTTTCAACCATTGCAATCGATGCTGGCAGTATTTGGATATAAGTAAATCCAAATCTGCCATCTTCTGTAATTATTTGCCAATTTATGTGACTCAGTCGTTGAAATGGTTCCATATACTAACATTACATATACATACATATATTATTATTCAATCGACTCTTCGCTTAAAAGTACCGGTGCTTGTTACCCGTTCTCTATTTTTATTAGATTATGAAACTATTTCACGTAACAATTTTAAAAAGAAATTTAATATATCTATATTTTAAAAAAGATATTCTATGTCTCGAGAAGAATTACAAAAATTACCAAAGAAGAATTACAAAAATGCCATCCGCACTTCGGTCACTACCTTATCACGAAAGATTGAAAAGACTGAATCTCTTCACACTGGAGACGAGGAGATTAAGAGGTGATTTAATTGAAGTATTCAAAATAATAAACAATTATTATTCATGTCAAATCACCAACCTCATTATGTTCAATGAGAACCCTCATCTAAGAGGTCATACTCTTAGACTCCGTAAAGAAAAATCAAATAAGATTGTTAGAGATTCATTCTTTTCAAATAGAGTGGTTGAAGTTTGGAATAGTCTTCCGGATTCAATAGTCACTTTAAAAAATGGTAATTTATATAAAAAATCAACTAGATTTATTCTTAAAAAAAAACAATGGGTATTTGTAATTCTTTAATAAATGCACCATTATTCATTTTATTTTTATGTTAATTTAATTTTTTTTTTTATTTTATTTTTTGTTTTATCTTATTTTTATTTTGTACCAAACCCCATGGGCCTATCGGCCATGCCGCCTCTCCATGTAATTATTAAATAATTATTATCCTTATTCTCCCATCTCCAAAGTGATTAGATATGGTAATAAATACTCTGATTTTATTTATTTTTTTTAATATTAATCTATCGTCTCTAAGGCAATGGACTCACTATATATTTTATAAACTCGACATTATTTATTTATTAGTTTACTTCTTTACTTCTTTACCTTTTTTTACCTTTACTTCTTTCCGTTTCTTTCCCCTCCATAAAACAACTTCGCTTGCTACTTCGCTATGGTAGACAATATGAGGCGTTGCAGATACGAAGGGCGAACTCGACACACATCGATTTATAGAAAAACACGTTTTAAGTTTTCTTGCCCAGTACGATGGCGATGATTTCCTATGTTTCAAGCTTTATTTTTATACGGTTATAATGGACGAACTCAAAAAAAAAACCAATATATTCTAAGAAGGTATGCTTAGTATCAAGTGTGACACCTTTAGCAGAAGATTTATTTCAAACAATGTGTGTCAAAACTTTGAACGCACAGAGCTTTATTTACATGCATTCGATGCAGTTTTTATTGCAGCCGAGTGGTGTTTTTTTTATCGTGTTATTCCAGACAGCAATAAAGCAGCTTTAAAAGCCGTTTTATTGGATAGTAATGGCGACGGTATATTCCATACGTCATGATGTATTGCAGTGTTTTTTGTTAGGGTTGGGGTAGTATGGTAGTCGCCATTATGAATACAATACGTTCGCCTGCACCGCAGGATGCGCG
This sequence comes from Parapsyche elsis, assembly GCA_022651745.1. Taxonomy (NCBI): domain Eukaryota; kingdom Metazoa; phylum Arthropoda; class Insecta; order Trichoptera; family Hydropsychidae; genus Parapsyche; species Parapsyche elsis. Next base: position 4,004,801 of record JAGVSN010000005.1, on the reverse strand, counting down.
CTGCATTTGATAGCACGCGTATCTTTAATTTATTACGAAGATACACTGGCAATGAAGGGAGGAAAGGGAGGGTCTTGAATGCGGGAAAAACCGATTCTCAACTCTAAAGGCCGTTGCTAAAAAGCAACGGTTGTTGCTGCATTAGATATGTGAACACGGAATGGGTGGAGGCGAATATTCACATATCAAACGGGTTATGCACTCGCGTGCATACGTTTAAGTTTGTGTGTGTGTGTGTCAGAGTTTTTTTAATCATTGCGAAAACATACTGGGCACCGCGTATTGTTTTCATATTCGTATTACCTATTTAGTACGCTCCTCTCGAATATCCCACGTTGATGATATTCATGAATACATATGTTTTAATGCTGCTCAAAGACAGATGAATCAATCAGTCATTAGTCATAAATCAAATAATTATTAGCACTTACCGTCATTATGAATTTCATTACCTGTTGTAATATTAATCAAATAAAATGTTAGATCAGTGGTCAGGAACCGGCAGCTCCGGAGCCGCGGCTCTTTGTCAACGTTTTGCGTGAAACACAAAATGTTGACACACAATTATTTACACAAGATCAAAATGAATCATTTTTCCATAACGCGTTGTGACGTTGCATCGTCATGGCTATAAAAATCTTTAAGATCGTTTTACAGATTACACTTTATAAAAACTGTCGAACGTTAAGAAATATCACGAGGATAACTTATTTCTTACATTTCATTGATGATTAATGAATAACATGTATGTAATTTCACATTGAATATATAATTCGAAAATAATATGTTGTGGCTGCCAAGCTAGGTTGCAAGGTTTTCTCTAATTTGGCTCTCAGCTCGAAAAAGGTTTCTGACTACTGTGCTAGATAAATACTACGTATGTGTGTATGGTAAAAGCGTACATATGTAGGTAAAGTGTGAATCGAAATTCACTTTAAATGTAGGAAGTTGTGATTTCGTGGTATTTTAGGGGCTTTGCATAAAAATATAGAGTTAAAATTATTTATAATTATTCAGTTTCTAATGGGAGTCACAACTACATATTTTGATATTTCAGTAACGTAAAATTGTAATTATCAGTATTCTAACAAATGCTGTACATCAATTTTAAAATCGCTTTAGAATGAAACAAATATATTTATTTTAAATAGAAATGGAATTCACTGAATCACAAATTACATGAGCACATCTTCAAGAAATTTTCAGCTCATATTTTTTCCTCCAGTGTTTTTCATTAAAACTCACACAATTATCCCCCGCGGCGTTTTCGAACGGAAAATTCTCGCACGTTTGATACAAATTTATGACGGTGCTTTCGCACGTCCGAAATTAATTTTACAAGAAGATACAAAGCTTTCGCTGCTTTTTCTTTTTACAAAAAAAAGCAAAAAGAACGACTTTTCTTTAGCGCGAGAGGTAAAGCGAAACCATGTAAGACCTGCAATACACCAGAGTACAGAGGCGAGACTCTAAGTACACAGCAGGCTTTCCATGGTCGTAAATAACTCCGAATTAACTACCGGGTGGCAAATGGTGTCTTGGCAAGCTGGTAGATGGCCGGTCGGCGCTTGCAAGAGATTTTCTTTGAATAGCCATATTTCATCCCGGTCAGGAAGATCGGATGCAGTAAGTGAATCACTTCCCGCGGTGTACTTCCGCGTGGGTGTGAAGCCGTGATATTAATTCTTGCCAGAGAATGATTTTCCATTCACTACCATAAATTTCATATCATCTAACTTGAGAGCGACCTCTAGTTGCTCCAATTTTTCTTATAAAAGTTGATAACAAGCGAGCATTAACTAATACTTCAAAGTAAATAGCGTTGGTGTCAGAATTTTCTGTAAACGGGATACGTACTGGAAAACCAACACAAAGCCAGGCGATAGCTCTGTGGTAAGAACGTTAGTTAGTATCTTGAGCTAAGGTTCGGAATTAAATCCCCATATGTTGAAATGATTTTTGAACGGCTCATTCAAACATACTTTTCGTCATTGCCAAGATTTAGATATTTCTAAATCCAGATCAGCCGTTTCCCGATAGAAATTTATAGAAATTTCAGAAAGATAGACGTGATAGTTTCGGAGAAAAAGTTAAAAGCACCAGAAAACCAAGAGTAAAAGTAATACTTCCGGTTGGAAATTTTTTTTTTTTAATTATATGTATTATTTTGAAGGCCATACATAAAATTTCAGCTTAATGTGTATGATAGTTTTGCTAAAAAAACCATCTAAAGATTACACAAAAATTAGGTGATTTTAAAAGGGAAGTACCACTTCCGGTTAACGAAAAATTTTAAAAACCTTATGGATTATAATGGCCGGCAAAAAACATATAAATATGAAGTTTCAGTGTAATAGGATAAACGGTTTTTGAGTTATTAGCGATTTTACACACAGGTACACAGATTTACAGACACACAGACTTACAGACACACAGACACACAGGCATACAGACATTTTCCAGAAATCATGAAAACGTGATCAGGGGTTCGTACCCAATCAGTAAAAATCTCGAGCTCGAATTTTCGCACGATCACAATACTTTATCCGATTAGGATAAAGTAAAAATGCGGTTAACGAAAACTTAATTAAATCCAACCTAACCTAACCCAAACCTCACGGAAAGTAGACATTTTTTAAAAATATAGACAAAAAAAAATTCGTGAATCAAAAACATCATTCAGACCAACCTGTACATGACCTAACTTCGCAAAAACTGGACTTTTTTTTTTAAATATGCGCAAATCAAAAACTCAATTCATGACAACTAAACCGGACCCAAACCTCACGTGAAGTACACCATTTTCATTAATATAGACACAAAAAAAGCGTTAAACACACATTTATTTTAGTCAACCTAACCTAACCCCAACTTCACGTAAAGTACACTTTTTTTCAAAAATATACACAAAAATATGCGCAAATCGAAAACTCAATTCATGACAACCAAACCGAATTCAAACCTCACGTAAAGTACACTATTTAGACACAAAGAAAATTTATTTATCTTAAAAATTTATTTAAAAATCTATTTATATATACATAGACACAAAGAAAAGCGTTAGACACGCATTTATTTTACAAAACCAAACCTAACCCAACCTCACGAAAAGTATACATTTTTCAAAAATATAGACAAAAAAATTCGTCAATTGAAAACTTGATAATTGAAAAAAAGAGTCTTGACAACTTATTTCAGCTTTTTTTTACTATACCTACATATAAAACTTTAGACGAATGCTTTTATTTTTGCGATTAAGTAATTTAGTGTGTAGCGTTACGACAAAAAGCTTCTTCACCTTACCCCAGACACTCATTTTGTACGCTCGAATGTTAACCAGGTAAAGAGGTAGTTGCGTTTGTGTATAATAAAATGACAATATACCTACTTGGTTATAAAAATAAAGTGAAAATATTTCAATTGAAAAGTTAATAACACGCGTCAAAAGATATAATTTTAACAACGAAATATATTTTCTTATATCCAAATAATAATGTACGCCGTATTATTATGTACATAAGTAGGTGTATGTGTTTCAATTTCGAAGGCTTCACAGGCCCAAACAATATCGGCGAGGATGTACATTTTTGAACCGTCGAACGAGGGGTACTGCAGGGTGTGGGGTAGACTTTCATTAAAATCACAAGATGAATATTGTATGAGGGTCGCTAATTAAATTATAATGAAACGGGAGAAGGCTGTTGTCTAAATATTAACGGGCGTCAAATGCGCCCGTTCGCCCTCCGAAACTATTTTAATATGCAACAGGTGTGTTTCTTGTATCTCAGACTTTGAGCGCTCGACAATCCACTGAAATTATTGCAAATTGCTCGAAACTTGATACGAGACTGCTAACGACTTTAGTCATGATTCGACCCGTCCACGGATATCGCAAAATTTCAGCGTTTTGAGACGTTCAAATTCGCACCGTGCATTCAAACGATCCACTTAATGTGCATCGAGTAGGTGGCGAGAGTTTATGATTACGGATGATTCACTCGCGAATTACGCACGTCCCATTTGCTATGGTTTCGAGGCAATGAGCGGAGGAAAACGACACTCGGAGTCACTTTTATTTTTTTAATATTTACCTCGGCAGCGTTGCGGTGTCGTCATTTTTATTTAGATGAGATGATACGATATATAAGCCGTTTTACGCCATATTCTCGGCTCGCTTAAAACGATCAAAGTGAACATTCTGAATAATTCAACGACTAAAAGCTACTACTATAGCCCGTTGTATATTTTAACTTTATTTTTTGCGAGGTATAAAGGCTTTACACTTGCGTATCACCGCCACAAAAATATACAAGTTTAATGTAATCTATCTTTCTTGGGGTGGGGGATGAAAGGGTTTTAGTAAAAAAAATAATGTTATTTTACAGCAGAACCTTTTAAGCTCAGGCATGTGAAAATCAAGCATGACATTCCTTATTATTTATAACAAGTTATATTGGCGTTACCTGAGTCAAACTCAAGAGTACTTGAAACCCACAAGATCACAGAAAGTACATGTGAAAAGTTGAATCACGATAAGTCAAATAGTGTGGGAATAGATTTGTTTTGGAATATACAACTTTTAATGTGATTTTAACGATTAGATGTACATATGTATGTATGTATGTATTCATATTTTATGCGTCGTATAAAAATATACAGATGAAATGAAATAACCAAAAAAAAAAAAAAAAAAAAAAATGCGGTTTTAGCGTACGTATACATACTCTTATATTTATGTATATGGCGAGGTAGGTGACAGATCCCACTCCAAAAAATGTATGAATGTTATCATCACTCTTTTACATTGTTTGTGCGCGGTCCGGGAGTGGTATCATCGGATTTTTTTCCGTGTTTCCCGTGCGCCTTTCGGGAAAAGGAAACAATTTAATATGACATTGATTTATGCTCGACAACCTTTTAACATCGACGTTGTGTGTATTTTCGAAACACATACACATCGTCACACACATATACAGAGTGGTACAAGGGGGGGTTAAGTGATCTGAAACTTTTTCATTATAACGGCGCCACACTGCCTCTATACGCCCCGTATAAAGGACAAATAATATGAAAAAAGCGCACGCTTTTGTCACTTAACTGTTCGGCCGAAATAATTGAAAGCCGTTTTTCAGGATTTTTCAGCGAGCTTTCACATTTTGAGACTTGGTCGACTTTTTCGCGTACACTAAACAGGGCTGCTCGCGCGTGTGAGTATTTTTATTTTATTTTATATGTGTCTTGATAGCATCCATTTGCTTGCCGTATTTATTTTGACCTGACTGTAAAAGAAAATAAAGTAAAAAAAAAACCTTGTGTACCTAAACAGCGCGTAGGTGAATATTTACGCGCCTGCTCGCGCTTTTTTTTTTGCGAAAAGCTCAGCCTTTTACGATTTTCGTCGAGTGTTTTCCTATGATATTTTAACGGGACGCGTAGATGTGAAACGTGATTTGGAATACGATATTCGTGTGAATCTTTATATGATCACATAAAAGCTTCCCGGTTTTTCAATAAGATAATACATGTCAGTATTATTTTCACGTACCTACGCCAAAATACTTTTTACCAAAATTTTCATAAATAAAGTTTTAACAATATAAATGGCCATGTCTTTCTTATTTTTTTATTAGTTTTTCACACAAAATCATTCAAACTACACGATATAAATGATCAAGTGAGCAATTCTTATTATTATTGTTTGTATGTATGCATATTAGCGTGTATAACATGATCAATTTGAACGTTTTCCACTTCTTGTCATGCATTATTTTAACTTGCACATACGGGCAGTAAACATATGGCTTTGCAAATATATTATACATTATAGCATTATTGTGCAAGTGCGATGCAGCAGGAAGATGCAAGTGAGTTATGTACGTAGATGATTCACGTTCAAGTTATAAATGTCACACGGTAAGAGGAGGCCAAAGCGACCAGATTGTTGGATGGAAACTTGCCCAACTGTAGCGAAATCACCCAACAACTATGTATGTACATACACAGATATCTATATATATGTATATATATCTATATATATGTATATATATCTATATATATGTATATATATATATATATATATATATATATCTATATATATGTATATATATATCTATATATATGTATATATATCTATATATATGTATATATATCTATATATATGTATATATATATATATATATGTATATATATCTATATATATATATATATATATATATATATATATATATATATATGTGTATGTAGATAACAGGAACATTAGAGGAGAATCTCACGTGCCCACCTTCCAACTTTCATACTTTATTGTAGTATGCCGCATGCACAACAATCTGATTTGAATATTAATTGTTTAACCTTAAGGAGACCCACCTGTAAACAAAACATATTGATACGATAATCCATCGTAAAGTTTGCTAATTTCTTAGAATAATATTCATCTTGAGCTCACCGCTAGTATCTTTAAAGCACTGTGAAATCATTTAAATGAACGGTGTTTGTGACAAAACAAAAGTACGTTCTAACCACACATAACTTTGCCAAAAAAAAATTCAGATCAGCTAAATTCTTGAGGTCAAAATTTTGTTGGATAGCATTATTAACCTTCGTAAAAAAAAAAAGAATTTCGAAAGAAATAATTAATATTCAATTCAAAGATATGGGTCAGATGAGACCCTTTTCAATGTATGTTTTTGCGATATCGGTTAGTATTGTAAGGCCGGCTTCGCACGATGCGGTTTTACGGCACGTTTTTTCCAGGTATAAACCGGGTAACTCCAGTGATACATTGTTTTGGATGAGGGTATTCCCATGGTCAAGATTTGGCCGAGATACGGCTACGGTTGCCGTTTACAGCCCGTACTTGTCACTGGAGCGACGGCTCCCTTTCCGGGGACCACCCACGCTGCTACCTGAAATCTATGCTTCCTTCGCTAGTTTTTACGAAAAATCATCAGTCGAGTTTCGTCACCCATTATGCCGGTATGCCCGTCATCTGGAAAGGGGCTGGTATTTTGCCAGCCCGTCCATATTTACCATAGAATGTGAACGCGAAGCAAAAACGAGGGCTCGGGCTATTAAGCCGTAAAACCTTGTAGTGCGAACCCGCCCTTAGAGTGCATTTTGAAAATTTCCACCAAATATTTCTGAAACTATTTAACCGATCAAGCTGAAAATTTATATTTATAATTTCTATATAAAATTTAAGAGTTGATAAGGTTTTGATCATAATCCGCCGACCGAAAGTGGTAGTTTCTCCTATTTTTTTCTCGTAGAAAAGTCAAAAATACTGTTACCACGAAATATTTCTGAAACCACTTAACCGATCAAGCTGAAAATTTATATTTATAATTTTGATATAAAATTTAAGAGTTGATAAAGTTTTGATCATAATCCGCCCACCGAAAATGGTAGTTTTTCCTATTTTTTTCTCGTAGAAAATTCAAAAATCCTGTTACCACGAAATATTTCTGAAACCACTTAACCGACCAAGCTGAAAAATTATATTTATAATTTCCATATAAAATTTAAGAGTTGATAAGGTTTTGATTAAAATCCGCCGACCAGAAGTGGTAGTTTTTCTTATTTGAATATATGCCGAAGATCGTATTTTATATATGCGCGCGCACTCAACACAGTAATTTCATGATATGTATGTATGTACATATGTATTTTGGTTGGTGTGGTGGTGGTGTATGCGTTTTATTTACTTACGTATTTAAAAAATTAATTTCGTTACTCTTTGTATTCCTCAAATATATGGATAAAGTCATGGGTTGGCTACACCCGAATTTTTTTTGTATTGACGTAGATTTAAATGCGATTTCTAGGTAAAATTATATATAAATTTGAACAAAATTAATATATTTCGGTAATTAGCGGTAATTTTGTAATCCCGGTAATACCGAAGGCCATATTTTGCTAAAAAACCGGTATTACCGATTTCGGTATTATCGGTAATGGAATCACTAGTATGTACATATGTATGTACATACATATATCATCAATACCTATGTATGTACATACATATATAAACCAATTGAATTAGATCGTCCAACCTCAACAACATATCACTTAGATCAACAAGTTGCAAATAGGCGTTCCGATATAATATTATACATATATCGAATGTATCATGCAGATCGTTAAACTACATAATTGTTCGCGATGTGTTGTCACGTGTATGTACATATACAGCGTATACTATACACGTATAAAATAAACGAACACAACTCAACCATATCGCCACTGTGTGTGAAATTGTGAACGTATGGATAATTTTAGGTGAAGTGTGTGTATTTTGAGTGTATATTATCCACCTTAATGAGAGCGAGGCTCCGTTTTTATAGAGACCAAAATAATACAGAGGCTGGTTTTTTATATGTGCTTTTGCACAAAAAGAGTAGAATGAATGAGAAAATGACGAAAAAAAGCATCAGCATTTTAATTGAAACGGTGGTTATTGTCTGGTGCATCATTCATAAAAGCTTTTCATCGCTAATTGGACCAGAAATATACTTGACAAATCGTTCGATAAAAATAGAAATCTTCGTTGACTTTTGAAAAGTCAGTCGACATGTTTAGCTTTTTATAGTCTTTAATTAATTAAACAGGGGTCGGCAAGAGGTGTCCCGCGGGCCAAATGTGGCCCGCAAAGTGTTTTAAAATGTCCCACGACTCGATTTCTCCCAATATTGAAGATGTTCCTGATTATTTACAACTGGGAGTAATTGATTTACAAACCAATGACGTATTTTAGTCACTTTTAAAGTGATGAAGTTAACAGAGTTCTATGCTGGACTTTCAACTTCTTTATTTCCTGCTCTGAAGAAATTTTTAGCTGGAACGATAACTATGTACATATATTTATTTGCCAGTACATACATATATTTGTGAACAAACATTTTATAGAATGAATTATATTAAAATAAACTTCGGACTAGAATTATTACAGATGGTCATTTACATTCGTTGCTTCGAGTTAGCACCACTAGTTTCGACGTTGATTTTACTAAATTGGCAAAAAAATTACAAAAACACTAAAAAATTACAAAAACACTAAAAAACACTAAACCTCTCATTAATTTGTATTGGTTTGTTTTACTTCTAAATTTTTTTTTATTTTGGTTTATATTTTTTATACCATTATTATAAAAAAAATTTTAATTGATTTAAAAACCTAAAAAATCGCATTTAGGTAAAAAAAATTATTTCATATGTGGCCCCCTGACAAATCCCAATATCTCAATGTGGCCCCCGTGTAAATTATGTTGCCGACCCCTGAATTAAAAACATTTTATTTTTTTTTAATTGTCCAACTTGTCATCGATATATTTCCAACAAAACAAAAAAGATGTTTTTCTATTCCATACTTACATATGAAAGTATTAATATGAAAATAGTGTATTTGAGAGTATTAGTTATATAATATGAATATGATTTAATTATGCAAACGTTTATAGGACCAAGTTTCACTCAATCTGGCGTTCTTGGAAATTCAATATAGTCTTCCTGCTCACACGAGGTGAGGACAGGACAAGAGTCCAGAGTCTGGATATCTAGCGCCTTCCATTTCCGTCTTGTCCTCGAGGTTTCGGGGTTAATTTCGTTCCTCAAAGTTAACACGTTACGGGCGAAAACTAGCACGACCGAGCAAACCCGTCTGTGGCCATTCACTGCGCTCGCATAATTATGCAAACGAATGCAAATGCACACCGAGATATTGAATTTTAGCTGAGTGTGTTCCTTCAACGCCGAATCTTGCGCTTCAATTTCCAATCAACTAAAACTAGAGCTAACGACTATACTTCAATCATCAACCATTGATATTTTTCAGATGTCATCATTTTATCATTTTTATTATGTTTAAAGTGGATATGCATATGTAGCATGCTCTCAATCGCAGGCGGTTTGTACGTAAATGTTTAACAGCCGAACAAAGTCTGTCTAGTAGTTGGTAGGTGTACCTTCGAACTATTCCCATTCAAGTTTTGCGTCTTTGTACTCCGACGCTATTTCTCTTTTGTCCTGTGTTGGTTTAACTTATCCTCCTGGCTATATGTAAGAATCGAAAGCTTTGCTTTCAGTTTGATTGTTCAGTAAATATTAATTGTTGTGATCGTGCGACAATTCGACCTCGAGATTTTGACTGATTCGTATCAAGAGTCCCCTGATCACGTTTTCAGGATTTCTGGAAAATGTCTGTATGTCTGTGTACTTGTGTGTGTGTGTGTCTGTATGTGTGTTTTCTCCGAAACTATTAAGTCTATCAAGCTGAAATTTCATATCTATTATTTTCACGTAAGGTGTAAAAAAATAAGGAATTTGGTCAACACCAGTCAACCGAAAGTAGGGTTTTTTTCTTGTAGAAAATTCAAAAATCCTGTTATCACAGAATATTTCCAAAACTGCCCCACCGATCAAGTCAAAATTTCATAACTATAGTTTTCACGTTAGCCGTAAGAGATTGTACTGTGATTTTGGTCAAAATCCGCCTTGCAGAAGTGGCAGTTTACTCTTGAACGATTTGTTGTTTTTATTTTTTTTCGGCCTTTTAAATATGTCGTATCGTCACAATATTGTAATTTTGTAATCCTAAAAGAAATTGCTAGTTACGAAAAAATAAATCATTAAAATCAGTCAACCGGAAGTAGGGTTTTTTTTTGTCGAAAATTCTACCACAGATTATTTCAGAAACTGCCCAATTGATCAAGTCGAAAATTTATATTTATAATTTCCATATAAAATTTAAGAGCTGATAAGGTTTTGATCAAAATCCGCCGACCGGAAATGGTAGTATTTTCTATTTTTTAAATTTCTTCCTATCATTTTGTCGCTCACGAACTAAATCAAAAACTAGATGTATGACGTGTCGGTCGTGTCGAAATATAAATTATACAGATACGTGGAAATGTTTTGATTTGAAATATCAGCAATATAATTGAATAATACGATATTTCAAAGCGAACAAATTGCTTGATTACTTTCAGGCAGCGCGATATGTCTTCACAGCGGCGGCGTCGCATTTAAAATAAATATTCCCGCTGAAAATTATCAGGAACCTATTTTCCAAGCACTTTGCATTCTAAAGGCTTCATATCCGTCGGCTGAACGTATCCGGTTTTGATTCTCGGATGCGAGAATTCAACTCTGTATAAAATTCCACGAGCTAGCTGTGGTAGTACCACGAGAGACGTTCGGCGTCTCTTGTATGTACAATATTTCGACGGAAATGACGCATTACAAACGGCGTAGCATCCCCAGCGGGAAACTCTTATTTTTCTCCATCAACTTATTTGACAATACGAAAGCGCAAAGATTTCTATCTATTTTACTTTTGTCGCTCGAAAACAAGTACATATTTGTCTCAAAGTGACTTCTACTCTATATTCGTTGATTTTACTATTCTTGTTATTGAAACAAACGCTAACCATATTTAATCCAATAAAGCATCGACCTGTTCCTTGAATTTTGTAAATATATTTACATTCCTAGGAATGTAAATATATTCTAGATACATACAACCAACAGGCTTAAGAATAAGTAGTCTGTATTATAATATAAGGAGCTTGTTAATTTATCTACGGCAATCATTAGCACACGTGAATCAGATTGTCGTACAATGAGTATGTTTTGACTATACTGAGCTGAAAGGATAAATAAGATAAAAATAACATTTAAATTACAAAAAAAAATTAGAAAATGTATAAAATTCAATGTATACCGAAGAAAGAAAAATCTTATATGTATTGTACAACAAAAGACGAAAAGTGAAGAAAAACGAACTTGGTCTCGAGTTTTCTAGACAAATTGCATTTTGTTTGTTTAACTATTCCACTGGGAACAGCAAGCGAGTAGCTATTGTCTCTCCAACTAGTTTTTTCGTTAATAAACGAAAATAAAAATCTAACTACAAACATTCTTAAATCACTTAACCAATAACATAAAATTAAACCAAAGTATTCCGTTTGATCATACTGATATATATGTACATATATACGCAGACAAATAAGCAATAAAAAACACAGACTTCACACTAAATAAATTCCCACATAACAGTGGAGACTGACTGTATATCTCAGTATCAATAATGTTTTATAAATTGCTGTACCCGTGCAAATAAAAAAAGTCTTTACCGACCCAAATTCCTTTTTAATTGCAACCGGATTCCGCTCGCTTTCTGGCAAAAGATAAAAACTTTGCTTAATCGAAAAAGTAGAGGATAGAACGTTCGTCTATCTATCCATTTCGACGAACTTGCATACCCATTCAAAAGTATACAACTTTGTAGAAGATTTTTTCACTAGTTTTTACACGACGTTGCTCTTATTTCCAATCAAGTTTACACGTACATAACTAAAACTATAAACCATAATTGTACAAGTTAATGTTGTTTATTTGTTGAAAAAACATCCAATGTACATACATACATAAGTAATACGAAACAAACAATGATTTTGTAACTTAACATTAGTACTTCGGATACAATTTTTGTATTTATTTTTCTACAAAATCTATACACTTGTGTACATATGTATATTATTCATATTTACCCATTTCAATGTTACAAATGCGAGTGCATCAGATGAGATGAGAACAATCTCCATAAATATTTTACAACGTGTACACATACTCGCACATTGTATCGGTGTTGAGTGGCTCTCAAACCGTGGCGTAGCGGTAGAGGGGTTGATGGGGGGTACGTGCCCCCACTGCGAGAGACCAAAACTAATTTGTCTCAGTTGGAATAATCACCGTTTTATTTGTTTTAATTAAGTTTCACCCTCGTAACGGTGGACCGAAGCTGAAGACGCGCCCCGTTGTTCAACGCGACGACATTTAAACATATTGAGAACCACCAGTACCGTTTCAAACGTTCTTGTATGTACATATGTATGTATGTATGTATGGTAAATAATTTTAAATTTCACAGCCCTATCTCGAATAATATTTTATTTTTTATGCAAACACAGGTTTGTAGTATATTTTAAGTTTTTTTTTATATTTTACACACATTCCTTTTTTAAATTTACACTTTGGCACTCCTCCGCACACGGGGCAACTGTTTTGAAACTCAAGTTTCAAACTGGTTGCATACTAGTCACACACACAACCAGTTTGCAATCAAAATTTTAATTTTTTTTTCCGCCTCACCTCACACCGCACACGAGCGCGACTGATTCTGGATCATTCGAAGCAAAGTTCTCTCAAGTTTGTAGTCAGAAAGTTGTTTGTCGCAAAATGTCAAGTATATATGTACATATGTATGTATGTACTGATATAAGTTATTGTTTAAATAATTAAAAAAAAATTTTCAGTGGGCACATTAGACTTTAAAAAAATTGGTATTGCCATATTTTATAAAAAAACATATTTATTTACCCTGACATGTTCACTTTGTTTGCCATCTCTTGCCATGCTTTCTCCGTCATGTCTTTTCTTGAGTATTGCGGAAGTTTATAATTATACAGAACTTCATGCTTTTCTACCTCTCCAACAAAAATAATGTTCATTTTTTGATCACTCATTTCTTGTACTTGTGAAGACACGTGCAACCATGCAACGCAACTGTTTTGCGACTAGGGTAAACGATTGCACGCAACCAAACAAGACTCGTGTGCGGACCCCCACCCCCGTACATGGGCGTGGTAACCAAACAGTTGCATGCTCAACTGTTTTGCAACTCGAGTTGCAAAACAGTTGCTCCGTGTGGGAAGGGCCTAACCACTAAAAAATGGATTTTTCAGTTGCTCTGTTTCGTATTAGCCATTTTCGTAAAGAGTGCATGCATCAGCCGGGCGAGCTTTATTCAAATGACAAAACGAGAAACGCAAAGAGATGTAGCTCAAAGCAGAAATATGTTTGCAGCAGATTCACGGTTATATCCTGACACTTCAATTATGCAGCTACAGGTGCTTTGCCATTGTGAGGAGAGTATGCCGCCAGCGGAAGCTTTCATTTATTTTCGTTCGCCGTATCGTTATACTCGGGAAACTCGACCGGCTCCCGGGATTTTTTGTCGGCTAAAAAATGAAACACGACATAGTGTGAATCGTTCTGCAAATTTACTTAACACCCCCCCGTTTAATTAAACGCGTCGCGTTATTATTTATTATGCGGCATACTACCATTCAAGTGATGTGACTAGCCGAGATTAGTACGGAGGTAAAAGTTTATCTTGCGCGAAAAGTAGTGATTATGGTCGAGAGATGCGAAACCGACGAGCGTACCGAGCCGGTAAGTCCACTTTAATAATGTCGCAGGTGAGATTGTAAATATTTTATGTGTAAAACAACCATTCTTCTGTGAATATTTCAACGTGGGAGCATCCTTTGCCTGCCCAGTATAATATATTAAAGTGAGTCTCGCTCTCGCTAGTAGAATTGCTCCTATCTTTCTTCATTTGCAGTGGCTGTGGGTCCTGGGCCGGCTAGTGTCCTGGGACAGCTACTTTATTATGCTATTAGGGTCCCGCGAGTCCTGGGCAACACGTGGCTAAAGAACGACCCACTACGCACACGAGAGCATCACCTGACAATTACAGAGATTGCATACAAATAACGAGACATTTCGTTTAGATACACAACATGTTTACAATAATAAAATCTTTTTTTTTCAATATTTGAATTTAACGGTATTTTTATAGATGCTTATATAGCGATTTTTTTTAAGGTCAATTGCACTTGGGTTGATCACGGTGGTACGTATTCGAAATTTGATGTTTTAACGATAGATGTTCAATACTATTAGTACGAAACTCCTATTCAACAGTTGATTACAAACCGTTCAATTTTAATATGAATCTTACATATATAATGGCTCAATCGTTGAGTTTCACACGTGTGCGGCTCGCGGTCCCGGCTAACGATCAGGGGAGACAATCGAGGGTTCGCATTAATGAAGACGGGACCTCCAAAGGCGACGACAAAAGGTCTCAGATTTATTCCTAAGTATGAGGTAGTTCAACCACAACGCAGGACCGGCCCTTTATTCCGACACTTTGTGCCGCGCAAATAAACCCAGCGGGGGAGGAGGGAAGGGAAATGGGGGGGGGGGGGGAGGGTGGATGCGAGGAGGAACTTGTCGTTGTAATTTGTTATTGCCGGCAATGTTTTACATCCGAGGGTCGTTCCTCTTTGAATATTTATGTCGGTGCGTTGGGGCGCCTGTTACGACGTCTACAGCCTAGAGGGTTGATTTTACAATTCGCGAAAAGCTGTAGCGTAGACTTGCGCGAATGTGTAATTGTGTGGCACAATCGGTTGTCCGATTCCAACTGTGCAGTGAAGATTACGAGTGGATCGTTCGTTCATCACACGAAGCGGATAAAAATCGCAATGTGTAGAACTCACTATAGAAGTGAAACTTCTTTGCAATTTAAAGCAAGTGCAATGTACAAGAAGGAATACAGATGTGAATGTGAATGTGAAAGAATTGTGTACACAAATGTAGTTTTAAACGCTCACCCAATGACTAACTGTTCTCACTGCTACCTGACGTTTAGCCAAGGAGTGGGGGTACCCGCTGACCGTGACTGGTGTCGTACCACGCTTCGATGACACGTTTTTACTAAACTGAGGGGCGGTGTGGGGCGCAGAAGGGACGCTCAAATTTTCGGGGCGGATCTCTCTCTCGCACGAACGCGAAAGAGCATGAGAGAGGGCAATAGTCTACCTACAAACTGTAGGATTGGGGATATGCGTGACCACTTATCGCTCGCTCCATTTGTATGGAACGTTGGATGAACCGTTTTTACTTTACCGAGCGAAAAGAAGTTTTACTCCAAAAATTGTCAATTGACACTTATGATACGTTCGAGAATTATTTAATTGTGGAGATGAATTGAAGAATGGTGTCATGGCGAATTTACAACTTTGAAGGAAAACCACCTTTATCAAAGTACCCATATATCCAATCAAAAACGTACCGTTATATTCTTCACATTATTTCACAACGTTGCAGACATCAAAACACAATATAAAATTTGTCCGAGTTAGTTCTCGGAAAATAAACATTTTCCCGTTCTTCGGGTATTGGTACGAACTTCGAAATAAACAGCAACTAGAGACGCGGCATACTCATGTCATAAATTTTGGAAATGGGTCGCATTTTTACCATAATGGCCAACCTTTACAGGCAGGAGCGACTGAGAAAAATTACCATCACCTTGGTGCAAAATACCCCCTCGACGATAATATTACGCTACGCCATAGAGAGCGACGTAGAAGGAAATGCAACGGAAATGCAATATTAGTGTAGAACGTTTCAATGAATATATCGCTGCAGTTTTATTAATGGTACGTATATTTCATAAATTGATAAATGTTTATTACTCGTCAGTCAGATATATCATTTGAATGATTCTGTTGACTCATCGTTTTAGTATTTAGTTCTACCTGTTATGATTAAGTAATTGAATCACGCGGTATATAACAAACAAATCGGGATGGAAACCCGAGTCGATATGCTTGCCGAATATTATATGTACGTACATACATACGTTAGTATACCATCTATGTACTTACATACATACATATTATATATATAATAGCCGAAACCCGTCTGTCTGTCTGTCTGCTGATAACGCTCGCTGAGGAAAAATAATTAAAAAAGAGAAAGAGTGGGGGATCGAACCCAGGACCGCAAGCTCGAGAGTAATCACGCTAACGCTATACTCTATCGCCCTTAGTCGATTTAGTCCTTTTTTTTTAAACATTACCTATAATTAAAATAAATAGGAAATGAGGAAAAATAATTCAAAACCAGAATCAATGGAGATCGAACTCGAGACGCCCGGTCGGGAGTTATCGCGCTAACGCATACGCCACGGCACGTTGTTGATTTGGTTCTTTTTTTTTTAAACATTACCTATACAAGGGATCGTGACTGCTAATAATACATAGATGATGATATTAAAACTATTTTTTTTTTTTTTTTTTTGATTTTTACAAAATCACTTACAAAATTATAATTATTATACATATATATAATAATTAATAATTATAATATAAATAGTAAAGTAAAAAAAAATAATCGATACTATCGATACTACGGGATTGCTATAATACATAGATGGCGCTACAAAAACTTTTTTTTTTTTTTGTCACTTACAACCGTGCGATCAATTAGTGGGGATCTTTATTAAAAAAGCGCTTTATGTAATTTAAAATTCAGCGGGCGTTGATATTCAACGGGCTTACACTAGTATGAAATAATCATATAAGCGGAATTAGAGATTTTTAATAAAATGGTCATGACAATATTTCACGGAGGCATTTAAATTATTTATAAAAAAATCTCTATTTAAACGGGTAACGTTTTTAAATTTTACCGTCTGTAGTTATGCTATACATATTTTTCGTGTATTTTTTTGTAAAATAAGATTGGATACGTTTATGCGCATTTTTTTAACGTTCTGCGTATCTACAAAATCTCACTACGTCCATATTTCGAATTTGAGAAGTAAAAATACATAAAGTGTAGTATAAAGCACAAAAGGAGGCTTAGAGAGATCGCTTCGTGACGAGACTGCTGATTCGAGCTTTACGAGAGCAAACACACGACAACCGCGATCCATTTCTTGGTAAAATTCCTAATTTCAATATATAAATATACTTAAATTTGAATACGATATAAACAAAACGCTCGCGTGGCTCAGACTGTCGCTTTCACATTTTGAGGTTGTTGTTATTTGGCCGCGATGGATAATTTGAGGAGCACTGGTTTTCTCACGTGGTTGTCTAACAGCGTGCTGCGGTTAATGGGTTCATTATCTCAGCGAGTTGTGCGATACGAAACGGAAATTACAAAGGATAACGGTGCGAAATTAAAACGATCATTGAACTGAATTCCTTTGTTACTATTTAGTATTTTTTGAAAGTTCCATAGTCTATGGGATTTTTACACTTTGATCCCATATCCAAGCATTTGAAGTTTATAAAATATTGCTATTTGAGATATAGGAATCCTCATAGAGTTGTCAGTTATAAGGTGTGACAAATTTTGAAGTAACATTAATAAAGATAGACGAGGGATCAAATAAATAAAAGGTAGCGAGATATGAAAAATAAAAGAACATGATATGCCACTCACTGATTTATTAGTAATTCTGTATGTGTAGGAAAATATGATTTTTTTTCTAGCGATAAATATATTTTAATATCTGTGTAGGTACCTACATATAGTACGTGTATTTTCAGTATTAATCACTACGTCACAATTAAAATCTGAATATCGCTTTATAATATTGTACAAATGTAAAATTTATTTTCTGAACATCTAAAATACTTAATACTTACTGATACTTTATACCAAACCTCACGGGCCTGCTATGCCGCCTCTCCATGTAATTATTAAATAAATAATTAATTAAAATTTGCGGTGGTATGAAATAACTCAAAATCAAAACATACAAGCACCTTCTCGTATAGTCACATATCCGAAATCTGCTCACCAACACCAAACCCTCTAGTGGTGGTTATATTTTATATGTTAGTACAATAATAACATAATAACAAATTATTTTTATATTTCATTTGGCAGTTTATAAACTCAAAAATGCTAGTATCCTCGTGATCACCTTCATCGTGGTATATACATATGCTTCAGATTAAATATAGTAAATCTGACTATCGTCATATATGTAAAGGCGAACGTTTACAAATGAGATTACAAATATTGATTATAGAATCACGTTGTAATTTCAATCAATATTCGATAAAATTTTTGACGTTTATTTAATTACTTTGATTCTCAATCTAAAAACACTTTTATCGTGTTGATAGTCTATTTATACTTTTGTATGAATGTATTTAAATTTTATAATTGTAATGTACGAGTACATATGTATGTTACGCCGAATAATTGTAACTGGCTCATACACGAAAAAAGCAATAATTTGCCAAATTCGTGAAATAGATAATGAAGCAGAAATATTTACGAAATTGGCAAAATACCTCCTGATACAATAATTTGGCGTAACACATACAATATGAACACACACTTACACACAAATTTGACAATGAAGTGTTAATATTGACATAACCAATAATATTTTTTTTATTAACAATATGATTTATTACAAAGTTGTTGGGTTTATAAAAATAATTACAATTTAATTAAAATCCCGTTATTGATTTCAAAAACGCTCTTGTTCCAAAGGGGTTATCAGCAGGTACCTTAAAATATGATAGGTATTTTATTATGTGTTATTGAATAGAAAAATAATATTAAATTAATATATTGATTATATGTACATATGTACATATGTACATACACTATGACCTGCAACATTGATCCAAAACATGGTAAATTTTCCAACTTGTTTTTCATAACCCTCGATGAAATTGTTAACTCACACAGTTTGTCTCGGTGCTTTTTGGAAATCGCCAGCTTCGTTCCATTTCATTTTGTTTATCCAAACCATTTGTCCTAATGTTTTGAAAAAGTAATGTTTAAAAGGGTTTTATTTTAGATAAAAAAAATATGAATTAAGTGATAACGGGCGTATCAACAATGAGATCCATATT
Source organism: Parapsyche elsis (assembly GCA_022651745.1). NCBI lineage: Eukaryota > Metazoa > Arthropoda > Insecta > Trichoptera > Hydropsychidae > Parapsyche > Parapsyche elsis. Next base: position 3,985,281 of record JAGVSN010000005.1, on the reverse strand, counting down.
TCTATTGTAAACGTGTACATTGAGAGTTGTTTTATTCAACAAAGTTTCGACTAAAACAGAAATAATTATTAAATTCTTCGATTTAGTCCAAGTCGTTTATTAAAGTCCAAGTCATAAGTTCTACTACCGTAATATTTGTTATGTGTTTGTCTGTCGATAGCTTGCTCTGTAAGTTATTTAGAACAACATTATTTTTCGAAGATCGAAAATTGTTTTATAATATTATTTCACTTTTACTGACGTCTTATCGTTCTTTTGTGGCTTGAAGATCCTCTATTCACCTTCGTGAAAATATTGTAAAAATCGACTCCATCGGTTTTATTCAGTCTAACGTATTCAGTTATTGCCCATTCTGTTGTAGCCAGCTCGTATTGACCCTGGTCAAACACTTGCTTGGTGTATTCAGCTTGACGAAGGATTTCCTCTTCGCCCTTTTCGTCAACGAGACTCACTTGGTATAAGAAGGGAGCCCACGAAAGGGTTGAATCAACTGGAGATATCTAAGCATTTCCCATAGCTACGCCACTTACGTTCGACTGTATATTTCCTAATCTCGATTCCTATATGTATGTACATACATACGTATGTATGTACATATGAGAAAAAAATCCGATGAAAACAAATTCAATAAATTCAAGTGAAATAATAACCACAATATTTACAAATTGCTTACTTCGTAAATTAAGCTTGCAAAATCTAAAGCCATTTTACCCCCATAAGACTTGCCGTATATGTAAAAAGGTGTATTTTTGAATTGTGGTAATTTTTCACCAACGTCAATAAATCCGTTGCTAAAAATAATCATTATTATTATTATTATTATTATCTTAGACTCATTGATTATCAACTACTAAAAAATATGATAGTAAAAATTTCAGGACTAATTTGTTTATTGTCTATTGTTAGGAAAGCTACGTAACTGTATCCAGTACCAACAGGATTGTCAACAAAGAGCACATTAAAATCCTTTACCTAAAATTAAATTATTTTCGTTTTATAATAAATTTTATTTTGATGTTTGTATTTAATATCAATCAAATCCAAATATTTGATGAAATTATCAATCGATTGGCTACCTATAAAATTTATATTCTAAAAATACACATACCCAAGTAGTGTTATGTGGATTTAAATCCAAATCTAGTGGACCGAGAATTTCAAAATTTCCATAACCACAAGACGAACCACCAGGACCACCCCGAAGCCACATTATTAACGGTCTTTTAGAAGAATCGGTGACATCAGCAGTGGTATGAAATAACCACCGAAACATGTGAGCGCCATCTCGAACGGTTACGTATCCATAATCTTGTTCTCCGGGACCAAAGCCTTTGGCTTTAAATAAATGCACAATTTTTCAAATTCAAATTTAAAAATATGTCGTATAGAAACAGAACTATATGATATTATTTTACCTTGAACGAAGGCAAAGAATGCTGTGAAGAATAGAAAAGTAGACCACTTCATTGTGACTAGCACACTAATATTAAAAAAAAAACAATAATGGAAAACCCTGTTATAATCAATTGTTTTATTGATTACAAAGTAAACTGAGCGATAAGATTCAAGTACATATTTTAATGATTGAGAATTCTAGACATCAAAATATCACGATAATTTATTTTAATGCGCTAAACTTAATCAATTCTATTTGTGTACGTAATCTATTTTGGAGACCGATTGAAATAAAACAGATTGAGGTTTTTTAATATTTATATTTATTTAATGGTTATTCTTTAATTAAACTCCGGTCATCGATTTGAGAAAATGTCTCGTGCCAGCAGTATTTTCAGCAGGTACCTGTTGAGTACAATTTTAAATGTGAAAAAAATATATTACCATTAAGTAAATGAAATAATCAAACGTACGCTGTGTCCTGCGACGTTGATCCAGAACAAAGTGAATTTTCCTCCTTGCTTTTCATATCCTTCCATTGTACCATTCACCCAGATGGTTCTTCTTGGTGCATTCTGGAATATCGTAGTAGCCTGTGACTTCAATTTATTGATCCATACCATTTGTCCTTAAAATTTTTTTAATCATACTACATATGTTCATAACGTTAGTATTTATTTTTTATTTAATCATAAATATTCACATACCAGGTGTACTGCATATTAGATCAACATTTCCATTATACACGTGAACGTTGACATTAGTTTCGTTTAATAAACTTTCAACTGTAATTTAATACAGAAAATAATCATGAATGTACAACTTTTTTAAAGCATGGATTTCTTAAAATTTGAATAAACTTACCAACGCTTGTAACTGGTTTCATAAAATCAACATTGAGATAATTAAACACGGAATTAGATTGGCTTCCCCAATTAACGTTCCGCGGAATTTCCAGAGCTTCCTTTACAAGTCCATTCATTAGACTGTCGAGGCTGTACGCTTTCTTGCTATAGTATTTGCTAAACGTCTGTACATCAAATGCCTTTTCTGTGCAGTAAATAAATAATTAAAAGGAATACCATACAAAAGTTTTCCATAGTAATCAATTAAAGTTACCCATTATACTCCTGCCACTTTTTTAGAAATTGCGTTCAACTTTGTTGATAACATTGTAGAAATCGACACCATCAGTCTTTGAAAATACGACATTCTGAGTTCTAGCCCATTCGTTTGTAGACTGTGCATATTGACCCTGGTCAAAAACTTGTTTTGTATATTCAGCTTGACGATTGATTGCATCTAAACCTTTTTCATCAACAAGACTTGTTTCGTACAGTATAGGTCCCCACGAAAGAGTAGAGTCAACGGGTGATATCCACGAATTTCCCATAGCCACACCACTAACGTTTGATTGAATATTGCCCTGAATCACCTCCTAAAATTTTATGAAATTTTTATTATTGACACACTTGAAAATTTTCAATATCAATAAAATAGCAAAAAAAGTACATCGTATAGCAATCGAACGAATTCAATAGCCATCTTTCCACCATATGATTGTCCATAAACGTAAAACGGTGTCTTTTTAAATTGAGGTAATTTTTCGTAGAAAGATTTCATAAGCGATACAAGATCTCGTGCTGAAAATAAATATAGTATTCAAAGATATTCGATATTATATGGAAAATAAATTATTATATGTACGTTATATTGTGCTGTACAAAATAAAAACTGTCAAATTTTATTGACAAATTCAGACATTTCATAAATAAAACATTAAAATTACCTATTTGTTTGTTATCTGTAGTTAAAGCAGATAGTCGATCGACATAACTATAACCAGATCCGACAGGATTGTCCACAAAGAGTACGTTGAAATCTTTAACCTGAAATTTTTAAGTGTAAATGTAGGAATACAATTTCAATTAATGTTTGTAGCATATATGTATGTAGCATTCCTGTTTTTAGTGTCGTTTTCTAACTACTGTTGTCGAGATAAGGCGACAATCTCCGAGAGTAACACATACATAGATATTATGAGATAAGGTCTATTCGAAATACATCGGAATTTTTGTTGGGAAAAACCACTGATAGCAGTGTGCGCTATTGTATTGCGAAAAAATTACCCAGGTGCTTTCTCTGGGTTCAAGGTTCAAATCTAGGGGTCCGAGTATTTCAAAATTTCCGTAACCACATGACGAGGCACCCGGTCCACCCTGTAACCACATTATGAGTGGTCTTTCAGAAGAATCGGTAACATTGGCGGTGGTGTGGAACAACCACCAGAACATATGAGCTCCATCACGAACATCCACATAACCATAGTCCTGTTCTCCGGGACCGAAACCTTTCGCTAAAATAGCCAATGAAAATAGATAAGCAAACATTTAAAAACATACAAATTCACTTTTTAGTGTTTTTAAATATAAAGTGTCAATCAAAAAGTTTCTACCTGTAGCAGTTGAGATTAGTGCGAAAATGCAAAGCAACACAAACCGTGTCATCGTAAAGCCGTAGCACTATGTACTGCCACCATTAACATCATTTTCTCCCTATTTATATTGTGTAAATTTCAATAATACATATTTGTTGGATTAGCGCTATTTAACATTTAATCTAGTAGCTTAACACATTTATCGCGATTTAATTGTGATTCTATGATGAAATAGATTACCGTGTCAAGATTTGTAAGTAGAGTATCATTTGTTACCAAATATGTACAAATCGTTCTATAAAATTAAACAAGTGAGTCTGTACTAAAATTCTTTAATTATAATTAATACGGAAAAACACTAAGATATGATTCGATAACGTTTCATTTATGCAATAGTATTTCTGGTGGCTTGTCAAATTTGTCAATCCTTGATCTACATATGTACATACATAGATATGTATGTACATATGTACGTAAGTAGTAAAAATTAAATTTATTTGAAATGGATTTGTCTTGCCAAAAACCTACATATTTTTAATTCATTAAACTACGGACTGATTACAATGTATCGTCTCCGTAATCAGCATTATGTATAGTCATTCTACGATAACAATTAACTTTGTAATAAATGCAAAACAGTGTGTGCTTGTGTTTTATTTATCGCCAATGTATTCCGCCCGCATGCACTCGTGAATTTTTTAAGCGAATTAATAGTAATTTATCACGGCGACACTTATGTATGTATATGTTTCAAAAAACTGAAAAAATCTGCCGTTCTTATTCACCTTTTTGCACTGTAGTCTCGCGTTGAATCCAAATGGTTTTCCTTTATAACTTTAAATGGACTTCCTAGTAGAGGGAGACTTCGTCTGCATACAAAAGACGGGGTAATTAGAAACTGTTATTTCACAGTGAAAAGATCCCCCATGAAAGTGTCTCAGACTAAGATATTATAATGGTTATTTTTGTCACATTTGTTAACAATTCTATGCAATGAAATAATAAGATTATTCTCAGTTCTTATCCTAACACTTTAAATATTGTATAATAGTGTTGCGTGGGCAGGAAGGGTGGTTCCGTGAACGGAGAGAAAGATCGAAGTTGGTTGTAAGAGGTTTATTCCACTGGAGCCGAACGGTCCGTTCGGTCCAGCATCCTGAGCGAGAATGATCTCTGAGGCCAATTGTGCCTCTATTTATAGTAGGCGATCAGAACGCCATTGGTCTATTTTGGCGGGATCGCCACGCGGTCTCATAACGCTACATTGCCCCTCTCTTTAGAGGAGATCGTCTCGATCGACATACACACATACATATATGTATACATTTATCAGTATAGCAATAGTGCGAAATATACAAGTAGTTCAAATCAATTATAAAATAACCTTACAAGTAGCTCAAATACAACAAATACACATAAACAAATAGTAAATATACACGTAGCCTTAAACATATACATAAATCTCGGCACCATAGCAGTAGTGCGAAATATACAAGTAGTTCAAATCAATTACAAAATAACCTTACAATTAGTTCAAATTCAACAAATACACATAAACAAATAGTAAAGTCATAATTAGCACACATCACTGTTGTGTCTCACTTGTCGTGGCTTTGTATCGAGCCAATCGATCTAAATGTACCACTACGCAGCGTGTAGAGTTTCCAGACTCTTTTCTGATGCGGTACACGACGTCGCTGATCCGTTTCACAATCCGATATGGTCCTTCCCAGAAGGACTGCAGCTTTGGGGAGCGTCCCACGTATCTGGCTGGGTTGTACAACCACACTCGGTCGCCTTCTTCATACCGGGGCTCCGTTGCACGGACGTCGTACCGTGCTTTCATGCGGTTGTGCTGCATTCGTAGGTGGGTTCGGGCGAATCTATGAACTTCTGCCATTCGCTCGATCAACTGAGTGGTGTGTTGGTGTGGGTCTTGTGGTCCATTGTCGGGTGGGGGGCCCTCCGTACATCAGGTCGGCTGGTACGCGGAGCTCCCGACCATACATCATTGCAGCTGGTGATGCTCCTGTTGAATCATGTTGTGCAGCTCTATATGCCATGAGGAAATGTGGCACGAATGAATCCCATTCCGTCTGTTGGTTTGCCACGAATTTGGTTAAATGGGCTAACAACGTCCGGTTTAGCCTCTCCACCATGCCGTCTGACTGTGGTCTATAAGGGGTGGTCCTCGTTTTCGTATCCCCATAAGACTTAGTGTTTGGCGAAACAATTTTGACTCAAAATTGCGACCCTGATCTGAGTGTAATTCGTCAGGTACACCTAGTCGGGTGAACACTTGGTTTACTAGAGCTTCAGCCACTGTTTCAGCCTCTTGATTCGGAAGGGCGATCGCTTCTGGCCATTTGGTGAAGTAATCCATGGCGACGAGGATGTACCGGTTCCCTCGCTCAGTGACAGGTAGTGGTCCAAGAATGTCAACAGCCATTCGCTCTAAGGGTGCTCCAGAGATATATTGACGCAGTGCTCCCCTATTCCTCTGGTGGGGTCCATTGTGTGCCGCGCATTCCGTACTCCGTACATTGTTCGCACCAGTGGGTTACATCGGCCCTACAAGTTGGCCAATAATACTCTGTCGAATATTTTTTGTACGTTTTATTTATGCCGAAGTGACCACCCGTGGGTGCGGTGTGGAATTCCCACAGGATATCTTTGATTTTTTTCTTTGGCAGTACAAGTTGCTTTACTTGTCGGTTCCCGGAGTTGCTTTCCCAGGAACGATAAAGCTTGCCATCCTTCACTTCGAGTGTATCCCACTGTGCCCAGAGTATTTTGACCTCGGGCTCCTCGGCGGACACTTCCTCCCATGGTGGTCGTTGTCCGTTCTGCTTCCAGTCGATCACTTTCTGAATTGTCGCATCAATCATGTCATCTGTCTGGATCCCCACTAATGCTACCGTAGCTTCTTCTTCTTCTTCGTGGTCTGCTTCTTGGTCTCGCCTTTCTAGTCGTGAACACTTCGGGCAGTCCGTTTGACATGGTCTTCGTGATAATGCGTCGGCATTGCCATGTTTTTTGTCCCGGTCGGTGGATGATGTTTAGGTTGTACTGTCCTAGCACCTCCAGCCATCGAGCAAGTTGTCCTTCTGGTTTTTAAAATTTCTCATCCACGTCAGCGCCGAGTGGTCTGTTCTCAGGGTGAACGGAGTCCCCGCCAGGTAGTGATGAAAGTGCTGTACTGCTTTCACCAAGGCAAGTAGTTCCTTCCGGGTAACGCAATAGTTGGTTTCCGTCTTGCTCATCGTTTTGCTGAAGTACCCGATAACTCGCTCCTCCCCTTCCTGCAGTTGGGATAATACTGCTCCGATGCTGTGCTGGCTGGCGTCTGTGTCGAGGATAAAGTGACCATCGGGTCGTGGATGTGTCATTACCGGGGCCGTTATCAACGCATCTTTCAAGAGGTCGAATGCCTTTTGACATTCCGGAGTCCACTCGAACGCTGTATCCTTCTCCGTCAGCTTGTGTAGAGGTTTCGCTATCTTAGCGAAATCGAGTACAAAACGCCTGTAGTACGTGGCTAGCCCTAAAAAAACTCCTCACGTGCGTTTTTTTGTTTTCGGGACGTCCCAGTCTCTGACATCTCGGATCTTTCGTGGATCAGTGGTGATTCCCTCGGGAGACACTCGATGTCCCAGGAACTCGACTTCCTTTCTGAAGATTTTACATTTGTCGGCATTCAACTTCAATCCAGCGGCCTGTACCCGTCGTAGTACTTTTTTTCTAGTTGCTCTATGTGATGCTGTAATGTTTGGCTGTGAATTATTATGTCATCTAAATACACCAGCACATTGTTCTTCATATCCCCGACGACCTGTTCCATCAATCGCACGAACGTTGCAGGTGCATTACACAGTCCAAACGGCATTACTTTGAACTGGAACAGGCCGTGTTCTGTTACAAAGGCTGTCTTCTCTCGGTCCTCTGGTGCCACTGGTACCTGCCAATAGCCGCTCTGTAAATCCAATGTACTGAAATAACGTGCCCCGGCCAACTGATCGAGCGTGTCGTCTACCCTTGGGATGGGATGCGAGTCAATCTTGGTGACTGCATTTAAACGACGATAGTCCACGCACAGGCGTGATGATCCGTCCTTTTATCTACCAGTACAATGGGAGATGCCCATGGGCCGAAAGCTGGTTCGATGACGCCTCGTCGTTGAAGGTCCTCGATCAGCTGGCGAACTTCTCCTTTCTTGGCTAACGGTGTTCTTCTCGGTGCCTGTTTAATTGGTCTGGCGTCGCCTACGTTAATCGTGTGTACCACGGTGTTGGTTCGTCCATGGTCGTCTTGGTCGCGCGCAAATGCTTTTCCATTTTGTTGCAACATTTCGGCTAGCTGCTGCCGGACATCCGGTTGAAGATCATCGGTTGTGGTTTCCATTAACGCCGCTAACTTCGGATGGGGTGATTCTTGGACGGTTCTCCGAATTGTTACTACTACTTCCGGCTCCGTTAACAATATGTCCGTCTTGGCATGCCTTAAAAAAAAAATCCAATCCTAAAAGCACTTAGTCGCGAATCGCTGCAACTGCGACTTCCCATGTAAATGTTTTGGTTTGGCTTTCGATTTTAACGCGTATCCATTTGTTGATATGGAGGTATGCGTCTGAGGCTTGACGTGCTTTTTTGTACAGCGCCCTTTTATTACTTCAAACCGGTCGAAAGGAATTCGGGCGAAAAAAGGTCGTGTTTATAACTGTGATTTCTGACCCGGTGTCACACACCATATGACACGGTATTCCACCTATTTTTTTCCCTTTATTTGCGGTGATCCGCGAGTGCCGATTGTTTTAACTCCGGGTCTTTTAGTTCGTTTAGTGATCGGTTGAGCCCGTATTCGACCGATCACTGCTCGTTTTCCGACGCCGCTTCGCTTGATTCGTTTTCGTCGTCCTTGTCGTCAACGAGTCGTCGAGTTTTGTTTGTCGGCAATACTGACTGATGTGACCTTTCTTTCCGCAATTCCAGCATTCTGGGGTGTGAAATGGTCGCGGTGGTGTGCGTGTTAACTTCGTGTTCGCGTATCGTGGTTTCTGTCCGTCAGATGTCTCCGGTCGACCGGCGACTGTAGCGCCACCGGCCGCAGCTGTAGTGACGGTAGGCTGCCGCACATTACTTGAAGCATTGGATGCATTGCGCGCGAAAAGTTTCGACTGGTAGACCGCCTCTGCGATTCTTACGGCTTCTGGAAGAGCGGTGGCTGGATCGAGACATGCGACAGCTGCTCTTACATCTGCATCGGTAATGGTGTTTACGAAAGCACACAAAATGAACCTTTCCAAAGCTTCTGGTGCTAATGCTACCCCGGCGAACGCCAACTCGGCGTGTTTTGTGATTGCGTCTACGTGCGCCGTCAGCTCACCGGTGTTGGCCTTCCATTTGTTTCCGACCGCCTTCTCAAAATGCTCGTATACTGACGTGCGGTTCCCGTATCGTGTTGCTAATTTCGAGATCAGCTGTTCGAAATTTTCCTGTGTCGTCACAGGTAAACGACATACGTAGGTCATTGCCGCTGACCTCATTGTGGAGCACAGCCGTATTGCAAGATTTTTTTTTTTTTTTTCATGACCATGCAGCTTTGCCGTGAATTTAAAACGGGCCAGAAATTCTTCCCAGGACTCTGTTCCGTCGAATGTTGGATATTCTATATGATGTCGTATCCGTGTCCCGAAGTCTTCCTCCGTGACGTCGGTGGCCTTCGGTGATGCGTCATCTGTGGAATGTCGTAATAGTGGTACCGCTTCCCCTTCGGTGGCCTTGGGTGCTGCGTCATTTGCGGAATGTTGAAATAACGGTATCGCTTCCAGCCCTTGCGTAACAGATGTGACCGATGCAACCGACTGTTCGGGAAGCAATCGTAAAACGACTGTGACTCCCCGTGTCTTTCAACCGATACTAGCTGTGATAACAGCTTTTGACTTCCTCCAATTCGGCACGTAAGTCGCTCTGTGCCACAGTTTCCGTCCGTCTCGGTGTGGTCATTGTCCCTGCAATTGACCCGTTTGGACGGACCTCCTCCCGATTCTGCTCCTTTTGTGGTGTCTCCTGGATCGCCGGTGACACCTGCTTGCCTCTTGTCTTGACCATTCTGACACCAGTGTTGCGTGGGCAGGAAGGGTGGTTCCGTGAACGGAGAGAAAGATCGAAGTTGGTTGTAAGAGGTTTATTCCACTGGAGCCGAACGGTCCGTTCGGTCCAGCATCCTGAGCGAGAATGATCTCTGAGGCCAATTGTGCCTCTATTTATAGTAGGCGATCAGAACGCCATTGGTCTATTTTGGCGGGATCGCCACGCGGTCTCATAACGCTACAATAGTATTAAATCTCCGTGTTATAATCTTAGCGTTGACATAAGTATTCTTATTATTTCCTTTAAAAAATTGATATTAATAATTTCAATAGTTGTGTATTTTCAATTTTTACACCAAAAAAAATTTCAAAATTGCTTATTTATTTCATTTTTACCGAAAATTTTCATCTCGAGGTTTGAACAACGCACAGGCAAAACTTGTATTTGCACACGCTTCTGAGGGCGCTGACGCACAAAGGACAACGAAGTTATCTTATTTATACGTAAATATTTGAAGAGAGTCAAATAACCGTTTTCGTCAAATATTTATTTTCTGTATAAATTTATGTAAAAATAAATTCTATGCTAAACAAAACTCCGTTGCTGGGTTTGTAACTAGTACGTTTAAAAATTCACACAATTATCATAGGTAATATTTATATGCAAATAAAACAATGCGGATTACTCGAATACAGTTAATCTTTCATTTATTTATCAAAAAAAAAAAACAAAACTTTATCCAATATGGATAAAGTAATTACAAAAAAAACTGTCGTTTCAACATTTAGTGTGATGTAATATTAAAAATAATCAAACGGTAAGTTTAATCTTACAAATTTGATTAAATGCTTGGAATCGAATCAGTTCGATTGGTTCAATTGGTTTTAGAATATCATGGTATGCTGATTTAAACACTAATTTTATGATGTGGGGATAAATCACGTATATTTATGCGATAGGTTTGACCTGAAAACATTGTAAGGAGACTGCGGGCTATATCGGTCGTATCAGGGTGAACCGAAAGCTTTTGAATCTAGGAAAGCCCGGGACAGACGGATGTTTAAACTTCATTAGTCAGGCTTTTGGCACACAGACCAAGTCCTCATGCTCTGTTTACCGGTTGTCCTTCTCACCGAAATCGCATAAATTACCAGCGCGACTCCGGAGACAGCCGCTTTGTCTCGCCATGCCCCAAGATGATGATTAATAACACGGTACGCGATTTTTACAACGCTTTTTATTATTGTTTTACTATAATTTGTACTCTGAAGTTTTGTATAATGTTTTTAAATAAAAAATGAAAAGTTTTCACAACGTATACAAAAAAATATGCTAGAAAATTGGGCTGCAATCGATTACCATCGGTATCGTTATAACGGTCTTGCGTGTGTTTTCGAAATAATGACATCACATTTTAAAATTAATTTATGGGCAAATATTTTCACTAAAATTGAAAAACAAAATTTCAAAGAACGCGATAAAACTTTGAATAATTCCGAAACTAATGTTTCAGAAACGTTCGAGTTTGTATTTCTATATTAGAATGTGAAAGGGACATTGTTCTGAAAAATATTTGACCGAAAGAACGTGTCGAATGTTCCTATCACTATTCGTTCATATCATTTAGCATTTGATACGTATACATACGTTTATATAAATTATGATGTAAATCTTTTGATTTTGAGTGACGGCTAATTCTCTAAAATCAATTTGCATATTAATGAAAGTTACAAAATGAAATGCCAGTTAACGCTATCCTGTCTATATCCACATAGCAACACCTGCACAAATTAGGTTAAAAATAATTTCAGGTAAAAGCTTTCTGTTATTTAACTAGTCGGCAATTTGTGAAGCTTCTTGCGAGAAAATTCCGCCAACTCACCATCGCACTTTTGTAATGTTTTCGTTATTTTTTTTTTTTAAATAGTCAATGCGATATTAGTTTTTCTCCTCTATAATATAGTTTGACTTCAAATGCATATTTTAAATTATTTCTCCGTGAGCTATGTTCGAAATAGGTGTAGTCATTCCTAAGACTCCTAGAGCATTCAAAGCTTTGAACTACATAGATTACCGCTGTGGAGGTTCAGTTCCAGAAAGTTTGCGCTTTGAATCTAATTGAACATTTTATAATTCGTATTACCATTTAAATATTATTACGGCAGCTATGTATGTATTCATATTCTGACTAACTATTTTAAAGAAGTGTCAGATAAGTATAAACGAGATCGTAAAGTGAGATAAATTTTAAAGCCAACATTCGAGATTGCTGTTGCCTTTCTAGTGTGTGTATGTACCTACATTTATAAATTACAATATTGTTCTAATTTAACAGAAGTTTTACATAAACTTACACATTTGGGAGTTTAAATTTACTCGCACATGTGATATTTTAAAAAAATATATTTTTAAACCGAAAATTGGGTCTGAAGAAAAAAACACGAGGAATTCCCTCGTAGGAGGGAAACCCACGAAGAAAAATTAGTAAAGTTTTTAGGATGTTTTGTGGCGTCTTTTAATAATGGGAGAATATTAATTTTGATGACTAGGCATTATCCGTTCAGACATTTCCTTCGACGGAAACTTTTAAGTGTTCGTTCTTAAGTGAGCTGGCATATTAATGAGGGTGTTCAAAACTCGTTTCGCAAGTATTTTTTACGACTAACACATAACATGAAAATATATTATAGATATTCGTTTAAAAGTTCATAATATCCTATGTGTATTTTGAAGAACTTTTAGTTTTGGGCCTATTGAGTGCAACTTGTTTTATTCCAACATTTGAACGTAGAGAAGGGTGAGGGAGGAAACTACGCTGAAAACTTTTGTTATTTGTGTAACTAACTATTCGATACTCCCAAAACTCATGAGGGATATTGAACGCTGAAAACAAGGTAGCCCGCATCATCTATTCAGCGAATGTTTGCCCGTCATAACAAAACTTGGTCAAGAAGAAGATTTTCCCATATTGATTTATGTCAACAAAAGGACAGCGTTTTCAGTTTTTGTATTTTTCTATTTTTCTTCCCGTGAATTCATATTTTTCTTTCGTTGCAAAATAAAAAATTCAATACCTCTATCCTGTTAAATTATATGGAATAATATTTTAATACGAAAAGCTTTTTCTTTCGTCTCACTTTTATTACGGAAGTAAATGAGTTTTTATTGTGTGTGAAATGTTTAACTTTTGTACTAAAGTTTCCCGTATAAAATGTGAAGCAAGGCTCGTATTATGTCTTCTATAGAGTCTAAAATACACTCAGGAATTGAATGAATAAAATATAATACGGAGGTTCAGTACACAAATTAAACAAATTAAAAAAAAATGCAAAATTGACTCAAAAATGAATGCCATAAATTTATTATCATCGACAGCGAAACTTTACAGTGCTTAAATTTTGCTTCTAAAGAAACATTCGGAATATTTTCTATGTCTATTGTTTTATTTTATACATACATATGTACATATGTATGTATGTATGTATGTATATAATAAAAAAATCAATACACAAACTTACACTTAGTTATTAGTTAGATTATTTATACTTGTAAGTTAAAAAGCTTACAAATCTAAAATTAATCCGATTGCCTTACGGTTTTGCATCGGATGCATAACAGCGTTGGGCTGCTGCAAATAATCCGCGAATTAGTTGCAGAGATGCACTCGCTTCGGCTGCAGCTTCACAGCCGTGTACCAGAAATGGGTTTTACGATCATAAATTTGTGCAAAATTTAAAGTGGTCCGGTCTGGTATATTACCACGTCCATACGTTCGGTAAGCCGGGTGGTAAGGCGTTGCATACCGCAGCGCAAGATTCGTATTATTATTTACGAGTCGTGATTTGTATCTGAGTTACGAGTAAGTTATTGCCTTATTTGTAAGCGGAAACCGTTTTAATCGGACCCAGGTCTTTCCAACCCCATAAATGGGATGCTGGGTCAGAGTTGTATGGAATGAGGCGGGTGGTAGTGCCACTAATGCACTTCGAAGCGCACCAGCCCTGTTCTAAATTGCTTAAAAACAGCACCTATGTATTCTAGACGCTCACACCTATGTATGTAGAATTTTGTATAAATTGCTTGTCCATTTGTGAAATCCTTCTCTTTTACATTTTTCGCTACACTTTGTTCCTGTATTATATTCAAATTAAATTCAAGTTTTCTTATTACAACGGTGCATTCAAGATAACTCAACGTACATATGTATGTATGTATGTACATACATATGTACATATATTGTATATGTACGTATGTATAGCGGGTCTTGATTCAGACCAACTTTATATGAGGTGCTGCGGATACAAAGGACGAACTCGACATCGGGACATTTTTTTTACATTCTATTCTTCTGCCTTCTTAGAATACACTGATACATTTGTTTGAGTTCGTCCATCATGATCGTATAAAAATAAAGCTTGAAATATAGAAAATTATCGCTATTGCACTAGGTAAAAAACTTGTTTTTCTCTAAATCGATGTTTGTCGAGTTCGCTCTTCGTATCCGCAACGCCTCATATACATATGTATGTACACACATAAATTTCCGTTAGGTTTATCCTTATTAATAACAAGGAGTAATAATTTGTGTTTAGATATAATGTATCCAACAACACATATATGATATCCCCGTTGTAAGCCCAGCATTATATACTGCACACGATCCAATTTTCGACACAATCACACAGTATACCTACAGTTACTTTCCGAGTCCATTGACATCATCGTATCAGCCAACATATCCTTCATTTTCCATTATACCTTACGCACTGCAAACTATACCTACATATATCTATGGCAATTATTTTAAACTCTGTCGTCAAATACATTTGTGTAAAATGACAATAAATTGAAAGCTTCGAATTAATTAATTCCGTGAGTTTATGGTTTAATTAAATGTGATAGATTATATCCATTCACCGCAGCAAATTAAAATTGACGCAGACCAAGAGATCCACAATTTTTTCGTAGGGGAAAAGGAGAAAATTTCTTGAATATCGGCCGTCGTTCACATTAGAAGACCAGCAATCAAGCCGGATTAATCCGAAGAAAGGGGTGCAAGTGAAGTGACGAATGAATTACATATTTCTTCCATTGTGATTGTCACTTGGAAATAAAGACGAAGATTGACTTTAATATGGCAACCCTTTGCTGACAAAGAGTCGCAGGTTTGTCTTTTTTTTATTTCTTTGAACACATCTATTATATTACCCTTATGTATCTATGTATGTGATAGTACATTCGTCTTTAATCACGTAAGAAGTCAGAATTTCAATATTAAATTTTTGCTAGAGTTGTATGTAATATGTACATATACATATTTACATAGACAAGACATTTTACCTTACAGCATGTTCTTTTCTTATTTATAAACCTTTCTTCTTTGTTAATCCGGATTTTTTTCGGCATACTTCAATTAAACAATATCTATAATACGAGTGACAAATATTTTAGGATTTTCAAAAGCGTTTCATACGTTCATGTGTACGATGTCGGAGTTATGAAACATTTGGATCGAACGAAATATCTAAACTTCCGAAACAACTCGCAACCGCTTTACATTCTTCGAGAAACAATTTCCAGGAATGTTCACCGAGGGATTGGGTAGTGTTATTAATTGTTATTGTTGAGGATAAAGAAGTAACTAACAAATTGAGTTATTTGTCGAGCGGTCAAATGCGCTGCCGACCACGCTTCTGCGGTCACTGTTAACAAAATGCCAACCTTTTTTAACACTTCCATTTACTTTATTTATATTATTATTAAATTTTTATACTATATCCCAGAAACTTTGATTGTTAGCCCATAACAATTTCAATACGTGTCAAATTCATGTTACGTGTGCACATCCTGGTTGTATCCAATTAACGTCCAGATTGACCATAGACATTATGGTTAGTCGCCCATATGCCCAGGTGATTGAATGCCCCTGACGCGACGACGCGACGGGGTAGTTTCTGACAATTGAGGCTTTCAATGCTATCTTATGTATGTATATATGTATGTACTGTCACACTCTAAATATAGGTATTATTACTTTGTGTATCTATGTATATATGTATGTACATACATATATAAAAATCAATGTCTGTCTCTTATAGGCTCCTAAACCACTCAACCGATCGCGATGAAACTTTCAGGACTTATTGTGATCATGCCGGGGATGGTTCCTGTGAAAAAAAAATCGGGAAAAATCGGGAACAGGAACGGGCCTGCTCACGCGTCAGATAACGTACTAGGAACGGGAACAGGAACGGGATCGGGATCGGGATCGGGATCGGGAACGGGATCGGGAACGGGATCGGGAACGGGATCTAGAACGGGAAAGGGAACGGGAACGGGCCTGCTCACGCGTCAGAAAACGTACTAGGAAGGGGAACGGGAACGGGATCGGGCATTGCAACGCATGCCGGGTCAGCTAGTATACAATAAATCTTAATTGCGCTGATTTGTAAATATGTACATACAAGTTCGGATGTTCACTCTAATAATCTCTCTCAATAAATATCATATTTAATTTTCGAACAGTTCCATGCAAATTTAAGCGAACTGTTGCAAAGGGACCAATTTAAAAATAAATATTTTTTTGAGAAATCAGAATTTGCTAAATTTCATGCTATCTTTATCCTCCTTGTCTTAAGTTGGTTAGTTTGGATGCAACCCTACCTTTTACATATGTTTGCTATATATTTAATAATGAGACAGTTGGGTTAAGGGAGTTGGATAATAATTAGATACAAAATAAAAAAAATATGATGAAATTAAAGACAAATAGGAATAAGGGGTAAATTAATAATAAATTGAAGACATCATAATAAGTTTAGATGTAGGCAAAGACCAAAACTCGACTTGTAAACCTTCTAGCTCATTTTGGCGTAATTTTTATGAAAAAGAAAAAAAAACGTAATGTAGGTACATATAGATATTGCATACATATATGTATGTATGTATGTAATGATATATGTATGTATGCATATGCACAAGGTGCCCAAAATTTTAAGTAGTTTGGTTAAATTTTTAGACCATTTTCCGATTTCTGGCTATTGTAAGCTTCTTTCACATCGATAGGATATTTTGCAAACAGATGAAAAATAACCAAGATTATAAACAAAAATCAGGAAAAATAGCAGAGTTTGTTAGTTCATTGACGAAAGAAAGTTCATTGAAGAGAGAAAAAGTTGGTTTCTAAAATTATTCAAGTTAATGGAATTTACTGTATGACGATGAAGCTAATTCCGCACCTCGACCACTTAATCCCGTTTAATATTATTAAAACTATTTTAATATATGTAGAACAGGGGTGTCCAACCTAAATCGTTTGGTGGACCAAAAAAATATGGAGCTTAGGTGGTACATACATATAAAAAAAAAAAAAATAAACTTATTAAAAATATTTTATTACCTTTGCGGCAATAGATTAGTTGAGTTTGCGGAACGGAATAATTTATATATAACGAACTCTTTTTTCAAGAAAAGGTTAGATAATAAGTGGACTTGGGAAAGCCCCAAAGGCGATAGAAACGAAATTGATTTCATATTGTCGAATGCTCTAAATGCAGTCAAAGATGTTTCTGTCCTTGATAAGGTGGATATATGTAGGTAGCGACTTCCAGTCTTCCAGTCATGATGAATAAATTATTTGATTTTCAAAAAATGATACACCAAAATTCAAAATATAATAAGCTACAAACTTTAATTGGGCCGCGGGTTGGTCATGCCTGATATATGTATGTATGTATGTAGACCATACTTTTTCAATGCCAATACATACCATGTATTTGCATTTATGTAATTTTACAAAGGCGTTCAGAATCAAACAACAGAAATTAATATTGTATTGAAATATTTTCGTATACACTTTATTGCACAGTGAAGCTGTTTTATGCTGTATAGGCCATAGTAAATCCAACGTTTGAATTTAAAACAATTGCTTTCGTGGACAGCGTATGTACATACAGATTATATTTCATCGTCATGTAAAAATATGTACATTTTTTTGGTCCAAAAAGTACTAATCTTTAAAGGCAATCTCCGCCTTGGTGTTGGTGATGTGAGTTATGGCCGCTGGACGGCGGGCACAATAGACTACTGATGATGAATGTCGTGTCGCGGCTTTGTCTACATAAGCCCACAACCGCCCACCACCCGCCCACCCCCACATCAGGATTTGTCAACACATCGGAATCCCTATGTGAGTTTTCCTTCAAGTTTTTCACGATTCATACGAGTAGCGTCATTCATTCCAATCAAACGATGAAAGATTTTCCCATTAAAATGTAAGCATTTTTTTTAATTTAACATATAATAAATACATACGGCACTGTGCTGCAAAAACACAAAAGGAAACTATTAAAACGTGTTCCAGTAATACATAAGCTTTGCATACGTTTTTCGATAAAAATTTACAATCGTGGATATATACATATGTTATAGCGAAAGCATATTTCAAGTGAAAATATATTTTCACTGGCGTTTCGGTGAAATCATATTCAAGCACATTCTCACTACTAGATATTTATTTCTACTAGTGAAAATATATTTCAACTGATACTCACTGGTGAAATTATATTCGTTTCCAAACTGTCATTGAAACTAAATTTGACAGTTGTGAAATAACCAATCGAATCATACATATATGTAATCTGCTGAAATATTCAATCCCAATTATTTTGTCGCTTCATCTTCTTATCGTGTCGTGCCCGTGTTCAGGCGTAGACTTTTACTGGTTAGTACCAATTATAGTTTACAATGAGTCTTTGTCGATTTTATAACATTTGACTTATAATGATCGGTTTAAGAAGAAGAGCACGTACCCTCAGAATCGTCAGATATAACAATGCCACCGTTTCGTTCAAAACACACTTGTAGGATGACACATCATCGACTTAGGCCAACATCAACAAGTCACAAACACATACGCTTACTTTAATATACTTTCACCGATACTGAGCAGTGAAACTGTATATTCATTGTTTGATACATTTTCACTGCCTGAATTGGTAAAAATATATTTTCACTTGAAATATGCTTTCACTGTTACATATACTCAAAACGTTGTACATTAACGGGTTGTTAAAAGCAAATATTTGGAATAGTGAGGTTAAAACAATGATTATTCAGTGGTATATTATAACTTATTTGATAGTACAACGCATCGTAGTTGTCGGGTGAAAGGGAGATCATCTCTATTTTTGCAACCGACTATTTAAATGTTTTTAATGTGTGAATCTTAAAAGTACATCATTTTTTCCATTAATCAATGCCAATACAATTATTATGATAAGATCTTAAGAATAGATAAATAGTATTGAAAATGTCTTTGTTTTCTATATTTGAAAGTCCCTGGTCTATATTTCAAAACGCATCTGAACAAAAAGAATCGAAGTACTGCTCTCAGCGAAACTAAAGCCCTGATAAAATTCTTTCAAAACAACAATCACTGGACGTGGGTTGGCTTACACGAAAATACTCATACTGAGC
The DNA here is from genome assembly GCA_022651745.1 of Parapsyche elsis. NCBI lineage: Eukaryota > Metazoa > Arthropoda > Insecta > Trichoptera > Hydropsychidae > Parapsyche > Parapsyche elsis. The sequence continues at coordinate 3,965,883 of JAGVSN010000005.1, read as the reverse complement.
CCTCATAGAGTAAGCCACACTAAGCTGTTAACCCCGTCTATACCTCAAAAGTTTCACGTTTTTCCCGGTCCAGTGTTCCCAGGATAATCCCACCGAATGACTGACTCCCCGTAGATAAGTTCCTTTTCCGCATTCGACGCTTAAGTCTATTTCTATACTTATATTACAAACACACATGTATACCTGATTTTTTTTCTTCTCAGCCGCTTAAAATTGGCAAAAGTTTAAAAGTGGGTAATTTTATGTACATTACAAGCTGTAAGTAAAATGCGCAATTAATCAGTGCCGAACGGTTTTAATGAAAGTTTTTAAAGTGTTAAAATCGATACGTGTTTGCGCCTCTTAACGTCTGCAAACAAATTAAATTGAAACCACCGATAGAACCTTAATTACAGCGGTTTCGCAACCTTGCCACCTCTTAAAAACCATTAATCTTTTGAAAATTCAAAAACATTAAAAATGTATAATATGTTCCTCCCCCAACTTTAAATTCGTTACAACATATTAATAAAATTAAATTGTACAAAAATTAAATTATTTTTATCAATGACGGAACGATGCGTATAAAAATTTTAATCCAAAATGAACGGCTTAGGTAAATTCGAGCGACGCCATACATCAAATACTCAAATACTCAAATGAAAGGTGTTTATGTTTAAGTTTGTCGAATTTTGCGTTGAACCAAAATTAAACAGCCTCATCTAAACATCTCGGCAAAAGTGTCGGAACCGTACTCGATATTTGAATAACAATACCCAATTTATCCGATATTTATTCACGCCACCAGGTTTTTCAAAGTAAATACCAACAAAGCGACTTTTCCGATCGCTTGCGTACACAAGGAAATGAATAGAAATCAATCAATCTTACTCGCGCGTTCAATAAAAATTTAACTTATCGTCTACCGTTGATCTCGATTCAAGTAACCGTTAAATCTGAGGGTCGGAAAATTTCTCCGCTTTGAATATCTAACGTATTTAAAACACAATATTTACATAATTCTATTATCCAAAATTCGATATTATACAATATTTTTCTCATTGGCTTTCAACTGCTGCTTTCTTGACAACATTTTGATATAAATTAATCCATATCGGCAATGTCCTGTTTAGGATTTGTCTATGTTTAATTGTTGAGACGGTTCCATAGAATTGGCACCACCCAAAAATTCTTCCGTACATTCCAATTCAATTTCCGCCACTCTTTCCTTTTCTTCCCTTCCAGATGCCAATAAAACACACAAGAAATTTCACTTTGATAAACGGTAAAATTTCGTCAAAAAGTGAAACAGCTATGCTTGAAAAATTTTATAAGCGTAAAATGGTAATATAAAACAACACTACATACATGGCCAAACACAATAAGGCCCGCCACCCACTGGGTACGTATTCGTGTCGTACGTATGTTGTTGTCACTCACACGTATGACGTTGTCTCTCCTCAACGCCACGTCGAGAAGAGACAACGCCATACGTGTGAGAGACAACAACAGACGTACGACACGAATTCTTACCCAGTGTGCGACGGGCCTAAAGCCAAAAGAAACTTCGCTATGAATAGTTGTTATTTCAATACAGCCTCTAAAATTGAAATGAAAATTTTAACTTTAATACACTGAAGTCGCCGCGTGAACTCGACGACTTTCTTGTATAGAAAATGTATATAATTTCTCGATATTTTCGATCTCGATCCATGAGCTGTGCGTTGTTTGTGAGTTGGTGGTTTTTCCGGCGAATATCATTGTCAAATATACTTGTAAAACGTTTGGACGATAATTATGGTTGGCGTTCATGTGAACCGGATGAATTAATGTTTAATTATCCGCCGTGCGCTCGTTTACAAGGTTCGAGGCTCTAATTATCGGAAACAACAATTGAGGCCGCTCACTGTATGAAACAGGCTTTAGAGGTTCTGCCAAAACGATTCCCCGCTGGCAAATTGCACTTTGAATGGAATCCAATTTTGGGTTTATCATCAGGGGTACACTGAGAGGGGGAGGGGTGAGAGGGCTGAGCTCGCGTGTCCCCTTAAGGCCTGACAAAACGCGCCAATTGCACGAGGGGGGGAGGGGTGAGGGGGAGGGAAGAGGGGGAGGATCGGAGGTACCCCTCCACATTTAATGACCAAAACGGCCAAATCGGATTTGGGCCCTATTATTAAACGAGTCCGATACCCGAATAAAACCGCATTTACAACCGGCGACAACTATTAAAAAATAAATCGTATTTCACCCACAGATGCATACGTATGTACATATAATAAAAAAACTTCTTTGCAATTTAAAGCAAGTGCAATGTACAAGAAGGAATACAGATGTGAATGTGAATGTGAAAGAATTGTGTACACAAATGTGGTTTCAAACGCTCACCCAATGACTCACTATTCTCACTGCTACCTGACGTCTAGCCGAGGAGTGGGGGTACCCGCTGATCGCTGACTGTGACTGGTTTTCATGTCGTGCCACGCTTCGATGACACGTTTTTACGTTGGATGAACCGTTTTTACTCTACCGAGCGAAAAGAAGTTTTACTTCAAAAATTGTCAATTGACACTTGATATTTATAATATTGCACAAGACGTGTCTAGAAGTCGAGACGAAGGTGAGTAATTCATACATATTATACGTTTTGGTTTTGTTACGCGTACCTAAAGAGGAAAACTTTCAGTTTAGTGCGTACACAAGTTTTCAGTTTTTGCGCTAGAGCTTTTTGGCTAGCTGGCAGTTTGGCCAGGGTTCCGCACAATAATTTTTCCTTTATTGCAAATAACGTACACAGTCGACTATCTCAAGCCGAAAAAGCTCACGATTGCTGTGGGCCATTGTGGATTTAAGATATTCTGCGCAATACATTCTGAAGTGCTTTTGTTATGACACATGTGCGTAATGAATATCAAACTATTTATTTTTAAAATTTGTATTTAAAAATAAATATTCAAAAACGTTTTATTGTAAACATACGCTAAAGTCATAAAAATTGGTTTTATTCAGTCATATTATGTATAATATCATTCAATTTGCGATCAACTACCACATCTTCAAAATCTAAGCCCAATCATTGATATATGTATGTATTATTATATTCATTTACTTTCTGGACAATTTTATGCAATTTATAATAAAATGAGACGAAAAATCTTTATCCTTTGGTAGATTTACGTTGGATAGTAAGAATCTAATCTCATTAGTGAATGACGTACTTATTTATTTCGTGTGTGTAGTTGTTTACTTCGTCGAAAGGATCATTCGATTCTTTCGCAAGGCAACAGTTCAATATTGAGAGTCGACAAAGACAGGGATTTACTTGGAGGAAGATGTCTCTGGTTGATTCAGTGAAGCGAACGTACCGATACCACAGCGTAGTTGAAAACCTCGGGATCAGTCAAGCGAGATCACCGAACCCTACCTCACTTTCTTATACACTAATACAAACACACACCTCCTGCGCATTTTCCATGATACCATATTTTGCAAAATATTCTGCTTTTTCATATAAAATTTAAAGTAAATAGACGTAATGCACATACATATTTTTATTTATTTATTATGTATATAAAGGTGTCCCAAAACTCACACAAGAAGTAATTTTGATATAAAACACAAGTTTTTAATTTAAAATTTTAATTTTTTTATTGATTCATAAAGTATACAGTATAGGGTTATGTATGGAATAGCATATCGGGTTGGAGTAGCATATCAGGCGAAAATTCAACCTCGAGATTTTGACCGATATGTATCAGGTCTCTTGGTGACGTTTTTATGATTTTTAGAAAATGTATGTATGCCTGTGTGTGTGTGTGGCGGATGTGTGTAGAATCGCTATAACTAAAAAAACGTTTATCCAAGCGCACTGAAAATTCATATATAAATTATATGTACCTATATACGTACGTATGTATATAAATTATATGTACCTATATACGTATGTATGTATATATGTACATATGTACATACATACATATATTTTTCGTCAACTGGAAGTATTTCTTGCTATCGTAAGCCATCTCATTTAGAGCTTTCTTTGACATTTTTTTCCTCCAAAACTGTCAGATCATTTCAGCCGAAAATTTGCATATACATAGTATACATACGTACATATGTACTAGCGTTTATTGAATGAACAATTATCCATGACGGACAACGTCAGGTTATCAATTTTCCGTCCACTAAAGCTGTTTTGCACTCAACTTCCACAATAGTTTCATAATAAAAATTCCATTGCAAACTATTCAACAGTGGTAGCAGGTATGTATTTAAAATTTCATCTGACGCACAGAAATTTTAATTCGCGCTGAGAGAGCCGCATTAAAAATTTAACGGGGCAATTATGAAAAATTTCTCGATTAGCGAGAGAGCGTCTGTTCAGCTCCCCCGAGATGCGAATTGTAGATACTCTTATGTAGGAAATGAGAGTACAGTTTTCCAACTTCCGTGTCCGGCGTCCTCTTGTTTTAAGTATAGGTATTTCCGAAGAAGTGGAAGGACGTGCCGACACTCCCTCGCCACTCCAAACCTCCATCTTCATTTATGTACCAGTAAACCTTCAAGTACAATAAACTGTGAGTCGATAGAAAATTTGTATACGTCCTACCACTTGCTATCGGTTCACTGCCTCGCACAATGTGAAAATATCTGAAAAATCGTAGATATTTTCATAATTCACTTTATTAATAATCACACAGTAATATTAATAACATAAAGTACAGTATTATTGATAATATAAAGTAGATTCGATTAACGATTCATGTCTTCAACGATTCGTGGAAAATTGACATCCAGCATTATAATTGATTCTATTGGGATCAATATACATTGATTTTATATCGTATCATATTTTATATTGCTGATACTCATCATCATCATCATCAGCATTAGCATTTTCAGCCGTTTATCATCCACTGCTGTATTACGGCTTCTCCAATCCTTTTCCATTTCTGTCTGCATCCATTTGACTACACACATTCTTCTCAATTCATCAGTCCATCGTCCACTCGGTCCACCTTGCTTCCTTTTGGATACCATTCTAGTATTTCTCGCGTCCATCTGCCATCCATTATGGCCCTCACTAACCCGAGCGAATAATTTGACGCTTGGCGTCTGCGACTGATGCCCCTATTGCCGTCCTTTTCGCACCGATATATGTAATTCGCATTGGTGCAAATCAACGACGATAGAGGGCGTCAGTCGCAGATGCCGTACGTCAAATTATTCGCTCGCGTTAGTGAGGGCCTTTATTTTCGCTCAGCTGGTATTATCCGGATACAAATACTCTTTCAGCATACATATATTGCTTTTTCTGAATTGACAATTATTGACATTACAAAATTATTTAAAAACAAATTGAAAACAGTTTCAGATTACTGCACTGCTCTATATCGTTGTATGCAATGACTAATCTACATACACACAAGCCACACACAATAGATACACAACACAAAACTCTGCTTTACTAGTACGAGTTTTTAGCTCGCTATTTTACCGATTTAAAATTCAGCACACTTCCAATTAACCCTTTTAAACGAAAACAAAAAATAGTGTGGCCAGAACACTATCCCAATAAACATGTTTCAATATGAAATAGTATTAAAATTGGGAAAAAATCCCAAGTAAAAATACGTACTTTTGACTTTTGATTTGAGCTGGATGGCTACTTTGAAAGATTTGAAAGCTAAAAAGTACTATAAATGAACTATAAAATACCCGACTATAGATTCCAATATTCATTTTGAACAAGAAATTGACAGATTTTGAGACATCGACCGAACAACACCAAGAAATAGAAAAATCGCGCGATTAAAAAAAAACATATATGTATCTCAGAATTTCAAGCCAATCAACATGTTTTATTACCAGATTTGTGTTCACTCGGCATACATCTATAAGAAAAGTTATATCTCGTCTCTGAAGCAAAAAAATCGCAGTGTATAGCCACTACTCACTATAAAAGTAAAACTTCTTTGCAATTTAAAGCAAGTGCAATGTACATATGTACATACAAGAAGGAATACAGATGTGAATGTGAATGTGAAAGAATTGTGTACACAAATGTGGTTTTAAACGCTCACCCAATGACTCACTGTTCTCACTGCTACCTGACGTCTAAACCACAAATGTGGTTTTCGTGTCGTGCCACGTTTCGATGACACGTTTTTACTAAACTGAGAGGCGGTGCGGGGCGGGGGGATATGCGTGACCACTTATCGCTCGCTCCGTTTGTATGGAACGTTGGATGAACCGTTTTTACTCTACCGAGCAAAAAGAAGTTTCACTTCAAAAAAGTCGTCATTTGTCGAATAGTGTAATTAATCTGTCCTACCAGCAATACTTGAACTTTTATTAGAGAAAAATCATTGAAACAGTTCACAGTGTTCATGTCGTATACATATGTACATTTTTCACGATAGTGAATCAAACCTTTGATGATACCATTGAGAAAATAATTAAAATATTAAAATACGTAGTTATTTCTGAATTTTATCCACGGTTCTCTGAAGTCACTAATTGAACGGTGGCAAAGCTTTTTTGTAGCAAAGCCCCGCTTTAATAAATTTATCCGTACATGTATGTACGTATCGGAGAGGGGGTGGAGTGGAGTGTAGGGTGGCTCAGGATAAAAATGACGGCAGGTTCAAGCACTCGGGCGATCTCCAATGAAATTTGCCGTTAGACCGTCTCTCGGTCGTTGGACAAAGATTAGCGGAGCCTGCGAAATTTAATTTCTTCTGGTGCGAGGTACACGGTCACCTTTGACCCACTGGCTGTGACCGGGATCCAACTTTACTGCTCAACATTCTCCCATAATCCATCCATACAAACGAAAATAATGAAACTGTCAACCGAAAGGTTTGGAACGTATTACATAACAGAAAAATATCCTAATGCGTCATACGAGTATTTGAATCCGTAGAAGCCTGCAGTTGGAACCTCGAATTTGGTACTCTCGGAGTTGCAATGGTACACATGTGTGTGTGTGTATAAATTAAAGTGCTCTTTTAAGTGACGTGAAAAGTACTATTATTGCCGTGTCGAGCAACGTGGAGCACTCAGCCGCGTAAATAAACATCGGAGCGCATTTTAACGTAAGAGGCTTTTCGATATACTTAATATGGTGCATAACGGGAGCTTACTTATTTACTTACCTACTTACGTGCAGAATCTGAGACTTATATGTACATATGTACAATAATGAAATATGCATGCACGTGAAATGGTTCATTGATGATGGTGCGAGAAAGAATCTCTGAAATTAAAAGGTGGTTCCAAGGTAGTTAAATAGATCAGCATCCAACAAATATTTACCGCGGGTTTGCTGGAACTGGAACTGAAACGAAGTTGGCATCAAATACACCACATCTCAACCTCATATAAGTTTCAAAATCTGTTCTGGACATACGAAATCAAACATTTCCCTTTCCTTTATATTGGGCATGCTATCTCTAATCGGAAAATGTCACATGGGATACCTATAATTAGTGTTGTAAGTCGAGAATATTCTCGAGAACGAGAATATTCTGAGAATATTCGAGAATTTTATTTTTTCTTGGTTATAAAACATCTCTAGATAGTTTAATAGGTTTTAAGAGGATTCTAGTATATTTTCAGAACCTAATAGGAGTAATAGGACTTACAACAGGAATAGGAATAGGAGTGTCTGAGAGCATTTTGAATGACATTTTTTCATTCTGACGACACTGAATGTGTCATTTCGTCATTTTAACATACGCACTACAAGCATGAACGTTTTCCGCGAAATTCTCATAGGAATACAATGCTTATTAACTCTGGAAGCAATACATTATGTATACATATTTTTATTGCTTTGGTTATGATATTCCAGTGAAATTGTTCCAACTTACATATGCTATAATTTATAAATTATAAAGTTTAAACGAATGATTATAACTTATAATCATTCGTTTAAACTTAGCACAAAAGATCGTAAAAATTTTGTCATATTCACGCCCCATCAAATTTAGTTTTTGTCACGGATACTAAACTAATATTATTCGTGTAATCCGCATCACCTCTCCCAAGTATTAGCCTGGATTAGAGGGAGTTTACTGTATATTTAATCAAATACAGTACGAGTTCGTATTTATTTATTTAAAATACATGGTGGCCGATGGAGCCCAGGGTACATTGCATTATGTATACATACATATGTACATACAATTTTTGCCCCTCAGATGCTCTGAAACAAAAAATTCTCGGTTTAGAGAATATTCTCCAAAAGATTATTCCCGAGAATTTTACAACACCACCTATAATATCACAGATCTGTGGTCGAAAACCAGTTCTTAACCAGGCATCTACAAGAGAATGAATAAATTTCTACTGTTTTAAGGTTCTTTGAATGATTGTGATTCAAGATTAGTTTTAAGTATAATAATACGTTAATAAACTACATACATATGTCGTGAGGTGATAAGCTCGGGTCAAAATATTATTTATATAAAACTACTCAACACATCGCATCGGGTAAAAACGGTCACGTGAAAAAGGACCTTGTTTATTTTTTTGAGAGTTTTGGCAGATATTTTTTTTAATTCCCACATGAAATAAAATTCTTGCGTGAAAAGCCTATTTATGTTGGTAAACAGCTTTTTCATCGGTGGCATAACAAGCGAAAGCGCGCCCCCGTTCTCGCGTCCCTAAACTTTTCGCAAGTCATTTCAATAACATTTTGTCATCGGAGTAGTTTGCCAAACAAGCGGCTGGTGTCAAGTGGGGCGACCTGCCAACTTTTACCACTCACCCCTCCTCAACCTCACCTTGCTGAAACTTTTCTCAACCCCTGAAAATTCACCTTTGTAAAGAGGGTAAGAAATGTATGCGCGCGTGTGCGTGAACACAAGGAAAAAGATCAAGGGCCAAAGTAAGGGAGGAAGCGGCTTCGAGTGAGGGCATAAAGGGGTAATTGCCAAGTCGACGTTCAAAATATGCCTAATTGAAGACTAATTGAAAATAAAGCTTTGTGTAAAATTACAAACGCGCCCTGAGGTGGTCGCCAAATCTGATCAAAACCATAAAATTATAAAACGCAACCTCTATTTATGTATGTACGCTCATAATATAAAGGTTGCGCTGATTTGACACTATGTCTGATAAATCTATTTTCTTTAAAAAATTTACTTTATTTTTATACTCGTGTTATGCTCGGATTTACCCTTGTTGATTTTGGCTTAGAAATAATCAAGGAGTCAAATTATTTCAGCTTGAAATACTTTTTCTATCAAATACGTTAGTTTAAGTCATCGAAACATAACTTTATATGGTCATACAAGGAAAGATATAACAAGAAGAGATCGTAAAAGGAATACATGGGTAAGAAGTATGACCAAGGTGGCAGATATAGCGGAACGTGTAAAAAAGTTGAATTGGCAATGGGTTGGACACATACATACATAGCATACGACCAATGCGTTACCGCCAGTTATGACGTCTGGATGTGAAACGTGGATGCTAAATTTAAGAATGTTACGTAAGATCCAGTGCACACAGTGCATGGAAAGATGTATGCTTGGTATATAACAAGAAGAGATCGTAAGAAGAATACATGAGTAAGAAGCATGACCAAGGTGGCAGATATAGCGGAACGTGTGAAAAAGTTGAAGTGGCATGGTATGGACATATAACGAGAAGAATGGATGGCAGATGGACGCGAGAAATACTGGAAGGGTATCTGAGAAGATGTGAAAGAAAGAAAGGTAAACCGAGTGGACGATGGGCTGATGAATCGAGAATAATGTGTGGTGGAAGAAGAATGGAAGAGGATTGGAGACGCCTTCATCCAGCAGTGGATGGTGAACGGGTGAAAATAATGATGATGAAAAGGAAATATGTCCCGTTAAAGTACCGTTTGACACCCAAAGAATCTAGCTGCTAGATCATAGGAAGTACCTCGGTAAATTTTGGTGTTGATTAGTCCAACGGCGACGGAATTTATTAAGAACAAACAGACACATAATAGTAGTGGCTAATTTTTGTATAGCTAGTTAGATACATATATAGATAATTTCACATAAAGGAACGATGTTTACATGGTTGATCCTGAACATTTTCAGATTTGACGAGCAGGATTTGCTTGGTTTGATTGCCCGTTAAGGTGAGGTACATATCTGTGGAAAGGTATCAGAAGAAGTCTAGGATTTTACTAAGGATTGGTGGGGTCGGTATTTTCCATGAAGGGTTTCTGGCTAACAATATGCGCGATGCGTCCCCCTTTGTTATGTGATGTGCTCTCGTGTGTCAAGGTTTCTTCCGTTCTCGTGAAAAGTCGAAACTCTATTTGCCGATTGACGGACTGTCGACCCTCATCGTGGATTGGACGTGCGTGACCTGAATAAAGGACCACATACACACCTTCATAACTTGATAAATGTATGTATGTAGGTATACTATGTGTGAATGTGTGTGTGTGGAGTCTCTAACTGGTTCACATTTACGGGACTGTATTTGCACGGGACTCAACTGTGACTGAAATTGGAGAATGTGAAACTTTGCACGACAAACAAACACTCTCAATAAAATTTAATCGAATAAATTACATTACAAACGGTGAAAAAGCTTATCATTAACGTTGTTACAAATTTCACTACATTTAAACGAAAAATATTCTGTGGTAAACTTTTCTACAAAAAAAAACCCTACTTCCGGTTGACTGATTTTAATGATTTAGTTTTTCGTAACTAGCAATTTCTTTAAGGATTACAACATTACAATATTGTGACGATACTACATATTTAAAAGGCCGAAAAAAATAAAACACAAAAAATCGTTCGAAAGTAAACTGCCACTTTCGGTAAGCGGATGTTGACCAAAATCACAGTATCTCTTACGGCTAACGTGAAAACTACAGATATGAATATTCGACTCGATCGCCGAAGTAGTTTTGGAAATATCCTGTGGTAACAGAAATTTTGAATTTTCTACACAAAAAAAAAACCTACTTCCAATGACCAAATTCCTTATGTCACTTACACCTTACGTGAAAATAATAGATATGAAATTTCAGCTTGATAGTTTCGGAGAAAACACACATACAGACACACACACACACATAAGTACACAGACAGACATACAGACAGGGGATGATACCTGATACAAATCAGTAAAAAATCTCGAGGTCGAATTTTCGCACGACACAATACTTTATCCGATTAGGATAAAGTAAAAGCATTGTATTTTGTTTCATTTTTCGAACTTACATACATACTATGTATGTACATACATAATATGAAAAGAAACGATAACACAATTTATACAAATTCGTATAAATTGTGCTATAGTTTCTTTTGGTTGATTTATAATACAACAAAAATTCAACTGCACATTGCTTCTGATCCATATCATTTGAATTGTTATATTGAAGTTCGAACGGTTCGACTAAAGGTAAAACCTAGAATTTAACGCTCGTTCTCGAACCCGAGTCCGTAAAATTTCAAACTCTAAGCCCAATCCACTTTTTATTCGATTAGAAGCTCCCGAAATAAACGATATCCCTTTGTGCACGAAGCCAAAGTCAAAATAAATTGCTATCGTTTTTTCTTTGTTTTAAGCGCATTGCAAACTTTTTACGTTTGTAAATAAAATTTCGTTGTTCTTTTTATAACTTACTAGCTGACCCGGCATACGTTGCAATGCCCGATCCCGATCCCGTTCCTGTTCCCGTTCCTAGTACGTTATCTGACGCGTGAGCAGGCCCGTTCCCGTTCCCCATTTTTCCCGATTTTTTTTTCACAGGAACCATCCCCGGCATAATCACAATAAGTCCTGAAAGTTTCATCGCGATCAGTGGAGTGGTTTAGGAGCCTATAAGAGACAAACAGACAAACAAACAGACAGACAGACAGACATTGATTTTTATATATATAGATATAGATTAGTTGAGCCCGGCATGCGTTGCAATGCACGAATAAATTCAAAATTCAAACTCAATCCTGTTATATAAGGAATATGCTGTATAAAACAAAAATATACAAAACAATAGTGTCTCTGTAAAACTCGGAACGTGTACGCGCACGAAAGAAACAGAGCGTTTTTTTTTGTTGCATGTAGTGAAAATTCGAAAAGACACCACACACGTGCAATGTGTGTGTCAATAAACTTGGCCGATAACAAACATCGCGGAAAATCGTTTTTTTTTCAGAAACCTTCACGGTCATGCACACAACAACTCATGAAAGTTTCACCGCAATCGGGTGAATGGTACAGGAACGCATAAGGCACAAACAAACAGCCATTCATTTATATATTCATATATAGATTAATACTAAATACAAAAAAAAAAAAATCGGGTGTGGCCAACCCATGACTTTATCCATATATTTGTGGAATACAAAGAGTAACGAAATTAATTTTTTTTAGTACATAAGTAAATAAAACGCATGCACACCACCACACCAACCAACATACATACATACATACATATCATGAAATCACTATGTTGAGTGCGCGCGCGTACGTAAAATACGATCTTCGGCATATACAAATAGGAAAAACTGCCACCTCCGGTCGTCAGATGTTGACCAAAATCACAGTATCTCTTACAGCTAAGGTGAAAACTATAGATATCAAATTTCGACTTGATAGCCGTGGCAGTTTCGGAAATATTCTGTGGTAAACTTTTCGACAACAAAAAAACCCCTACTTCCGGTTGACTGATTTTAATAATTTATTTTTTCGTAACTACCAATTTCTCTCAGGAGTACAACATTACAATATTGTGACGATACTACATATTTTAAACGCCGAAAAAAATAAAAAAAACAACAAGCCGTTCAAGAGTAAACTGCCATTTCTGGAGGAGGAATTTTGACAAAAATCACAGTATCTCTTACGGCTAACGTGAAAACTATAGATATAAAATTTCGACAAAATCACTCAAGCCGTTGGTGAAATATTTTGTGGTAAAGGAATTTTAGAATTTTCTACAAGAAAAAAACCCTACTTCCGGTTGACTGATGTTGATCAAATTTCTAATGGCTCTTACACCTTACGTGAAAATAATAGATATGAAATTTCAGCTTGATAGACTTGATATTTTTGGAGAAAACACACATACAGACACACACACACACAAGTACACAGACATACAGAAATTTTCCAGAAATCATGAAAACGTGATCATGGGATGATACTTGATCCAAATCAGTCAAAATCTCGAGGTCTAATTTTTGGACGATCACAATACTTTATCCGACTAGGATAAAGTAAAAACTTGTTTGCAATTTAAAGCAAGTGCAATGTACAAGAAGGAATACAGATGTGAATGTGAAAGAAATGTGTACACAAATGTGGTTTCAAACGCTCACCCAATAACTCACTGAGTGGGGGGCGGTGCGGGGTGGGGGGATATGCGTGACCACCTATCGCTCGCTCCGTTTGTATGGAACGTTGGATGAACCATTTTTACTCTACCGAGCGAAAAGAAGTTTTACTTAAAAAAAAAAACGGCAATGAATCACACCGTTTCGGCATTGCAGTCGAGTAAATTGATTTACGCTCATAGATTTGCTGACAAAGAGGCAAAATTTCATGCGATACCTATGGAGTCAAAGTGACGCATTTGGGTTGGAAAATCGTATAGGAAACGAGTTGCACGTTTCGCTTGAGAGCTGGCGCTCGTCGTCAGGCGGGCCGCACGAAGCTGGTTAACGGTATTTATTCGCGTGCATTTCGTAAAACCCTCTCTCTAGGATCCCCCTCCTCCAGGAAAAAGGGTTGATTTAACCCCGTAAGAAACTGGCTGGCTGTAACTTGATTCGGTGCTAAACTCACTTATCTAACCGGAGACGTGCAGGCGGCCGCTGCAAATACACTCAGGTGCAACGTTACAGCAAATGCAACTGAACTGCATATGTATGTTCATACAATAAATAGGGATACCTATAGCAAACAGAAATAATGCATTTCCATATTAAGATTTTCTAAATTTGATAAAAAAAGTTTTGTACATAATTTCATATGTTTCTATAGTAACAAAATTACAGTTTGGCTCTCAAATGATTACATTGCGTTCTAATTTTTAGTACAAAAATATACATATGAAGTTTTAGGTGTGATAAAATCTACGGTTTTTTAGTCAGAGCGATTCAACAGACATCTATGTATATATGTATGTAGGTACATACCCTCACACACGGTCGTACATACATTTTCCAAAAATCATGAAAACATAATCAGGGGACAATACCTGATACAAATCATTCAAAATCTCACGGTCGAATTTTCGCACGATCACAATATTTTACAATATTATGGATAAAGTAAAGAAGTGATGATGACATTTCCAAACGTCGTTTTTACTGTAATATATGCACTTGTTAATATAATATAATATGCCTGTAATATGCCTATATTATTATTATATATAATATATAGAGACCCGTGTTTTTCGCACTTTGCGATAAATGCGATATATATAAATTCAGGATATATGCGAATTTATGCTAAAAATTGCACAAAAATTAATTAAAATAATTTTTTTTTTAAGAAAAATATTAATAAAACAACGTTGAGACTTGTTTGTACACACTAACTAGCGAACTAATAACTGAAAGTTAAATTCAAATATTATTTTTGAGTTCTTAAAACAGTCGTGTCCATATTGACACGTTGGGTTGTGAACACCTGGGTCGGCAATGATGAGTTAAAGAAAAACCCATACGAAAATTGTACCCAAATAAGATTTTTTACCTGGAGGTAAAAATTGAGATGGTTTTAAAAACCCAAACTAGTTTTATTCATGGGAAATATCGAAAACTATGCAGAATGCAGTATTATTTAAAAAAAAATTGCAAATAAAAATCAGTTCGTCGTTTGACTTCAACAAGAATTCGTTCTTTTTGTCTCGCGATCGGTCTCTTGAACTTTTGAAGATTCGTGAACGTGAAAGACTTTGGACAGATTAAAAAGGCTTGTATTTATTTACATTACGAATTTATCATTTTCATAATTTGGTTTAACTATAAAATTCACGAAAATCGACCGTAATTTAATACTAAATTTTTATTAAAGTATCAATTCAATTCAGTTCAGAAATTTATTAAAATGTAAAATATTTTTTTTTAGCTTCAGCGTGGGGCGTACTAATATTAATATTCGTGACAGAGCAAATCCATACAAAGCCCACGAATTTATATAAATTATGCAAACATTTTAATGTGCAGACATTGTAATTGTCGAGAAGAGTGGCAGAAAAAGAATAACTTGGAAAAACATCTGAAATCTATAAATCGTCGAAATGCAATTTCAAAACTTACTACGAACAATACCATTCAAGCATTTTTTTATTTGTAGCAAATGTAAAAAGTGGGTTAAAACCTGATATACTGCAATTGTTAATGGCCACAAAAATTAAATATGAAGAGTTTGGTTCTGCTGCAATAAAATCAATTTGGTGTCCTGTAAATACTGTGGTTGCAGAAAGATTTCTTAGTAAATATAATTTAGTGGTAACTGATCGTCATACTAACAAAAAAGAGTTTTAGAGAGCTTAGTTTTAATAAATTTTAAATTAATGTTATATTTTATTTTTTAATTCATGATTTTTGTCTCTGTATTTCTCCATATTGCTATTTCTTAATAATTTTCTACTATTTTTTTATTTGTCACGTTAGTTTTAAATTGTTTGTATATAATAAATTGTGTTAGAGTATTTAAATTGATCTGCATTAAAAAAATATCTAATAAAAATAAATGCTAAATAGATGCTAAAATCACATACTTTATTCGCTACAAAATGCTAAAATGACAAATCAAAATGCTAAAATCGATAAAAAATATATGCGAAAAACACGGGTCTCTAATATATAATAATAATATGCCTGCTCACGCGTCAGAAAACGTACTAGAAACGGGAACGGGATCGGGCATTGCAACGCATGCCGGGTCAGCTAGTTAAATATAAAAATAATAAATTGCGCGCTAACGTCCGCACGCTAATTTTCGCGCGCTGAAATCCCGCGCGCTAAAGTGGCCGCATAGCGCGCGAAAATTAGCCGCACCGAGGAAATTTTATAGTTTGATATACTCGTAGATACTATGTACATACATACATATATAAAGTGAGCTTAACTTCAAAGTCAGGCAATATCTGCTTGAAATACATGTGAAAATCTGAAATGAAAGTAATTTGTAAGTAGTAAGTAATTTGTAAGTAGTAAGTACTTTGTAAGTAGTAAGTAATTTGTAAGTAGTAAGTAATTTGTAAGTAGTGTGAACGAAAACAAATAGCCTTTTGATTTAGTATTATAGTATTTATTGTATTTATATCATGTGGGAAACACTTTTTTTCGAAATCATTTACACTTTCTTCTTTGCGTCCACAACGGACAGTATTTTATCTTCCGCTTATCCTTCTACATAGCTCCCGTTTTCCATATTACTTAATGCTGAGCTATAAGAGAAATCCTAGATTTTTGGCATTTGATGTGTTCTCGTCGTAGCGTCGTCTCGGGATTTTTGTTTCCCAGCATAAGTGGAATTATATTATCAAGTATCATTTGTTACCGATCGGCAAAAGGTGTACATATATACATATGTATGTATGTATGTATAAGCTGAGCAGTCGTCCGATCCGTGCGTGGGATACCAAAACAATCACAAACCAAAAAATAATATACACACACACACACAAAATTTATACGTGTGAGTAAAACGATCTTCTTGGTTGGATGTAATCAGATTTGCACCTACGTGTGGGCGAAAAATATGTCTGAAATTGATGTTTGCTAAAATTATTCAGATTTACTCGTGGGTTTATTTACTATAAACGTGGCATTTCATAGCGATTCAAATACACACACAACATAAAATTTCTTATGAATTTATACCGAAATGAAATTTATCGAATCACTACTATTTACCTACTCCATATGTCGTATTGTACCAATTTTTCAATTTGTTTGATACTATCAGCGCGTTTAATTGAACTTGCATTAGATTATACATTAATTCATCGATAAATTGAGTGCCTTTAAAAAGTGAAATCTATATTAATCTGAAATAATAAATAAAATAAAATATTAAAAAAAAATTTTGCATCACCTGTATACTAAAAATGCATATGTGTGTGTATGTGTGGTTCGCCTCAACTCTGGCTGCGCGACCTATAAGCTCTTCGTTTTCTTCATAATATGTAGGTATACGTACGTTTTATATGTATATATGTATGTACATATGTAGGTATCAATAAAAAATAAATAAAGGCAATTCTGCTATAAATTCATGAAATATATTTCGCTGAGTTTCAATATACGAATTACATGTAATGTACGTAATATGAACATTGACTGAAGTATTCTGAGAATATTTAATAATAAGTCACTGCTCGTATATAGTGTCATCGGGTGGTTATCGTTTATGTAATGGATGTATAATGTATAAATATGTAATATGTATGTAGCTTAAAAATCCGCACTATCCGTGCTCTGAGTGTATGTATGTGTGAGTGAGTGAGTTTATGTACATATTATACATATACGTATGTATATAACATAGGTGCCATGAGTATGTGCGAGCGTTCCGCGGCTATCCAGCCACGCAGACTCTCGCGCTACTTTAATACTTATTTTTATTGGAAAACAGGTTATAAAAACTGATCATGAAAATAAATAATGTGAATACATATTTTACATAAAAAATACGAGTTTGATCAATTAAATGGGAGCGTCCCATAAAAACTTGTGTCGCCAGTACTAACGCCCAAATTCATTTTTTTCCGGCTAGGATCACAGCAACGTTAAAGAGATAAGTTTAACGTTGTTTAAGTTTATATTAGTGGTTGCCAACTGGTAATCAGCGAGAGATGATTATTGTTTATTTAACTAAGACATTCGATAGAAAAATAAATAAATAGAAATACATCTTCTTTTCATAAACATATTTTAATTAAAATTTCAAATATGTGAAATTTAAATATTCTTAATAACTACGTATATAAGTACAAAGTATTTTGCTTATTTTCTTTGGTATTCATCACCTTATATATGGAAAAATAAGATTGCAATATTACTAGATATGTATTTTTTAATAAATTACTAAAAATCAATCAAACAATAAAGCCCGCGATATTTTTAGTGTCTATTACAAATATTCACTACGTAACAATGAAAATGCTCTGTCTCTTTCGCTTGCGTACCTACTTGTTGTGAAAAAGAGACACAAATATACAATTTTCTTTTATTACAGCGTTTCTTGATTACGGCCTTTCAAATATCGTTTGTTGCTTTAGTTAGAGTTTAGTTTAGTCAATATACCGTATTATTAAGGGTATTATTAAGGGCAAAGATAAGGGTATAGTTAAGAGTATAATTAAGGGTAAATTTAAAATTAAATATTAAAAAAAAAAAATTGTATCAGCCTGTATACTAAAAATGCATATGTGATTTTGTTTTATCGGCAAACACTTTTGGTCGAAAATTTGGACGATTTGGCCGTAGTTTATTTGGGACGTTGGTTTTCGTCCCCAACCCCAATTAAATACAATTTTAAATATAAGTACAATATATAAAACGCTTTCGTTAAATGTTAAAATAAATACAAAGGCCATTTTCCAAAAAAATGTGAGAAAATTGTACGACAGAGATGAAAATAAATTTTATTGTTTATTTTTCCTACCTCACATTCATAATTTCGGTAGTAAAATAAATAAATACGGATAAAAAACATTTTATATTTTAATAATATATGAATAATATGGTAAGGTTACGGCTATCAACACATTCGGCCAGATTAAGCGTTTTTTCCAGCATAGGATGTGGTCCTTGCGTCCCGATTTCGATACTTCTGATGGGGATTTTATGCAGGGTCCAATATGATATCGCTTAATCAAAAGACCTTTGTAGGAGGAGCTCCAAGAGGGAAAGGAGAGAAGTATTTCGACCCCTCTCATCCCCTCTATCATGTGCATGTACATACGTTTCACCTTAATTGCCTGGTTTCATAACGTGTTGTAAAAGAAAACTGTTATGGCCCAAACGCCAAAGATAAGGCCTAGTGTGCACCGACGTAACACTACGACTTTATTTTGTACACAAGAACAGAATTCATTAGCATAAATTAGTGTGATATTCTCAGAAACCTTTTTTACGACAGTCATTTGGCGATGGTAAAAAATCTATGTAGTATGTATGTACATACATACATACATATGTATGTATGTATAACCGACATACAACTGAACACTTTATATGTACATATATTTTACACAACATTGTATGTCTAAAAACGTATTACACTCAAAATTCAAATAAAAAAAAAAACGGTAAACCTTTTAGCCGTAAGATTTGTATATTGTTAATGTTTTAACTGATCAAACAACATTAAAAATAACTCGCAGTAAATTAATACTATTATTTTAATTTTCAAGTAAACAATACATATACATACATATGTATATTATTACTTTATAAAAAAAGTCTTCCAATGTTGTGCGTAAAATAACATTATGAATAAATCTAATGCGTGTTTAATATTTAAACAATTGGCATTGTACTTTTCACTAAATTGAAATCGATCGTCTCGAACAATGAAAATCTTTTATTCAATGTACATATTTAGCCTATTAGCAGATTAAATCGGACTTTTAATTGGTACATTTTGTTTTGTATGATTGAAGTTCTGTGAAAATACGATTCTAAATATTAAATTTCCATGAAATGTCAATTTATTATTGTTTGATGTTCAATATTCTTACATTTCTTTGAATTATTGAAAATTAATAAGCACCAACACAGAGAAATTGTTATTCTTGTATGAACAAAGAATCCTCGAAATTATCTAAGAATATAACAATAATGCCAAACTGCAAAACAAAAATATTTTCACGTTGAAAATATATTTGAAGTCGTAAGGCTTATATTTTAAGGCTCGTAAAGTCGGTTCAAAATTTTCTGACTCGGACTCCGATTTCTGTAATTTTGAAAAGCTCCATCTCCAGCTACGACTCCACCAAAAAATGTTAAAATCTCCAACTCCCACTCCACACTTTTAAATCACGAAAATAGCTGATCGGTCATTTTGGCCTTGTTGGAGTTGGTTCACTTTTACATTTTTGCACTGAATTTCCCATATCGTCTGGAACGCGTCACTATAAAAAAAACCTGATCCTGAGAGTTGGGGTTCCTTTACGCCTGCCTACCAAGAGCAATTATCCTGTAGTGGAAACGAAAATGGGAATTCGACATTCATAGCTCTCAATAATTCATTCGGAATGGGTAACGGATAACTGGCGTGATATCCAGGAGCGTGCCGGGGACTCCGGCCCCAGGGCGCGCGATTTATGGGAGAAGGTCAGCAGGGGTGGCTCACGTACGGGGCGGCTATCGCGCGTAATTGTGCGCCACCGCACACTGAACTTGTGCGAACAAAAAATGTGCGATGTACATACATATGTACATATGTACATGGCATTGCAAATTTTAAAAGTAACAGAAAATCATATTTACACCAAAGATACAGGCGACAAAATTGAAAACGATCACTTGAAACTGCTAAAAATCAATAGTGATTTACTTATGTAGGCCTGTAACGCACTTGGCTGCCCGGCTGCGCAGCCAGGCATGATGGCACGACGATGTTAGAAAATGTATGTGGCTGCCTGTTTGATAACGCACCAAGGCAGCCAGGAAACTCTGGCTGCGCAGCCAAAAGTACGGCCTCCGATACGCAGTAGCCAGACAGGCAGCCACTGGCTGCCACGACCAACACGAGATGTATTTGGCAAGGCAAATGTACATATGTAGCTACCTGTTTGATGCACGCACTAGCAGCCTGGCTGCTCGGAAGCCAGTTGTTATGTCTGGCTCACTTCCTTCAGTCACTACTTCCTCTCAAGTCACATTCTACTACTTCTACTTCACTCAAACGAGCTAAATACGCAAATCTTTTATAATTTGTTGTGATCGTCCTATCAAATAAAAATGTGAAATAAACAAACTTCATCATCACCATTCAAGTACTGTGTTTTCATTTTTTCTCTGTTATCTCACCTCTAATACATAACACAGTCAATTCACGTTTGCCATTTCATTTGCTTCGGCTGAAAATCTGAATAAACAATTCCATTTTTTTTCAAAAAATTATAAATTTTGCACTAAATTCAACGAATAAGATAAAAATATTTTTAAAAACCTCGCCAATGTTGCGCGCTGGAAACAATGTATGTATATAAAACTATTTCCGACAAATTATTTGCATCTACATATGTATGT
This sequence comes from Parapsyche elsis, assembly GCA_022651745.1. NCBI lineage: Eukaryota > Metazoa > Arthropoda > Insecta > Trichoptera > Hydropsychidae > Parapsyche > Parapsyche elsis. Next base: position 3,944,671 of record JAGVSN010000005.1, on the reverse strand, counting down.
ACATACATTACAAAAGGATCCGAGATTCGAGATTACGAACCAAATATTGCATTGAAAATATGTTGTATACGTTTCCGTGCACAATGATCATCCTCATGCCGCTACTTCACATTCGCGCGAATGTTCGCCAACCGTTGGCCTTACATACATAGGTGACGTCGTCGAATGCCGACGAGCCTTTGTTACGTTTTGGATACTGACGTTTACTTTGGATATGTTTGAATAGCCGTGTGTGCATGCAAACAATGGCAAACACATTTACTGCGTTCACTATACATATGTACATATATTAATGGATCAAGTGGCAATTAAAAAAAAAAAGTTACTCTCTATCGCAATGGGTAGTTAACTATAAGTTATAACTACCCATATAACACACTTATAATACTTATAACACACTTATAATACTTATAACACACTTATAATACTTATAACACACACATATTTATGTACATTGTGTCGATTGCTGAATTCTAACTGTAAAAATAGCAGTATAAGTTTCGAGTTGCAGTAGGTACTATTAGTACAAGAGTTTTTCACTTTAAGCCCCAATATCTCAGTATCGATTTGACTTGTTCCATTAATACAGTAATCCCACCACTATTTGCAAGTTGAACTTGGCTTGTAATTTTTTTAATTTTTCTCTTGCATAAAAGTATGTCTTGCTTTGTGTTATATTTTCTAGTCTGAGTAGAATAATGAGGGAAATCCCCAAAAGCTTTTTTACTACTATAGCTTCCTAATTACTTCTTACGGTGTACATTTGAATGCACGCATGTTTATTTACAACTCGGCGAGGGTTCCACTTCAAAACTCCTTTCCTTTAGTCCTTTGAGAGTCGCATTTATCCAAACCAGATTTTTTTTTCATTTAAAATTACCGATAACTAAATTTTTATTTGAGCCTACGTACGTACGCCTGGCGCTTTCTTCCCATTGAACTTTTCACTGTAGCGGGTTTTCGCTTAACGCAACTTCATTAAACGCGACTGTACTTGAATTTGAAAGTCACTTTACAAATTCTTTGTGAATGTATTTAATCGGGGTTGGTTGATACCGACCTCGGTAAATTAATCCGCCATCGACTGCACTTGATATTTCTCCGTTAGTATAAGTATCGTCGGATATTTCACGTCAGCCAAGTTTTCCACGAACCATTCAATGTTTGACTAGGAAAAACGTCAATCTCGCGATATTGGTTACCAACTATTTTAATCTAAATTTTCGTGTCAGAAACACTTCTTCGTGGCAATACCGCATACAAGAATTCCATCACATAAAAATTCTTCGCTTGTGACAGTATTTCATATTTGCCAAAGTATCTGACTTTGCCCTGATGCATTTTAGATCGTTAATAAAAATGCAAAACCGTTTTACATCTGCACCCATACACACATAAATAATTCCATGTACATCCAAAAATAGTCACTATCTTAGCAACGGCTTACGTCAAAACCTTGTCGAGATTTTTCTGTATCATGTGACTTAGCGAGGGTGTGATCAGTAGAGTTGACATTCCATTAAAACTATTTATTTATAGATAAGATATATACCTATGCATATTGTGCATGTGCACACACGTTATATTCGATTTTAATTGCTCAAGTTTTATAATCTGATTCTTTATTGATGGAATTACATAGACGTGATCCCAAATTTAATTAAACTGTCAATGAACCGCTCCGGTTATCTGAATATAGTTGCCAACTGATCCGTAAATGGACATCTTGTTTTTGTCGGACAATAGGTGTACTATCTTAGTTTAAACACTCGCCTAAAATCCTCTGGTGTATGTATGTATGTTATAATTAACCATTCATATATTGTTGCATTCGGCAAAGTTTACTCCCTTTGTATATCATATGGTTTTTAGCGTAATTTCTTGATGTTTATTTGGCAAATGTGGTGTGAAAGAGTGCCATGTATGTATGAATGTACACTGACCGAAGTGACACGCGTGGTTAGAGCGCTGCTATCGTATTGTAACTAAACGCATAGACAACACTGAATGTGGAGGAGGAAGGTGCGCCATCTTGCTTTCTTCGCGGTTCGCTCGACTTCGAGGGATGCACCGCGAGTGCTCATACAGTACGTTGGCCTTAACGCGAAAATGTTCGAGTGACATATCCACACGAGGACACTCGGTACTGTTCATCAGCGTTCACCCAATTTGAAGTGCCGGCATCAGAATTTAACAATTCCGCAATATTATATACTAGTGTAGGCCCGTTGAATATCAACGGGGCGATTTCTCATCACCCGTACTGAAAAATAATATTAAATTTAATAGTTTTTATAGTTGTTGTATCTATGCAACAATGCGCCATCTACGGCGCGTTATAATAACAACAACGTAAAAATATATAGAGTCGCGAGCCTATTTTTCATATTAAATAGTCACATTGAAGCCTACCTATTATTATCTGGTTTGGCTCACCGCGTAAGCGCTCTGTTCCGAATCACTGGTACCGGGTTCAAATCCCACTCGTGCGACGTTCTGGTTTTTTCATTATTTACCGAGGCGAGCGTTATCAGCAGACAGACACACACACACACAGACGGACTTCGGCTATTTATATATAATAATATTACGCCGAATCCGTGAAATTGTTTATTACATGGAATGGAAAGAGTTTTTTTTTCTTCTTTTTTTTGCGTATTTTTTTTTTTTATTTCAGCAGAGATGTGCGGCCTTACTGGACAACCGTCTATCCCCAACGGAAAGGTCAACAGACTATATTCGTTGGGGGGGTGGTGGCCTCATGTGAGGGTCTTGGGGAGAAAGGGCGTGGAGATGTTTTTCTTCAAGCCGGCTTTTACATATACATATAATACATGGAATGGGCAAAAAATTGCCTAATTCATGAAAAGTGCAAGACCGTTTCTTCATTCATGAATTAGGCAAATTATCTGCCGAGTGCGTGAATTAGACAGTGTATGGAATTCTTAAATTTCAATATGACAATTGAAAAAGTAATTTTGAATACGGATGTCAAATTTAGCTTGATTATATGTACATACATGTTATTAAGATGCGGGACAGTCCCGGATTTAGGTTGTGTCATGGTTTGGACATGTAACAGTTTTAGTGAATTTCCTGAATGCGTTTAGTAAATCTGCAATTTATGATGGTGTATGGAATTTGGAGGTTAAGAATTACTTAAGCTCCAAACTCCAATCCAATTCGAGCCCTGTTTTTATACCTACATACATACATACATACATGTATTAATAAACACGTAAAAGATGAAAAGATTTTTATTTATTTGATTTTTTTACACATCCAGGTTTGCAAAAAATATCCGGTCACCTTATATATACATACATACATAGGTATTATTGAATACTTAGATAATATGTACATACGTTTCGATTATTTCATAGATATTACTAATATACCACGTTGATGTGAATATAACTGAATGTAATATTTTTTCACAAAACTGATACGAAAATATGGGTGTCAACTAATTGAATACGTCTTTTCAAAACACAAGATAAAAAAATTAGGGTGTGGCCAACCCATGACTTTATCCATATATTTGAGGAAAACAAACAGTAACGAAATAAAAATTTTAAGTACGTAAGTAAATAAAACGCATGCACACCAACACATCAACCAACATATCTATGTACATGAAATTATTGTGATAAGTGCGCGCGCGTATGTAAAATACGATATTCGACATACATTCAAATAGGAAAAACTACCACATCCGATCGGCAGATTTTGATCAAAACCTTATCAACTCTTAAATTTTATATGGAAATTATAAATATAAATTTTCGACTTGATCAATGGGGCAGTTTCTGAAATATTCTGAGGTAAACTTTTCAACAAAAAAAAACCCTATTTCCGGTTGACTGATTTTAATGATTTATTTTTTCGTAACTAACAATTTCGCTCAGAATTACAACATTACAATATTGTGACGATACTACATATTTAAAAGGCCGAAAAAAATAAAAAAGAAAACAAAAAAATCGTTCAAGAGTAAATTGCCACTTCTGCAAGAGGGATTTTGACCAAAATTAGAGTATCTCTTACGGCTAACGTGAAAACTATAGTTATGAAATTTCGGCTTGATCTGTGAGGCAGTTTCGGAAATATTCTGTGCTAAATTTATCAAATACAAATCAGTCATACAGCAGGTGGAAGTATTTCAACAATAATGGAACTATTTTAACAATAACAATGCGCACGAATACGAACGCCATAAGATATTCAAAATTGACCATTACCCATGATACCCCACGCACGATGCAAATCGCGAAAATACCTTTTAATAAAATTCGTGCGTCGTCATATTACAGTTCTAGACTTTTTTGGCATGGTAAATGGAAATGAACGTCATTTATTATTTTTTTTTTTTTTTAAATACTTTTTTGCATAGTTTTTAACTTCATTTCAGACTTTTTGTGGACGGAAAATCAATTTCCTCACCAGAAATTGCTTTTTCTTTGAATGAGGGAATTAAAAATCTAATTTATCAGACATGTACATACATACATATAATATCAATGTATGTATGTATGTATGTTCACATTTGTCACGTCTATTTCCGCGACATTGTGATAGATTGGTGAATACAAAAACCACTTCGATTTGATTAAATAGAGCAACAAAACTTGCAGAATATTTCTCTGAAAATATTGTGAAACTTTTATTATTAAAATAAATTATTTCTTATTTCAAATAAATTTTAATAAATACAGATAAAAATTTAATACATCAAAATATTTGGACTTATTATATGTAGGTGTAAACTACTTGAAGAATATGCTCTCAAAAGTTATGTACTTACATACATAAGACATTCCAAATTCCACAAGTAAATATATTATAATTATTTATTTGTTATGAAAAAGGTACTAACCCTTTGTACATATATCTGTAGGTATACCTTATACTCTTTTAGTTTGCATGTACATACATATATTATAATATACTCGTGCAAAGAAGCCTATCGATTTGCGATATTGTTAAAGGTTTGGATCAAAATTCAAATATTTCAACACCACTAAAAGTTCATATCATCCCTGCCTTTGATCCTCACAAAGCACACATTTTTAGTAAAATACGGGAAATCGTGTAAAAGTAATAAAACACCACGTGTTGGTTCAAATTTCCTTTTGCATATTTACATGTGTTACAGTCCTACCGGTTTGATCGAAAATTTACTGGAAAATTCACATCAAACACCAGATTCGAAATAAAATTTTAATCCTTATCTCATTTGAGCTCGCTTAAAGGTTTGACATTTTACTTTCATACAATTTTTTCATACTAAATAAAAAAAAATATATAAAAAAATAAAAAAATAAAAAGTCAAAATAAAACTGAAAATATTGCCATGATCAGTGAAATTTGCGCGTTGAAATCGTGAATCCTTGAAATGGATTTAACATTACCAAGCGACAAATTTTAAAGACGAAATGCCAAAGGGGACAAAATATCTATTATTTTACAGTCTATAATCGTATGCTACCTCTTTTAATATACATATACTTTGTACTGTCCGCGGCGGATGGTTTTGGCATTTGTTCAGAGAAGGGCTTCAGTGGGCGGACGTTGGGTGTTTCAGATCAAGATTTATTCCTTGCATTGACTTATTAACTGCGAAACACAAGTTGAAAGTTACCCAATCCGGTCAGAACTTGCCCAAATCAAAAATTGTATTATTCATAAATTTTCATTTGAACTTGTGCATCAATTCAAAACTATACTAGTGAGTAATGTATTTTGGTATATTAAAACCGATTTCCCCTTATAGATATTTTTTTCATATAGAAACATAAAAAAAAAATTAATATATAGGTACATACATACTAGGATGTAGCCCGTCCTAAAGCTTATTGTGTTTTTATTTAAAAGCTCCATCGTTTTATTAAAATTCCTATGATGATGATAATTAAGAAACATAACAAATTCCAGCACCGTTTCTATAATAAAAATTAAAAATAATTTGAGTGACAATAATTCAGTAACTGTTGAAAATTCTATATAATATTTTAGCTATAAAATTATTGAAATATTTACAATGTAAAGATGATATCGACTGATTTGCTTTATTGTCAAAACTTTCATTATACATAATACAGTTATTAAAAAATAAGTGGAAATATTTTATTTTACGATGTGCTTCATTGGAGCTATAAAGATTTTTAATGGCGAATTTTAGTATTTTACGAGCTAACCCTTTCGTGAAAGATATCGTGATCCTAGAACCATCACACGAGTGCTACTCGTAGTAGATTAATAATACTGTATGTGAGTGAAAGTCAAATAATCAACTAAGTTATTTCATAGAATTTGCATCGACATAAAACTCAAAGATAATTACAAAATAACAATACAACAGTCTATTAATAATAAAAACGTTCCGGAAAAAAGTCATACCCAATATAATCGAAGTAGCAATTACAAAAGATGGTATTTCATACTGTGATTGGTTTTTCGAATTCTGACTCATTTCATATATCGATTTTTGGCTATTCCCGAAAAATCACCGCGTTATCGCTGTTTATTCCTCCCACCATGAATCGCGGAAAAGGGGGGATCCCAATGATGTTGTTATGGCAAATATTAGTGCGCAGTTATGCCGTAAAAAGATGGGATAGAGATTACTCGCGGGGATATCGCGGTATATAGCCAGAGGAGATCGAAGAATGGCGTTTTTCGAATCAAATGTGTTGTAAATAATATATTTTTCTTTTGTAGGCTACACACACACACATACCCACATCTATGTATACGTTGTCCTCTTTCCTTCGTTCCCACTACTGCTGCTCCCTTTTTTTACCAACCCCCAACCCGGTAGGATGCTCCCGGCGAGCGCCATAAATATTTAATTCAGCCATACGTGATTTCATATGCGCTGTAGATGTCGATGTCGGCCGATTGAATTATTGAATATGTGTGGAATAGGGTAGACAGACTTGTGTGCAAAAAATGATCCCGCGGCATGTAAGGGTTAAGTTTTTCGGTAGTCCGTTTAAATTATTCGACGAATCTTGAAGTCAATAATACGCGCGAGGGCTATTTACTTGCGGTAGCTTGAAATTTTAATTGACAACCAAAAAAAATCACTTTTGCTTATAATTAAGATTGTTAAGACAATAAACTTTTAAAATAAAAAAAAAAAAAATTGGCGTACTTACTGCCTACAGTTGTCTAAATATTCATATGTTGTCATTTGTTTACAAATGTATATTCTAAGATCATTTATGGTTATTCAAATACACTGAGTTGATTAAATATTCATAAAAAGTTAAGCACACATAAAAGCCAGGGCTCATTTGTTGTCAAAGTTGGAAATTTCGAATTTTTTTCTGAAATCTGAGCTTTGTAGTCGACAGTCTTTAATATCCACTCACCTTATTTACATTTTGAAGTACTATTTCGTATCGCACGTTTGAGATCAACGGGTGTTTATTAATGAAATACATATGTATGGCTAACAATAGCGGCAACTATGGATTACGAAAAAAAATCAAATTTTGAATATAAATAAGTAAAGCGTTCTTAACGGACAGACATATGTATGTACATGTGTACATATACACGCGATTCTCTTTTTGCACGATTTTTTAAATAACGCGATCCGTGAAAACGGACCAATTACCTTTTATACACCGATTTTTTTTTTTTTAACACAAATTAAAAAAAAAAACGGCAGTAAACGGGCACGTTTATTGTCAAGTAGCGACACTGAATAAAAATATTTTTTTCATATTAAATTTAATTTAAATCGAAAACCATGTCAATTTATTACTTCATTGTGTATGTAACTAATGTAAATATTTTTATGTGTGTATAAATAAAAAATAAATTCGATTTATTTTTGATTTCCAGAGTTTTTTTGTCGATGTACATACATATGTATGTATGTACATATATGTAGGTACATATCTTTTTTACGTGGTAGTCCCTGGAACGTATGTATGTGCAAAAAGAGAATCGGGTGTACTATAATAAGCCTTATAATATCGTACATGTGAAGGTACGAAACGTTTGAAAATAATTCAACAACACATGTAAGTTCAATTAATACATGATTTATTTGATTTCGACTATGACTTACTATTTGCAGAAACTCGCCGAAATCATCTGTCATACATTGAGGCCTTAAGACGTCAGCAATATAAACGTCACGTACACGGTTTTAGCGGTATTGATAATTCTAAGAACACACACACTGGCTCACACATCCGGTGTTCAGAAAAAGGCGGAAACGGCCAAATAAAAGAGTATGAACGAAGGCTTTTAATATTATTGTCAAACGAACGAGGTTTTGACATTAGTTGATGGAGGAGCCGCCACGGTCTGAAAATCTCACCACCCCTTTTCACAGCACAAAATGCCACTTTACTACGTTTTATCATCGTCTATGCCGTAGACCCGTAGACTCTGCGGAATGTTTCAGAACCGCTGAATATATCTGTCGCTTCACGGGCGATAAGCGAGTCTTTCTCTCGTGTAAATCGGCACTCAGGTGCCAAATTTCAAGCACGTCTTTCAATTTGCACGAATTTATGCGAGCATTACACCTACATATGTATGTAAGTATGCATACTTGAGCGGAAATTAAAATACAATATTTGCATATGTACATTTTATAACATTACATACATATTTTTTACATTTACATATTTTATAACATTACAATATTTGCATATGTACATTTAATAAAATTCAAAATCACGAACAATAAGTTAAAAGTTTATTATATAACACCTAAGTCAATCTGAAATAAAGAATATCGACGATAGCTTTTAAAAGTATGAATAGTCGTAAACTGAAAGGGAATCACGTCTGAAAGTTTCTTCTGAAGAATTTCAATAAAGCATCGCTAGCGTAGAGTACTTTATAGCTCGTCGTTCTATCTACATAATAATACTTTTCAATTCGCCTAATGAATAAATTACGAGCCGCCTGTGTATTATTCGCGAAATTGGCCCGTTTGTTATATTCGTCCGGTCCGTTATTTATGAGCGTGTGTCGGCCGCACAACGTTTCCGATATGAGTCGAGCATACGAATGTAAGTGTACCAACTGGTATCTATTATATTATACATTCTAATATATCTCGCTAAAATGGGAAACCTTAGCGTACGTATACATACATATGTACATATTACGTCATGGTATAATTTGCAATATCGACCCTTTTGACTTAGTAGAGTTGATGTGTTAAAGAAAGTTTCACTCGTCCCCTTTAAATTCGCATTATTTAAAACAGTGTTTGTTGAAAGTGCAAAGTTTCAGGGTATTCAACAGAGAATCCAATACTGAAAAAATACTGAATTTGCAAAAAAATGACATTTTACATTTTAACTTCATGGCGAAAAGTTTGAAGCGTTAGGTTGATGAGAAATAGAAATACTTTGCTATGTTTATAATATTTATATTATATGTACATATATGTAGGTATAAGCTTGATATCAATGCTTAAATTACAGATTAATATTACAATTTTCATCAGTTTAGTAAAACGTACATAGCTTCGGGAAGCACCACCATTTCAATTTTTTTTAAATTCCATTCACATCAAAATTTAAAATCAAATAAAAAAATACTGCTACTCGTATAAAATGAAATACTCTATACCAAGAGAATAACAATACTTCAATATTGAAAACGATGAACAATTACCGGGAACTTTCTTCAATTATAAAACGTCACAAATTTGACCTCCAAATAACAATAGCAACTTGTTTTTACTTTATCCTAATCAGATAAAGTGTTGTGATCGTGCGAAAATTCGACCTCGAGATTTTGACTGATTTGTATTTCATTCAAAAAAAATTCGGGTGTGGCCAACCCATGACTTTATCCATATATTTGAGGAATTCAAAGAGTAACGAAATTAATTTTTTAAGTACGTTAGTAAATAAAACGCATGCACACCACCACACCGACCAAAATATATACATAAATATCATGAAATTACTATGTTGAGTACGCGCGCGTATGTAAAATACGATCTTTGGCATATATTCAACTACCACTTCCGGTCGGCGGATTTTGATCAAAACCTTATCAACTCTTAATTTTTGTATGAAAATTACAAATAAAAATTGTCGACAAGATCGTTGGAGCAATTTCAGAAATATTCTGTGGTAAACTTTTCGACAAAAAAAAAACCTATTTCCGGTTGACTGATTTTAATGATTTATTTTTTCCTAAATAGAAATTTCTCTCAGAATTACAACATTACAATATTGTGACGATACTATGTACATATTTAAAAGGTCGAAAAAAATAAAAAAAAAAACAAAAAAATCGTTCAAGAGTAAACTGCCACTTTCGCTCGTCAAAAGTTGACTAAAATCACAGTATCTCTTACTGCTAACGTGAAAACTATAGATATGAAATTTCAACAAAATCGCCTGAGCCGTTTCGGAAATATTCTGTGGTAAAAGAATTTTAGAATTTTCTACAAGAAAAAAACCCTTCTTCCGGTTCACTGATGTTAACCAAATTCCTTATGGCTCCTACACCTTACGTGAAAATAATAGATATGAAATTTCAGCTTGATAGACTTGATAGTTTCGGAGAAAACACACATACAGGCACACACACACACATAAGTACACAGACATACAGACATACAGACATTTTTTAGAAATCATGAAAACGTGATCAGGGGATGATACCTGATACAAATCAGTCAAAATCTCGAGGTCGAATTTTCGCACGATCACAATACTTTATCCGATTAGGATAATGTAAAAATAACCACTTTCAAAACAAAAATTAAATTAAAACTGCTAATAAAGATTCGTTTCCGAGTTGTAATTACCCTTCTTTAAACAAGTATCAATTAAAACGGATAGAGCAAAATCTATGATTGGTCACATGAATAGATTTATAGTTCTGTGTCAAAATGATGATAAATTTCCAGATTTTTTGAGCTATCACTGTATAATTCACCAGCAAGTTTTAACTTGTAAGAGGTTGAATACAAATATCATGGATATAAAATATAAAATCGTTAAAATCTCTCAAAAGACGTGTTTTCTGATCTGAAATCGATGGAGTATTGATTGTCCAGTATCTTTTATTTACATTTAAACCTAATTATTTAAAAATATAAAAATTATTTTGATTTTTCTTGCGGAAAAAACTGCACTAGAAATTAAAATTATACTGCTGAAATTCGATCTATGTATTCCTAAAAGTTGGGGCATTAAAAGAAGAAGAAGATTTTTGCGGTATGTAAGTCGGGAAATTTTTCAAATATAAAAAAAATAATGAATTTGTACATACATACATACATATGTACATATATGTATCTATGCTTGTACATATGTATGTATGTATATGTATATTAATTGGCTTTTTCATATTTAAAGCTAATGAAGGCTGATCATCGTTCCTTATTTACTGATTCCAATACAGAAGATTCCCCAAAATTATGTATTTCAAAATTTATTGTTTTATTTATTAAAAACCTATCTCTTCACGGGTAGCCGCGACTACTTTTTTCTAAAACAAGGACGGAGCGCTTTTGGAAGAATGAATGTAGTTTTTAAATTCAACAACTATAGGCGTACGACCGATGGGGTGAACTGGATGCAGATTGCTCAAGATAGACAGAGACGGAAGAGGATCGGTGAGGCCTTCATCCAGCATCCATAAAAAAAAAGAAGGAACGTTTAGATATTTTTACATAGTACATGGTTGGACGGTATTCCAAGTCGGAAAATTTTTAACCAACTCCAAAGCCCCCCCCCCCCCGTACATACATATGTTCAACAACAACACACACAAAACTTAAACTGTACACAAACGGAAAATTTCACGTGCACTAGCGGCGTCCCGGCATCAACATCCGGAAAACGGAACCACCTTCGTAATCAACATCTAGGCACTTCCTCGAGATGAAAATGCTTTTCAAATGCTCATGTCTATAAGTGTGTACATGTCAATGAATGATATTTTGATATGGGGGGGGAGGGGGGTGTATGGTGTATATATATGAGTGTGTATGGTGTATGTGTATGGTGTATGTGTATGGTGGGCGCCCATCGTACAGGGCGCCAGTCGCGCCACCAGCCGCGCGTCGGACGCACGCGCCGCGAAAACTCCATTTTCGCGCACGCGCCCTATTCTTAACCCCCATCAACCCCCATAAACCCCCGGAAAACCCCGGAAAACTCACCCTCCCCCCCCTCTCCTACCCCCACCTCATTCTCGTCTTCAAACGGGCACATGACCCGCGCAACACGCATTCGTACGACATTTTTTTCTCTCTTAGAAATCCCACTGCCATAATTGAATCACTTACCCTCTCCCCCATCCCACCCTCTGCCAAAACTTCTTTTGAACGATTGAATAATTCAAACTCGCCCATCAAAGTAAAACACCGCGACTAGATAAACAGTATTATTAAATGAATCGTCCATGTGACGCGTTCTATGAAGCATTCCAAAATTTTCGAAATTTGATTCAAATTATATTCGAATTTCGTGTTTATTGAAAATAAAATTCGGTGAAATTCTAACGGCGAATAGTTATACAGTTATACAGTAGAAAATTCGATTTAACGAACTTCGGATATGACGGTCAAATGTGAAAATTGTTAAAAACGTCCCGTTAGTGTTATATGTACATGTTTAAATCCAAGTGTCACCCGCTCGTAAAAAATGTTCTGAGTATGGATAACACGTCACGTATGTACCTGTCGCACTCGAATTCGTGTCGTAATGCCGCTGATTCACACGGCAGTGTAATTTGTTTACTCGAATTATTGTAAATTGCAATCAAACACATCGTCGTAATCCTACCGTTAAAATGTGGACAGACGGAGAAGAATTACTTGAATTCGGAAAACCTACTTTTATATAACGGAATTTCGGCTTCAACGGACACCCCCTCCTCGAATGTGAAAATTGAGTTTTTCTTTTTGTATTTTTTTTTATTAAATGGTGAAATCTTTAAATGGCTCCCCTCGAATGTAACCAATTTTGAAAGTGAATTGTTGTATTTTTTTGTAAAACGAGACGGTTCTCAGACGCGTGTGAAGCAATTCTATTCAATTTCAAGTTGTTGTCAGTTTAAATAATGTAAATTTTGACCGTTTCAATGACAAAAATGATGAAAGGGTTGATTAAAGGTTTAAAGTGCAATTGTGCAAGTGTGTGTGCAAGTATGTGGCAAAACCTTTAGGCAAATTCAAATTACACATTATTATTGGACAGTTTAGTAATTCCATACATACGTGAACTTTGACTTTAACTCGTCCAATTAATATTTATAGTATAATGTCTTGTCGTTTATGATTTCGTTGTGCTTGTATGTGTATGTACATACGTATGTAGTTACATATAATGTGGATAAAATTGTTTCATCGTCACAAATCTCGTCTACGTTCGTCTAAATGCGCATTTTTGTTGCACATGCGCGCTATATCTAATCGGCAAATCTCACTTATGTCACACTCCGAATTATCACATTTAAATTGTACGTAAGCTTTGCGCGTAACAGGTAATTTATTTGTGGGTTTTTTTCCCTTTGCAGAAAGTTCAATTTTACGTCACTCAAAGTGAAAGGGGGTTTCTTCGAATTTCCTTTTGCAAAATGATTTGTAATATTCAAAAAGTTCACCTGAAAAAATACAAACGCCTGAAATAACGACGGAATACGGATTTTGTTATGTCGATTTCGAACGAAGTGAATACATCCTGCGAGTCGTGTTTTTTATGTGATTTATATTGATATAAAACGCTTGTGATAATATAACATTATAGTTTCAAACATTAAAAGTAATTCTCTATCAAAGGGATACTGTTATATCAACGAGCTGCTGAGACCTGAAATAGATAAAGCATGAAAGGAATCACGAGAGAACCAGTTTTCCGTCGCGGAAATGCGATCATCGGAGTTTTCATATTTCTTTTGTGTCACGGTAAGAATTATTTTTTTATTCGCTAATAAGTTTTTGGATAAATAATCGTACATTTTTTAAATGAAATCTTTTCTAAGAAATAAAATGCAAGTCTTTCTTTCTAAAAGATTATGACTGTGATTATTTTCTATTCAAGTCTATAATTATAATATTCATTATATTAAATTTTTCATATTTTAAGGCATTGAATAGACATACAAATTTTACATCTTAATTTAAAACGATGCATACATACGTATATGAGCTCTTTTAAATGAAAATGATTCAAGTCCATTTTTTATCTTGACTGTGACCTTTAAAAATAAATATACTATATCTGTTTGTAATCGAAACTACCATTAACTCATTTTTTTTTTAATTGGACTTAAGCCACTTTCATTTATAACGGCTCATGTTTTGATTAACTTATAATCCTTGAATTCTAAATCCCTCATAACAGTTAAGTTGGTAAACACAAATATGAATTACTAAATTCGTGAATCTGTATCTTCTTTATTATATTAAAATTAATTTTGTATATATGTAATTGCGTTTATAATCACTTATGTATAAAATTGCGTTTCATATATGTACATTATTAGCTGATTATTACATTACATGATGACAGTATGAATATTTATATTTCACATATAGGTACTAATATTTCGTGCAATGTAATTTTATATTAATATTAATAAGAATTCAAAACAATACATATGACAATACGTGCTCAAAATGCAAGTGAGCTCTTTTGAACCGCAAACTCATCTGAAGCTGAAACCAAACTAAATTCTTTGATTTGTGTATAAAGTATCACAGTAATACTGTTGAAATTCCAACTAGTTCCAGAGTAGAAGAAACTCTCCCATTATAACTTTCATTTCGTTAAATTAAGCAACATTGAAACAATCCGAACAAGTTTCCATTTGAAAGTTAGTGCGGAACCGCCTTACGTGATTCATATTATTTAATTAAATTTTTCACACAATAATATTTTATTAAATTATAGACAAAGGAACGATCAAAGAGTGATGACCCATAGGGCGTATTCTTTATTTGTTAAAAAAAGGTTTTCAGAAAATAATCAGTCTTTGACGGATGAGGAGATTTTTCAGCCTCCGATGTTTGATAATTTGTTTTAAGGTTTCGCTTCAAAGCGAGTTCTTAATCCGCTCTCAACTTCTTAATCCTTTAGCTGCTTTAGCTGTAATATATTTACAACGGAACATTAAATATGCAGATAATTTATTTTGATTTTAACATTTAAAAATAAATATGAATTAAATAATTAATATTGCGGAAAAATTACGTTCAATTTGAAATTTTTAAAGATATTTCAGATTTTAATTCTTCATTTAATTTGTACTAAATATTAGAACACCTCACATTTACTTAAATTGTCTTAGTCAAAAGATTTTTTTTCGATAGCTAAAATGAAAAAAACAAACTGCCAGTATGTACATACATACATATATACATGGAGATATATTATTTTTTTGTAAAAAAAACCCATTAGTTCGGAGTTTAATTTAGAAAATTAAACCGAAAAGTATACGGTCACTATGTTTAATGTATTAGTGTTCAGAAACTAGAACGAAATAGCCAACGCGGTCACGAAAATAATTTATTTTGGGGCCTAAAAACTTCTGGGTGAGACCTACATTGTAGATAGTTACAATTGTTGCACGCATTAAAACAAAAAGTACATTCACTTAATTTGGATACGGGCATTCAGTATCAACAAAATTACCTATTCCTACGTCTGTTCACTTCAATTTTAATCAAAAAGGATTGAGATCGACCTAATTTTTTTAAATATGATAAAGACTGAAATTTTCATCACGATTTAACTAGAGCAATTTTTTTTCATTACTACATTCACATTGTAGGTAGTGAAAAGATTTTCATTAGTCCCAAGTATATCACGTTACGAGGGTGTAACTCACAAAGAGAGTTGTGCCATTTCTGGCTACCGATTTAGGTGACCGGACACTAGGCAATATACCAGGATATAAAAACAAACCGGGCAAGAAGACATAGGGATGTGCTATTAGGGGGTGCGGGACGCGTTTTCCGGGGACCGACGACAAAGGCTCATATTTAATTTAGGCGGCTCGCTGATGGTCCTGTTGCGATACGAGAGAACCAGTCCTGGCCCATTGTTAATGGTTCGGGTAACAACAACAATGGCCGACCACAAAGGGCAGAGGTGGCCGTTTGGCGGTAGGAAGAACCGTGGCCGCAAAAACATCTCCGGATCGGGGCTACGCCTCGTTACGCGACTAATGTCCTCTTCGACCGTATAATATTGCACAAAAATGTTAATACTCCTACTATATAATTGGCAATGTTAAGTCTCAGATCTTCGGTACCTGGCGTGTTTTAAATGAATCCATGTTCCCTGTTGTTGAGAATCTCTGACGCACACTGTGTGTAGTGCGGAATTAAGGCTCCCGCACACCGCTGCAAACAGGTAGGAAAATATATAGGAAAATCTCAAGGGTGGTATGGTGGGGAGTTGTATCGCATAGCCGCGATTAATTCAGTTAATAAGCAAAACAGAGCGCGTGACAGCAAAGTTGGATTTAACCGGTAAGTATTCAGGCATAACCATGTGGTGAAAACTTTAGTTTGCCTTGAAACACGCGTAGGGGGTGGCGGGGGCGATTATATACGTCCATTATATATTTGTTAGCTGTTATAATAGATATATTACGTAAAGTAGTGCAAAAACAATTGATTATTAATAGAATTGAAATTAATTCGCAATAAATAAACTTAGATGCGCGTGTGGGGCATTGATGAGAGAATAGAATAACTGAATACGCGTCTATACCAAGACGGTTTGCCATCGAATTCCGGCGATTTTGCCGATTTCGATGACGTTTATGGAAAAGTTGTATGTCAATAACTCTGACTTGATAATCGTGAGTGAAATACAAACGTTCCGAAAGCAAGGTGACTGGTAGTTTGATAGCTTATGTCAGAGTGACAGAAACCGACGTTGCGCAGGCCGGTAGACTTGCGAAATTCGCTAGGTTTTCATACGCGATTTCGTAGTGGTGTGCAGGAGCCTTTAATGAGAGTTTATTTCAATATTTCAATTGTATGAAAATTTCGGATACATCACGCTTTTGAAGCATCTCTAGCAAACTATTTTTCTTTATCTCATTTATATTATTTGGGGTGTGCAACGTTATTGAAAAGGGGTGTTGTAATTAATGAATACAGATTTTATTAAATCTAGCTTTCGTTGACGTTTATTATGACTTAGGTTTCCATGAGAGTGCGTCAAGTAACGTCGAACTTTGTGTACAAATCCTTTTGGCCTTTGAAACCATCAAGCAAAATTCAATTTAATTAAGAGCTCAATTTCAACATTTTACAAGAGTCCTCGGGGACAAAACTTCTCAAAGATTGCGAGAGAAACTTTTTCGAGTAGTAGCACTGTAACTTGTTTTGTTCGCAACGGACCGGAGAGAGCTTTCAAACGTATATATCAATAAATCTCTGATGAGGTTACCGGCTGTTAGGCGAAACGCATTGAGCATTTTTAACGTTAATTATGAGTTACAATCGCCTCGGGCGGGGAACACGGATTTTCGTGCGTTTTAGGCTCGCCGTGATAAATTCACCAAAAGAAAGTTCGCAGAGAACGTTTCAGATTTCATCACGGGGCGAATTTTTTCGAGCGGGGAATTCGCACCCTTAAAATTTTCTTTGTTTATTTTTCTCTTGTATTGTTTGCTTCGAGAACTGTTCTTAACAGAATTAAAAAAAAAAAAACAAAAATTGGAACGAAAGAAAAAAGTGCTCTAACAAAAGTATAATGATACGAAGGTTTGTTTCGTTCAAAAAACAAATTAATCCGTTTTATTTTTATATTGTCACTCACTAATGAGCCTAATCACCTATTATTTCAATTTCCAAAAATTCGTTTATGTTTAATTTCGTGCTTCGTAAAATATTTTTTATTGGTTAATATAGTTTATATGTAATAAACTGTCATTTATTAATAATTAGCACAATTCTCTCGTTCAAAGCTATATGTATAATAACATGTAACATAATATATATGTAAAAATATCAATTAATAACTTTGTATGCATATAATAATTATTTGAACTTGAATATTTTTATGTGTTCCCTACATTGTGCCTAATTATGAGCTACATAAGTTCCAAAATCCAAATTAAATGTTTCATGAGATCTTGTAGTGTCTTCCGCTATTAACCAAATCTTTATTTATAATAATAATACTTGCATTTAAAAAAGAAAACTGGATTTTAAAACATATTACATAGAACTCAATGGAATGCTTACACGTTTTCAGAGGCGCATATAAAAAGGATGTCTGTATAAAATAAGCAATAAAATTTTCATGCCGTGTCTCGTTGGTAAAAAGCCGTAAAAAGCTTACACTGGAGACCGGCAATTCCATTTCATATTTTAGAACTGATGCGCTTTCTTTTACAAGCGTCTTACCAAGAGTGAAGCGCGCACGAATCATTTAAAGGATTTCAACAAAGTCTACCTCTAACAGTTTTCACAATAGGAGGCTTTGAAGGCAAGTGCGATTAAAGCGCACAGATAATAAGACATATAAACCTCATTGAATCAGCCACAGACGGGCCTGGGTTTCACTGGGTTTCCTGGCGTACGCACAAGGCGCCTCAACATCCTTCTCGCCTCATCTCTATCTCCTCTTAGTTTTATGGACCAAAATGCTCACGGTTAATAGACTTTAACATTCCGCACGTGCCTACAAGCACTGCGAACACCATAAACCAAAATTTACACTCGCACTGTTTCATAGAAATTTATTGCCTGTTTATTGTCGGCGAACCGTTTTATCGCCGTCTAAATATCGCCGATTTGTATAAAGTGCCAATGTGTAACGCGAAGTGTGAACCAAACCTTACGAGGGACTCGTGCTAACAACGTGACAGCGTAATAATCAAATTATAGGGAATCAAATTTGTCCAAACAATGATTTCATTAAAAATATTTTAAATTAATGTACCTACTTATAAGCTTGATAATTAGTTATTAAAATAATTGACTGCCCGGTAATATTATTTGCAAGAGAAGCTCAAATTTCAATTACGTAACAAAATTTAAATTTCACTTTAACAATGTGAATACATATGTAGGTTAACCATAACAATTTATTTTTGTGTAATAAAATTAAAAAGTGAAATTATTTTCAAATTTTTGATATAATTTTGAAATAGTATTTGAATAAATCAACATTAGATATATATCTAATATTTGTATAATATTTGATTTGAACAACATAAAATTTGAAAATTTTATATTTTGTCTATAAAATACAATAATAGTTTTCCTTAATATTTAAAATTTATGGAGATACCTACATATGTATGTATGTGTGAAAATTAATTGAAAAAGCGAGCCGATTTTAATGTGAAATTCGTCATAATGCCAAAGAAATCACCTTTGACATTTTTGTGTAAAAAACAAAAATTTAAAAGGTTTTGTGAACTCTCAAAAATGGCTTTCTTCTTTATTTTGACATACATAAGTATATGAGCAAAAAGGTTAAATAAGATGTTTACATCTGGTACAGTAAGCACTCGCTTGTTACACAGTGGAAAAGGTGTATTTTTCTGTATAACGAGCCAAAATATCGAAATTTTTATATAAACCAGACATTAAAATAAACTCATAAAAACATTATTATATTCGTGCGTTCGGTTCGTATAGACGTGTTGTCCGCGCTCTGTGTGAATTTATTGCGTTCGATTACAACAATAACAACCCACGCGGTGATGTCATAGTGTGTGTGTACATATGTATGTATGTCTGTATGTCCATGTGACGATGAATGATCCACAGCTGCATGACCAGCGATATGAAGAACTGATGCAAAAGTGCCAACAATATGAGGGTATTATTGCAGAACTACATAATAAAATTGGAATACTGGAGAGACAAATAACACCTTCTATGTCAGAATCAACTAGAAGTAATAGTCACGACAATATTATCCAAAAATACTATACAGACGAAGAGGAACGTGAAAAGGAACTCAACGAAGTCCAACAGAATAATGCGAGCAGAAAAAAGAGAAAACTTAATACAACGTTAACTCCACCTCGAGCTATACAAGATGAAGTCACAATATTTAAACAAACACAAGTCAAAACCCAAAGGGGGCTCTACCCTACCTACCACCACCCTAAGTTACCACCACCAATCAACGTGAGCAATATTAGAGACTTCAACGTATTCAGAGCGCAAGTACTGGCAGTGACAGAGAAACCAGCTCAATTCAAATCCATTTCAAATAACGATATCAAAATTACAACGCAGTCTGATAATGACTACCGCAAAATTAAGGAATTACTCGGCAATTTAAAAGAAAACGAATCCAATAACCCCAATAGCCTATTGCCTAATATGGAATATCATACTTATCAGCTCAAAAGTGAACGGCGGTATAGAGTTGTTATACGAGGCTTACCGTCGTCAACCAAATATGATGATATCAAAACAGAAATAGAGGAAAAAGGACATGGAGTAGACAATATTATAAATATATTCAAAAAATCGACAGTCAACGGCGAAAAAATCATTAAATATTTCCCGTTATTCTACGTTGATTTACTACCGAGAGAAAATAACAAAGAAGTCTTTGAGATCAAAAACTTGTTAAAGTGTATGGTGAATATCGAACCACCAAAGAAGGTAAAAGGAATCCCTCAATGCACAAAATGTCAACAACTTGGTCACAACAAAAATTTTTGCAACAGGCAAGCTAAATGTGTCAAATGTGCAGGAAATCACCACACAAAAGAATGCAAAAAGCAGCGAAATACAACTCCAACATGTGCGTTATGCGGTCAGAAAGGACATCCAACTAACTACAAAGGGTGTGAAATGTACCAAAAAAAAAATCTAAAAACACAACAACTCAAAAAGACAACGGTGGTTCAGCGTTTACAACAAACACGAGAGAAACAAAATGAATTTACTTAACCAGCAAATGCGGATGTATCCTACGCCCAAGTAGTTCAAATATCACCAGATATGCAAAACCAAGACATCACGCAAAAAAATGCAACTAAAGAGCCGACAATCAGCGATTTGATAAAGATGCTCTTCGAATTCCAGATTGAAATGAGAAAAAATTTCAATCAGCTTGTGAATAGGGTGGAAAAACTGGAAAATAAATCCAAACCACCAAACAAAAAGCCAAAAAAAAACAAAAAATTACAGACAAATCCCTGCGTATAATAACATGGAACGTAAACGGACTCAATCAAAGAGCCCAAGAACTGGAAGTATTTCTAAAGACAAACAACATAGATACAGCATTAGTATCATAAAAACACTTTTCACAAAAAATTATAATCAAACAAAATATCCTAAATTTTCAACAAGAAGAAATCAGAGAACTTTTTATGCAAGCTACTATAATCACGACTAATTACGGTAACTCAGAATTAAACTTATGTAGGTGTAATTTATTGTCCACCAAGATATACCATAAAAAAAGATCAATTTGTTAACATCTTCAAAAAGCTTGGAACAAGATTTATCATTGGAGGTGATTATAACGTGAAACATACTGCATATAATATGTACATATACGTTTCGACTTATAACTCCCTCCCGGTAAAAGAAAATAACTCCTAAACGCAATCGAAATGTCAGCGTGTGAATATCATTCATCGCGAAAACCAACCTATTGGCCTACAGACAGCAATAAAATTCCAGAATTGATTGACTTCTTCATTACGAAAGGAATATCCTCAAACTACATATGAAGAAGTCGAGGGAATTGAAGACCTTACGTCCGACCACACACCAGTGTCAATGACACTAAGTTCATCAGTCATCAAAAAAAAAAAGAAACAAAATCTCACGAATAAATTTACAGATTGGGAATTGTTCAGAAACAAACTGGATAATCTAATAAATTTGAAAGTTAATCTTAAAACCCAAAAAGAACTTGAACTGCAAGCCCAAACATTCATTAACCATATGAGAGAAGCAGCTAGTGAAGCCACACCTGTACCAAAAGAAAAACCTGAAAAGAAATCAACTACCCTCTCGAGATTAGAGAACTGATCAAAGAAAGACGTAGAACAAGACGCATGTGGCATAGAACCAGAAATATCGCCGACAAAAGAGAATTCAACCGAATCAGTAACAAAGTTAACCGACTTATTAAAGAACACAAACAAAGTTGTTTTGAAAATTACCTGAGTGGACTAGGTCCTGAAGCTGACAAAGACTTCTCGCTATGGAAAGCAACTCGAAGATTCAAACGACCAATAATTTCAAGTACCACCCATTAAAAATACGCAAGGACAATGGGTGAGACGAAATGAAGAAAAAGCTGAACTATTTGCGCGACACCTAGCATCAGTATTTCAACTACACGATATACAATCCAACGTCGACCCTACACCAGCCTATCAACCTCCTACTGCCATAAAATATGTCACTCCAATGGAAGTGGCTCAAGAGATACACAAAAATATGAATCCAAAAAAAACTCCTGGAATTGATGAAATTTCACCGAGTTTGTTCGAAGAACTACCACGAAGACTAGTCATCATGTTAACATACTTATTTAATGCATGCCTCCGACTCAAATATGTCCCTGAATGCTTCAAGATTGCACAAATAATTATGCTAAAGAAACCAGACAAGCCAGCTGACCAAGTGACATCGTACAGACCGATATCCTTGTTGCCCACTATCTCCAAGTTGTTTGAAAAATTGCTATTAAAACTACTCAAGTCACTAATCAATATACCTGATTTTCAATTTGGATTCAGAAATAATCACTCCACTATCGACCAAGTACATTGAGTGATTACAAAAATAGAACAAGCATTCGAAGAAAAGAAATACTGCCCAGCTGTATTTCTGGACGTATCGCAGGCCTTCGATAGAGTATGGCAAGAAGGCCTCGTCTACAAAACTATCAAATTATTGCCAGAAAATTACTGTCGATTGCTCGAATCATACCTCTCTGGACGAAAATTCAGAGTTTCCCACGAAGAAGCTTATTCCAACTTCTATCCAGCCCAAGCAGGAGTACCTCAGGGTAGCGTCTTAGGACCTATTCTACATATATCTACTCTATACTGCTGATATACCAATTACCGAAGAAACATTCATCGGTACATTTGTTGATGACACTGTGATAATGGCATCAAGAAAATCACAAACCGAAGCAGTTAAATACTTGCAAAATGCACTTGACAAAATTAGCCAATGGACTAAAGACTTGAAAATCAAACTCAATGAGCAGAAATCGGTCCACGTCACATATGCGTTGCGACAAAAGAATAAAAACCTGCAAACATTTCTCAATATATCAGAAATTCCCAATCTGATTCAGTGAAATATCTCGGATTGCATCTAGACAGACTAAACTGGAAGTACCATATCAGGAAAAAAGCTGAGCAAATCAGACTAAAACAAAGAAAAATGTATTGGTTGATAGGGAGATACTCCAAACTCAACCTCTACTGTAAGCACCTAATTTATCTGTCCATAATAAAACCAATTTGGGCGTATGGCATCCAACTGTGGGGCTGTGCCAAACGGACGAATCGACAAATCATACAACGATGTCAAAGTAAATTTTTAGACTTATTACTAATGCGTACCGCTATATAACTAACGAAGACATACACAGAGACCTCGAAATCAAGTGGATCGACGAAGTGGTCCAAGAAAGTGCTGCGAAGTACGAACGAAGACTGCTTCTACACACAAACATAGAGCCCATACAACTCTTAGATATAACCCACGAGAAAAGACGCCTCAACAGAGCCAAATCCCATGAATTGGTCATTTGAGTTATTCGAGGGGCTCGGGTAAGTTGTAATTTAATATACATATGTATGTATGTGAGCTGTTCGGGTGACCGATTGATTGAATTGTACTAAATAGGAACTGAATGATGATTCGGTAAACCAAAACAAGTCCCTTAATTTAAGTATTGTCATATATAGTAATAATTTATCAGCGTTGATAAGATTGTACTAATTTCTATTATTAATAAAAAAAAAAAAAATAAAATAAAAACATAACAATCCCGAGACAGACTTTTAATCTTCACTGAACTTATACATACAAATTGAGGTTCAATTTCAAAATTTTATTTATAGCGTCAACGATTAATCTATACTAGGGGTGGCAATTTTTTTGTATGAAAAAAATTCCGCATGAAGATGTTGGAATTATTCTTCAATTTGTTTTCCTTTTAGCCTTAAGATAGTTTAGGGAAAATTTCAACTCGATTATAATATTTAAAGGCTTCGATTGACCTTAAAGTTTGTGATTTTTTCTAAAAATGTGAAATATACAATATTTTTTTAAATATATATTTTTCCTCTTTTGATCTGTTTTACGCATCATAATTGCGAGCAACGCACGAACGCAAAATAAAACAAACAATTTTCAACGTATACACACGATAAACGATGAAACACGATAAACCGTCACTTTTACTAAACCGATTTTGATGAATTTATTTTAAACTCACCATTACTATAATAATTCTAATTTTATAATATTTTAAGATTCAAAATATATAAAAGGCCGAAAAATAAAAAAATCGTGCAAGAGTAAACTACCACTTCCGGTTTACGGATTTTGATCAAAACCTTCTCAACTCTTAAATTTTATATGGTTATTATAAATATAAATATTCAGCTTGATCGGTTCAGTAGTTTCGGAAATATTGCGTAGTAACAGGATTTTTGACTTTTTTACAAGAAAAAATCCCACTTCGGTTAACTGATTTTAATAATTTATTTTTTCATAAATAGGTATTGATTTAAGGATTATTATTAGAACTTTATGAAGATACCAAATATTTAATAGACCGAAAAAAATACGAAAATCGAAAAAAAAATTGATGACGGAAAAAAACGAAATCTCGTTCAAAAGTAAACTGCCAATTCCGGTTGGCGGATGTTGACCAAAATCATAATATCTCTTACACCCTAACGAAAATAATAGATATGAAATTTCAGCTTGATAGACTCGATAGTTTCCGAGGAAAAGTTAAAGTTAAAAAGTACACAGACACACAAACACACAGACATACATACAAACATACGTACTCATACATACGTACATACATACATTTTTCAGAAATTATGAAAACGTGATCGGGGGATGATACCTGATACAAATCAGTCAAAATCTCGAGGTCGAATTTTCGCACGATCACAATATTTTATCCGGTTAGGATAAAGTACATAAAAACGCGCAAGTACGGATACATGACCAAAAATCGACCATCCGTGGGCGGCCGTTTCAACACCCTTTTACCAGCCAATGTAAAACTAATAAAACAACTCCGAGACCAACAAATGCTACATAATATTAATATTTGAACGAAAAACTACAATAATATCTAATTATAAATGACAAAGTATTGAATCACAACCAAAAAAAATATTCTCGAAATGTGTGAAATTGTCGAAAAGGCGCTTTTTTAAAAATTCTTCCGACCATTTGATCACAAAAAAATCTTTTATAATAACTAGTAAGACCATAGAAGAAAAAAAAGTTAATAGTTGCTAAAATTGCCACCCTAATTGTACACATTGTACACATTTACCACAATTTCATAGAATTATTTTCCTTATGTGTATATTATGTACATACATACGTACATAGGCCCCTATATACATACACTTTGATATAAGAAAGATGATCGTCTTAGACGTTTACCAATTTATCTAAGCCGAGATGATTATCGCAAATCAGATTACGGCGAACGGGCTTCGTTCGATCAAAACAGATGTCGGCTCACTTTTGCGGCACATGCGCAACGTTCAAATTAGTGAAATTTCCATCTGAGCCCCGACCAAAGCCAGCAAATTTCATTTAGGCGAATTCAAAGAGCCTCTCGGCAGCCAAAAGCAACAGAAGAAAAAAAAAAAAAGCTAAAAGAGGCGGCCGTCCGATGCCTTTGTACAACCAACGAAAAATCTAAGCATGGCAAGAGCACATTCACAGATACACACGGCCCCTGAAAACGAAAAAATAAAATAATAAAGAAATGGCAGACTAAACCCACAAGTTTGCAATTATCAAATAAATCGGGGGTGCCGCAGTGCGGACGAGGTGCCCTGGTGCGTTTGCTCTGTCGTGTTTACTCTGGCTGTGAATAAACATTGCTCGGCTCGCCGACACACGGTTCCCTACCCCCACATTCGCACACCATTGTTTCCGCCGATATTAACGTTTATCGCGCACATTTGCTCAAACACTTGCCTAAATATCAGAGAGTCGTTCAAACTCAAAACCTACAATTACTGCCAAAATACTACCCAAGCGTTAAAGACTACTTCCATAATAATTCGCCCATGAAATAAATTGCCATTCGGCATTGAAGAATCGATAAAAGAATAAATACGCAGAAAAATAACATCACGTATGCTGTTATATTATATTATCGAGAATTTTCATAATTTCAATAATTTCATAATTTCAATGTTTATTTTTCTTTCTCATATTTTTATATGAGAAAGAAAAATAAACAATTGAATTGTACAAATTTAAACATTCAGATAACAAACCAAATTAAAAAAAAAACAAACAGATTATTCATAACCTTTCCGTGACCGACGTTGTAAATTACACAAATCAACAACAACCATGATATCAACTTCGATTTTTGAAGTAAGACTTCTTTTCGCTCGGTAGAGTAAAAACGGTTCATCCAACGTTCCATACAAACGGAGCGAGCGATAAGCTGTAACGCATATTCCAGTTTGGAGGTAAGCTATAGCCTCTCTCTTGCTCTTTCGCGTTCGTGCGAGAGAAAGAACCGCCCCGAAAATTCGAGCGTCCCCTCTGCGCCCCGCACCGCCCCTCAGTGTAGTAAAAATGTTTCGACACGAAATGTCCCCCCCCCCGGGTACCCCCACTCCTCGGCTAAACGTCAGGTACAGGTCGGGCAGCGAGAGTTGGGGCGAGCCACACACATATGTGTCTGTGAATAGGTGAATAATACGAATTTTCACTACATGCAACAATAACTTTCGCGCGCGTACACGTTACGAGTGTAACAGAGACAGTATTGGCTTGTATATTTTTGTTTTGTGAAATACAGCATGTTCCTTCAGTTCAATCATTATCAAAATGCATATGTGTGTGTGGCTCGCCTCAACTTTCGCTACATTTGTGTACACAATTCTTTCACATTCACATCTGTATTACTTCTTGTACATTGCACTTGCTTTAAATTGCAAAGAAGTTTTACTTCTATAGTGATCAGCGGCTACACACTGCAATTTTTTTTAATTTGAAAGTATTGTGTCTATTTAATAATAATCGATTAGCCTTTTTTATCAAACATGCGAAATGGATGTCTCCAATAAATATGTATACGAGTATAATAAGTACTAAGTTGATTCATATCAATAGCGAAATTTTTCCCGTGTTCGTTTCAAATAGCTTATATGATAAAAATTAAGCACTGTGCGTAAAAGGGTAAGCTTTGAAGCACACATACGTCGACGAAGCTTTTTTACGAAACAGGTACCTACTAGGCTTCACGTAAAGCACACAGTTTTTCCAGCTGAAAAGCCGACATTTTCACAAGCCCACCCATCTCTACCTCACACCACACACACCCTGCGGCCTGTTTGGCTCACACTCTTATTTAACCCTCTTAATAAATGTACTTTTCATTACGCGAAACGCAGACATTCTACGAGTATTTGCTGTTTCCCTTTAACATTAGATATTTGCGTCTTTCATCGGAAAGATTGTAGTATAATATTATTATAATTACTGTCGACGGTAACACACTACTTTTATTTGTGTCTTTAAATTGAAAAATTACATAGAGATGAAACGAAAGTAAACTAACAGTCATGATTGACCAACTATAATTATTAATTGACGTAAAGAGAATTGGCACTGCCTCTCTAGGTTGGAGTTCATTTATGATGGAGTAAAAAATTAAATTTTCAATAAATTAGTAATCCACTTAGCATTCTAAAGCTCCTCCGGATACAACTTCACCGCTAAATGTAATACTTGACTGAACTTATTAAAGTTGCGCTGGTAATGAATGTGAGCTTCGTAAATCGCATTAAATCGCGTGCAACTCTCAACTCTGTAACGCTAGTTTCAATTTCAAAAACTAACCTACAAATAGAGGCCAACGTATTTGATGTTTCGCATTATAATATATATAGTCTATGCATAGATTATTGTGAAATTTCTTTAAACATAATATAGCCATTATAATAATAGACATTGTAAACCACATACATACATATACGAAACATACAATAGCACTAAGAGTATCACATATTGAATTGTTATTATTATAATCCATCCAACGCATTTGGTGATTACATAATACCTAGTATAACCAGTTGATAGTTCAGTGGTTATAGCGTTAGTCTCTCGAACAAAAGGTCCGAAGTTCGATCCCCGAATGTCGAAATGATTTATCTAACTTAGTTGTAAGACGGTTCCGCCAAAAATTGGCACCACCATTATTCCTATGTTAATCTGTTATTTGGATCGTTGTGTTCTTAGACCTGTTGCTTTACTTTCCCCAAAAAAAGAGAGACATACATACATATGTAGTATAAACATGAAATAAATAAAACCACACATCACTCCATTTTAAAATTAATTATGTTTTTTTACGAAGCATCGCATATATATATGTACATATGTACGTATGTATGTACATACGTACATATGTAGATTAGATAGAAACCAACCTGGATAAGAAAATGTATGTTTTTAGTTTTACATATACATATGTATGTATCTCTAACTTAGCTCTATGTGAGATGTCGTTTTTAGCTAGGTTGAGAAAATAAAATGAATTTTGTAATTCTATGAAAAAAGTGACTAAAATTAACATAATAAACTCCAATCAATTTACATATATACATACATGTATATATGTATATTAAGTTGAATTATATAAATAATATCTATGTGATATATTTGAATATAAAAATATTTACGCTCATACATTAAATTAACAAATAATCCATGACGAATGATGAATTAAAACATATCTCAACAATATTTTATAAGTTCTATCCACGATTTGAGCTTGAAATACAATTTCTTTAAAGATAATTAATGTCGATTCTCTCATTGCATTTTTCATTGATATTCTGTCCTATAATTTTACCATTTGTATACATTGTATAACAATCAAAATTGTACGATTTAAAAAATATATCGTAATTTTTTTACGCGTCTACAAATATATGTATTTCGGTTTTTAGAGTTTCAAACCTAATTTCGGTAAGTTTTTTTAGTTCACTTCTTCACACTAAACGGCTCATATGTTATGCGACGTAATATGTACGCAATGGCTAGAATAAAAAAATAAAAATAAAATACTCGCTTCAAAATGAGGACAAAAGTACAATGTTATTTATTCGTCGCACGCTTAACGGAACATGGGAAATGTAGGCGAATATACGAAGGAAGGGGAAATGAGGGGGATGGGGATGGTAGAGGAAAAACCCTTTTTACAAATTTTAAGCGCGGCTGGCTTATCGGGTTACTGGGCAAAGTGAGCAGGCGAAGGTGCATTTTCAATTTGGCGCCCGAGGGTGACGGCTCGTTGACGCCTAACAAATGGGGATGTAAAAAGCGTCACATCGGCGAGTTAAAATGCAAATGGCGTCGAAAGGTGAATAGATGGAGAGGTCGATACGGCGATAGCGAGCAGATATCTTGACACGAATTTACATGCGCCAACGTGAACTGGGAAGGGTAGGTGGTGAAGGGATGTACTCCCCCCACTCAACTATGCACTATACTTTTGAACACTTCTATTTTTCCGGACCGAAGTTTGGATACCCCTGACGCCATTTGCCTTTCTAATGGACCTTTCTATGTTTTTTTTTTTCCGGTGGGATGTTAATCTTGCGATGAACAAACGAGGTAGGGCGAAAGGATGAGATGAAAGCGCTGACCAAACAATACGGTAAAACATCGCATTACAATTTCAGATTAACGTAATACTCGTGCGATCCTTTAACTTTTTTACTTTTTTTTATAAATTACTATGCCTAATTTTTTTATAAATTGCATGCCGGGTCATGCAACGCATGACCCGGCATGCGTTGCAATTTACCGTTCCCGTTCCAGATCCCGATCCCGTGACGTTCCCGTTCCGTGATCCCGTTGCAGGCCCGATCCTCCCGTTCCCATTGCCGTTCCTTACGTTATCTCCGCGTGATTTTTTTTATCCCGATTTTTTTTTTCAGGAACCATCCCCGGCATGATCACAATAAGTCCTGAAAGTTTCATCGCGATCGGTTGAGTGGTTTAAGGAGCCTATAAGAGACAGACAAACAGACAGACATTAATTTTTGTATATATGTACATATATATGTAGATAGTATAATTGATGTTTTTTCCGGATTTTTTTTAGTTTGAAATTATTTTGCAATAAAGTTATGAGAAGTATTTTGAATGTTGGTAGACTAAAAAGTATTACACGGACTCTACATTCGCGCAGTAAATGGCCGCGAACACCGTGCGTGTGTGCGTTTCGCGCGTTCGTGTTCGCGCTTCGCGGCGTTCCCCGTTTTTTGTTGGTATTTTGTCCGTTATTTGTAGAGTGCGAGACGCAGTGGCGAGTGGTCTAGTGGTAAAAATCAAATATAAATTTATTTATGAAAATCTATGAAACAATTTCTGTATTTAGTAATGCAAAGATGCACAGCATATTTTGAACATTTTAAATAACTCAATCCCTTGCATCCTGGTGATCCTCAATCCCTTGCATCCTTCTGAAACACAATCATTGATATCAAAATCGCTATCAGAATCAGATACATCCTCACTTTCACCAAATCTTGCAACTATTTCCATCAGTTCTTTCTCATTCATGAGTTCTTTAGATAGGACATTCTAAGAGTGTAAAAAAAAAGTGAAACTATGTGCCAAGTATGTATATAAAATACTGCAAAAAAAAAATATCAAGTCATACGTAAAATATTGAATCTTTTGGTACCACCGATGCACAGTGTATCAGATATGATACAAACCAAAAAATGAATAATTTGTATTAATAAAACATTCACAATGATTTTATTTTGTTATACATATATTTTACCTCAGAATATTTTTAAAACTATCAAAATTACGCTAAAAACACTTCAAATATTTGATCAAACAAATCACAACACGCATTTTTGACAGCTCACCGCAGATGACCGTTCAAACGTGTTTGTAGCGTAGTAGCGATGTAGCAGCAGCAGCAGCTACATACATACATCGACGTCCACCTCCGTTGAGCGCGCGAAATAAACTGCGCAGTTTCGCGCGAACTAAACTGCGAAACTCTGCGCGAAAACATGTAACTCTACACTCATTGATTCGCGGCGCGAGTCCGCGCCGTTGTTCACGCGCGAGTTAGTAGTATGTTAGATGAATTGGGATGGGCGAGTATTAGAAATTGTTTAAAGTTAAGCACATTGTCTTTTGTTTATAAGTTAGATCATAAGTTATTGCCAAATCATTTTAAGAATTATATCTTTAGAAATAGTGATATCCACAGTTATTGTAATAGAAATAAGAACCATTTAGTTTTAGGTAGAGTAGGGAAAACGAAGACAGCTGGTGGCGTTTTTCACAGGGGTGTGATAATGTATAATGCCCTCCCTGATTGCGTCAGGTCTTCTAAGACCATAGATGCATTCTTGCAAAGTGTAATGAGACATCTCTGTGAGGGATAGTAGATATGTATGTATGTATATGTATAGTGTACTACTACATAGATTTATGTAGTTGTTGTAAATATGTAATAGATGTAAGTTAAATTAGCTGATTAGCTAATATTATATAAATAAATAAATATATATACAAGTATCTACTGACAACATTTGGAAAATAAATACATAGCATCGTTACGAATAAAAAAAAAAAATGAAATCTCGTTCAAGAGTAAACTGCCACTTCTAGTTAGCGGATGTTGACCAAATTCCTTATGTCTCTTACGCCTTAACCCTTTATAGGGCAAATTATTTTTTTTTGAATTAGGAACTCAACTATCATATTTTGAAATATTTATGAAATGAAAAATTTCAGCTTGATAGTCTTGATAGTTTCGGAGAAAACACACAGACAGACAGACACAGATACAGGTACACAGACATACAGATATTTTCCAGAAATCATGAAAACGTGATCAGGGGATGATACCTGATACAAATCAGTCAAAATCGCGAGGTCGAATTTTTGCAAGATCACAATACTTTATCCTATTAGGAAAATCTGTAAAAGGTTTATTGCTGATCAATTTTCATTTATTTCAAACCCAATTTTTTTATAAAAACTTTATTATTTCTGAGGGAAAGTTAACCAATAATTCTAAGAACACAGGGATCCCGATAACCGGTTAACATAGGAATAATGGATAGGAGGTGCCAATTTTTGGTGGAACCGTTTCACAACTAAGAAATTGGCAAATTCTCACATGAGACGGCCAATCTAGATTCAGTAATTGTACAGATCTTGCTAATGATAATTAAGGTCGAGAAAATCATTTCGACATACGGGAATCGATCCCCCGACTTTCGCTCAAAAGACTAACGCTCAAACCACTAAGATATCGTCTAGGTTAATTGTTAATAATCATAAGTTTCGTATAAATTCTATATTATATTGATACTAGTGTAAGCCCGTTGAATATCAACGGAGCGTTCTCATCACCCGTACTGAAAAATAATATTAATATTGCATAGATGGCGCGAAAAAATTTTTTTTTTTTCTTTACTATTTTATTATAATAATTATTAATTATTCTGCTATTTTGTAAGTGAGTTGTATCAAAAAAAATATAATGGTTTTTATAGCGCCATCTATGTCCCCACTAAAAATCAAAAAACCAAAAAAATTAATAGTTTTTATAGCGCCATCTAATTGATCCAACGATAATTTCGATAATTTAATTAATAACCAGGTCGATAATTTTTTTTATACCTATTTTTATTATATTATAATTATTAATTATTATACCTATACATATACATTGTATATATATATATATAATAATTATAATTTTGTAAGTAAAAAAACCCAAAAAAAATTATAGTTTTTATAGGTAGGTAGATAGGTAGGTATGTAGGTAAAGCAGAGTCAAGATCCCTTGTATAGGTAATGTTTAAAAAAAAAAGGACCATCTCAGCAACTCCCGACCTGGCGTCCTGGGTTCGATCCCCACTCGTTCTGGTTTTTTAATTATTTTTCCTCGTTTCCTATTTATTTTAATTATATGTTATGTTTAAAAAAAAAAAGGACTAAACCGACGAAGGGCGATAGCGAATAGCATTAGTGCGAGTAACTCTAGCCTGGGGTCATGGGTTCAATCCCCACTCGTTCTGCCAAGTTTTTTTCCAATTTTTCCTCAGCGAGCGTTATCAGCAGACAGACAGACAGATTTCGGCTTTTATATATATAATAAAACATATTATTCGATATAAAAACATATTATTCGATATAAAAACATATTATTCGATATAAAAACATATTATTCGATAATCTAAATATGTAATGTGAAAGTCATTTAAAATTCACATTCCTGGACAAATATTCATTCAAAGCCTTACATTTCAAATTACACCTGAATAAGACCACATCAACGATGTTTTTTATTCATTTGGATTACGCCGATATTTAATATGCCTTTACTTTCGTATTTTACTGAATTTTGATGGTTAATAATATTGCTATATGTGTGGCTATTCACATGAACCTTTTACTTTACGAACAACATTTCACGCAAATCGTACACATTTGGGAATTCATATCTATAATACGAGTATTTACTATCCGAAAATAAAAACACGTTAACAGTTCAGTGTCAGTCGGATTTTTGTGGTGCATTTTGTGCACGTAAAGGTGAAACTTTTACACGTAACGTTAATTACTAAAATATGCAACCGATTTATACTTCTAAATTATTGCACCTACCGTTCCGGCAATAACTTAATAACTTCGTTTGGGTCATTATTTTGTGACGACTTCATTTAAATTTCCCCAGCGAAGGGAAAATCGTTCAACGTTTTACCGTGTGCACAATTTCACTGGCCAAATTGATTAATTGAATCGTACTGAATATACGCCAGTGTGCGTTTTGATAAATTACTTCTGTCACGTTTCAAACACTCGACCCACTAAGGATAATTCATTCGTTAATTTTTTTTTTTTGATCGCAGGATTATTCCCGGTGATTTAATCGCTTTTGTATAATATACGGTGCGAAAGATTGGAATAGCGATAAGAAAAATATTTATTAATTTTCAATAAATGCGTTTAGATTTTATGTTGCATAACACTAATTTCAATATTGAAATTCCTTTGCATTCTCAACTTTTCCGTAAATTTCTGCAATGTAGTAATTTCAAATGTTTGAAAATTTTATATTACTTTTCAAAACTATGGCATACGTATAATTGTATAATATAATACGATACATATCAGGATACATTATACATACTTTTGTACGTATAAACGAGTCAAAAGATGTTTGATGTTTGATGAAATTTTTTTTATTTAATTTAGGCTGTATTAATTTTTTTTACATACTCGTATGAACAATATGTCAATGAAGTTAATCGAGGGGTAAAAATACTATTCGATGTTTCAATTTATTTGATTTAATTTATTCAATTTATTTCTCCACTATGAGGTCTCCTAGAAAGTTAAATATTTTTCGGCCGAATAGTTTCTCGTGGATATTAGCGAAGACTTTTCGCTAATATCCATGCTTTTATTTAAATGGCGAAAATTCTTCCTATGAATTTCAATATAACACTGGAATTTTAATTTGCTTTTTGGCGGTCGACATGTTTAATCACGACGAACATGTCGATCGTAAATTTATTGTTTTCACTCAACGAGTTGTCCCTCACGTCTATCTGTTACAACGAAAGGGCGTTTAGCCAATTAATGCGATAAACTTTATTTTCTAACAAAAAAAATCAAACCAAAGTCCCATACATAATATGTATAGTATATGTATGTATATTACACGTGTGATATTTACACAGAAAAATAATTTCATGTTGAATTTGTACTAAAATATACATACATATAATACGTATACACATTTTCATTTTCAAAATATTTATATAAGACTTCAAATCAAATCTCAGGTAGACTGTAATATTCGATACGGGAGTCGTTTTTTATTTTTTTTTTTTGAACCGAGTTGTAAAAGTATCATTTAAAGACCGCTCCATTTTTACTGCTTTCACTGACATCTCGCCTTATGATATTCAATTCCGGATCCATTTGAATACATCAACTTTATATCCTGACACAGTATATATTCGAATATAAAAGTATTCATAAATTCACGTATATATAAATATCATAAATAAATATGGATATATGTATGTATGTATGTACATATGCTCTTGCATAAGTAACATAAGAAAAAATTTAAATCAATTTTTTCTATTGTTATTTATTTCTCATTATTAAATTTGTCATTCAGAAAAAATAACAACCAAAAATTAACACTTTTATATTTAGTATTATTATACAAGTAATACTTTTGATATGAAGTAAGATTCATTTTTTGTGAATCGAAATCATGGGATGTACTGTATAGTGTATGGGATAATATCTATGTATGTATCTAATTAAGGCAAATTAAATTTTTATATAATAGAGCACGTTATAGTTCAAAACTTATAACGTGTTGAAACTGAAATTCGGTGTCGTGGTTTATTATTATTTATTTATTTTATGAATACTAAAAGAATTCGCTATCATTTTTATACCACTTACTGTTTATATTATTACTGAATATATGTACATATTACACCTATTTTTTTTTATTTTAGAACATATTGATCCGATTAAATTCTTGACGTGTTGATTATTTTTAGTTTCTTTTCTAAAACAGGAATTAAATAGATAAACGTAAATAAGAATAGTAATTTAACAAAGAAAATCTTCAATTACATTAATAGTTATTATGTATAAAAACCAACAATGCCTTGTCGCGCAAAAGTCGCTCTATTAGAAATTCTCTTGTTCCTCTTAGCTCATTTCATCAGCTAAAAGCATAAGATACTTCGTGGAAATTTCCATCGTCTAATTGAAAATCGCATCGTTGCATTGGTTGAAGCAAAAATTCAAAGGGTTGTTGTGAACGGCTACCCTCTTTTATTTAAATTTATCACGTCAAAAGCCAAAGAAGATCCCAATTAAAAAAAACTGAACTTTTCAACTTGAGTTCCAATCGTTTGTTTGACATTTCCCCCTCGAATTCAACTGCACTTATTCTCTTTGTCTGTTCACTAATTGGTTTACCTTAATCTTATGAACCGATTTGATTTTAATTTATGAATTTCCTATTTGACCTCGTTCGTTTTGTTTCAGTTGGAGTATCCGCATTGCGTTTGAACGAGTTGAGAATTCCAAAGGACGTATTTCGAGGAAACACCGTTCGTTTAGAGTGTCTATACGAGCTGGATTCCGGCGATGAGCTGTACTCTGTTAAGTGGTACAAAGATGGAAATGAGATATACAGGTACCTTCCAAAAGATAATCCTCCAACTACGGCGCTTATATTTTCCGGAGGAACTGTCGATGTAAGCGATTCTACTGCCATAGTGCATTTTTTCTCGAGAACTCCATGTGATTGATTCCTACGTATTTTACAGATTGCAAAGTCATCCGACACTATATTAACCATGAATTCGGTGACGTTCTCAGCATCGGGAATTTACAAATGTGAAGTTTCGGGTGAAAAGCCGAACTTCGACACGGTGGATGATAAAGGAAGCATGAGAATCGTTGGTGAGATTTCCTTTAATTGATTCATACTTCTGTGGTGAATTAATTTCATTTAAATTGTCCTTGAAGTCGCAAATAATACTACGTAATAAAAATCTCCCCTTTTCGGTACGAGCAAACTGAGTGCCCTATGTTTATATTATGTATGTATCATCCTTAAAACCACTTTACATACATCACCCCAAGCATACGAACTTTAAAAAAAAAAGGTCGTAGCAAGAAGATACATCATCGTCTAAATTTGTACATGTCGCCATATTAAGTTAAATAAAGGACTTTCACGAGCGAACGTCACACTGTGCGAGATTTTATATCGCAACGAAGAGATTTTACCATCTCTTGGTCTCGCAGTTAAAAATTGCCCTAATTTTTCTTCCGGTAAACTTAAAAAAGCTTATAGGCATAATCCCTTAGAAGGAGACGTAAATGAAATCAGTAACTCATAAAAAGTTTTCCTTCTCCTTCAAGGGTAGGGGGACATACGCGATGAGACTGTTTAAGCTCGCCTTTCGGACCTCCTTTTAAATTATCCCTAACATCTTGCAGATTTTTTTGGGTTATTTACAGAACATAATAAGTGCAATGATTGCGTTTTTCCTTTTTCATGTTGCAAAATTTTGTCGTTATACCTATAAAACATATGTATATATATAATGTACATACAAATGAGTACATACCTACATACATATATACAATGATCACGTTTCCATGATTTTCGAAACATGTGGCGGATGTTAGGCGGATGTGTGTATAATCTCTATAACTCAAAAACCGGTAAATCCTATCGCACTTAAAATTCATATTTTTAACTTTGGTACCGACCATTACAATCTATTAGATTTTTAAAAATTTTCGAAGTTGATTTCCCTTGAAGGTCGCCTAAATTTCTCTATTCTTTGGGATTTTTTTTCTCCAAAACTGTCACATAAATTTAGCTGAAAATTTTTACATAAAGTATGCTTTCAAAAAATATATAATTTTTAAATAATATTCTTCCAACCGGAAACAGCACTTTCTCTTGGTTTTCGATGTTTTTCAGCTTTTTTTCCAAAGTCTATCGAGCTGAAATTTCATATATAGGTACATACATACATACATATGTATGTACATACATACATATGTATGTACATATGTACATATGTACATATCGCGTCCTCAGAGCATGAACGTGACTTGTCCAAGATTTTGCGACAATAAGTTATGAATGCAACTTTGTTCCTCTTTAATTATTCTATCACGGCAGTCATGTGGCTCATCTGAAAGACGTCTCAATTTTTTTGGCATCACAAAGTAAAAAACGTTCTACTAATATTCTTGGAGCACACAAGTTATAAGTCCAGACTTTTTGTATGCAATTTGAAAAAAAATAGTCGTGTAAATTCAATAACAATGAAATAGCATCTAAAAATCCAGATTACAATATGTACAATTATCATCAAGTTGTATTGATTGATGATAACCAGTTCAAACTTTAAAACTGCTGACCTGAACAATTTACTATTTTGGACATGTCAACTTTGTGCTCTGAGAACGCGATATATAGTTTTCATGTAGCTATGTACCTACATACATATGTATGTATGTATATATCAAGCTAAGGTTTTATAAAGTTAATAAATGTATCACAAGAAGCCCCTAAATACTTTTCCGTAGAAGTTTTTTAATATACAAATAGACTAACGTCAATTTCCGCGTAGAATTACATTAAAAGAAAGTACTTCAATCGTCGAATTGGATCGAAATTTTCATTTAAATATATACATAATATATCGCGTGTACACACTATGCCAACACATGTCATTTAAAGGTGCTTCTTTTTACTCACACTTCAAATAACCCTTTTGCATTTTCTTCTTTACCAACAACTTTTGCTGTTTTGAGTCACACCGCCACCAAGATGGATTATAAAATTTTAATCTCCATAAAAGCACGTCGTCATAACTGCGACTTAATTTGGTACGGCAATCAAGACGTTAAAAAAGTAAAAGGCAAACTGTGTAACTGGGAAAAACAGCTCCCTTCGCGGTATTTCTCTCCCATGCGCCCTTTCCTTTTCGCCATTCAACCTCCCCAAGTCCAAATGAAAAAGGACGCAACTTTTCATCGCGTACGTCACTCGAACATCGAGACTTTTTTTCTGGCTTATCTCACGAGAGCCCTCTTAATTTATACGGGCTTCCGAGGTTAATTTCACCGCGATAAAATCTGAGCATCTCATAAATGCAAAGAGGCTTTGATTATAAAATACCTCTATATTCTTCAAATATTTATAAAACGGTTGAATTTTCCTTCAACTTTCTAAAAAAGATCCTCTCGGAATAACATTACCGAGCATAAAATATTTACCTAAATACTTCATTCATTTCAGGGGCTAAGTTTAACCATTTATTAGCTAGTGTTATTTCAACGTTGATCGTAAGTACGAGTATATACAATATTTACATATGTACAAACATTTAGGTCATTCTATTCCCAGAAATTAATGTTTTAAGTCGAGAAAGACGCATTTGCGAACTTAATATTTACATCTCTTCGGGCACTTCAAATAATATTGGTCATCTATTTTGAGAAAATTATTATTAGACACTCGCTAAATGTTCGCTGATTAAGTAATCGATAAAGCATTGCTGCGGGACAGATTCGTTGGTTTATTTCCACAATCACTGACCTGTAAGCGCCCACTTAATATTTACGATTTCTATTATGTTCGTAGCTGTGCCCGCTGATGGTCCGAAAATATCAGACGGACGAGATAAATACATTGAGGGTGACATGGTGCATAAGACATGCACTTCCGGTCCATCCAGTCCTGCAGCAGAACTCACTTGGTTTATCAACGGCAAACCTGCAGACTCTAATTTAGTGAAAGGTCCTGTAAGGCAGCCGGGTCCCGCCGGATTCAGCGGAACCATATTGGAACTTGAGTTTAAAGTCACGGTGGAACACTTTTTCAACAACAAACAAGATATCAAAATCAAGGTAATTGATATTTTAAGATCTATTTTAAATCTACAACACAACGCGTCTTAAAAGTAATGGTACATATGTAATATATATATATATAATATACCTATATATATATATATATCGCTCTATCTATCGTATTCAATTGATATCTATGTGCAAAATACATTAATTATATATTGATATGAGTAGCTATAGATGAAACGTTTGAAGATGAGTGTTTGTAGAAATTTAATGAGATGTCAGTGAGTATGTATTATTAAGATAACATCTTAATTCTGCACAAAATTATATAGGCTAGAGTGCGAAAGCGCACAAAGGCGCCGAGGGGGGGGGGGGGGCTAATTCCAATTCACTCACCTGGCCAATTATTTATTTTTCCTAGTGGCAGTATAAAGGTTGTGTCTCGCTGACATCACTAGCTTTTCCTCGACGTAATTGATTTTTTTCCGAAAGCGCCTTTCACATCTTTTAGACTCGACGAATTGGCGCAATTTCTCACCAAAGCCCTTTCGGTTTGCCGCCTAACTCATTTCCCACTTTTTCCGATTCTTAAATATCAATAAGTCTACTTGGATTGAAAACATTGATGAGACAATATTTCAATACGGCACTTATCGAAAGTAATATATTTTTAATAACCCCGTAAAGATATTAGGGTAGATATAAGGTTACTTTTAAAACTTTTTATAGGTAAATTAATTTCTCTTTATATCTGAAAATCAAATTATTTTATTCACTCAAAAATTTAACCAACAAATAAAAAATTGTGAATGATGCATCCCATAAAGTGTGCCTTCGAAAAATGTGAAATTACATCATTTTTTTTTAATTACAATTAAAAGCACAAATTCAAATATAATTGTCTTGATTAAACTAACTTTTATATACATACATATGTATGTATGTACGTAAAATTGAATTGATATTGATAGAGCGCATAAAAATAAAAATATGTCGGTAAAGAGGTTAAGAGGCGATATACATTGTCATATCGCTACTAAAATATATGTAATATCATCGTCGACACAAACTTTCAAAGTTCTGAAAGTTCACCAACTCTAGTAATATAAAAAAAAAAAAGGAAAAAAAAAAACACTCAGTTCTTCTGTAATTAAGCACCCGTGTATGTAATGTACTAAATTTCATATATGACAATGATACATCGAATTTACTTTTCATTTGATCGATCGCGACAGTTCGCCAAATAAAAATACACATTACCTCTATAAATATCTATATAAAGTGATTATGGTTTAATTATTTTAGTGTGAGGCAACAATAGGAAGTGTATATTCGAATACCACTCAAGAATCTGTGGGCGTAGAACGTCTACAGATACCTCCGGTTCAAGAAAACACCGATAATCGAGTTCAAGGTAAAGTATCAGATCTCAGACCCTTAAGAAATTTTTATACTAAGTAGAACATATACGAGTTTACACTCACTTTCAGTGTTATTATGGTAGTTTAAGATCATAAAATAAAGAGATAGGCGTGTTCAGTATGGTAGAGACGCAGTAGATGGGGAAAATGTGTATGTAATATATGATTCAGTCAAAGCCTTAATATGCCAAGATTAAATTCTATTTACAATTTCCGAGAAAATATACAATTCGCTGCTATACATCGTGCGAGAACCTTTTAGTCTGACATGAGATAATTTGAACGTATACATGTGTACATTGTGTATATATAGGCATACTTTTGTATATTTCAGTTTAGTTTGAGTTTGAATATTCCTTGAGATATATTTTTGTAAAGTATCGTGGATATTGAAAGAGTTTCGCGCTTGATTATTTATTATCTTAATCTCTGTCAGTGTCTCAAAATATCAGCACTTACGATGCATCTGGCGACTTTTGTGTGTGTACGACTTATGTACATACATACATATGTACGATTCAAAAGATTTTCGCTGAATGCCTGACCTCCAAGATTGCTCGTCGCGAATTATCGTTGAAATGATGCATCGGATGTTGCTATTGTTTATCGATTGATGTTGTGCGTCCACTCAACAACTATCGTCGACAATTGCCAACATCCATTATGGGATTAGCGACGGGGCTTCGTGGCCACAATACATTGTAATCTTTCAGTGCCGCAGTTATATTACCGACAATAAATAACAGTACGGGAATTGCCAATAAACATAGCATCACGAGCATTCAAATGTCTACGCGTTATTGTAGCCTTCTAAGCCCTAGGACCGCGTTCGTGTTTCAGCCGATCCAACGAGTGAGAATAAAATTATTATCATAACAAGGGATATAACCTATGTGAATAGTGAGTTTTTTAACGGAAATTTTAGTGTTCGCATGACTTTATTGTACTTTCGGTAGATGTTTATATGGGTACCCGTACAATATCCGTTGCACTGAAAGTTCAACTTTCCCGTCAGCTCAAAGTATATTTTACAAATGTATGTACAATGTACATTATTTTCTATTAAAAAGAATAAGTTGAAATCATTTAAAGTTTTTGTTATGGCTATCATGCAATAAAACAGTAAGAACTTTAATTTGACACTCTTTCCAAATTTGATACAGGAATCGAAAATAAATCGATCGATACGCATGAATTCATTTTCCGCTCACACCGCGTGATTTTGATGTGAAAATTCTGCTATGAAATTAATCAATCTGTTGTATTTTTTCAGCACAAACGAAAAGCGGCAGCGTTTCACAAAATAACGATATATACTTGACGTATGCAATTACGG
This sequence comes from Parapsyche elsis, assembly GCA_022651745.1. Lineage (NCBI taxonomy): Eukaryota > Metazoa > Arthropoda > Insecta > Trichoptera > Hydropsychidae > Parapsyche > Parapsyche elsis. The sequence continues at coordinate 3,902,277 of JAGVSN010000005.1, read as the reverse complement.
CGTTCGTTTTCATCCAAAAGTTTTTCATGAACAGATAACAAAATGGCTCGAATCCAATCAATGTCACATATTAAAATCACCTTAATTGTTAAGTGATCGTATGTAAGTTTTCGATTTAAAAAAAAAATCAATTAACGTGGATGTACGATGTAAGTTGCCAAAATTAATTAAGTAAGCTAAATTATTTAGTGTTAATTCATTGATATGTTTAATTAAATTAAATATATATGAACATGTATAAATGTATATTAAATTAATATGTATCTATATATATTTGTCCATTTAATACACTAATATGATTTGATTATACATTGCACAATTTATATACATCGCCGTTATGTATAAATTGTATTTCATGATTTGTTAATATACTTTACATTCATTTGTAATTATTTTGGGTAATAAATTTTTTTCTTCATTCAAATGAGTATCATTTTACCTTGTCTTATATCTCATTATACATTTTTTTCAAATACACTAATTTTAAAATTATCTGGAGATGCGATTAACTTTATAAAATTTACTTTCTACTTCATAAACAACTGATGATTAATATACATACATATATATATATATATATATATATATATATATATATATATATATACAGTGGATATTTTGGTTCATCCTAAGAGGCTGAATATTACATACAACTTGAAACAGTTTAACGAATGTTGCCGTGTGTGTGTGTTTTTCTTGTATCTAATTTAATATAGCAGAAAGTTCAGTGTGAGCAATTTGAGAGAAGCTCCATCTAAAAGCTGCTACATTAACTTGGAGAGTCTCACAGGTATCGCAATTTGCTGTATAAACACACGCCAGCGAGGAAAAGTTGACCAATGTTTTGATTGCGGCCACCGTCTGCTTCTCACATTTATTTTATTTTCGTAGCATCGCGTGCCGCCCCTGCCCTTTTCACGTTTCGCGCTGACTATGGATATGCAACCGCCAACGAAAAGCCACCTTTTTTCCCCGAGATACGGCAGGGGCGGCGCGCGAGCAACATCGCGTGATTATTTGCGCACCCGAATACTTCGAAATAAAAAAAAAAGTCAGTTTTTACTGCCGGTCGTAAGTATTATATATATTTTTACAGCCCACCATTAGCGGCCACTGGGTCGTTTATTATCGACAAAGCGATTGAGCAACTGTACCAATTAAAGTATAAAAATATATACACACACGTTTATGTTTGCACGCTTGCATGTTGGCGAGAAAAATTAAAAAAAAAACTTGACAGAGCAATAAAGTGAGTAATCTACGTATCCGCGCAGCTTTGAGGCTGCTACGTGTAGAGGCCGTGAACGGGAGTCTCGCTAAAAAGCGCATAAAAGGTCCATCGGTCTCGTAGGGGGATCAATTTTATATTTTTAACCTAAAGTTGTTTGCGGCAGGGACAAAGCCATAGAAAAAGTTCTTACTCTTGATTAAATCCGGAGTTTTTTGAGCAAAGCACGCAGACATTCAAGTTGTTTGACTCGGTTTGTCTGTGAAAACTTCACATAGGTATTACTTGGGCTTCGACGTTTTATTACAAATTAAAAATGAGTCAAATTTATTTCACGTCAGGATTGCTTTTGTTTGAATATTTTAAATTTAGATATATTATATACAAGTTTCTATTATAAATGTGCTACGAAAAATTAGACCTACCAATAAAAACTCATGATGTAGACGTGGGTCGCCGTGATCAATACTTAAATAATTGTATCAACTAATATCATTCATTGGGTCAATAAAAATATGTTGAATTTAGAGGAAGGCGACATTTTACCGTCTAAATCTGTTACAGCTCTTGTGTAATGTTCAGCATATTTCGAGGAAATCAATAAGTACCTACCTACCGTTAAACACTTTTTCTTTACTATTTTTCAAAATTTAAAACTTAATGTAGTAGAATATTTATTGACCATAACGTCGCTCGTATTAAAACAGATCATCACCATTTCCAGCCGTTCACCATCCACTGTTGGATGAAGGTCTCTCCAATCCTCTTCCATTCCTGACTATGTTGAGCAATCTGGATCCAGTTGACTCCACACATTCTTCTCAATTCATCAGCCCATCGTCCACTCGGTCAACCTCGCTTTCTTTCACATCCTCTCGAATACAATTCGAGTATTTTTCCATCTGCCATCCATTCTTCTCGCTGTGTCCACTCCAACTTTTTCACGCGTACTGCTATATTTGCCACATTGGTCATGCTTCTTACCCATGTATCCCTCATACGATATTTTCTTGTTATACCGAGCTTACATATATACTTGTTATCTTTTCATGGTTCTCTGTGTGCACTGGATCTCACGTGACATTTTTGAATTTAGCATCCACGTTTCACATCCATACGGCATAACTGGCAGTATGCACTGGTCGTATGCCTTATTTTTTAAGCATAGCGGAGTGTTGGATTTAAAAACAATATTCATTCTTCCAAAAGCACTCCATCCTAGTTTCATTCTTCGTTTTATTTCTTCTTCTAAACATTGTAAACAACCAGTCATATTCACCGATTGTCCTAGGATAAATAATTATCAACTATCTATGTACAATATGATTATCAAAACAGATATATTCCGCTTAAGGTGGAACCGCACTAGGCGGAACTGCACTGCGCGACACGACGCGACAAAAATATGGTTTGTATGAAATTGTATGAGATAGACCGCACTACGCGGCAGCGGAACTGCACTTCGAGTGCGACAATTTCATACAAAATATTTGGCCGCGTCGTGTCGCGCAGTGAAGTTGCAACGCAGTTCCGCCTAGTGCGGTTCCACCTTTATTATCACCAAAATCACCACAACATTATACCACCGTAAAATTTTCATAAACTCAATCTAGTCCATCACAAAAATTATATGTTGCTCGTCTGTTGGTTGTAAATTTTCTTCATATAAACGAGATCAAGCTTTCGCACATTTCAATATCAAAGCGTCAACGTCACGCTCTATTTTCCAGACCAATCTTCGTAGGCTCCCTTAAATGGAGCTTTCACACCATACAAACGATGAATACGAGTGGCGGGCAAACAAAACGACGGCGACCCTCCCCAGGGTCCACGACCATCAATCTTGCCGCGTGCATCCATTCAGTTGAAATCCGAGGAAAGTTCCGCGGAAAACCGACCGCAGGCAGTGGGCGTGGCTTAACTGCTGAAAGTTTTCGCGCGGAGCTTAAGAGCGCGAGATGTGCTTTCTGCCAAAGCGTTCGCTAATTCCCTACATCTCCTTATCTATTAAACGGTTCGGAAAGATATACCCGCCGCTCGCACCCATTCTTGGCTGATAATCACTTTCTTGTGCTGCTCAACTTTATATACACATACATATATGTATATGTATGTATGTATGTATATTCGCGAGAGAAAACTTCGGTAGTGGTGCTCACCCGAGTGCCTCGCGAACAATAATCGCGTGGCGCCTCCTATCTCACTGAGACATTAGCTTTGGCTAGGTGGCTTTTTTGGCTGAAAGATGCATCGCGCACTGGGGTATCATCGAATGCAAGTCTCCTCCGAGGTAATGCATTGAACTTTCCTTGCCATTACGTGCATTATGCAATGGAGCTAGTCGCGACTGCCGTCTAAATAAGATTTGAACCTAGACTAGGACGAAAGAGCTTTCACGCGGTAAATTGCAATCTTTTAATCGTTTAATCATTTTCATCACATTTGATGAAATTACTGATTTCTTGATTTAAAAAAAAAAAAGCATTGAAATTAACACATATATGTACATATGTATGCCCATCCAAACGTAATACCGCCGTTTCCGAACTGGTACCTCATACTGGTCCGCGTATAGACGTATTCACGTCAAAAAATCTAAAATTTCACTATGTCGGCCCATAATCGCTGAAAAGTCTATAGGAAATACAAAAAAAACGTATATCATCAGAAAGAGGGTCTAATCATCTATCGATCAATATCAAAATGTCTGTGACAGAACGAGTGAGACGGTATCGGAAACATCATAAAGTCTACGTTGCGCGCAGGGAAAACAACGGCGCGAGAACCTCGACGGCCACTGCTTACCACAGGCCAATAATAAATAAAATTGTAATCGATTACCAGTTAAGACTTTATTCGCTATTTATATATGTATATAAAAATGAATGTCTGTTTGTTTGTGTGTCTGTTTGTCTCTTATAGGCTCCTAAAGCACTCAACCGATCGCGATGAAACTTTCAGGACTTATTGTGATCATGCCGGGGATGGTTCCTGTGAAAAAAAATCGGGATAAAACGGGAACGGGAACGGGAACGGGGCTGCTCACGCGTCAGATAACGCACTAGGAACGTGAACGGGAACGGAATCGGGCATTGCAACACATGCCGGGTCAGCTAGTGCTAAATAAAAATATATTAATGTATCCATTTCGATGCTTTCATTTCATTTTCAAATTCCAAATAAAATATTAACCGCTAACGCAGACGTATTCACGGAAAACCTACGGCCGTGTTCGACACAGCCACACCCCGAATTTTTCGACTTGTTTTTGATTTTTCACCAACAAATAATTTACATCGTTTACTTTTTATGAAATAAATCAACAGATCTTAAAGATATATTTTGTTTAATACCAAAATCACCGCGCTAGCACGTCGGAGTCGCGAGATATACTGTTTAGAAATTTCCAAAATAGCCGTTGGAAAACAAGCGCCTCGCGCATTCACAGTGCCAACTCAAAGTCATAAATGCATTATAGACATATACCCAAGCGAATAAAACAACATTCATGTCAATCGTGTTATTAGTAACAAAGTTATAGTGACGGAATGCCCATCCAAACGTAGCACCGCCGAACGTAACTGGTACCCCATACTGGTCCGCGTATAGACGTATTCACGTCAAAAAAATGGTAATTCAATTCAATTATTAGGTACTGTGAAACGCAGTATGGAAAGGAATACTATCAACGAAAAATATAAGTACGAAAACGTCATGATGATGCGCACTATGTAATGATAATTTATGTATATGTACATAGGTATATGGTACGTACCCCAGTGGTGCAGGTTTTTAACTGATGTGTTTTATCGCTCCATATTACCTTCGAAGCTGCGACATTCAAGCGTGCACTGTGTGACCTAATAAATGATGAAAATTTTATGTATTCTGTTTATTTTCGTGGTTTATTGTATTTGTCTTTTTGGATGTGCTGCGTACGACACGGAGGGCCCCATTAGTTCGATATTGACAGATGTTCGTTGGATAATGGCACCGGAGGGCCCGAACTCTGCAAGGACCAAGACTCCCGAAGTCACCTAGCTGCTGCTGAGGACCCATTCTGCCCAACTCTAAGTGATTAATGCCCCGACCCCTCTTTGGACCTTCGTCTTCAATAGCTACGCGAAAACAAACACAATTTTCTTCAGAAACAAACGCACATACAAATTCTCGTATATAGGCATTTTTTTTTCTTTTTTTTTTTTTTTTTTTTGCCGATGATATTTACTTCTGATACGCCTGTTCGCCTTTGCCTATCTTGAAGTTGGGTCACATCAAGGTAAATGTTGATATCGCGTGCTTCGTTCGCGTATATTAATCACACGCACTTTTTTTAAACAAAACAAAAAAAAATAATAAATGTGCGTAAAGAGTCAAATCTAAGTAATGAATGTCAATTATTATTTTTGGTTGTTTTAATTTCATTTAAAAAAATAAACGAGGCATGTAAAAATGTATGCGTGTGTAAAAAAATTCATTTACCTTGACGTATCTAATTATATTCATAATTTTAATAGATTCATAAATACTTTTTCCTAGACTATTAAATTAATTTTACTTAAAAAAATGACAAACCTAAACTGATTTCGATATTCAGGCTATTTTTTCCGTTATTGAGCTATTTTTGGTACCTGCAGTGAGTCTAAAATGGCTAAAGCTCAGTGCACCAGTATTATTTATGTAACAATTATGTATGTATATACATATATGTAGAGCCCTAACATCCTATGCCGGAAGATATTGCAGAAGCTTTGGAGCGAATATCTGCATATGTATGTATGTACATACATGCATATATCTTATACCTAACAGCATATAAGCCAACATAACATGTTTGCTTATAAAAACAAGATTATAAATAAATATAAATATGTATATAAATTATTTACTAATCTATATATACATACATAATATAAATTATAAAATTTATAAATATTTACATAATTATAAAATATTTATAGCCCACAAATTCAAATTCTTAAAATCACCAACTACGAGCAAACTATGCTTTCAAATTTTATTTGTTATATTCCGAAGCTTTCTATTTTATAAAAGCTTTCAACAACATCTCCAAGTTGTACACTATCAAAAATTGCTTTCAAATATCACATCACATTCACTAATATAAATAATTCAGACTACAGTAGACATCAGACTTCCGACCGGTAGGTACAAAATGATTTTATCATACAAATATCAGATGAAACACTTTTCGAGATTGCAATATAAAATTAATTTATGAATGAAATATCATTTAGATATTAAAATTGTATACATAAAGTAACACATTGCATTCACACGTGATGCAATATTGTTTTCATTAATATAGTCGTATTTAGTATTTATATAACATTTCATAAATAATATAGAGGAGGTCGCACATGTTGACGCAATATCAATCGGCTAATGAATTACAAAACGTTCGGCAGAGAAGATTAATGGCCCCACGAGCAAATTGACAAAGGAAGCTGAAGATATTGATTTGCTAAGTCCATTAGAGGATCACGTGAGTCATTATCATCCATCATCCACCGTCTCCGAACCGAGTTTCCTGTGGAGGGAGAGGAAGTGGTAGATATTGTCGCATATAAGCGTTCGTCACCTTCGTCGCAATGGCGAAATGTCAAATGAACCAAAATGTAATGAACTTGGGTTCAAATGCCAAAACTTAATTGTTTCAACACACACGTCGACGCCGACTCCAAACATCACTAATTTCGTTTGACACTGACAATGAGTCAAACTTACTAATTTTGAAACCTGAACAGACTTCGCATAGAGCGAATCAAATGACTTTAAAACCACACACAATTACAGTAACTGTATGAAACTGTTGAATAATTGCCACTGATTCCAAACGATAAACAGATTGATCACACCATTGACATTCGTATATACATATATGTACATAGGTACATACTCTTCGAAGTATTATTAATGAATATATATATAAGTTAATAATTATATAATGGATAAGCTACATCCTATATAATTTCTTTGTAAATATTCCACTTCGATATTTTGCGTCAACGTGCTATTCTTTCGAAAGAGGAGCTTGTGCGCCTTCATTTTTCAAGTCGCCTTTTGTATGCAAAAGACAATAAAAAATCGAACGTGACGCTACACTTTCCCCGACGTATATATATGTATATACATACATATGTATTTTCTAAAAGTGTATCTTGGCATTATTTGCAAGCAAATAAAACAAGAAGAGGGGGTTTGCGATCCATCGAAAGGTCTCCGACACCGAAGTTTCCTTTTGGCTCGTTCAATTTCCTGAAAACGCAAACACACATATTCATAAAATGCCTTAGGCTACCATTCGACACTCCTCCTTTGAGGGTGTCCTCCTACCCACACCTACCTGTCGTGAATTTACATACGGCCATAATAATATATTTTACGTGCGGTGGTGGAAAACATAAATGTTTGCGTTAAATCGACGTTTTGTGTTGTCCTACAAAATTACCAACGGTCGCCGTGGTTACAGACTGCCAGACACTTTTCAATTTTCTTAGAACTAATATCCTTTACAGCGCACGGCTTATTCGTATGTACGTACGTACATATGTACATATGTATATAGAGATCGAAAAATGTGTATATTCAAATTATGTTATGTAGATATACTATGATGTGTTTTAATATTATGTAGAACATTCAAAGCTCCGATTCGGATTCTTCGAATAACACAGTTTCCATCAAACGTTTCACAGAAGTTCCTTGAAATCTTCTTTCAATCACTTTTCAGTAAATAAATTAAAAATACGCTTTGTTCAGTGCACATATTTACATTTCTCTACTATTGGAGGAATTGGCAATTGGTTTCCAGAACATTTTCACGCCAAGAATACGGAAGAGATGTATGACGATGCATATTGCACACACGTGCACCAACTTGCAACCGGAACCAAAGACCGACCCGGGTTCAAGCGTCACAGCCAAATTGAAACACGTATTTTATAAATATTTGCATACAATGTTCACACACTCAAGCTACGTCCCAGCGAGTTGGCAGCTTTTGCTCTACGACGTAGAGCATTTTTAGCAGTAGCGTCGACTGGAACGGATGGCGCAATGCTGTGCAATACTTTGTAAAATTTTGTTGCTCTCGTCTTTTTCACTCGGCGGCAAAAATAGGCTGTAATCTGAACTTATTTATTGACAGCATCAAGATCGATGAAACCCTATCATCCGGTGATGAATGGCTCTCACCAGTATGCCACACCAGGACAGTCGCTCGCTTAGTGACGCGCGTGATCTGTCACCTATAAATATCTATCTTCGTGGCCTACTCAAAAGACCGAAACTTTCATATAAAACGTCATGAAACATCAATCAAAAAAAAAAAATAATCTAAAAGTTGGTCATAGTCGCTATCCACTGAAAGTATAAATTGTATCAATTGTATCATTTTTCGCGTAACGGTGTAGGTGTACCTGGTTAAGTATTGAAATCGAATGATTGTTATTGTTTTACTTAGCTGGTATTTGTTTCTCGACGTTTACATAGGTTAAAATTTGATCTATTCACAAAACGTCCGAGCTTATCGCTTTAATAGTCAAAAACTTGAAACATTGTTGCCGAAAGTGATTATGTAAATTTCATTGGCTTCGCAACAGCGCAGCCGTTATAAACAACGACAATAAATATGTAAACCGCACCCATTAAAATGTTTATGAAATTTCAATGAAATTTTAATTGCTTGCCAAGATAAAAAGAAAATTTTCCTACCCACGACCACAACTGCTCATGTTCACATTGTCGCAATGTCGAGCACGTTTATTTATAAAACATATACCTATTATGAATAATTTCCAATGTTCCGCCCCGTCAAAGACTTCCATACTTTAATAGGCTAACCGCAACCTGAAGGCTACATCAAACATTCAATTTGCTGAGCGAACCAATTTTCTTGCCGTTGAGATGGAGCGTTTCTTTCGTTCGTTCGTTTTTCGCTAGAAAAGTCACTTTGATGTGATAAATTATTTCAGTGCCGATGAAAAAATATTATTAGGATGAGAAAAAAATCGTGATATTTTTTAAATATAAATTTAAGGAAAATACGCATAAGATGGTTTTAATCAATGGTGTTTATAGAATTCAAATCAGAAACACTGACTTTACTTACGTCACTGTTATGGTCAACTTTGAGAAAATTCATACAGTATTTTAAATTCATTTAAACAATCCAATAAAGAGTCGATGAAAGTTGATGTATTAATTCGTCACATGTCATTTCATAGGTGGCGTTCATTTATAATATGTAATCTGTACGTTTCTTATAGCCGTATTTCAGTGCTTGTAAACTGAGAGGGCCACGTCTTGCAGACGATGCCCTAATAATTTATAAAGGTGAAGGATGGCAGCCATTACGTTAACAATACGAAAGCTGCACGGGAGCCGAGAACACCTGAACCATTCTAGAGCCTTTTCAACATCCGCACCCAGGTAACTATCGAAAACTAAACGTAAAAACAACACAAATATAAGTATTAAATCTTGAACGATCGCATAAATTCTATAGGATTTTTTTGCAATTTATATGCGGGTGTGCATTTGCCGCGCGCACTCCAACGATGAAGTGTGGATATGAGATTAAAGACTATAAATCCAAAACGTTAACAAAACACGCCCTCGCTTTTGCTCTTTTTGCATTTTCACGCTTTGTCAGCGTGCACCCGGTTGCGCTTTGCATTTCTGTATTCAGACAGTGCGCGAATAAGAAATGCATCCGCGCCAAATGAACAAACCCATACTATGTACATCCAATTTTCCACTATGCAATCTCACATTATGTATATATTATATGACACGAGGTGGAAAAACTTGTCTTTCATTAAAATAAATATAATTTTAGGTGAAGATAAAACTAAAACTATACGAAAATAAAAAATATTCGATATATTATGTATGAGCCAAATTTTTTGAATGAGGACTATGTTCAATTTCCGAAAACATTGACAACCTGCTTACGGTCATGTACATATATGTATACATGTATGTACTACCATACTTTGTTCATAGAATGAAAGTGCTATGAAAATAAACAAATTAAAAAAATGGTTTGAACAGAGCTTATGAAGTTTGGTGCTGTGGAGAACAAAGTTGAAACACAAAATTTAAATTATCGAAATTGTAAAATGAGAACATATGTACATATGTAGTATCTGTTCATACTAAACGCAACGCGCTATCGATATTTCTCGTGAAATGATAGTGGACTAGGTATTTTCTTTCATAGAAAAAAAATAGATTTATTACTTATCTAAGTAAGGTAACCAAAGCATCGTATTATCGAACCAAAGTAAAAAATATTTAACATAGTCCACTTTCAAAAAATGCAACTCATGTACATATGTACATATTGTTCAATATACATATGTATGTATATGGATACAGTATACACCTATTATTAACTCTTGATTATTTAATAATGAAAAATAGTGGTTGTGAATAAAAATAATTGTATAAAAAATCGACATTCCAAGCAATATCCGAAATATGTAAAACATTGAAATAATATTCATTGGTAACAAATAATATGCAATACTGTTTGGGTTATCTTAATAACTCTTATGAAATGTGCAATTAAATATTATTCAAATCACAACATTGCTATTCCGTTCTTTTTCATTCTAGTCACTACATTATGTAGATATTACGAACACGAGTATATTTTGATTAAAGAAACACTAAATTACTTTCCAATTTTTTTTCCTCGTGTATTTTCTGACCTTCGAATGCAAAACTTAGCTTTATTTTTAAGCGATTTAGCACACTGCCATTGCGTTTGAAAATACTTAAGGATTTTCAAAATAGCTTTCGCCGTTCGAATAGTTGTCTGACTGTGAAGCTTTTTAACTGCGGAGCTTTTAGGGGGGGTCCAGGTCTCGTTAAATGCTCATTAGTGGCCAAGGAGCGAAAGTTTTTCGCTCCCCCCCGGGCGGTCGAATCACGCACTCGCTAATTACTTATGAACAAAACCCGCTTGTGAAAAATGTATTTTTTAACGCGCTTTCCCTTAAACACCAACCTACCCCCCTTCCATCCCTCTTTTCCATTTTCTCATCCTCCATTTTTCCCTCTCATAATTAAGCGTCGGACAGGGGCGTACTCGGTCTGAGAGTGAGACGCGGTGCGGTGTGAGGGTTAACGGTGGCGGACAAAGCGCCACTTTTCCGGCTAAAGGGTTGGTCGAATCCAGCGCCTTAGCCTCCATCTAACCACCCCATACCAGATTCGCGGAAGAGGTGGTAGATTAATGAGGTTTTCGTGTTAATGATCGACGTTTCACGAGAACGGCGCCCGTTTCGGCCGCATACGTGCGCAACACTTATAATCGGCTGCCTTGATTAAAACGCTGGATAAGTGCCGGTTTTTTTTCCAGTTTATTTTTTAACCACATTTTATGTGTGTATGTGTGTGCGTGTGTGCGTGTATATGTATATTATATGTTGTTCGGTTGACTTATCGAAAATATTCGACGGGGTTGTCGCGAGATATAATCTCGTTATGATTACACTGGTACGCTTTAAAATTACGTACATACAAGCTTTAAAATTGCTATATTCGTTGCAATCAAAAATGATTTAATTTATTTACGCTGTTACATAGCTCGATTAAGTCATTTTATTATTAACGTATCGAAACTATACACGATACTATGTATTAACCGTTTACATACTTAACTAATTCATTAATGAGTTTTACAATGATTTTGGCCTTTTTGTAACGACCGAGAGTCAAAAAAGTAAAAATCAAAGCTTTTTCAATAATGTGTATGTAGTTACAAATATAGCCATACGCTTATGAAGCATCATCTAAGTATTGTACTATTTAACAGCTGTACTAATTTTCAATGAAGTTTGTACTTAAGCTATTAAGATCAAAATTTGCACACAATGAAATTTATTTATTTTTAACATTGATATTGATGTTTTCAGTAACATTATTTTTTTTATTTGTGTTATGAGAGTTTAGAAACATAGTATATAAAAGATTTCCTGGATTTTCAAATTGCAAAAAAATGGATTTGCATACAAAGCATTACATTTTTGGTGATGGTTTGAAAAGGTCAAATAAATTGAGTAAAAAAAATATGTGCAAAGACAAATGGAGAAAATCAGCAAACAAGGTTAACGAAGCTAATGAGTTTTCCCGTTTTATTTGCTCATTGGCTTTGTGCTTTTTTATTTCTCATATTTTTCACAGAATAGGTTTAAAAATAATGTCATACCTACTAAACAAATCGCATTTTTCGCCCGACATCTCTTTTTTTTTTTTTTTTATTTACTTTATTTTTCAATACGTTCAAATGTACTGTTAAATATTTTTTTAGAAAAGCTTGCAAGCCAAAATGTATACTATTTATATATACATACGTAAATGTATATATAATGCAATTTTTATTAGTAAAATTTAGTCGTTGTTGTCTATCCACTTGGGGCACGTTAGCATCCGAAACTGGTAGTATTCAATTAAAAATTCGGTTTTGTAACTTCTGTGTGAGGACTTGTGAAAGTCTGAGCGGGGGTGCCTTATCCAATTTTGCTAAGTTTTGCGTGTAAATAAGTTAGCCAGGCGGTGGATAATCTCCGGCGCTGATTAAAACTTCCAGCCGCAGACAATGGGATCAGCATTACCTCACCGGAGAACGGAACAATTATCCACGATGCTGCACCATTGCAAATATAAGCCCTACCGTTTTAATCTTGTATGAACTGACAAAAATATTCCTTTAGTCCTTTCATTATTAATCGCATGTTAAAGAAAATTAAATTTTAATTGCAAAAGTTCAATTGGGTTCAAGGTGGTGTTTTGTAACAAATTTTACATTTAAACTTTGCAACATTACTTTCTTTTGTAAATACAACAATTCATCGATTACCAATGTCATCATGAGTACAAAACATCATGAAAGTATTCAAAAATATTGAAATATATGGATATATTTCTAAAGAATTCTTATTCGATAATATCTCTTCTACACTGTAACTCAATTTAAGACATTATAAGTGCCAGCACGTAGCTGTAGTTCCGGTATTTTGCAGTGAATTGAATGTGGCTATTTTGGAACAATGCTGGAGGAAAGGTTAGAGACCGCGCCGCCAATTTCGCTCTGTTGTCCACTTTATATTCATGATGGCCACTTGCAATGGCCACAGATTCGTAACCATGATTTGTAGAGCAATTATGAAATCGTAATAATTACGTGATATGAGTACTTGGGGACGAGGGCACTCCTTTGCTCGAATACTCTCCTATCGATTTTTTCGAATAACTTAAATTTTGCTACACTTGAAATATGCTATGACAGTAAATTTTGATCCTATAAAAAGAAAACAATAACTTGTCCAGACAGTTTAATGATATTTCACTTTTTTGTGAATAAACATTTATTTATTTATACAGGTTTTAACCCAAAGTTCCACACACAATTAATATACATATGAGTCGCCTAGTTCCAAATCCCGATAAGTCCACAATATATAAAAAACGAGGATAAAATATTTTCTGGTTCTAAGAATGTTTTCAAACGATGCCTTATACTTGAATTATTCCAAATACCGCCAAGTGCGCCGTAAAAAAATATTGAAAATCGGTGTTAGTTCCAAAAACTGACAATTGCACTATGATAAAAGCTGATAAAAGCCATATTTAGAAACAAACAACGATAAGTCCATGTTTCTAATCTCAATATTTTGTTTAATATCAACAAAATTAAATTTAAATGAGTTTAAACGTCATCAAGCAAATAAGTCTGTAGCAGAAAAACCGCGTTTGCGAACAAGTGAGTTTTATGGACTTATCGGGATTTGGAACTAGGCGACTCACATGTATGTATGTACATACAATATAATACATTTGTATATAGTTAATCATAGTCATTCACAATCATTATAATACATTCACACTTAAGCACATAAAAGTAAATAAAATTTGCAATTAATATACAGATAATGAGCATACAGATATTATATTACATAATGTATGTACATACATACATACATATATACGGATAATCAAAATAAAAATAATAACTAAACATCATCCATCACCATCGATGTGTGCAGGAACAGTAGGCGATGTGTTCAGGAACGAATATTTCGGCGCGAATCTCCAAAACGTGGGGATTCAAAAGCGAATGAACTAGCGAATTAAAAGAAACACGTCTCGTAATAATATAACATATCTCTTCTAATCTCAGGTGACTGCATGCCGACCGTGTATCGTATCGAGAATTTTTCAACTAACCTGATTTTTGTCACATTGAATTTAATCTATCTTCTATATATCTATGCATGCCGGGTCAGCTAGTGATAAATAAAATTGTAATCGATTACCAGTTAAGACTTTATTCGCTATCTTTATATACATATGTATATAAATGAATGTCTGTCTGTTTGTTTGTTTGTCTCTTATAGGATCCTAAACCACTCAACCGATCGCCATGAAACTTTCAGGACTTATTGTGATCATGCCGGGATGGTTCCTGTGAAAAAAAATCTGGAAAAACGGGAACGGGAACGGGAACGGGCCTGCTCACGCATCAGATAACGTACTAGGAACGGGAACGGGAACGGGATCGGGAACGGAAACGGGATCTGGAACGGGAACGGAAACGGGATCGGGAATGGGCCTGCTCACGCGTCAGATAACGTACTAGGAACGGGAACGGGAACGGGATCGGGATCGGGAAGGGGATCGGGAACAGGAACGGAATCTGGAACGGGAACGGGAACGGGCCTGCTCACGCGTCAGAAAACGTACTAGGAACGGGAGCACACGGGATGAGTGGCATCGCAAAGCATGCCGGGTCAGCTAGTTTTAAATATGTATATTATGCATATCAGATAATTAAAATGATATGAAATATTTAAGCATATCTTTGACAAAAAAACGATCGTTTCGAGAAAGGGAAATACAAAGGTGGTTACTTTTTACAACTTAACAGATTTCTTGATGTAGTTAAACAGAAGTGCGTCTTCCACAAGCAATACGCCCCAAGTGGTATGTTTTCCCTTTGACTGTGAACTGTGGAAATTTAATTCGTTTCCATCTTTGTACCAGGCATGGGAGCCGACCTTTCTCCGGACCCATCCTAACCCTAAAGAACGGTGGGCCAAACCAACCACCATCAAAGCGTAACACAATGGATCAGCATTCAGAGTGGCTGACCACGTTTGATCCACCGCCGAAAACATACTTCGCTTTCACTGCGTGCTGGGGGCTCCCCAGTTTGTTTGTTTGAAGCTTTTTTTACCCCATCTCTTCCCCCTGAGGAACAGAAGAACTCTGGGCAAACGGTGGGGTGGCGGGGGGCCACTCATGCATATTACATATTACCGCGGTGAGGCCTCCGGATACTTTCTATTGCGGCCGAGGTATTCGTCCCGCCGGAATTTCAACATAGCAAATAAAGCTTTTTTCCAGAAAAGTGTATTCTTCATCATACAGTGATATATTATCGAGAAAACCCCCTCCCAACAACATTTGCTACAAAAAAAATTTTTGAGAGGGGACATTCGAAAACAAATCCGTCCCCTTTCAATATCGAAGGATTCACTCCAATTGATATCATCATCATTTTCAGCCGTTCACTATCCACTACTGGATGAAGGCATCTCCAATCCACTTCCATTCATGTCTGTCAATGTTCTCGCTATGTGTCCAGCCCATTGCCACTTCAACTTTTTCGCACGTACATACTGCTATATCTGCCACTTTGGTCATACTTCTTACCCATGTATTTATTTTGCGATCTCTTCTTGTTATACCAAGCATACATATTTCCATGCTTTTCTGTGTGCACTGGATCTTTCGTAGCATTCTTGAATTTAGAGTCTAAGTTTCACATCCATACGTCATAACTGGCAGTACGCATTGGTCGTATGCCTTCTTTTTTAAGCATAGCGGAATGTTGAATTTCAAAACTATGTTCATTCTTGCAAAAGCACTCCATCCTAGTTTCATTCTTCGTTTTATTTCTTCTTCTTTACATCCAGTCATATTCACCAACTATACCCTAGGTATATACAAATAACTATCAACTATCTCCATGTACAATATGATTATCTACTGTGACTACGCTTTGCGTGCAAAATTCATTAAACATAATTTTAGTTTTATTAAAATTAATATTTAAGCCTACTTTCATACTGTCGTTGCTTAATTCTGTTTATCTATTTTGTAAATCTACTGAGTTACATGCAACAATACCAATTGATATAATGATCCAAAATTTAAACCGAACATTTCCATAATTATACTTATAAGTCTAATGTAAATTATCTACATTTTGAATTTGTAACTACATATGTATGTATGTATGTAGATCGGAAGACATTCGACTAATTCCAAGTCCAGCGGAAACTAAATGGTGAAAGTTTCCATTGGCCACATGAGAAGTTCGGTCCATGATCTTCTGATTGTGAGCTTTCGTTGATCGCGGCCGATCTAAAAGGTTGAAGGCAACTGTTCTAAAGTGGGGTGTGAGCCGTGGATCGGGGTAGTGCGGATCAGGTCTAACTTTGCTACGAGAGCATAAATCTCAGAAGACTTGAACAAGTTTACTGTTAGCGGGAATCGCCGAGTAAAGAACACGATACTATTGTTATTAGACTCTATGTACTTAAAATTCGGTATCTGTAAACGAACCGTACCATGTATCTATGCACATACAAAAAACTCCAATTGAACGATTTATTTAATGTATGATATTTTTTTTGAACTTATCATATTAAACAGAAGCTATCGTCTTGTTTTATATGCAGTCCTGAAAGATAATTCTCCCGGGGATATCGGGTATAAATGGGCAACAGCGTGGAAGGAAACTCGCTGACGGGGGAGGCTTTGTTCACTCGAATGCGAGAATTAGACGCGTCGAGCCGCCTCCCTGATGGATGATTTAATTCCTATTAAGATACCGCTCTCGGTGACAACTTATAGAATTACTGTAAACTCGGGCAAACCCTTAATGTGATATTTATGTAATGACAGTGATATCTATTAATAAAAGCCGTTCGGTACATTAATGAATCGATTGTATTCTAAAAATATACATATGAATGTATAGGTAGACCAGACACGACCAAAATGCGACTCTTTCAAACATCGATGTATCAATGACAATAATAAACTTGAATTTAATAAAATGATTCACATTATTTTCCCTCCTTTGTCGGGAAATGGATAGAATTTATTATTGCCACAATTGCTTTTCTCGTCTAGAGTGAAGTTGCCAAAATACTTGGGTAGCTTTCACCTCAACAATGGTTCATTGGACAGGCACTGTCAGAGGAAAGGCAATCGGGTAGCCGCTTCGGGGTCAACCCTGACAGCCGTTTGACGTGAACCTGAACTGAAAACTCTCCCTTTTCGTATGAATTCTTTAAAATATAATACGACAATTTCTCGCACAATAAATCCTTATTAAGTACTTTTTCACAATGGTCCCTTTTAATTTTAATTAAAGAATAATGCCCAAAGAAAGTAAAAAAAAAAAAAAAAAAAGTAAAGAAACTTTTCATAACTCATTATACGCACCTGTGCTATCGATTCGTCTTTGTTAACTTGAGCGTTTATTTTTTACGCACTCTTCATTAAAACAATCGTTCTACGAGCGTTTATTACATTAAAAAAACACACAATTCCAGTTTATTTTACTTTTTAATAGACTAATAATTTTGAATATAACATTTTTGCGTAGTTAATTATTGTATTAAAATATTTTAACATTAAGGACTAAAATTATTAAATTTTTAACATTGTGATTATTAAAAATACATATATTATACATACATCACATTCTCTCTCCTTGAAAATTGTTTGACAATATTGAAAATACTAGTAACTACTAATTTATTGACAGTGTCATCGAATTCCGCGGCTATCCGTTTATGGGGCTATGTAGCGTGACCACTTAGCGCAACCCGTGTCATGTGAGTGAGTGAGCGAATGTGCACGTGTCGTGCCGTGGTATGCGAGCGTGAGGCTACGCAGCCAGCCGGTCGGTCGATCAGTCCAATAAAAAAAAATTTCATCAAATTTTTTTCTGCGAAACCTTGATGTTATTAAACGCGTAAATTTGTACATTTTTAGCATGGACAGTTGTTAATAAAACCTTTTCAGGCTTGTTTCCTACGGGAAAATGAAAGACGAGCGGACGCAATAAAAATGAAAATATTACGCATTACAAGGAGAATCATGCGGTGGGAATACAGGAATAATAACGGGCAATTATGATAATGGCGCTTTTTATTGCGTGTTTGTGCAAAAGATTTCTTGTATTATGTAAAAATAATGCCTCGGGAAAACGTGCCACGGCGTCGCGAATAAATTATAACGCAGGTAGTACGTAAGGGAAGAACAACCCGCCACGCCAAACTACCCCTTATCTCGGTCGCTTCACTCATAAAAATAACAATTAATAAGTGTGAGTTCTTAATTCAGCACATTTGTTTTTAATACATCCCTCTATACATTTCAAAATTCTGAACCGGCCCATTTTTCAAAAAGGTTGGGGATCCCTGCACTATACAATTGTTTCACGTAGTGTCAAATGGGCTATGGGCTGTACTAGTATTGTAAAAATCAGCGCGCAGTGGGGATTTCGGTCAGAATCCATCGTCACATGACTGGTAAACCAGCTATTTGAAAATAAATTATAAAATCTAGGTGTGATATGGTAAGGTGAAAGCTTAAAGTACACCTATAGGTACACACACACGCTCGAGTTGCGCTATTTTTCATTAGCACTTAATTTCACCGTCTCGTGGCTCGGTGGCTCGACTTTCAGTTTTTCCTTTTGCGCGCAACTCCCCGGAGGGAAAACTGCGGGAAAGCTCGGCGTCCCCTAAATTTGCATAATAAGCCGATATAAAATGCTGGGAGGAGACGGGGCAGCCGCGTCCCGTTTCGGCGGGATTAACATGCAAACTATATGTGTGTTCTTATTTAAAGGCTTCAATTAACCCTTAGCGCGAAAAATATTCAAATTTCCCGCCGTCCGCGCCGCTAATCAGCGCGCTTTTACGACTCAACCTCTGGCTCGCATATCACAATTTACGATAGTGGCCAGAGTGGTTGCAGAGATTGTGGCAAAGGACAATGCGGGTGCAATTGAAACACCACCACCTACCCACCATTTTTCCCACTTCCTCGGGCCGTAATTGGTTTAACTGCTTTTCGTCCACCCCCGTGCTTTTTTATTTCATTTTTACTATCGACGCCAGATGAAAAAATGTTCGGGTCGCGTGGGGTTAGGGGCGGTCACTTAAGGGATTAAAAGCGTCTGTTTAAATATCGCCGACTTCACACAATGAAAAGCCCTAAATTCAAGCTAAAGGTTAAGCGCGAAAATCACCGATTTACCTTTAAAGGTCGCAATCTACGCAAAACTGACAATTGAGCGATGCTTATGCCGAATGGTTTTTTTTTGTTTTCTATATAGGTATGTATGTATGTATGTAAGCACAAAACATTGATTGTTTTTTGTCAATTTTATATAATTCTTTAGTACACGCAATAAGTGTAACTAAATATACTACAACCTCTCAAGTTCAAAGCAACAGCTCACATTGCACAAACATACAAACGAAATTGAATATGGGCTGAAGTAAAAATTTTCAATCGTTAGATTGAAAATTTGATATATCGTTATTAATATCAATTCCGCGGATACAATACGATTTGTTCATTAATTTCGCATAACCGACAGATATATTGAAAAAGTTGGCCGATCACCTTTTGTTTGGTGCGTCGAAAAAAAAAAAAAAAAGGCGCGTATTTATAAAACGATAAAAATGATGAACGATTCTGGCGCGTATTATTAAATTCAGTATTCCGCGATTCGGACTTGTTTTCTTGTGTTCGCTCGCTCGCGAGTGCGAATATTTATTTATTTATTTATTAAAGGTCGTAATCTAGATAAACAGTTATAATTAACTATTTCAGAAGAAAGTTGCAGGGTACGTGTTTCAGACATCCGTTCAAATTACACGCTTAATTGTCGCGTTGATATATCGTCGCTTAAATGTTTTCCAGACTGAGATAAAGAGCAACGTCGTGAATAATAAAATAAAAAGTGTTTTATATAAAATAAAAATTCAACGAATATAATGAGAATATACATATAAGGCTTTTAGTAGTCTCGTGTATTCTTCAAATAGGATATCTGTGTATTAGAATCTATTTAGAATTGAATCCGAGCCTGAGCAGTTACTTACCCTTAATCAAGAAAGGCCACTTCTTTTATTCGTTGGGAGATTCGGAGGGAGGGATGGAATTTCTATATATAATAGGGGTCGAAAACGGTGGCAAAGGATTTGCATTAACGACGCAGCCCGGCGTTACCCGGTGTCTCCTGTTCCATGTCCGGTTGGTAAGTTGGTTCGCTGAGGTCACGTAGAGGTCAAATGGTAGCCTCTGTAATAAATTCAAGTTTTATGGTGGGAGACGCTTCGCAGATTGTCTGCGGTTTACGGGAGACTCGCCAAATCCATTTCGGCCAGTTTATAACCCTAGATATTATAATGTCGGTGCTGTTTTGGTCTTACTTAGTTCACCGCCGTTTATTACGATAGACATCGCAACATTCGATTGTGACAATTTGCGAAATGTGCAATATTCTTTTACTAGTCTACAATGTGGAATTTTTAAGTGTAATACTCGCGTCTAGGTTGAATTTTTAAAATTACTTTCTAGGCTCTAGAGAGGTCGATGACGAGGCACTAAAAATAAATTAAATTTTTAACACGTACAAATACTCCAGGGAGCGGTCTTGACACATCACACGGTCGGCTCGGCGCGTATAATAAAATAAAGGTTTCTTCATTAAAAGTAGAGGGCATATTGTGAATTTTTCTAAGTCACTTGTGAATTTCTAAAGGTTCCTGTAAACGATCAACATATTCACGGCAATGTGCAATATGGTGATGTGGGCCGGAAATATAGTCGTATTTTCCGACACTATTGTTCCACTATTGCTGGTATGGCAGTGTGTTGGCGAGTATTATTGACATATTACCGATGATATCGCTCGATATACGAAAATACGCGGCAATATATGTTTCTTTCCTGCTCTCGCTCAATATATGTTTCTTTCTCGCTCTGCTTTCCTGCTGTCGCTGAGGTGCGCACACGAGTGTTAACCTTCGACGAATCTGGGCAATAATAAAACAGCAACTACTTGCCGGCAATTATTGAGCCACACATTACTGCGACACATATTGCGCATGTGATGCCGAAAATGTTGCTGGATGGTTGACGAGTTGACGAGCTGGATATTGCTGTCAATATTGCTGAAAAATGTTGATCGTTTACAGGCACCTTTGGGAAAATACTTCTCACATCAGCAATTGGCGAAATCTCGAACTGCAAGATCGGACTCAACTCCACCGTCCTACATTTACATTCTAGGCGAGCTTTCAGGCCAAATGTTCCGCAGCATCTCGACTAGAATCTCGTTACGGTTGCTGGTATTTCTTTTTTGTCGCTCATTAGCGGCACCGAATGAAACAATCGCAGCTTTATTAAAAGTCCATTAGCGCGACGAGTGGTAATGTTTCGTGAGCTTTTAGCGGTCATTAAGGCCGCCCCCGGCAATTAAAAAGGGAGACGGGGTAAGGGAACGGTCAACTAGAACCCAACACACATATACACAACCACCCTCTACCCCCTACAGCCCTTAAAAGACTTAGAGGACATTCTGGCCCTCCGGTTGCACCCCTTCGCAAAATCGCCGTGGTCACATGTGAAGGACGACCATAAAAATGGTTGTTTACGTGCGGCAACATGTCGTTAAAGCGAACACTTTAACTGCGAACGTCTATTGGAGACCCGACTACCCACCCCTACCCGTCAATAAAAACACTATCATCCCCCACGCTCTGGGTCCAATTTAACAGGATTTTAAACCATTTTACAATATCTCACTTAAGTTGTTAAATCTTTATATTAATTGTATACTCAATCTATAAAAAAACTATTGAATAATTACTTCAAAGAAGAGAAAATATCTATGTATGTATGTGTATTCTCATGGTTGTTAAGCATTCGTATTACATATATGTATGTACATACATATGTATATAGTGTAAGCCCGTTGAATATCAACGGAGCGGTTTCTCACTGAAAAATAATATTAAATTTAATAGTTGTTATAGTTGTTGCATCTATGCAACCAAGCGCCATCTATGGCTCGTTATAATAACAACAATGTAACAATTTAGCAAAGTCGCGAACCCTTTAAGAATAAACATTGGCCAATTATAATACGTACGTCATCGCCTCCGTTTGGAAGATAGTGTGTAAGTAGCAGTATTTCAATTTGGAAGAATATTTTCCCAGTAATTTTTTTTAGTCTCATTGATTATGCTGCTCGTAATTTCAATTCGGAAAGATTAATGACAAAATACATGTATACATTATATTAATATATGTAGATTAAATGTTTAAAAACCATTGCAATAAAATTATTGGTAGAATTCTGGGCTGGAATTTGTTTACATGTAATCAAATAAGCTATTATGTAAACAAATTATATATTGTAAATTATTTTTTGGAAAAGAAATATACTTACACTTATTTTTGAATCTTCAATTTATTTATTTATATTTTGTGCAGAAGAAGTAATGAAAAGTATTATTTTAATATAATATATATTTTTAACATAAATTGTAAACAAATATAAGAATTCTACTTTTAATTTATTGTTAAATACTTGTTATAGGAAAATAATTTATCTATAATAGTATCTTTAAACTGTTATATTGAATTTAATTTGTTATATTGAAATTTAGAGAAAGTAACATTAATGTATCACTATCTTTTTTTTGGCACATACAAATTTTTGACATTTATGTACAATGTATGTATGTTTGTATATGTAATGCGGTGTTGATTCTGGTGTAAAGATCTTTATGTACCCATTCTTCAAATTCAGCGTGTAATGAAGGAAAAAAAATTCAATACAATATTCATAAATAGTTATTTTAAACTTATTTCATAGTTTATTTATATAAATGTAAATAAAATATGATTTAAGATGTTTTAATTAACCAACCAAAGGTGTATCTATCAACTATACACTATCTATCTATACGATACTAGTGTACGATTCGTCCCAACCTGGTGATACTGGGTTCAAATCCCACTCGTGCGACGTTCTGGTTTTTTTAATTATTTACGTCGGCGAGCGTTATCAGCAGACAGACAGACGGATTTCGGCTATTATATATAAATTAAATACGAGGTTTTTTAGGCGAGTGTTTGATATTATGTATACGTTTACTAAATATTTTGTACGAGTTTGTTTAAATTGTTGAGTCGTTTGTTTCGCTCTGTAGTCTGTAGTGTCATTCTTCGATCCATACCCATCCCAAAAAACTGTCACATAGCTCTATATGCAGATGATACTGCTTGCTTCACAAGCAGTATCAAACCAGAGGCTATTCGCAGAAACCTTGAACTAGCCTTAAAGACACTGACGGACCACTTCACTAAGTGGAAAATTAAAATTAATCAAAACAAAACAGACGCGATACAGACGCATACATACATACCTAAACATAATTTTCTTTAGATCGCCGACTCTAAAAAGTATTTAATTATGTAAAATATATTATAAACATTTGATAAGAATTGTAAATAGGTTTTTGAGCTCTTTCTCCTATTATGCTTTAAACACTAACATTAAAATAAAATAATCCTTATAAATACTAACAAAATGAACAATGTGTAAAATAGATAATGGTCACTGGACCAGTAGCTATTAAAATAGATTTAAGATGTATTGTGAACATAGTATAAGAACAATAAAAAGCTTTTTTAAATAAAAAAATAAAAAATTCTTCGATCACGCCCAAGCCCACCTTTAACAGTTTCTTACGAAATCTTCTCATTGTTTTTATAGACATTTGATATTGTCTATTGTCGTAATAGACATTTGATACACGCATTACGCGGCATATCTATGTACATATGTATGTATGCTAGAATATCGTAAGCATGTATGGCATCGCTCGATTGTAATATTCAAATTACATGCTATTGCATCGCAGAACGAAGGTCAATGAGATACTATTGTAAGCAGAAACTGCCATTGCCGAAAATATTACACAGACGGTAAACATTACAATCCTAAATGTAAAGCCGCGTTTTTTAAAATTTACAAATTTTGTTGCATTACACGCGCTGTTCGCTAATGAGTACGCGGCTTTATGCAGTGGTGCATCGACAATAAAAATCAAACACGTTTGTATGGACATATTATGTACATATGTTAATACGGAAAATATTCCCATGCCGTTTTACAAATTAAGTCTAAGATTTGCAAATGTACTTCTTACGATCCTGCGGGTCTAATGTGATACTTGAGTGCGATATATTACTTTCCTTTCGTATAGCTGCCATTCAAACATTCATTGTCAGTTCGTAATAATACACGGTATTTTATGTTTTGACATACATAAATGTTCATAGGTAATAATATGCGTTTCGCAAAAGTCGACTCTTTAATTGCCCGTAATCGTGGATGAGAACAGTTGGGTAGATTCTTAATAAAATACTGCAACCATTTAACACGCTTTCATTTCGTTGTTTGCACTGTGGAAAAAAGGGGTAATTTGTATGTTTGCGTTGAAAATCAAGAGGGTTTCCATTGTCCACCCGGTATAATAATGCGTACAAACAAAGCAAGAGGCGGAATAGGGGGGGGGGTACTGGGGTCGGCTCAGATTTATTGGAGAAGCTTGCAGGTACGAGATTAAGCCCAGGCCAGACAATAAACCCTCACAAATTAATCTGGGCTTTGCGCCACAGAGGCACAACGGCAAACACTCGCCACTGTCAACGGAGATCACAGGTGACGGAAGTGGACCCCCCCATCTCCTCCTCAACCCCGGAAACCATTCGTCCTAGAAAATAATTAATCCAATATTCTGCGCAGCTCCAGCCTATTGCGGTCGCGGGGTTAACCGGCGCCACGGATGCATTATTCATAAACTTTAACCCTTTCACTGCGGCGCGCACCGTTCAAGAGTGCGCGCCCGCAATCAACACCGTCTCAACGTGTGCGATGCAATCAACTACACCTTGGTACCTGTATAATAGTGTACCCTATATATGCTTATTTCAAAACACGTACATACATACATACAATTGTACGTACAATTGATATAGATTTATTTTTTATTATTAATTATACTGTGTATAGTGTTGTAAGTCGAGAATATTCTCCAAAAGATTATTCTCGAGAATATTCGAGAATTTTCTTTTTTCTTGGTTATAAAACATCTCTAGATAGTTTAATAGCTTTTTAGAAGATGCTGGGATATTTTCAGAACCTAATAGGAGTAATATGACTTTCTAGAGTGTCTGAGAGCATTTTGAATGACATTTTTTCATTCTGACGATACTGAATGTGCCATTTTGTCATTTTATCATTCGCACTACTAGCATGAACGTTTTCCGCGAAATTCTCACTGGAATACAATGCTTATTAACTCTGGAAGCAATAAATTATGTATACATATTTTTATTGCTTTGGTTATGATATTCCAGTGAAATTGTTCCAACTTATGATTTAATCATTCATTTAAACTTAGCACAAAAGATCGTAAAATTTTTGTCATATTCACGCCCTATCAAATTTAGTTTTTGTCACGGATACTAAAAATATGTGTACAAGAGTAAGAGAGAACTTTTACACTTACATATACACGAAACAAAGCCGGATGAAAATATATTGAAAGATAGAATACTGGGTTTTCAAATTACATACATAATAAGAGAGAGAAATATTATTTTGAAAGACAATGACAAGGACACGATTGCAGTAAGTGACAAAAATTACTATTGAAGTCAAACAAAAATTACTACATATGTATATATTTTTCTAAGCCTATTTGTGCATTTCTGATGAAAACTAATATTATTCGTGTAATCCGTATCACCTCTCCCAAGTATTAGCCCGGATTAGAGGGAGTTTACTGTATATTTGAGCAGATACAGTAATATTTAGTATTTATTCATTTAAAATACATGGTAGCCGATGAAGGATACATTGCATTATGTACATACATACAAATTTTTCCCCTCATCTGAGTGTAATGAATGAAATAGCATTGTAGTGATAATATGTTACAAGAAATTCAGAGAAATATGAAGTATAAGAAAAAGGAATGGAAATAGGAAAATTCACGAATATCAAATTGATTTATATAGTAAAGTATGAGCAATAGTTGTAAAATTGCGTAGATTAATTCGATATTTATTTATTTTCTTATTTACAAAAACACCACCATGACATAATAACGAATATGAGTGAAGAATCGATATTAGCGATTGAAAAAATGTTTGATTATACATTTATATTCCTAGACCTATTAGTTAACTTTCCCTCTAACAAAAAAAAAACCAAATAGCAACAGTTGAAAACAATGTAGTATTTTCAAGTATATTCTGATCACTCGGATCGGGATGAAATTTTGTTGAACGTCTGAAAATAAAGTAGTATATAACGCCATTGGAAAAAAAAAAAAGCGCTTTGGTGCGCCATTTCGGCAAGGAACCCATGAGCATCGATGGTTGAGAGCAGCTGGCGTGGATATTGCACTTTAAAATCGCGTTTCCGGTACTCGACCGCACACGACACAACCAATTAAAAGCGAACCCCCACTTGTACTGAAACCAACCGGTTGCCGACCCCGGTTTGCATAAGGAAAACCGGACGCAATACCCCTACATCAATATTAGCACCATTCGCTCACATGCGCACAAATAAAGCAGTTCACAAATTAAACTTCGTTTGTCATTTTTTTATTATTTCAATTTATTTTTTCTCCACGTTTTTACTTTATCCTAATCGGATAAAGTATTGTGATCGTGCAAAAATTCGACCTCAAGATTTTGACTGATTTGGATCAAGTATCATACCCTGATCACGTTTTCATGATTTCTGGAAAATGTCTGTATGGCTGTGTACTGTGTGTGTGTGTATTGTCTGTGTGTTTTCTCCGAAACTGTCAAGTCTATCAAGCTGAAATTTCATATCTATTATTTTCACGCAAGGTGTAAGAGCCATAAGGAATTTGGCCAACATCAGTCAACCGGAAGTAAGGTTTTTTTCGTGCAGAAAATTCAAAAATCCTGTTAAAAATCATATTTCCGAAACTAACACATCGATCAAGTTGAAATTTCATATCTATAGTTTTCACGTTAGCTGTAAGAGATACTGTGATTTTAGTCAAAATCTTACGACCGGAAATGGCAGTTTACTTTTGAACGATTTGTTGTTTTTTTTTTTTTTTCGGCCTTTTAAATACATATGTAGTATCGTCACAACATTGTAATGTTGTAATCAGGAAAGAAATTGCTATTTTCGAAAAAATAAATCATTAAAATCAGTCAACCGAAAGTTATTTTTTTGTCGAAAAGTTTACCACAGAATATTTCCGAAACGGTACTGGCGATTTTGTCGAAATTTCATATGTATCTATCTATAGTTTTCACGTTAGGCGTAAAAGACATTGTGATTTTGGTCAAAATCCCTCTTGCAGAAGTGGCAGTTTACTCTTGAACGATTTGTTGTTTTTTTTATTTTTTTCGGCCTTGTAAATATGTAGTATCGTCATAATATTGTAATTTTGTACTCCTGAGAAAAATTAAATCATTAAAATCAGTCAGCCGGAAGTAGGGTTTTTTTTTGTCGAAAAGTTTACCACAGAATATTTCAGAAACTGCACCGGCGATCAAGTCGAAATTCCATGTCTATAGTTTTCACGTTAGCTGTAAGAGATGGTGTGAATTTGGTCAATATCTGACCACCGGAAGTGGCTGTTTTTCCTATTTGAATATATGCCGAAGATCGTATTTTACATACGCGCGCGCACTCAACACAGTGATTTCATGATATGTATGTATTTATGTATGTATGTTGGTGTGTATGTATGTATGTATGTATGTTGGTGTGTATGTGTGTATGTATGTTGGTGTGCATGCGTTTTATTTACTTACGTACTTAAAAAAATAATTTCGTTACTCTTTATATTCCTCAAATATAAAGAGTAACGAAATAATAAAGTCATGGGTTAGCCACACCCGAATTTTTTTTTTTTGATTTTTTATCGGCTAATGAAGTCTGGCGAAATTCAATTCGAAAATGTTTCATTTTCTTTTTTTTGTTTCGTGAACGCTTCCGATATTCGAATTGAATTTGAGTAGAGAATAATAAAACGGCCATTGTGTATGGAATTTAAGCACAAAATAACAAATTTCAACTTGTTTTCGCCTCAATTTCGAAATAATTTTCGCATTGTTCAAAATATTTCAAAAAATAAATAAATATACGTTATCCGAAAAAATGCATTATTATTAAAACACTAAAGCAACGGAACATAAACTTGAATCATGTTATTGAAAAGTGAAAAAGCCTGTTTGACTCACACTTCAGCGGTCGGAAACTGGCGGCTCCGGAGCCGCATGCGGTTCTTTGTATGAAAACCTGCGGCTATCGCTTTAGCTTGAAACACAAAACGTTGACACACCATTTACACAAAATCAAAATGAATTCTATTTACACAACTTCATGCCTATAAAAAGCTTTAAGATCGTTTTGCAGATTAAACTTTATAATACGTTTTAGTAATAAACTGTCGGACATTAAGACATATCATGAAGATAACTCATTTCTTTCAGCTATCCATTTCATAAATGGGCATCATTGAATTTCATTTTAAAAATAAAATTTGAAAATAATACATACATATGTCGCGGCTCCCAAACTTCACCAATTTGGCAAGGTTTTCCCTAATATGGCTCTTAAAGGTTTCCACTGGTAGGTACATATGTACATATATAAAAATAAATAAAACTCTGGATATAAGTAAGTATAAAAACAGTATTAATAAAAATATTTATAAATACCCCTCATGTCCATTAATGCTAGGTGGGTCGCAAAAGTTTGTGGTTCTAAAAAGTGGGTCGCGGTACTAAGACGTTAGGAATTACTGATTTAGAGCATTAGCCTTTTGAGTGAAGATCCGGGATTTCATCCCCATACGTCGAAATGATTTCCTCGAAGGTTTTTTGACCTTAATTATCATCATTGGTAAGATTCTGTTAGAATTTGCCATTTTATCTAGCTTAAATATGAATGTATGTAGTTGTGAAACGGTTCCATCAAAAATTGACACATCCTATCCATTATTTCTATGTTAATCTGTAATTGGGTCTGAGCCTGTTGGTTAACTTTCCCTCAACACCAAAAAATAAAAAGCGGTGTATATATCAAGTAAAAATATTTTATCAAGATTGCGTAACGTAGCAACCCTAATCAGCGAGAGCTGAGCGCAGCGCTATCGCCAAATTATAATATGATCGAACGAGCCGAGTTTCGATCAAAAAAACAAAGAATGGGAAAAAAAGACACCCGTCACGTATCAGCACTCTTTTTCGCCCGAAGCGATGGCGTTAAATTTTTAACCGCTCTGGCCCGAATACAAAACACAGCCGCCAGCTTTTTGTCGTATTTCACCGGAAATAAATTTCATCACGCCCGAGTCACACACCTGAGTCGTCGTATCCCCACCAAAAAGAATATCCCGGTCTTCCATCAGACCGGATTATTTATTATGAGCACGTAATTTTTTTTTCCCACAGCCCCCTCGCGGCTTCGGCGCGCTTTTATTATAAATATATACAAGGTGGCTTTTCGGGAGAGGGGGTTGGACAAGGAACAGGGGGAAGCATGTGTTGCTTTCCCGCGAAAATGTATTCAATCTAGCGCGTATATCGCCTTACACAAAACACACGAAAATACATGTTTAACGATTCAAACGTGGAACGGTTAGGGAAAGAGGGCACGTATGTCATGGGGCCGCCATATATTGGGCTACCCCTCCTATGGATTTTGATATGGATTTCCACAATTCTTATTCCTGTCAAAAGGGGATTGCGAGGGGTGCGGGGGATGATCCTATAAATAAATTCGCCGGCAGGTACGTCCGGCGCACGTGGAATACCTAACCGAAACCAATAGATCAAACGAACGTATTGAATCGGCGCCGGCGATCATTTGCACGAGAACGAAACGTATCCATAGGAAACGGAAACAAATAGCGGACTCTTGATCATACTCGGAAATATATATCGGAAAGTTAAAACTAAAAATATGATCGATCGCCGTGATTGCGGTGAGCTCCTCCGAAAAGAACCACCCGAATTGATGGCAATAGTGCACGCTCGCCATTTTTCCTGATGTGAAATATCAAGGTACCTACTTACGACATGAGGAGGATTTTTCACGAAATTCATTCATATACCGCTCGAATTAGCACGTTTAGATAAAACAAAAAAATATTGAGATAGAAAACCAATCCTTCTCATATCTCATAAACAAGAGCTAACCAACAAATGTCATTATCATATTCGGATTCAGTGGGCTCAACTTAGTAAAGACTAGTTTTCGCTTCGGTAGTTTTTTTTTTTTTTGCTCAGCGCTATCAGTAAGTACCTGGTTAAGCTGGCGGTTTCCATTTTGACTCAACTCAACCATGAATACGCTGATATAACCTAACATCGCAATTAACGAAAACACTCGTATTGCCATCGTCTTTTTTCTATTCTTTGTACATTTGACTATTCCAAAATATATACGAGCAATGCTACAAAATACATATAATAAAAAATAATAAGACTAAAAATCTGTAAAAATATTTTCGTTTATAAAATAACCTTTGCCTACTTTGATATACACGAGATTATTATTAACCTCAAACCATGTGGATTAAATTCAATTAGTTTCATTGTGTCTTAGGATTTGACGTTTTCATATGAACACACACAGTAAACCTGTCAAGTTTAATGATACATTATTGATGCCACTATTGGTATATTGATGCTGTATTGTGGGGAGCATTCACATCCGCACGAGGTGTAGCTACGCGAAATTTGCTCTTATGCGACCGCAATACCGGTAATTACCACGTATACTGAAATTTACAGCACTTTGTACTATTTTAATTTATTGACTAATTATTTCAAACGTCTCTAAGTGAATAAAAATGCGAAGATAATTCAAAAAGCTTTGTAGTATAAAAAATTGATTGTTCAAATTCCACTAGTAATCTAAAAAGTATTGCAATTTTTTTACGGAGGTATTCCGAGAACTTAGCGACGGTATTAGTCAGTTCTAGTGTGATTTATATTCTAGTACCGGTGCGGTCGTTGTATATAACCCGAGTGAAAGTTGTGTAAAGTTTCGCGTTTTAATTTTCTCTCGCATTCATCATCCACGCTGATAAAGCACTTCCGCCACAGCCATTTAAGAGCTTTTTGCATGCAAGAGTCTTAAAGTTCGGCGTCTTGCTACTTTACATATATGTATGTGCACCGACCGAGGATTTTCCGCAGAGCTTAAAAATACTGAACAACATTGCTGAACTTATATGACAGCCCCTCGATACTCACCACATCAGTGACACCGTGCCAATTCTCGTTCATCGACCTTATGAAGTGCTTATTAATATATAACTACTTCATACGGTCGATGTATTTATGTATATATTGTATGTGTGTCTGTGTATAAACTGTATGTGTGTCTGCTGTGTGTTTTCTCCGAAACTATCAAGTCTATCAATCTAAAATTTCATATCTATTATTTTCACGTAAGGTGTAAGAGATATTGTGATTTTGGTCAACATCCGCCAACCTGAAGTGGAAGTTTACTCTTGAACGAGATTTTGTTTTTTTTATTTTTTTCGGCCTTTTAAAATATTTGGTATCGTCATAATATTAAAATATTATTATTCTGAGGGAAATACCTAGTTACGAAAAAAAAAAAATCAAAATCAGTCAACCAGAAGTTGGGTTTTTTTTTTGTAGAAATGTCAAAAATCCTGTTACCACGCAATATTTCCGAAAAACTGATATTTTTAATTTCCATATAAAATTAAAGTTGATGAGGTTTCGATTAAAATTCGCCCACCAGAAGTGGTAGTTTACTCTTGCACGATTTTTTGTATTTCTATTTTTTCAGTCTTTTATATGTACATATATTTTGAATCTTCATAATATTATAAAATTAGAATTCTTATAGCAATGGTGAGTTTAAAAAACAACTCATCGAAATCGGTTCATCGTCTGTTGGTTTCATATTATAGGTATGATGCGTTCGTTCATTGCTCGCTACGTTCTAGGGCCTAGGCAATATTCTCCAGCTCAAGAGCGAAATTTGATTTTTGACTTTTCAAGTTTCAAAGATTTTTTCGTTACGCTTTGTATTCCTCAAAATATGGATAAAGTCATGGGTTGGCCACACCCGAATTTTTATAATTGCGTTACGTGTGGTATTCGGAAAATGGGAGTATTGCGGCAAAACACATATAAACATAGGTATATATTATTTCTGGTCATTTGGAAAAATACCTTAGGTAGCAAATGGTATTAGGTTTATTTCTAGGGGGTGTGTAACGCCACCGGTTAATGATGTTAGTACACAGCGCGCTCCGTCCTAAATAAACAATGGCAGGACAAAGTATAGGCACACGACTCGAGTGAAGATTTTTCAGACAAACAGTGAGGGAAGATCAGACCCAGAAGGGCTCGTAATGTACCGGCAGTCTGCGGCCTATAAAAACATTCAAATGGAATTTCCCCGGCTGTGGCCCTTTATTCCCAGGGGCGCGTTTTAATTTATTTTGGCGAGTGCGACTCACCCTGGCTCACTTGTACACATTTCCTCCTTAAAATGTACACCAAACAGTCTTATCTGGCCGTCTCTTCTCCACCTCTCCCGCTCGGTTTACATTATAAATTTACATTTACATTTAACACGGACCGTTTGTTCGCTCTTATTGCTCAAATACGATTATCGTGTTTGTCCATTTTTTTAACTCTACCTCTACCTACATATATATGTGAGCTGTGTTTCACATAACGTGCAACAAAAATAAAATATTTTAAAAAATCTGCTAATTTTCAATGCTTCTTAATTTCTCGCTTTTTTCAGCACTTCTATACGAGTCGAGTTTACAGCAATCGTGAACAGTACATCTTTGTCAATCTAGCCGTACTTATTCGAGATCTATGCATTCCATCAATTATCAGGTGAGCATAATATGTATGTAAGTATTTAGTTGCAGAGGGAACCCCCCTTGAATATTTATTGTAGTTTTGAGAAGTCGGAGGACGTGATTTGTCAAGGATGAAACGAGCACCATTTGTCCTATGAAAGGTTGCTTCTGGCGATCGCCCACTCACCTCATGCGTGACTCGCATTATATGTACATATGTACATAATGTACCTCACACAATATACCCATAAAACGTGATTCCCACACACAGTAACAGTGTAATATTATACACAACAGATCACCACTCGATGCAATCACCGCTGGGAAATCTGCGTCCGATGTACATATGTATGTATGTATGTATATAGAACCTTTTCGAAAGGAAACTGAAGGAAAGCGAGTGTGCCCTGGCTAAGTTATCGCATATGAATGTTCTGTAATGATTAAAAATTTAATTAAGTGAAAACAATTAAATTTCTTGACAAACTTTGTATTTTAAGTTTTAAAATAACTTGATATACTCAATAGGTGGTCATTTTTAGTTCGTTTTATTATCAATTGTAGGTTTTGATGTGTTATGTGGTGTATTAATCGTTCGTACCGAGGAATGTCTCTCAATTATTGTATGTGCAATATTTTATATTGACATCATTTCGATACTCATAACAATTCAGTGTCATTAATATAAGAAAATAATAAATATTAATAATTAAACTTAAAACTTTACTCATCTCCTATATATTGTACATGAAAATTGCTGCAGACTGCCAAATTAAATCGTGTTGAAATTAAATTATACTTTTAGTTGTCATGATTCTGACCCCAAACGCCTGACGCCACAACCACCTCTAAACGCGACTTCAAATCATCTACAGCTCAAATTTGTACGTTAAGACTAAAATAAAAATATTGACATAGAGAACAAATCCTAATAAAAGCATTAAAATAAAAAAAAACCAGAAAATGTATTGCATAATAACAACAGGAAAAAAATAATATTTTTTTACTTTTAAAATTTGCTAGACGATTACTTAAATTAGGTATTTAAAAGCTTTCAAATATCACAATTAATATCAAAAATATCTGACTATTGTTTTTAATACGCATTTTGAACACAAACGTACTACATTTTGAGTTACAGACCTCAAAAGTCAAAAAAATGTAAAAATTGTCCATTTTTTTAAACGCACGCAAATCTCATAAACAAGAGCTAACCAACAAATTTCATTATCATATTCGGATTTAGTGGGTAATAATTTTTGGATCTCCGCTTGGGTAACTCAAAAACGTGATTTTTTGTTGCACGGTGTATTTACATAGAGTTTGTGGTGTTTTCAAATTTGACTAAAATTAAACAATACGTTTGTTTTTACTTTAGCTTAGGCTAAAGTAAAAACAATTCGGATAAAGTATTGTGATCGTGCTAAAATTCGACATTGAGATTTTGACTGATTTCTAGTAGGTCATCATCCCCTGATCACGTTTTCATGATATCTGGAAAATGTCTGTATGTCTGTATCTCTGTAAGTGTGTATACCTGTGTGTAAAATCGCTAATAACTCAAAAAACGTTTACCCGATTACACTGAAACTTCATATTTATATGTTTTTTGCCAGCCATTATAATTCATTAGGCTTTCAAAATTTTCCGTCAACCGGAAGTGGTACTTCCCTTGGAAAACCACCTAATTTTTGTGTAATCTTTGGATGGTTTTTCCAGCAAAACTATCATACACATTAAGCTGAAATTTTGCATATGCAGCAGGTGTTATTTAATAAAATTAATCATTAAAATCAGTCAACCGGAACTAGGGTTTTTTTCTTGTACAAAAGTCAAAAAAACCGAAACAACTACTCCACCGACCGGAAGTGGTAGTTTTTCCTATTTGAATATATGCCGAAGATCGTATTTTACATACGTGCGCACATTCGACGCAGTGATTTCATGATATGTATGTATGTTGGTTGGTGTGGTGGTGTGCATGCGTTTTATTTACTAACGGTTTAAAAAAATAATTTCGTTACTCTTTGTATTCCTCAAATATGTATATGGATAAAGTCACACCCAAATTTTTTATATACCTATGTACATAAATACATACTTTTACTAAATCAATTCTAGATTTTCAAAAATAAAATAATGGATTTAAACGAAGCGAAATAATGAACCATTAATAAAAAGTTAAATCACGTTTTCATACAAAATAAACAGAGAGGCTTAAATTGCTCTTCTGAAAACATTAAAGTACATAGTATTTAAGGACAATTTTTTAACATAATTTTGAGTGGGCACTCACTCGTTTCTGATTTTCAGTCATTATTTGTGCGTGTGCAAACTACCCTAAGCTTTTTCTTGTTGTTCGATTGAGGTCACTCGGCGGCTTGCGTACGATACGCCGAACCAAATCATATATAGAATGGCTTCGTCTTTAAAAATTCATTCGCTCAGATTCGCCGGCGCTATCAGTGCTACGTGACCCGCCTCGAAAGTGTCGACGCGGTCGAGCGGCGGAAAAACGCCGGAAAAACCACGGGAAAACCGGGTGACCTCTGACGGATAAAGAGAGGCTGTGGTGTGAAGAGAACAGGGAGGGTTGTGCGCCACTGGCGATTGTTATGCGGGGCGATACCTTTGGGCCAAACGCGCCGCCCCCGGCGAACGGCCTCACGCACTCGCACCCGCACCGCACCGCTCTGCTCACTTTGTTAGACCGGACTGGAATTAATCTACGCGGTAATTGGTTCCCTGTTGGGTGGTTTCCGTCTTTTGTCGCCCGGTAAACGTGGGATTCACTTCAAAGATTTTTTACTTTATTTTTTAATTTAAGTCTTCTTACATAGGTACATATAATTGAATACAGTTGAAATTTTATTAAAAAATCTTAAGTAATACTACATATGTCATCATCATCATCGTTTTCAGTCGTTCATCTCCAATCCTCTTCCATTCCCGTCTGTCTTGAGCAATCTGCATCCACTTGACGCCACACATTCTTCTCAATTCATCAGCCCATCGTCCACTCGGTCCATCTTGCTTTCTTTCACATCCTCTCGGATACCGTTCAAATATTTCTCGCGTCCATCTGCCATCCATTCTTCTCGCTATGTGTCCAGCCCATTGCCACTTCAACTTTTTCACACGTTCTGCTATATCTGCCACTTTGGTCATACTTCTTACCCATGTATTCCTCTTACGATCTCTTCTTATTATACCAAGCATACATCTTTCCATGCTTCTCTATATGCACTGGATCTTACGCAGCATTCTTGAATTTAGCATCCAAGATTCACATTCATACGTCATAACTGGCAGTACGCATTGGTCGTATGCTGTTTTTTTTAAGCATAGCGGAATGTTGGATGAAAAAACTATATACTACATACATACATACATCATAGTAAAATAATATATGTAGGTATATATCACCTAGGTCTGTCTGACTGTGGCCGTGGGTCTCTTTCAACTTTCAACTCAAAACTGGATATTCATTCTGTTGATACATTTTCAAAAGTTGTAATATCGCCATTTCCAGTCCATTGCCACTTCAATTTTTTCACACGTTCCGAAATATTTGCCACTTTGGTCATGCTACATATGTACATACATATGTATGTATATATCATTTTCAGCCGTTCACCAACCACTGCTGGATGAAGACCTCTCCAATCCTCTTCCATTCCTGTCTGTCTCGAGCAATCTGCATCCACTTGACTCCACACAGTATTCACAATTCATCAACCCATCGTCCACTCGGTCTACCTTGCCTTCTTTCCCATCCTCTCGGATACTATTCCAGTATTTCTCGCGTCGTTTCGCAATATCTGCCACTTTGATAGTGCTTCTTACCCATGTATTCCTCTTACGATCTCTTCTCGTTATACCGAGCATGCTTCTCTGTGTGCACTACTGGATCTTGCGTAACACTCTTGAATTTAGCATCCACGTTTCACATCCACACGTCATAACTGGCAGTAGGCATTGGTCGTATGCCTTATTTTTAAGCATAGCGAAATGTTGGATTTAAAAAAAATGTTCATTCTTTCAAAAGCACTCCATCCTTTCATTCTTCGTTTGTTTTATTTCTGCTTTACAACCAGTCATATTCACCAATTGTCCTCGGTATAAAAAACTATCAACTATCTCTACAATATGATTATCTACATTGACTACGTTTTGCAATACTATGTATAGTACTGTACGGATTAGCATAAGTGTCTGCTTGCATGTCCGCCTGGGTCGTTGCCGTCACGCCAGCATCGCCAAAATAACAAACAAATTTTTAGCGGTGTGTTACCAACAAGCTGTTTCAAGTCAAAAACACAATTTTATAGAACCCAACACTATATAATTGTTTCACGTACTGTCATACGGGCTATGGGCTATACTGTTATTTTACCAACTAGCACGCGCGGGTGGGGGTTGAGGGACGAGGCTAGAATCCACCATAATATGACGGGCAAATCGGTTAGTATTTATCATTTATACTTCACAATTTTTTTCAAAATACATACAATACATACATTCAAAATACATTTTTTTCAAAATCACAAAATACATACATATGTATGTATAAACAATTTACACGTCTTTTCGTCTCATTTTTTTCAAGTTGACGAGTTGCATTCGACGTAAATTGCAAGAGCCCCAATTTGGCCATATCTGTTGCACAATATATTAGCAAAAGTGGATTTTATATGAATAATTTAATTTTACACTATCCATATGCTAGTGATTCAACTTTGATATACATACATACATACATATGTATGTATTTTTAAATCGCGGGCTGAGAATCGCTGCTGAAGAATTGAAAACCAGAGAGTTTTAATAAAATTACTCCTGAAAGTATTTCAACATAAACACGTTCAGTAGTGAACGGAACCAGATAAGCACTTTGACAACCAAGGGGGTTGTTAAAATAAAACTTTTTATAGAATAAAGTTCACGCAAACGATTAACCAGATAGCGCCTCGACTCAGCAGCGGCTAATTTGTATTCCTAGCAAATTTTTGCTGGTGATTATCACACTTATTTCACAACTTATCTCGAAGTCGCCCCTTGAATTAATTGTTGAAGTATACACAGATATATGTACAAATATACGCGATGTACTATATATTTGAGATCAAAAAAAATGTACTTAAAATATTCAATTTAAAACAAAATTAACGTAGTCTCTTTAGTTCAAGCCTCGCACGACAATGTAGTGAGCGTTGAAGAGCGCTTCATTGTTTTTGAATAACTTTATTGAATTACGAGCACAAAATGGTTTCGTAATTGAAAAAGCCTTAATAAATCAAATTGACAATGGTGTTATTAATTAAAATATGAAAACTGTTCAAAACGGCAAATGACACTATTTGAATCTCGCAAAACGAACTGCTATTTTCGTAGACGTATGCCTGTAACGATCGTTCGCTTTCATTTTGGACGGTCGGAGTGTAAACGTGGCGAATAAACACGCATAAATCAATATTTCCAAATAAAGGCTTATCGGTGGGACGACTTTCCACATCTATGTAGACGAGATTGTTCGCGAGCGATGTCAAATTTTCCCGCCTTTTGCGATTTAGAATTACATACATATGTATGTATGTCTGTGCGAGGACGACATCGCACAATGCGGTGATAGACACTCGTCGATTTCTCTTATCACGGAAATGCCGAAACTGAAAATCTCGCGATTTGGACAGGTCTGAAAAAAGGCATATTGAATCAAACGACGCCTCTGATGAATACAAAGCATATATAATAGAACGAATTCAACGCACATGTCAGAGAATTTAAATCTTGATCGTATTCCGAAATGGAATATATTAATCGAATCTTTTGAGTTGTTACTTATTGAAAATAGTAAACTAAGGCATTTTCAAATTATTATTTATATATATGTATACTACCTAATGGTCAACCTCTTCGAGAATAAGAAACAGATACATGTTAATTCATCCTCACATGTAAATTTCTCCGTGACTTCGCCCCATATTTTATAACTCCCTTAGTTTATAAACAACGAAATATTACAATAATATATTATTCTGATGAGTGAACTCATTATTTGTTATGACATTAGTAGCCTATTCAAAAATGTTTATTTTAAAATATTTGTACGACTTTCGTACGAGTTTATTTACAGAAAAGGGAATAGCCTATTAGGAATAAAGATGTGATAGTTAAAATTGGAGACAAATCCCTTGCCCTTTTT
Source organism: Parapsyche elsis (assembly GCA_022651745.1). Taxonomy (NCBI): domain Eukaryota; kingdom Metazoa; phylum Arthropoda; class Insecta; order Trichoptera; family Hydropsychidae; genus Parapsyche; species Parapsyche elsis. Next base: position 3,862,766 of record JAGVSN010000005.1, on the reverse strand, counting down.
TCGGGTCGTGTACCGATTGCGAGGGCCCGACAGGGGAAAGGTGCAGAATTTACCCAAGCGGGGCATACCCTGCGTCAAATGTCTCTATTTCCCTTTCGGAAAGGGATGCAAAAGAAAGATTTAAGTAGCTGCTCGGATCCCCAAGGTAATCTTGTATTCCTTTCAAAAGGACCTCCTTATCATTTTCGAGCACGCAGCCACGGCGGAGCGTTCGAAGCAAACGTTATCGCTTAATTGAAAAAAAAAAAAAAGGAAATGAAAAACGTATATATGTATTTGTTAGGGCGGTCGTGATGCTCCGCTTTCTCTAAATTCGATACAATTGCATTACAGTCCACAAAGGAGCGTAAAAGCCTTCTTTCGTCGTTCGTACGCTGTGAAGCTCGCGTACGTCATTAAATGTCCTCGAGAGTTGTCTTCGGGGACGTCAAAGTCGTTGACGTCAACGTACTACAGTACGAAAACTACCCTTAAACGAATCAAGACCAATTCCAACAAATGTAAATTACGTACCAACTTCAATAAGTCGATATAGCAAATACACATTTTTATTTCGACAAGTACTACAATTAAATTTGAATGAATATACAACGTAGTATGCGTATGTACATAAATATAGATAAGTCACTACTGACAAACTTATGTACAAAAGTCAGCTACTTCACGCATCAATATTTAAAAAAATACGCAAGTAAATAAAACGCATGCACAGCACCACACCAACCAACATACATACACACATACATATCATGAAATCACTGTGTTGAGTGCGCGCGCGTGTGTAAAATACGATCTTCGGCATATATTAAAATTAGAAAAACTGCCACTTCCAGTCATCAGATGTTGACCAAAATCACAGTATCTTTTACAGCTAACGTAAAAACTATAGATATGAAATTTCGACCAAATTCCCGGAGCCGTTTCGGAAATATTCTGTCGTAAACTTTTCGACGAAAAAAAAAAACCTCCTTCCGGTTGACTAATTTTAATGATTTTTTTTTTTTAAATATCATTTTCTCTCAAAATTACAACATTACAATATTGTGACGATACTACATATTTAAAAGGTCGAAAAAAATAAAAAACAAAAAAATGTTCAAGAGTAAACTGCCATTTTCGCTCGTCAGAAGTTGACTAAAATCACAGTATCTCTTACGGCTAACGTGAAAACTATAGATATGAAATTTCGACAAAATTCTCGGAGCCGTTTCGGAAATATTCTGTGGTAAAAGAATTTTAGAATTTTCTACAAGAAAAAAAACCTACTTCCGGTTCACTGATGTTGACTAAATTCCTTATGGCTTTTACACCTTATGTGAAAATAATAGATATGAAATTTCAGCTTGATAGACTTGATAGTTTCGGAGAAAACACACATACAGACACACACACACATAAGTACACAGACATACAGACATACAGACATTTTTTAGAAATCATGAAAATATGATCAGGGGATGATACCTGATACAAATCAGTCAAAATCTCGAGGTCTAATTTTCGCACGATCACAATACTTTATCCGATTAGGATAAAGTAATAAAAAGTCGACACGATATATTATGTGATTGTTATTGAGAAATTAATTTACGGTTATTAAATTGGCTATATTTTTACTTTATCCATATTTTTTTAAGCTATTCCTTGGAATAATTTAATTAAAATTAAAAAGGCTTTGAGAAAGCAAGCCCTTATATCTAATCAAAGAACTCGAGATCAATTAAATTTATTCACTTTAAATATTAAGCGATTAATTATTGAACATTTAAAGCAAACAAATTAATTTTCACAGTAATTACTATATAGGTATTTAAAAATAATACAATTCAACTATTATCGCAAGCACATTGCTGAAATCAAACAGCTCGACGAATGCGATTCAAACAAAGGAATTTGCGTTTCATTAAATTTAAATGGACCCGTTGACCTGCCCCCACCATCACCCCCTCCTCGCGATGAGTAAGTGTGTGTACCACTAAATAAGTAATTATTATCGCTTTGTATGTATACTCATCAATAAATACACTCGTGTTATAGTAGAGTAGAGGTCGTTACGTGAGTAGGCCTCGCGATTATTGTTTGGACCCTTCGTTTCGCGCGAATATCTCATCCACAAAGGGTCCGTTCATTATCGAGGCACAAGGCATTGTTCGTGAATGGGGACCGAGTGAGTCTTTCGCATTTGGGGCCCGCTGTCCCGCGGGAATCCGTTTGATTAGCAATGCCGATGAGAATTTTAATACAAAGCATGCTCGCAATAACAATATGGCGGCAGGGCCTTTATGGCGACAATTCATACCGAAAGGCGTCATATTCCGGTTTATGTAGGGGGAAGGGGAGGTTGGAAAAGCAGGGTGGTTTGAGTGGGGTGTGGAACTCTCAGACCCTCAAGAAGCCGAACGAACAACGCGTAAACCTTTTCGCCGCACAAGGAAATTATATGTGCGCATAAATTCCCAAGGAATAAAACTCAGGCTTTGCCTATGAGACTGGCCTACAAACTCAGCATTGTGAATTTCAAATGTACACACAGACATACTAAGCGCTACTTTGAACTAATACCGAGAAAAGGAGACGTGTTTAAGGATACGTTCATAATTTTAAAAAATATATACATACATATGTATGTACATATATACATTTACATTATACATATATGTACAGATATAAAGAATATAAAATGAATATAATAAAAAATACATATAAGAGAAGAAAATTATGGCTGGAATATTATATACATATGTATAGTCAAATTCGACATATGTACATATTAATAATATAAGAAAGAGAAGAAAATTTTGGGTGTAGATGGAATTACGGAAAGATTTTCATATACAGAGATAATATTATTATTAATGTATACATATTATTAAAAGCCTTACATGTTCTATAAATGGATGATTTGTGGGAGAATTTGAGGTTAAAAATTTTATGTGGACAGAATAAGATTGCGGAATTATCTGGAAGGAAAATTAAAGGAAATAAGAGCTGTCAACCAAATTATTTAGTTTATACAGCGAGTAAAGGTAATTTATCGTTCTTCCAGTTTTTTGTGGGATACGATTGGATATTTATTTAATATGATCAATTTTTCCTCCCGTTTTGTATAAACGTATTGTGTATTGGTTTTAATGAAAATGTTGTGTTTTCATTTTTCAACATGAATAAGCCAATACCTATTCAGACTTCATTCAATACCCTTGAATAAATTGCGAATGCATTGCAACAACATTCTATTCAACCTCATATGAGGCATTGACAACGAAAAAGGCACCCCCACTGCGACATTTGTTTTGAAACTGAGTATTCACGAAACTACATACATACATTGTACATACGTATGTACATATGTATGTAATACATAGTGGTGATCAAAAAAAAACAAAATACAATACTGATGTTTAATTTTATGGTGATTTTTGCCGAATGGATTACACTGTGCAACAAATAGAACCACCTAAAAACTAGATAGAGAACCAATCTTTATAAATGCGTTAAAATAAAAAAAACTGGCCAACCTAACGCATAACACCGGGAAAAAATACGGAAGAAAAAAAATATTTTTAACGTTTAAAATGTGGTAAACGATTACGTATAAGCATTTTAAAGCTTTCAAATATTAAAAGTAATCGCAAAAACATCGGACTATTGCATCCAACAATCATTTTGAACGCGGAAGCAGTAAATTTTGTGTTAACGACCGCAAAGGTCAAAAAAATGTAAAAATTGTCCATTTTTTCAAACGCTCATATCTCATAAACGAGAGCTAACCAAGAAATTTCATTATCATATTCAGATTTAGTGGGTCACAATTAGTGATAATTTTTGAGTCTCCACTCCGGTAACTCAAAAACGTGATTTTTTTGTTGCAGTGTTATCAATCATGTTCCTACTAATATCAAAATTAGCGTTTGAAAAAAAATAACGTTATACTTACACGACAATTACTTTGTGTATTTATGTACAAGTTGTCTTAAATTATAATAAAAAATCGACATGGGAATTTTATTACAGTAGTGTACAACTACTTGAAAGTAAAACAAAAAAATGTATTTTTTATCTCCTTCGTGATTTATGAAACAAAATTTTCTAAATAAATAATATATGTATATAATACACTTTTAAACTTGCTGTTTATTTCCAGTCAGCCCGTTTAAATTAATCACCTGTATAAATTGCCCCGAAGTCGATGTGAAAATTGGAAGTGTTGGCGTAACTGACGGCTAGTTTCAGCCGACCGTTTATGCGCAACAATAATTTGAGCCTTCATTTTGCGGAAGGGAGATGAGTACGAAGGGTCGTACTGGTAGTGAGGATAACATAATTTAACGTGGGTTCCGAAAGTACGGGGAGTCCCCTGACCATTCGACCGCAGGGTGCTACGCGAAGCAAAGCTTCGAAGCTCGCGCGCCCAAAAAGCAAATATATGGTCCAGCGCCGTGACCCCTATAAACATCACGGCAGAGCCGGCAGAAGTCATTATTTAAATACGGGCCAAACGTCGTTACAAATTTAATGTCCGAATTTGGTATTCCCTTTGTGAAGGGTGAAATGAAACGGTACGGACGCGCCCACCACACACTACTGACTCACACACGAGTGTGTATCAAATAGTAAATACGCAAAGCTCAAACACGAACGATATTACAACTTTTGAAAATGTATCAACAGAATGAATATCCAGTTTTGAGTTGAAAGTTGAAAGAGACCCACGGCCACAGTCGGACAGACCTAGGTGATATATACCTATATTATTTTACTATGTATGTATGTATGTATGTAGTATATAGTTTTTTCATCCAACATTCCGCTATGCTTAAAAAAGAAAGTATACGACCAATGCGTACTGCCAGTTATGACGTACATATGGATGTGAAACTTGGATGCTAAATTCAAGAATGCTGCGTAAGATCCAGTGCACACAGATAAGCATGGAAAGATGTATGCTTGGTATAACAAGAAGAGATCGTAAAAGGAATACATGGGTAAGAAGTATGACCAAAGTGGCAGATATAGCAGAACGTGTGAAAAAGTTGAAGTGGCAATGGGCTGAACACATAGCGAGAAGAATGGATGGAGCAGATGGACGCGAGAAATACTGGAATGGTATCTGAGAAGATGTGAAAGAAAGCAAGCTAGACCGAGTGGAAGATGGGCTGATGAATTGAGAAGAATGTGTGGAGTCAAGTGGATGCAGATTGCTCAAGAAAGACAGGAATGGAAGAGGATTGGAGAGGCCTTCATCCAGCAGTGGATAGTGAACGGCTGAAAATGATGAATGATGATGATATGTAGCATGACCAAAGTGGCAGATATAGCGGAACGTGTGAAAAAATTGAAGTGGCAATGGACTGGACACATAGCGAGAAGAATGGATGGCAGATGGATGGATATTAAGATCTCTAAAAAGTAAAAATAGCTGAAGAGGTTGCACATCATATTCTTGACATTTTTTTTTTTGTTATTTGGTGCATCAACAGTTTTACAATCTGACAATGGTCGTGAATTTTATTTAATACTAGCTGACCCGGCATGCGTTGCAATGCCCGATCCCGTTCCCGTTCCCGTTCCTAGTACGTTTTCGGACGCTTGAGCAGGCCCGTTCCCGATCCCGTTCCCGTTCCTGATCCCGGTCCCGATCCCATTCCCGTTCCCGTTCCTAGTACGTTATCTGATGCGTGAGCAGGCCCATTCCCATTCCCGTTCCCGTTTTTTTCCGATTTTTTTTCACAGGAACCATCCCCGGCATGATCAAAATAAGTCCTGAAAGTTTCATCGCGATCGGTTGAGTGGTTTAGGAGCCTATAAGAGACAAACAAACAGACAGACAGACAGACAAACAGACAGACATTGATTTTTATATATATAGATAAAGATTCACTAAATAAACTTCTACGTGAAAAATTTCATGCATATTTATTTCTTTGTTTAATCTTACGAACAAGACCCCGGGCGAGATTGATCGCTGATAACCTCTGCTATAAATAATTGAATCACATATATTTTTGTCAAAAGTAAGTACATATTCCATAACATTAATGGCGTTTTACTAGCGCTTGTCTGTAAGCGTATATACTTACTAGTTAATTCATACATGGTCTAGTAAATGTAGAATGTAATGTTGTACGCTTTAACTGGAACTTTTGGTTAATATATACATTAACTAGCGAGTGTATACATTGACGAGAATTAACTAGCTCTAACATATGTATGTACAAAAGTGAATCGCTGCAGCGGTTAAGCGGAGCGAAAATGAGTGAGCGGTGCCAGCTGTCGGTGTGAACGAGATAATTATGCCATAATCTGACTGCTGTGGCATTGCCATCTTGATCAGCAGCACACCATACATACTACAACACATCAAAATATGACAAACTGATGGACTATCAAATTGGTTTCGAGAAGCTCACGTACAAACTATGATGGGTTAGGTCGGCTAGTATTTTAATAAACTCAAAACATGTATGTAGGTACCTATTTACATATACATATGTATGTACATATGTACATATATATGTATATATATATATAGAAATATAATTTTACATTACACTAGTCACTGTCCATTGACAGTGTCATCGGGTTGTAATCATTTAAGCCAGCCAGGCAAACTATATATGTATATTTATTTATAGAAAAAATTTACATATCTTTTCACAAATGTATCGATTTCATACGCACGCCTTCAATTCCAAACCGTAATCCCGATACTTTTATGATATTTACAAATTTCCCTTTGTGAATGTGAAACTTTTTATAATAATCTATTTACGTGTGCGTGTTCGGGTGTGTATTTTTGTCTGCGCTTAAAATATTACCGATAAAACGAGAATGGTATAAAATCCCAAAGGAAAAAATACTTCGTTGGAAAAATTCAGCGCCATAGTAGGTGGCCGTAGGTCTCTCGACGTTTAAAAGCTTAATTAAAATACCAAACGTAGATTTAATCATCGGGGTCTCCGCAATGAAGAGTATCACAACTATATTAATTACGCAGTCCCAAATTCCTGCCATAAATCTCTTTTAGGAAGAGAAGGGAGGGGGGCAAATAAAATTCTCCCATTCTGCTTCAGCTAATTTTCAATATGTTGAAGCTCAAATCTAATAAACTTTTTTCAAAAACGTTCTGAAAGATCGCGCCCTCGGCGCTCAAGTACTCAACGATACACTTTTACAGCCGTATAAAATACGCAATAAACCAGCGCTTCTCATTTTATATGAATTGAGCTCGCGTACATAATTTTCGGGAATCCGTCGTAAAGCATACTCAGGTGAGAATTTTCCTTTGCCATAACCGACCTGCACGATAATTGCGTATCAATTTTCTTATTTAATTTTCCGTGTAATGTATCGCTAAATTTTAATGTATTTTCAAGCATTTCTGCGAGCTTCTAATTGATTTAATATATGTACATTTGTATACCCGACTGAACGTGTGGGGCACGGCTTCGAGCATATTCTATCACTCGTGTATGAATTTAATACGGAGAATAATTGAATTTGGCATGATCGAGAAACAGTTCAATACAAACGATAACAATTACGATGAAAGTAAATATAATGGGGACGTTTGACAGTGTCTGTTTGGTGTGGTAATTGGCCGTGCGTAACTGCGTAACATGACGCGGTCGTAAGCTGTTGACACGTTAAGTTACTGCGCACGCGTGTCCAGCAATCAACTGTTTTAATTAGTGGTTTTTGTAGGCAATTGCTTGCACGTGTACCACACCAAACACTCGCCCTTAATCCTGTACACGTATCCCATCAAAACCACCCCCACTCTTGTCCCGCTACAAAAGATAACAATAGCAAGCAGTAAAATCCAACAAATTCACCGTTCATTGTTTCTGTGGATGACTTCGTATATAATAAAATCCAATTACTTCATAGACTACACCTCGTCTTTGATGAAAAAAATCAATTTTCTCACGGGCGCAATACGTAACATGCCGACCGAAAAGGCTTAGAAGGGGAAGATGGTTTACAGAGGCCTGGGAGCGGTATCCGACGTGGCTTTAGAGACCTCAAAAACGACTTGCGGCTTAGTGGGTAGCTGAAATTTATACGAGCTATGGGGTCAGTTTAGCGGGTACCTTAGATAATACCATCGGATGCGAGAGTGCTAAAGAGAGTGCACGTATATATATATATATGAACATACATATATGTATGTATGTACGTTTACGTGTGTATTCGCTTGAAGCATGTTGCAGTAATTTCGTGATCGAGGTTGAGGTAACATTGCTTCGGGTACGGGGTACGGAAGGGACTATGACCGCACCTGCCTGCCAAAGAATGTTTCCTCGGTAAACAATTTACATTTTATCTTGAAACAGTTGCGCTTTCAGGTATTCCTATTTAAATGTGGTAAATCCTAATAATACGGAGGAAAATAATCAACATAGCAGTCATTTTTGAGTTCCAACAGACGTTCCAAGATGCGACTGAATTAAATGAACGGCATTTTCCAAATAAGCGAGCGTGCAAAATCACGCGCGGGGATAATTAAAAGTTGAAAGTCTCGGCGAGTCAAAAGTTTTATGACTTTTATTGGAAAAATAAAAATCGCCTATTGTAATATACGTCGCCAGTGCGCCGAGGATTTGCTGCGACTCCGACGTAGAAAACCGTTTTCCCGATAGTTTTCCGCTGAAAAAATAACGTCTACCACTCGAACACTGAAATATAAAGTCGATGCTGGGTCGTAACTATTGCTTTTTTTTTTTTTTCGGCTTACAAAAACCGTGGCGGATAAAGCGCGTCGCTTTAAACAGTCGAAAGATTTAGTGGATGATTCGAATGTCTGCATGCTCGATTCGACTCTTAAATTCAGCTAGGTGGATGATTTTTCATTGGTACCCTTGCCGGGTTGTTGGGCACTATTATGGGGAGCACCATCTGGTTGTTGTTGCGGGACAAACGAGTCCATCAATCTAGGAGCGCCGAGCCGTAAGATTGCGCATTTGCCTTCTGTCAGTACGCCCAAATTCGGCTCTCGACTTTTGTTGTATATTTTGTTCGATCGAAAAAGTTGCCGATGAAGCTTCCGGAAAAGATGGAATTTTTTGCTTTTATGTTTGACTTTCGAAAGAGCCGTTATCTCCACGCGCCCGCGATAAGGGAAGCGAATACGGTAGGTGAAGTGCGAATAGAACTCGAGATGCATAATGAGTCATACAATTTATTCAGGATGGAAGAAACGGACGATCATGTGAACTATTTTTACATTCTAAAGATAAACTGTACTTTTCAATTCATTTAGCGTATAATCCATTTCATAGTTTTATTAAAGGCGCCCGCACACCGCTACGAAATCGTGTATGAAAATTACAGGCCTGCGCAAGCGCAGGTTTCTGTCACTCTCAAACTACCATCTGTCACCTCGCTTTCGGAACGTTTGTATTTCACTCACGATTCTCAAGTCAGAGTTATTTACATACAACTCTTCCACAAACGTCATCGAAATCGAGCAAATCGGCGAAAGTCAACTCTTCCACAAACGTCATCGAAATCGAGCGAAACGGCGAAAGTCCTGAAACTCCCAAAATCGGCGAAAATCCTTCGTGGTGTAGACGAGTATTCAGCTAAGCGAAACAGTACGCGCAATAGCTCTCTATAGCCGTCGACGTCCCCAACAACACAAACAAATGAACAAAATATCGCGTCGCAACACAACATAACACAAGTGCATGAGCCGTCAACCCAATCAAAACATGGTGGGTGCTCTTTTGCGTAGATTGCTGCCGCTACTCCTGCGCCTAGAAAGCGTCCATTTATACGTGGATCTGGTGACTGTGACAGTGTTTTGCAAGTTGCCCCTATAAAGAATACATATACATATACATATACTATAAGCAGTTTGTTGCATGATTAAATAAATAAATAAATACTAGCGAAAACGCTAGTAGAGAGAGCAATCGTGCATTAATGCCACACACCCGCATCTAACATTATTTATTGCTAATTTGTTTCAATTCTAGTAATAATCAATTGTTTTTGCACTACTTTACGTAATATATCTATTACAACAGCTAACAAATATATAATGGACGTACATAATTGCCCCCGCCACCCCCTACGCCCGTTTCAAGACAAACTAAAGTTCACCACGTGGTTATGCCCGAATATTTAGCGGTTAAAGCCAACTTTGCTGTCGTTTGAGTTGTCGCGCGTTCTGTTTGGTTTGACTGAATAAATCGCGGCTATGCGATACAACTCCCTACCATACCACCCTTGAGATTTCCCTATCTATTTTCCTACCTGTTCGCAGCGGTGTGCGGGCGCCTTAACTTGAAATTGAAATCTCCCGAGTCAATTTTATTAAATATATTATTCAGTTATTCAATAGTAGTCACATTTATGTAGATATATGTATATGTAGAAAGGGTATTGTTTTAAAGAGCTCTCGTGTTAGGACAGGCTAAGTGCTAATATTATATAATTTTCATTATTGAATTGTCGAGTGAATGTTTTTAAGCGATCTTTGCAGTAAGTCTCTCAATTTGATCAAGCGTTCTGCTTCGAATAATCTGTGTAGTTAATTCCGAGAAAGTCGAATGTTGAAGTAGGCGACGCGACGCAGACGCGTAACAAGTAGCGATTTACGATCGACTCGAGTACAATTCGGGCAATAAAACTCTTGAACCGAATTAAGTTTTTCGCCGGGAAATTTTAATCAAATCCGCGAGGACGTCTTTTTCTTCGAGCCGACCAACGACGACGCGACGTCTTTGTCTTGCCGAATCCACGTTTATCCGTACAACTTATCTCGTCGCAGGATGACTTGTAGGTTTTTTTTTTTCTTTTTCGCCTGGCCATTTTTTGACGACGGGATGCTGCGAAAAGACGCAAAAGGATTTCACGGTGACCGTTGGGGATTTTCCGTTAAAAGACTTCCGTGGAAAATTCTCATACACGCTTTATATGTGTATTTGAATAAAAATCGACTTCACATCCACAAAATTTTACCTTACAAAACACATGACCATTCAATTCTAAATACGTTCTCGTCATGCTTTTGATATTCGAATTGGTAATATAGGTATATTAAATGTTTTGCGATTTTGACTGGTGAATTTTATTTTCCGAAAGATTTCTATAATCTCCATCGTACAAAACGAGGCTTTCGGAGAACGTAAGCACTTTCAGTATTTCAAATATTCTATGGAAAATTTTATCTGTATTTATCAGAATTGAATATTAGGTTTATCATAAATTTAAATGGGAATATTTTTTGACTATAAATAAATATTTACAATTCACATTATCGAATTTGAAAATAAATGAAATAACCCACATCATAAAGTGATCATAATAAAAACAAGTAACACTACACCAACCAACATACATTCACACATACATATCATGAAATCACTGTGTTGAGTGCGCGCGCGTATGTAAAATACGATCTTCGGCATATATTCAAATTAGAAAAACTGCCACTTTCGCTCATCAGAAGTTGACTAAAATCACAGTATCTCTTAAGGCTAACGTGAAAACTATAGATATGAAATTTCGACAAAATTTCCGGAGCCGTTTCGGAAATATTCTGTCGTAAACTTTTCGACGAAAAAAAAAAACCTACTTCCGGTTGACTAATTTTATGATTTATTTTTTTTTAAATATCATTTTCTCTCAAAATTACAACATTACAATATTGTGACGATACTACATATTTAAAAGGTCGAAAAAAATAAAAAACAAAAAATCGTTCAAGAGTAAACTGCCATTTTCGCTAGTCAGAAGTTGACTAAAATTACAGTATCTCTAACGGCTAACGTGAAAACTATAGATATGAAATTTCGACAAAATTCCCGCAGCCGTTTCGGAAATATTCTGTGGTAAAAGAATTTTAGAATTTTCTACAAGAAAAAAACCCTACTTCCGGTTGACTGATGTTAACCAAATTCCTTATGGCTCTTACACCTTACGTGAAAATAATAGATATGAAATTTATAGCCTTGATAGTTTCGGAGAAAACACACATACAGACACACACACGCATAAGTACAAGACACACAGGCAAACAGACATTTTTTAGAAATCATCAAAACGTGATCAGGGGATGATACTCGATACAAATCAGTCACAATCTCGAGGTCGAATTTTCGCACGATCACAATACTTTATCCGATTAGGATAAAGTAAAAAACTACGTATATGGATCAAGTAAAAATCTAAAGGTCGAATTTTCATACGATAACAATACTTTATCTATTCTACGTATATGGATAAACTAATAAATATGACGTTTCGGTGTGTTACGATAAGTGGATTTTTAGATAGCGATTTAACACACAAAAACACGCACACACATTTCCCAAAAATTATGATCAGAGGACGATACCTGATACATATCAGTCAAAATATATTTGACATAAGATGGTTTTTGTTTCCTTAATTATAATGAAGAGTAGACTTTAACGAGAATTATTAACAAAAATATATACATATACGTATATTTGAATGTAAGTTTGAAAAACTAAATATCGAATTTTTATAAGCACGCAATCCTATAAGTTCCACGAGGGTCATAGGCGCAGTGAGAATTAGCGAAATTACATTGTAAAACCGATGTTTAGTTTTAGTGGCGAACTTAAATTTTACGATTGTACATATATACATATACACGTAAATTTATGCTATTATTTATTTATTTATTTATTTGACGCCTAAAAAAGTTATAAATTATATACATTCGTATACATATAGCTAAATTATATACATTCGTGTACACTAGGGTGACCAACCATTCCAAATTTGGAGGGATAGTCCCATTTTTCATAACTCGTCCCTGTTTGTTCCAAATATGTCCCTCTTTTTTGGAAAATAATCCTCATGTCCCACATAAAAAAAAAATTTTAAATGTAAGTGAAATTATTTGAATAAAACTTCAACACTTCACTGCAAGAAACATTACTGACGATTTCGAATTCGTGCGATTGGAACGTCACGTGATAGCAGTAGCCAATAGGATGCAATGAAGTTTTTCTTCTGTCACAGCATTTTTTAGAAGCGAAACATTTTGAGACGAAGATAAGATTCTGACTTGTAAGTAATCCAACCTTAGTGACATCCAATCCAACATCCAACAAGAGTGAAGATATCTTGACTAATGTTTTTTATTTATTGGCCCAAAGTAGCCCGTGAAAAGATTTGAAGACAATGTGTTTAAAAATCATATGGCTATAAAATTATTCACAATTTTATTACGATACTTTTATTGTGCAATTTTACTTTATCCTAATCGGATAAAGTATAAAGTATTAAGTATAAAGATCAAGCTGAAAATTTATATTTATAATTTCCGTATAAAATTTAAGAGTTGATAAGGTTTTTATCAAAATCCGCCTACCGGAAGCGGTAGTTTTTCCTATTTGAATTTATGCCGAAGATCGTATTTTACATACCCGCGCGCACTCAACACAGTGATTTCATGATACATACATACATACATATGTACATATGTTGGTTGGTGCGGTGGTGTACATGCGTTTTATTTACTTACGTACATAAAAAAATAAATAATTTCGTTACTCATTGTATTCCTCTAATAGTCTAATATATGGATAAATTCATGGGTTGGCCACACCCGAATTTTATTTTCTTTCATTAGAGAAACAGCTGAAATATTATATATCAAAATTATTGAATGCATAAATTAGTATTTCACTATCAACGTATAATACTAACACTAATTTTAGAAAAGAACTAAGATGTGAAAAAAATGTCTTTCAAAAAGTTAATTATCATCATAAGATGGAATTCGTGGAATGGAATCATCTTGGTTAAAATAAGTTTTGAATTGGATGTTGTACTCGTATATTAAATAATGCAATTCAAACTGGAGCAGATACCTTTACCAGTTTCAAATGGACTAATTTGAATGGAAATATAGTCATTTTCATATTTTTCCAATTCGGTTGGTTTTGTCCCTCCTTGGCTTCTAAAAAAGTTGGTCAGCCTAGTGTAAACTGTACATTCTAGAGCGCTGAAGTGTTTTAATTGACCCTAAATGCAAGCAAACACCGGACAGTTTGCTATTAGACAGCAAAGTTCCTCAAGCAGCTGGAAAGGTCGGGCGAGATGGCCTCAAGTTCTCGGTTAATTAATTGCCGCCGCGGTCTGCCGGCATTATTATTTAGATTGATGGAGACATCACCGAGTCGGGAGCTTACCGCCCAGGACCAGCTCTCCATAGGGCCAAAGCTCCACAGGGTGCTACCGAGGGCTTTAAAGCCCTCGCCATAATATACTGAGACAGGTCGCTCACAACAAACCACCAAGAAATATATTACACGTGCGTTTTATTCTAATGTCAACCTAAAAAAAATATATGGCATGTATAGAAAATATAACTTATAATACATGCTTTCTAATTAGATCAAACTCGCAAGCACTTGTTTATTCGTTAGTCTAAATTTTAAACTGAATTGAATAGGTACATCGCAAAATTTTTACATAGTCATAGTTGTATGCGACTCAGTAGATTTACAAAATAGATGAACACAATCAAGCAACAAAAGTATAAAAATTAATTTTAATAAAACTAAAATTATGTTGAATGAATTTTGCACGCAAAACGTAGTCACAGCAAAAAATCATATTGTAGACATACATACATTCTTTACATCCGGTCATAGAAAATGACCGGATGTAAAGAAGAAGAAATAAAACTAGGTTGGAGCTCTTTTGGAAGAATGAACATAATTTTTAAATCCAACATCCCCTTATGCTTAAAAAAGAAGGCATACGACCAATGTGTACTGCCATTTATGTATAACGAATGGGTGTGAAAAGTGGATGCTGAATTCAAGAATGTTACGTAAGATCCCGTGCGCACAGAGAAGCATGGAAAGATGTATGCTTGGTTTAGCAAGAAGAAATTGTAAGAGGAATACATGGGTAAAAAGTATGACCAAAGTGGCAGATATAACGGAACGTGTGAAAAAGTTGAAGTGGCCATAATGGCCTGGGCACATAGTGAAGAATGGATGGCAGATGGACGCGAGAAATACTGGAATGGTATCCGAGAGGATGTGAAAGAAAGCAAGGTAGACCGAGTGGACGATGGGCTGATGAATTTGAAAGAAAGTGTGGAGTCAAGTGGATGCTAATTACTCAAGACAGACAGCAGTGAATGGTGAATGGCGGAAAATAATTATGATAATATTATATATGTATGTAAGCAGATAGATATACATATGTACATACATACGTAGTATTGTTTTACTTGTCTACATACAAATTATCAATAGATCCCTCCCCATTTTAATTCCCACAATTTTATTTTTGATAAGAATAATGAATGCCCTATGAAATTTGTTGAAAATATTACCTAAATATTTTACACACCCTACATTATCATCACCTTTTTAAATAAATAGATAAATGGCTTTATTGTCGACAATATTCGTATAAAGCCTTGTATATACGTTGCGAGGCAATGTAGTGAGGCGGCCTTGCTCGCAACGTGTATCAATTAGACTTATGAAAATGAATTTCGATTCCAAGAACTCTATTAGTTTTAGAACAATATGTATGTACATATAGCACACAATGGTGCACCGAGATGCTGCGCGAGCGTACCAAATGGAGACGAACTGCGGGGGGAATCCCGGTCGTTGACACGATATACATAAATGCAACTTACTGATATACATATGTATGTATACATAACCTACGTACATACATAAGTTCGATATATCTAGCAGTATTTCACACAGAGCTCGCAGATCAATCAATGCAATCGCAAATTGCGCAGCGATAGTACGGTACGATTACTAGTCTGATTCCGAGTGCAATTCCGTGAACGTGTAAATTAGCATTTAGAGGACATTTTTAATCTCGAGGGTGTGGAGGGAGGTGTGGTGGGGTCGCAAACCTCCTTTGGGATTTTCTTGAAGGTTTTTTTAAATATTTAAAAAAATTTCACATTTCATTTTTCAAAGCATCCAGCCGGAGCCCCTATGTTACAAAATCGCCCCACGCCACTGCACTGGTTTTTACAGGTTGAATTTTCGTAGAATTTTTATATGCGATCTATATATATAAAAATCAATGTCTGTCTGTCTGTTTGTTTGTCTCTTATAGGCTCCTAAATCACTGCGCCGATCGCGATTAAACTTTCAGGACTTATTGTGATCATGCCGGGGATGGTTCGTGTGAAAAAAAATCGGGACAAAAAAGAATGGTAACGGGAACTGGAACGGGAACGGGAACGGGAACGGAATCGGCAACGGGATCGGGCATTGCAACGCATGCCGGGTCAGCTAGTACATATCTATATATATATATATATAAATCAATGTCTGTCTGTTTGTTTGTTTGTTTGTTGGTCTGTTTGTCTCTTATAGGCTCCTACACCACTCAACCGATCGCGATGAAACTTTCAGGACTTATTGTGATCATGCCGGGGATGGTTCATGTGAAAAAAAATCGGGAATAAACGGGAACGGGTCTGCTCACGCGTCAGATAACGTAGTAGGAACGGGAACGGGAATGGGAACGGGAACGGGAACAGGATCGGTACCGGGATCGGGAACGGGAACGGGATCTGTAACGGGAACGGGATCGGGATCGGGAACGGACCTGCTCACGCGTCAGAAAACGTACTAGGGACGGGAACAGTATCGGGCATTGCAACGCATGCCGGGTCAGCTAGTATTTAATAAATAAAGTAAAAAAGTTGAAAATATCACGTTCATCCAATACATTTCGCTGTGCAAATTTTCCACGCTCTCCGAACGGAAGGGGAGCCTTTTGTGTTGCATACGATTTGCGTATTACGCTGAAAGAAAATAATGTGTGTTTTCATGGTAAGCAGACATGCGAGCAATCTCCGGGTGGGAGGGTGGGAGGGGGGGGGTGTTAGGGAGTTGAAGGGATGTGGTCTGAATAATTGCCAGGGCGGTTCGCAAGTTTTCATATCGTGTTAATTTTAAAACAACACCCAGTTGTACATCATTATTCCGAGCCGTGAACGCAGCGTTGCTCAATTACCTTCACTCACGTTTATCATTTTGGATTAATTTTTGGGTACTTAATCGAATCGTTCACTCATTCATATATGTACATACTATAAGTGTTGGGTTTACCTGCATCTACCATAAGCTTTGTGATGAAAAAATAAAATTAATGCGGTATACATATGTACATACATACATACATATGTATGTATATGCAAAGTGCGAATAATGCATTTGTGATTTGGTGATATACATACATATGTACATATTGTTATGTTAGGAATAAGTGCATCTGTGGGTCTGTAGGTGCGGTTGCACTACCACCGCATACATGAATTTGTAATGCGTGCATTTCTCACATACATACATATACACGTCGGTTTTTATTTATATTCGCCTTCCCGACTGCAGCAGTGCACGGGCCTGCATTATGTATCGCGAGTCGTTCCTCGACCGTTCGGCCACAGGGCGGTGCAAGTGCATACTACGTCAGTAATCGCATTCGTTGTTCTTCGGCGGACACGCGATATCAAACAGTATTCCCGTTTTTGTTGTATTATTAGCACATGATTGTGTTCATCATTGGTTTTTAGTTCATCATACCAAAGTGCGAGGAAGCAACAATGGCAACATTTGCTGATGACACTGCAATACTGGCACAGGGAAACAGTGTAGAGCAATGCTTCCTAAACTTTTTATTACCGCGACCCACTTTTTAAAAGGTCAAACTTTCGCCACCCACCTAGCTTTAATGGACATGAAGGGGGAGGTTATATATGTATATATTTTTAATACTGTTTTTATACTTAGGTAAATATATCTAAAGTTTTATTTACGTTTACATATACATATATAATTTATAATTAGTGAAAACAAGCAGCTGGGATAAACCTTGTATAATACATACATCCGTGGACTCGTCCAGTTGCAATGAGAAGAATTTACTCGCACCAACTCCTTGGATCAGTTTATCTTCTGCCCATTGAGATAATTCATCGATTTTGCGTGCAACCGTGTTATATCCCTTTCTCTATCCCAGTGCTTTTGTTCTGGGAGCAGTGGGATATAAAACTTTAAAGTTTAGAAGAGATGCTCACCTCGTTTGTCATTTCCACAAACTCTTAAGAGGTGACATCTCTAATCCTTTAATATTAGAGGAGATTAAACTTCTTGCTCCAGAGCATCCTCGTGGATCTCGTTCGAGACAATTGTTCTCTCCGGTCCGGGCGAGAACTGGTGTGCTGTATTACTCGCCCATCGCCAGAGCCATCAGGGGACTGAATGACGTTGCGCATGATGTTGACATTTTTAATATTAGCCCTCAACATCTTACCACATTCCTTCAGCTTTATTTTTGATTTTTGTTTTTTTTTTTTTTTTTTTTTCTTATTTTTATTTCCTTCTAAATTTTTTTTATTATGTATGTTCGTATATGTTATTTTTTATTGTTGTTATTTTTTTTTTTTTTTTTTTTTTTTTTTTTTACTGTAAAGATATGCATCTGCTTTTTTCGTGTATTTTCTTTATATGTAACTGCCGCTGTGGCGATTTGGGGAAACCTGTAATGCCACAGCGGTACATATTTTTATAAATAAATAAATAAATAAATAAATATGAAAGTGAAATCGTTTTGACCTATTTCTTGCTAGTATCACCAAACGTATGTAACTCCAACTGAGTATTTTATTGCTGGAAGCACTAAAGACTCGCCAATTGTGTGCGGCTTACCAGCTTGCGCGATTCGCAAACTAATCAGGTACGAGGCGTGGAGAGATTTTTCATTAATACTGGTGTAATGCGAAAGCTTCGTTTTCGATGACTTAAACTGTTCCAGTTGTCATTCAAAAAATTCTCCGTTTTTAAATCCGGATGCTTCGTTTTAATATATTTTATCCTTATGTGGGTCCGTGTTTTTTTTTTTTTTAATTTTGTTTTTTTTTCGTTTTACTTCCCCATTTATTCATATTTTTTTTTATTTTCAAATAATTAAATTAATTGTACTTTTGGAATTCAGCTCTGGAGGATGCATAAAAAAATATCAACATTGAAATGACACAAAAAAATATCAACATTGAAATGACACAAAAAAATCAGAATAAATTCCTAATGAGTATCGTTAATGCACCCTGGTACGGTCGGAACGATGACATTCACCGTAACCTGAGAATGGAGACTGTTGTCGTAGATATAAAACGCTTTCCCAAGAAGCACGACGTGAGGCATCAAACACACGTTAATAATGAAGTTAAAGTGCTATTAGACAAAAATGAAATCAGAAGACTAAAAAGAAAAAAACCGAGTGATCTGACCATGTGATACTATGGAGATCCAACCAACAATTGAGGCAAGTCCCATGAAATTAACATCCACTCACGTATAAATATTGCTAATTGAGCTGTGTCGAAAACATAATCAAGAGCGATAGAGAAATACTCAAATTTCACGCCCAAATAGCGATTAACCATCTATCGGCGATTGGCAGCCAAAGGATTAATCAAAAAATAAAATAAATAAACAGTATCTACCCTAAGAATAAGCATTTTTGCAAATTTGATAGTGAAAAATAAAATAAAATAAATTCTCTACGGTAAATTTGAAAATAACCCGGGGGCCATGAGCTGCCCATGACTGCTCTACGTATAAATTGGTGCAATACTTCGTTGATCAATTTATTTATATCAACAGTATTGTGTTAGTATTTTATCAATAAATTGGCAACTCTTTTGACTTTTAATAAAATCAGACTCGGTTGAAATTGAACGTCTCATATATAATAAATCGTGCAAGCAAGAGAGAAATGTCTGCACCATTTCCGCATGAATAACTGATTACGACTTTTTTTCTGGCGGTGTCACTTTCACGGTTCAACGGTTTCTTTCCACAAGTACACCCTCTGTACATATTTCAAAGGATTTATTTGATTAAAAAGGAGTGAAGAGCGCGCGTTCACATCCGCAAAACCCCGACCGCTCTCCATTCGAAGCGAACAGACATAAGAATCCGGGTATTATAAGGACTGGCATAAATCTCGCCAACTTATTTTCTATGAACTACCCCCGTCGAAGCAGGCGCCTCCACCCCTACGGCCCTGTCCATGTAAAATATTCCAGCTATGAAATATGAACGATAACCCTCCGCTATATAAGCGCATACGTTTGTGAATCGCACAGGTGCAAAGGGAGCGCTCCTGCTCCCGATTCGGGTGATTTATACGAGGGAAACTTTTCAAGACGCTTTGATTCACAAGATTTTTCTTATCTTCGGCTTCCGAGGCCGGAAAAATACCTCTTTAATGACGTCAAGGTACGTCGCTTTCCCGGGAACGTGAGAGGCAACCTCCATTGATTGTAATGAGGGGACGTAGACATATTTTGCGATGCCTGTCGCTTTTTGTCGGCGTCTACGTAACGATTGAGAGCTTTCCAAGTTTTCGGGACAGAGTTTCCCAAAGTTTCATACACTACTCAATCGGAAGAGAGGCAAACTTTCGAGACCACAATATGTCACCTGCTTACGAATTCAACCACAACATACCATATCGGAAAATATCTAAGCATACATATGTATGTATATATTACCTAAACAACTGAACTACAACAGAAGAATCAAGAATCCATATTATTGTACTCAATTTAAACCCACATTCACACACACACGTACACTTTTACTTATACTACCCTTGGCACAAATGTTTCCATATAACGGTTAATTTAATTATTTCATTTATAATCAACCCACGTGTGATACTATTGCGACCTCATAGAGTGGGTCTTACTTTGAGAAACACAGTTTTAGGATCAGCAGATGGAGAGATAAGAAGGGCAAGTCCAGGAGAGGAGTAAGGAAAAAAACACTTAATTTATCAGATCTTCTCCGTTTCTCTCCCCTTTCGGGCGTTCGCTGGGAACTTTTGTCAGCCAGAAAAATGTATCCAATTAGGCCGGTTGATGGTGGTTTCGCAGCAGACCATTACTTTCGAGGCACTAACCAAATTACCCCCATCAGGGGCCGACTGGGAGGGGCGGCGGCCCAGCAGGCTGGATTATTAAAAATATATTGCGTGTTCTTCTTGACGGCTTTCGTGGGGTGAAGGCTTAACGTAATGGGAAATGTACCAGCTTAGCGTTAACGTTTTCAGGCTTTCAGACTCGCTGTTCCGAGTTCAACATTTTCTTGTACAAGTGACGGCACTTGAAACCAGCTAGCTAGCTCGCTGACTCTAACAGGTCTCCCGTCCCCCCCATCACACGATCGTAATATGATTTATGATAAAAACAAGCATAAATTAAATAAAAACGAGGGATTAATATTTTGTGATGATCGCAAATGTACACGGATGATAAATATACCGAAAGAACATTAGTGTTTCTGGGTTTTGCGTTGTCACAATTATTAATTACACCGCACACGCGAAAACGCACATTACACAAATTATTCAAAACGTACATACATACATACATACATGTGTCGGTATCTAACACCAATATTGTACGTCTAACAGCGTATTTCCACGCATTTTAATCACGCGAAATCGTTATTTTGTAATTGAATACTGGAATACATACACTTTTGTCCTCAGTATTGTCTAACAGAATAAATTTACCTATTGTTAAAAATTCATGTTCGTTTATTCACGAATATGTACATACTATGTACATGTAGTTCGTCATATTAAAAATTCGTTCTATGTAAATATTCCGTTGAGATTTTAACCGATTCGTATCAGTTAAATATTTTGCTTAGTCTCGATTTTAATGCTGTAGAATTTAGACAAACATTTACTCATACATGCGGACTCGATTATCCCTCATCTCACGCTTTGAATTTCCAAATCTCATATCCGGGACACTAACGTTCATTTTCGTCATCGCATAATGGAAAATTACGGAAGTTTTCCCGACAGCGCGTGAAGTCTCAAATGTTAATAATAAGTTTTTAACGTTGTTAACGGGCAATGTACGCACACCGTGCGAATTAACAAACTCCAGTGTGAACGGATAATCCGTACACTATTTTCACCTACCCTCCGATAATTTAATTTTACGGGGAGTGGGTGGAGCACCCACCAGCCCAACCGGGGAAATATACTGGGTATATCTCCCCAGGGGGTTGAGAAACGCCTCTTCAGGGGCGATTGAGTTTTATTAGACGTCACACACTTTAACGACCAGACAAAATTGTACTTTACCCATGTGCTTGAAAAAATTTCGCAGACCAAGCACACTACAGAGAAAAGTTTTTCAATCAAAATAAATAATAAGTACCTAATCTGCGATTTGAGTATTTGATTTTATTTTTGATTAAGAAAATCCATCACGGTTGAAATATGCTCCAGAAGTACATATGTACATATGTAGGTACCGCCCTAAATTAAATTAACGCCTACTAAGGTGTGTTTCCGTTTGGCACTAGGCTAAGCACTGGATCGATTTCAGTCAGTCTGATGGTGGCTGTGGGGTGCCATTGTGACGGAGGTGCCTCTTCGGTCACCAGTATGTTAATTTGAGACCTCAGAGGACTGTTATGTTAATAGGTAGGTTGATAGGCGGGGAAATGGGAACATCCGCCTAATATGACCGTCCCGTCCCGCAAGTCAGCCTCGCATAATTTCAACACTAAACGTCAATGTGCCGGATGAGAGATTCAACATCTCATTCGGTGTAATGGCTTCATTTGAGGGTCTTAAACGTATCTCGGCCTTCGAGGGGTCTCGTAAAATCGATGACAACTATGCCAAACTGAGCCTTAACCGTAGTATGTACCTTGCGGCTCAAGACGCGGTTCGACCCTCAGGGGTTGTAATTCAGTTTATTATGGAAGTGTCTACTAGGGTAATTTGCTTCTTAAATTTGTCCATTAAAGTCGTTAAGTCATTAGGATCTTGGCCCTACTTGAAATAATTGTCGCCTTTCCTAATTACTTGTTAATAGGGTTCTCAATATGTTTCCTATGCTTTCCACATTAATACTTAAATAAGCAAAATCATATGAAATCTTCATTATACGTATTATAAAATTGTATGTATGTATGTATGTACATATGTATGTACATACAACCAAATATTATACTAGAGGAAAATAAAAATAAATTATCTCGATCTATCATTCGTCTGGATGTTTCAAGTAAGATATGTAGGTACAATAAATAATTAATTTCATATCTAGTTCAATTTTGTTTATTTGCCAATGAATGTACAAAAGTATATCAGTAGTAGTTATTCGATCTTCCAGCTCTACATACATACATACATACATACATATCTATACTCGTAGGTACATATATTTATGTAGATGACACATTATGAACATTATGTAGATGACACATTATGAACAAATAATACTTTTGTTGTTGTTACCAACCACAGTGTGCTCATTTCCGAAATAACCTATGAGAGTTAAAATAGTTTCGCTCAAATCGTGTCGAAGTTGATGCTATCATATTTCGTGTTTCTGTTTTATCATATGTATAATACTTTTCAACTTTGGTGAAAAATGAAATTACTTAACTGAGATGCTTCCCGTTTTACCTTTTTTTAAATTTCAGTTTTAGTGGGGGGGGGGGGGGGCAGGAGTTTGAGGTAGGTGAAGGGGTGTCGTAAAATATGAATCATGAAACAACCGCGGTGAATACGAAACGACCACGGGGAGTCCCACTTTATTCCTATTTAATTTATACAAAAGAATTCTGGGAGGCCACGACCCGGGACCAGGACGTGCCCGTGATTAAAATGAACAAGGATTCGCACTTAGACACGCGAATATTTTTGACTTTTGGTAGTGGTGGCCCTTTAGTCGTTGGCTGGGGGATACGTGTACGGGACATAACCGACACAGGATTATCTCAGTATCCCGAAGGTGGTGGGACACGACTCTGTCCCATCCCCCTTTCCATCTCCTGGAAAATTCTTATGATGTAAAGTGATTTTAAAGTTTGCGCGAACGCGCGCTACCGGAGCTCCCTTGGCTTTCAGTTGAGTTTCAATTTCATAGGATTTTTATTACTGTTTTGAAATTTCAATATTTATACTACTGCAATTGAACGAAGAATTTAAGATTGAGCGATATTTTACAGTGATATTTGATGTATCCAATAATACTGTAAATAAACAGCATTGACTTCAGTCCGAAAATAAATTAAACCTAAATTTTATAATATAAAATACGGCATGCCATATTTTTAGCATGCATACTGAATAGTAATTCTATATTTAGACCATTCCGCTCGTGCGGGTAAAACATTTCTTATGAACGTATGAACAATCTGAGAAACTTTAAGGAAAATTCGAAAGTCGTTAAAGTGAATACTCTCAACATCTACATACTACATACATATACGCATCTATCTATTGTACGTACATACACAAAAGTATCTGCATAAACATACGATAGCATTAGACAGTCGGAAAGAGGTAAAAAAAAAAAAAAAAAAGCAAAAGAGGAAAAGTGAAACGGACCAAAATGTAAAAATAAACTATATGCAGTCGGTAAACATCAACTGAGAGTGCATTAATATTCACACACTATTAATATTAATATTTACTCGATTGCGATGGAATATTTTACATCGTTACATCCAAAACTTATAATTCGATGACTCCGACTAACAGTTGACACATAAGGTTGATGAAAATATATCCATTGACTATTGGCAATCTAAAGTACACCCGGGCAACGCCGGATACAACAGCTAGCGTGTGATAAAACAAAGCTGAGGGTGTTGCTCGACATTCGAAAACCGCTGATACGTACAATCAAACGGAATAAATAAAAACTCGGCAAGTGTACCATTTACGGAAGGATGCTTTTTTTTCCCACCCTCGCACTTTACAACCACCCACCATTCTTGTATATCTGATTTAGTGCGATAAAGGTGAAAAACTTCCTTGGCACACCCCCATCCCTCCCATCTAACGCCTATAGCGCGAGCGCGCGCGCACACGCCGTACAAAGAATATAAATTACAAAGGAGAAAACTTTTATAGCTTTGTTGTTGGATTCTTTTATTTCATTTCTGGAAGCACAAAGCTTCAGATGAGAGGTGGGACATGGGCAACAACAGCAAAATAAAAAAAAGGAAGCGCCGGGATAAAAAAGAGCGTTCCATCATCGGAAAGAGCGGCTCATATATCAGGTGGGATGCACGAGGAAGTCAATTTACCTCTAAATTTTCACTCGTACTGGCATTGTGTTGCGAGCTGTGTAGATTTTTTTGGGGCTACGAGCTCGGCGTGCTTGTAATGCTTGTATCGCATATTTTACGTGGGAGCGCACACCCCTAAATGGGGGATAATTTTGTATGAGACCGACACCGGCGGCTGCTCAAACACGTGCTTGTGTTTCAACACGACAGCCATGTCGTACATGAGTGCTTCAGCCTCTGGGATGTTTGAAAAATCATGAAAGGGATTTAGGTGAACCCCACGATATAACATCACTTATAAAGATTGCACGAAAACTTAACAAAATGACATCGAACCAATAATGCTAATAGCAAATAATGTAGATAAGTGCACGTGTTTACGATGATTAAACATAAATGTATGGAAATAATACGACTTCCACCATAATTGGAATAACGAAACGTGCGTAAACTGAAACCCGAACGTATCTGCACAATCACAAATCATATTATATTAAAACACAATATTTTACTACCTATGTACATACATATATACATATATATGACTTTAATAAAAAGTGTGATTCAAAGCTACATATGTCGCGTTGAAACTCAGTATCACAAATAAAAATAAAGCTTTTTCGATTTCCAGAGCGCAAGCAAACAATAAAATTCAATCAATTTGTTTTAATTGTTTTTTGCGGTAAAAACTTGTTCGTACCGATATTATACGAGGATCAATATCAAGTTGAATGCGTTATAAATTCACATAACGTACGTGTGCGCATTAAATATTTAAATAAATCAATGCACAAATTACTAATAATAATTAATCTTCCATACAACATACATACGTATAGTAACGCAAAAGATTAAGTATGTAGTCCGCATTCTTTTTCAACGTTGTTATGAATTACACGAAATTTCTTACGCCGTGTATTCTTATATTGCTAGTGTTTCGGGTAGGTGTGAAAATGAGCTAGGTTTAAAAGGAGACGTCTCTTGTGTTTGAATGCGGTCAACTTTCATTATCACTTTCATAACTAGCGCGGTTTGCCAGTGAAAGTTCGGAACAATCGTGAAGCTGTATCTTGGTCTAGAAGACATGCGTCACCGTATACTTCCACTTCCGCATCGGAAAATTACATCGAATGGCAGGAAAACCGTCCTCCATGTTGACAAACCAGCAGATTCACATTTCAGAAAAATCTAAATAATGGAATTAGTTTCTGAAACATTCGAAAGGTACTTGAGATGAAAGCTGTAGTTAATTTCTATGAAAGATTAATTTCTTGACAAATTTTTATTATTATTTATTAATTTTATAATAAAACATTTAATGTTGACGTGAATACGTCTATGTATACGCGGACCAGTACGGAAACGGAGGTATTACGTTTGGATGGGCATACATTCCGACACTATAACTTCGTTACTAATAACACGATTAACATAAATGTTGTTTTATTCGCTCGGGTATACGTCTACGATAAATTTCCAACCCTAAATTGGCACCCAGCATACACGAGGCGCGAGGGACGGCGCGATCTTCCAACGGCTATTTTGGACGTTTTTGGATATTTCCAAGCAATATATATCACACGACTCTGACACACTACCAAACGAAATATCTCTTTAAGATCTGTCGATTTAAACTATAAAAAGTGATCTATGTAAATTATTTGTTGGTGAAAAATCAAAAACAAGTCGAAAAAAATCTAAAATTTCACTATGTCGGCCCATACCGAAAAGCCAATAGGAAATACAAAAAATGCATATCATCAGAAAGACGTTCTAATCATCTATTTGATCAGTACCAAAATGTCTGTGACAGAACGAGTAAGACGGTATCGGGAACATTAGAAAGTCGACTCAGCGCGCAGGAAAAACAACGGCACGAGCACCTCGACGACCACTGTTTACCACAGGCTAATGATAAATAAAATTGTAATCGATTACTAGTAAAATATATTAATGTATCCATTTCGATGCTTTCATTACTTTTTTATCTTCCAAATAAAATATTAGCCGCTAACGCAGACGTATTCACGGAAAACCCACGGCCGTGTTCGACACAGCCACACTCCGAATATTTTTTTAATAATATTGATTGTTTTATTGTATTCCAGTTACCACTATTGTTGACGTGTTATAATTTTGGTTAACGTTATCGTCTCAACGGCCAATATGCACACTACGATTATAATATTCATGCTGGAAGTCGTATGTTTTAAATGGAAATTATGTTTTAAATGAAAAACATGCGATGTCACAGACTAACACGTAAATATCATGTAATATACAAAGTCATAATGTCTACTTTCAAATACAATTTGTAATTTCATACGCATATGATGACAACTGGATGCGAGAGCACGAGCTCCAAAACTTTAAATTGCAAATTATGTATCAATGTCGTGCCGTGTCACTCGGCGACAATAAACAAATTGTAACGAAAACAACTCGACTAGCACAAAACGAATAATTAAGTCAATCCTTCAAGTATTCATTATGCTCGTTTAAAGTTTTTGTCGGCAAGAAATTATAATGAGTTAAGTTGGAGCGCGTGAATGGTGTAGTGACGATGAGGTGGAATGAGGGGTAGAAAAGGGCGAGGGGTGACTTGTCAAGTTACGCGATACAGGGTCGGATTTGGTAATCTGAATAGTACCGGGGTCCAAGATAGTCTATTAGGGGGTGTCCTTTATTTTACGAAAACGCTTTATACTACGACATTCTTGAGCGAACAGAGAGTTTGACGTGGGAGGGTGCGCGCTCGTCTTGCCTCATTACGTATAGCGTTTTGATTAAACTCGTGTAAAAAGCCTGCAAAAGTTGCCCTCGTACCCTTTTATCTCAAAATTAGAGAGCGCTTTGTTTCCTCGAACTTAACTAATATAGTTCGCTCTCTGAGACACAACAGAGTACTTCATGAATGTGCCAATATGATCTTGTATGTACGTCGTTTTAAATTTTTACCTTGTTCACATACGGAACATATCGATGGGTTAGTGCATAGATATGTACATATGTCCAGTTTTGTTTTAAAATATTGTAAGTAACATACATATCTTTTGCATGAAAACTATGGACGAAATAGACATAGATATTATATATTTGAATACGGCAATATCTTCTCAAATATACTATTTGGACATACAATACGTTTTAAACATGAAGGTTTGATGCATATGGATGTTTTGTGTATGATAACTCAATTTCGGTAAAAACTGGACATACAATATTTGTGCACTAACCCATCGATGTATATAAACTTACATATTTTTGAAGATCATGTTTTAAAATTAAACAAACTGCTTAAAAATATTTAGCAAAACGTGTATATCCTATTACAAAGTCAGATACATATTTTAAAATAGAGTATTTTTTCTTCCTTTTTGTTTATTTTGCATTTTTATATTTTTAAATAATGGTGGAATTTTCACGTAATGATTTTCCGGAAGTTGTCGGAGAGGGCAAGAGAGGAATGGAGAAAAGTTCTGGCGGAAGTTGTCCTCGGCGGTTCCCTTGTATTCTTAGCTGGCTCTGCACTTTCGAAACGAGTTTTGGGAAAACAATTGGATAAAGAAATCAGGGGCTCGAAAACGTGGTACGCGAGCGAGTTTCGTGTCTAAAGAACTAACTCCTACCAAAACGACGGTTTCGCTTACCCTTACAGTTCTCGAGTGTTCTCTCCAGGTCAGGTTTGCATACAAGACATACTCAGCATTCCCGATTTATTCAAATCCACTACAAATTCAACCACGATCCTATTTAAATGTACAACTCCTGAGAAAAGTCAACGGTCGATACGATAAAATAAAATCTAACGAGACGCATTTGAGCATTTGAATACGCAAATTTTCTCAATTGAATCGAAATGGATCGTCAGGGGGGGTGTTCGTGATGACTCATTACCGGGAAAACGTGGTGCTCCAAACGACTTATTCAAAGTGCCTGACCGGTCATCGTCCAAGGATAATTTTACGTGTAGTGCTGTTGAGCGTGCGTCGAATATGCATTTGGGGATTGCGAATTCAATTCAAAGCACGATCCTTTTGTTTGTGGAGGCTCTTTACGTCCTTCAACGAATATGACAGGCCCTTTTGAAAAGAGCTTTCAACTGTATTATAAATGTAAAATCAATCATTACATACATATCTGAAATTGGAATTATTGGAACACAAAGGAACCATCTGATTTACAAATATGTACATACATACATACATCAAGCTCTAAAACACAAATATACATATTTTGTATCGATATAAATTTTAAAAGTATTTTTTTGATTCAAATATAAGCTGTATCGTGCGTCAATCTATCGTATTACGCACATATGCGACATTGTGCAATAATGCATTTCTGTTGCGCTAATGCGTTTTATGCTTGGCGAACAACAGCGAAACGATTTCATTTCCAAATATAAATAACTGCCTTTTGTTGCCGCAAAAGCGCACACACAATAAATAAATGATGTATCGACATGCAGCCACGAAACCCGAACCGATAAAACCATAAGCGCGTGAAATACACGGCTTTACAAAACCGGACATTGACAAAAATTGTAAATTGTTCGGTCGTAATTATATTAGACCGCAGCGCAAACATAACTGCCGATATATCAAGGTTTTAGCGATCCAATGTAGAAAATAAATACGGCTAAGTCGATTGCTCATACATACATTCATAGTCCTATATTACTATGTACCTACCTTCTGGATAAATAAATGTATGCAGTATTCAAACCGAATTTTACTGTATTTGAATAGCGACCACTTCTAAAGGATCTCCAGCGAAAAACGCGATGAGATTCGTTGTAATTGAACCCGAGAAATCTTTAAAACGATTTAATTCAATTTAACACCATTATTCCAAAACGATGTACACGTATATACCTACCTACATATGTATATGTATACGAACAAGTGTTGTGTAGATCTGTTAATATTACACTTGTACGGTTATACTAGGTTGACGCAATCGCACAGTGAGTGATTGATTATCCTGCATCAATTTAATTTATAATCTTCATACTCATTAAACGGCATAGAATTTCCTATGAAATATTGGCTACTTACTAGATTGAGTTCAGGAATTACAAACTCCACGTCGCGTCGCGGCGAGGCGGCGTGCAGACCGCAGTGTATTTTATATAATTTTTATAGTACATTTTTAATACGAAGACATATTTTGTGATCCAATTTTAATATGTTACTATTACCAAACATTTAACAATATAATTTCAGAATATAAACATCCTCACCCCAGGCAAACATGAAAAAAATTATTTCACAATCGCCCGGTTCAATGCCGCATCCTATAGCATGGGTGTATCGAGTCGATCGCGAAGCAAAATTTAGTTAATCCAGAATACGATTTTGATTAAGAATTTTAAAATGAAAATAGCTTTCCGTTTTTCAAATCTTCTACAATAATTTAATTTTGTTAACTCCCGGCCAATGACTAAACGGTCTTCCTGGGCTCGTGCTTATTTATTAACGAAAAGAATTAATGATCAAAGGAAGGGACCGCTATGTTTTCGTGGTATCAATTGTTTAATCATTGTTTCTCACTTTCTAAGGTACACTAGCTAATTTGTCAAAATAAGTCAAGAAGATTTCTTGGAACTTTTAATATCTGCTCTATTAGGTTACCGCACACTTTCTTCGAAATTACTAATCTAAAATATGTACGTGTTCTTATGATTATGACACACTATGTATATTTACACGACTGCATTCAGCAATGCGGACACGTTTGACTGATGATCACTATGATGACTGTTTGCCATTTGCTACAAGTAATTATAAATATAATTATTTAAAAATAGCCCATAATGATGCACAATGTCAAATATCTCACTAGTTAGTTCTATATCGTTATATAATGTTTATAACGTTTTATTCTTTATAATGAAAATTTTCAGTTTTATTGAATTTTTTCGCAGCGTATCCTGCTCCACTCCAGTAGACAAATATTAAAAATAATAGTATTTTACATAAATTAAAAAAAAGTTCTTATTAATATTACATATTAAAGCCATACCTCGCTCTAAATTCTTGCGTGGGAGTCGATCACCATGCAAATTAAAATTAAAAAATGAAAGCATCGAAATGTATACATAAATATATTTTTATTTAGCATAACGAATAAAGTCTTAACTAGTAATCGATTACAATATTATTTATCATTGGCCTGTGGTAAGCAATGGCCATCGAGATGCTCGCGCCGCGTCCATTTTCTGATGTTCCCGATACCGTCTCTCACGTTCTGTCACAGACATTTTGGTACTGATCGATAGATGATTAGATCTTCTTTCTGATCATATACGTTTTATTTTTATATTTCCTATCGGCTTTTCGCCGAGTATGGGCCGACATAGTGAAATTTTAGATTTTTTTTCGACTTGTTTTTGATTTTTCACCGACAAATATTTTCCACGGTTCACTTTTTATGACTTAAATCGACAGACCTTAAGTACATGTTTCGTTTAGTAGCAAAATCACTGCGCTATCATGTCAGTGTCGCGAGATATACTGCATGGACATTTCCAAAAACGTCCAGAATGGCCGTTAGGAGATACATATGTACATAGGTACGCCCCCTCCTCCGCGCCTCGGTGCCAATTCAAGTTCATAAATGTATTGCAGACGTATACCCGAGCGAATAAAATAACATTTATGTCAATCGTGTTATCAGTAACGGAGTTACAGTGTCAGAATTTATGCCCATCCAAACGTAACACCGCCGTTTCTGTACTGGCACCCCATACTGGTCCGCGTATAGACGTATTCACGTCAAAAGTAGCTCCCAAACTAATAAGGTTGAGCACTCTTGCCTTATAGTAAATTATGTATGTACCAACATTGTACAATTGTACATCTTTGTAACGATTTTATTTTCGTGCTAAGCGTGTAAAAATATTTTGATTTTCAAATTAAATGCAAAAATAATGAAGATTTACATCGTTGCGAGATTGTAAATCAATTTTCGAGCGCGGTTGCGGGGATTGTGCGCGTTTCGCATTTTCGCAGCCTCTTGTTTATGCGAAAACTTTTTACGTGTTAACGTTGTTAAAACCCATCCCGACGGGACGTCAACTGATGTTGTTGAAAAACCCGAGAGACCCATTTCGGTACGGGTCCCTTGCGAGCGTGCTTTCCGTTACGTCGCAGCCCGCGGTTTCCCAGCATCGCACTTAAATGCACTTGCACCGGAAGCTGTGCCAAAATTTGCTTGCGGTTTCATGCTGCACAAGCGCCTGTAGCTTGTCTATTAGCACAGTAAATAGACAGGTGACTCGGGGGACTGTGCTAAACATCGTTTATATGTCGCAAATTTCCTACGATCGTCGTCCCTAAATTGTTGAACATTCTCTCAAATAAAATTGAAACGATCGGCCAGAAGTGCTAAGATGAATTAACTTCACTTATCGTGTACTTAAAAAAAAAATTAAACAAACCAGCTTTAGTACGGGTGCTTATAAAATGAAAATTTGAGCTTTAAGATATGTGTCTGTGCCCATATATCCCATTGATATTGTATCTTAGAATTTCAATCGTAAACAGTTAGATCAGGGTTTTTCATACTATGGACCCATTGGTACATAGGTCTCAAAAAAAAAAAAATGGGTCGCAACAAAAGGAAAAAAATCTCAAATAATTGGTTTCGTCAAACGTTGCAACGAAGTGGTCGCCGACTGCTCAATTATTAATGTGGCGGTCGGTGGTTGAGTGCCAGCAATCGATGTTTACGTCGCCACCCTTTGCTGCGACCGCAGCAGTTGATGTGGCGGTTGCTGGGGATTAAGGTGGTGGCTCTTCATAGCTTCCTTGATGGCATTTCGAACAGTCTCCAAGTTTGCCTTGGCCATTTGATTAATGATAGTCGGCAAATATGAATCAATGGCAGACTTTACCATCTCCGCCGCATGGTAGGGGACTTTCCAGTCATGTCGGCATCATTTATGGCAGCCTTTGATGCGGCCAATCCTTTGGCAATTTCCGAAATGCACTGCTGCAATTCCGATATTGCCTTGCACATATTTTTCGGAAGTTTGGCAGGTCTTAAGCTTGATAGTGTGGACAGCAGGCTTTCTGCACGCGTGACAGCACGATCAGCCGCCATCATCCTAAATTCAAGGCAATCCTCGTCTCCCTCTTCACTGGATTTTTCCACCGGAAAAAATCACTCTTGGTGAGCATTGGCGTCTCTTTCGCCCTATCGTGTTTAAGGACGACATTGAGACGGCAGACAAGTCCCCGACATCTCTGGCGGACTCATCGCCCTTTGCTCGCTTTTGGCTAATTCCGTCAGTGTCTGGAGACGGCCTGGGCTTCTTTCGCACCATTTTGGCCGTCCCAAAAATCTCCGGGAAAACTCAGTGCCAATTGGCTCCCGGAAAATTTCGGAAAATTCTGGACTTCCTCCGTGGGGAGGACAATCCACCCGGAAAAACTTTGGAAATTTTTTAAATTTTCCACAATGTCGGAAAATCTAGGAAAAATTTAAGTTCCAGAAAAACAAAAATGAAAAAGAGTAAAAATGTCAGTCAACCCCGCAGAGGTAGAGGGGTGTCACCGATGTTACGATTTTACTTACGACGCTCCAGCCCGGGGACAGTAAATTGTCTCCGGGGGACGCAGCAGGTGAACGTGTCTTCGGCGGCGGGCGGCAAGAAGTCACCTCTGCTAGTCGCAAAGCGAAGCAGCGCAGAGACGTCCAACCACGACGGCCGAATCGACCGAATCTGCAGTGGGTCATAGTAAAAAAAAGTTTGATAAACGCCGAGTTAGATTATGAGTAATAATATTTACTTTAGGTTTACTTCACTATTTGACCAACATCCACTGAGCGTATTTAAACTATGTATTTAATATTGTTTTAATTCAATGTCCTCGTTGAATCCTTTCAAAGAAATAGTATGCGAAACACCATCAACGCTTTGAATTGTAGATTAAAATATTATGCAAATGTTGAATGAAAAGAAGAAATAACGGATGTCATTTTTCCAGACTTTCCCCGGCCGGCCATTAAAACGGCAGCCTTTTGCGGGCTGGTGCATTCCATTAACACGGAAAAAGCATTTGGAGCTACGCGGCGCGAACTTTATTAATATTTTCATTTATAAATATTAAATATGCATGCCCGTTCATTTGATTAAGCGCCCACTCACCCGGCTAAAATTCAAAACTGTCCACGGTTAATGCGCGAACATTACTATCGCTACTATGAAAGTCAATAACAAATACCTATGCATTCTGAAAACTACATGAATGCAATAATGCAATTCCAGTGGTGGAAACAGGTGCTGCCTTAAAAAAATGTTATACATTTTGGCATTCACTGTTCCATCCTTTGTGGCATTGGGTGGGCCAATTGGCATTCATTGATGGAACAGTGAATGCCAGTGTATAAAAAAAAAAAAGGCAGCACATTTTATTCGCATGAATCGGAGTTCATTTTCCAGGACGATTCTGTACCATGCTATCGTACTAAATCCGAGTTGTTTTTTTTCCACTATTTTGTATAATAAGTAAAATTAACAATACCAAGCTAAATTTATTGCAAAAAGGGACATTTTTTCATTGGAATCGCCAGGTAACAGTAAACTGTGACTTGAACCCGATTGAGAATAATTGTTTCTAAAATCAGTGATAAGAAGCTCAGTAGCAAACAAGAACTGCATTCAAGTCTAGAAAACGTGTGGTACAACCAAATATCGAACGACTATCTAAAAATAAATAATAA
This sequence comes from Parapsyche elsis, assembly GCA_022651745.1. Classification (NCBI taxonomy): domain Eukaryota; kingdom Metazoa; phylum Arthropoda; class Insecta; order Trichoptera; family Hydropsychidae; genus Parapsyche; species Parapsyche elsis. The sequence continues at coordinate 3,827,928 of JAGVSN010000005.1, read as the reverse complement.
AATCCATGCCTAGAAGAATTGAGGCAGTCATAAAATAAAGGAGGCCCAACAAAATATTGAATTGTATAACTATTGTAATTGGTAATATAATTTAAGATAAATAAATTAGTTTTACAGAAAAAATTTTTCATTGCACTACGAAATTTTTTCCTAAAAATCACATAAATACATTGATTTCAATATTAATGTACAATAAATATATGTATTAGAAAACATATACATATATGTATGTAGGTATACATATGTACATCAGTATGCAACAAAATATCGATTTTATTGAGGTGGACACCTTGCATTGACCGCTACTGTACGTATATTAATTATTGAAAACAATAATGTTAAATGCCTTCTAATATATACATAAATATATAGTATTTGGCGAGGCGTAAAGAGGTAAATTTCAAGTCGGTCAAATTGTATCAAATGAGTCGTTTCCTTTCTGCGCGAATTACTCACCCCCGACAGAAAATATTCCAGTGATTTATTTGAAGGGCGCGCCTGTCAGCCTGGAACCGAAGGTCGGAACCGAAGAGGGGAGGTGACCTTGTGACTCGGCCCGGTGACTTATGGTCTCCGGTTTCGGTTCCAATAACCCGAAAAACATTTTCTTTATCGCACCGGCGAGACAACGCGTCGAACGAGTCCACCACCCCTTTGGCCCCCTTTTACATTATTTCATTAAACCAATCGTTTATTTCAATTTATTTCGTAACCTTAGAGTAATTGTTTTAACAATTCATTCATTATGTCCGTGTTTGAGTATCGGAAAAATAACATACCGAAGAACATTTAATAAACTAGTCACTGCCTGTTGACTGTGTCGGGTTGCATATTTAGGGTCGTAGCGCACTAGGCAGCCATGGCTGCGCAGCCACAACGTTGTTAAATAACGCACTAGGCAGTATGATAACGCACTAGGCAGCCCGGTGACCTGTCTGCGGCAGCCACAAGCACGGGCTCCGATAAACAGCAGCCAAACAGGCAGCCACCGGCTGCCGCAGCCAACATGAGATGTATCTATTTGGCAAAACAAATGAATGTGGCTGCCTGTATGACGCACGCATTAGCAGCCTGGATACTCGTCATCCAGTCGAGTCACGTTTGCCAGATTTCAGATTTTCAGCCGCTTACCAATTATTTTATAAATAATTCCATTTTTTTTTCCAAAAATTATAAATCACACACTAAATTCAACGGATAAGATCAAAATATTTAAAAAAAAAATCTCGCCAATGTTGCGCGCTGAAAAAAAATTATATGAAACTATTACATATACATATATGTACATACAGTACAAAAGGATCCGAGATCCGAGATTACGAATCAAATATTGCATTGAAAATATGTTGTATCTACAATGTTATCACTGTCCATTTGTGAGCATCGTTTTCATCGTTCTAGCTGCTGCTTTGGCTGCTCGAACTGGCTGCCCCATTTTTCTGGGTGCACAGCCACGGCTGCCTAGTGCGTTACGGGCCTTAATAAACCCCTGTGAAACGCGTCACAGGCGAGCTCCGAGCGAGACCGCAGATACGTAAGGGCATGCGAGCGAGCGAGTAAGCGCTATCCGGCGGGTTATGTGTACATATGTATTTACATATCAAAGCGTATATACATATGTACATATCTATGTACATACATGTGTAGGTGGCCAAGTCGCACCACGGGCTCAAATATATTACAAATTACACTTAATCTGTTTTAATTTAATACACGCATATACAAATACTTCATGAGTCTAAAATAGTCAATTATCAAGAGCTAAGTAATATATAGGTACATTATAAAATTGCATGTATAATAATATAAAATCTAGCCCCTAGCTCGTTTGTCAGTACATTTACAACGCTCGCACATTTTCCAACTACCATTTTTACTTACATATTGTATGTATGTATGTATGTACAGTGAGAAGCTATTTAACGCGTTACAATTCTGGGCTCCGTATAAATGAGCCCCAATACTTTCAATTCAAATAAATATAATTTGAAACGCGTTAAATAGATCTTCACTATACATATATACATATGTATATACTGGTAGTTGAAAAATGTGTGAGCGTACCGCAACTACATATGTAGGTTACTTAGCCGGCCAGACAGGTTCCTGCAATGCAATAATATATGTAGTACTGAATGTAGGGATATGCGCTATACTCTAAGTATAAAGTGAATCACCATCAGAATTTTGTAAATTCCTGTGTTGCTATCCATAACAAAAATTTTGTACACCAAAATTGTGATAAAATTCTGCTTAAAAAATTTTTTTTTTAATATTCTAAATCCACATGCCCAGTTTGCCTGTCAATTTTTAATATGGTTTACGACCAAAACATTATACACAATACAGAGATATTATTTTTTTTTATTATTTAACAAAAAAGTCCGAGTTGTAATCTTTTTTTTACTCTGGTAGACTTTTTACGGTATCTGTCAAATGAGCTGAATTTAAACGACACTATGGCCTTATGGGCACCCTGTAAAATATTCAAGTCGAAAACTCGTAACTTAAGCCCCCGCCAAACTGCCAACATTACTTTGCAAATAAATTTAAATACGAGTAAATATTTCACAATTTCTTTGATATATCATATATATGAATATAATTTTTTCCTATGAAGATTGGACCTATACATAGTGTATAATGTATTGCATATGGGCCATTGGGCCATATAAATATTGACTATTTTCTACGGCTACTTTTCAGTCTGGAAATTCTTGTTCGATGCTGCAGATAACTGAAGTGCACAACGTTACATAACGTTAGCTGCAGTGTTGTAAGTCGTATGCAAATATGAGGATGGTAGCATCAAGCAAATACGCGGTTCGAGTTCTGGGAAAACGCCCGAAGTGCCCCGGGCGCTTTCCTTGCTCTCAACAATATAACAATAAAATCCTAATCTACGCTCCCTTACGTAAATAAATCGGTGGCCGTGGAACAGGGGAGAACAATTGTTTTCGATTTTCAAAACCTACGATGGAAAACAACTGATAAATATTCATTCTTACAATGAACAACCAACCCGGCCATGCGAAACTGGGTTACATAAACAAAACTCTTAACTCCATTCTATATTTTGAATATACATATAAACTCACGCATATTTTGTAAACGGGCCAATTTTTTATCATAATAGTCAGCGCTTATTAACTCACAGCGCCTTTTAAAGTTATTGGAAGTCGTAATAAATGCAATGTATCCTGCTTCATATTCACTTTCATTTTCACAATTAATTTGGTAGATATTTAAATTGCTTGAATATCAGTTAATTAAGAAGCCGATAAAAAATAATCTTTTGGAAATAAAGCTGGCCCGTTCATTAACTGCTATACCTCTTTCATTTACAAAAATTAAGCTCAACTCCATTATTTCGACTTAATTGTATAATGTTTTAAAAATAATGGCAAGGATTTGAAACGTTAATTAACAATATAATGAGATATTTACTACGGTGAAAATCAAGCTAAAAGTTGAAACCTAAGTTAATCATTCTAAGAATATTTTCGCATAAACAATAAAAAAATTCCATTGAAAATAATATCCACCATTGTAAAAAAATGTAAGAACATTGTTCCATTGATTACGACTACATTAAACGCACAATTGATGAGAAGTGTAAGTGAGAAACATCTTAAAGTTAATCACGTGTGGAAATAATTCTGACTGGTATTGTGAATTGGAGGCACTTTATGAGAGTTTCATTAAAAACATCCCCCACATAATGACGTCTGCCAGAAAAAAATTCAACCTCGCCCATACTGGAATAATTTTTCATAAATATCGTCATATAACTGGATTATGGTCGTCGCGTCTTTGTAGCCAGAAAAAAAGTATAAAGACGCGAGTAATCCGCAACAAAGCGGCTGCCGGATCATTATAAAATATTATTAATGGCGAAAGGCGGCCAACTTGATGAAACGGACATCATTTTAAATAAAGACTAAAGACTAGAAATATTTCACGCTGAGATAAAGCTGCGACGGGGCGCCAAGCAAAAAAAATTAGAATCATTAAGCCAAGAATGAGAAAGGATTAAAGGAAGGGAGGGTTTGGATGGGGTTGGGTGAGGATGAAAAAATAGATAGCAGCGGCGAGTTATGAATTCAGAGGGAAGAGTGGCTCCAGATAAATGTGCCCCGATGAGGACATGCTATGAATGTGAATTTATACCCAACACTTGGTGGAGACTGGAGACGAATGATCGAGGATAAAGTATGACTCGGGATGGACAAAACACTTACGTTGTTTTTAAATCCAAAATGAGCACTGAGCACATTAACATTAATCCAACATCCTCGGTATTAAGCCACCTAAAACCAAAACTGAAAGGTAACCACTTTAAAAAAAAATGCTTGAATCAAAACTGAAATCAATAAAACTCGAAGCAATTTTCTTTGAGAAAAGTTTCATCGACAAAATTTTAAGCATTTATTGTTACATTGTTATGATTTATTATTTGTCATCTGAAACATGTGCCACTACAGTAGAATGTTGCAGAAGTCATCATAGCCTCCTAATGAGAAAAAATTATATTGGCCTATATCGCTATTATCGATCGTCCCAAAACTGATTGATAATACCAATTTGACTTTTGGGGCAAGCTATGTATGTATGTATATGTAATCAAAAAATCACTGGGAAAAAAAGTACAAGGAAGCTACAATATAAATGACATATGTACTTGACTCCGACTGTTGTCGGAGAAATAAAATGCTACGCCAAAAAGCACGGCGTGAGGCTTCAAACACACGTAAATAATAAAGTAACAGTACTATGTATTAGACAAAAAAGGATTCAGAATACTAAAAAAAAAAAAAAAACGAGTGATCTGATCATGTGATCGCAATAGTATAGAGATGGCCAATGGGTCCAATCCAATCCAACCCAAATAATTAAAGATAAACTAAAAATAAATTAGAAGATAGTCTGTCAAGACTAGTTCAAATAATATATAAAAAAATGCTTTATTATGAATACTTGCGACAATATTTTCAACCAATTTTTATATTCAAATTGTGAATATTATTTGTATTGTCGTATTATGGGATACGAGAAATCAAATCCACTGGGAGGATAAAGATATATTTTCGACATTTCAATACGATATTGAAAATAGTTCATTCTTTATATTTCTTTATGTGTCGAAGAATTGGAATATCCGAAAGCTTCCGAAGCAAATAACCTGAAAATATAATTTCGAAGATAGTCCCCTCGTCCATATATGTATGGTCGGATTCCGTAGAAGAAAAAAAAAAGAGAGAAAGTTGTTTGGATCGTTTTGAACATATGGTGTGCGACATCGATGAGATTCATTCTGCGAATACGAAAAAAGGAATAGATATATCAATATTTTTTTCATTACAAAATGATTATGTTAATTGGGTTGGTGGGTTATTCGAGTTTTTAATGCCGTTAAAAGGTCTATTTTTTAGCCGACTGCATTAAGATGGTTTGCATCGTTAATATTTGATCTCTTGAAGCGTTTTCTTCGCCAGCTTCACCATTTGATCCGTTTACCCAAAAATAGGTCAGAGTGCTTCCTTCCGATCTTGTTACCTTTCTTCATTTCCTGACGCAAAATTTACGGCTCAATACCTTACGAGTGGATATCAAATTTCTGCTCATCTGCAGTATATATTCGTACTTTGGACGTCTCGGATATTTTACGGCACCCATCCTCCGCAAGATACCCAGCCCTTTATTAATATCTTTTTCCCTTTGATATAACTGATTTCATTTTCATTCTGAAAAAAGCTTTTCCTATATGCCTCATTATACTTAATGCTTAATGTATATCTGATGCCTCGATTTTATATCGCAACTCGCTATGAGCTCTAATTTTTTTTTACATTTATTTAATATACTCTTGTCGTTCAAATTACTCATATCAATGCAGTTTAAATAAATCAAACTGATTTAAATGAGCAAAAAATTTACAGCGTACATCGACCATTTCAAGGTATTTTCTAGATAAATGTAGAATGGGTGAAATAGGATCAAAATAATGATTTATGACCCACTCTGATTTGATTGCATTGTTATGAGATAAAAAAGCGTTGTTCGGGAGATATTGTCCTGTGCGCCGAATAATATACGTCCATAGGAAGTAATTTCCGTTCAATGTTCATAAATCATTTGCATGTGTATTTTAAAACGTAAATATGATTTTTTTAACACAAACATTTGAACATAAAAATAATAATTATGATAAATATTCAAGCTGACACTTAGGCGTTAAAATTACGTGGACAAAATTCCTTTCGAAATAAATATATCCGATTAGCATCGCTTAAAGGGAAATCCGGTCTTTTGTAACGGATAAAGTTCAAACACAAACGGACTGTTTGAATGATAAAAATAGAGGTCTTTTATATCGACTTTCGTTATTTGAATGGACATTTGAAGGGACGGGGAGGGGGGGGCGAAGTTTCAACGATATTTTTCTCAAGCGAGCAACAAATGGCCAACCGTTTGTTTCGCGGGAAACTTAGGATAATTTTATCGTCCGAAACGAATTTATAGTCCGGTCTTGATAACAGACAGCCAGTTTAGTTTCACGAGAAACGATAAATTATATAGTGGAGGAGTGGTGGTGGTGGAGAGAGAGGTACAGTAGGAAGTGAGAGTTGGCAAAAGAGCCCCAGGTTCAACTCTCCGCGGCAAATTAATTCAGCAACTTTCAATGCGGGAATAAATCTGGAGGCCAAAGTTATGAGCGTTTTTTTTTTGCTTCCTCTTGCTTCGCAAGACATGTGCCCCATGGGGTGGCCTACCACCCCCGTTCGGTCTGCAATGGAATACTTCGTCTTTATAAAAAAGTTGACGATTTATGGCCTCACCTATTCGGGTGCTCTGCATGACCTTTTAATATTGCCGCGAAACGTGAATTATCACACGCTTTTCCTTATTCGAGAAGGCATTACTCAATATACAAATAAATCATTTTCTGCTCATGATTGCTTCTGTACTTTGTATCTGGACACCAACGTTGAATTTTAATGGGTTAGACCTTGACATTCAACACCTCAAACGTTAAATTAAATTGATTGCAAAAACATGCATTAAATTTCTTAATTCTATAAAAATTCATATGTACATACATAAAATTGCATCAGGCTTTTTTTGATAAATCGTAGGTAATATGAAAAACGTAATGACAAAATGATTTATGATTTATTGTTGTCGAATCGAGTAAGTGCTGTCTCGCTTTTGAACTGTTATAATATACGATGCTAGGGGAATTTAATAATAGTTGCGTAAGTGCATTTATACGAAAACATATGTACATATAAAACGATTAGAGGGGAGTAAAATCAAAACAACTTCTGCTTCAACAGATAAGCGTATACAGCTAAGCACATATGTGCGCGGATTATATTTCATTATTGTGTCCAAACCATAGATATAGAATAATTCTATATAACTTATTCTATATCTATGGTCCAAACTAAAAAATTCGGGTGTGGCCAACCCATGACATTATCCATATATTTGAGGAAAAAAATTTTTGAAACTTGAAAATTCATAAACCAAATTCTGCTCTTGAGCCGGAGAATATTGCCTCGATCATAGCGAGCAACGAACGAACGCATAATATGAAATCACGGTTTTTTCATACTGTTTTCAACAATTTTCAACGCATACTAACCCACGATAAACCGTCATTTCTACATACATAGTATACCAATTTTAATGAGTTTTTTTTTTAAACTCGCCATTGCTATAATAATTCTAATTTTATAATATTATGAAGATTCAAAATATATAAAAGGCCGAAAAAAATAATAAACCAAAAATCGTGCAAGAGTAAACTACCAATTCCGGTGGGTGGATTTTGATCAAAACCTTATCAACTCTTAAATTTTATATAAAAATATTGTATAACATTATATGTACATATGTATATAGTTTCGGAAATATTGCGTGGTAACAGGATTTTTTACTTTTCTACAAAAAAAAACCAACTTCCGGTTAACCGATTTTAGTGATTTATTTTTTCGTAACTAGGTATTGCTTTACGGATTATGATATTACAATAATATAAAGATACCAAATATATAAAAGGCCGAAAAAAAAAAAAAAACGAAATCTCGCTCAAGAGTAAACTGTAAATAGATATGTATGTATGTCTTACACTTTAGATAAAATAATAGATATGAAATTTCAGCTTGATAGACGTCATATGTAGGTTCGGAGAAAAAGTTAAAAACATCGAAAACCTAGAGTAAAAGTACTACTTCCTGTTGGAAAAAAAGTTAAAAAATTATATTATTTTGAAGGTTGTTACACATACATACTACATATGCAAAATTTCAGCGTGATGTGTATCATAGTTTTGCTGGAAAAACCTTCCAAAGATTACACAATAATTAGGTGACTTTCCAAGGGAAGTACCACTTCCGGTTGACGAAAATTTTTGAAAGCCTTATGGATTGTAAAGGCCGGCAAAAAATATATAAATATAAAGTTTTAGTGTGATAAGATAAACGGTTTTTGAATTATAGCAATTTCACGTCCGATATTGAAACCGAAGTATTTTCACCTGGCACCGAACGATGAATTTTTATCTGAACGAATGAAACCAGATCCAATAATCGCCAGGATCATGTCTAATGTCTAATCAAATATGGTTGGCTCTGAACGTCATTCCGCGTCACGCTTCAAATATTAACCGGGATTCGAACCGCAGTTAGCGTGGAAACGCACAACTTTTGACCCACTTCAGTTAGAGAACAATCCGACCCGCACAACTGGCTCGAGCAGCAAGCTTTCAACTCTCAGAAGGTTTCCACCCCGTGAATTTAACTTAACCTACCCGCGTTCGTTCTGCTCGACTCTATTTATGGAATATTTATGTAGCCAAAAGTTATTAAGTCGAATCGCACGAGAGTAGCATAACGTGTTGAATAAATTTTCATCGAAAAGTAGCAGTTACCCCCCCTACCCCCCCACCCCTTTGTAACTTTGAAACTGTTCAACTATAATAATAAAGGTGGGCGTAAGAGCTTACCTCACACATAACATACGCACACATGTACCCTATGTATGTACATACATATGTGTATACATACATAAATATGTACAATATACTTGTACATATGTACATACATACTTAAAATATAAATGACACTATCGATTTGGAAAACATCTTTCTTTCTTTCTCTCTCTCTCCCTCTCTTTCTATGAATATACATATATATATGTACATATATAGGCCATTAAATGCAGCCTAGATTTTTAAATAGCTTTCCGATTCAACATTTCCAGCACGTCCTCGTTACGATTCGTTCGCTCGTATAAATAAAACAAAATTAAATGCAACCAGAAAAAAGGTTAAACATTAGGTGCTTCGATATAAGAAATACCCAACCCAACAAAATTTTGTGATAAAATTATTTGAAATTTTGTCTTAACACTGCAAAGGTAAGCTAATTTATATTTAAACTATGTAGCATACCGATGTATGTATGTATTGTACGAATGTTTGTGATCGTCGATTTTGTGTAGATATACATACATATGTATATGTACATATGTAGGTACCTACTACATATGTATGTATCGCGCACTGAGGATCATCTTATTCTATGTCCATTTTTTCAAATTTTCACCAGAGACATTTTAATATTCGAGAGCTCGTATTTTTTACATGGTACAACAATTTAAAATGAGTAGTAAGTTATTTTAATTTAATTAAAAATTGTCCTTATATTACCGTAATGCTGATCGTAGTTAATGCGAACAGTGCAGTGATCAGTTAAATTGCCAGATTATCAATAATCAATAATAACTACGCTCGAGATAATCTCATAATTAATTGAACCGAGCTTTTGTTTGAAGTGCCCACGACACATCGCGATCGCAGACGTGCAAAAGCTCACGCTAAAGCTCCTCGAGTGGTGATGACGAAAGCGTCTTCCTACACGTCGATATCAGCACTTGCTTCAAGTGCCCGTGGCCGCCATCCAATAAGGATAACAGTCGTGGCCACAGGACCTTGCTAGAATTATACCAGAGCAATCTAAAATCAATATGCTTTCATGCGAACTGCTGAAATTTCAATCGATTAAATGACCAAATTAAATTTATAAAAACGGTATTCACCAATACATTGACCATTTATTTTGTTTAATACTCGATTTTAACCTCTAAAGCTGCCTTACAAGTGCATGCTTGCTTCGAGGTTTGCGTATACAAACTCTTTTTGCACTGGTTAAACGGCTCGTGTAGATATTCAAACAGAATAAAATGAAAGTAATTAAACGCAGGTTATAACGCACAAGCATGTACGTGTAGGACAGTAGGACTTTAGAAAGCTTTTTAGCAAAAGAAATAGATTAAAAATTTAAATTTACGTTAGGTATGTACATATATGTATATGTAGGTACATAGTACTACATACAATATAATAAAATATCTATGTAGTTAAATACATAGGTACTAATTCTTGCAAGTATGTATAATATTTATGTAGGTACATATGTACAACTTATGGGGACTGATAGTTGAAAACAATTTTATCATTTTTTTTGGTAATACTTATACATAATTCCATAATACCTATAGTTTTAAAAAATAAGTTGCAAAACAAATTTAAATTCGAGTTTATAGCTCGACAAGCACGCACTCAAAATAAACAGCTCCTTTAGGGTTATTTAAGAAAAAGTATTTATATCGTTATGACATCAAATAAAAGTAAAGCTACGTATACATATGTATGTACATATACGTATACCTAATATCTCGCATTTCATTTGAAATAAAATTATATTAAAATTAAAATGAATCATGATTATTGACATGAAATAATTTTAATCTAATTTTTTCAATCCCCTCAATATCGTAGCTGAGCATTGGACTATAAAGCTTCCGGTTGGAGCTGTTGGAGCTTTTCTTGGCGTGACGCGACTTCGCCACCTTTATTTCCATAAAAATATAAGTCTCGCATTTAAACAATCATCATGCTGTATAAACAACATGCAAATGAAAAAGTATAGCTTAATTTAAGGCAGTCTTACAAATAAAAGGGGGGAAAGCGTCGGCGTCGATCGCGCGACAAGACCGTTCCCGCTCCGGGTTACGGTCTATTAATTTGCTGTTAGCCGCGTTCGTCCTTAAGCAGGAGAAATGTCCGCGTTTTAAGGATGTAAAAACGGGCAGGGCATTCAACGGCGTGTAACGATCTTTATTTTATTGCCGGCGGCGCGCAAGTAACGACTGAATTAAAATACAAAGTGCCACTTTCGGGCGCCGGTAATGTATTCTGTTTGCGCCCGTTGCCGGATCGCAGTTAATTCAGGAAAACGCGAAAAACTACCAACCGAGCACGGCTGACTTCATCGACTCATATCATATCGTGACCCCAAATAAAATAAAGATTACTCTTTGATTAAAACTCTCCGATATCTCAGCGATAGGTTCGCGGTTTGATTCCCGAATTCCCGATATGGTCGAAAGATTTTCTACTATCGACTGTTTTTCTATCATTGTTGATAAGATAAGGATATTACTAAGTTCAGATCAGCCGGTTCCTGTCAAAATGTGCCATTATCTGGCTTAGTTGTTCAGATAGTTCCGTACAAAATTGGCACCACTTTAAATTCTTCCCATTCCTTCCTTCTTTCCACTTTAAAAGACAACGAAAACCCCTGGAGAGTATATTTCCCAAGTTACTTCACTGTGAAGGGGGATAAAATGTTTGTCGAAAACTTAAGAGGCTACGTACGTTTGATATCAAATACTTTATTTTAAGAAACAAGGTCTTTGATTCATCTGAGCGGAATCAGCATACTGTGATAATTAATGTACGACGCTATCGTCGTTCGAGATATATTGCGCGTTTCGATCGGCGATAGTTTGCGAACATATTGGCACTGCTGTTCTATTGCATTTCATCGAATTGATATGTTAAATCAAATACCGAAATCTATTCGACCACGATTATGGTAAATAATTTATGGTTCAATCATGTTGTACGCGCTGGGAAGCGTTATATGTACACATATACATATATGTACATACATATAACAGTTAAACTCTGACCGTTAAGAATTGAAAGTATTATCAGATTTTATATAATTCACAATCAACATTGTATTACTTATTGTGATCTGAAAATTTAACATTGTTCGATATCATTCATTGAACGTTTTATTCAAACGCGCGATATAGCATGTTGAATTAACGCAAAACTGAGAATCAATTTTCGCATAATCGAAATTTAATTATATCACAAATTGATAATTCGGAGAGGCGAGAACAACGTGTTCCCGTCACGAAACAACTTGGCGAGAACTTGCCATTGACGTGAACGAAGTTCGCCAAAGGTGCAAATTTGAAATTAGCGTACACACGAACGCGCACACGTACATACATACATACATATATCTATTGTTTATTATACACCTATTATAAAATGATCAATTTAGAACGCGTAACTAGTAATATGTTCATCAGTGTGGATTGGTCTATTAACTTCAAAATACACATAATCCGAACGATGAATGTTTGCGTTGCAGATAAGTAGAGACCCGTGTTTTTCGCATTTTGCGATAAATGCGATATATATGCTAAAATTCAGGATATATGCGAATTTATGCTAAAATCCTAAAATATGCGAATAGATGCTAAAATTCACAAAAAATAATTAAAATTAATTTTTTTTAAAGAAAAATATTAATAAAACAACGTTGAGACTTGTTTGTACACACTAACTAGCGAACTAATAACTGAAAGTTAACAGTCGTGTCCATATTGATACGTTGGGTTGTGAATACCTGGGTCGGCAATGATGAGTTAAAGAAAAAACCATACGAAAATTGTACCCAAATAAATTTTTTTACCTGGAGGCAAAAATTGAGATGGTTTTACCCAAAGTAGTTTTATTGATGGGAAATATCGAAAACTATGCAGCATGCAGTATTATTTAAAACAAATTTGCAAATAAAAACCAGTTCGTCGTTTGACTTCAGCAAGAGTCGTTCTTCTTTTCTCGCGATCGGTCTCTTACGTGCAGTCGTGAACTTCTTGAAGATTCTTGAACGTGAAAGATTTTTGACTTTTTTGGACTTGGACAGATTAAAAAGGCTAGTATTTATTTACTTTACTAATTTATCATTTTCATAATTTGGTTTAACTATAAAATTCACGAAAATCGACCGTAATTTAATACAAAATTTTATTAAAGTATCAATGTTCAGAAATTTAAAATGTAAAATAATTTTTTTTAGCTTCAGCATGGGGCGTACTAATATTAATCTTTGTGACAGAGCAAATCCATACAAAGACCGTGGAATTTTTATAAATTATTACATTAAACATTTTAATGTGCAGACATTGTAATTGTCTAGTGGAGTGGTAGAAAAAAGGATAACTTGGAAAAACATCTGAAATCTATAAATCATCGGAATGCAATTTCAAAACTTACTACGAACAATACCATTCAAGCATTTTTTTAACGATTTGTAGCAAATATAAAAAGTGGGTTAAAACCTGATATACTGCAATTGTTAATGACCACAAAAATTAAATATGAAGAGTTTGGTTCTGCTGCAATAAAATCAATTTGGTGTCCTGTAAATAGTGTGGATGCAGAAAGATTTCTTAGTAAATATAATTTAGTGGTAACTGATCATCGTACTAACTAAAAAGAGTCGTCTGTGGAAATATGTTACATGCTTAGTTTTAATAAATTTTAAATTAATGTTATATTTTATTTTTTAATTCGTGATTTTTGTCTTCGTATTTCTCCATATTGCTATTTCTTAATAATTTTCTACTATTTTTTATTTGTCACGTTAGTTTTAAATTGTTTGTATATATAAATTGTGTTACAGAGTATTGAAATTGATCTGTATTAAAAAAATTAACTAATAAAAATAAATGCTAAAATCCAACACTTTATTCGCTACAATATGCTAAAATGACAGATCAAAATGCTAACATCGATAAAAAATATATGCGAAAAACACAGATAAGTGATGAATAGTGGCAGCGTGGTGAGTGAGTGTATGCCAAGAAACTCTTGGTAAATATACTTGGGATTAATGCAGAAGATAGCCACATCCATTACCATAATAATTTGATTACGTAATAACCATTTGATCTTAATGTAAATTAGTTGGTGCGACTTCCTCTCGACTTCATATTTCTGGATAGTCTTCGTCAACCCGATAACGACATCAAAGGAGACTCGTAAGTTATTCATGCACCGCAAGAATCACTGCTTTGAAGAGAGGAGATACTCAAAAGAAATATTTAAATATCTGACTAAACCAAAACAATATTTTATCGTCCATGCCTTCTTTTAAAATGGGTTTTAAATTACTTTTGTCGTCAAATTGAAAAAGCATGTGAAAATTTGTTTTATTTCGTGTTTAAATCGAACTTGATTGGTTTTCAAATAAAAAAGTCTACATATTTACATCTCAAGTGCCTAAAGCCGATAAAGGCACGTTCGTAGATGACTCTGAATGGACCTAAACTATCTGATTGCGATCACCCTCGTGGGCACACCACCCAATATTACTAAGCGTATCCCATAACGTCACTATAACCCCATTATCTATAAATCTATTACTCGCCCACCAATATATCATCCACCACCGCCATATATAATTGAGATAAACTATTCGACAGAAATCGACTAAATCAACTTGGAAAACTTTGCGAACGTCGTCTGTCAAAATTAAAGACGAAAAAAACAACCGCATCGCAAAATCGATTTGATTAAGTCGGTGACAGTTTAATTAGAAAAGCAATCTGACAAGATGGATGAGATCACCGAGTCAGGGTCTGCTTTCGACGACTAATGGCTGCCCATAGAATATACCAATATTCCTACGTATATACATACATACAGTTATATATCTATACTGCAGTGGTAACCAACCTCGTGGTCGTGAGCACCTCAGTGCTCTCGACTTATTTTAGTGCTCTCCAAAAATTCAGAATTCAGGTTTTCCCTTGTCCGAAAAACAAGCCCTGTCTGCAATAAATGTAAGCATTTTTTATTGTCTTGTTTTTCATCTATTTCTGTCCACCTTAAGTGGAAAAGCACTTCCAAGGGTTAAGGAAATTTTCTGATAAATAAAGAATTTTCTTTTATTTAGAAAGAAAAATGTCAAATTTAATTTCGCCTACAACACTTCTAAATTTAAAAAAATATACAGGTAATTAATTAGATATTTAGAAACGCGATTCCATACATTTTCCATGGAAAACACGCTTAAGTAAATAAAAATTACGTTTGAGCTGAGGTGTAATTTTTGAATTTTTGTATTTTTCATTGATACAATTCTATAATATTATAAGACGAAAAGTAAAATCATGTTTTCCAAAAAAAAAAAAATCTCATTGAAATAGAAAAAAACCATCTGCTTAATAAAATAAACGGTTTGTGAGTTATAGCGATTCTACACACATCCGCCTACACACAACATACAAGATACCTGATACAAATCAGTCAAAATCTCGACGACAAATTTTCGCACTACCACACAATACAATAATGTAAAAATTAGCATCCCTAATTTATAATACCCTGTCCATTGAATTTTACTTTGCTGCTTTTCAAATAAAGTTGATGCGCTCATCGGTAGTAAAAGGTTGGTGAACCCTGATCTACGGTCGCTTTCTGCTTGACAATAGTTCAAATTCAGCGTTATCCATCAGAGGATAATCCTAACTAATTGTTTCTTATCTGACCGTGTTGTGATAGGGGCTTAATGACACACCGAAAACCGTGTTCGGTAATTGTCGACATATTAGACAGTCCAACGCGATATAACACACACCGTATGCTTAAACGCAATGTATTTAATAACTAGCTGAATTGCCCGGCGTTGCTCAGGCGGGTGACATTTATTCTGCAGTACAAACAAAAATTGAAACAAATGAAAACATTTATTCTCCAGTACAAAATATTTTCAGATTAAAAATTTTGTATGGGGCCCCCTTGACCCCCTGATCCGACCCCTTCCAAAACCCACCTACGGTCTGACTTGGGGTATCATGAGATAGTATACCAAGTTTGGCGGTTCTAAGTTGAAAACTGTAGATTTGCATAGCGGAATCACAAACAAACAAACATTGAATTTTATATAGTACATAAATCAGAAAGCTCATACTATCCAACCACCAAAAATTCGTCACCATTGCATTATACAAATATTACATTATTTTAAATTAACTACTTTATTCCTGTAAGGAATTTCTTTTCGATCATACTGTATATATGTATGTACATAAGTGAACTCTTTTCTGTGAAAAATTCATCATACATACGTGTACCGGTTATTGAAATTGCATTAGTTTTCTTTTCAATACCTTTAAATTATTACTTTTTCCATATAGGTAGTACATATACATATGTATGTAGATAAAGTATTGTGATCGTGTGAAAGTTTGACTTTAAGATTTTGACTGATATGAATCAGGTATCGTAGCAAATATGCGTAAAATAGCTCTAACTCAAAAACACACCGGTCTTTGGATCGTAGTGTTTCTCATTAGAATAGAACAAACACACCAAAAATAAAAACATTGCAAAAACACCGTTGCAATATTGAGTATTATATATTGAGTACGTATATCAATTCTGTTTTGATTGACAGGTGCACATACCACAAATCATTTCTATGGTATTGCTGTAAGTGACACGTTCTTCGAGATTGTTCCGACTTCGTGTGGTCACATTAATATCTGGTGATTAATAATTTAACGATAGCCTTCAGGACGGGAAAGGTTTACGTTAGCCGATTGGCGAATACTGTTCGCTCGTTTCGAAATTTCGGTTTTCGGGCAAACCTTCGGGCACAAGTCGACTTTACAAGGTACCTACGACAAAAGCAACAACTGAAACTCGGTCAGGTCGAAAGGAACGCGCATTATCCGGCGAACGTTTCTTCCGTTGTGGCACAACTTCATATATTCATTGTGCCAGGCTCGGGTGACTCCGATGCTAAACATAAATGCAATATAGATACAATACAATACCGCTGAAAACTTTATTTTCATCCGACGAAATTTTCGACTGTTGAAAGTGGTTCAAGTGCGTATGTTATATTTGTATAATTTTCATTAATACCACCGCAGCCGTCCACGGGCTGATTCAAATTCGGCAAAATGGGCTATACGTGTATCTATTGAAAGGTTTCGTGATTCGTTTGATAAAGTAAACAATTTTTAAGTCGAATTACACAAATTTGGCAGACGAATGGAATTGAACCGCGAAAATTGAATTTAGATGCGAAATTCGCGCGAGAATTAATTTGTTGGTTCGCGCAACACAAAGCAGACGTTGCTTACTGAAACTTTTGTTCATCGTCACTCTGAAGGGGGGAAAGGCGGGAAACGAGGTTGTTTTGGGGTGGAGAGGGGTATGGAGTTGAACTGTTTCGAGTGGATGTTGCAGAGGCGTCGAGCAGACCATGAGCCGTCCATTTGTCATCCGGCGAAAGTATCGCTGTTTGCACGGTGAATTATTAATCTGCAAAATTGGTAGCACGTAGAAGCTGCGGCGGTAGCCTAATCGGGATAATTAAAGTCCTTTGTACCTACGATGAATGGTGCTATTATGGCGCGAGGTGTTTATTCAGCGAAAAGGATACCCGGGTTGTGCTCGGAGTAAATTTCCGGGATATTGATTATGAATGCGCACGCGGTGTCCCGTCTTGCTGCCGATTTTAATGCCACTTCAGTTCTCCACCGAACACTTGAATTTCCGACAATGACAATGGCTAATCTGATCATCGGCTTATAGCTGAATATTTGTGGGGCTTGTGTAATGCTTCAAATGTTCCTCGTAGGATGTTTTTGAATAATTTACCAATGGAAGAGAAACCTCCCGATAACAAAGCTTCCTGTTCAAATTCTAACTACATATGTACATATGTATGTACATACATACATATGTACTGAAAATACTAAAATGCGTATTTAATGAATAACACTATGATATCAATTGAACCCTCTCTTTTACAAGTGGCACACAAATATCATGCATTAACTGTTTACGTTTTAGCAGGGCTGTAAGTAAAAAATAATAGCATTTACTAGCAAAAATTGATATAATTTTTGCAGTAAATGCTTTTATTTTAATTATATCTCGTGGGGTTATATTTATATATTTATATTCGTCAGGGTATATTTATATATTTTTATAATATTTATAATATTTTATTTTATATGTGATTAATAAATAGATTCGACAAAAATAAATATTTTATTTTTCCACTGTTCTGTTTTGTCACTGTTCTCTTTATAGCTTTTCTGTTTTGTCCTGTTCTCTTTATCGCTTTTCTGTTTTGTCCTGTTCTCTTTTGTCGTGTTCTGTTTTGTCTTGTTCTCTTTTGTCACCGAACCGTTTCAAAATACTTCGTTCGCGTTCGGTTCGAATCGAGGTGAACCTCTTGTGCAAGAGAACGTTGAAGAAAACCACAAGATCCTTTCTGTGGGGCTTCTAAAAGTCTATGTGAATGTGTATGTGAATATACCAATAACTAAAAGTGAATGTGAATATACCAATAACCATCCAGCAGGTGACGGTTGACATTAGAGATGAGACTAACAAGCGTTAAGACCTGAAATTCTAATAAAAGCGATGGAAAATGCGTTCAATTGAGCCTGACAGGTTGAGGCTAAAAATGGCAATTCGAAAATTAGCCTATTCATCGCATTGGTTGGTGAAATTACGACTATATTTATGTACCTGGAAATAGTCTTAGACATACATATAAGAACGAAAATCGTAAAAAAAATTCAATTTGACATTTTTAATTTTTTTAAATCGGAGTCGGAGTCGGAGTCGCATTTTTACTTTATCGTAATCGGATAAAGTATATCTACTGTATGTAGTATCGTCACAATATTGTAATGTTGTACTCCTGAGCGAAATTGCTAGTTACGAAAAAATAAATCATTAAAATCAGTCAAATTAAAGTAGGTTTTTTACTTTATCCTAATCGGATAAAGTATTGTGATCGTGCGAAAATTCGACCTCGAGATTGTGACTGATTTGTATCGAGTATCATCCCCTGATCACGTTTTGATGATTTCTAAAAAATGTCTGTATGTCTGTATGTCTGTGTGTCTTGTACTTATGCGTGTGTGTGTCTGTATGTGTGTTTTCTCCGAAACTATCAAGGCTATCAAGATCAAATTTCATATCTATTATTTTCACGTAAGGTGTAAGAGCCATAAGGAATTTGGTCAAAACCAGTCAATTTTTATTTTTTTCGGCATTTTAAATATGTAGTATCGTCACAATATTGTAATGTTATAATTCTGAGAGAAATTTCTATTTAGGAAAAAATAAATCATTAAAATCAGTCAAGCGGAAGTAGGCTTTTTTTGTTGAAAAGTTTACCACAGAATATTTCTGAAACTGCTCCGGCGATCTTGTCGAAAATTTATATTTATAATTTTCATATAAAAATTAAGAGTTGGTTTTGATCAAAATCCGCCGACCGGAAGTGGGAGTCGAATATATGCCGAAGATCGTATTTTACATACGCGCGTGCACTCAACATAGTAATTTCATGATATTTATGTATTTTTGTCGGTGTGGTGGTGTGCATGCGTTTTATTTACTTACGTACTTAAAAAATTAATTTCGTTACTCTTTGTATTCCTCAAATATATGGATAAAGTCATGAGTTGGCCACACCCGAATTTTTTTGTATTGACGTAGACCATTAAATGCGAATATGAAATAATCTAGGGCTGAAAATAAAAATATATAAAAATTTGAACAAAATTAATATATTTCGGTAATTAGCGGTAGTCTATTTTGTAATCCCGGTAATACCGAAGGCCATATTTTGCTAAAAAACCGGTATTATCAGTTTCGGTATTATCGGTAATGGAATCCCTAGTACATACATATGTATGTAGGTATATAGACGATATATAATAGCATCCATTCTAAAGAACTAAATATCTCCGTTATTTATATAATAGAAGCATCAAACTATCGACATTTCGTTGAAATACTCCCATTTAAAAATGTTCAAACTTTTTTTTATCGAAATGAAATGTCGTCAAAAGTGCTTCAAGAATCAATTTGAAACCGTTAACACAAAAAGTGTCGAATTGAAACTCGTATTTACATAACAATGTCGTTATACTTACGCATAGTGGATGCCGTGAGGGGGTGGCAGCGGGTTGGATACGGAGTGAGGGTGAGGGGTTGATTCGATTCGATTCGATTCGTTCGTTCGAAATTGCGTCAAATTTTCGCCGCATCGCATCGTTTCGAAATAGTCATTAAGTCGTCACAATGGCCAGAAATGGCCGAAAAGAGAGGCCCCGGGCCCGCGTCAAGTGCACCGCAAATATTTGGCGGAAACTCGCGCCGGAAAGCATACCCACGCCTACGGCCCGTTCGATTTTCTGGATATTTTGATTTTGCGATTTTAATTTAGCACGAGAATTGACAGTTTGCCACCGTTGCCTTGCGGACTTCGTATCGTAGTCGTTTTCGTTTTTAACATTGACTAAAGTCTATTATGTATATGTACATATATACATACATACATACGTACATATGTATATTATAGGCCAGCACTCCATCGTCGATCCGATCTCGAAGAAGTCCTCAGACGTGGGACGAGCACTGTCTTATATTAAAAATATATTCTATCTCTACATTTTTATTCAAAAATCAATTTGCCAGTTTCAATTTCGACTCACTGCTGTTTAAATGTATATTGAGAGAAGTTATACGAAAGTGGATTTCAGACACCGTTCACGGTGCAAATTTGAACTATGCAATATTCTAACTTGTATTTTACCTTTTTATTTTACGTGAATACGTCTTTAATCAGACCTACATACATACATATGTATGTACATATGGGGTACCAGTATGGATGTTACATTTGGATGGGCATACATTCCGACACTATAATTTCGTTACTAATAAGACGATTGATATGAATGTTGTTTTATTCGGTCAGGTATATGTACATACGTCTACGATACATTTATGACCTTGAGTTGGCACGAGTACGAGGCGCAGAGGAGAGGGCGTATCTTCCAACGGCTATTTTGGACGTTTTTGAAAATTTCCAAGCAGTACATATGTACATATGTATGTATATTTAGCTACCAAATGAAATATCTCTTAAGATCTGTCGATTTAAGTGATAAAAAGTGAACGATGCAAATTATTTGTAGGTGAAAAATCAGAAACCAGTCGAAAACAAACCTAAAATTTCACTATGTCGCCCCACACTTGCTAAAAAGCCAATAGGAAATACAAAAAACGCATATCATCAAAAAGAGGGTCTAATCATCTATCGACCAGTACCAACATGTCTGTGACAGAACGAGTGAGACCGTATCGGGAATATCAGAAAGTCGACGCAGCGCGCGGGGAAAACAACGGCGCGAGCACCTCGACGGCCACTGTTTACCACAGGCTACTGATAAATAATCGATTTCTAGTTAAGACAATATTCGTTACGCTAAATAAAAATATATTAATGTATTCATTTCGATTTTTTCATTTCATTCTCATATTCCAAATAAAATATTAGCCGCTAACGCAGACGTATTCACGGAAAACCCACGGCCGTGTTCGACACAGCCGAATCCCGAATTTTTTAAAAATATTTTATCCGATTTGATTGCTAATATACCATTTTGAATATATGTATGCACTTATGTAGTTTACAGCAGCTAATGTATAACATGTCAAATAATGAAATAATTTATTAAATCGGACTATATTCTTGTGATAGCATCGTCCTTTGCCAGTAGGTGTCAATCGAGTACGCCGTCGTGGGGTTCGTCTATGGGGCTTTTGCGTGATTTATTCAAATTGCAAATTGAAGGAGTGGTCCCGCCCTTATTGGGAAATAATAATTCCTGGTTGGGGTCCATCGTCTAGTTTCCGGTCTTCCGAGATATAGTGTCCTCCCGTAAAACGTCAATTGCACACTCGGCCCCTCCGGCCCACAAAGGACTCCCGATATGATATTTATCTCGGGTAATATGTCCGCGGCGTGGACCACTTGCGGCCGTCTTCAAACGGAGATTAATCAGCACCCGAAGAATGGAAATCCGCACTCCAAGTCACCACCAGCTCGGTGAATTTCCCTCGACTACGGTTGAAGCTGAACGTTGCTACTGCTTAAGTTGCTCCCATTGGTACCAAAACCCAACTAGAGCTAAGCGCATTAGTTTATCTGGGCTAATTGTGTAATAGTTATATTATAATTTTCTCTAACATCGGGATCATTGAATTTATGAACGAAGGTTTGAGGGTTAGATTCCCAAATAATATACGTTCGAAGGAATAAAATCGAGCTGTTTTCGAGTTGCTGCAACAGTTCCGGATCTTTCCAATATGCTGGTAAAATCCGAAGTCTTTTCGGAATTTTTCAAATGATCTGATTTGTAATGGATTCAGAAGTCCTAAAGTTCTTTCTGTATATGTATATCAATTAGTTGCCCACTGCTTCTTTCTATTTCCAGAAAGCATCCAATGGAGAGCGTCTTTCTTTATTACTTCACAATAACAGACAATAAAATTTTAGTAACAGTAACAGACAATAAAAAAAATACGTAAGTAAATAAAACGCATGCACACCACCACACCGACAAAAATACATATGTACATAAATATCATGAAATTACTATGTTGAGTGCACGCGCGTATGTAAAATACGATCTTCGGCATATATTCGACTCCCACTTCCGGTCGGCGGATTTTGATCAAAACCAACTCTTAATTTTTATATGAAAATTATAAATATAAATTTTCGACAAGATCGCCGGAGCAGTTTCAGAAATATTCTGTGGTAAACTTTTCAACAAAAAAAAACTACTTCCGGTTGACTGATTTTAATGATTTATTTTTTCCTAAATAGAAATTTCTCTCAGGAGTATAACATTAGAATATTGCGACGATACTACATATTTAAAAGGCCGAAAAAAATAAAAGACAACAAATCGTTCAAGAGTAAACTGCCATTTCTGCAAGAGGGATTTTGACCAAAATCACAGTATTTTTAAGGCTAACGTGAAAACTATAGATATGAAATTTCGACAAAATCGCCGGTGCCGTTTCGGAAATATTCTGTGTTAAACTTTTCGACAAAAAAAAACACCTACTTCCGGTTGACTGATTTTAATGATTTATTTTTTCTAAAATAGCAATTTTTCTCCTGATTATTATCTCAACATTACAATGTTGTGACGATACTACATATTTAAAAGGCCGAAAAAAATAAAAAACAACAAATCGTTCAAGAGTAAACTGCCATTTCCGGTCGTACGATTTTAACCAAAATCACATTATTTCTTACGGCTAACGTGAAAACTATAGATATGAAATTTCAACTTGATCGATGTGTTAGTTTCGGAAATATGATTTTTAACAGGATTTTTGAATTTTCTGCACGAAAACCCTACTTCCGGTTGGCTGATGTTAACCAAATTCTTTATGGCTCTTACACCTTGCGTGAAAATAATAGATATGAAATTTCAGCTTGATAGACTTGATAGTTTCGGAGAAAACACACAGACATACACACACACACATAGTACACAGACATACAGACATTTTCCAGAAATCATGAAAACGTGATCAGGGGATGATACTTGATACTTGATCCAAATCAGTCAAAATCTCAAGGTCCAATTTTCGCACGATCACAATACTAGTAGGTAGCGTATTTTTGTTTCACTACAACTAAAAAACTTTATAATATTTATTATTAAATATGTATTATTAAAAGCATAGCATTTCAAATAATCATATTATTAATAAAAAAAAATTAATTTTGATACTTTTCACAAGAATTTACTTCTTTTAATAGCTCAGGTTTGTGTTTTAAGAATTCATAAAACTGTATACAATTCATGTCAAAGTTGCGTTTGGTATAAATGCATGCTTCCAATGTTTCGATTTTCAATTGGGTTTTTTCACTGGTTCACTAATGAAAATACTCATTCAGTGGGGACCAGTGAGATTTTTAAAATGTATTTTAAAAGATATCTACGTGTTTATCTGTGAAATATTTAAACATTTCAAATCATCTACGTTGGCAGAACTCGTCATTTTGTCGTCATTCTTCGATCTTTACACTGGTGACATAACTTTTAATACACGAAATTTCATGAAATACATAGTTCGCGGTCATTTATATTTAAGTTCCAGTGACTGGAAATTAACAAAACGCTTTCCTCGATTTTGTTGTATCTTTTAATATTTATTGGATGTTTTCAAAATCTAAAAACCCTTGATTTTTTTGATCAATTAACTTTAATATACCTATATTGTTGAAATGTTGAAGCTTGGCTGTGAATAAAAAATAATCATGTCTCAGAAAATATGTACATCATTAAAAAAGTTTTTCAGAATCGTAGGACATTTTTCCATTTTCAAAAAGTACGATTTTAGTGACCTGAGTAGTTATAATATTCTCTCTAAAGCTGGTAGAAAAGTTACCCATCGCGTTTTGCTGTAACCCACATCATCAAAAAATTCTTTCAATTTTTTCAATTTTTTCACTCTGATTGTGTAGATGTAAAAATGTGAATAAATTTTTACTAATATCACTTTAATATCTACCGGAAGACAATTGACACTAGTGCTTATGCAATTATTGCACTACGTGATATGCGCCAATATTCAATTTACAAAATAAATGACGAAATGGTCATTTAAAAAAAATAATAAATTTTAAGAACAGAGCAGTGAAATAAAGGACTGTCCTCTTAAATAAAGGACGTATGGTCACCGTATACGTACATAATTCATCACGAAATTCATCAAAGTTCCAACATTAAAAGTTTGTGTAAAAGGTGAATTTTTAATTAATGAGTTTTTTATTTATAAAAAACCGGTAGAAAACCGATTTTTTTACCGCCGGTGGGATTTTTTCGGTAATACCGGTTTTTGCAAATGTCGGTAATTTTGGAATCTCTAATATGTACATATGTAGAGGTAAAATTCATTAACTAACATTTTCGAGAAAGTGAGTTATAGTGGTTTTAATATTCTATTCATTATTAAAAATCTAATATTCAACAATTAAAAAACATTCGATTATGATAAGTTTCTCTAACAGTTTTGTGTCAAATATTGATATTTCAAGAGGAAAATTCGTAAATTGTAGTTGTAGCTGTAGTTTTTTAAGGTGTGAATAAGAAAAAATGGTTTGAATGAATTTATTAATAATAGTAAGATTAAGTTCATTATTAGTTTAATTAATCGCAATCAGTTTCTGCATCGTTATTGTCTCGGATTTTTTTTAAGTTGGCAGGTTCATATATACCACTGATGAAGTTTACTTGGTATAAACACCACTTTGGCATAAAGTAATCAAATCTGATTTGTGATGAACAGTGATCAAATCTGATGAGATTGTGTCTGGTTTGTTTTTTTCATATCTGAAGAATTTAACTTTCAACCAGGACACTTTTTTTCCATCCTCGTCAACATTCCTATTCTTGATTTAAGTCGCTGATAATGCTTGTAGATTGAAAAAATCCGAAAATATCAGTTCTTTGACCTCGTAAGGACCTCCGTCTTTATTCTTGCCTCTTTTTGATCTCGCTGCCTTGAATATTTCTAACCAATCAAATCACTAAAGTACTTAAAGATTTTTTCTTCAACAAACTTAAAGATAAATAGTATATATTTAATGAGTTTTTAATTTTTTTTTTTCTTCTTAAGTAATACATTTAGAGAAATTATTGCTTATGGGCTATATATGTATCTATCTATATACATATATAAAAAT
The DNA here is from genome assembly GCA_022651745.1 of Parapsyche elsis. NCBI lineage: Eukaryota > Metazoa > Arthropoda > Insecta > Trichoptera > Hydropsychidae > Parapsyche > Parapsyche elsis. The sequence goes on along the minus strand of JAGVSN010000005.1, from coordinate 3,802,174 downwards.
GAATGTCTGTCTCTCTGTTTGTTTGTCTGTCTCTTATAGGCTCCTAAGCCACTCAACCGATCGCGATGAAACTTTCAGGACTTATTGTGATCATGCCGGGGATGGTTCCTGTGAAAAAAAATCGGGAAAAAACGGGAACGGGAACGGGTCAGAAAACGTACTAGGAACGGGAACGGGTACGGGATCGGGCATTGCAACGCATGCCTGGTCATCTAGTAGGTATATGTATAAAAATCAATGTCTGTCTGTTTGTTTGTTTGTCTGTTTATCTCTTATAGGTTCCTAAACCACTCAACCGATCTCGATGAAACTTTCAGGACTTATTGTGATCATGCTGGGGATGGTTCCTGTGAAAAAAAATCGGCAAAAAAACGGAACGGGCCTGCTCACGCGTCAGATAACGTACTAGGAACGGGAACGGGAACGAGATCGGGACCGGGACCGGGAACGGGAACGGGATCGGAAACGTAATCGGGAACGGGATCGGGCATTGCAACGCATGCCGGGTCAGCTAGTAGATAATAAAAAGCTAGAGGAAAAAAATAAAAAAACGCGTTTTTCTTAAAAAATGTAGTCTTACCTCTACCCCCACGATATGCATAAATATCTACATAGAGAACTACGTGAATTCGAGACTCGATATGAAGAGCCCGATAGATTCATATACATTTCAAAGTAGTTTAACTACGTCTTGTGTAATAATCATGAATTTATTAGCAAATGCAACAGTTAAAGAGAATTCGAATTAGGTAGACAAACGACGCACAACTCGACCAACCAACTGCTACAAAAACTCTAGCGAAGCAAATCGCAAAGCTTCTTACCCAAACTCTACAAACTATGTATGTATGTATGTATGTACAATGACACACACACACTCACCCATAATAGATATCAATATTATATCGCGATCTAATATTACTGCCAGCGATCGTTTCCGAGACACGCACCTGATAATTCGACACCCGCTCTGCAATGTACATACATACATACATACATATGTATTATAGATATTGTGCAGGTTCGTCTGAATATGTGAGCATATAAATCTTAATGAGTCTAAATCACGCTAAACCCTTCGAAGCTTCGAGTGCGGGCGCAAAATACAAGAGACTAAAACACCATTTAGCGTTTACGGTTTAACCGACGGTAATTATCATTAATACCTTTTAACACTGAAACCCGTAAATTATGGCGTTCGAGTAAGTCCCGTTGCCTTGTAGGGCTTATCCCGGTGATCCTGGAGGGGCGCAGGCCGAGCGGGTGCTCCTTGGAGCCCCCTTTTTCCCCCTTTCCCCGCCCCGTCACCCCTCTGTCTCTGGCTCGCTAGCAATTAATTGCCAGACTTGGGGACCAGACCGCGACTGGATTAGACACGACAAACGCCATCCATACAAATTGTCCTGAAAGTGAGCCCCCCAGACGGAGACCGCACCCCTTCGGCGACCGCGAGATCTACTTAAATTTTCGCACACGCAAAGATAAAACTAAGGGAAAGCGAAAAATGTATAAAGCCGTTAGACGCGGCCATGTGAAATTTTAAAACGCGATAAGCCCGAAAAAGCACACGAGAAAAACTGATCTAAAGAAATTCGTCCTAACTTTGAGCCTAGTTTTCAATCTTTGAATTAAAATCTTCTACATAGTATCCTGCTAAATTCGAGAATTTTAAATAAGATCCAGTGAATGCAGAGAAGTATAGAAAGATTGTTGTTAAAAAGTCTTGTTATGCTCGGTATAACAAGAAGAGATCGTTAGAGGAATACATGGGTAAGAAGTATGACCAAAGTGGCAGATATAGCGAAATGTGTGAACAACGTGGCTGGGACACATGGCTAGAAGAATGGATGGCAGATGGACGCGACAAATACTAGAATGGTATCCGAGAGGATGTGAAAGAAAGCAAGGTAGACCGAGTGGACGATGGGCTGATGAATTGAGAAGAATGTGTGGAGTCAACTAGATGCAGATTGTTCAAGACAGACGGGAATGGGAGAGGATTGGAGAGGCCTTCATCCAACAGTGGATAATGAATGGCTGAAAATGACAAATTAAATAAGTGGTCGGTAACCCATGAACTGATTATTGATTGCAATGGCACATTTTTACTTCATAAGACAGTACAAAGCTTTATTTCGATTACTGCGACTAACGACGACCGACATGTACATACATATGTATGTATAGGTATGTATGCAGTATCAGCTGAAATAATTTAATTAATTAACAATTAAAAATGCACATGGGTAACTCTAGTTACAACGGATAGTTGTAGATAAAACTATTTTAGAATTATGTTGACTTAGTTATCTTTGTGAAAATTTTAGAAAATTCTAGATTAGAACATAACAGAAAAATTTAGCTTTGTGGACGGTCGCCTGTTTAAAATAAAATTGCTTTTACGGTGAATTATAAATATTAAATTAGATTAATCGTCGATCATAAATTCATGCGCAAACTTATTGGAAAATTGAGAGTCGAGAAAATGAAGCGAAAATCGTTTTCCATAATAAAAGCGTCGAACGGCGATTCAATCGAAGATATTATCTCGTGCGGAATATTTGAGCATGTTTTGCATCGCAACAGCCCAAATTTGATTCGATTTCAATCGGCGCTTTCGATTCGACATTCACGGCGCGATCCCGGCCCAAATTTGAATTTAAGACGACAAAATGCATTTGAGCAATAAATAGCCATCGTTACGGACGATTTTCATATTTGTAAAGTGGGGATTTTAGTACGGCTCGTGTAAATAGCATACGGTGTCGGCATAATGCTGACAAATTGATTCTACTTATACATATATAGCCAGCTCTCACAACCGCCAAGTCTACTCGAGTCTATTGTGTTCGTATCCCAGGCTCTCTGGGGAGCACGACGCCTCCTTGGCAGAATGTGCAAACGATGATTAGTCAAATTAATGGCAACCGGGCTCAACCAATCGACTGCACTGCTTCAAAACTTCCGCAACGCAAATGTTTACATACACAGTGTGATCAAAGAGGAAATTACCGTATAACATAGAAATCAAAATATACTGTACATATTTGAAAAACAACTACGGTGGTTTCGTCACTTGTTGATAGAATCGTGCAAAGGATACTCAAATACTTAGTTACTTCAGCCATACTGAAATTTAACGTACGCGACTGAGTCGACAAGTTAAATATGAGCTCAACGAATGAGATTATACAACGGTGAGCATTAGCTAGGTAACCACACTTGAGAAACGCTGATCCAACCGCTCGAGTACTGGAACCCAGAGACGCCTGGCACACTGAAAGGAGCCGGGAGACTGTAAACCGGGCCGGAATTCTTCGCCTCTCAGCGTGAAAAGAGTAGTGGGACTATTAGAGGTAGTGGCCGTGCAAAAAGCTCCCCCGACGGTCGCCCATTTATCTTAAATATCAGTGAGTTGGTGGTTTTCGTAAGGAGAGAGCAGGGGGATATGGGGGTGGGACAACCGCGTATCTTACCCAAAAGCTCCGCTCTAATCTTTATATTCCCGTCTGTAAATTTATCAAGTACGTTGTTCGCTCCGTTTCGTCTGAAACGAGTTATCCGTTGGGCCTAAATTTAATCACTATCCCCGTGTATAACGAAACTCAGGTGCCTCTCACTATGCCGAGATGCAATAAATTTATTTATTTACCCGACTGAAACATTCCATAAGCTGACATTTTTAAGGATGTGCGTTCTGTCGTCGAGCGCTTTGTAAAGTGTTGAACTCGCACGTCGAAAAATGTGTGATTTGAGTCCAAATGTGCCAACGCTATAAATGTATTTAGTTGTCGCTGAAATACTGTGATTTGTTTACAAAATTGTAACTCTCCTATTTGGATAGCCTGTACAAAGTATAGTCCAGGCGTGCTCAACCTTTTTTCAGTTTGGGAGCTACTTTTTTTTTTTTTTATTGCATGGCGATCGACTTCCATGCACTTGCATGGCGATCGACTTCCATGCAAGCATTTATGAAATCAAATAATCCATGAAATTAATTCCTTATGTAAATAATTCCCAAATTAATTCAAATAATTCACAAATAAAAGATTATATAAAAAAATAACATAATAAAATTTTCAACTTCATCATAGTTAGCATTAAATATATCGATTAAAATGAACGTACACATTTTTTTTTTAAAAAGTTTTTAAAATTTAACACTTATATAATAAGAATCTTATAAGAATTTGACGAAACATTTTAGTTTTTTAAAGCTATCGATAACAATAGTCGGGTATATATTTAGTTGTAGCAAAACGTAAATAGTCATCAAGGTGATCAAGCGTGTCCGCATTGCTAAATGCAGTCGTTTAAATATACATAGTTTCTCATAAGAGATGTGTTTTGTGAGCAAGATACATAAGAACACGTGTTTTGGAGTAGCAATTTCGAAGAAAGTGTGCAATATTGTAATAGAGCATTTGCTGTTAAAAATGTCAAGAAGTCCTCTTGATTTTTTTTGGCACTGAAACCCAAAAAATTAGCTAGTGTAACTGAAAACCAATGATGCAATGATTAAACAAACGCATAGCACGAAAAAATAACGGACCATTAATCCTCTTCTTTAACAGATAAGCTCCAGCTAAGGAAAATTATCGTTTAGTCACTGTCCGGGGCTTAGTAAAAAATATTGAACTATTGTAGAAATTTGAAAAACGGAAATCAATGTTCATTTCAAAATTCAAAAGGAAAATCTAAATTAAATTTTAAAAAGACTCAATTTTGCTTCGTAATCGACTAGTTGAGCACCCATGTAGTACACACTATCTACTATAGCAATAATTTTCTTTAAATACCTATTTATATATATATATATATAGGTACATACATACATATGTACATATGTACATATGTAGGTACACTGACACATCGTGAAGACCAATCAAATGTCACTTTGGACACGGTTGAAACTATCACTTATTAAGTTATTGATTGTTTATTTAAGCGCTATCGCAATTTAAAACCCTACACTAGTCTATTAGTAATAGAAAGTTTCTCTTCGAAGAAAGTTTTATTGAAAATACGTGGAAAATCAAAAATGAAATACGCAACGGCGCTGACCCAGTTTTCGTCGATCGAAAGTCCGATACTGTATCGTGGAAAAAAGTAAAAAAAAAAAACGAAACAAAATTAATTACATTCCTCGACACGCATCCGTATATTATATACTTGAATCAATTTTCATTTGAAGAAAATTAAATCATATCACATAAGGAGAAAAAAAACGAGGGATTATTTTTTTGAACATACTGACTGGAGTCTCCAAATATTCGTAATGTTCACCTATTCGAATATTAAATAGTAACCGCTAAAATATACGAATATACAATTCGTAAATTTCTGAAAACAACGAAAAAAACATTAATACATATTTCAATCTCGCAACCTTTGATGATCACTCTCAGAGAGAGTTGGTAGCAAACTGAAACACTGAATCTTGCTCAAGATTTTTGTGGAGGCATTTTTACAATAACATATTTATTTTCGGAACATACGTATTTACAGTCTAAAAATATCCAACATTCTATGCACGGTTGGGTAAATATGTGTACCCATGCAATTTCATAAACAGACTTAAAAATTATTAGTCAAGCCAAGGCACTAGATTGATATTTGAATGGAGCAGTGATGAATTATTACTTCCTTTATTGTTTTCCATCTTAATTATTTTACAAGATAAAAACAATGGTCCGTAGCTTGCAGAAATAACTCATATAAATAACTCAAAATATAATTTCTTCATGTTCAGTGTGTAAGCTTGAGCATAAAGGAACTAACTACTACATACATAATATTATATTGAAATACGTAATAATGTTTGCGTTCAATATTAATTTAGAGATTAAATTTTTCAAACAATTTCACTATAAATATATTTAGATAAATATTCGAATAATGAATCGTTTAAAACGGGCTAAGATTGGAGTCTCTAATACTGACTAGTCTTCGATGAAAATTGAAATACAATTAATTGACAGATTTAAAAATAGTATACATATAGATAATGGAACGCTTATTCAATGCATTCCAGCTCTGACCCGAATAAAACTGTTGGCATTCTTGTCGATATTTCACCGAGATAATGGTGTAGCCGGAGTTGAAGCGTGCTCCTGATGGAAAAGTGGCGCGAATAAGCCGGTTTTCCACTCCGGTTGGCTCCTTGATATAGCTTTTCCACAGGATTTTTTCCTGTCCCAGCCCTCCCCTGCTCTCCCTTCCCCCTCTCAATCCTCCTATATCGCGTTGTTATTATTTTTTATCGATATGGCTGCCGTATTTCGAGATAGGGGCAACAAACATCACAACGCCCCCACAGTTATATCTTCCGGTGCAGATACGAAATATCCGCGCGGCAGATAAGCGGAATTCGTGAGGGGCACAGCCTCCGTTTGGGGGCACGTCACGGTTTTCGATACGTGGCTATTTTGAAACCCACACGTATTTTTCAGTGATTTATGTTCGCCCCCATTCAAATATACCACAGGTCTCAACTTAGACGAGTCGATAGTCCACACATGAAAAAAATACGTTTTCACTGTGGGAAAAATAAAACCAATAACCAAACAACCGAAATTGCTTGCTTATGTATAACAATCACTAGATATTTTGGGTAATATCATAGGGACCCGTGTTTTTCGCATATATTTTTTATCGATTTTAGCATTTTGATTTGTCATTTTAGCATTTTGTAACGAATAAAATGTTTGATTTTAGCATCTATTTAGCATTTATGTTTATTAAGCCGCGTACGCATTAGCGAACATGCGCGTGTAATGTAATGCACGCTAATGTGGACACCATGTACACACACGCCGAGCAACCAACTGCGAACGACTGCCTTTGTGTTCGCGCCAAAAACCGACACCGAGTGGATCACCACGAACGTTACAGAGCGCGCGCAAAGTGTGCGTGCGAACGCGTACACATTTACAAAACTGTAACATTACACGGGCATGTTCGCTAATGAGTACGCGGCTTTAGATATATTTTTTAATACAGATCAATTTCAATACTCTGTAACGCAATTTATTATATACAAAAAAATTAAAACTAACGTGACAAATAAAAAATAGTAGAAAATTATTAAGAAGTATCAATATGGAGAAATACAGAGACAAAAATCATGAATTAAAAAAAAATATAACAATAATTTAAAATTTATTAACTAATCATGGAACATATTTCCACAGACGACTCTTTTAAGTTAGTACGACGATCAGTTACGACTAAATTATATTTACTAAAAAATCTTTCTGCATCCACCCTATTTACAGGACACCAAATTGATTTTATTACAGCAGAACCAAACTTCTCATATTAAATTTTTAGGGGGGCATTAACAATTGCAGTGTATTAGGTTTAAAACCACTTTTTACATTTGCTGCAAGTTGTTTAAAAGTTGCTACAATGGTCTAAAATAGTCTAAAACCTTTCACGTTCACGACTACACGTAAGAAACCGATCGCGAGACTAAAAGAACAACTCTTGTTGAAGTCAAACGACAAATTGATTTTTAGTTGCAATTTTTTTTTGAATAACATTCTGCATAGTTTTCGATATTTTCCATCAATAAAAATACTTTGGGTAAAACCATCTTAATTTTCACCCCCCGATAAAAAAACTGTTTTTAGAAACACCGATGATTACCTTGGGTAAATTCGTCTCTAAAACTTAGCTGCAGTTATTTGGCTAAAATTTTCGTATGGGTTTTTTCATTAACTCGTCATTTCCGACCCAGCTGTTCACGACTTAGGCGGGGAACACACGAACCTCTTTTGGCGGTTGGCGGCGGTCGACATCGCGGCAGTCGCGTGCAGTCGCTTCGACAACAAAAAGCCGAAAGGCACCTGCACGCCAACGGCGTAATAAAAAAGTAAAAAAAAAGGGCTGCTCTCGACCAAAAACGCGGCAGCTCAGCGGAGACGGGCAGCCGCTACCGGCTCTCGACCGCCGCCGACAGCACCAAACGTCCGTGTGTTGCGATCTACGTAATTGTATACAATTCTATGGTCTGCTGAAACGCGGCTTCACAAAGCCACCAAATTGGACCGCCGCCAACCGCCAAAAGAGGTTCGTGTGTTGCCGGCCTAAAGTGTTGAAGTCGTGTCAATATGGACACGACTGTTTTAAGAACTCGAAAATAATATTTGAATTTAACTTTCAGTTATTAGTTCGCTAGTTAGTGTGCAAACAAGTTGAAAGTTGTTTGCAAACTAATTATTTTTATATATTTTTTGTCTATATATTCGCATATTTTACGATTTTAGCACAAATTCGCATCTATTGTGAATTTTAGCATATATTCAGCATTTATCGCAAAGTGCGAAAAACAAAAACACAGTAATATGAAAACGGCGTACAGCTAAGTGCGACAGATAAATTTCATTCTATTTATGTATCACTAGTGTACATAGATACATATTGTTATGTCCTGACGGACCGGAGATACAAAAAAATGGTATCTGATTCACAAGCAGATCAATGTTTGATCTACGAGCAAACCAGATAAACACTTAATTGTTTCCGTTAATAAAAGTCCTTTTTTATTTATATTCAAATGAAGTATATATATTAGTTTATAAGATTTACAGACATTGGTCCAAGAGAAATTTATGAACACCTTTTTATTAAAAGGTCCAGGTCACTTCAAAGAAAGCTAAGGCTTTTTCACAAGCCTTCTATAAGCTTTTTCACTAGGGTTTTCACTAGGGCTTTTCACTGAGTTGAGTAGAGAGGTTAAGCACGGTATAGCGCGAGTGCTATCCGGGGTAGTCTCGGTAAAGCACGATATAGCGCGAGTGCTGTTCAGGGTAATCTGATTTAATCTGCTTTTATAATGAAAGTATGACGTGATTGTTGTTGTGCTTTTTGGTAAACACATTCCGTTCACATCGTAAAACTGTTATCTCTTTCGCATTCCTTTCCCGTCGATATCGTTCAAGGCTGGGAAGCAGACGAGACTGTTATCTCTTTTAGCTCAAGTTCGCATTCCATTCTCATACAAGTGGAATTTTCCTGGGAAGCAGATAAGCTTTCATATCTAATATCATTGATTCTGAGGTCATAACAATATGTACATATTGCGCGTTGCCACTGTCCCTGTACGTTTACAGTGTCATCGGGTGGTTATCATTTATGTACCTATTGTGTATTTACATAAATCTAAGTATACGTATGTGCCGTGAGCGCTTCGTGATACCCGTGCCGTGAGTGTGTGTGTACGTGCCGTGAGTGTATGCGGGCGTTCCGCGGCTACCCAGGCAGACCCTTGCACTACTACACATATCATCATCATAATTCTCAACCATTCAACACGCATTGCTGGACGAAGGCCTCCCCAATCCACTTCCATTCCTGTCTGTCTTGAGCAATTTACATCCACTTGACTCTACACATTCATCTCAATTCATCAGCCCATGTGCACTGAATCTTACGTAACGTTCTTGAATTTAGCATCCACGTTTCACATCCATACGTCATAACTAGCAGTACGCATTGGACATAAGTATGCTACTCTTTTTAGCATAGCGGGATCATGGATTTAAAAACTATGTTCATTATTCCAAAAGCGCTCCATCCATCCTAGTTTCAAAAACGATGAATCGTGCATCGTCGGAAATTTTTCGTAAAAGAGGTGTCACTTGAATTTTTTTTAGTTGTTATTATTAGTTGGTTCGATAAAGTGCTCCGAATATCATTTAGCTTTGACTGTTCGTCAGCCAGTCGAATCACGTTAGCCCCGCGTTCTGGCTGCCGCTTTGGCTGCTTGAACTGGGTGCACGTTTTTCTGGCCGCCACGGCCATGGCTGCGCAGCCAGGCTGCCAAGTGCGTTACGGGCCTAAATGTAAGTATGTACATACATATACATATACATACATATGTACATATGTATATAGAGCTAACAGTATATCTTGCCAATAAATAACGCTGCGTTCGCAACGTGCCGTAACATTGAACTTCGCATTACCACGTACCTACTGCCTTAGATCTTTTTGAAATTTTTGCACTATATGTACCTATATAAAAACTAGTCAATTCCCGTTGACAGTTTCGCCGTATGATAATCATTTATGTACATATGTATATACTTATAGTGCATGTATAGGTATAAGTTCAAAATGTAGTAGATAGTTGATAAATGCGAGCGCTTCGCGCTATCCGTGCCGTGAGTGTGTGCGAGCGTTCCGCAGCTACCCAGCCAAAACCAGGTAGTCCCTTGCGCTACTATTTATAATACCTACATATATATATATATATGTATGCCGCCTTGAAGAGAAACACCTCCACGCCCTTTCTCCCCAAGACCCTCACATGAGGCCACCACCCCCCCAACGAATATAGTCTGTTGACCTTTCCGTTGGGGACAGACGGTTGTCCAGTAAGGCCGGAACAACCGCGCATCTCTGCTGAAATAAAATAAGACGCAAAAAAAAAGTAGAAAAAAAAAACAAATTTTTTTTTTTTTTAGGAAAGGGAAGGGAATTTTTTTTTTTACTTTACTTCTTATGGGCTTGGACCATAGTATTCCCCAACGGAGCACTTTTTTCCGAAAGATTGGGCGAAAGTCTCAAAGGCCCTGAAAGTCCCCTTATCCGCAACCAAATTGCCATGGTACAAAGGGCCAATCAGGGACCCTCTGATAGCTCTGAGGGGAACACCACGCTCCAAACCCATACCCGGACAGGACCACAGCATGTGATCCGCATCCTGCTCTGGAAACGAGCACTGACAAACAGAAATGACAGACAGACCCAAATAAGCCAATTTATGGTTGAACCTCCCATGATCAGTCAAGAATTGACTGGTCCAAAAATTGGGCGTCAACCAAGTTCGCTTAAATCTTACTGTAACTAGTGGAAAAAAATTATATGTCTATCTGCCTCGAGGCGAACGATCCCACCGATTCTGCCAGGTGTCAAAGGCAGTCTCTTCAATGCGTAACAGTAAGCTCCTCCAGTACTGGGGGTTGGCGTACTGTTCTCGGGTGGGTGAGGGGAAATGAATTCCCGCCACGACGGCGTCAAGAGACTTTTTGAGCCTTGACCGAGCAGCTCTGGCCTGAATTTTCAGGTCCAGAGGAAGAACCCCAGCGAGAACCGGTAGCGCATCAGTCGGTGTGGTACGGTAAGCGTTTGTCAGAGCAATGAGAGGCGCACGTTGCCCACTATTAAGGGCTCGACGTACAGTAACCAAAAGGGTACGTGATGCCTAGAGACCCGTGTTTTTCGCATTTTGCGATAAATGCGAAATGTATGCTAAAATTCAGGATATATGCGAATTTATGCTAAAATCCTAAAATATGCGAATAGATGCTAAAAATCACAAAAAATATACAAAATTAATTATTTTTAAAGAAAAATATTACTAAAACAACGTTGAGACTTGTTTGTACACGCTAACTAGTGAACTTACAACTGAAAGTTAAATTCAAAGATTGTTTTTGAGTTCTTAGAACAGTCGTGTCCATATTGACACTAACCGTTGGGTTGTCAACACCTGGTTGTGAACATCTGAGTCGAAAATGACGAGTTAACGAAAAAACCGATACGAAAATTTTACCCAAATAAGTCTTTTTACCTCGAGGTAAAAATTGAGATGGTTTACCCAAAGTAGTTGTATGGATGGATTAAAATGGTTAGTATTTATTTACTTAACGTACGCCTATCATTTTCATAATTTGGTTTAACTATAAAATTCACGAAAATTACCGACCGTAATTTAATACTAAATTTGATTAAAGTATCAATGTTCAGAAATTTATTAAAACGTAAAATTTTTTTTTTAGCGGCATACATGATTTCATGTTTCAATAGTTATAAAATTATTGTAATAAAATTAAATATAAAATTTTGATTGGAAATAATATATTGCATTTCCAGTGCTGGGCACATAAAATTAGTTTAGTGGGTGAGTTTCATATTCATGAAAGAGTTGACTACTCTTAATGAGTTAATAACCAAAATAAAAATATCATTTTTGCATTCAAGAAAAATGAAATCAGAATATGTTACATTTTTGAAGAAAAATTATCCTATTTTTACAGTTATTTTGTTTCCAAGTCCCGTTATTACTCGTTGGAAGTCATGGTTTAAATTTGAGAAATATTTGGATACATATTTTGAGCCATTAATAGAATTTTTCCCAAATCACTCGAGTAAAAAATGCAAATAAAGATAAAATTATTGAACTCTATAATTCAGACCCTATTTTGATAAGAACGCAATGTAAATATGTGGGTGAGATTTGCATTAAATTTATTTGTTTAATTGATCAATTAGAAGGATCTTCCTATCCCTTTGCCCATTTATTATGGGAAGAAATTAGGGACATGAAACATGCCTACAAAATATTATTGATGGAGTTGGCCAAAACCAAACAACTGCTTTCATTAGTAACATCAGAAACAGTAGTATTAGTATTATTATACCCTTATTTACCTTACTAACAGAGACTCAATGTTTATAAGGGTATGAGCACTTTTTTAGACAACTTATAGCAAATTTAAAAAGTGGGTTAAAACCTGATATATTGCAATTATTAATGGCCACAAAAATTAAATATGAAGAGTTTGGTTCTGCTGCAATACAATCAATTTGGTGTCCATTGAATAGTGTGGATGCAGAAAGATTTTTTAGTAAATATAATTTAGTGGTAACTGATTGTCGCACTAACTTAAAAGAGTCGTCTGTGGAAATATGTTCCATGCTTAGTTTTAATAAATTTTAAATTAATGTTATATTTTATTTTTTAATTCATGATTTTTGTCTCTGTATTTCTCCATATTGCTATTTCTTAATAATTTTCTACTATTTATTATTTGTCACGTTAGTTTTAAATTGTTTGTATATAATAAATTGTGTTACAGAGTATTGAAATTGATCTGTATTAAAAAAATATCTAATAAAAATAAATGCTAAATAGATGCTAAAATCAAATGCTTTATTCGCTACAAAATGCTAAAATGACAAATCAAAATGCTAAAATCGATAAAAAATAAATGCGAAAAACACGGGTCTCTAGTGATGCCCAAATGCTAGATGCATATGCAACACAGTTTACGAAAATGGCCTCATACCCCAACTGCCTCTCTCGGAAGCCCAGACCCCAGGTCCGGCCGCAGAGTCTATCGAGTCTGCAAAAAGCAGTCTTAGCCTTCTCCAGGATGAACTTAATGTGTGGACTAAAAGTTAGTTTTTTGTCAATTGTTACGCCCAAATATTGAACAAAGTCACCAAATTTTACTTTGGAGCCTCCGAACCTTATCGAAGGCTCCCGACAGAGTGAACCCTTCACCAAAAGACCTTCTGTCTTGGTCGGCGAAAAAGACATTTTATTGAGAATTGCCCAATCATTCAAAGAGTGAAGGGCAGCTATTGCTCTAATCTCGAGCTCACTACGCGACTTCGCATGCACAATGAGCGTAACATCATCCGCATAAGCGACCAAACTGCAACCCACTGGAATGTCCACCCTGAATATATCATTCAACAAAATATTCCAAAGAATGGGACCTAACACAGAGCCTTGAGGACAACCAATAGTGATATCGAGAAAACCAATTTGTCCACCCAGTTCATATACCATTTTTCTATCATAGAGGTAGCTATGAATCATTGCCAATAAATTAAGGTGTAGATTCAAAAATGAAAGTTTCACCAAAATAATTGGCCACCAAGCATGATCGAAGGCACCAGCTATATCTAGAAATACCAGAGCGACGTATTTAGAGGATGAGCTAGAAGCTTCATGAAGAACAAAGCGAATTGCATCGTCGGTAGAACGACCTGGTCGAAAACCAAATTGCCTTGAAGATAAGGCAGAAGAGTCTTCAAGAACGGCATTAATTCTTTTGGCAACGAGTTTCTCTGATATCTATAGGAGCTTTTGCCGTTGAAACAAAATGGTCTACTGTAATATCAGCCTTAGTTTCTACTTCTTACCACTACGCACACAATAACACGGACGCCAATTGTATATCAGCGGTCACCAACCGGTGATCCGCGAGAGAATTTCGGTGGTCCGCAGAGTAATTTGAATATGTATATGTAAAATATAGATGATTGTTTCTTTAACTAAGAAATTCGATAGAAAAGTAAATAAATAGAAATACATCTTCTTTTCATAAATAAGTTCTTGATGAATCAAGCAATGAAATGACACCAAGATAAGCTAAATTAAATTCATTTTTCAAAAGCGTAACGAATCCATTAATATTGCCCAATGCATACTCTACCAACAACGCGGGCCACGGGTTGAGTACTGCTGCTCTAAACTGACAAACAAAATCTAAGCCGACGAACCCATTGTTGTCTCGCTCACTCATATGGGTTTCGTCCGACATGTAACCAAATCTCTTCTGCTAGATCTGCGCTCCTAGTATTCGACAAAATTCAAATGACACAAGTCTTTCGCGTTTTGATGGATCTATCGTAAGAGGGGGAGGTACATGCATATGTGTGTGTGTGTGTGCCATTTTGTTTCAACGGCAAAAGCTTCTATAGACTTCTGAACTCCTAGGCTAAAATCTGGACGATTGGGCCACGGTGTTAAAATCGCAGAATCGTTGTTTTGTTTTAGTAAGTACATAATACCTATAAATGATACTCGAAACTTAATTTTGGTCTGTAAAAATCTTCCGTTACAAATTGTTCAGAGTATTTCATTCCATAAACATATTATATTAGACAATTTTAAGAGGGAGCAGGTGTATTTTCGGTCGATCCACCTTTCTGAAAGTGCTGGTTGGAAGAAGGCCAGGTCAGGCCTTCTCCTTGGCGTGCACATACATCATCGCTATCTTGTATTTTTATAGCCGCCACCGCAGATGCCTTCCTATTATTTTAAGCATTTTACTAAGGATATTACGTTTGCCACGAATGGGATACGGGGATTTGCAGAAAATAGATGTTTGAACTATTTCACCTCGTGGATACGTGACGCTTTTTTTAATGTTTTAATAACGACTAACTTCTAACCATCATACACTGCTGAACAAATTGAACATGTGGTCGTTGACAAATTGATCATTTTGTAACATTCCTCATACATCATTATGGATGTAATAATTTTTCATAATTATAAAAATTATCGCATCTACAGACGGCATTCAAACCATTAAATAACAAATGTTCGTCACGAAGAATGCTCCTACGACAAAAATATAACTTTTCTTACCATTTATGTCCACTGAACACAAATATGATCAAACAAAATGCCGATTGGTCTGTCACTTACTTGTCACGTGACATGAATACTGATACGCGATTGGACAATTTCAATTATAGAGGGATTTGCCACTGATGTTAATCTTTGCTTTTCTCACTTTCCAGTTGAATCAATCGAAGGATAGTTTTTCTCCCTTTTAAAAATGATAAAAAAAAGTCATAGCATGGTTTGAATATGGATGACTAACAGTGGTGTAGTGACCGCGCCTGCAGACCCCGCAATGCGAGGGGGCGCCAAGACTTGAGGGGCACCGCGAAGCGGGGCGCCTTTTTCACTAATTTTTACTTTATCCCAATCGGATAAAGTATTGTGATCGTACGAAAATCCATTTTGAGATTTTGACTGATTTGTATCAGGTATCATTCCCTGATCGCGTTTTCATGATTTCTGGAAAATGTCTGTATGACTGTGTGTCTTTGTGTCTGTAAATCTGTGTACCTGTGTGTAGAATCACTAACAACTCAAAAACCGTTTATCCTATTACACTAAAACTTCATATTTATATGTTTTTGGCCGACCATTACAATCCATAAGGCTTTCAAAAATGTCCGTCAACCGTCAACCAAATTTCCGTCAACCCTTGGAAAGTCACCTAATTTTTGTGTTATCTTTGAAAGGTTTTTCCAGCAAAACTATGATACATATTAAGCTGAAATTTTGCATATGTAGTATGTGTAACAACCCTCAAAATAATATATTTTTTAAACATTTTTTTCCAACCGGAAGTAGTACTTTTACTATTGGTTTTTGGTGTTTTTAACTTTTTCTCCGAAACTATCAAGTCTATCATGCTGAAATTTAATTTCTATTATTTTCACGTAAGGTGTAAGAGATATTAAAACAAGATTTATTTGTTTCGGCCTTTTACATATTTGTTATCTTCATAATATTGTAATATCATAACCCTAAAGCAATACCTTGTTACGAAAAATTAAATTTGTCAACCGGAAGTTGGGTTTTTTTTTTGTAGAAAAATCAAAAATTCTGTTACCACGCAATATTTCCGAAACTACTTAGCCGATCAAGTTGAAAATTCATATCTATAGTTTTCACATAAGGCGTAAGAGTTGATAAGGTTTTGATCAAAATCCGTCCATCAGAAGTGGTAGTTTACTCTTGCATGATTTTTTTTTTTTTTTTATTTTTTCCACCCTTTTACATATTTTGAATCTTCACAATATTATAAAACTAGAATTATTATAGCAATGGTGAGTTTAAAAAAAACTCATCAAAATCGGTATGGTGGTAGAAGTGACGGTTTATCGTGTTTCAGTATTTTTTATATATATGGATAAAGTCATGGGTTGGCCACATCCGAATTTTTTAACTTGTTCTATCGTGTTTTTGACTTTTCAAGTTTCAAATTTTCAAGTGTTTACCAAAGTCCAGAAGTAAAAATTTTTCTACCTAATAAAGGTACATATGTAATATTATTTTGAAAATAATATGTATGTAGGGGATGGGGGGGGGGCGCCTTAAAATATTTTGCGGGGGGGCGCCTGGAATTCACGCTACGCCACTGATGACTAATAAATAATAAACACTAAAAAACTTCTTTTGCTTTTAAAGCAAATTAATCAGACAGTATTTAAATCAAAACGGTCAGTAAAAATAATAAATGGACAGTTAAAAATACATTTTTAGAAAGTAACTTTTTCACAAATAACAACTTACAGTTAAATACCAACCGCTCATATAAATTTACTTACCGTTCAGAATTAGTTACTAGCAATTTAATATATTTACTGATCACTTAACTACTGATCCTTAATAAAACCATTTATTAAAATTACTCACCGTCTGGTTAAAATAACCGAAATCGAAAAAGTTGCTGACCCAATAAATACACGCCAAATTTGAATTGCTATTTTCCATACGTAACCAATAAGTATGAAGTAGCGTTAATCGTCATAGAGTAATATACAAGTAATATAACAAAGATGAATAAAAATAATTTAAATTACCATATTTTATTTACAACAATTAAAATGAGTACCATTGTACTTTAAATTTTTAAGGATAATATTATTCTTAACTTATCACACACATCACAGAATAATAAAAAAATATCACAACAATATGGAACACATTTTTCAGTCTTAATTGGCATTATTTGGAGGTAAACACAGTGAATGTTGTTGCATATGTCTATTCAGGGCACTCGATTGTGAGAAAGCTTTTTTACACACCTATAATAAAGAATGATTAATATTTTTAAATCATTTCATTATTCAGAAATATAAATCAATATCAAATTACAAAGCACGCACTTTACACTTGTATGGTTTTATTCCAGTGTGTATGCGAGAATGTGATCTAAGGTTACTAGAGTTCGAAGATGCGTGTCCGCAAATATCGCATTTATAAGCTCTTTCTCCTGTGTGTACCGATAAATGATTATTGAGCTGATGTTTTCTGAGAAAAATTAAGAAATACATAGTTAAAAAATCTATTGTTATTGTTTATAACATGTTTTAAATGATCACTTGCCTGTGGAAGCTTTTATCACACAACGAACACTTAAAATCTTTCTCACCGGAATGCAACGACAAATGGCTGGAGACAAACATTAACAGTCACACATTATGACAAACAATTAAAAAAGAATAATTATCTCACAAAGCCAAACTCTAACGCAAATAATTATGTATGTTGTACATATTATGTATGTATATATTTATGATAAGATTTGTTTTTTATAATCAAAATAATGATCATACAACCTCTGTAAATGTTTGTAAAATTTAAATGCTTTTTGGCAAATTGTGCAAACATGATCGCGCTGCCCAGTGTGAATTTGTTTATGTATCAACAAATTACTCTTTTGAGAAAATCTTTTGTCACATATTTCACACTTGAACGGTTTTTCGCCGGTGTGTGCCCTCATGTGAAATTTCAACCCTGAAACATTCAGGTGTAAAATTTCAATCATTTCACAATACTTTTTAAAAATAAAATTCCTGATTCGACAATAAAACCCATTTCACCTGCAGACCATCTGAAACCCTTTCCGCAAACAGCGCATATGAATGGCCTATCACCTAAAATAAGTACAATTGTATATTTACACGTTGTAATTTCATTTTATTGCACGTTTTCGCGGCTAATTGTATTCGCAATACTTGTGTGTGTCTTTAAATGTGTAGCCAGCGAGTTGCGAAGAGTGAACTTTTGATCACAAAGCGAACAACTGAATGGTTTATCTCCGGTATGTAAGCGCAAATGTTGCACCATGTAACTGCGATATTTAAAAACTTTACCTAAAAAATGAGTAATGTACATATTACAATAAACAGTTTCGTAGTTTTCAATAGTTAATGATAGTTATTTTGCTGACCGCAAAGTTCACACTGCTCTTGAACTGGTTTTCTACCAGGCTTTTGAACAATTTCACTGTCTTCGTTGGATTTATTTTGTTTTTTACTCTATAACAAATAAATCAACCATAATTCCAATAGTGGATTTTATTTTATTCAATGTCCATAATCTAAAATAGGCATTTACCTGATGTTGTTTCTTTTTTTTTACTTTCTTTGTTTCAACAACCAGTTGAGTAATATCGCAGTTTACAACAGGTTCGGTTGTTTCACTTACTATATGTACAGAAGGCAAATTCCCTTCATCAATTTGAGAAAAATTACAATCATTTTCCATATCCATTGCAGAGGTATCACTGCATACATCGGGTAATAGAGTTTTAACGCCAATTTGGTTTACAGAGTGATCATCGGACAAAAATGATATATCCGGCTCACTATCTTTACAGGCATTTTCCTTATTGTTACCATTTTCTTTATCCTCGGAACTAAACATAAAGTTACTCTTATTGTTGATCAACAAAGCAGTATGATCTTTTTGATGTAAATCCCAAACTGGAAGTTTGGAATCATTATGATCAGTCAGCTCAATAGGCCCCTGATCAATTGTTGCATCCACAGATTCAAACAACTTCGCCGGCAAATTATCCAATAATATATCGTTTTCATTGAAACTTTCACATTTGAAGGATGACGAATTAACTTGACAATCATGTTTCGGCAGTGGTAAGTTGTTAAACGCCTGCAATGATAAATAAAATAATAATTTTCTTTAACAATCTGCACAGGAATCTGCCTGGCTGGCTACACGGCCGCGGAACCCTCGCACATTTTTTCAACTACCAGGAGTACATATATGTACATATAGTGAGGAGCTATTTAACGCGTTACAAATTTTATGTATTCGAATCGAAATTTGCTTATGATTAGGGTCATTCATAAGGAGCCCAAATCATAGGCAACTTTCAATTAAAATAAATAAAATTTGTTACGCGTTAAATAACTCCTCACTGTACATGTACTTCTGGTAGTTGAAAAATATGCGAGCGTTGTAAATGTAACGACAAACGGGCTAGAGGCTAGATTTTTATATTATTATACATACATGGAATTTTATAATGTAGGTATATTACTTAGCTCTTGATAATGGATGGTTTTAGACTCATGAAGTACATATATGCGTGTATTAAATTAAAATGGAGTTATATTTAAAATGAAATTTTTAAAATAAATTTGAGCACATAGCGCGACTTGACCACCTACATATGTATATATGTATGTATGTACATACGCTTTGATATGTAAATACACTACATATATGTATATATGTATGTACATACATACATGATAACCACCCGATGAGACTTTCAACAGGCGGTGACTAGTATAACATATATGTATAGTTCAAAATAATACGAACATTTAAATTGGCGATGAATCCTGGTTCGTGTTTCATCGATGCCAAATCCGAATCACGCAATCGAAAGTCTATCTGTTGATGAAGTGAAACATCTTGATTTACACGATAGGAATTTAGAGAGAAATCCGACTGCACCAGATCCAAGCATTCGCTTGTTATATTGAAATTAAGCGGTTTACATTCGGCTAAGCAATCCGGTTGGTTCTGAAAGCAAAATATGGAAAACCTTAACTATCTTGTTTGACGACAGTTTAACTCAATAAGCTAAAGACTGCAAAAGTAAAAATACTATTTTCACTGTGAATACATTAAAGTAGTGAATAGTAATATTGATTTTTTTTGCACACAGAGAATCATGGAAAGATGTATGCTTGGTATAACAAGAAGAAATCTTCAGAGAAATACATGGGTAAGAAGTATGGACGCGAGAAATACTGGAATGGTATCCGAGGGGATGTGAAAGAAAGCAAGGTAGACCGAGTGGACGATGGGCTGACGAATTGAGAAGAATATGTGGAGTCAAGTGGATGCAGATTGCTCAAGAGAGACAGGAATGGAAGAGGATTGGAGAGGCCCTCATCCAGCAGTGGATGATGAACAGCTGAAAATGATAATGATGATGATTAAATAATTATTAATTATATATTGGTAATAAATTCTTTAAAATATGTAATTTAAAAATCTGGTGTGGCCAACCATTGACTTTATCCATATATTTGAGTCGGTAACCGGACAAAAGAGAACATGACAAAAGAGAACAGGACAAAAGAGAACGGGACAAAAGAGAACAGTAACAAAACAGAACAGCGAAAAAGAGAACAACGAAAAAGAGAACAATGACAAAACAGAACAGTGGAAAAATAAAATATTTATTTTTGTCGTATCGAATAAATATGTTAGATAAGTCAACTAGAGATAGATTACAAATATTACAAAATAGAGGTATGAGATGTATTTTAAATGCGGATAGGTATACTAGTATAAAAAATTCGGGTGTGGCCAACCCATGACTTTATCCATATATTTGAGGAATACAAACAGTAACGAAATTAATTTTTTAAGTACGCAAGTAAATAAAACGCATGCACAGCACCACACCAACCAACATACATACACACATACATATCATGAAATCACTGTGTTGAGTGCGCGCGCGTATGTAAAATACGATCTTCGGCATATATTCAAATTAGAAAAACTGCCACTTCCGGTCATCAGATGTTGACCAAAATCACAGTATCTCTTACAGCTAACGTAAAAATTATAGATATGAAATTTCGACTTGATCGCCACGGCAGTTTCGGAAATATTCTGTGGTAAACTTTTCGACAAAAAAAAAACTTCCGGTTGACTGATTTTAATGATTTATTTTTTCGTACCTAGCAATTTCTCTCAGAAGTACAACATTACTATATTGTGACGATACTACATATTTAAAAGGCCGAAAAAAATAAAAAAAAAAAAATCGTTCAAGAGTAAACTGCCACTTTCGCTCGTCAGAAGTTGACTAAAATTACAGTATCTTTTAAGGCTAACGTGAAAACTATAGATATGAAATTTTGACAAAATTCCAGTAGCCGTTTCGGAAATATTCTGTCGTAAACTTTTCGACGAAAAAAAAAACCTACTTCCGGTTGACTAATTTTAATGATTTTTTTTTTTTTAAATATCAATTTCTCTCAAAATTACAACATTACAATATTGTGACGATACTACATATTTAAAAGGTCGAAAAAAATAAAAAAAAAAAAAATCGTTCAAGAGTAAACTGCCATTTTCGCTAGTCAGAAGTTGACTAAAATCACAGTATCTCTTACGGCTAACGTGAAAACTATAAACATGAAATTTCGACAAAATTCCCGGAGCCGTTTCGGAAATATTCTGTGGTAAAAGAATTTTAGAATTTTCTACAAGAAAAAACCCTACTTCCGGTTCACCGATGTTGACCAAATTTCTTATGGCTCTTACACCTTACGTGAAAATAATAGATATTGTAAGACGACATCACCAGCTAATCATTAATTTGACAGTTGGTACACCCCTCGGGCCTATCCTAACTCTGGCAAACTCGCGCAAGTTCCAGATCTGGCAACCCCGCGCAAATCAACCCCTACCGAGTTTCAAACTCTCGGGCATTCTCATCTCGATCAGCAACCAGACCAGACCTTCATCTCAAACCCCTCACGGTAACCCACTTTTTGAAAACTATTCAAATCAACTTCACCCGAGAGACGACTTCTTCGTATCTTCGAATACGGAGAAGACGTGATCTTACAATATGAAATTTCAGCTTGATAGACTTGATAGTTTCGGAGAAAACACACATACAGACACACACACGCATAAGTACAAGACACACAGACATACAGACATACAGACATTTTTTAGAAATCATCAAAACGTGATCAGAGGATGATACTCGATACAAATCAGTCAAAATCTCGAGGTCGAATTTTCGCACGATCACAATACTTTATCCGATTAGGATAAAGTAAAAAGATGATGATTGAATTAGATTGGTTGAATGTGAATAATACTTTGAGAATTTGTATGTTCGTATTTATATTTAAGTTAGATAATAATATGTTACCATCATATTTTAGTAAATTTATTGTGAGAGGAGTGGATGTATGTGAATATAATTGAAGGAATAAAAATAATTTAATTATAAAAAATGTTAAAATAAATAGAAATAAGAGAAGCATCTTGTACAGAGGTGTTTTGGAGTATAATAGACTCCCAGATGGAATTAGAAGTTCCAAAACTACTGAAAAATTCCTGGCAGTCTTAAAAAAACATCTCTGTACAGATGCTTAGTTAAGGATTATAATTAATTAGCTTAAGCTACTATATTATATAAATAAATAAAATAAAATCTATTTATTAATTACATACATATACCTAAAAGAAAATATTATAAATATTATAAAAATATATAAATCTACAATATGTATAGTATAACATAACGATTACAAAACAGAACAGTGGAAAAATATTTTTTTTTTTGTTTCGTACCTCGATATGTTTCATCTATTTTTTAATTAAATACATATAAGACAAAATATTAAAAAATATATATAACCTATCTTTAATTACCCCATTTACTAAATTTAAAAATGAACCACAAAACCACATATAAAACGAGAACGAACAATTGCATTATAAACTAACATGTTTTCGTATTTCTAGATAGTATATGTATTTCATACCTGTGTCGTCAAATCAATATTGATCGATTGGCCTTTTTCGTTTGAATTTCTATTTAGGATCTGTCGTATGTGAGCGTCTGCAGCTTCACACTGTTGCTTGAACTGATAAGCTATATCCAACTTATTGTGACATTTGTAACAAATTTGCGATGGCAGACCATCTCCTTCGCAAACCTACAAAGCAAAATTCAACGGATCATTCACTTTTCCATTATGCAATTGAGACATGTGGGGATGCGATGATCATCCTCGCTGTACACCAATGTGTACTGAGAAGTAATTGAGGTATTATTGTGACAGCAAGCCAATGAATTACCTGTACCCAAGCGCAGACCATCACTTTGGCCCAGAGTTGAACAGAGCGTCCTGCTGAGAAAAATAAATTGGAATTTCTTTTGGTAGTGGCTGGTGAAAGGCACACGCGACATATCTCGTCTATATTGAACGACATGTCGAAACTGTCTATCGCATCCAACTGACAGATGGCTCAGTGCTGCCATGGTGTTGACTCGTTCCGAGGACGTCGAGATGCTGTTGGAGGCCTAAGTGCTAAAAAAGTATGACGTCACGAAAGATGGGCAACGTCGTGTAAAAGCAACGCCGTAGTATAATTATTCCCAAACTATTATTCTATGACGAGTGTATAGCCATTAAAATTCATCAGTTGAATAAATTAATTTAAATAATTCATCATCATTTTCAGCCGGTCACCATCCAATGCTGAATGAAGGCCTTTCTTCCATTCTTGTCTGTCTTGAGTAATCTGCATCCACTCGATTCCACACATTCTTCTTAATTCATCAGCCCATCGTCCGCTCGGTCTACCTTGCTTTCTTTCACATCCTTTCCGATAGCATCCTAGTATTTCTCGCTGTGTCCACTCCAACTATTTACACGTTCTGCTATATGTGCCACTTTGGTCACGCTTCTTACCCATGTATTCCTTTTACAGTCTTTTCTTGATATACCAAGCATACATCTTTCCATGCTTCTCTGTGTGTACTGAATCTTACGTGACATTCTCGAATTCAGCATCTACGTTTCACATCCATACGTCATAACTGGTAGTACGCATAGGCAAATTTTTGAGATGAAAACTGACTGAAAAAACTGGCTGATCTTGGAAAGCACCTGGTCCAGTTTTAAAAATTTTTTTTCGTACCAGTGATTATCAAACATTAGATTTTTAAATATGTAAATTTCTTTTTGAGTATAAATAGGTAAGTACCCATTTTTAACCACTGCTAAGTAGCAGTGGTTAAAAAAATTAATCTTTTTAGTAACGATTTTCAAACATTCTCTTAAACTTTCGCTAAAATTTTTCTTTCAGTGATCCTCAAACTTTTTTACTAAAAAATTAATATTTTATTTGTAATAAATACGATGTAATTACACATTTACTTTGTAATTATTGGCACACTAAATGAGTTATACATCAGCGAAAAATTTTTGAGAATCACTGGTTTTTTGGCAATAATATCAGAAAGATTTTTCACTATCAAAGATAAAATGTAAAATCATTACTTATTGAGAAAATAATTTTTTTTTGTTGAACGTTGAAAAAGTTCACGAAGAAAAGTAAAAACATTTTCAAATAAAACTTTACTTTGGGGGAGAGGGGAAAGATCGGACAATTTTTTTCAAAGCCTCCATGTTTTGTCATGTTTGATAATATTTTCCATTTCTTTTATAATTCCTTATACCTTAGTTTAGCGCTTGGTTCTCGCACGTAACAACCGCCTGTGGTTGGGGCAGCAGGCGTGTGACAGGCAGTTGTTACGCGTGACAACCAAGCGCGAAACCATGGCATTAAGTTTGAAGGCAACTTTAATATTCTATAACAGAATCAAAGATAATGGACTGCTTTCTCATGATAATTAATTTAAAAAATAAACATAGATATTGTCCGAATATGCTCCATGACTCATGAGTAGAGACCGGTGTTTTTCGCATTTATTTTTTATCGATTTTAGCATATTGTAGCGAATAAAATGTTTGGTTTTAGCATGTAGACATCGTTGTTATCGTGTGTAGATATGGGAACTAATGCCTACGAATTTAAACTTTGTTTTTCGAGTTTATTAAATACTTTATTTTGAACGAATTTACAATGTGAGCGCAGACGGTTAGAAGTGAGGTGCGCAGACAAGCTCTGTCGTATGTCACTCTGTTCCCCCACCCTGCGTTCGGGGATGAAGCACAGTGTTGTCACACGCAGAATGCGGAGGCTGGAGTGGGGAACTCCTACAAGCATCTATTTAGCATTTATTTTTATTAGATATTTTTTTAATACAGATCAATTTCAATATTCTGTAACACAATTTATTATATACAAACAATTTAAAGCTAACGTGACAAATAGTAGAAAATTATTAAGAAGTAGCAATATGAAGAAATATGTACAGAGACAAAAATCGTGAATTAAAAATAAAAATTTAACATTAATTTAAAATTTATTAAACTAAGCATGTAACATATTTCCACATACAACACTTTTGAGTTAGTGCGACGATCAGTTACCACTGAATTATATTTACTAAGAAATCTTTCTGCATCCACACTATTTACAGGACACCAAATAGATTTTATTGCAGCAGAACCAAACTCTTCATATTTAATTTTTGTGGCCATTAACAATTATTGCAGTATATCAGGTTTTAACCCACTTTTTACATTTGCTACAAGTTGATAAAAAAAATGCTTGAATGGTATTGTTCGTAGTAAGTTTTGAAATTGCATTCCGATGATTTATAGATTTCAGATGTTTTTCCAAGTTATCCTTTTTTCTGCCACTCCACTCGACAATTACAATGTCTGCACATTAAAATGTTAGCATAATTTATATAAATTCTGCGGGCTTTGTATGGATTTGTTCTGTCACGAATATTAATATTAGTACGCCCCATGCTGAAGCTAAAAAAAAATATTTTACATTTTAATAAATTTTTGAACAAATAAACTTTAATAAAATTTAGTATTTTACGGTCGATTTTCGTGAATTTTATAGTTAAACCAAATTATGAAACTGATAAATTCGTAACGTAAATAAATACTAGCCTTTTTAATCTGTCCAAGTCCAAAAAAGTCAAAAATCTTTCATGTTCACGAATCTTCAAAAGTTCACCGATCGCGAGACAAGAAGAACGACTCTCGTTGAAGTCAAACGACAAACTGATTTTTATTTGCAATTTTTTTTTAAATAATACTGCGTTCTGCATAGTTTTCGATATTTCCCATCAATAAAACTACTTTGGGTAAAACCATCGCAATTTCTACCTCCAGGTAAAAAACTTATTTGGGTACAATTTTCATATGGGTTTTTCTTTAACTCATCATTGCCGACCCAGGTGTACACAACCCAACGTGTCAATATGGACACGACTGTTTTAAGAACTCAAAAATAATATTTTAATTTAACTTTCAGTTATTAGTTCGCTAGTTTAGTGTGCACAAATAAGTCTCAACATTGTTTTAGTAATATTTTTCATTAAAAAAATTTAATTTTAATTAATTTTTGAGATTTTTAGCATCTATTCGCATATTTTGCGATTTTAGCATAAATTTGCATATATCCTCAATTTTAGCATATATATAGCATTTATCGCAAAATGCGAAAAACACGGTCTCTACTCATGAGGTACTTTCGAACGGGTACGAGGACAAACCATACAACAAACACAGGTTCTGTATTAAAAAATTCCTTTAATTATTTATCTTTTTTATCATTAGGTTTACACATGAAACTTGGAAAATTTTTAGATCACATTGAAAACATTCAAATCTAAAGGAATTACTTGTGTTTATGAAAGATTTTTTTACACTATAAATTCGGGTGGAAACTTCGAGACAAGATTTCTGCGATATATTAATGAAATCTACTTGGACGAGTTTTGTAATCTAGATAATGAGATAACAAAACTCGTTAAATCTATTTTTAATCAAATATATAATCCAATCTCTGACTAGCCTAGCCATAAATATCGATATGACAAAATAAGTTTTGTCTAAAAGGGACTAAGGTCCTTTCTACCAACGCGTTGCAACGCGTTGTAGAATCAGGTTTAGTAAATTGAACAAGATTTCCAAATAATTTTGCAAGGTCTATCACGGAATGCTCGTACATTCGCAATCTCCGCAAAAGTACGAAATATTCAACTGTTTTAATTATTTGTATCACAATGTTTCACGCAAATTTATCATAATATAACATGGCTTCTTTCTTGCGATTGTGAAAATTGACAGTTAGCATCTTTTTCGCGTTTTTCTCGCGCTCTTCTGTTTTGAAACCAAATTTTGATCTAAAAGTGATACAATTTAATTTCATTATTTTTCCATGAAAGATTGCACATTGTATGAAGCTAAAATAGCCTACCCTTGTATCTGAAAGATCGAGCTCTTCCGAAAGTTTCACGATTTCGTCTGGACAGAGATATTGCGAATTCTTGTAACTTTTTTCTAACGTTTCTATTTGCAATGCCGTGAACGGAATTCTTGGATGTCTTCCCGGTTGACGTTTAGCAGTTTCTTTTTTGAACGTACCTAAGTCAAACGAAATTAAATTACTGTGTCAATAATCGCTTAGAATAAACTTACAGAAAAAAATTTAAGCGTTTTCTTATTACGAGATAGTTTTGGTGGATGATAACGGGTACAATTCAGCCAATGAAACGTATACGGCTGATAACCACTTCTTTCGTATTCCATTTTCACTTGCGAATAATTGACTACAATTTGATTTGTATTCATATTATTTTGTCTTGAAACATCTTCATTGTATTGTACGGAAGCGCACGTATTTTGTCCAGCTCGATTTAATATGTGATCAATTGAAAAATTACTCGAACTGCGATTATCCTGAAAATACGTTTTTTCAACAAATCAAATCTTATGTAATATTATATTATTGGTATCTATTAAAACTATTTAAATATATACAATCAGTGAATATTTAGTTAAATCTTCAGAAAGATGCTTAAGAAAGATGTTAACATAACAATGAATTTAATTTTTAGATTAAACATTTTTTAATGAATATTAATTTTAAAAATTTTTACAATTAATTTAACAATTTTAACAATCATTGAACAATTTGACTACAACAGAATAAAAATAGTAACTGTCTATAATATTTTGAAACCAATACGATAGAATGTATTTATTTCGATAAATTAAATAAACTAACCTCATTTTTCATACTGCACTTATTTCCTTTGGAAACAATTAATATCACAAACTTATCTTCAAAAATCGACCAACAAAGTTAATATCTATTTTCAGAAATGGAGGATATCACAGTAAAAGACAGGGGCGTACTATTCGTATGAATCGGAGCTCACCGATTTTATAAACCCTTATGGAACCGCCTTTTTCACATAACCAACCAATGGAAGCCAATCCTTCACAATAAAAGCATCCCAAATTATTTATTCAGTAACAAAAAATGACTTCCTCCCCTTAAAATGAAACATGATACTTGTTTACGAGTAGGATATCTATGTATGTATTATTATATTAGTTATAGACTATAAGTAATAGCCTTATAAGTTTGTATTGTTTATAATTTTTTTATAGCATGTTATAAAAGTAAAATTGTTCTACATTTAAAATATAGGTATTTTAGTTTCATTATCCGATTTTCTATATACATATGTACATATATACCAACTTACATATTATAAAATTAGTTTGCATTGCATTTTAGACCAGTGGTCGCCAACCGGTGGTCCGCGAGAGGATTTTTATGGTCCGCAGAGTAATTTGAATATATTTGCAGTTTTCGTGTTTATTAAAATGTTTCAGTATATTCTGATTCTATTTTTTGCAATTTTCGCCTTATTACGTTTGTAGGAAACCCGCCTATAAATTATTTCGCAACACGAACTGTAGACGTATTTATTATAATTTTTTTTATCATTGTAGCATTAATGATGTCCAATTTTTTGTAAATAACTTCGGAGTGCAAAAACAAGTGTAATTACCATTTCATATTTAGAATGCTACTTTTTTGAAAAAAATCATGGTAGTGGTCCGCAAGATTTAAGATTTTGAGTTTAGTGGTCCGTGAGGTCCGAACGCTTGGCGACCGCTGTTTTAGACAATATAGGGTTTCATTTTATTTACGATCGTCGATCATTATAATTTTTACTTTTCCTATACATATTTTCTTTATCGCGCTAAAATTCATTACATATAATTTTTTTAGATCGTATTGTAATTTGACAATTCGTTCTCATTTACATCGAGTAATCAATCTTTAATACAGTTTAACATATTATCAAAATCGATAAATTAACTAACTGTCTTCTCATAAACGATTTTTGTATAATTTATATTAACATAATTTTATAATTTTGATTTGATTAAATATGAGCATATTGATGTGTTTGGCCGCATCAGATTTTTTGCAAGTATGTTTACAAATCGCTACTCTTTGTGTAATGTGATCCAGGGTGGGGCGCGTGGATCTAAATTACACGGACCAAAGTATACGTCACTCTTTATTTGGATAAATTTATTACAAATTCTACACACATTAAAATTAATTAGGTGGCCAACACGCGAGATTTTCCATATTCAATGCAAAAAACTACAAATAAAATTCGGTACACATATGTACATACACAGTATGTACAATATATCAAGGAACAACCTCATTTTTTTGAAGTTTTTCTGGTGATATAATCAAGGGGAATAGTTTCGTTCCACGTAAACATGAGCAATTGGCCTGATTTCGAAAGCGAAGGGTCCAATTTGAAGTGGTTTGAAATGACACCAACCGCTCGAGAGGGCAGATGCGTATGTGAAACTTATCCAATATGGCCATCTCACCACTCCATGAAACTGATAGCCATCTGAGTGCGACGACGCGTGTAACTAGCCCATTTATAAACGTTTTAATGTAAATTATTTATTTGTGAAACCCGATACCTATGTAAAGATTACATGTTGTTAGTTCTCATCGCGTGCGGTTCATCTAAACAAACCGCATCGCCTTTTGTTGAAAAACTCACTTGTGGGCAACAGCAAAAAACGTATACACACATCATAATACACATAAACACGTCACACGTTTCAATACACTTTTCTCACAGGATGCAATAATATGAAATAATCATAAACATTGTTAAATAATTCAAATTGAGTTTCCCAATTTCATATCAACCTTCAGAAATCAACATATTCAGAGTGTTAACAGGTAAAGATTTGGGAAGCCAATCAATCAAAAGCAATATTGTCATTTGATTTTGATGAGTAAGATGGTAGGATTTTGTTTACATTGGTTATTTAAACATTGCCCGGTTTATTATGCTTTCGGTACCTTTTTACTTTATTCTAATCGGATAAAGTATTGTGATTTTGTATGTTGTATTGTAATCAGTAATCACTAATAAGGTACATTCCTTTGGGTAAGACGCCATATCAAGAATTCGCAGAATATCTGTCGAAACCCTAAAAGACAGGTGTACTGAGTATCTAATATAATTTATTGTACCTGGTTTATTGTCGATTTCACGGCAGTGAGTATTTCGAAAATTTGATTCTAACCCTGACAAATTTCGTTTCCCTCCTTATTATTGGGTTTACATATTGTTCTCAATTTAACGAAAATGTGTATGTTGTTGGTAAGTTTGTATTGTAACTACATACTAAAAATAAAATTCTAAAGTTTTATAAAAAAATTATATTTCTTGGTTATAATTTAAAGTAATATTTACAACAATCATAAGAACAAAATATAATGTAACATTAAGTAGATAATTTAAATGCGAAATACTGAGACTCCACAAACAAATGTCAAATTTTATTAATCTTTTCAGGTATAACAGGCTAGATACAAACATTTTACGCGTAAAGAATTATTTTCATCGTAAATATCAAACAAAAAACGCTACAATCTCGAAACCAAAAAATAATATCAGCGTACATACGATTTTCCAATTTCAGATTTTACATGTAGATAACAATATACATATGTATGTATAGGTATGTGCATTCAACCTGTTTTATTACAATGTAACAAGGGAAGAAGTCAGACTGAAGCATATTCGAACATATGTACATATATGTATACATTTTAGGACAACAATGAACAATTCTTCAATAATAAATGTACGACGACAAAAAGACGAATAATCGCAAAATTATTAAACAAATGCAAAATATAAAAATGGTATATTTTGTGCACATTAACCAGCGTCAATCCCTCCATTGTTTATTTTTGTCTGTGAGTGGAACATAACAAACGTCCATGAGTACTTTGGTAGTAACTGAGCCGTCAGCCAATTTATCAACCTGTAAAAGAAAATAGAATAAACAATACAGATCTAGATATTTTGATTGAAGTGTTATAAAAACTTGTGGATATTTGGTAAATTTCATATATCACCTGTGTTAAACGCTGATCTCCTCCAGGTCCTACTGGAACTATTAATCGCCCACCAGGTTTCAACTGATCTATAAGCTGCATAATTTTTATCATTATTATTGTAAAGATCGCTTAAAATTTTTACATAACTGAATTTAAATAAAACTTACAGCTTGTGGCATTGTAGGAGCAGCTGCTCCGACATGAATTGCATTGTAGGGTGCACAAGGTTCATAGCCTAACCTTCCATCTCCAACTATATCAAAATCAAATACATACATATAGTAATCGATAAATATTTATAATATTGATATTAAAATACTATCAGTTTGCACATCTGACCTACAAGTTTAATTCGTTCAGATTCCAAAAGCTCCGGATGATCTTTATTGATGTTAGTAGTAGCCATAGATACTAAGGAAGGTATGTGATCGATTCCAATAACGGTACCTGTCTCACCAACCATAATAGACATGCAGGAAGTTAAGTATCCGGATCCAGATCCTACGTCCAATGCATTTTCTCCGGGCACAAGATGATTTTTTAAATATTCCAAAACGTGCGCATGCTAACGATAGACAAAAGACATAAATTTTACAATGAATATTATTTTTCTCTCATACCTGGACAATTGCGGATTTTAATCGAAGAAATTTTTTTTATGAATAACATGTTTTGAAAACTTACTCCTCTCTAGGAGCAAAATGCACCGCAGGCGAAATATTATCCTCCGTTTTTAACATTTTCATTTTTGCATTTATTGGGTCAGTAACTTTTCCGATTTTCAGTCAGTTATTTTAACCAAACGGTGCGTAATTTTAATAAATGGTCAGTAAGTTTTATGAAGTGTCAGTACACACTGGTCAGTAATTAATACTAAACGGTAAGTAAATTTATATAAATGGTCGGTATTTAACTGTAACATCGTTATTTACTGACCATATATTATTTCTACCGACCGTTTACTAAATATAATACTCACCATTGTCTTGAAAAGTTTATAGGAACGGGTGATGGTGTGTGTGTAACGTACATATTTTCATACAAAGTCGAGTTTTGTATTTTATTTATTTATTGAAGTACAGCAGATTATATGTATACAGAAGGGTGAATGACTAAGTAGTCGCGTACGATGTATTAACAGTGTGTGGGTCCAGAGTACTGCTTCCATGAGTACGTCTTGATGATGATGAGGTGCTACGTGTGCCTAGGTCAGGATACGTGCGTGCTACGTTGTGGGAGTTTGTTCTGGGCAGCGTGAGCTCAGCTCACGGGTGTTTATCCCATATGGTCCAAACCAGGGCGTGGTTTTCATGATGAGAGTTGTTAGTGCGTTGAAAGCGTAAGGCTTTTGTAGCAATCTATTGCGCGTTTGTATTGGTGTTGTTATTGGAGAATCTCCCGTTTTCAGACACACGTTTTTTGTGTGTTCACTCTACATCGTTTGTGACGCATGTTTATACATTTGCGTGCATGGACGATAGTCGTGATTCAAACAAGTTACTGACCGTTTATTGATTAGTTGCCAAATTTTGGAATTAGGAAATCACTAGATTTTGTACAAAAATCTAAAGAATCTTTGGCAGCTATTTACTTTTAAACCAATTTTTAGTTACTTTCATTCTTGATCGGCACAAAATTACAGGCTGGCGGAACTGAAAGGATGGTCTCGGTCAAACCGCGACATATGCCTAAATATATGAGACGTTGCGGATAAGGAGGTCGAACTCAACAAACATCGATTTAAAGAAAAGCATGTTTTAAGTTTTCTCGTCCAAGGCGATGGCGATGGTGCCCTATGTTTTAAGCTTCATTTTTATGCGGTTATAATGGACGAACTCAAAAAAAAACTCACCAGTGTATTCTAAGGCAGGAGAACGGAATGGTAAAAAAAAATTACCTGATGTTGAATTCGCCCTTCGTATCCGCAACGCTTCATGTGTACACTAATTAAACTAAATATCAATTAATATTTACCATGTGTGGGGCGCTGATTGTAACAGAATAGCCGATTGGTTGTGGTGCATCCATGTATGGAGAAGTCGGACAATAATTCTTTCTATCTACTGCTATCATAGCATTTTCCACCTCATCAGAGCGTATGACATGGTTGGCTAAAATTATACGAAAGCAATCAACATAAGTACGGTAACAGTGGTCACACAAATTGTTGGTCACGACATGATGACGTTTAAAGCTGTCAAAGTTGTCATTCTGACAGCTGATTCAATAGAGGTGTGGAAAGGATGGGAAAGAAAGGCAAGGGATGAAATAGGGGTTTCCCAACCTCTGAGACAGCGCACCATGTCAGGGTTGTCCTTGCCATGACTTCGCCAAGCCATTCCGAGACGAGGCGAAAAACCAAAACCACTGACAGCTGCTGCTCGCAAGAGGGCTGCTTGCAATTGCACCACCCACCGCCTACACCACATCGTACACATCTACACTGTTCGCCACCACTCACTACTTACCTATATATATTGAAAATGTCATCAGGTGGAAAATAGGCATCATTCACCTGGTATTTAATTCGGCTTTGTGTCCAGTATTGAATTTAAAATGTTGGCCAGTATTATTATGTTCACGATAATGTTTATTTTTCCAAATATTTTGGACTACAAACGGTGAATCCACGTAACACGTGCGAACACGGACCTC
Organism: Parapsyche elsis; assembly: GCA_022651745.1. NCBI lineage: Eukaryota > Metazoa > Arthropoda > Insecta > Trichoptera > Hydropsychidae > Parapsyche > Parapsyche elsis. The sequence continues at coordinate 3,767,976 of JAGVSN010000005.1, read as the reverse complement.
TAGGACCCGAAGCACGTATAATGTACTCACCGTCGTTCACTCACACTTCTGTATACATAAATGTAATTTGCTGTGCGTCAAAAAATAGATATCCTTATAAAATGTGAACGTACACACACTCCTAGACCTACGTTCCTATACTTTTTATTGTGAAATTACAAGAAAAACATCCAACTATTCAAAAATCGGATTTTTGTGGAATGAAGACGAAAAAGATCCACGGCCGCATTGCATTGTTTTCCGCGATGTACTCGTGAGCGAGAGCATGCGACCGAACAAATTGCGTCGGCATATTGAGAGTGAGACGAAGCTTCCGAATTTAAAAAAAAATCCATTAGAATTTTTGAAAGATGGTTGGAGTTATGTTTGGTAATGAGAGCGAGAAATAAGTCGAAACAATTTCCATTTCAAATAACACGCTTACACGTAGCTTCGATGAAATGTCCCAGTGGGCAGAAGATGAGTTGGTGCGAGTAATTTTTTCTCATTGCAACTGGACGAATCCACGGATGTACAAGGTTTATCCACGAAACCAAGGCATAGTCTTTAGTAATACTCAAAATTCAGACACTGTTTAACTAGTCGTTTGTGACAAAATAGTGAGCAACAGTATTTTTCACCGTGCAAAACTTGAATAAAACACTGCACGGAGTTGATATTTATTGCGAAATAAAATTTAAACGAACGTAATCGTGGGAAGTGCGTGGCGGATGTGCGCCTTTAGGCCAAAAAATTGAAATAAAAAAAAGTATTCTCAGTTTTCACGTGTCAAATGTGGTAGTTGCCAGTCGGTTGTTGACGGCTGGTCGGATGGTCGTTTGTCGAGTGGTCGGTCGGTCGTCAAATGCCGTAGTCACGACTCGAGCGGCCGCCAGCCAGCCGACTCCAGACTATCGTCCATTCCCAACCTTCAACTCCTGACTGTCATCATCATCATCATCATCATCATCATCATTACTCATCATCCGTCAGGAGCCGTCAACGTTAAACACTCACCATCTGTCAGCTCCACACTCCACGATATCCACCATATACTGTGTAAGTACTTCACCATCTCTCTCCTATCAAATAATATTAATTTTCTATTATTATACGAATACATATATGTCACCTTTGGGTATGTCACAATCCTCGCACACACGTTAATATGATAACCGTCACTGCAATTCCACTCACTATACATATACCAGTGTAAGCCCGCTTCTCATTACCCACACTGAAAAATAATATTAAATTTAATAGTTTTTATAGTTGTCGTATAGATGGTGCTTTATAATACAACAACGTAACAATTTAGCAAAGTCGTGAACTTTCAAATGATTTATATGTTCAAAATATAAGGGATCTCGCATTATCGGCGTTGGGTTATGGCGTAAGCGCCCAATATTCCAACCTGATGATACCGGGTTCAAATCCCACTCGCGCAACGTTCTGGTTTTATAATTATTTACAGCGGCGAGCGTTATCAGCAGACAGACACACACAAACACAGACAGACAGACAGACGAACGAAATAGGGCTATTATATATAATATATATAATGTGAAAGATGTACACTCAGTATAATTGGAAGAGATCGTAAGACGAATACATACAAAGGTAAGAAGCGTGACCAAAGTGGTAGATGTAGCAGACTGTGTGAAAAACGTGACTGGGACACACAGCGAGAAGAATGGATGGCAGATGGACGCGATAAATACTGGGATGGTATCTAGAGGATGTGAAAGAGAGCAAGGTAGACCGAGCAGACGATGGGCTGATGAATTTAAAAAAATGTGTGGAGTCTAGTGGATGCAGATTGCTCAAGCAGACAAGAATGGAAGAGGATTTAAGAGGCCTTCATCCAGCAGTGGATGGTGAACGGCTGAAAATGATGATGGTGATGAATGAAATTGCTATTGTTGAATATGCCTGGACGCAAAGGCGAAGAATGCAACTAGGAAGGACCGCTTTTGGAAGAATGAACATAGTTTTTAAATCCAACATCCCGCTATAAGCATACGACTAATGTGTACGGCCAGTTATGATGTATGGATGTGAAACGTGGATGCTGAAGCATACAGAGAAGCGTGGTAAGATATATGCTTGGTATAACAAGAAGAGATCGTATGAGGAATACATGGTTAAGAAGTATGACCAAAGTGGCAAATATAGCCGAACGTGTGAAAAGGTTAGAGTGGACACAGCGAGAAGAATGGATGGCAGATGGACGCGAGAAATACTGGAATGGTATCCGAGAGGATGTGAAAAAAAGCAAGGTTGACCGAGTGTTCGATGGGCTGATGAATTGAGAAGAATGTGTGGAATCGAGTGGATGCAGATTGCTCAAGACAGACAGGAATGGAAAAGGATTGGAGAAGACTTCATTCATATACAACCATATGTCTCATTCTTGAAGATGACGACGTTGATGATAATATCACCGATTGAATGTCGGAAATTTAATTGCGTTTTCATTATGCACTGACTCACAGACTAATTTAAATGTACCATTAATATAGGTTTTCTTTTAAAGATTCAACTGAATGGAGTAAACAACTATCGCAATGGCAGATAAACTAAGATTGGGAGGCGAAATACGTGAACTAAAGCTAGGAAGCAGTTTTTCTAACAATAAGGCGTCAACGTTTCACACTCTAAAATGTAACTTTCACTAGTTTTACTTTCAACGATTACAATGCGACACTTTATTACGAATAGTTGATATCATATGCAATGTATTTTTACAGGTGATTTTAAACCGGCTTCAGTCGATGGAAGTAAAATGGCCTCGGTAGAAGTAGGAACTAATAACCAAGTAACTGTAACTGTTCCTCACTTGGGTTGGTTGATTTATTTATTCACCAACAGAGCTCAATTTAAAGATTTCAGTGGGGAAAACAATATTTTTAATTTATATACGTACATTTCAGATGGGTCCGGAGTACCACAAACTGTATTTAAGGGAAATCAAAGGCCATATCAAAAAGAATGTGTACTTATTATTGATAGAAACACGGGTGTTGTTACTTTAGAGAAACTTTCAAGCAATATTCAAGTTAAGAAAACCAGGTTAGTAAATAAGCTAATGTTTATAATGTTAGGTTATTACTAATGTATGTGTACAGTTTAAAAAAGTTTTATATATTTAGACAAGAACCTGCTCACAAACCACCCACATCGGTACCTAGACCTCAAACGCCTGTAGACGCTATTAATAATTGTACCCAAAGATCAACATCTCGTACGCGGGTTACGTCGGGTGCCAGAAAAGGGCCGTCTAGTACTCCAACTGCTCTTCGTGCGTCTCCGCCTAGGCATCGAACTTCACCTCCTCAAGTTGCTCCGTAAATACAAATCTTTCGTATCAATCAGACTTTAAAAATCGAATACGAGACAGTTCAAAATTTTTTTTCCTCCAAAAAGATGGACAGCCAATGCTGGTCAAAGTACACTTGCAAGTTTGCCAATGATCGGTTTGGATGATATGTCAGCTCCTGCTATTGAAATTTTACCACCCGCTACAGCCCCTATAATCCCACCGACAAATGGATACAACAATTTGGATATCCGTAACACGCCTACCTTTACAGTAAATATAACCGTAACTCATTATACTTTTAAGCTACACTAAGAACTTTTAAATTTATATTTTTATTTTTGTTGCAGCCAGAGCCTGAAGTTGGTGTATTAAGTTCTTCCAGCGATTCTTCCAGCAGTGGAAGTGATAGCGACCATAGCGATAGTGACGGAAGCGACAATGAATCCAATAGTAATCAATTGAATCAATCTAATAATACAAAAGCTGTTGTAAATGGTGAGAATAATACTTTTTATCCCTTAAATATTTGAACGATAAAAAACATCTTTAAAATTGCTTAGGTGGAGTAAACGGCAGAAATCTAACCAACCCTGAACCGTCTATGCCAATGCAACTTCTAAATGATGACTTGTGCCTTTCGGAATCGGGCAGTGATGATGATTAAAATAAGCTAAATTGTAAATAAAATGTGCATTGAAGAACTGTTATATGAAGAGTGATTTATTGTGTTATCCATTCATTTCTAATTTACAGATATCATTATTTTATGATTATTTAATTTAAGGTTGTTAATAACAGACAAGAATAATTAAGCAATTGATAACATATGCTTACAAATAAATTTTGTTATTCCGATTGCACACATTATTCAATCTCAAAAAATTATAATATTTTTATAATTTTACGAAAGTTATTATTATTATGAAAACTGAAAATAAATTTATAAATTATTATTTTTTTCTTTCCTTAAAATATCAAATGAGCAAATGAAACAATATTCTTGCTAATTATTAAAAGTTTATTTTACAAATTATGTTCAAACATCTTGGATACGACCCAGATTTGATCTATCGGTCTTCATCTTGACCCAAAACCACGATGGTGTACCTGCTGGGTACTTATGAGCATTGGGGAATTTCAATGGAGGTTCCGGCTTTCTAAACGGGTGTTCTTTTTTTAGTTTCATTAATAGATACTCTTTTGAAATTTGTTTTGGGTCTCTATACTTGTCCATATAAATATTAAAAGGTTTTTTTTTTGGAAACCACTCTTGAGGCCTTATGTATGGTTGTGGAAAATCGTATTCAAAAACTGAAATAAATTTATATATTAGTTTGTAATGTACATAACTGTAAGAAATCGATTTGCATTTAATATGAAATTACCCGGTTCCTTCATATTCAAATTTTTGTGGTAGAAATCTGTTATATTATGGTCCCAATTTGACTGAAAGAAAGCAAGTCCTGCAGGGGTAACGTTATCTTGATATTTTTGATACCAATCCCTAGTAATAAATGTTCTATTTTTTAGAGGATCATTTGTGGAAACTGTAACACCAAAAATATAATAATATATATTTGAATTTAAAAAAAAATATATATTTTGTAAACTGATAAACTACCTTTCTTTATTTCAAAATCCATTTTTTTATTTTGCTTATATAGAACAAATACATATCTATGGTACCCGGTTCCTTTTGGTGGTATCGGTTGCAAGTAATCAACAATGGTATTCCCCTGACTAACATTGTTACCAGGAATATTTGATACGCACCAATGTATGTATTCTTTATTGGGTTCCGTAAGATGACCGTCCAAATTGGTCAACAATAGTGTCCACAGGGTGTTGTCTTCGGCAATGTATTGAACTTGTGGGACTTTACTCGCTTCCGATGGTTTAACAATATTCCCGTAGTAGACCGGACACAGTATGTCGTCTTTGAAATCGAATAATATCGTCATCGGAATTCTCGGTACAAAGTAGCCTTCGTCGTACAAATGCTTAAATACGCCGTAGTGTTCGGCGATTTTTTTGATTTGAAATGGACCATTTTTGTTCAACCAATCTTTTTCAACTTGATCTAAATCCACAAACAGTTTATGCGAACGAGATAATTTTTCAAGATCCGGATCCATTCTATGTTTTTTAAGATGCGCGAGACGTTGTGACAATTCTTTTGATCGGGAAGGTCTGAAATTAAAAGGAAATGAAAATACAACTGCATACTTCTTACTAGTTAATGGGTTTGAATAGAAATTGATTAACAAGTCAATTATTTTGAAAGTTAAAATAAGGGTAATTATATCGTATGGCATAACCCCTGGGATCGGCTGTTTTATTGAGAAAATCGTCTGGTTTCTTATTTATTACCAATGACCGTTGACAGTGTCATTGGATGGTTACCATTTATATATATAATAGCCGAACTGATGAAACTCGCACTGATGCTATTCGCTATTGCCGTGGTCGATTTAGTCATTTGTTTTTTAAACATTACCTATAGTTAAAATAAATAGGAAATGAGGAAAAATAATTAAAAAACCAGAATGAGTGGGATTCGAGAACCCGGGACGACAGGTCGGTAGTTATGACGCTAACGCATCAGCCACGGCCCATTGCTAAAATGCTCCTTTTTTTTTTAAACATTACCTATATAAGCGATCTTGACTGCTTTACCTACATACCTACCTACCTACCTATAAAAAAACTATAATATTTTTTTTGTTTTTTTACTTACAAAATTATAATTATATATATGTACCTACATATAATAAAAATAAGGTATAAAAAAAAATTATCGACCTGGTTATTAATTAAATTATCAAAATTATCGTTACCGTTGGATCAATTAGATGGCGCTATAAAATTTTTTTTTTTTTTTTGTTACAACTCACTTACAAAATAGCAGAATAATTAATAATTATTATAATAAAATAGTAAAGTAGAAAAAAAAAATTTTTCGCGCCATCTATGCAATATTAATATTATTTTTCAGTACGGGTGATGAGAACGCTCCGTTGATATTCAACAGGCTTACACTAGTATATATATATACATATATACCTATAGTGTATTTAGTATACATATGTAATTCAATATGTAGTAGGTAGTTGAAAAACGCGAGTGCTTTGCGCTAATGTGTTTGTGTGAGTTAGTGAAGTGAGTGCTTTGTGCAATTAGTTTGCGAGCATTCCGCGGCTATCGTACACTCGGTCCACTTTGCTTTCTTTCACATCCTCTCGGATACCATTTCAGTATTTCTCGCTATGTGTCCCAGCCGTGTTGTTCACATGTTCCGCTATTTTATGCAACTTTGGTCATACTTCTTACCTATGTTTTCCTCTTACGATCGCTTCTTATTATACCGAGCATACATATTTTCATGCTTCTCTGTGTGCACTGGATCTTACGTAACATTATTGAATTCAGCATCCACGTTTCACATCTATGTATATAACTGGCAGTACGCATTGGTCGTATGCCTTCTTTTTTAAGCACAGCGGAACGTTAGATTTATAAATTATTTTCATTCTTCCAAAAGCGCTCCATCCTGGTTTCATATTTCGACAAACTACATATGTATAGGTGATAAAATCTTATTTGTGTTGTATGTATGTATGTTCCTTAATACTCAAGATATCGATATCGAAACTTATCGAGGCTAAAGTTTCGTACCATACTTATCGTTATAAAGAAGAAAACAAGTAACCATCCCATTCCAGGTGTACACTGTGCGACACTATTATGCACCAGAATAAGAAATATGAGTGTATACTTGAGAGCTGGAAATCCGATGTTGGTGGGAGGTGGTGAAGTAATCGGCTCCCACATCTTGAGTTGTTCCAGCCTCTGTTGCAAAGTACGTGCCTCTCCTGGAGGACGACCACGGACTCGATGACCTTTACGATAACACATTCGCCATACTCCACCAGCAGCTCCACTCCCCAAGTCTCGCAATCCAGCTATCCACATCACTGGTCACTATACAAGTTTGTATAGTGATCACTATACGTCAGGCCTCACCGCTTGAGACCTAACCTCAACCGCATCTGTCAAATTAAAACCATTGACAATATGCGTGCTCCTTTTTGTCTTTGCGCTGTTTCATAATCACTCTTGTAAAATTATTCAGATGTCCATTCGGCAAAATCACCATTCGTTCTTATGAGTACTTTACACGGTCAATTTTATTGACAATAGTATTGACCGTGTAAGGTGGAAATATTGATGGTTTGACGTATTGATGGATTGAACTGACGCGGATTCAAATTTCCAAACATCCGGGCATCAATACCAAAAAGTGGAGGGTATAATCACAGTAATATTGATCGTGTAGGGTCCGCTACGTCAATATTGCATCAATCCGCAGTACCGTGTGAATAGCGGTGCGTCAACATGGAAGGTTTCAACGACAACTTTGCTTATTGACGCTGGTGACATCACTGCAGAAAACTTGAGATCCTCAACAACTCTTCCAGTGGCTAAATACCTCAAGGTAACTACCAATATTTCTCCCACCGAGAAGCAGTTTCTCATGTTTGTATCCTGCCGGTACAAAAACGGTTCAACCATTCCGAGTATCTTATTAAAAATACTTTCACTCATGAGAAAATAGTTTTTATAATCATCAGTTTCCGTTAAACTTAGATCTCGCAACAAAACCATGTGGGAATACTGTTCACGCGTTTTCAACCAGTCCTTCGTCCAGCGCTTACGCTTAACTCTCCGTTGTATCTCTAAACCAAAAATTATTGCGATACATGCTTTTTGGCGAGGATCCATTTTCAACGCGCACGGTCCGTGGTAAGGTGAGAACTGAAAAAAATATTGTCAATAATATTGATCGTGTAAGGTTTAAGGTTTAAGATCATGTAAGGTGCACATAAGATTGAAAAGCGATCTAAAACAAGTGTATAAAATAATATGTAATCAATATAACGTTCAATAAAAACACTTATCTCAGAGGTTTGCAATTAGATGCGCCAACAGGAGAGGGAAAAGTTGTGGGAACATTTTTATTAGTTCGCTTATGAGTGTACATTATTTTGTGGGAATTTTTACGAGGTTTCACGAAGCTCTTTCATCACTCAGAAGGGAGAAAACGAAAGAAAAATCTGGATGAAGCTGATTGCTTGCTTGGATATCCGAAACAAATATTGTAAGCTCGTGAAAGAGTTCCCAGTTGCCAAGCATCTCAGTGTTACCGCTAATCTATCTTGCACTGAAATTGCTTCTCTGAATTTTGTATTTTTTTTTTCAATCCTTGGCCCAACCAAATTTATTAAACATTCAAAGTCCGTCGGGGTGAGGCGAGTGAAATTTTTACAATGGCCAGTAATTGATTGTGATTTTAAATCTAAAAGTAAAGCAGATCCATTTCTTTCTTTAAGTAATATATGCCGCCAGAATCTTCATTGACGTCGTGAATTAGAATATAAGCAGCGCTCGCAATTATCGCAGGCGGTAGAGAAGACATGTTTCCACTGCGAGCTTGCCGCGAATACTGGATCGGGTCGTTCGCAGTGGTTGCGCGGCGCGTTTGTACATGGCGTCCACATTAGCGTGCGTTACATTACACGCGCTGTTCGTGTTCATTACATGTTCACGCTGTATGAAGAATGTTAATTTTCAAATAATCATTCTTCATACAACTGAGACGTTCGCCGACATTCCTCAACAAGGGCGACATACGCAACTGAGAACACTGCGCAGTTTTAAGATTTTATGTAAATTCAAGAGATGGCATTTAAAATATATATATATTTAGTAATGTATTCAACCAGTTTTGAACCTTAAAATAGCTGTAATATAGGCTCAAACTCCCGTGCAATGTTCATAACCACTATACACGCCATCCGCACTACAGGCATGTCCAGCACGACGTCTATACAAGTTATCCGCGGGGGAAAGGTTAATAATCCTCCTTTGAACCCTTTCTAGCAACGGACAACGAACGGCCGAAATGAACAAAGCTGAATCTTCTAACGGCATTAGGGCTTTGTGTTCACACAGAGCGTGGGGACCACGCGTGTGACGTCACAATCATACGGCACACGGGTCTCGGGCACAATGTTGACCCGCGGCAGACAGTCACCATTTGTGTGCATAGTGTCATTGTGTGTGGCTAAGAGCTTCAGTTGAGGGGTGGTGTGGTGGTTGCGTCAGTCACCTGCAACGAAACTGCATCTGCATCTGCATTCCCCAATCGGGGCAAATCAGCTGTGCGGCTGCGGTTGCGGCTGCGGCTGCTGCACGGCTGGACCAAACGACCAAACGACCAAACGACCAAAACACCAAAACACCACAAGACCAAAACATCAAAACACCAAAAGTCACCATGACCGACAAACCGGAAGTGGGTGGGGGGCGGGGCGGAGAACTGGCCCTCAGAGCCGCTCTAGTCAGACAGTGGGAGTTCGTACCACCCCCTGAAGCCCCAGTGTTTTCACCCACCAGGGACGAATTCCAGGACCCACTGGCTTACATAGCAAGCATTCGTCAAAGGGCGGAACCCTACGGCATATGCCGAATCAGACCCCCGAACAAATGGCAGCCTCCCTTCGCCCTGGACGTGGACAATCTGCGATTCGTACCTAGAGTGCAGCGTTTGAACGAGCTCGAAGGGCTCACCAGGCTCAAGTTGCACTTTCGAGACCGTCTGATCCGATACTGGCAACGGCAGGGGAAACCCTACAAACCGCCCCAACGCGACGGTAAACCGGTGGATCTATTCGCCCTGTTCCACTTCGTCAGACTGGACGGGGGACACCACAAGTGCACGTCCACCAACAAGTGGGCCAAGATTTCGTCGTCGCTCGGACTCGGACACTCACCAGAGGCTGCCACCTTCGTCCAGGCCATCTACGCAGACATCCTGGCACCGTTCAACGATCTGATCAACGATGAGAGACTCGCGTGTAAAAAGGATCGTAAGACCGACGTGAAGAGCGAGGATGAGAGCAAGCCGGTGGTGCCCGCTGTAGCACCCGGTGGCATGATGCGTCGTCTCCGGAAACAAAAGTTAGCCGTAGATGCCGGAGGCAGCGGAAAGTGCAACGGGGAACTTCGCCGGTTGGCTTGTTACGGTGCCGGACCCAAGATGCCCGGATGCGAAGTCCGGCCGACGACTCCACCGGCGGCCGGACCCCGTCATAAGAAACCCAAAGCCGAAGAGGATCCTCTAGCCGTGCACAAGTGTGCCGCCTGCTCTCTGAATCACAACCAACACGAGATGATCGTGTGCGACGGATGCTCGGATGCGTACCACGGGTCTTGTTTGATACCTAAGCGTACGTCCGAGTCTGACTGGCGATGTTCGCCGTGCGTCGCCGAAGAGATTAACAAACCGCCGGAGCCGTTCGGATTCGCACAGGCGGAACGGTCGTACACGTTGCAAGAGTTCGGCTTGATGGCCGACAAGTTCAAGTCGGACTATTTCAATATGCCCGGTCACGGGGTTTCCACTGTGATGGCCGAAAAGGAATTCTGGAGGATCTTATCATCGATGGACGAAGATGTCACCGTCGAGTATGGTGCCGATCTTCATTCGATGGACCACGGCTCCGGATTTCCCACAAAGTCGTCGCACAACTTGTACCCGAGCGATCAAGAATATGTGGACTCGGGTTGGAACCTGAACAATCTTCCCGTGTTGAACAATTCCGTATTGCGGTTCATCAACGACGACATTTCCGGAATGACGGTACCGTGGATGTACGTTGGAATGTGCTTCTCCTCATTCTGCTGGCACAATGAAGACCATTGGAGTTACTCCATCAACTATTTGCACTGGGGTGATGTTAAAACTTGGTACGGCGTACCCGGAAAGAGTGCCGAACTCTTGGAGAGGACAATGAAGAGTATAACTCCCGATCTGTTCACAACGCAACCGGATCTCCTACACCAATTGGTCACCACGTACAATCCAACGATACTATCAGAGGCCGGCGTGCCGATATTCCGCACTGATCAAAAGGCCGGCGAATTCATCGTCACTTTTCCCCGGTCTTATCACGCTGGATTCAACCAGGGGTACAATTTCGCCGAGGCGGTCAACTTTGCACCTCCCGACTGGTTGCCGATAGGACGCGAATGCGTCCTCCACTATAAAAGTCTCAAACGGTTCTGCGTATTCTCCCACGACGAGCTCATCAGCAAGATGGCACTGATGGGGAACGATCTGGACCTGGCCGTAGTCATACCGACGTACAAAGAGCTCTCGTCCATGGTGCAGATCGAGACTAAACAACGGGGCGATCTGTACAATAACGGAGTACGACGCAGCCTGATGAGACAGTTTGAACTGTTGTCGGATGATGAACGTCTTTGCGACGTGTGCAAAACCACGTGCTTTCTGGCAGCGGTCACATGCGAAATGTGCTCCAGGATGGTTTGCCTGGATCACATTGTCGACATGTGCAACTGTCCGTGGGTAAACTATCTGCTGCTGTATCGATACACCCTGCGAGAATTGCACGTGATGCTGGACACGATCAAATCGAGGATCGAACGCTACGACCAGTGGATGACAAACTCGAAGAAGGCTATCAACCCGAATGCACCGATGTTGGGGAAATCGGAGAAAGTTAAAATTTTGTTAAGTGACGCTGAGACCTTAAGGGTACCCAAATGTCTACTATTGGAGAAATTACGCGAAGAGTACAAAAAACTCACTAGAACTACCGACACAGTAATAATTGAACTAGACGATTAAAATTAAACGCTTTTAAGTTTGTCACTTCCTAGTACAAAATATTGTATATTCAGTATTATTATTTATTTATGCAATTTGATAGCTGCTGTTCCAATCTACTGTAAATACTGTATTTAAAGTTTATGATTTATATTTTATATAAATGTATGTTTGAATGGCTTTTTTGTACCAGATCTGATTAGCTATCCAACTTAAGAAGCACCCCGTTTCCGAGCAACTAAAAAAAGAAGGGGGTTGCAACCGTCAATAGAAGAAAAAATCACAAGTTTACGAAAATAGAGCTGGTTGATTCTTCTTATAGAGCCTATAATACAATCAAAATAAATATGAGCTTTCTTAGTAGAGATTTACGACTTTGGTTGGCTATCGTTAATGTATGTATATTACAAGAAGCCGAGACGGTGACTATGCATATCGGTTAAGACCCGGGTAGTCTGCGCAGATCAATTCTAAATCAATCGAGACTAGGATGTTTCTTAAGTTGGACAGATTATAGTACGGTACTATTATTAGATTACCATGTCTCGAAACTAACATTAGACTCATCGTCGGATCCGGTAAAACCTATCGGATCAATCGACTTGAAATGGACTCCTCTCAATGAAATGATTGATCTTATTGAGCGGCATATTGTGAACATTGATTGCACTGTAATGGAGTTTACGATGAATGTATTAACGCTAGACCTATGTATTTTTCGCGTAACGGTGTACCTATGACTAATATTCACACCCATTTTGTGGCTGTATCTATATTACTATAACTAGTATTCTTAAGCCACATTCCAACCAGGTTCAAAATCAGCTCTCGTTTGTAAGTATTATTGTAAGTGTAATACTGAATGTGTACACGGTGGAATTATTACCCACGTGCATTGCAAGTATATCAGATTTGTGTGCGAGTACATATATTTATGTATTTACAATTAAGGAATATAATTTAACATTAGATGTCAACTAATGTATTTGTAATTTAATTGATTCCCCCTTATTGGTTTTGAAATCTATTTAATACTGTAAAGATGAAACCTGTAAAACCTTCCTTTATTGTGTAACGTGTGTAGCTATCTATTTTATATTTGTGACTTGTTTCTATTTTATTAATATGTGTAGAACATGGAAAAAGTTAACCGGTTGAGCAAATTGTAATTCAACTGATTATGATGCTGATTCAATGGTTGACTGGTCTAAGATCATTAGACCTAATGCTGTGTGTCTTGTACTATGCTTAAGGTTTATAATGTACTCCGAAGTCTACGATGAAAATTATGTATGGATAATTTTAATTTTTCACTTTTTTTATTATTAAATTGTTACGCATATGTACATACTCCTCGATGATGAATTGTGTGTAACTTCAACGTAATGCGTGTATTATTTTATTTTATTTATTAGGATACGTTATTGCAGAGGTATTCAACCAGGACAGTTCTGGGGTACTATGATGAAGCCCGCGATACTTTTCTCAGGCTAAAAAGGACAGCGATAAAGGTTTCAGTTAACTCGTGTAGGTATGCTATAAAGAACTGTCTTTGTAATTGTTTGCCTTACATTAAGAACTCGCCTTTGTTTAACGATTCGTTTACCTTATTTTATATAAAGGTTGTGTGAGTTTTGTGAGGCAAAATTGTGAACGTTACGAGTCAAAATCGAACACAATAATTTTAAAACTTACTGGAAAGTTTGAATATTGTTCTAGATAAGATAGTTAGATAGTTTAGTTGTCTTGTAACTTTTTTATAAATGTGTTTGAAATAATGTAAAAACGATTGTCAATGTAAATACTAATATGTGAATATATTGCGCCTCACTTTGCCAAGTTTTTGAAGTGAGAATAAATTATTTGTGTAAATACTTTTCCGATAATAAATTAACTGATGGTTAAACTATTTTAGTGTATAACTTTGTTTTTCAGCCTTTTGTCATCCATTGCAGAACATAGACAGCAATAAAGCAGAATAAATCATAGCTTTATTTTTATAATTCGTTTAAATAATGAAAAATTAACACACGCTAAAAAGTTTTACTACCATTTTAAACCGTAGACTTATTTACCTTATGTGTTATCAAAAGTGATCGATTTTATAATACAATAAAAATCTTGCTCTTGCGATCCATAATAATTAACAGTTGTTTATTAAACACTTACAGAACAAGATATACGAAGATCAATTATATTCAAAGCTATAAACATACATATGTTAACTTTTAAAATAATGTTCAACTTTAAACATTGAAGACTGTATTTAATTTTTATGTAGTTGTCTTAAGATTTTTTTCTTGTAAGAGATATCTTTACTGTAACGTATTAATTTCAATGTTGTCATCACAGCGTTTTTAAATTATTTAAATTAGACTGAACGTATTGTATATGGAGTTATCTTTTAATTTAATTTTCTGATGCATACTACTCAGAGTTATGTTAAAGTTAAAAAATTTTAACATATGTAATCATTTATACATTTTTAATCTTTGATGTTACTTTAATGCTCGTTTCCGATAGTAATTTAATATTTTCATTTGAAAATCCACTTAAAGGAGTGCAGTCTATATATAAACACTTTATTACGGTAATGTGCACAAGTAAAGTTTATTATAAGGAAATTAGAAAGGATAACTTAATTGAAATTAGAAATTAAATTAGTATTGTGATATGTATATTAGTTATCATGCCTATACTCATTCCACTCGTAATATTTCTTATCACTACTGCATAAAATTGTTAGATGTACCAAAGTAAATTTATTTTAATGTTACAAGTCGATCGACTTCATTTAATACCTGTGAAGTTTATTACTATAAGTTGAATTATAAAAGATAAAAAAATGAATGGCTAATTTGTAAATTCACACAATTACAAGCTATAGATTTATAAATTATTGTTTTATTACAAAAATTCTCACTCCTTACCCAGTTGATCTTTTATATTTGTATGTACATATTACATAGATAGGCCATTACAAACAAATTTGCCTAGAGAAAGCGTCCAAAGCAACGGGGGTGTGGGGGAGTTTCAAATGCGGGGGAAAGGCATTGTTTGGTGACAATCATATGAATTTTCAAAAACACCAATTTAAAGGATAAATAAATAGATACACAATCTAGAAATTGTCAATCGTTTATAAAATTATAGTTAAAAATGCTCAATTTTTAGTATCACAATAAATTTCGTATAGTAGTAATAAAAATAGTCCACAACTAAGGTCAGTCTATGAATATACACATATGTATATGTAGATTAAAAAATTATTTTATATTAGTGTGCATTAGTTCAACTGAAATTTAGTTTTAATTCAATTAAATCTCCAGTTGTGTAGATGGGTTGTATTAGACTCGGATGTCACCCAAGCTCTGTAATAGTTTGGTATATGAAATAAAACTTTCGCCATTTTTTTTACATGAGTCAAATATGAGCCCAACAGGTATTTTGTAATATTTTCCACCAACGTGGAAGAAATTAACATACAAAACCTTAATACATAAAATCACAACAATAAGTTAATAACAGTGCAATTGGATTGATAAATTAATCCCATTATCGAATTTCATAATATTTCTTTCAAGTATAATGGACTTAATGAATGTGCCCGAAAAAAATTTTCCAATGAGAATGGAATTTATAGTTGAATATTTTTATAAAAATAACAGTTTTAAAATCTTTGGAAATATAAATTTTTATCTGAATGGGACAAAGCTTAAAATATCAGAGACTAAATAAGTAGCCCGTCTTAATCTCATTCGTACATGTTATAACGTAATATTTAATATTAATAATTCATAAATATGTTTAAAAAAATATAAAAATGTAACATAATAAATGAGGTATGTATAACAATCTACATATGTACTTAAGATTTAGATAAAAATAAATAGTAACTTTTAAAAGAGATATATTAATATTATGTCGATGTCGAGGTTGTCTCGATATTTTCTTTCAACTCTTGTCCTTTAGTTTCGATAGGAAGTGCCAAGCATGCTCCAGCTGCTAACAGTGCTGAAACTCCATAAACTTCAGTAGCTAATCCGACTGAAGATTTTAAAAGCACTTGAGCAACATATGGAGTGATCATTGCACCAAGTCGGGCAACGGCACTACATGCTCCAACGGCAGTTGCTCTGAGAGGAGTTGGATATACCTAGAAATGAATTTGACGTTATATAATAAATGAAATAATTAATTTTCTTACAGAGCAATAAAAATTAATATTCATACTTCTGGAGTGTAAACATAGGCAGCTTGAAAGAGTCCAGCTATTATTCCTCTGGCGAGGAATAGAATGCATGTCAAGAATGTGCGACTATAAAAAATAATATAAATCAATAGAATGCTCACAAATTACATACAGAGCTTCATAAAGTACTCACTTTTCAGTAGCTATAATTAAGAACGAAATACAAATCGCAAATATAATGAATTGTGCAGCCATTGTCTTCTTCCTTCCATAACGTTCAATTATAAAAATTGTAGCAAATATACCTATGGAGCAGGAATAAAATGGATTATTTAAATTGGTTTATGTTTTAAACTATCATAGAATGGGTACATGAAAATCAACCAGGAAATTCTGCCAAAGTTGTCCAAAGTAAATCCATATAGTCCGTTGTTTGTAGAGGTCTGCAATCTGCAGCACACGTTCCGCTGTGATCTACTGATGTTTCAAACAATTCCGTTGTCATTAAAACTAATCCATAATAGCAGAAAGCACAGGTCATCCTGTTTTGATAAAAAATAAAATAAAAAGTTATTAGGTTGTAATAAAGTTTAAAGACAATGATTGCATAAAAATAGTAAGACAAGTATTTACCATATAAACCAAAGTAAAAGTGATGTATTTCTTAGCGGGGGTGATAAAAGTGGTGCTAATCTACCTCTCTGACCAATACTTCCAGTATCATCGCAAACGAGTCTTCCCGTTAACATTGGACGTCCATTGTCACGAGCAACCTTAAAATATGTATGTAATATATTGTCATATAGTTTTTATTAAGTTATCGAGGTAAGTATAGAAAACATTGTAAAGATCACCTGTTCTAATGTTGCTAAAGCTTTGTCTGGTTCTCCAGAAGCGACGTGATATCGTGCAGATTCTGGAAGCCACTGCAATTATATTTTATTATATACATAGTTAAGTTATTGTAACATTAAAATGTATATTTTGAATTTTTTTTTATTACCGGACATATTAAGGCAAACAATATAAGTGGAATTGTAGACAAAGCTAAAAGCCAATGAATCCCAAGTGTAGGCATTACCACTAAAGCTAATGCCACTTCGAGACAAGCACCCAGCGCCCAAAAACACTGAAATAAAAATTATAGGGGTAATACATTAATTAAATTTAGTTAGAACTGTTTATAAGACAGAGAAAGGGTTCTGGATAAAAATAAAAATGTTCTGGATAAAAAGGACGGAATATACATACATATATTGGAGAATTTTTGTGGTTTGATGTGATTGAAAAATAATGCATATATAGGATTTCATCTCACAAGTCTGTTATTAGAGAAATTAAAAAAAAATTAGAGAAAATAATTTAATGGCACTGTTTTAATGAATAAATATGTAATTTTTGAATGAACGTATAAAAATTACACAGGCCGATATGTGTTTCGTTGTTTTGAGTATGATTTGGGTTCTTAACAAATTTGGGGCTGATCACGAATATGATGTTATTTTTTATATGCATCACGTAAGGTTTTTGCACAATGACTGCTATATTTGTTCTCGAGACGCGGCGTAAGGAGCCTCAAAGGAGGAGCTCAAAAAATAAATCAAATATCTTTTATCCTGATATACCATCTGTAAAAACTGTTCTTCATGGATGGACCCGATGTCATTATTCCGCCTCCATTCGTGTTTAAGTCACGATTTGTCTTCTGAAAATGATACCGATGGGAGTGATCAAATGGATGTTTTCGAAATTGAAACACAGCAACCAAAAGTTTTCACACAAAGCTGAATGATTTGATAAGAGATATGGGTTTTCGAAGGATGCTGCACAGATTCTGGGATAAAGACTTCGAGGATAAGCATGTACTGGCTACGGGAACATCGCTTGCTTGGTATAGAAACCATGAGAAAGATTTCGTGCCTGAAGTGTTAGCCAAAAACTAAGTACACCATTGAGTTCAGAATGGTCCATTTATATGGGTATCAAAAGTTTTGCAACATTCTTACAAATTTGAAATTTGTAGGCCCGTGTTATTAAACATAGATATATTCAGTGAGTGTGCTCTTGTGAGGTAAAAGCACTATACTTACATCGAGTAAAACGACACACTTAGCTCGTTGTTTTGTAGGCAGGAATTCAGCATAAAGGGTAACACTACAACACAAATTTTGCAAATAAAAGAAAAACAAACACTCAAACAGCAATAATGAATAAAAAAATACATGTATAAAAAATAATTGGTGGAAGCCGATAATGATTTCGCTATCCCATTTCTGAAATTATACTTATAAAAGCTCTAAATATAAAACAAATCAAGACAAAAATAAATAAATAAACGCACCCACACACACAGACACAATCATTACATAAATGTAGATGTACTTACGATTGTGGAACACAACCAATTGCGAAACCGACGAGACCTCGCAAAAACAACAACCATAAAAAGTTGGGCGCTATTGCACTTAAAAATCCATAATAAAACAGTAGTACTCCGCACATGGAAAGAGCCTGAAAAATATCAGTGAAATTATATAAAGGCATAATTAAACCAAAAAATAAGATAAACAATAAACATAAGAACACTGATAAGGTTTCATTGTATACTAACTGTTTTCCGTCCGTATCGATCACTAATATTTCCCCAAAACGTTGAACTCAACATCATTCCTAAGAATACAACTGTGGTAGTAAGAGCCTGTTGATATCTGAAATCAAAATTTCCAATTGCAAAAAGTTAACTTAGCAACCAATTTAATTTTGTCATTTTCAGCTATTCATCATCCACTGTTGGATGAAGGTCTCTACAATTCTTTTCCATTACGGTCTGTCTTGAGCAATCTGCATCCACACATTGTTATCAGCTCACCACCCACTTGGTCTACCTTGCCTTCTTTCACATCCTCTCGGATACCATTCCAGTATTTCTCGCGTTCATCTGCCATCCATTCTTCTCGCTGTGTCCAGCCCAACTTTTTAACACGTTCCGCTGTATCTCTCACTTTGGTCACGCTTCTTACCCGTGTATTATATTGTATAAAAGTGTATGAATACGTACTTGGATATATTCCATTCACAGTGAAGTGCCGGGGATAATATACTCAGTATAGTCATTTCCATTGAGTCGGCCATCCAACATAAACCAGTGCAAAGTGAGAGTTTCACCTGAAACCACCCGAAGCCGAGAGAATTCACAGCTTGAGTGACGGTGAACGTGTCTGAAACATTATTCACACGAATTAGTATTGCTCGAGATGGTGAAATGTGGACTAGCGAAGAGATCCCTATGGGGACTAACCGTCTGGAACGACCGAAACTGTTGCCATTTCAATCTCCTGAACAGGCCCCAGTACCGGTGGAGGTCCTCTAGTTCTCTGGGTGCTTTCGCCGCTTTCATCCAAATCTTGATAGCCCTTTGATCTCCTCATCTTCAGTTATACTTTGTTCGGATTGTGAATAGGTTGGACGAATGGCAATTGAACGTATCGCGAAATGTTAAGTTTTACTTATTGAAACATAATGTAAAGATTACAACAGGCAGGTTATAGATAAATTTCATAACGGGACAATTAAGTGTACATGTGGCCGTTCTATTCAAGTGAACACGAACGTCACAACAGTACTGAGATAGAAATGTCAAATAACAGTAAACGTCAAACTAGTGCTGCCATTCGACAAAACTATTCACACAGGCCTAAGCAGCGTATGTTACGCCGTTTAACTTACTATTCGATTCGTAATAAAACGTTCCGATGGTATCTAGTTTTTTAGGATATCATCATCATCAGTGCTCGAATTCAGCGGGAGCGGAAGGGAGCGGGCGTTCCCTTTCGTGAAATTTGAAAACGTAGCGTACCCTTTCGTAAAATCTGTAAATTTAGCGCTCCCTTTCGTAAAAAACCAAAATTTCCGTGCTCTTTCAATAATTATTGCCGAAAAAATGTTAGAAGGTGAATTTTTTTTACATTTATGACTCCTAAATCACAATCTTTGACTGAAAGCTAAGTTCTTTGCATTTCAATTCCGACAAAGGCATCTTATCTGTAGCCAATAGCCATTTAAAATATTATTATGTTTTGAAAAAGCTGGATGCACTTGTGTTACTTGAAGATAACATTTAGAATTCGAGGGTTTTTATGCGCAAAAAGTTTTATTGCTTTATGGTCGGCACTCTCTGTTACACTATGGTCGAACTGCAACGGGTCCCTCTCAGGGCATCGGTCATTTCGATAATTTACGATATCTTTCTTTGAATTGTCGGCTTTCTTATTTTAACAAAATTTCTAAAGCAGCTGTACCGCTACCATTATACTAAAGGGACCAAAATTTAAAAATACTTCAGTCTTGCCTGTCCCTCTAATGAGAGAACTTGAATTTAGCGAACATATTTGCAATTTCAATCTATCATAGGGAATCGCTTGATTATTTTCTTTATTTATATTTTATTACTGCACTTCATCACTAACAAACACTTTTCTAGCAACATTTTTTAAGTTGTGTGAATAATTAATGTGTAATTACTGCACGTGACTAACTAAATAGTGATATTAACAATTATTCAAATTTAAAAAAAATTAACCGTGTAAATTGTGCATGTATGTATGTAATACAGTTTCTATAATAATAATACTAATAACCTAATATATACAACCATAAATTCATTTATATTGGTGTACATATGTTACGTAAGTGTTCAGCCCGTTGTCCGCTCGGTCTACCTTGCTTTCTTTCACATCCTCTCGGATACCATTCCATTCTTCTCGCTGTGTCCACTCCAATTTTTTTTCACGTTCCGCTATATCTGCCACTTTGGTCATTCTTCTTACCCACGTATTCCTCTTATGACCTTTTCTTGTTATACCAAACATATCTACATCTTTCCATACTTCTCTGTGTGCACTGGATCTTACGTAACATTCTTCAATTTAGCATCCACGTGTCACATCTATAACTAGCAGTACACGTTGGTAGTATGCCTTCTTTTTATTACTTTATCCTTGAGATTTTGACTGAGTTGTATCAGGTATCATCCCCTGATCACGTTTTCATGATTTCTGTAAAATGTCTGTGTACCTGTGTGTAGAATCGCTAATAACTCAAATACCGTTTATCCTATTACACCAGTGGTCGGCAACCTTTTGGAGCCCGGAGCCAAATCAGCGAAAAATCCAAAAAATGGCAAATTTTCGGAGCCGCCACATATTATTTACTAAAAAAAAATATATATGTATGCCTCAGTTGTACTCGACGAAAATCTCATCCAATTCATAAAACAACTTTGTTGATTTTGATTTTTTTTTTCAATTCTATTACAGCTTTTTTTCTAATATCATCATCGGGATACTTCTCACCGAATTCGGAATGTCTTCGCCCGAAATGTCGCTCTATGTATATTACTGGATTTGTTGTGCTCTAATTGTAAATTACATATCAAACACTGAGGTTACCCTTTATTAACTTCTGTAGATGCAAATCGATCGCACCATATTTTATTGAAACCTCTATTTTCTTCTGCAATTTTTCTCTTCCTTGAACTCATGTTTTGAAACAAATGTTGAAGTGTTACGTTGCAAATTGCAAGCCAAAAATAAGCTTCGTATTCCTGGTAAAATAACATAACAAAATTGTTTTTTTAACACGTTTCTATCCCGAATTCACTCACTTTTCCCAAATTTAAATTTCGGAAACACAATATGTGCGCACCACTGAACTGTTTCCATTCGAACTGCGAAATAAACTGAATCTCAATGGTAATATTCGAAATAAGAAACAATACTCTCACTTTTTACACATAATATAATTTTATACCGTAACTAATTTGGTTGAAGCGAGTAAATTCAGGGTCAAAAAATCTAATTTACAATTTTTTTATTTCATTTTACGTTAAGTGTGGGATTATAAACGGAGCCGCCAATTTTTGCGCCGGAGCCGCATGCGGCTCCCGACCACTGTATTACACTGAAACTTCATATTTATATGTTTTTTTTCGGCCATTACAATCTATAAGGCTTTCAAAATTTTTCGTCAACCAGAAGTGGTACTTTCCTTGGAAAACCACCTAATTTTTTTGTAATCTTTGGAAAGTTTTTCCAGCAAAACTATCATACACATTAAGCTGAAATTTTGCATATGTAGTAGGTATAACGACCTTTAAAATAATATAATTTTTAAACTTTTTTTTTCCAACCGGAAGTAGTACTTTTACTCTTGGTTTTTGGAGTTTTTAACTTTTTCTCCGAAACTGTCAAGTATATCAAGCTGAAATTTCATATCTACATATTATTTTTACGTATGGTGTAAGAGATATTATAATTTTGGTCAACATCTGCCAACCGGAAGTGGCAGTTTACTCTTGAACGAGATTTCATTATTATTTTTTTCGGCCTTTTACATATTTGGTATCTTCATAATATTGTAATATTATAATCCTTAGAGCAATACCTATGTATGTAGTTAGGAAAAAATAAATCATTAAAATCAGTCAAAAATCCTATTTATATTGAAAATTTGTATTTATAATTTCCATATAAAATTTAAGAGTTGATAACGTTTTGATCAAAATCCGCCGACCGGAAGTGGTAGTTTTTCCTATTTGCTCGAGCAAAATTAGATTTTCGACTTTTCAAGTTTCAAATTTTTTTCGTTACTCTTTGTATTCCTCAAATATATGGATAAAGTCGTGGGTTGGCCACACCCGAATTTTTTTTGTACAAACATACTAACTTTTACATACATCCAAAATTATATGTATACATAGGTACATACATACATACATAATAGCCGAATTGCCTGGCGTTGCCCGGGCGGGTGAATTCAAATAATATGTAAAACGAATGAATATCGAAATAAACATTTATTATCCAGTACAAACAAAAATTGATTAAAATTTTTGTATGGAAGCCCCTTGACCACGGCCTGTTCCAAAAAACCGTCTACGGTCTAAGTTAGAGTACCATGAGATAGTATACCAAATTTGTTGGTTCTAAAATATTGAAAACTGTAGATTTGCACAGCTAACAAACAAACAAACATTCAATTTTTATATTCAACAATAGATATTCGCAAATTAGATGCTGTTTATTTCATTATCTATGTACATATTATATTATAAACGGCTTTTTGTTTGGCTTTATTGATTAATCGGGTTCCATGAGGGAGTTTCTACATTGAAAGAAAAATTCATGTACATATGTATGTATGTTATGTACCGATTATAAGTCAATTTTATCTACATAGATATCTAGAAAATGTATAACGAAGAAGAGTATAGAAATGAAGAGTACAAAATAAAAACGATCATACTACGCTGTGCAAATGTCTTTTTGACACATATGTACATACATACATATACTAAGGCAAAGTTATTTTGTATGATTTTAAATAAATTGGCGAATATAGCATTTTCAAACAAACTCAAGGCAATTGAAATGGCAAAAGTATTGAATGCACATGATTGGCAATTGTAAGTTTGTACAGGCTGAAGCCATGCTGTCTGAGAGGTTCTATATATAAAACTGGGTCGTAGCTCGTCATTGGTTGAGATGCTCTGAAGTTCGGCGAACCCGGCCTCTACGTGCCTTACTACGACCCGGAAAACTGATTTTCCTAACTCGGTCAAGCGCCTTTTACTCGTTTATCAGTTATATGTATATAGGTACAATATGTATATTATTATGCACTGTGTGATGTGTGTGTGTGTGTGTTGCACTAGATCCGCTCATATGTGTATTTAATGCTGAACTATTGCACATATAAAAGTATTTATTTTGTATTCGATTTGTATGACGATGCGATTTCACGAACCATTTTATATTTCAATTCAATTGATTGAATAAATAAATGCGAGCAAATAAAGTTTCATGAATATCAAACATGCAATTCAACGGTACGTTATCATGACGTGCTATGTCGGTATGTATTATGAAAAAGCGTTTACGGTGATTATCGTGTTTATCTGCGATATTGTACTTATGCATGTACAAAAATATATGTTTCTAAATTAACATTTTTCACCATATGGGTTCGCTTCATAATTTTTTGTAGGAATGTTTTTATAACACCTTTATCTTTATGTATTTATGGCTTTTTATACCATGAGCAGTGCTCGAAATGGAAATTTTCACGAATGGGAGCACTCGATAATTTTCAAAAAATATCAAACGACCTTTTTTTTGACTATATGTATGTATGTAGATACCTATACATATGTATATATTTATCGAAATGCAAAATCTTACCGAGATAATACCGTTTAATGTCTGTAAGTCAACTTCAACAGGTAGATCTGAAAATGGTCTCTGATTTTTTACATTCTATACACTGTTCTGAAAACTCTTTCAGTCGTTAAAATATGAGCATTCTGACTGTTTTGTACAAATTTATCGATTTCATTATTATTGGCCGATTTTATTATATTCAACGATTTTATATGGGCGTCAGAAATTTTATGTAGGTGTATTTTTTTCCTTAGACAAGATTATTAATTTTCTTTTGTACTGCCTGGGAAACAGAACAGTTTTGCCACGATTTTGAGTCGTAAATTTTTATCAGAATCGATTCCCAAATTTTTAACTGATCTACAAGAAAAGCAACCTAAACCTTTCTTTTCTACAATTAACCATTCATTAATATTTTAAAATGATCAAATTGTGTCCGAGTCCAGCATGATGGTAAATATACAAAATTAAGTTTTTTAGTGATGAAGTGCAGTAATAAAATATAAATAAAAAAATAATCAAACGATTACCGATGATAGATTGAAATTGCAAATACGTTCGGTAAATTCAAGGTCTCTCATCAGAGGGACAGGCAAGACCGAAGTATTTTGAAATTTTGGTTCCTTTAGTATAATGTTAGCGGTACAGCTGCTTTAGAAATTTTGTTAAAATAAGAATTCAAAGAAAGATATCGTAAATTATCGAGAGAGGCCCGTTGCAGTTCGACCATAGTGTGACAGACAGTGCCGACCATAAAGCAATAAAACTTTTTGCGCATAACCGACCAAAATAAATAGAATCTAAAAACCCTTGAATTCTAAATGTTATATTCAAGTAACACACGTGCATCCAGCTTTTTCAAAACATAATAATATTTTAAATGGCTTTTGGCTACAGATAAGATGCCTTTGTCGGAAATCCAGTCAAAGATTGTGATTTAGGAGTCATAAATGTAAAAAAAATTCACCTTCTAACATTTTTTCGGCAATAATTATTGAAAGACACGAAAAGTTTGGTTTTTTACGAAAAGGAGCGCTAAATTTACAGATTTCACGAAAGGGTACGCTATGTTTTCAAATTTCACGAAAGAGAACGCCCGCTCCTTGCCGCTCCCGCTGAATTCGAGCACTGACCATGAGTTAGATTTTGTGTTGTTGTTGTTGTGGATAACTCTTGGATATGTTTAACTACTTAAATTTCTATCTATGTGGTTACATTTTAATATATTAAATAATATAATAATGCGTTGGAAAGCCTATTTTGTAAAAGTTAAAAAATATATATTTTACTCACGTTTTTATGGGTATTTCATTTAAACTTATAAACTGAACAATAATGTCACGTTAAATACCACGTGATTACTTTTTAACTTCTTTAATTATGCCCGTGTATATATTATATACCCGTGGAGAAAAACTCTTTTTAAAAAAAAATTATTTTACTCACGTTTTTATAAACAAGTTACACAATTGAAAAACATTTCATTTGAACTTGCAAACTGAACAATAATGTCACGTTAAGTACCACGTGATTACTTTTGGACTTCTGTTATTGTACAGTACCTAACTGTGGAGGAAAAATTCTTTTTTAAAAAAATATTTGACTCACGTTTTCATACACGAGTTACACAATTGAGAAAAAATTCATTGAAACCTATAAACTGAACAATAATGACACGTTAAATACCTCGTGATTTCTTCTGAATTTCTGCTATAATAAATATACATACACTTTTTACAAGTCAATTAATTTTGATACGATTTGTTAGTTCGTGGTACGGTTCGGTTGTGCATACGCGTCCTCTTCCGTGCCCTCTCACTTGAAATTCTTGTATATACTACACATATATAATACTAATATATATATATATATGTACATACTGGTGTTGTGTTTTAACTGACTATTGACTACTATTTACGATTGATTATTTTTTTTATAATATCTGTGTTGTGCGGCTAAACTTTCATTGTGTTGAATTCGCGACATCCGCTCATTGTTTACCCGACTCAACTTTCTCAAAGCTACTCGATTAATTTGTAAACAAAAAACAAACTAAATAAACTATGAACTGCGCAAAATGCTCCGACTCCATCATTTATGCGGACCAAATAAAATGTTCAAAATGCAACCTTTTCTTCCACTTCTATTGTAGTGGTTTTAACCAACAAAGCTACACGAATCTACTCCCAGTTAATAGGAGCAAGTGGAAGTGCTTCAGTTGTAGAACCCTAAAGGATTCTGAGGTCAACTACGGAACACAAGGCCACGGTACAAACGATGGTGATTTGTCGTGCTTCACCCGATATATAGACTCAAAATTTGAAAATGTTGGCAAAGATCCGCTCCCAACCCTAAAAACTGATATCATGGAGATGCTTGATAAAAAGATCTCCATTGAGCTTCAAGTGATCAAGGACGAACTACTTGAATTAAAACCGCTTGAAGCAACATTAAACTTCATCTTGGAGGAACATGATAAAATAAAAAACCAACTTTCGCTAAATGCGGCCACCATTAAGCACTTGCAGACTGATAACCGTTATCTTAAATTAAACCTCAACCTAACAAAATTAAAGCTACGTGATATAGAACAGCGAAGTATAAGCAACAACATTGAAATGCAAATGCTACCGGAACAACAAAACGAAAATTTATACATCGTAGTCAAAAAACTATGCGAAGTTGTTTCATATCCGATTACAATCAATGCAATTATTTCATGTTATCGAGTTCAACAATTCAATAAAACCTGGAACAGACCTAGGAATGTCATAATAAACATGCTAAATATCAAAATCAGAGATGACCTGTTGTCTGCTGTGAGGCAGTATAAAAAGAAATGGAATACCAAATTAAATTCTGCACTGCTTGGCGTCTCATCTACTACATCACCAGTGTACATTTGCGAGCATCTTTCACCTGACAACAAAGACCTATACGCAGCTACACGTCTAGTATCAAATGAAAAGAAATATAAATTTGTCTGGGTCAGAAACGGGCGAATATTTCTACGTAAAATTGAAAACTCTCCACCAATACACATTAGGAACAAGGAAGTATTAGCATCGCTAGAAAGTGAAAAATATTTTTTTTAATTTAACTTTCTGATTTTTGTTATTATGCATAATTAAAAAAAACTCCACTTTTTCTTATTTGCCTTCTTTTTTGATTTACTATCAAAATATCATTACAGCACTTTCTCCCAAGGGATTGAACGAAAGTCTCAAAGGCCCTGAAAGACCCCGTATCCGCAAACAAATTGCCATGGTAAATAGGACCAATCGAGGACCCCCTAATAGTTCCAAGGAGAACACTACATACAAGTCCAAGCACAAAATCTGATCCGCATCCCGCTCCGGAAACGAATACTGGCAAACAGAAGTGGCAAACCGACCCAAATAAGCTACATAATTAAATTTTGCAAGGTTTTTCATGATTTGGTCTTTTTCATTTTCTTTTCTTCCCAAAAAGGGTTCCCGACCGCTATTATATTGGAAAGACGAATTAAGGCTTTTTATAAATTGCAGCAACTGCAAATGCGTCATTTGTCATATTACCAGAACTTCATGTCCGGGACTTCTAATTATATTATATTTTACTATTAAGGAAGAGCTTAATGTGTGTGTGTATCTGTGGGTGTCTGTCCCGTAACGCTATGATGTCACGGCCTATCCACCCCACCCTCGGGTTTTTTTTTTTTTTTTTTTTCTTTCAATTTTTTTTTTTTTTTTTGGAGTTTTTCAACTTATTTTTGAAAATTTTTGATACCCCCTCAAGTCACGTCGGCCCCCCCAAACCACCCCCCGAGACCCCCTCAAGCCCCAGTGGCCCCTTTTTTTGATTCCCTCAAGCCACGCTGGACCCCCAAACCACCCCCCTGAACCCCTCAAGCCCCGGCAGCCCCCTTTTTGCCCCTTTTGGGCCTCAAACCACCACTAGAGAAAATTTAGGAAGTAGCGGGGATCTTTATTAAAAAAGCGCTTTACGAAAATTGAAAATGAAAATTTAGCGGGCGTTGATTATTATCAACGGGTAATACGCTAGTACTATTAATAAAGAGCTTAATGTGTGTCTGTGTGTGTGTGTTTGTCCCGTAACGATATGACGCGACGTCACCCTCGTATTTTTTCTTTTGATTTTTTTTCCATTTTTTTCTTTGGTTTCTTTGGATTTTTTTTTGAACTTTTGAGCTTTTTTGGATTTTTTTTGGATTTTTTCAACTTTCGATACCCCCCCAAGCCACGCCGCCCCCAAACCACCACTAGAAAAAATTTAGGAAGTAAAATATCAAACAAGATACTTGGATTCATTGTAAGGACATTGAAAGCTTTCAAAAATCCAGTAAGTCTCAAAGTAACTACTATATGCATACGCGATTTTTTAGTTCGTAGCATGTTAGAATATACATAGTTCTTTCGAATGAAATCTCCATTATGCCAATCAAAGAAGAATCGAATCAGTCAAAAAAAAATTCTTACATACATTATTATTACTAGATTATTAATTATTACATACTATAACTATACTAGATAACTACATAGATAACTAGATAACTAGATAACTAGATTACTAGATAACTAGATTACTAGATAACTAGATTACTAGATAACTAGATTACTAGATTATTACTAGATTATTTTTCAATGGATAGTCAAGAAAAACGTAGATTTTTCTTATATTTTTCTTGTACATACATACATATGTATGTATGTATAAGAAATCTTATATATGTATATGTTATAAAATACTGAATAATCACATTGACAGTAATCTAATCACTGTCGGTTATATTTTAATGTCCCCTCTAGACCAACTAGATAGATACTACTAAAAAAAAACCTTTTGGACACACACCTTTACTAATAATACAGGTTATTTCAATCCTTTATCACGTATGACAAGATTATACAATACCTACATACATACATACATATGTATATATACATATATGTATGTACATAAGTAGCGACAAACTCAACATTGATATATTTTCTGATTCTTTAGAGGCCTATTTAATATGTCTTTATAATTTCTATATTAAAAAAAATGTAAATGTGTGTGTATATATGTATGTACATATATACACATATACATATGTATGTATGTACGTATATCTGCATACATGTGTTAATAATGCATGCTGAGAACGCTTGTAAGGAGTGCAAAAGTGCTCAGTTTCGCAAGTTTTTCACTTTCCATCCATCTGTCAAATTCTTTATAAAAAGATTCGGGTGTGGCCAACCCATGACTTTATCCATATATTTAAGGAATACAAAGAGTAACGAAATTAATTTTTTAAGTACGTAAAACGCTTGCACACCAACAAACCAACCAACATACATACATATCATGAAATCATTGTATTGAGTGCGCACGCGTATGTAAAATACGATCTTCGGCATATATTCAAATAGGAAAAACTACTACTTCCGGTCGGCGGATTTTGATCAAAACGTTATTAACTCTTAAATTTTTAATGAAAATTATAAATATAAATTTTCAGCTTGATCGGTTAAGTAGTTCAGAAATATGTAGTTTCAAAAATATTGCGTGGTAACAGGATTTTTGACTTTTCTACAAGAAAAAACCCTGTTTACGGTTGACTGATTTTAATGATTTATTTTTTCATAACTAGCAATTTCTCTCAGAATTACAATATTACAATATTGTGACGATAATACATATTTAAAAGGCCGAAAAAAAATAAAAAACCAAAAATCGTTCAAGAGTAAACTGCCACTTCCGGTTGGCAGATGTTGACCAAAATCATAATATCTCTTACACCCTACGTGAAAGATAAAGCTTGATAGATAAAGTTAAAAACTCCAAAAACCAAGAGTAAAGTACTACTTCCGGTTGGAAAAAAATGTTAAAAAAATATATTATTTTGAAGGTTGTTACATCTACTACAAATGGATAATTTTAGATTAATGTATGTATATGATAGTTTTAGTAATATTATAAAAAATTAGGTGGTTTTCAAAGGGAAGTATCACTTCTGGTTGACAAAAAATTTTGAAAGACTAATGGATTGTAATGGCCGGTAAAAAAAATATAAATATGAAGTTTCAGTTTAATAGGATAAACGATTTTTGAGTTATTAGCGATTTTACACACAGGTACACAGCCTTACAAACACACAGACATTTTCCGGAAATCATGAAAACGTCATCAAGGGATGATACCTCATACAAATCAGTCAAAATCTCATGTTCGAATTTTCACAATACTTTATCCAATTAGGATAAAGTATAAAACCCAACGTCTTGGCCGTTGTGGCCGACGGCACACGAGGTAGGACTTCAAGGAGAGGTGCGGGGAAACGACCAAGACGGCCACAACGGCCAACCCGTGGTTTTTTTTTTTATAGAATTTGACAGGTGGATGCAAGTGGCCAAGGCCACAACCTGTGCTTCAAATCTACCTACATACTGTGCTGATTTGTTACATTGAATAGTTGTATTATTAGTGTTCTGTTTAAAATAAATAAAGTCTTGAGAGTATTGATTATTTTATTGTGAAAACAATTATATGTTTTTTCAAATTTCTTTATCTACATACATACCTAGTGTAATATTTAAATTAAATTTGCATTTAAAATAGTTTCATTTATCTTCGTGAAATTTAAACACACTTCGTGAATGAAATAAAAAATAAATGAAAAATAATTTCATTGATAGATAAACTGTTGCCAAAATAGAAAAACAAAGTTCTAAAAGATTTTAGATTGAAGTTATTAATGACAACTACATTACACAAAATTTTGAAAATCTCTCGATGTACATACATACATACATATACATATACATACATACATATATATGTACCTATATTATGTATGTACCTTTACATGTTATGAATTATGCAATCTTTCTATTGTACAAGGGGTGTTTTGAAGGGGCTTCAATCCCGGGTCACCATAAAATTGGCCCACAGGAGAAGTAGGCCAGAGCTGCAGGTGGCAGCTGCAGGCCTCAGCCCACCCTGTTCACCAGGTATTGATCTGTTTTTAATGGGTCGCCCAGTCTAAAACGGCGCACATCACTCTCTCGATATTTTGGAGTACGTATGTACATATGTACACTCGTACACACGTATACATCACTCCTTTACGAAGTGACAATTTAAAGTTCTACGCAAAATAGTCAATATTGATTTTATTTTATCGCATGGTAAGTGTCGGATGTTGATTGATCGACGGTTAGATTGTACTATATTAAATGGTGTTGTCCGTGTAAAGGCTGTGACGTACGTCTGTTATGTTCGGTGTTCCATGTTTTGTTTGTCGGAAGTTCGATCTATTTCTGAAACGAGAGAGTGGCAATTGGATGAAAATACCTGAAAATAGAAACAATGACTTCACCTACAAATGTAGACTTGCGTAGACGCGATAATGTTGCACGACATGAAGGCAATCAAAATTTGATGCTAAAAATATTTCACGTGTTATAATGTGTATATAACGGTGCTGCGCAAAATAGGCAAACAAGAGTAGGTAATTGCAGTTACGTTTTATAAATAATATTTTGGTATTCAGAAATCAGAAATTGAATGCAGTATCCTGAAATATTTTTCTTCAATCGTTAACATATGTACATATTTATACATACCTACATACATACATACATATATATATATATATATGTATATATATATATGTATGTATATATATATAGTATAATTTAAAAAAATTCGGGTGTGGCCAACCCATGACTTTATCCATATATTTGAGGAATACAAAGAGTAACGAAATTATTTTTTTAAGTACGTATGTAAGTAAATAAAACGCATGCACACAACCACACCAACCAAAATACATACATACATATCATGAAATTACTGTGTTGAGTTCACGCGCGTATGTAAAATACGATCTTTGGCATATATTCAAATAGAAAAAACTACCACTTGCGGTCGGCTGATTTTGATCAAAATCTTATCAACTCTTAAATTTTATATGGAAATTATAAATATAAATTTTCAGCTTGATCCAAGAAGTAGTTTCAGAAATATTCCGTGGTAACAGGATTTTTGACTTTTCTACAAGAAAAAAATCCAACTTCCGGTTGACCGATTTACATATATGATTTATTTATTCGTAGCTATGTAGGTATTGCTTTAAAGATTATACCATTACAATATTATGACGATACTACATATTTAAAAGGCAAAAAATAAATAAAAAACAAAAAATTGTTCAAGAGTTAACTGCCACTTCCGGTTGGCGGATGTTAAACAAAATTACAGTATCTCTTACGGCTAACGTGAAAACTATAGATATGAAATTTTGACTTGATCGGCTCAGTAGTTTAGGAAATATTCTGTGGTAACAGGATTTTTGACTTTTCTACAAGAAAAAAATCCAACTTCCGGTTGACCGATTTACATATATGATTTATTTATTCGTAGCTATGTAGGTATTGCTTTAAAGATTATACCATTACAATATTATGACGATACTACATATTTAAAAGGCAAAAAATAAATAAAAAACAAAAAATTGTTCAAGAGTTAACTGCCACTTCCGGTTGGCGGATGTTAAACAAAATTACAGTATCTCTTACGGCTAACGTGAAAACTATAGATATGAAATTTTGACTTGATCGGCTCAGTAGTTTAGGAAATATTCTGTGGTAACAGGATTTTTGACTTTTCTACAAGAAAAAAATCCAACTTCCGGTTGACTGATTTTAATGATTTATTTATTTTCAACTGGGTATAGCTTTAAGAATTATAATATAACAATATTATGAAGATACCAAATTCTTAAAAGGACGGAAAAAATTTAAAAATGAATCATAATATCTCTTTCACCTTACGTGAAAATAATAGATATGAAATTTCAGCTTGATAGACTTGATAGTTTTGGAGAAAAAGTTAAAAGCACCAAAAACCAAGAGTAAAAGTACTAATTCCGTTTGGAAAAAATATGGTGCCTGTAAACGATCAACATTTGTCAGCAATATTGACAGCAATATTGATCGTCAACCATCCAGTAGCATTTTTGGCATCACATGCGCAATATGTGTCGCAGTAATGTGTGGCTCAATGATTGCCGACAAGTAGTTGCTGTTTTATTATTGCCCAGATTCGCCAAAGGTCAACACTCGTGTCGTGTCGTGTTCGCACCTCAGCTACAGAGACCCGCGTATGTGAGAGAGCAGGAAAGAAACATATATTGTCGCGTGTTTTCGTATACCGAGCGATATCATCGGTAATATGTCAATAATACTCACCAACACACTGCTATCTCAGCAATAATGGAACAATAGTGTCGGGAAACACGACTATATTTCCGGCCCACATTACCATATTACAGTAATATTACCGGCAATACATTGCCGTGAATATGTTGATCGTTTACAGGCACATTTATGGATTGTAATGGCCGGCAAAAAACATATAAATATGAAGTTTCAGTGTAATAGGATAAACGGTTTTTGAGTTATTAGCGATTCTACACAAATATACACAGACATACAGACATTTTCCAGAAATCATGAAAACGTGATCAGAGGATGATACCCGATACAAATCAGTCAAAATCTCAAGGTCGAATTTTTGCACGATCACAATACTTTATCCAATCAGGATAAAGTAATAAAGTTAAAAAAAAACGGGCACTATTCATAAAGCTTTATGTTTATAGCATACAATTTTATTATTTGATGGTAGATAACATTAGTATATTGGCTTCTTTCGGTTCAAAAATCTTCTTAGATGTTGGTAATGTGATTCTGTCCTGGTAGCGTAATTTAACAGACAAAGCTTAAAATTCTCCACGAACCGTGCGAGTGGTGAGTCCCTACCGAAGGAAATGTTCGAAGAGTAAGAAAAAGTTGTGAATTACATATGTCTAGATAGTGTTTTTGGCAACAATCAGACATCCTAGAAATATCTAGAATAAGTTTTGGGCTGAAAGATAATAAAGCCTGTTATTATAATAAAACTGTCTAGCATAAATCTCGTATGCTAAATTTTAGACTTATTTTCCACCTCTCATATTTCAGATCAAAAAAATTATATTTGTAGGTACATAATTAAACAGCCGTATTATCCTATTTTGATTGGTTCCTACATTTCCTAATCATCACCCCTCGGACAGAAGAGTATTTTATATTACGTGAACTAGCACGGCGTCACTCTGTATAACTTACCTATAGCTTTTCCAAAAAATTTCTTGTAGTATCCTTTAATCTCAGTTGTTGTGATCGTGCTAGAATGTATTTTATATTTTTTGTCATATACATACATATGTAGGTATCAAAAACTTTGCTTTGGTGTATAATTATAAATTTGGTGTATAATATATTATAAATTTGGTCTATAATTAATCAAGAGCTTTGGTGTATAATTATCAAGGATGTAAGTTCGTGTTTGTAATAAAACAAAATAAGGAATATTCAATCATCGTGTATTTTTATTCTTTACTTTACAATCAGTCAATTTTATGATTCCATACAATAGTCACCTACATACATACATACGTTCAATAAATATACAATAATATTGTATGTATTTTGGGTGGTTTTTAGTGAGAAAATTTATCATATTACTAAAATAATTTATTATTTTTCTGTCAGTGAATTCAAATTAACACAAATTTAAATATCGTTTTAATTTTTCAGAGTGATAGTGAACTTTGTTTTATAGGTATACATACATACATACATAAAAATCTAAATAATTCCACTTCCATAGTTAGCACAATTTTTTGTTTATAATACTTTTATTATTTCAAAGATCTGCTCATTGATAAAAATACACATTTCTACTCTAATACATTTATCAAAATATGTGTAGTAATATTTACATCAATTAATTTAACATTGAAAAAAATAAACAGAGATATGTTGCGATTTTCCATTTATCTCTATTTTCCTTCGTCATCTTGCTACAAATAGCTCGAATATTATTTATCTACTGTTTGGATCGCATGCTTCGCTTTAAAGTTTAAGAAAATCAGATAGGTGATTTTTTTTTATCTTAATAATAGCTCGATAGAAATTGACTCGCTTCCTTTAGGCTGAGAAAAAACGCACAATTTGTAAAGCTGTAGTATCACTGAAATTCAGCTAGAATTTCGCAAATTACGAAAAGATTTGCAAGCTCAATTTGAGCAATTCCCAAGGGTTGGCACTTTATTCATGGTACGATTTCTGTATACATAGTTATTTTTTATATTTTCTGAAAAATAACAGTGCACAGTAAGCGTGTGAAAAACAAGAAAACATTTTATAAACAAATAAACACTTTGTTTTGATGTATTTTTTTCGTAAACTTAATACAAAAATAATTCAATATATTGTCATTCACGATACAAAGGAAAGATTATTCAAAATACAACATCCATACTTATGAATGACATAACAACTTATTGCCAACCCATAGTTTGTGCTCAATCAATACATATTGATTTACAAAAGTTTTGAAATATTTAAAATACAAAATACGAAATGCGTAATAATGCAATTCATGTAGTAAAAGATTTTAACTATACATATACATATGTACACAAAGAATTCCTTACATTTTTTAGAAAAGCACGTACAAGAATTAAAATCTAATACATGAAAGTATAATAGTGCACGTACATATGGTTAAACGTTTTATGTAGAAAATTCATGTTGCGATTATAAAAGCGTTTGCATTACATATAAAAAAGGGCTGTTATATTGCAGTATCTAAAATATATATGGTTATATAATGTAGTGGTAAAATTGAAATAAATATTAGCATTCTCCACTACATAGTATTGTATTTTATTGTACGGTATATATTATTTTGTATTGTACTGTTAAAGTTTAAGTGGCAATAAAAATATTCGCATAAAACACGATACGACTATAAACATCCGTTTCCAAAATTAGTTTATTGTTATAAAAATAAGCGGATATCGATATTATTATACACCTTAGGTTTTTTCCACACAAACTGTATCATAAGAGCTTATTATACTTATGTAGGTACAGACATTTTTATTAGTATTGTCTACCTGCGAGTAAAAACACTTAAAATTATATTTTTAAAATTTTCAAAAGTGAGAGTAAAATATTGATAAGTAAATTATTATATAAATGATTTCTTTGTGCTGAAAATGTAAAACTGAGCTTTAAAAACGGAGAATAACTTGCAAATACAAAATGTATTAAATGTAATTAAATTCAACGGATAGATTTCGATGGAAATAAAATAGTATTTTTCTATCTAACTTAAAACTACCTTACATGCTATTTTTTATGTACATGCTCAATGAGCGACTATAGCTGCCTCGGAAGGGGTCTCTTTTTTGTATATTGATATATATTATAATTATATCTATGTATATGGAATTTTTTATACAAATCACTTACACAAGAAATTAAATTTACCCACAATTACCAAAAAAAAATATAAAAAAATGACTAAGGGTAAATCAAACTTCAATTTATATTCACAAATCTAGAGATTAAAATAGAAAAATCTAATTAAAAAAACTAAAATGAGGAGCTTTTATACATAATGTACACAATCAGTCTCAAAATGAAAAAATATACGAAACTTGCAAGATATTTTTTCTGATGTTGATTTATATATATATGTAAATATATGTATATTTAATTACAATAATGCATTATTTTAATCCACATTTGGCGATCAGGGTTACAAGGATACCATGAATTTATTAAATTACGCTGAACTTCTTCTTTTCAAACCTTTCAGTTCGTTGACGAGATCCTCCTCTGTCGTGACGAATCTTTTCTGTTTTCTATTCTTATTTTCCGAATTCTGTTAAAGAGTGAAAAAATAAATATTAACGTGATTGTATGTATGCATTATAAGCAATGCTAATTTTTCATTCACCAAATTACTCACAAGAAGTTAATTATGATGTTATGTGATAAACATGATACGCGATATATTAATGTACGGAGCGTGAAAGCGCTCAATGAAAGTTACTGTAAGCTCGAAGGCTATATTTAGGTGAGCGAGCCGTTCATACCTCTCTACGGTGTACATACATATGTACATATACACGATTCCAAAGAACCTCAACATTCTCTCAAATAAAACAATTGAGCATATTTATGCGAGTGATAATTTTCACTTACCGATTTGTACGATTCTTCCATGCTCAGCAATTGCTTTATAGTGTCGTACACGGAGGGTGCTCTCTTCTTTAGCCCAGCGTTCGCTGCTAGCATTTTCAGAATGGGTTCGGGGAACGGATGGCGCACGGGTGTGGCTGGTCTAAGGAGGACTTCTTCCTTTTGTCCCGAAACGGTCACGGACATTGGAATTTTAGTGCTGGTCGCAACAGTCGAAACAGTAGGCGGTGCAAGCGTAGATATCAAGACGACCCTTTGGTTGGAGCTTTTTTCGGTGCGTTTGCTGGCCCAATTGATCCATGGCTCGTCGTTCTGATAGTCATCGCCGTAGTAATCGTGCTGTTCCTCTCGTCTTACAGCAGACGGTGTTACGTAGTCGTATTGCCACTGCTGGGGATTGTAAGGCTTGTCGGGGTGTAGGATGTCAATGCTGGGTTTGGAGTATCTAACAGTTTTCGCCACGTGATACAGCGGTTTTCCGGCTAGAGCTTTGAGCTCCCTCACGTCCTCGTCCTCGAAGTCCCTAGAATTTCGCTCGCCGTAGTACTCGGAGCTTTTACGCTCGTCGTAATCGTCGCTCACCCGCTGGTTGTCTTCATCTTTGTCCGATTCCGTCGGCTCGTTTTTGTTCAGCGCGTCCTTGTACATCTGCGACATGATCAAGTTTTGCATGAAAGCTGCGTTCACGTCGTCGTACTCGTTTTGCCACCCGGGGACGGATTCCCCTTCGAACCAGGTCTCTTGACCTACGGGTAGAGCTTCAGTGCGGCCACCTCGATCGCCACGATCGGAAACTTCCTCAGTGGGTACGTAAGTGTCTTCGTTTCCGTAGTACGCGTACGGATTGAGTCTGTCGTTGTAATAGTAGGGGTACAGCGTTTGGTAGACGTCGCTCTTCGTGAAGGGTCTCGTCACGGGATAGTACGGATAGTGAACGATGGGCTCCGGTTGGTAGTAGACATCTTCCGGGTAAGATTGGGCGTAGGGATAAGGCTGTCTGTAATATGTGGGCGCCGTTCTGTACGGAAACGGTGGACGTCCGTAACGCGTCGTTCCGTACACCGGAAGTGATGCAGCGGCGGCCATCAAACACGCGTAAACACACAGCGTCAACATTTTCATCTAAAACAAAAGAAATACACGTTATAACATACATACATATATAATACGTCTTACGGGGGAGGGGGACGAGTTTGAAAAGCGCCAATATTATCAAATGACCGTTCGAGATTGTCGAATGTACAGGCGAAATATTCATTGTAGGGAAACGCCACGCGACGTTGGGGATACGCTAAATCGACCTTAACGTGAAACGTAGGCAGTATAAGATGAGTACATTTTGCTGAAATAGTAGAAAGAAAATTCATTATGATTAGGGACTTCTTTATTCGTCCGAGTTTGGCGTTGACTCGACCTTTTCACTGAAAATTTTACCGTATGGCACAGTGAAGGAATAGGGGAAAGATTACTCTCCGCGGTGACTATCTGGTTGTCTTTTGGAATGTAAGATGGTGCCAATTTTATATGGCGTCATCTCGACGACGGAATCTGATAAATTGACAATTTCCGAACAATATCCTGCCAGCGGGTATATGATTCGTCAGTCCGGAAGAAAAACGTCACAAGTAAAAAAAAAAAACAACGATTTTTTAGTTATCGATTGCATACACAAAATTATTCTTTTCGCTAGAAAAATGTCAATATACGTAGTTCAAGTTAGGGTTGACAAGAGTGGCCGTTTCTTTTACTTGTTGTGTTACATTTTTGCACTTTTTGACTTGTGACGTTTTTCTTCCGGACTAACGACATAATACAATAGGTAGAGCCACAATACTCAAAACAATATTTCGAGAGTGTCGAAAATAAAAAAAAATAAAAAAAAGATACAATTAAAACTTCGAAATATATATAATAATATGGGGAGGAGTGGATGGAGTGGCTCCGATTGGTCTCTCTGGGTTTCTATTTTTGGACGATCAATAGTGGCGCGTCGCTAAAAAAGGCACAGGCCAAGTTGGCGCCACGGAGCAACAGGTTCCCCTTTCATGGCGCCACCCCCCATAGGCGCCACACGCCAACACATAACATAACACACGAACCAAATTAACTGTTTGATTTTCACGCGCAAAACACAACAAAACAGAAATAAAAAGGGAAAAATCACTCACCGTTGGTAATATGTTTGATCGGGTCGTAAGCGAGGGTTGTGTGCAACGCGCGGCAGACGAGTTTCGAGTGCTGGGAAAGCGGCGCCGCCCATCTTTATATAGAGGCGCCCCGACCGCCCACTCGGACTCAATGAATCGCAGGCGGAGGAAAAGAGGCTGTGATTGGTCGATTTTGAGACGCGCGCCGACGCCGATTGGTCCAAGAAAATCGTATTGATCCGACCGCCGTAGCCACAGGTTGTGTGGGCCGCGGAAACGTTTCCCAAATATTAACGAGAAGCCTGTGACGTAGGTGTGAGTGAGACGACGCTTTACAGACGATCGCTTGCTCACTCTCACACCCCCCCCCTTCTCCCCCCCCTCGGACAGTTTCATTCACAAATTTTCGCCACCCTTCACCCCCCGCGCGGAAAAGCGTGCAGCAGCTCTGCGGCGCGCTTTCCGATTTTCCCCTTCCTATTATTTGCGTCCACACACTCTGCTTTGCAACCGTCGGCTCTTGCACATTAATCATCACCCATTTGATAATAAAATTATCGCCGTTCGATTAAATCGCTCTTTCGACACAAAAACATTTTTTAGTCCATAGTTCCGACAGTGTCGCTGATTACTGCTTACCTTTCTCATTTTTTACTTTATCCTAATCGGATAAAGTATTGTGATCGTGCGAAAATTCGACCTCGAGATTTTGACTGATTGGGATCAAGTATCATCCCCTGATCACGTTTTCATAATTTCTGGAAAATGTCTGTATGTCTGTGTACTTGCACCGGCTATCTTGTCGAAATTTCATATCTATAGTTATCACGTTAGCTGTAAGAGATGCTGTGATTTTGGTCAACATCTGATGACCGGAAGTGGCAGTTTTTCCTATTTGAATATATGCCGAAGATCGTAAGATCGTATAACAGAATTTTAGAATTTTCTACAAGAAAAAAAACCTACTTCCGGTTTACTGATGTTGACCAAATTCCTTACGTCTTTTACACTTTACGTGAAAATAATAGATATGAAATTTCAGCTTGATAGACTTGATAGTTTCGGAGAAAACACACATACAGACACACACACACACAAATACACAGCCATACAGACATTTTCCAGAAATCATGAAAACGTGATCAGGGATACCTGATACAAATCAGTCAAAATTTCGAGGTCGAATTTTCGCTGCCACGATACCACGTTGGTCATACATATGTATGTACTTCTTACGCATGTATTCCTCTTAAGATCTCTTCTTATTATACCGAGCATACATGCTTCTCTGTGCGCACTGGATCTTACGTGACATTCTTGAATTTATCCTGAAATATTCTCAATAAAATCAGAAAATTGTTTGCATAACACAATTCGATTCCGTGACCGATTGAATTTAATTTTTTTTTATTATTCTACTGGACTATTGTCCGATGGTGATCAATCAGCGTTTATTATCGACATACGAGTGGACTAACAATAATAGTAGATCTATAGGTTACGGGAAAGAAAATTAATAAAAAAAAATAGTCATTGAAATTTTCAATAATAACAAAAGTACGTAGAGCATTCTCAAAGCACAGCTAGATTTAATGTAATAGAATTTTCCGGCGTACATCTTGCATTGAAAATAGTCAATGGATTTTTATAGTACATACATACATACATCCATATGTAGGTAGGTATGTACTTATGTACAAGGTTAACTCGTGGGAGTTGCAATACCACTATGCAATATGTACATTGTACAACGTACCTACTGCATACATACATACATACATGCATATGTATGTATGAACAGATACAAAAATTATTGACGAGTGGGAGTTTTTCTGTAAAACATAAAAATCAAGACCCAATGACAATACAATCACCATTTTTAAATGATAAGAATTACAATAAGGAACTGAATAAAAGTTTTATAAAATCTCACAGTCGCGTCATAGCATAAAATAAATAGAAAGTTTCAGTGTGGTTAGGATAAACGGTTTTTGAGTTATAGCGATTCTACACACCCGCCTAACACACAAACATTTTCTAAAAATCACGAAAACGTGATGAGGTGTTATGTTCTGACCATTTTCAATTCACATTAGTTGAATAATTACGAAGAATCGAATCTACCAAATGAACTTACAATATGTACTTGTTATATCATTACTATTATCAATTCACATTAATAACGTCTATTCAAGTAACCAATAATCGAAATAATAAGTTAAATTATAGATGATAACCCGTGATCACATAACTAACCAACAAAAATATGAATGTGATCACTTATATATACGAGATAAGATAAATATAAACTATAAGATAAGAAAGCGTCTATACCACTGTTAATTTATAGACGATAACCCCTGATCACATAACTAACCATCAAAAATATGAAAATAATCTTTTATAAATACGAGATAAAAGTAATGTAAACAACGAGATTAGAAAGTGTCTCTCTCAATGTTAATTTATAGACCCTATCTGTAGATATATTTTAATTTAGGAGATGCAGATGTGATGCAACCAATTGATACAATCAAGAATAGAATTTCCCCTCTCCCAAATATTGTAAAATAGTATTTAAGGTAAGGGAAAGCTCATCTCTGGGTTAATTCCATTCATTCCGTTTATTCCGAGCGCACTGCACACTGTTCACTAGTCCAATAGACATACGCCATGTCTGGGCTTACTATTGAAAT
The DNA here is from genome assembly GCA_022651745.1 of Parapsyche elsis. Lineage (NCBI taxonomy): Eukaryota > Metazoa > Arthropoda > Insecta > Trichoptera > Hydropsychidae > Parapsyche > Parapsyche elsis. The sequence continues at coordinate 3,725,644 of JAGVSN010000005.1, read as the reverse complement.
AGACGTATATTACGTCACATGTACTCTCAATTATAAATGAATAAACGAAGTTCTACCTATCAAACCGATTGACTATCATTTTGAACCACAAAACAAAACAATTAATAAACAAGCACTACAATCAAGAAGATGCATATGTCGCAAACGTCGCTATTTTCAAGTTATGTTTCATCTTCGACCGTCCTCCACATCGTCATCGTCCATCTCGATAGGACCGATCCGATGTACATACATACTATCAATCATCATACTAACAATCAAACACGGGGGATGAAGATCGTCGAACGTCGCTCAGCAGCTTCTTCAAACGATCAAGGTCACGAGGAAGAAAATACATAACAGGGGTGATGATACCTTATACAAATCATCACAATACTTTACCCAATATGGACAAAGTAAAAATATGTTTACGACACGGTATTTGTTGTAATATGCTTGTAGAAAACCTGGAGAAAATTTCACGACAAGATGTATGTATGTATGTATGTCATTAGTAATCTATTTTTTATATTTTTTAATATAAAACTCAAGTAGGTGATTGTCGTATAATAAAAAAACATTCTCTGAGAATCTTATGTGCAACCAATTTAATTGACTGAGCGGTAATAAAATTAATGGGAACCATTCCTTGTAAATAGCCGTCTAATCCAGGTAGTGTTTATATATTGATACGTGGAAATGTAATGAATAAACTCTTTTTCGTGATTAATAGTCGTGCATGCTTAGCTGTGAAAATTCTACGAAAACTTTGTCGCATTTACTAGGAAATACAATTTACTGATTATGCTTGTAACGGTAGCGGAGTTTCTTTTATTTCGGCGAAATTTTTTAATTTTTTTTGTTCAATTAAGCGTAATTGGTTCCATAAAAAATCTGAAATCATAGTATGGTAAAATGTTATTGTATTATAGGCCTATTGTTAAATACCTATGTATATTTTAATTAACTTCTATTATTTGATTCTAACTTGCCTTTTAATGTAAAAAAAAAAAGCAAATTGTGTACGGAAAGTAAGATATGTATGTATGTGTGTATGTATGTACATACGTATACATAATATCTATGTATGTATTATACTGACGATATGACTGCAGCCAAACTTTGAAATAACCTCTCATGATATTGAAATTTTTACTTAGAAAGAAAAAAATGTGATATACATAGGTATGTACATATGTATGTATGTACATAGAATGATAATAATTACATGATAATTGAAATTAGTTAATTTACAATAGTTACATATATCACTGATTAGATCATAAGCAATTTTTAATAATTATTTTTTGCAAAAGTTTTAGTATAGTATTTAATTTAATATGTAATATTTTCATCAAATGAAGACTTGGACGAGAAGAGAATTTTATGATTTTTTTCATTTTTGATCTGTATTTCAGTCGTAGTAAAAATTATTGTTCTTTAGAATCTAACAAGTAAGAATCTAGTATTTTTGATAAATAGCCGAAGGCCCTTTAATGTAAAAGTTCGAGGCTTGCCATCATGTGTGTCCGTTATCTGTACAAAATTTTGCTCTAGGTTACAGGAAATATTTTGGTTTCTCGGGAAAATGTTTTGTTTTGTTTTTGAATACAACTCATTGGGGGTGGAGACGTAGACTTACGTGCATTTTCTAGATCAATTTTATTAATTATTTTTAAATGGATGCACAATATGTCTTTCTGTAAAAAGCATTTTATAAAAACGCTTTATTTTCACTTACAATTCAAAGAAAAAACGGGAAATTCCACGGGAATAAAGTCAACGGATGAATATAATTATAGATTAGCGTTTGAAGTGAATGATTGTTGTTGTAATGAGAATAAATAAGCCTCGCTGCAGATGCTAATATACGTTGCTTGGTTTTATACCCGTTTTTCATCGATCGTTTTGTCGATTCAGCTTTTTGATTTGGCAAGCTGTGTCATGTTCTTAAGATTAAAATCCGTTGTTGTCCTAAAGTCGTCTGGCGCCAAGTCATACGAACGTGTTAAAGTTCTATTACCATTTTTACTGTAGTTGAACGACACACACTTTCGAAAAACTCACATGTTAAATTAAAATCAAAAATACTTCAATACATATAATATTTGCGCAGCAACATTTCAACATTTCAATCTATAAAACAAATAATTACAAAATTTAAAATTTAAATTAATGTTTATCGGCGTTCCCTCAGTAAGAGATTATTTCAAGTATACTTACGATTATATGTACATATATATTATCAGTAGTAAAGTGTATCGTTATTATAATTTATTATTAATTAGTTATTATAATTAGTAATATTTTTACAAAATTAATCATATTGAGTAGGTGGCCGTTAAATTCCTACTTTGATGTACAAAGAAGACTCCCTTTGTAAGTGAATGTAATTTACATATATAATCAAAATACTTTCGCATAAGCTAGGTAATAAGGTAGCACAATTAATTATGGATAATAATTCTAGGCGTAGTATCCGGATTTGCCTGAGTGCAAATTTACTATAAATATTCACAATGTGTATGTTTGTGTTTTAATGAACAACAATTCATCGGTCATCAGAAAAATTTATATTGAAGGTACCTCAAAGAAAAATGTCCTATATACCTAGTATGTACATATTCTTACAGGGAAAAGACTGTATATGAAAAGAAATGTATATGTACTCACATGTACTTAGGTTACGATTGAACAGAATTTTATGTGTATAGAAAATTCCGAAAATTAATATACAAACACAATGGTGTATGCGTAAAAATCCACAGTATATTCAGGCTCGTGATTGACCTAGAAAATTCTATAGAAGAAAATGGCTTTTCAGGAAGGTTATCATCGATAGCAAGGGGGCTTGAGGGGGGTAGAATGGCTTTTGCTGACGTCATTAAAGTGTCGTACAACTCTTTTAGTCTGATTAGTCTCAAAATTGTTGATTGCATGTACATATGTATGTAATTTGTACAATTGCACATGCATTGTATTATAATAAATTAGATCACAGAATTTTTTTCATTGATTGAAAATAATAAATACGATATCACAAACATGTCCTTACTAATTACTAATTAACTATTTTACTTACACATTTGAAATACTTCTATAACAATTTCCTTACAATTAATTTATTTTTACTTCTATACAATTTCCTTATTAGTAGTATATTATTTTAATTAAATTTCACATTCGCATTTTTTCGCAATTTCACATTTCGCACATTGTACATTGTTGGTCCAAAACGCAACATATAATTTTATTCAAACAACAAGAAGATTAAATAAGCCCAAAGCTCACGATACTGGTTTACTTTATTAAAATTATTGTAATAAAATGTCTTTTACGTAAATATACCATCATCTATTGTTATCAAGTTGTTATTCACGACTTAGCTCAGGCTCAAATAATGTTAGATTTTTTTTAATTCCTGCACGAGGAACGAGAATTTTTTTTTGTAAAAAAATATATATTGTGTAATGTCGGATCAATTTGTTTGGCAACCGACGGAAATACATAGATGAAAATAAAAGCAAGGCTGAACCCATTTATACCATGGTGGTTTGAGTCACATTAAATTCACGACTGAGGAAATAATCTGAATATATATATTTTCTTGTCACCGATTCCTAAATAGGGTATTTTACCTCTCTTATAAATATATCTTCTGATGTACAATATTTATACGTAAAATTTGAACGTGAAATGATAGAAAATAAGTGTCGTGGAAACGCGTATCGTGAATTTGATAATACAGTAGAACCTCGATTATCCGGACTAATTGGGGATGAGGGTAGTTCGGATAACCGAAAATCCGGATAATCGAAAAAAAAAAAAAAAATAATAATCAAGAGGAGAAAGAAAAATATATCTACATATTATTGTGAATGTTTTTATAGAAATGTGTACACATACATACATAGATATAAAACTTTAATTTTAAATTTTGACAATAATTAAAAAAATCAATGATTGATATTTGCGTAAAATTAGCTTTCCTTTTAGAAGCCGCCAAATCACGTATACTTTTGAGACATATATGTAAGTTGTCTTGAGTTACATTCTTCCTGTCTCTCATACCACTTCATGGCGACATCTAAACACTGAAAAACTTCTGAATGTTTAATACCAATATTTTCCTCCTCGTCGGCAATCTCCTCATTGTCTTCTTGATCTTGTTTTTCTAAAGGTATGCCAGATATTTCCTTAATTACACTGAGCAACAAAAAATCACGTTTTTTAAAACCCAGAGCGGAGATTATTAAATCTTTACTAAATTTGAATCCAATAATGATTTTTGTTGAAATGCTCTCGTTTATGAGATATTCGCGATTTAAAAAATAAAAAAAATATCCATCTTGTTGGCTTTTGTGGCCTATAACTAGAGACCCGTGTTTTTCGCGATAAATGCTATATATATGCAAAAATTTAGGATATATGCGATTTTATGCTAAAATATGCGAATAGATGCTAAAAATCACAAAAATTAATTAAAATTAATTTTTTTTTAAAGAAAAATATTACTAAAACAACGTTGAGACTTGTTTGTACACACTAACTAGCGAACTAATAGCTGAAAGTTAAATTCAAATATTATTTTTGGGTTCTTAAAACAGTCGTGTCCATATTGACACGTTGGGTTGTGAACACCTGGGTTGGCAATGATGAGTTAAAGAAAAACCCATACGAAAATTGTACCCAAATAATTTTTTTACCTGGAGGTAAAAATTGAGATGGTTTTAAAAACACAAAGTAGTTTTATTGATGGGAAATATCGAAAATTATGCAGAATGCAGAATTATTTAAAAAAAATTGCAAATAAAAATCAGTTCGTCGTTTGGCTTCAACAAGAATCGTTCTTCTTGTCTCGCGATCGGGCTCTTACGTGTAGTCGTGAACTTTTGAAGATTCGTGCACGTGAGAGATTTTTGACTTTTTTGAACTTGGACATATTAAAAAGGCTAGTATTTATTTACTTTGCGAATTTATCATTTTCATAATTTGGTTTAACTATAAAATTCACGAAAATCGACCGTAATTTAATACTAAATTTTATTAAAGTATATTGATGTTCAGAAATTTATTAAAATGTAAAATAATTTTTTTTAGCTTCAGCATGGGGGGCGTACTAATATTAATATTGGTGACAGAGCAAATCCATACAAAGCCTGCGTAATTTATATAAATTATGCTAACATTTTAATGTGCAGACATTATAATTGTCGAGTGGAGTGGCAGAAAAAAGGATAACTTGGAAAAACATCTGAAATCAATTTATCATCGGAATGGAATTTCAAAACTTACTACGAACAATACCATTCAAGCATTTTTTAAACAACTTGTAGCAAATGTAAAAAGTGGGCTAAAACCTGATATACTGCAATTTATTGTTAATTTAAAATTAAAATTAAATATGAAGAGTTTGGTTCTGCTGCAATAAAATCTATTTGGTGTCCTGTGTGGATGCAGAAAGATTTCTAAGTAAATATAATTCAGTGGTAACTGATCGTCGCACTAACTTAAAAGTGTCATCTGTGGAAACATGTTCGTTGCTTAGTTTTAACAAATTTTAAATTACATACATACATATTTTATTTTTTAATTCATGATTTTTGTCTCTGTATTTCTTCATATTGCTGCAACATCTTAATAATTTTCTACTATTTTTTATTTGTCACGTTAGCTTTAAATAATTGTTTGTATACAATAAATTGTGTTACAGAGTATTGAAATTGATCTGTATTAAAAAATTATCAAATAAAAATATATGCTTAAACCAGACATTTTATTCGCTACAATATGCTAAAATGATAAATCAATATGCTAAAATCGATAAAAAATAAATGCGAAAAACACGGGTCTCTACTAGGGATCCCAATCGAATATTCGAATTATTCGGCTGATTTTTCAGACGTTCGCTATTCGAATATTTCATCAACTATTCGAATATTATTCGTGTATATATTTCATAAAAAAGTTATATTTTTAAAAGATTTCATAAACATGTTATACTTCGCGATCTTACAATACATGTAAATTTATATCATATTCTGAAAAATATATACATATATGAAAGATATTTTGAAAAATTTAATTGATGTTCTTACTCCCGTTGAAACCGCAATCAAAGAATTAAGTAAAAATAATGCATCTTTAATAACAGCAGAAGGATTTTATAAATTTTTATTTAAGAAGTTAGATTCTAACTGTTAGAAGAAATAGGGTCTTAAACAAGCAAAAAGTTTTCACAAATTTTAGAAAACAAAATGAATGAAAGACGTAATAAAATTACTAATTTACCTAAATACAGGAATTATTCCAAAATCAGACGAAATTTTTTAATATGCTTCAAAATCTGAAATTATATCATTTGCAATATTGAACTGATAAAATACTAGTTTCAGAAAGCACTAACTCTACTGACTCTACTGACTCTGACATAGAAGAAATTAACACTAACAATTTAGAAACAATTATGGAACAAGAATTGATGAAAACCATTTCAAAATTTACAGAAAAAACGAGTTCCATAAAAAAAATTCGGGTGTGGCCAACTCATGACTTTATCCATATATTTGAGGAATACAAAGAGTAACGAAATTAATTTTTTATGTACGTAAGTAAATAAAACGCATGCACACCACCACACTGACCAAAATACATACATAAATATCATGAAATTACTATGTTGAGTGCGCGCGCGTATGTTAAATACGATCTTCGGCATATATTCAAACACCACTTCCGGTCGGCGGATTTTGATCAAAACCTTATCAACTCTTAATTTTTATATGAAAATTATAAATATGTATGTATAAATTTTCGACAAGATCGCCGGACAAGTTTCAGAAATATTCTGTGGTAAACTTTTCAAAAAAAATCCTACTTTCGGTTGACCGATTTTAATGATTTAATTTTTCCTAAATAGCAATTTTTCTCAGGATTACAACATTATAATATTGTGACGATACTACATATTTAAAAGGTCAAAAAAAAAAAAAAAAAAAAAAAAAATCGTTCAAGATTAAACTGCCACTTTCGCTCGTCAGAAGTTGACTAAAATCACAGTATCTCTTACAGCTAACGTGAAAACTATAGATTTGAAATTTCGACAAAATTCCCGAAGCCGTTTCGGAAATATTCTGTGGTAAAAGAATTTTAGAATTTTCTACAAGAAAAACACCCTACTTCCGGTTGACTGATGTTGACCAAATTCCTTATGGCTCTTACACATTTAGTGAAAATAATAGATATGAAATTTCAGCTTTATATCCTTGATACACAGACACACAGACACACAGACATACAGACATTTTTTAGAAATCATGAAAACGTGATCGGGGGATGATACTCGATACAAATCAGTCAAAATCTCGAGATCGAATTTTCGCACGATCACAATACTTAATCCGATTAGGATAAAGTAAAAATATCCATACACAATATCAAGACGATTTCAAAAAATTCGAAAAATTTGAAAAAAAAACAAACAGCCTGGATATCCTATACCGTGCCCTATTAACAATAAAGCCAACATCAACAGCATGTGAACGAGTGTTGCAGGGTGGACAAAAACAAAAATTAGAATTAAATTAAGATTTTTCCACTTCTAATTGCAATTTTCTATTTTATGTTTGTATTTTAGTTTTATATGTTTTTTTTTAATATTCTTAATAAATTTTCTTGAAATTATGTTTTATTAATTTTAATATATGTAATTGATGTGATGCAATATATGTGATTGATGCTTTGTACATACATACATATGTATGTAATTACCTTTTTTTTAATTTTCGAATATATTCGAATATTCGAATAGTTGAAGTTGAAGAATATTTGGGATTCCTAGTCTCTACTCATGACCCAGTTTTATCTTATTTACTCAACCAAAATTATACAATATTCAATACTCAATCGCAACAGTTTATTGTGAAAATTCATCTTTAAATAAAGTTTAAGATGAATTTAAGTTTAATATATTATATTTCAACTGGATATTACGTTAGTATGCCGAAAAACATCCAATGTATTAAATATAAATGTTAATTGATGTTTTTCCAGAAAACTAGCCAGATTTTAATATTTCATAATTTTTGGATTATCTACTAAATCGTTTCTTTAACGATTACTGAGAATTTATGACTGATACTACAGTTTGTAAAAAAACCACCAGGTATTTTATATCTACATACATATATATATATATGGATCATCATCATCATCATTTTCAGCCGTTCACCATCCACTGCTGGATGAAGGACTCTCTAATCATCTTCCATTCCTGTCTGTCTTGAGCAATATGCATCCAGTTGACTCCACACATTCTCCTCAATTCATCAGCCCATCGTCCACTCGGTCTACCTTGCTTTCTTTCACATCCTCTCGGATACCATTCCAGTATTTCTCGCATCCATCTGCCATTCTTCTCGCTATGTGTCCAGCCCATTGCCACTTTAACTTTTTCACACGTTCCGCTATATGTATCTGCCGGTTACTTTGGTCATGCTTCTTACCTCTAACGATCTCTATATATATGTATGTACATATGTATATATATTATTTTAAAATACATTTATCCATTGATTGTTTGCATTGTTTACACGCATATAATATATGTATGAAAGTACTATTTAATATACAATTAATATATATCAAAAATAGAAAACTTATAAATAATTTCATAATATAAAAACAAATTTTGAAACCTTATTTCAATTTGATGACTTGTATTTTTGCATCAAATGACAGTTTGACGGTTGATTAAAAGTTTAAGAAGTTTATTGTAACTCAATACAAGGAAACGTGATTTTCTTCAACAAACGGAGTATTGATCTCAACCAAAGATGTTTGTCGACGGATTTTCGTCGAAAGACGCACATGTACTTACTAGTAAAAGTGCAGTGCAGTGCACTGTGGTTTAATCGAATGCGAGTGAGTACACCATCTAACGACTGGTTGAGTTTTCCTCGCCCAAGTTTTCCTTGGCTGAATTTTCCTCGTTTTGGTGGGCATGGTGCCAAACCGAAGCCGGTCTGGGTTCAACACACTCCCAAACAAACATCGTTCGCTATCTGCTCGAAAAGTGCATTAGTATCTCCTATCAAAGTTATCGATTATCGTATACACAGACATATCTCTTGATGCTTTGGTATGTGTTGAAACAGTCATATTCTATTCTTGGTATCGCCAAAGTTTCACGATTAACGGAACAAGGGGCGGTCGTTTGCGCACTTACTGCTAAACTATGGTACGCTACTTGTAATGAGATAAGTGCGGTTGGATGAATTATTTATTTGCCCACCCTAGCAATACTTACATAGATTACACATGAATACAAATTGCTAAATACTTTAAAAAAAAACACATATGGATCATTTAAGAATACGTGTATATAAATTTATACAGGAATACTTACGTATGTGTGTATGTACAAATAACTAATTCCAATTGAACCTTAAAAAATATGTATATCCAATTGAACCTTAAGAATTTTGAAGTGAAACATTTAAGTACTTATATTGAACCAAATGCTATAAGTATACATATTATGTTTGTAGGTTTCATAAGGAGTGTTATTCGCCCACGCTATGATTTTCGCGTAACTATGCTGAAGCGCTTTGTGTTGCTGAAGACGACTTGAATAACAAAACCAATATTTATCGCCCACGCAGAAAACGTACTACATACACTTCTGCAGCACTGATTAATGTATTTTCTCTGCCACTGAACTATTTTCGTATGGCATAGTGAGTATTAAATTTTTTTATTGTGTATAAAAGTGCAAAATTGATTGCGTGAAACCTAATTCACAAAAGTCATCAGCCTGAAATAATAAATTATAGCGTAGGTCGTACGAAGCAATGTATACAGTTGAGTAATATTTTAATATTGGTGAAATATTTATACATAATTAAATTTTTAATCACAATCAAAATTGTCAAAACGTAAACGTTTTTCACAACGAATAAGGTTTTTTCGTTGTGAAATCGTCCGCCTTGTACTTTTCGAGAGTGATACTAAAAGCTTTCAGCTCTATTAATAATCGGGTCTATTATTTGATTTGCGTTCCTGTACCCGGCTGTTTATTTCACCAGCGTGCATGGGGAAAGGCGAAATTCTATCAGTCCACATTTTCCGAATAATTAAGTTAGGCACCAAAGTGGTGACAAATATGTATCACATTTACCCACCAACAAAGGTAATTTTATGAAGCTTCTAATCAAACGTTGAAGAAAATTAATTTGCCCCAATAAGTCATTTAATAATTTAATTAAAAGTATTAATACTTCATACAATGTAACAACATAATATCTAATGATACTTTATACAATTCGTATATAAATAAAGTAAATACACATGTGGGATCGTGGAATTCCAACACAGCTACAACAGAATTTTATTAATGAACCTTATAGATTTTCATATTGTTTATACCTAAAAAACACTCGTAGTTATCGTTTATTATAGAAATTGTATTTTAGTATAACCAATTATATTTTACTAGCGTATTTGCCCGTTGATAACACTGTTCGACACGAAAAATGCTTCCGAGATGAGATATGTATGACTTTTCTTATAGATCTATGCCCAGTAAACACGAATCTGGTAATAAAAAATTCGGGTGTAGCCAACCCATGACTTTATCCATATATTTGAGTAATAGAAAGAGTAACGAAATTAATTTTTCAAGTACGTAAGTAAATAAAACGTATGCACACCACCACACCGACCAAAATACATACATAAATATCATGAAATTACTATGTTGAGTGCGCGCGCGTATGTAAAATACGATCTTCGGCATATATTCAACTACCACTTCCGGTCGGCGGATTTTGATCAAAACCATATCAAATCTTAATTTTTATATGAAAATTATAAATATAAATTTTCGACAAGATCGCCGAAGCAGTTTCAGAAATATTCTGTGGTAAACTTTTCGACAAAAAAAACCTACTTCCGGTTGACTGATTTTAATGTTTTTTTTTTCCTAAATAGAAATTTTTTTCGGAATTACAACATTACAATATTGTGATAAAAATAAAAAAAAAAAAATCGTTCAAGAGTAAATTGCCACTTTCGCTCGTCAGAAGTTGACTAAAATCACAGTATCTCTTACAGCTAACGTGAAAACTATAGATATGAAATTTCGTCAAAATTCCCGGAGCCGTTTCGGATATATTCTGTCGTAAACTTTTTGACGAAAAAAAAAACCTACTTCCGGTTGACTAATTTTAATTATTTATTTATTTTTAAATATCAATTTCTCTTAAAATTACAACATTACAATATTGTGACGATACTACATATTTAAAAGGTCGAAAAAAATAAAAAAACAAAAAATTGTTCAAGAGTAAACTGCCACTTTCGCTCGTCAGAAGTTGACTAAAATTACAGTATCTTTTACGATTAACTTGAAAACTATAGATATGAAATTTCGTCAAAATTCCCGAAGCCGTTTCGGAAATATTCTCTGGTAAAAGAATTTTAGAATTTTCTACAAGAAAAAAACCCTACTTCCGGTTCATTGATGTTAACCAAATTCCTTATGGCTCTTACACCTTACGTGAAAATAATAGAAATGAAATTTCAGCTTGATAGCCTTGATAGTTTCGGAGAAAACACACATACAGGCACACACACATATAAGTACACAGACACACAGACATACATTTTTTAGAAATCATGAAAACGTGATCAGGGGATGATACCTGATACAAATCAGTCAAAATCTCGAGGTCGAATTTTCGCACGATCACAATACTTTATCCGATTAGGATAAAGTAAAAATGTTGATTGGATCGAGATTCGGAGATATATGTGTTTCTTAAATCACGCGATTTTTCTATTTCTTGGTGTTCTTCGTTCGATGTCTCAAAATCTGTCGATTGCTTGTTCAAAATGAATATTGGAATCTACATATAGTTGGGTATTTTATCTTTCATTTGTAGTACTTTTCAGCTTTCAGATCTTTCTAAGTAGTCGTCCAGTTCAAATCAAAAGTCAAAAGTATGTATTTTCACTTGGGATTTTTTCCCACTGTTAATACTATTTTATATTGAGTATTTTCTATTTAAACATGTTTATTGAGATAGTGTTCTGGCCACACTATTTTTTTTTTTCGTTTAAAAGGGTTAATTGGAAGTGTGCTAAATCGGTAAAATAGCGAACTTAAATCGCGTACTACTGAGACCAAATTTGTGCTATATATGGTAGCTCTTAGGCGTCAGATGTACATATGCATGTGTGTATAGTGCGTCATAGAATACATCGAATAGAGCAGTGCAGTGATTTGAAACTTTTTCAATTTGCTTTTAAATAATTTTGTAATGAAGTAATTAGGTTTTGAATTTAATTATGTATTTATTAAATATCTCGTCTCGGAAGCAAAGAAAAAGTCGTCATTTGTCGAACAGTGTAATCAACGCCCGCTGGAAGGGAATTTAATATCGTAAAGCGCTTGAAGGGAGTCTGTGGGGCGGTTAGAAGGCCGGCATGGCTTGAGGGAGTCCAAAAAGGGGGCCGCCGGGGCTTGAGGGGATTTGGGGGTGGTTTGGGGGCCGGCATGGCTTTAGGGAGTCCAAAAAAGGGGCCGCCGGGGCTTGAAGGGGGCCTGGGGGTTGGTTTTTGGGACGGCATGGCTTGAGGGAGTGCAAAAAAAGGGCCGTCGGGGCTTGAGGGGGGTCTGGGGGGCAGTTAGAAGGCCGGCATGGCTTGAGGGAGTCCAAAAAGGGGGCCGCCGGGGCTTGATGGGGGTGTGGGGGGTTGTTAGAGGGCTGGCTTGGCTTGAGGGAGTCCAAAAAGAACTTCGTTCGCTCATTCAGTGTAGAAATGACTCATTTTTAGTCAATAAGTTTATATTTTCGGGAAGAATTCTGAGAATCGGCACGTGGCATTCAATCGACGAATATATATATGTAGGTACATACTTGCAAACGCATGATGTTAAATACTGTGCATAGGTATGTACATTCATCATGTTCAGACTTGAAAATTTTACTAGCTTTCATGCCTCGCAAAATTTAGTTTCATTCTTCGAATACAAAAAATTATACACACAAGAATAAAAGAGAACTCTCAGCTATACATGTAACAAAACGAGATGCAAATAGGTCGAACAACAAGAGAGGTAGAAGTTTTCAAGTTATTGAAAGAGTGAAGACTTATGTACATGTATTTATGTATGTATGTATGTACGTTCATACTCCATACTGCTCAAAGGATTAAAAATATTAAAATACATTTGTGTATACGAATATGATATAAATTTACATGTTTTGTAAGATCGCGAAATATAACTTGTTTATGAAATCCATCCGTATGAAATGTTCCATCAATAATTATAAAAGTATAATAATTGTAAAAGGTATAAAATAAATATATGTAATAATTTAAATTAATTTTTTACTTTATCCTAATCGGATAGCCGTAAGAGATACTGTGATTTTAGTCAACTTCTGACGAGCGAAAGTGGCAGTTTACTCTTGAACGATTTTTTTTTTTTTTTTTTTTTTCGGCCTTTTAAATATGTAGTATCGGCACAATATTGTAATGTTGTACTTTTGAGAGAAATTTCTAGTTACGAAAAAATAAATCATTAAAATCAGTCAACCGGAAGTAGAGTTTTTTTTTTTGTCAAAAAGTTTACCACAGAATATTTCCGAAACTGCCTTGGCGATCAAGTCAAAATTTTATATCTATAGTTTTTACGTTAGCCGTAAGAGATACTGTGATTTTGGTCAACATCTGACTACCGGATGTGGCAGTTTTTCTAATTTGAATATATGCCAAAGATCGTATTTTACATACGCGCGCGCACTCAACACAGTGATTTCATGATATGTATGTGTGTATGTATGTTGGTTGTTGTGGTGCTATGCATGCGTTTTATTTACTTGCGTACTTAAAAAATTAATTTCGTTACTGTTTGTATTCCTCAAATATATGGATAAAGTCATGGGTTGGCCACACCCAAATTTTTTTAATTGCTATCAACCTTTTTATTTTTGAATTTGTATGTATTAGGTATATAGTTACAACACATACATAATCATTTGGTATACATACATTCCGTGTTTACATACATACATATATGCAAATTAGTTTGAACTGGATTCCAACAAGATTTTTACGTCCGGTTTCCCATATACTATGTATGTACATATATGTACATATATGTACGTACCTACATATATGTGTATTTTAAAATTCTTGAAAAATGCCCTGATAAATTTGTCACATGTACCACCGTCCGATACCCTCGACAGGATGTTTTTATATATTTATATATTTTTATAATTTTTTTTAAATTTTGTTTTATATGTATTTAATAAATAAATAGATACGACATATCGAGATACGAAAAAAAAAAAAATTTTCCACTGTTTTGTTTTGTCATCGTTTTGTTATACATATTTATATATTTTAATAATATTTATAATATTTTCTTTTATATGTACGTATGTATGTATGTATGTGATTAATAAATAGATTCGACAAAAATAAATATTTTATTTTTCCACTGTTCTCTTTATCGCTTTTCTGTTTTGTCCTGTTCTCTTTTGTCCTGTTCTCTTTTGTCCTGTTCTCTTTTGTCCTGTTCTCTTTTGTCTTGTTCTCTTTTGTCATGGAACCCTCGGTCAATCAATTTTATTTCAGATTCCGAATCAGCATTCTTTTTTCTCTAAAATTATAGAATATTTTATACAATGCGATAAGAAATACATGCAATGGCTAAAATATCAATGATTAGAATCAAAATAGGCAACCAAATACCGCAAACGAGTAAATAGATGGGTCCTATGTCCTTTTTGAAAGGTTAGTATTTCGGCTAAGTCGGTCACCAATTTTTTAGGCTCGGAAAATAAATTTTCATTTTTTTAACTTACATACTTCCTAAATGTGAAAATAGACAATTTAATTAGAAATTTATTTGTATTTCGTATAAATGCGATTGCACACTTTACACCCTTCACCATTTCCATCTATTCAGCAACAAAAGAATAATACAACATTAGCATCAGTAAGATAATACAAGGTTAAAAATTGGGCGAGTGACTTTTCCGATTTTCGAAAAGTCATTTTTAACCAAAAAGTGAGCAATTTTAATAAATTTTTTATAAAGGGTCAGTACTTAAGTGATCAGCAATTAATACTAAAACGCTAAGTAAATTTATGTAAACGGTCGATATGTAATGTTTACTGACCGATTAATTAGTTGCTTTATTTTATACAATGCGAGGATTTCACACTTTGCCCGTAACATAGATGTTATTTATATTACATCTTATATGCCCGTATTAAATCTACATATACAATACGAATATACAAGCAAAAGTTTACTGTAGTTAATGTTTTCAGCATCTTCTTGTGGAATGTTTCTAATCATTGTCTGAAAATTGTACGATCGTAAGTTTACTGACCGTTTGTGAAAAAGTTACTTACCAAATATGCATTTTTTAATGACCGTTTTCTATAAATATAATACTGACTATTTATTGATTAAAATACTGATCGATTAATTAGTATCAACTTAAGCTCAATACAAAATTAAGCATCATATCTATTTTAATAAATGTATTATACTAACAAATACATACATACAAACATATGTACATACATATATGTATGTAATTAATTATTGTACCTATGTATGTATATATAAACAGATATATAATGATTATGTTATGATGTAATTTTAAATAATCTTTTAATTTGTTTGAATTAAAAAATAAAATATTTTATTAAACATCATTTGTTTTAGGTTTTGATATGAAAATTTGTATGAAAACTAACCATGTTAAATTTGAAATTGATTATTGCCAAATTTATACCGAAATTGCAGCATTCCGAGCAAAAAATATGTCCACAGCTGGTGAGGACGAACTGGTTTTTCAATTATTTACCTCAGCGAGCGTTATCAGCAGACAGACACACACACACAGACAGACAGATAGACAGACGGATTTTGGATTTTATATATATGTACATATGTATAATACGACGTTAGATGGGTCATTATTTTCTTTTTCATTAAATAATTGCAAATTTATCGTATTCAACCCGCGAGACATATCAAGTTTACGTTTTCACAAATGATTGATTTTATTTACAAATTTGCAAAATAAAAATAGTTGAAATGTATAAATGTATGATTAAATTTCATGCGATAATTAACATGTGAACGTTGTGGAGAGCCCCATGGGGAAACTTTAATTGAAACGGAAAAATTCGAAAGGGGTGGCTGAACCAACACATCCGATAAACGCATGCATAAAATTTGAATAAATCTATCGGAGTTGGGCTGTTATATATTAGCGTTTGCTGCTTATAAATATTAATACATTTATTGATATTTACACAATGGAATCGATAAGCATGGGCCAAAATAGCGGGTCGTTGTTTGTGCGCCTCGGAAAATAGGACCGTCCCGATTGACGTCAACAACGACGAGTTGATGTCATCGGCCACTTTAGAAAGTCTGTCGACGGTAAAAATTTCGTTAAAAAAAATCGAAAGGTCTACGAGAGCGTAGAAGGTGCCCAATTCGAAGCATTTCCGGCGCACCGCGCCGTGTGCATAAGGACAATTTTCCGCAGTTTTTCCAGCGCCATACTCCTGCCGGTTTGTTTGACGTCATCGTGTACATATAGGTACATACAACGACGAGCTTTTAATTACGTGTATAAGCGACGAGTGGATTACGTTGAAAATTAATTATGCGTAATCGCGTTTACTGATTCTACATACTCACTAATATTATATAATTTACATATTTCCGCGAGCGAACAAATTGAATTTTCGATTGAACGGGAAAATATGTAAATATTCGCGTATTTTTAATCAAAACATTAAAAGTATAAATAATTTTCGTAGCATTTCCACCGGCATGAAATTTTCCATTAAAATATGTACGCACAACTCGATCGTATAGTATTTACATATGTATATACCTACATATATATTCATATATAAATTTTCTTTGAATCAAAACATCATCAACTATTTACAAAGTGAAATTTGAAAGACGCAAGAAGACGACTAAATTTTACGCTCTCTTTGCATCCTTCGTGTTTTGTATTATTTATATATTTTTTGTTGTGTCGTAGATTTATGAGAATAATGTAAAAAATTATACGTATTTCCACTAATTATAAGATTTTATATTGAAATAGCTAGGAATAATAGAAATAGCAGTGTGGGCGTTGAACCAATTCTGGATGACCGATAAAATAAAGGAAAAAAGAAAGAAACAAAAATGTAATCAGACAAAGAGCGTCATAAGTCAGAAACCAAGTTAGGAAAATTGATTTTATCGGTATCCATAGCACTTATGTCCTCAAAAGGCGACCCTTTCCTCGAGGGGGGGCGATGGTGGAGGTCGCTTTTTCACAAGGAAATTTTTCTTTGTTTGTTGAAACAATTTTATGGTGTCGTTAAAATGAAAACGACGTATAGAAAGAAATCTATTGTAACGTATTAAATGATCCCAAAAAGAAACAATTTTAATATTGCTGAAATAGTATAAATGTTTACGGACTTATGTACATATGTACATTAAAATTTCAAATAATATAATATGAAAAGTTTGGATTAGCCGCGATGAGTGTTTCGGTAATTGAAAAACGTACATATGTATGTATATACATAATATGTACATATATCGGGCAGATGAACGTTCCCTATCAGCATTCGTGCATTACTTGTCCTTTAATTGCATTTCCCGTTGACAGATAAATAGACAAGGCAACGAGTTTTTTAACAAGACATTTACACATGTATAGTTTGCGCTCTTTCATTTTCCGATTTATATCAGTGTCAGTTGTAAAACAGCATAGTATACGCAGACGGTATCGAAACTAAACCATAAAATACACTTTACGTCTCCCGATGATAATGAACGTGTGCAGCAGAGAAAACGGAAATAAAAATACGTCACGACTATTAAACCACATATCGCAATAAAATTACAATAATACAATCGTAAACTTTTATCACAGTGCGTAAGCAGTGGATACATAAATATGTATGGATGTATCTACGTACGATTCGATTTCATTAAACTAAGACGACCAGACGGTGTTTAATAGTTGTCGTAGAATTAATTCACACGTCGGCAAGTCGTTGAAAAACGAATGAAGATTTTAGGGTTACCGGAACGCTACTGGTTCAGTTATGGTGGATACACACTGCCGAATCGAACGCGCACCGAATTCGGAGCAAATTTGAAGCGAACGATAGGATTCGCTTCGTTGGTTGTAGGTATACACTTAAATCTTCTATATATAATCTACCGGGTAAATTTATTTATTTTATTTATTTAATAATTACATGGAAAGGCGGCATAGCCGATAGGCCCATGGGGTTTGGTTTTAGTTAAAAATCAAAAAAAAAACAGTATTATATATGAAAAAGAAAGAATGAGAGGACAGTATTGCCAAATTTGAACAAAATAAAAAAAAAAAAAAAAAAAATAAAATAAAAAAAAAAAAACAAAGATAAAAAAAATAGTAACAAAAAAATAAAAATAGAGATAAAAAAAATAAAAAGAATAAGAAAAACAAACAATAAAAAAAAAAAAAATAAAGATAAAAAAAAAAAAATAAAATTAACATAAAATAAAATGAATAATGGTCCATTTATTAAAGAATTACAAATATCCATTGTTTTTTTAGAATAAATCTAGCTGATTTTTTATATAAATTAACATTTTTTGAAGTGACTATTGAATCTGGAAGACTATTCCAAACTTGAACCACTCTATTTGAAAAGAATGAATCTCTAACAATCTTATTTGATTTTTCTTTTTGGAGTCTAAGAGTATGACCTCTTAGATGAGGGTTCTCATTGAACATAATGAGGTTGGTCATATCACATGAATAATGATTATTTATTATTTTGAATACTTCAATTAAATCACCTCTCAATCTCCTCGTCTCCAATGTGGAGAGATTCAGTCTTTTCAATCTTTCATGATAAGGTAGTGATCGAAGTTCGGATGGCATTTTGTAATTCTTCTTTGGACCCTCTCGAGACATAGAATATCTTTTTTTTTTTAAAATGGGGATTCCAAACATTATATGCATACTCCAATTTCGGTCTGATATATGACTTATATATTTTTAACAACAAATTTTCATCCAATGATTTGAAGACACATCTAATGATATATATAAAGGAATTTACTTTTTTGACTAACTGGTTGATGTGCACAGACCATTTAAATCTTTGGTGATAGTTACACCCAGATCACATTGGGAGGAAACATTAGTCAATATTTGATTATCAATCATATACGGAATTTGCGCATTGAAGGATCCTAAATGAAGAGTATTGCATTTGGCTGCATTTAAAGACAAAAGCCAAACTTTAGACCATATGTTAATACAGTTCAGGTCATTTTGCAAATCTCTACGTCCATCGATAGTTGCCGGACCGAAAAGTTTAATATCGTCTGCAAACAATGAATGACTTGAAACAAGACCATCCACAATGTCGCTAATGTATATAAGAAACAAAACAGGTCCCAGAACCGAACCCTGGGGAACTCCACTGAGAACCGGCATGATCCAGTTTCAACATCAAACGTTCAATAGGGACAATATTGTAAACATTACAAAACTTACCTTGGGGAATCGTACATACAGGAAGGTACATACATATATGTACATACATACATATGTAGGTACATATTATATAGTATGGGTTAACTCGTATGTACATATGTATATATGCATATGCGCGTCCGAATACTTTCAAGGTTTGATATCATAAAAATGACACACAGAAGCACAATTTTATTTCAAATTCAGTCAAGTTTCAGCCGTATAACTGCATTTAAAATTTACCTGCATACATATTCACAATTCATGTTGATCTTGATTGTACGTCACACTAAAAACGTTTATGAAAGGGCCATATGAGTATTTAAAATTCAAATAAATAAATACATACACAAAAAAAATGTTTTTGTGGAGCAGCAAAGCGACAAAAAACCATTCGCTGTGAACGATCGCTCCGATCGCTCCGAGACCTAGCGAAGCGAACAGCGAAGCGATCGTTCGGTTCGCATTCGCTGCGACGTCCACATAGCGTCCAAATAGCCTGAATTCGCTTTCGCTTCGCCTTCGGTTCGCCTTCGATTCGTCGGTGTGTACCCACCATCAAACTGCGCAGTCCCCGGTTTTGGCCGTTTGACCTTTAGTTACGGCCAGAGACGTGGTCGATTATTCAAAGTGTCCGTAAACAGGTCCCGTTCAGGGGGCGGCCTGTAAACACGATTACAGACATTGTATTTACTTTGTAGCGACTTTGCAGCGACACATTTTGTTTGATATTAATTACGGACCGGAGATTACTAGTTACTAACCCGAAGCCCGTCTGTGATCGTCGCCCAAAGCAAAAAGGGAGATTACAGCGCGAAACAACATCAAAGTACGTGAAATCGTATGTTGAAATTTCAAACAATTATATTTTTGCAACCTTTTTCTTCATACAGTCAACGTGCTCATGTACAACATTTTATGGTAAATATTAAAAGATGTAGGCGTATTTTGTTAAAAAGTAATCCGCGATTCAAGTTGGCAGACCCAAACGGTGCGGCATGACAGTCCCAAGATGGAAATTCATTTCTGGAAATAATCTTACACAATTATTTATAAATTTCAATTACAATTGATTTTTTATTTACCAGATTACACAGATATGTATCAAACATGTGATAAAAACCATCAATGGTTGCTATACATAGATATCGTCATTTTGCGTAAAAATAACATCATACAAAACGAAGGATGGAGTTTAACTGGTTTTTTTTGTTATTTGGACGCTGAATATAAAGCTACGAGCTAAGTTGCTATTTAAAAATATCTAAAAAGCATATGGAAAACTATTACAAATAATTGTGATAACCTTAAAGACGCTCCAAATACTCCAAAAAGACAAATTTGAGA
Source organism: Parapsyche elsis (assembly GCA_022651745.1). Lineage (NCBI taxonomy): Eukaryota > Metazoa > Arthropoda > Insecta > Trichoptera > Hydropsychidae > Parapsyche > Parapsyche elsis. The sequence continues at coordinate 3,704,723 of JAGVSN010000005.1, read as the reverse complement.
TTTTATTATATTAATAGAGTATTGCCCGTTGAAGATCAGGAAGGCTGTTTATTATTACGCAATAAAAATAAATAATAATTCAAATTTTCAATGAAAGCAATAGAAGTGTGTCGAGCGTTGATACAAATTTTCAGAACTTCTGAATGACGGACCAACCACCAACGACAAATTTTGGTTATTTATGAATAGTAATATGACTGGATGTAAAGAAGAAGAAATAAAACGAAGGTCATTGAAATTAACTGCGATGATTTTTTTTATGGCTTGACATTACATAGGCATTTAATATTTAACATTTTTTTATGTGGTTTAAGATCCTTTCTTTTATTTATGTGCATATAGTAAAATATTATGTTTTTGATTAAAATGTTAATATATTTTTTAAGAATTTTGAAATATTCATATACATACATACATACATATGTACATAGATGGGAGAACCGGACGAAAAAATCTTATTGGAATCCAGTTCGAACTAATTTGCATATATCGTATATAAACACGGAATTTTAACACAGTTCATTTCAATGCCCTGATAAATTTGTCACATCTACCACCATGCTATACCCTCAAATGATGCTTTTATATATTTTTATAATTTTTTTGTTTTGTTTTATATGTATGTATTTAATTAATAAATAGATACGACATATCGAGATACGACAAAAATAAATATTTTATTTTTCCACTGTTCTGTTTTGTCATGGTTTTGTTATACATTTTGTAAATTTATATATTTTTATAATATTTTCTTTTATATGTATTTAATTAATATGTAAATAGATACGACAAAAATAAATATTTTATTTTTCCAATGTTTTGTTTTGTCACTGTTCTCTTTTATCATGTTCTCTTTTGTCATGTTCTCTTTTATCATATTCTGTTTTGTCATGTTCTCTTTTGTCCGGTTACCGGGTAAAAGTTATGACCAAAGTGGCAGATATAGCGGAAAGTGTGAAAAAGTTGAATTGGCACATAGCGAGAAGAATGGATGGCAAATGGACGCGATAAATACTGGAGTGAAAGAAAGCAAGGCAAACCAAGTGAACGACGGAACTGATGAATTGAGAAGAATGTGTGGAGTCGAGGGGATGCAGACAGTAACAGACAGTAGACAGACAGTAACGGAAGGGGCTGAAAATGACGCTGATGCTGATACCTACAATTCGGAATTTCAATTTTCGAAGCGTGGTTCAAATTTCTGCGACGCAAATCGATTCGTTAATATCTTGTACAATTGTCATTAGCGACACGTGTCTTATCTACGCACTTACATATGTATGTACAATTGTACAATCTACGTGCGTGCATGCATGTATGCGTGAGAGCCTCGAATTGACGTCATCTGACGCTGCTCATTTCCTTTTCGTTTTTCTTTGGCGTTGTGAAAAATCGATACGTAAAATATAGCAGTAACTGGCAGTGATCTCACATTCGCTATGTGGAACTCGCAAGCGTAATTTCATCTACAGACTCCCCTGCTATGCGTAACGAGTCCAGCATAGATGCGGAATATAGGGTGGATGTGGGAGGTTGTGGGGTTGAGATTTTGGGAATGAGGTGGTGGAGGGTCCAAGTGGCCAAGGGTTGGGTATGATAGAGGGTGAGGTTGAAGGAGGCCGCAACAGCTGCGGGTAGGCTTCCACGCAATTGTGTACCGAAATAGATTTTTCTATTTATAGCGCACAACACTCTTGATTTATAACGTCTGTGCCCACAGATCTGCGCCACAGGTTCTCAAATGTCGTACAACAACGAAGCAAGCAATCTGACCGCTACTTGCGCTAAAACGATGACATTTTTACGTATCACTCCACTGGCACTGCACTGCACTTGATCAAAATTTCTATGTTCATCGAAAATTAGTTTTGGTTCTCATTCGTCCAAATTGAGCTGTTCTTTGGATTTTATGGTTCGATTCGAGTCATTTTGCATTTATGGAAATCATACACACATGTATTTTGATAATAAAATGGTTATACATACATATTTATTTAAAAGAAAGATACGGTATATAATGAATGACCCACGACTTTATCTATACATATATTTGAGGAATATGAAGTGTAACCAAAAACTGAAAAAAGGCAAAAACTGTGCGCAAAAAAATAGCAGAATTATTGACATTTCTACAAGAAAAAAAACCAACTTCCGGTTGATTTTTCTGAACTGAACTGATTTTAATGATTTATTTTTTCGTAACTAGGTATTGCTTTAAGGATTATAATATTACAATATTATGAAGATACCAAATATGTAAAAGGCCGAAAAAAATAATAATGAAATCTCGTTCAAGAGTAAACTGCCACTTCCGGTTGGCGGATGTTGAACAAAATCATAATATCTATGTATTACACCATACGTGAAAATAATAGATATGCAATAATTTCAGTTTGATATGTAGTTTCGGAGAATAAGTTAAAGTTAAAAAGTACACAGACACATAGCCATACAGACATTTTCCAGAAATCATGAAAACGTGTTGAGGGGATGATACCCGATACAAATCAGTCAAAATCTCAAGGTCGAATTTTTGCACGATAACAATACTTTATCCGATCAGGATAAAGTAATACGAAATATTATAGAAGAAAATTTGTGGCTTTCACCAGGATAGTTTATAATATTATAGATTAAATGCAGCATATCGGCAGTAGAAAAAAAAAAAATATTATGTGAAGTGAATTAGGAAATTGAACTTTTTGTGTGAATATAATGAGCAGTTTAAAGAAATTGAAATACATATTTAGTTCACTGTAAACTTTTAAGAAAATATTTCAGCGGATTTTACCTACATATGTATGTACTTATATCCGATTGATTGAATACTATTGTCTTGAATACCACACATAATATACTAATGAAAGATAGAGGATCAAAACAAACAATATATAATCACATACATATGTAAATGGCAAGTAATGTACTTTAACTATTATATACCTAAATGTACATACATATGTATGTACATTTATATAATAGTTAAAGTACATGATTATGTTGTCTGTCCATCTGTCCATTACCACTCGTTTGTTCAAATTGTAGCCCATATTTACCGCTATTACCACCCCCCAGACCCCTCTCAAGCCCCGGTGGCCCCATTTTTGGACTTCCTCAAGCCATGCCGGCCCCCAAACTACCCCCTAGACCCTCTTAAGCCCCAGCGGCTCCTCTTTTGGACTCCCTCAAACCATGCCAGCCCCCTAACCACGCCCCAGATCCCCTCAAGCCCCGGCGGTCCCCTTTTTGGACTCCCTCAAGCCATGCCGGCCTCCTAACCACCCCCAGATCCCCTCAAGCCCCGACGGCCCCTTTTTTGCACTCCTTCAAGCCATGCCGGCCCCCAAACCACCCTCCAGACCCCTCAAACCCCGGCGGCCCTTTTTTGGACTGGAAAAAAATTTAGGAAGTATTTCTATTAAAAAAGTGCTTTACGATATTGAAAATTCAGCGGGAGTTGATTATCAACGGGCAATACGCTAGTAATATTATATTAACTGAAAATAATATTCACGGGCGATGGTTGACCAGTGAATATTTTTTATTAGAGAAATTTTCCGATAATTTAAAAATCAATTAATAATTTTCTTGGAATTTATGATATTGTTATATCTCGACGACTACATAGACACCCGGCTACGAACTAAAGATAAAAGATAATAATCGAGTGCTCGATGGCTGAAAGAATTTTCTTGCGAAAGGCTTCGCAAAATGTTGGTGTAAGGACATCTCCAGTGGCGCATATGTGCGTCTCGCTTTGGGGTTAGTTCACCCCATAGCCTCGTCTCGTTCTCCCTTTTGCGGGGGTGGTAGCTCTGCCTAGGCCGCAGTTTCCCGGGAATCTCCCAGGCAATCTCCTTCGCGGGAAATTATTCCAAGTGGTGGCGCAGGTCGCCAAAGTCACACGATCATACACAAAACAGAAATACGCGCATAATTGAAACTTTTTGCGGAAAATTTGACGAGTTTTTTGCTTTTCCGCTTGCGATGAGACAATCGGAACAATTTTAAAAAAGTCGGAAAATTCTTCGATATAATCAATGGCTCGTATTTCAACAATTCAATATTGATTTTGAAACATTTGAAATACTGCACCTCTCTGTAGATACGAGCTTTATTGGGAATATAATACGTGACCTACTTCACACGAATTTAATGTACTATGTATATGGTGAAACTCTTTATTATACTGTACCGAAAATTACCTACACAACTTCGGATATTGTCGTTCAAATATTTATATATCACACTTCGATAAATTATGTACATACATATCGCGTCCTCGGAGCACAAAGGCGACATGTCCAAGATTTTGCGAAAATGAGTTATGAATGCAACTTTATTCCTCTTTAATTATTCTATCAAATTCAATATTCAGCTATGTTTAAAAAAAAGGCATACGATCAATGCGTACTGCCAGTTATGACGTGTGGATGCTTAATTCAAGAATGCTACGTAAGATCCAGTGCACATAGAGAAGCATGAAAAGATGTATGCTCGGTATAACGAGAAGAGATCGTAAGAGGAATACATGGGTAAGAAGTATGACCAAAGTGGCAGATATAGCAGAAAGTGTGAAAAAGTTGAAGTGGACACATAGCGAGAAGAATGGACGGCAGATGGATGCGATAAATACTAGAATGGTATCTGAGAGGATGTGAAAGAAAGCAAGGGAGACAGAGTGGACGATGGGGTGATGAATTGAGAAGAATGTGTGAAGTCAAGTGGACACAGATTGCTCAAGACAGACGGGAATGGAAGAAGATTGGAGAGGTCTTCATCCAGCAGTGGATAGTGAACGGCTGAAAATGATGATGATGAATTGTTCTATCAGGGTGGGTAGTCAAGTGGTACATCCGAATGACGTTACAATTTTGTTTGGCATCACAGAGTACAAAAATTTTACTGATATTTTTTAAGTCACGTAAGTGACATGTCGCCAATGAAAATTTACTTGTATAAATTCAATAACAGTAGGTACGATGTGTCTCATTTTTATATTCAGTCTACTATTTTGGACATGATACTTTTGTGTTTTGATGACGCGATATGTACGTGTGTAAATGTAAAACATTTAAAATGGACTAAAATAGCTTATTGTTTACAATTTTCATTTTTAAATTTACGAAATTTAAAATATTGTAAAGGTGTTATTTACTTTATGATACCCGAATATTATATACTTTTAAAGGCAAAATCATTTTTTTTGAGCGATGCGGTACTTCAAAAGACCGCTTTCGTGCTTGGAAGCCATTAAGTCGGGAAAATTATTATTTGCGTGGTAGTCGACATACCAATTTCATCATCGACTCGAGAAATACTCAAATTATATTCTATATAAAGAAATTTTAGCTAAAAATATCGTGCTATGCTTGTGTTGTATGTATTATTTGATTACCAAAATATGAAATATCACCAAAAAGTTTTAATTCAAACTTTCGATCGATATTCATGAATAATTCATAACCAATAATTTTATCCAATTTCTCCATTCACCCGTTTTAGATATAATGTGGCTAAATGAATATGTAGGTATGTTTAATTATTCAGCCTGTATAACATGTATGTCTAATTGTCTACTCAATAGTTCAATTACGTCACTAAATTGATATATTATTGTGTGACATACGTCACGTGGACTTATTAACCATATTTTATTCATTTACACTACAGTTACACTTTCATACGCTACATTTGATATTTATTGAATGCTTCGGTTCGTTAGAGGAAGACAAATACTCGGATGCAACGATTACTTGTGAAAACATTACTAAGAAAACATCCATTTGATATTTGGCTGAGAACGAGGGGAAGGAGAGGACGAGGATGAAAGGAGAGCATTATAAAGTGCACTTTGGCATTGCTATTTTTCAGAAAAGTATAATACTGCTGTATTTCAATCGTATTTGGATGCTGAGGATAAAGCTAAGAGTTCAGTTGTTGTTTTAAAATATTTTTAAATATCTTTAACGCATTCGAAAAGTATTAAAAATGATTTTGATAACATTAAAGACGATCCGAATACTCCAAAATGCTACATACATATCTATTACATATATTCTCATACGAATATAACATTTGATTCTAGTATGTATAGTCACTGTACTAGTGGCTATTAAAATAGATTTAATATGTATTGTGAACATAGTATATGAACAATAAAAAGCTTTTTTAAAATAAAAATAAATAAATTCTAGTATACTGTAAGTGTAAGCTATTTTGATTTAGAATTAGGAAGTTGATATATTATTTACACATTAAACTCATTTCATACTGTTTACATTATGTCTATTTATTGTATAGTATATTTTTATGTGCATTATATATTATTGTGTAATGCTTGCTCATCCAATGTTAACTGTCGACATCCACTCAAACCTTTATCAGAATGTTCAGAACGCGTTTCAATGGCGCCGTCTGGAAAGATATGTAATTTTAAAAATATTTTCCACGCGATAAAACATCTCGAAGTATCGTAAATATGACGTTATATTATGCACTTGTTATTATAATAATATTAGACGTGGATTGTGAAAATGAACTTTGGTATACATACATACATACATACATACATATATATCTACATATATACATACATACATACATACATACATTTTATATTTTATTTATTTATATAATACAGTAGCTTAAGCTAATTATATAATCCTTAACTAAGCACCTGTACAGAGATGTTTTTTTAAGACTGCCAGGAATTTTTCAATAGTTTTGGAACTTCTAATTTCATCCGGCAGTCTATTATACTCAAAAACACCTCTGTACAAGATGCTTCTCCTATTTCTATCTCTGTAACTTGCAGTGAAAGATTATGATTTAGGAGTCATAAATGTAAAAAAAATTCACCGTCTAACATTTTTTCGGCAATAATTATTAAAAGACACGGAAATTTTGGTTTTTTACGAAAGGAAGCGCTAAATTTACAGATTTCACGAAAGGGTACGCTACGTTTTCAAATCTCATGAAAGGGAACGCCCGCTCCCTGCCGCTCCCGTGAATTCGAGCACTGGCAACAACTATAAAAACTATTAAATTTAATATATAATTTTCCAGTACGGGTGATGAGAACGCTCCGTTGATATTCAACGGGCTTACACTAGTGTATAATATAATACAGCAGTTAATGATTTTCGCAGTATTACGATACAAAAAGTATGTACGTAATAATCGTATTATGTATAGGTACGTATATGTAGGTATAATTCACACAAATTTACGTAAGCATATCGATGTACCTAACATACATAAATTATTTATATTCACGAGTTTATAATGATGAAATTGCTTGCGCATTGCTGAAAATAGACATATTAATCCTATTTATAAAGCACAAGGCTGATCCTTATGCTTTCGTTTTGTTATGAGATCTGAAAAAATAAATCAAATTTTAGAAAGAAAAAAGTATTTAACGATTTATTAGGTATCCCCAAAAAAATTTTAACTCATCAATTAAGGACATGTGTGGTGTAAAATTTTGAATTTCAATACACTAAAAAATCTTAATTGTAATGTACGATTAGTATACTTATGTAAATAAAATACTTGATTTTTCAGATATAAAATTTTGGTAACAATTTTTGCTATCTACGTAAATATTTTGACGATGTGTATTTTCTTTGGAGCACAAAAATTAAATTATTTTGTCTGGATATTCCGGTGTTTTTCCACATCAGAAAATAAAACAATGTCATCTCCCCGTATTTTATTTTATTCTGCGTGAAATTTGTAGCCTCGGGCACGAAAATATGTTTGAGTTTCAGCGCATCGTCGTTAGAAATATTTGACAATTGAACACAGGATTTCCACCTCACGCTCTTAGATTTCAATTCTAATAGCGTGCAATTCTAGATTTCAATTTTCTGATTCTATGTGGCTATAGAGTAGATTGATAATTCAAAAAATTCCTGATCTTTTGAGTCGGTGGTTTTTTTTTTAATTAATATTAAAAAATTACAAAAACAGTAAAATTTTGCGCTGATTTGAACTAAGCTCTGTAACCATTAGTGATAGAGACACTAACTTTAATCTTAAAGCTCTTTTAATTGGCGTATATAATATATATTGTATTGATTGTTGTACTAAGGAAAGTCATTTAGAGGAAATCATAAGCCTTATACAGAGAGAAATTTCCAAAAATTGTCGGAACACAATCAGGGCATTATAATAGTATGTAATATGAATCAGTCAAATTTTTGTACTTATCTATCTGTATAATATTTCGCTTATATAATACATATATTCATACAGATAAAGCAAAAAAAAAAACTGCGCGACTGTTTGCGAAGCCTTAAAATGGGTTTTCGTTAGATTGCGCACTATACTGTTTTACGCGCGCGTTTGTGTGTCTGTGTGTATATATGTATGTATGTATGTTAGCTCTACTGTAGCTATATTTGTACTCATTTGCATGAAAATTTTTGCATGTCGCAAAAAGTAAAAAACCATATAAAATATTAAAAAAACCGTAAATATTTTTTATCATAATTTTAGTTCTCATAAAGTTAACAATGAAATAAAGTTCGTACTGCGCATGAATATATTAAAACAAACATTGTGGACAACTTATTAATAACAATAAACAATAAAATATTTTTATTCGGTTTCGTTATCCATCTATCCATTCCAAAATAGGGCGACACACTTTCTAAGTGCGAACAAATTTTAAGTTCAGGTGATTGTAAAGGTGTTTCAGCTTTATAAAATAGTTTATTCGGATGTCTGCTGTGTTAAGCATACAGCAGACATCTAACTATAAACTATTTTATACATAAATATAGAAATAAGTGTTATTCACTATTATATGTATATACATATTATCAAACGTGTCTAAGAATTTTAGTATCCAGTTGCTGTCAAAAATTTATAAATCCTTTATTAGACCGAAATTAGAATTTTTTATAAATGTTTGGAATCATAATTTAAAAAAAGATATTATATGTTTCTCACCTCGTTGGAGACGAGAAGATTGTGAGGCGATCTAATATGTAGAAGCGTATAAAATAATAAATATAAATGTTCAATAAAAAACTACCTTGCGCTCATCACGCTCATAAAAACGCTAATCTCAGATGTCATACTGTGAGACTCCTAAAAGACAAATCAAACAAATTTTTCAGAGACTCATTATTTTCAAATAGAGTGGTTGAAGTTTGGAACCGCCTTCCAAATCAGCTAATAACTTAACATAATATAAACCTCTTTAAAAATCATCTCGACAAGTTTTTGAATGTATATAACTAAATCAGCCTTCGGGAACCGGCGGTTCCGGAGCCACATGCGGCTCTTTGTATGAAAACCTGCGGTTCACGCCTTTGTGTGAAACACAAAACGTTGGCACACAACTTACACAAAATCAAAATTAATCCTATTTACATAACTTCATGGCTATAAAAAGATCGTTTTTCAGATTAAACTTTTATAATACTTTTTAGTAATATACTGTCGAAATATTACGACGATAACTCTTTTCTTACAGCTATCTATTTCATAAATGAGCAACATTCAATTTCATTTTAAATATATACTTTGAAAATAATATGTTGCGGCTCCCAAACTAAACCAATTTTGCAAGGTTTTCCCTAATATGGCTCTTAGCACGAAAAATGTTCCCGACCACTGAACTAAATAGAAATTGTATATGTACATAATGCAACAGACCTTGGGCTCCATCGGCTATGCCGCCTGAGCAGGCATGGGCATGTATTTGGGCATGTATTTTAAATAAATAAATAAAAATAAAATAAATATCTTCATCCCTTGAAGATGTTTTATGTTGAACTTATTTTCTTTTACATCAATCCAAAAAATATTAAATATAATTATAAAAAACTTTTCTTAAAATGAGGCTTTTTTCTTTCAATTGTTGAATATGCGCATTTGCCCTTTCATCGAGCTCCCATTTGGGTTCTGGAATGAAGATTGCTGTAAAATTCACCCCTGGCTGACTAAAAATAGCAACCACAGGGGGTGGATCCACCCATCACACTGACACCAACTAATGTCATTCATTCTTTTGCGTTGTACCATTACTTTATTTTGATATTTATTTTTTAAATTTATAATTAGGGCTGTGGAGTCGTTAAAAAAAACGCGACTCCGACTCGGACATTTTCCCACAATCCGACTCCGACTCCGTCTCCGAATCCAACTCCGACTCCGATTTTAAAAATTTAAAAATGTCATAGTGAATTTTTTTTCCACTTTTGTTCCTCCACCTTACACATATGGTCTTACACATATGTGTAAGACCATTTCCAGGTGAATAAATACACTCGTAATTTCACCAGCCAATGCGACGATTAGGCTAATTTTCGAATATCTCTGGCGTACTTGTACTGGGTGGTGCGGATTTACATCATTAATAACTTTTCTTTTAATACATATTTTGTATTTTTTTTTTATGAATACTTGGGAGAAAAAATTACATTAATTGTTAAAAAGAATATGGACGCCATTTTCTGCTCCATTCTGTCAGGCTAATTCGAACGCATTTTTATCACTTTTATTAGAATTTCAAGTCTCAACGCTTGTTAGAGTCTCTTCTCTAATGTTAGCCTTCAGCTGCTGGATGGTTATTAAATTATTCACATTCACCCAAGACTTTGAGAAGTCCCACAGAAAGGAGTTGGAGATGGTCAAATCAGGTAAACGCAATGGCCATCAGATATCGAAAAATCGCGATGTTATTCGATCATCAAAGTTTCACCCAAAAAAAGCCAGACTTTTAAGGGCTCTACGTAATTTATGGATTCTCTATTCTAATGAAACCACATATCTGGATTGTGTTTGTTGGCCCCCAATTTTTGACAACGTCTTCTCGTGGAGATTTGTGGTTTTCTTCAACATTCTCTTGTTTTTTTTTTGCCATCTGTCCTTTTCAGGACATTTTGCTTTTCTTGTGTCTTCCTTACTGTCATCTTTTCGGAAGAGCTCCTCGCTCTTCCGTGTTCAATCCTATACTGATGTCACTCCCGTCTTACCAGGTCCAATGGGTCGTATCTTTTGAGTCTGTTTATTTTCGAAGTTCTGAGAAGTTTCGTGGCTAGTGTGTTAGGGTGGCGCTTGAGTCTGCCTTGGTATCTGGAGCTTGCCTTTTGTATCTCCTCCTTTATGGTAGTCATTTTTGTGTCTTTATGTAGAATAATATTTGGTACATATGTACCATGGAGCTCCGCATATGATCCTTAGCACTTTTGACTGGAAGCGCGCTGTAGCTTCGCTATGTTGGAGTTGCTTGTGGAACCCCAGACTTGTATGCCGTAGGTCCATATCGGTTTAATGATTGTTTTATATATTAGTATTTTATTACACATTTTGACTTTTGATCTTTTACTTTTACAATACATATCCCTGAATGAATGTCCAAGCTGGAGGCGTTTGTTCCAGACATGTTCAGCCCAGGTTAGCCTTCTATCAAAATGAACACCCAGGTATTTTACCGAGTCCTTTTGTGGTAGATATGTGTGATCCAGTTTAACCGGAGGACAAGTTTCTCGCCTTAGGGTGAACGTGACATGTGTTGATTTTTTTGAGTTTGCTTTGATTCTCCATACTTTCAGCCAGGCCGCCAGCTTGTCTATATGACATTGAAGGATTTGTGACGCTATTTTAGGATCTCTATGTGACGCCATTATGGCAGTATCATCTGCAAATGTGGCCATTACCGTATTCTCTTCTAAGAGCGATATTACACTGAGCAACAACACCAGCACCAGATTTTTTTTGGCGGTGGCGAGCATCTTATTACATTGCACCACTTTTCACTCACCAAGCTACCTGCTCATCTCATAATCTTCATACAAAAAAAAATAGGTCTAGGAAGCTATACGAAAACTAGGTACTCTATGTAGACGTAGAAAATATATAAAATTCAACCTCTTGTATTTCTTTCTGAATTTCATTGTTTTCGAAACAATTGCGTTGACGTTGCGTTGCGTTGACAATTGAGTACGACGATGCAAAAAAAGGTCAAAAAAGGGTTTTTGGTGAAGGTTTTCTTCGTCGAACATTGACTTCCAAGATATTTTCATGCAACTCAGAATCGCATCGTGTAATACGTACCTTTGGAACCTGTATATCTATCTGGTCGTCGAGGTTCAAAAAAAACCTGGTGTTCCGTTTGGTTGCTCAATGTAATATCACCCTAAGCGTGATATTACATTCAGCAACAAATCGGGACACCAGGTTTTTTTTGAACCTCGGCGACCAGATAGATATACAGGTTCCAATGGTAAGTATCCCGATGTATTACACGATGCGATTCTGGGTTGCTTGAAAATTTCTTGGAAGTCAATGTTCGCCGAAAAAAATCTTCACCAAAAACCCTTTTCTGACCTTTTTTTTGCATCGTCGTACTCAATTGTCAACGCAATTGTTTCGAAAACAATGAAATTCAGAAAGAAATACGAGAGGTTGAATTTTTTTTATTTTCTACGTCTTTTTCTACGTCTACGTCTTTTATAGACGTCTTCCTAGACCTATTTTTTTTGTATGAAGATTATGAGATGAGCAGGTAGCTGGTGAGTGAAAAGTGGCGCAATGTAATAAGATGCTCGCCACCGCCAAAAAAAATCTGGTGTTGGTTTTGTTGCTCAATGTAATATCGCTCTAAGGGCAGATCCGTCGTGTAGAGTGTATATAGCATAGGCCCGAGCACACTGCCTTGCGGTACACCTGATTGTATTTCTACTATATTGCTTTGGGCTTCACCATATTTCACAAAAAAGTGTCTGTTTTCTAGATAGGATTCAAGTAATAAGCAATAAGGAGAGGGCAGGCTTCTTTTTATTTTATATATTAGTCTTTTATGCCATACCTTATCAAAAGCTTGTGAGATGTCCAAAAAAGCTGCTGAGCAGTACTTTAATTTTTAAGTCATCTTTAATTTTTTTAGCCACTCTACATATGTACTTGTTCAACTGTTGAATGCTGCTGTCGGAAACCAAACTGATGGTTTGGGATGATTTTCTTTTCGTCTAGCATTGGTTATATTTTTTTTAGCAGGAGTTTTTCAAAACTTTTACTGAGCATAGGCAAGAGGCTAATCGGGCGATAAGAAGATATCTCTGTAGCATCTTTCCCCGGTTTAGGGATCATTTTTAATTGGGCCACTTTCCACTGTGGTGGAAAGTAACCCAATCTTATAATACCGTTAAATATGATAGTCATCATTTTGATTCCTTGTGAGGGCAGCTCTTTTAGAATTTTTCCCGTAATTAGATCAAATCCAGGGGCCTTTTTTTTGTTTTCGTTTTCTAGGAATGATTTTATGTTAGATAATTTCCAAAGTTTAATTGGCGGTTCAAGTATGTGCGGAGTATCAATTAGATTGTGTATATATTCTTCTTCTTTATCATCAATTTCCATTGGGAATGGTTTAAAGACATTCTCAAGGTGATTGTCAAACATAATGACTTTTTCTTCATCACTTCTGGCCCAATGTCCATAATTTTTTTTATTCCTGGGATAGGTTGCTGCGATTTTTTTTATTTTTTTTGTTACTTTCCATAAAGAATAATTAGTTGATGATGAAGCTGTCAGATTCTCTAGAAATTTCTGGACGGAATGGTTTCTTTCATCATTTATTGCTTTTTTTTTTAACTTTTTCGTTAATTTATTTAATTTAGTTTTATCATGTGGGGATCTTGTTATTTGCCATATTTTCCTTTGTTTACGTTTTTCAATAATTTTTGGTTTTATTTTTGTTGAGCAATTATTAGATCCTTATGTGGTTCTTTTGTCGGTGTAGCATTCCAGGCTGCTTTCTGGATCATAAAAGTAAAATTTTGCAGTGCTGATTCTATATCTTCTTGGGTTTTAAGTGGAATGTCGCAGTTTAATTCTTCTTCTAGTATTTCTTTAAATAGGTCCCAATCTGTTAGTTTGCTACACAGGGATGGTATATTTTGCTTGAATACTGCTTGGGTACTCAATGTAACAATTACAAGCGAGTGATTGGATGAGAGGTCTAGACTGGATTCCGCATTTAGGTAGCATTCAGCTATGCCTTTAACCACACAGAAATCTAATACATCAGGAATTTTGCGTCTGTCTGTTGGCCAATGGGTAGGCTCTCTTGTGGAGATTGAATGTAAGTTGTTTTCTTGCATTGTTAGGTACAATTGACGGCCTTTTGGAGTAATCAGTCTTGATCCCCAGGACGTGTGTTTTGCATTGTAATCGCCACCAGCAATAAATCTACCTCCTAGTGAATCAAAGAATGTTTTAAATTGATCTTTTTTGATATTATGTTTTGGTGGGCAGTATATTGATGAGACTGTAATCGACCCATTCCAATCTTCAATGACGATTGTGGATGCTTGTAGGAAATCTTTATTGTATTTTGTTGTTTCGCGGTGCTTAATTTTAGATTTGACAATTATTGCAGTCCCACCGTGTGCTGTGCCATCTGGGTGCTCAGTGCTGTAGGTCAGTGCTACTCAAACTATGTTCCGCGGAACGGCGCCGTTCCGCGAACGATTGCCTGCCGTTCCGCGGCGTTAACCGCAAATCTGACGCACTTTAAATTTTTTACCATTTTTGAATAAAAAAAATTTATGAATTGGCGTATTTTTTTTTCAAAGATAATTTTTCCTTATAACCATTTTTTAAATTGAATTGAAAAAAGTTTGAGCAATTTAGTCCCATGCGGTCCACTGCAAGTCTATAGTGTTCTGTGTCTTTGTTATGAAAAGGGACTCTCAGTCATCATAGTGTTTTCACCCCCACTACCCTACGAAAGGCGCTATTTGTCGCACGGTCAAGTTTATTCCTGTGTCTTTAATATGAAGGGACTAGCACTTGTTACGTAGCGCGCTGTTCCTTTCATATTTTCAGCACGCTATCAACCCTACTACTTTAGAAAATCGGATTGGACTTGCTGTTGTTATACCTGATGTAGGAACCCGTCCATGTAGGAAGAATAATATGTACATATGTACTATGTATCGGACCCAGGTAATAAAAACCCTCTCATTGCGACTTTCAAAGCCAATCATTTAAATATTCTCAATTTTTGCGAAACCGACAAAGACTTTAACTAAAAGCTAATTGTATAAAGAGCACCGAACATTCATTGTGAATGAAATACTCTCCCGATTTTTTGTAATGTTTTTTCTTGCATCATTAACAAGTGTTTTTTTTTTTAAACTAACCATTAAAAGTCAATTGTTGCGGTGAGAAACTATTGGCAGGCTAAACTAAATTTGAACCCTAGGAATATAGGGCGTATCTACATGTTATTAGATGATGAAATCGGAATTTATACATAACAAAAAAAAATATATATGTACATACATACATATATATTTTTCTCGTTAGTTTGAGGGGAGAAAACTTATATTTTATTTTTTTTTTTTATTATGTTTATTTATGTTATATTAATATCTAGAACCATTGAGATATTGAGTCTGTGCATATTGAACCACGAAAAAGACTAAAACGCAGTAATATAATATCCTCTCTGTGTGAGATAGCACTGTATAAAGAATGTTTTGCACCTTATCATTGTTAATTTTTATTTTTCAATTAATGATTTGGTATTATTTTCTTCCGTAATTTTTAAGTTTTGTAATTTTATTAATAAATTTGAACACTAAGATCATTTAAGTATTTTTTTTCATTATAAATCATGGAAAACATTTAATTTTACCATAAATTAAAGAGGTCGATATGTTTGCCACCTTGCATGCCTCATTAAATTGTTTTCTTGAATGTTAGGTGGCATTATAATTGACCTCCCATTGGGACTTATTACAAGTGGTTACGATTTGTTTAAATAATTAATCCAAGATCCATATATCGATATTAATAAAATTTCATTAAGTTTTCATTAAAAATGGAAAATAAATAGTTTTTCCCTATAAAAAAGCGTTAAAATATGTTACATACTCAATGCTTGCATAATAAATAAATTCATTTTTGTATCATCGTTTATTTTATTAGTTTATCTATTTATGTGAGTACTAGTGTAAGCCCGTTAAATATCAACGCCCGCTGAATTTTAAATTACATAAAGCGCTTTTTTAATAGAGATCCTCGCTAATTGATCGCAAGGTTGTAAGTGAGAAAAAAAAAAAATAGTTTTTATAGCGCCATCTATGTATTATAGCAATCCCGTAGTATCGATAGTATCGATTTTTTTTTACTTTACTATTTATATTATAATTATTAATTATTATATATATAATAATTAAAATTTTGTAAGTGATTTTGTAAAAATCAAAAACCAAAAAAATAATAATAGTTTTTATAGCGTCATCTATGTGTTATTAGCATAGTATAGGTAGGTATTAACCTGTATAGGTAATGTTTAAAAAAAAAAGGACCAAATCAACAACGGCCGTATGCGTTAGCGCGATAACTCCCGACCTGGCGTCCCGGGTTCGATCCCTGGTTTTTTAATTATTTTTCCTCATTTCCTATGTATTTTAATTATAGGTAATGTTTAAAAAAAAGGACTAAACTGACCAAGGGCGATAGAGTATAGCGTTAGCGTGATTACTCTCGAGCTTGCGGCCCTGGGTTCGATCCCCCACTCTTTCTGGTTTTTTAATTATTTTTCCTCAGCGAGCGTTATCAGCAGACAGACAGACGGATTTCGGCTATTATATATATAAGAGTGCTTTTGTTATTAACGAGTAGTATTCTGAAGATTTTGACTGGATTTTTTTCTTACTTCCGTATTATTTAGAATCTTTAATTCATAGCCATCCTTTGCGATGGTTTCAAGTAGTATATTTAGGGGCTTGATGTATTTTACTCCATCTACAAATATTGGTGGGGGCTTAGGTGACTCTTTTTTTTTTCTTCCGTGGTGACGTTTCCAGGTTCTTCGTCATATAAGTTTTCGAATCTGTTATTTGTTTTGGTAGGAGAATTCGGCCAATACCCTAGTCTGGATTGTTTGGTTATCAGGGCTATGTCTGATTCTTTTTTTATTTATTGTTAACCAATCGTTTACTTCTGGCGTTTCCTTTTTTTCTGGCGGTTCCATTTTGATATAAGAATCGTGGTGAGATGTGTGACAATAATGGCGCACTAAACTACACTTGGGACTAGTGATTCTGTGTCGAGACAACCCAGGAATTTATTCCCGGGAATTTCAGTCTTTTTTGCCGTCTCGTGACCCGGGAATTTCAAAAAAATGAACCCGAGACTCCAGATTCTGATGTAAAGGTTATATAATATATTGTATATTTTATTTATTGAAAATAATATCTCCATGGTTGTAAACCAATGGTTGAATGGTTGAAAACCACTACATATACCCAAATTGTATGAAAGCAGGTATAAAAAAAATGTCCATTGCAGCGGATTAACCAAAGTGTTCTTATCGGCGTGAGACATCAATATATGTACACAGAATTCCTAGAAAACTTGCAGTTATAATTTGTCGGAATTACCCAAAATAGCTATCGACGTAAAATAATTCTATGCAACGTGCACGTGTTTGTTCCTAGAGAAGTTGCAGTTAGTAAATTGGCAAATTGCAAGCGGTATTACCCAAAATACGGCGCGGCGTGGGTTATTTTTTTCCTAGAAAAAATTCGAGAAGAATTTACTTGAAGGATCGATTTTTTTAAAATATCAGTTTGTCGCTTGACTTCAACCAAGTATATTCTTCTTATCTCGATCGGTCTCTGACGTTTTTTGTGTAGTGTTATGTCCTGAACCTTTCGTATTTGATTATTCATATTTAACTAAACTTCATGGTCAATTTACCTGCAGTGCAACTTTGTAAATACTTCTTCAAAATGTATTTTCGTTCGCGCACGTGACGATTCGTCGACGTCCTTTCTCACGCTCGAATATATTTAGTCTAGAGGACAAACGTAACGATCCATTGTTAAGATGTATTTTAAAATCGATATAAAGTAAACTTGCACGGAAGCTTAAATCAAATATTTCACCCAACAAAGTACTTTCTCACGTATCAATATATTTAGTCTAGAGGACAAATTTAACAACTCCATTGTTATCTGATTCGTCCCTAAATGCCTCGGTCTTTCTGAAAACTTATTTTGCCATACAAAAATAAAATATGTATCTTTATTTTTATAACATAATTTTAAATCGCTGTTTTGCAAATAAATAATTGAAATTGTGTTTTTTGTAGTTGTTATATCCACCGTCGGAAATTGTAGTTGTTATAAATTGTAATTGTAAATTGTAGCTGTTATAAATAATAAATAAATATATGTACCTACCTACTAAATATATGTTCACAAAAAAAAAAATTATGCTTTTTAATTAAATATCTAACAAAACAGTTTTCATTTGATTTAATAATTTGATATGTATCCTTTTACACACATAATACCTATATACATATACATATCTATATACATATGTACATACATACATACATACAAATATTTATAAAAAAAAAATTTCTCTATGAAGTTTTTGATAAGCAAACAAAAGACTCGATTCCCGGGAATTCCCGAGACTTAAAAAAAAATTGTCTCGATTCCCGGGTCTTCAAAAAAGCCGAGACTTCAGAATCACTACTTGGGACAACCGCGAGCGCGAAACACAACGACAACATTCTCTTGTACAAGAACAATATTCGATTCGGACGAACATATTACATATTAAAAAAATTAAATGCGGAAAAAATAGACGGAGTCGTTCGATTTTTTACGACTCCGGGAAAAAAGCCACGACTCCAGGACTCCAACTCCTCCTCCACAGCCCTGTTTATAATACATACTTAATAAAGTATGTATCTGTTTTACATTAGTCCATCAATATTTCACACAACAAGCAACTATAATCGTTTTTATATTATATATAAAAACATATACTTATACTTATTTAAGTATATGTATATTCGTTCAGTCATGCAATCAAGCAAAGTAATACATTGAATCTACGCATAAATGGTTTAAGTTTTGTACGTTGTAGCCGCGTGAATTTTCGAAATATTTCCAGAAATTTTTCCACAAACACTGCATTTGATTATTATATATTGACTACTAATCATCTAATTATTAATTTATATTAATTTATTCAACAAGCTTCAATTTTCTCTTTCTCTCCCCCGCCTTCGGAGATTAATTAATTAATTGATGTAATCTAGTTTTTTTATTATTTATTCCACGTATTTTCCAAAATTTGAATAGGTACCCTCACACACAAAGACCGGCACATTCTCAGTTAAAATAAAGTAAAGCACGCTGATAAATTGAAATAATAAAATTGTATGTTCGTCAATTAAACGAAAATTATTCAATACGTCGAATATCGGGATGAGTGACCGGGGTCGTAAAGTCACAAAGGCTATTGTGACGGTTTCGCCCAGAAGAATGGAAGATTTCCAAATGGTCGACGTCGCCACCCATCGAACTTACCCTTGTTCATATTGGTATTATGGCATCGATGGAAATAATTCGATTTCCCACCAACAGCATCGCAGACATTGCGGTTTCCATCTACTACAAACAGAATGGCTAATGAGCTCCATTGTCAGCATTGACGTCATCCACTTCACGGTCAACACATTCCACCCCACCCCCCCCCCCCCCCCCCCACCCCCTTATATTTTAGTGAAAAATTTTTCGGGTTGATAATATTCATAGAGATAAGTTTTCATATTTATTTGTACAAAAGATATAGCGACGAATACCGAGTGTGGGTTACCTATACATACATACATACCTATATATGTATATGTATACATAGGTAACCGTTACTTTATTTATATACAATATTTTGGTTTTACTGTTATTTTACTGCTCAATCTACTTATAACCACTTTTACAAGACTGAAGGTATCTGATTCTTTAATAAATAAATAAATAATTAGTGTACTATCGTATCATTACTATATGTATATAGTAACGCGAGGGTTTGCCTGGCTGGGTGGCCGCGGAACGCACGCATACGCATGGCACGTACACGTATACTCACTCACACAAACACTCACGACGCAGCACGTGTAGGGTGCTCACGTTACATAACCTCACACACTCACGGCATGGGTAGCGCGAAGCGCTCGCATTTTTCAACTACGTACTACATTTTGAACTACTAGATACACTATAGGTATGGTGCAGCGACATTAGCGCGCGAACATTAGCGCGCCGACGTTAGCGCGCCGACGTTAGCGCGCAATTTATAATTTTTATATTTGATAAAATATAATAGAAAACAATTATTCTAAAAACTAAAAACACATACACGAAATAAGAACCATAACAATCAATGTTTGTTGATTTTATAACAATTGACTTATGTACATATAATGGTTTAAGAAGGAAAAAAGCGGCACGAGTTGTTTCAATAAGTCTTTGTCGGTTTCGCAAAAATTGATAACATTTAAATATTTTCTTTTAGTTTCAATAAGTCTTTGTCGGTTTCACAACAATTGGCTTTTATAGCTAGGTTGTAAAAGGTTTGTAAAAGTACCAATTAATTTTAAATAAGATGTAATTTTGACAGAAAAGCTATCTTGGATAAGTAAATTTCTTTAAATGAGCAATCAACAATACAAAATAATCTTGTTTTGCGCGCTACTGTCGGCGCACTAAAGTCCCGCGCGCTAATGTCGGGGTGCCATAGGTATATATGTATGTATGTATAGGTACATAAATGGTAACGACTGGATGACACTGTCAACGGCCATTAACTAGTTTTATATATGCATATGTTGGAGTGCTTTTGGAAGAATGAACATAGTTTTTAAATCCAACATTCCGCTATGCTTAAAAAAGAAGGCATACGACCAATGCGTACTGCCAGTTATGACGTATGGATGTGAAACTTGGACGCTAAATTCAAGAATGCTACGAAAGATCCAGTGCACACAGAGAAGCATGGAAAGATGTATGCTTGGCATAACAAGAAGAGATCGCAAAAGAAATACATGGGTAAATAGTATGACCAAAGTGGCAGATATAGCAGTAAGGGTGAAAAAGTTGAAGTGGCGAAGGGCTGGACACATAGCAAGAAGAATAGATGGCAGATGGACGCGAGAAGTACTGGAATGGTATCTGAGAGCATGTGAAAGAAAGCAAGGTAGACCGAGTGGAAAATCTCTATCAGCCTTTTCAGAGTTACTTTTCCGACCGAACGATTAGCGTGGACATCGGTCAGCGGGTGATAACACGCCCGATGACGATGGGTTGCCCGCAAGGCTCGATTCTTGGCCCCCTCCTGTGGAACGTCTTGTTCGATGATATTTTCACAATCGACGTCCCGGAGGGGTGCCAACTTTATGCATACGCCGATGACGCGACACTGGTCGTTCAGGCCAACACCAGGAAGGCCCTCGAGCAGAAGGCCTCCCAATCCCTAATCTCGTTACTGAGCTGGAGCGAGCGGAAGAGACTGAAGTTCGCCGCCAATAAAACCCTCGTTACCTACCTCAAAGGGGGCAACGCTACCATGCGGAAACCCTCTATCCTTTTCGACGGAGTCAAACTGCGTGTCGAATTAAAAGACCCGGTTCGACTCCTCGGCCTCCACCTCGACGGACAGGGCAGCTTTGCCCGCCACGCGAGGATTGCGGCCGACGCGGCGACCCGCGGCTTTGGCTTCATCTCTCGTCTGGCGGGTTCTGACTGGGGCCTCGGATGGCGAGCCCGTAAACTCGCCTACGAGGCGATATTCATCAGCAAGGTGGCCTACGCAGCAGGCTGCTGGGCTCACCGCTGTCACCTCTTCAGGTTGAGATCCCCACTGACCACCGGTCAGAGGAGAGCTCTAATCAGCCTGACCAAGGCATACAGAAGTGTGTCTACAAACGCGCTTCAAATAATCGCCGGTACCCTCCCGCTAGACCTAAAAATTCCCGTTGTCGCGGCGAGATTCTATCATAA
This sequence comes from Parapsyche elsis, assembly GCA_022651745.1. Classification (NCBI taxonomy): domain Eukaryota; kingdom Metazoa; phylum Arthropoda; class Insecta; order Trichoptera; family Hydropsychidae; genus Parapsyche; species Parapsyche elsis. The sequence continues at coordinate 3,682,887 of JAGVSN010000005.1, read as the reverse complement.
TTTTAAAGATTCTATCAGCCCATTACGTAGCGAGGCGAGGATTCCCCCGTCCCTCCTCTTCCATAACTCTAGCTTTAAGCGTGGTGTTGTAAGCGCACAACAATAACATAAACAATAAGAGTAGGTCGTCGGCTATAGCGGTCGACGTCAGGACTACTAACACCACTGTACGCTAGCTTAAGACTAATTTAACAATAAATCTTAACCTAGCAATAAGTAGTTATAACCGTAATTATAGTTCACTAAACACCCGCGACCGGCAGGCTTCCGTCCTCGCAGATCGGCCCGCGCGTTCTCCGAGGAAGGAATCCTCCCGGGCAGTCTATTAAAATCACTCTTTTGCAATGAGGCTGGGGAAGTATTTGCAAAGCCCCCCCCCCCCCCTAAAAATACCGTGACGAGCGAGCACCTCTCCGCATAGAGGAGAGCTCGCGCGTGGCGCAGCTAAAAGTACAGTTTTAAACTCATGAGTCCCTTCGGCAGAGCGTAGTCCCTTAGGCGTCGTTATATACGAAGGTGGGAAAGAGGTGGAGACGCAAAACTCCAATGGGTCAAAGACTGTTGTCCGTCATGTCAGACCGAGTGGAAGATGGGCTGATGAATTGAGAAGAATGTGTGGAGTCAAGTGGATGCAGATTGCCCAAGACAGACAATAATGGAAGAGGATTGGAGAGGCCTTCACCCAGCAGTGGATGGTGAACGGCTGAAAATGATGATGATGTAGGTACAATGTGAAATTAAAAATAAATTGTGGAAACCTTAGTTTATATTGAAAATATTGAAAGTACCTACATATATTTATGTATTTTAAATATTATCTATATACTAGCTTATTGCCCGTTGATAATCAACGCCCGCTGAATTTTTAATGGTTTTGATTTTTGGATCTGGGGGGGGGTGGTAAAGGGGCCGGCATAGCTTTTCGGAAGTGCAAAAAAAGGTGCCGTAGGGGTAGGGGGGGGTGGTCTGGGGGGGGGTGGTGAGGGGCCGGCATACCTGTTCGGCAGTGCAGAAAAGGTGCCGTAGGGGCAGTGGAGGGTCTGGGGGTGGTGGTGGGGGGCATAGCTTTCCGGGAGTGCAAAAAAAAAAAAAGCCGTAGGGGGGGGGGGGGTCTGTGTGGGGTAATGAGGGGCCGGCATAGCTTTTCGGGAGTGCTGAAAAGGTGCCGTAGGGGTAGGGGGGGTCTGTGGGGTGGTGAGGGGCCGGCATAGCTTTTCGGGAGTGCTGAAAAGGTGCCGTAGGGGTAGGGGTCTGTGGGGTGGTGAGGGTTGCTTTTCGGGGTCCATGAGGGGCCGCCGGGGTAGAAGGCGGCTCTGGGGGGTGATGGGCCGGCATAGCTTTTCGGGAGTGCTGAAAAAAAGTTGCCGTAGGGGTAGGGGGGGGGGGGGTAGGGTGGTGAGGAGCCAGCATAGCTTTTTGCAATAAAGGGGCCGCTGGGGCAGGAGGGGGGTCTGGGGGGTGGTAAGGGGCCGGCATAGCTTTTCGGGAGTGCTGAAAAGGTGCCGTAGGGGGGGGGGGTCTGTGGGTGGTGAGGGCCGGCATTTTTTTTCGGGAGTCCATAAAAGGGGCCGCCGGGGTAGAAGGCGGCTCTGGGGGGTGGTGATGGGCCGGCATAGCTTTTCAGGGAGTGCTGAAAAGTTGCCGTAGGGGTAGGGGGGTCTGTGGGGTGGTGAGGAGCCAGCATAGCTTTTCGGGAGTCCAAAAAAAGGGCCGCCGGGGTAGAAGGCGGCTCTGGGGTGGTGATGGGCCGGCATGGCTTTTAGTGAGTCAAAAAAAAAACTGTTCGGGAGTGCTGAAAAAGGTGCCGTAGGGGTAGGGGGGGGTCTGTGGGGTGGTGAGGGGCCGGCATTTTTGCAGAAATGGTGCCGTAGGGCAGGGGAGGGTCTGGGGGGGGGGTGAGGGGCCGGCATTTTCAGGAGTGCTGAAAAGGTGCCGTAGGGGTTTTTGGTGAGGGGCCGGCATTGCTTTCGGGAGTCCATTTTGGCGGCTCTGGGGTGGTGATGGGCCGGCATAGCTTTTTTGCAAAAAAATGGTGCCGTAGGGGTAGGGGACGGGTCTGTGGGGTGGTGAGGGGCCGGCATAGCTTTTCGGGAGTGCAGAAATGGTTTTTGGGGTCCGGGTTTTTGAAAAGGTGCCGTAGGGGTGGGGGGTTGTGGGGTGGTGAGGGGCCGGCATTGCTTTTTTTCCATAAAAAGGGGCCGCCGGGGTAGAAGGCGGCTCTGGGGTGGTGATGGGCCGGCATAGCTTTTTTGGGGAGTTGCCGTAGGGGTTGGGGGGTGGTGAGGGGGGCCAGCATAGCTTTCAGGAGTGCAGAAATGGTGCCGTTAAGGTCTGGGGGGTGGTGAGGGCCGGCATAGCTTTTTTTTTGAGTGCAGAAATTGCCGTAGGGGCAGGGGGGGGGTCTGAGGGGTTGAGGGGCCGGAGTGCAAAAAAAAAGGTTTGGGGGGGGGTCTGTGGGGTAATGAGGGGCCGGCATAGGGAGTGCTGAAAAAGGGGGGGGGTCTGTGGGGTGGTGAGGGGCCGGCATAGCTTTTCGGGAGTGCTGAAAAGGTGCCGTAGGGGGGGGGGGGGGGTCTGTGGGGTGGTGAGGGCCGGCATTGCTTTTCGGGAGTCCATAAAAGGTGCCGGGGTAGAAGGCAGCTCTGGGGGGGTGGTGAGGGGCCGGCATAGCTTTTCGGAGTGCTGAAAAGTTGCCGTAGGGGGGGGGGGGGTCTGTAGGGTGGTGAGGAGCCAGCTTTTCAGAGTGCAATAAAGGGGCCGCTGGGGCAGGAGGGGTCTGGGGGGTGGTAAAGGGGGCCGGCATAGCCCCGTAGGGGTAACCTGTGGGGTGGTGAGGGGCCGGCATTGCTTTTCGGGGAGTCCATAAAGGGGCCGCCGGGGTAGAAGGCAGCTCTGGGGTCTGGTGTGATGGGCCGGCATAGCTTTTTTCAGGAGTGCTGAAAAGTTGCCGTAGGGGTAGGGGGGTCTGTGGGATGGTGAGGAGCCAGCATTGCTTTTCGGGAGTCCAAAGGGGCCGCCGGGGTAGAAGGCGGCTCTGGGGTGGTGATGGGCCGGCATGGCTTTTAGTGGAGTCAAAAAAAGGGGGTGGTAAGGGGGGCCGGCCTGTTCAGGAGTGCTGAAAAGGTGCCGTAGGGGTAGGGGTCTGTAGGGTGGTGAGGGCCAGCATAGCTTTCGGGAGTGCAGAAATGGTGCCGCTGGGGGGGGGGAGGGTCTGGGGGGGGGGTGAGGGCCGGCATAGCTTTTCGGGAGTGCTGAAAAAAGGTGCCGTAGGGTGGTAGGGGGGGGTCTGTGGGGGGGGGGTGAGGGGCCGGCTGCTTTTCGGGAGTCCATAAAGGGGCCGCCAGGGTAGAAGGGCCTGGGGTGGTGATGGGCCGGCATAGCTTTTCAGGGAGTGCAAAAAAATGGTGCCGTAGGGGTAGGGGACCTGTGGGGTGGTGAGGGGCCAGCATAGCTTTTTCAGGAGTGCAGAAATGGTGCCGTAGGGGCAGGGGAGGGTCTGGGGGGGGATGGTGAGGGGCCGGCATAGCTTTTCAGGGAGTGCTGAAAAGGTTTCTGTGGGGTGGTGAGGGCCGGCATTGCTTTTCGGGAAAAAGGGGCCGCCGGGGTGAAAAAAGCTCTGGGGTGGTGATGGGCCGGCATAGCTTTTTTTCAGGAGTGCTGAAAAGTTGCCGTAGGGGTAGGGGGGTCTGTAGGGTGGTGGGAGCCAGCATAGCTTTCAGGAGTGCAATAAAGGGGCCGCTGGGGCAGGAGGGTCTGGGGGGGTGGTAAGGGGCCGGCATAGCTTTTCGGGAGTGCTGAAAAGGTGCCGTAGGGGGGGGGGGGTGTGGGGTGGTGAGGGGCCGGCATTGCTTTTCAGGGGAGTCCAAAAGGGCCGCCGGGGTAGAAGGCGGCTCTGGGGTGGTGATGGGCCGGCATGGCTTTTAGTGAGTCAAAAAAAAAGGGGTGGTAAAAAGGGCCGGCATAGCTGTTCAGGAGTGCTGAAAAAGGTGCCGTAGGGGTAGGGGGTCTGTGGGGGTGGTGAGGGGCCGGCATAGCTTTTCGGGGAGTGCAGAAAAGGTGCCGTAGGGGCAGGGGAGGGTCTGGGGTGTGGTAAAGGGGCCGGCATTGGGCAGTCCAAAAGGGGCCGCCACCCCCAGGGGCGTCTGGGGGGGGTGGTTAAAGGGCCGGCATGGCTTTAGGTTGTATCAAAAGTTGAAAAAAATCCAAAAAAAAAATTCAAAAAAGTTCAAAAGTTCAAAAAGTTCAAAAAAAATCAAAAAAAAAAATTCAAAAAACCGAAAAAAAAATTTCAAAAATATATTCATTGAAAAAACTCGAAAAATCCTATAGTGACGTCATAGCGTTACGGGACACACACCAGACGGACGGACGGACGGACGGACACCCTTAAGCTCTTTATTAATAGACCCCCCTACCCCCTACGGCACCTTTTCAGCACTCCCCGAAAGCTGCCGGCCCCTCACCACCCCACAGACCCGTCCCTACCCCTACGGCACCATTTTTGCCCTCCCCGAAAAGCTATGCCGGCCCATCACCACCCCAGAGCCCCCTCCCTGCCCGGCGGCCCCTTTTTGGACTCCCGAAAAGCAATGCCGGCCCCTCACCACCCCACAGACCCCCCCCCCCCACGGCACCTTTTTTCCAAAAAATCAAAACCATTAAAAATTTAAAAAATTCAGCGGGCGTTGATTATCAACGGGCAATAAGCTAGTTATATTAATAAAGAGCTTAATGTGTGTGTGTCTGTGTGTGTGTGTGTCTGTGTGTTTTCTGTCCCGTAACGCTATGACGTCACTATAGGATTTTCGAGTTTTTTTCTATGAATATATTTTGAAAATTTTTTTTTTTCGGTTTTTTGGATTTTCTCAACTTTTTTTTTTTTTTTTTTTTTTTTTGAACTTTTTTTGAACATTTTGAACTTTTTTTGAACTTTTGAACTTTTTTTTGAATTTTTTTTTTTTTTGGATTTTTTCAACTTTTGATACCCCCCCCCTAAAGCCATTCCGGCCCCTTACCACCCCACAGACCCCCCCCCCCTAACCCTACGGCATCTTTTCAGCACTCCCGAAAAGCTATGCTTTGCCCCTCCACCACCCCCACAGCCCCCCCCTACCTCTACGGCACCTTTTCTGCACTCCCGAAAAGCTATTCCGGCCCCTCACCACCCCACAGACCCCTCCCCTGCCCCCCCAGGGCACCTTTTTCTGCACTCCCGAAAAGCTATGCCGGCCCCTTACCACCCCCCCAGATCCAAAATCAAAACCATTAAAAAAATTCAGCGGGCGTTGATTATCAACGGGCAATAAGCTAGTTATATTAATAAAGAGCTTAATGTGTGTGTGTCTGTGTGTGTTTGTGTGTGTGTCTGTGTGTTTCCCACCCCACACCCCCCCTACCCCTACGGCATCTTTTCAGCACTCCCAAAAGCTATGCCGGCCCCCCACCACCCCACAGACCCCCCTACCCCTACGGCACCTTTTCAGCACTCCCGAAAAGCTATGCTGGCCCCTCACCACCCCCCAGACCCCCCCCCTGCCCCTACGGCACCATTTATGCACTCCCGAAAAGCTATGCCGGCCCCAGACCACCCCTTTTTTTTGACTCACTAAAAGCCATGCCGGCCATCACCACCCCCAGAGCCCCCTCCTACCCAGGCGGCCTCTTTTTTCTGGACTCCCCTAAAAACAATTTCGGCCCCCTTACCACCCCTCAGACCCCCCTCCTACCCCTACGGCACCTTTTTTTTTAGGTCTCCCAAAAGCTATGCCGGCCCCTCACCACCCCCCCCCAGACCCCTCCCCTGCCCCTACGGCACCATTTTTGCACTCCCGAAAAGCAATGCCGGCCCCTCACCACCCCCCCCCCAGACCCTCCCCCCTACCCTTACGTCACCCTTTTTTTTGCACTCCCGAAAGCTATGCCGGCCCCTCACCACCCCACAGACCCCCTCCTACCCCTACGGCACCTTTTCATTTTTTTTTTTCATCATTTTGGAATCCCGAAAGCTATGCCGGCCCCTCACCACCCCCCCAGACCCCTTACCTACCCCTACGGCACCATTTTTGCACTCCCGAAAAGCTATGCCGGCCCCTTACCACCCCCCAGATCCAAAAATACAAAATATTAAAAATTCAGCGGGCGTTGATTATCAACGGGCAATAAGCTAGTAATATTAATAAAGAGCTTAATGTGTGTGTGTGTGTCTGTGTGTTTCCCGTAACGCTATGACGTCACTATAGGATTTTTCGAGTTTTTTTCTATGAATATATTTTTGAAAAAAAATTTTTTTTAGTTTTTTTTGGATTTTTCCAACTTTTTTTTTGGAACTTTTTTGAACTTTTGAACTTTTTTTGAATTTTTTTTTTTTGGATTTTTCAATTTTTGATACCCCCTAAAGCCATTACGGCCTCTCACCACCCCCCACAGACCCCCCCCCCCCCCTACGGCACCTTTTTTAGCACTCCCGAAAAGCTATGCCGGCCCCTCACCACCCCCCCCCCCCAGACCCTCCCCTGCCCCTACGGCACCTTTTCTGCACTCCCAAAAAAAGCAATGCCGGCCCCTCACTACCCCACAGACCCCCCCCCCCTACGGCACCTTTTCAGCACTCCCGAAAAGCTTTGCCGGCCCCTCACCACCCCCCCCCCCAGACCCTCCCCTGCCCCTACGGCACCATTTCTGCACTCCCAAAAAGCTATGCCGGCCCCTCATCACCCCACAGACCCCCCCCCCTACCCCTACGGTACCCTTTTTTTGCACTCCCGGAAAGCCATGCCGGCCCATCACCACCCCAGAGCCGCCTTCTACCCCGGCGGCCCCTTTTATGGACTCCCGAAAGCAATGCCGGCCCCTCACCACCCCACAGACCCCCCCCCCCCCCCTACGGCACCTTTTTTTTTGCACTCCCGAAAAGCTATGCCGGCCCCTCACCACCCTCAGACCCCTCCCTCCCCCCTACGGCATCATTTTTGGAATCCCGAAAAGCTATGCCGGCCTCTTACCACCCCCCAGATCCAAAAATCAAAACCATTAAAAATTCAGCGGGCGTTGATTATCAACGGGCAATAAGCTAGTAGATTTATAAAGTTATAGGCTTCGCAGCCAAAGTTGAGGTGAACCACACACACACACTTGTGCATTTTTAGTATACAGGCTGATGCAAATTTTTTTTTTTATATTAAAGTTTAACCGATTTAATTTTTTTTTTATTATAATAAGCATATGAATAATAATCAAACATAAATAAAAGAATTACAATGAAAGTAATTGTGATGCATACTTACTATTTTTTGAATACAAGCAGCTATGTTTCTTATGTCAAATTAATGTTAAATGTTCTTATTAATATTAAATCAAAACAATAATCACATTAAATATTTATTAATGCTATTCATTCATCTACCCCCTAAATTTCATCGCTCGAAAAATTACTAGATTCGCTATCGGAATATGCTACTTTTATTATAAGGTTTTAAAGAAATTATCAATCTTTGGTTCACGTTCGACATATTTTTGCTCATGTTTTCTTGTATGTCTCCAAACGTCTCTGAACATATCTACAGTAATAGACTCCGTTTCTTTTTTAAACAACTCTTCAGCGGTCTTTAATTTAAACGTAACATTTTGTAAAAGCAACTTTACCCTTAATAATACCCCACAGTAACTCTATAGGGTTTAGTTCTGGGTGGTAGGGTGGTAGGCGCAGTACACTATGTCCGTGATCTTCCAGGATTTTGTCAAGTACAAATTTTGCATGAAATAGTTAAAAACATTATACACAATTTGCACGACTTTGTCCTCCTATTGTTTTACCAGGTCCAAATATTTCATATGACATTTTCTAACCTCTAACTAAACCAACAAACGATATGAAAATCGAAGACTGAATGATGGATAGGAACAAGCTGTATTTCACAAAACAAAAATATACAAAAAATCGTGTCTCTCTTACACTCGTAACGTGTACGCGCGCGAAAGAGACAAAGCGTTTTTATTGTTACATTTTGTGAAAATTCATATTATTCACTATTCACAGACACACAATTTGAGTGTGTTGGTTCACCTCAACTCTGGGTGCGAGACCTGTACTAGTCAATGCCCGTACATACAGTCTCATCGGTTATCATTTATATATACATATGTATGTACATATGTACATAAGCCTATGTATAGTGTATTTACCAGGGCTGTGGAGTCGTAAAAAAAACCGCGACGTGAGTGTATGCGAGCGTTCCGCGGCTACCCAGCCAACCAGCCAGGCAGTTCCTTGTGCTACTACACATATATAGTAATGTACATATTTATTTCCCATACAATTATTGTAGTTCAAATGAAATGCTACATATCAAAATTGAAAAGTAATAACCTATTAATCAATTAAGACTCCGTAGACCGTAATTATCAATTTAAATAATAAATAACAATTAAAAAAATTATATTCATGCCAAAATGCCATCTATTGAAAAAAAATTCTAGCTTAACTATTTATACCCACAACAATTTGATACATTTTAGAAAAATCATATTTGTAAGATAAAACAAACATAGATGTCTCATTTTTTTTTAAATAGTACAAACGGAATATGAACATAGTATCAAATTAATACATTTAAACAAAACCAAAAACATACATACAAATAAACATTTCTATTTTATAGTTATTAAATAATAAAACTGGATTAAATTTTTTACATCCAATAATTTAAAATTTAAAAATTGCATTTATTGGTTGAAAGAACGTTTCATATTGACACATTATACGAAAAACCCTATAAATAAAAGTTTTCTTTTCAAATAATTTGGGAAACCTTATGCTAAACTTTTAAATTTTGATTTGGAGCTTTTTATATAATTTTTCAAACGAAAACGTCGAAATTAAATTAAATTCCGAAATAAACATGAGACTTTAAATATTTGAACTCGAAATAAAAAAAAAACGCTCCCAAAACAATCAAGCTCCCCAATCCCTAGCTGATAAAAAAAATTTATCAGCGAAAGAGAAAAAGTGCCTATTCACTTTTTAGTAAGTATTTTCTAGTATTTTACTCGGTGATTCTGTTTCATTTTAAGTTTCAAGACTTATACTATCATACAGTCAACGCTAGCATCGTCTGCATTAGCATACCCTACCATCTAATTGTAAATGTGTAATTTTATGACTACAATTACATTATTCAGGCGTTCACTGTAATTTATACGTGCAATAGACTCCAGATTATCCGGGCTAATGGTGGGGAGAGGCGGCACGGATAACCAAAAAACACGGATAATCCGAACTAAGGTTTTTCTTTTTAAAATACTACATATTATACATTTCTAAACCAGAAAATTATTTTAACATGTTTCATACTTATTAATTATTAATAAGAAAATCTGTGATTTTAGTTTGATCAGTTCGAATTTTCCATGTTTTTTTTCTAATTTTCCATCCAAAATACATTTTTTTTAAATTAAAATAATAAACCCCAAACCGGATAATCTGCACACGGATAATATGGGGGTTTACTGTAATTGGTTTCATTATTGTTTTTTTTTGTATTATACAGATTGTATAATAGATTTTACAGGTGTACAGATATACAGATTGGTCGGAACGACAGAAATTAAAGTTGAAATACGATTCGACATGGTAAGGACATGGCACCGAGGTGCCAAAAAGGCGCCTTTGGCTGCAGCCTGCGCTGTACGCCTCTGTGCAACCAAAGGGGTGGGCTAGGGGTGTCGACGGGTGATTGATATACGTATGCGGGGACATGGGGAATGAAGGGTCACGGGGAAAGGAGGAAAGAGGGGAAAAGGGAACACTGGTCGATAGCTTTCCGCCCACGTGGGGCGCTTTGGCGCCTGCGCCCCACACACATCGATTTCTACTGAATGAACCTCACGCCCATACACAACATTCGCTTACACCCAGCGCCTAAAGGTGAGTCGTCTCCTCGTTTCTCTTCTTCGACCTATCATCGTCATCATTCGCGATGATGGTATGGCTAACCTGGTGACTGACTCGCTTGACGTACGTACCTATGTACGTATCGCCATCATCTACGCTTTTCTCAAATTCGACCCGCCAACCGCTCTTGCGAATCGATTTATGCAAATGGCGCACCACGTCACACTTTTTTTCGTTTCTATTTCACGATTGAATTTTTCCTCTTTTGTTCTACGTATTCTTCCATTTGTGATTAGTGAACATTCAAAAATGTCGAATTAATAAATATAAAAAAAAAAATGTACCTATACACAAAACGTAATTCGTATTTGATGCCACGTTTTATATGTGCGACGTTCATTTTTTGTACGTTTCCCCTGGAGATTTTTATGTACGTTTTAAATTGATTAGAGAGGACTACCATTTGCCAGATTCCTATTCCGTACAGCGCACACGTCGTACGTGTCTACGTCAGTGCTCGAAATGGAAATTTTCACGAATGGGAGCGCTCGATAATTTTCAAAAAATATCAAACGACCTTTTTTTTTTAATTATATTTATGTAGATACCTATACCTACATATATATATGTATTATAACACCAAAACACTCATTAATTACGTAACATATGTATGTCCACCAATATATATGAATTTATGGGTGTATATATTAGGTTATTAGTATTATTATTATAGAAATTGTATTACATAAATGCACAATTTACACGGTTAATTTTTTTAAATTTGAATAATTGTAAATATCACTATTTAGTTAGTCACGTGCAGTAATTATAATTCACACAACTTAAAAAATGTTGCTAGAAAAGTGTTTGTTAGTGATTAAGTGCAGTAATAAAATATAAATTAAAAAAATAATCAAGCGATTCCCGATCATAGATTGAAATTGCAAATACGTTCGCTCAATTCAAGTTCTCTCATCAGAAGGACAGGCAAGACTGAACTATTTTGAAATTTTGGTTCCTTTAGTATAATGGTCGCGGTACAACACGACAATTCAAAGAAAGATATCGTAAATCATCAAAATGACTAATGGCTCGAAAAGGCCCGTTGCAGTTCGAAATGCTGATTGCCCGTCATAAAAAATTTTTGCGCAAAGCCGACATAGAATCTAAAAACCCTCGGAATTGAATAGAATTCTAAATATTATCTTCTAGTAACGCGTGCACCCAGCTTTTTCAAAACGTAATAATATGTTAAATGGCTTTTGGTTACAGATAGATGCCTTTGTCGGAATTGAAATGTAAAGAATTTAACTTCCAGTGAAAGATTATGATTTAGGAGTCATAAATGTAAAAAAAATTCACCGTCTAACATTTTTTCGGCAATAATTATTGAAAGAGCACGGAAATTTTGGTTTTTTACGAAAGGGAGCGCTAAATTTACAGATTTTACGAAAGGGTACGCTACGTTTTCAAATTTCACGAAAGGGAACACCCGCTCCTTGCCGCTCCCGCTGAATTCGAGCACTGGTCTACGTGGAAGACACTTGACGTCACATTATTTCTGTGACGAAATAGATATGTGCACTTTAATGCTTTGCATAAACAAACAAATAAATTTTTCCGTATGAAATTTCACATTCGTACATAAATTGGATTTAAATTATTGAAAATTTGTAGCAATGTCGCTTTTTTTTAGAAATTATTAAAAAAAAAAAAATTTTAGTATCTAAAATTAGCTTTTGTTGCTACATATGTTCTGAAAAAATTATATACTTTATCTATCCCTATACAATATACATAGATATTATTATACACTAGTGTAAGCCCGTTGAATATCAACGGAGCGTTCTCATCACCCGCACTGGAAAATTATATATTTAATTTAATAGTTTTTATAGTTGTTGCATCTATGCAACAATGCGCCATCTATGGCGCGTTATAATACAACGAATCCCAATATATAATGAATCCCAACTCGAAAAAAAAAATTTTTTTACTTTAATATTTATATTATAATTATTAATTATTATATATATAATAATTATAATTTTGTAAGTGATTTTGTAAAAATCAAAAAACAAAAAAAAATAGTTTTTATATCGCCATCTATGTATTATTAGCAGAGTTTTTATTTTATAGGTAAAGCAGAGCCACGAACCCTTGTATATGTAGGTAATGTTTAAAAAAAAAGAACCATCTCAGCAACGGGCCGTGGCTTATGCGTTAGCGTGATAACTCTCGACCTGGCGTCCCGGGTTCGATCCCCGCTCATTCTGGTTTTTTAATTATTTTTCCTCATTTCCTATTTATTTTAATTATAGGTAATGTTTAAAAAAAAAAGGACTAAATCGACGAAGGGCGATAACGAATAGCATTAGTGCGAGTAACTCAAGCTTGGGGTCATGGGTTCGATCCTCACTTGTTCTGCCAAGTTTTTTCCCAATTTTTCCTCAGCGAGCGTTATCAGCAGACAGACAGACAGACAGACGGATTTCGGCTATTATATGTATATGTATATAATTGGTGTTACGTAATTAATAAGTGTTTTGGTGTTATAATACATATGTATATATATGTAGGTATAGGTATCTACATACATATAATTAAAAAAAAAGGTCGTTTGATATTTTTTGAAAATTATCGAGCGCTCCCATTCGTGAAAATTTCCATTTCGAGCACTGGATAAAATAAAAAGGAGAAAAAACTGGTAACCAGTGTGTGTAATAGATAGACATATTGCATGTATTTTTTTTTTTTTTCTATTAGATCCATAGTGTTGAAACTCATCAACATCATACACCATATGGGTATATTATTCAACGAAATTGGTTTTACGTTATCGCACACTTATCTAACGTCCAATGATCGTTTAACCTTTAAAATATTTCGGGACTATACGTACATACATATGTATATTCGCACACAAATACTGAACGATCAAATATTATGTTGTATCTATTGCTAACTGACTATTTAAGGCTGCATTTCCTGCCCATTGTGATAACATCATCTTCAGAATATTACAATGCTGCTATCATTGATTGATTTTGATTTATTGACTATTTCAGAATCGATTGCCAGTCATCTGGCAGTGATCTTCAACCATGGCGCTGCATGTTGCGCTTTTAGCGCTACTTGCAGTCGTCGGAGCTTTGGGGTACTTACCCCATGATGCTGGACCTAAGGTATGATGCTGTACAATAAGTCACTTATCTAATCGCAAGACCCTGACCTTTTTCCGTTCCTTATGAATTTCCTTTGTTCTATAAATATATTATATATATTTATAATACGGATTAGTATAATAAAATTAACTGTTTTAGGAGCACTACATATCGGATGCTCTGCTGAGGGAAGTGGTAGAGAAAATGAGTAAAGATCTGGTCGATACAGCTGATTCTTATTTGGACTTTTCCGGACCAGATCCTAGATTTTCACTCATGTCACGAGCTAACAAAGAATTAGAAAGCGAACAGTTCGATTATGATTCACTGACCGACGGAAATTCCAACCCGAGCTTGAGAGACCAAGAATATTTACAGCATAGGTATACATACTTTCAATTTACGCAATATAAAATACGTACATTGATACAATTGGTTAATGATTTGTTTTTTTTTTTTTGATATCTAGCTCCCTTTGGGGGCAATATTTGAATGGTGGTTCGATAAAAGATAATCAACTCATTCGACCAGGCTCCATTCCTCATCCAGTTTCCCACATGAAACCGGACACGACTCTTCCGGCCTATTGCAATCCACCGAATCCGTGTCCTGTCGGCTACACCGGTACTGTTGTATTTAATATTTCGTCATAAACAGACAATGATCGCACACATTTCGCGATAATGTACATAAATGCATCATCTTGCCCATTCCTGTCGTTCAAGGTTGACGAAGATTAAATAGTCGTTTCATTTGCATACGTCACTTGTTGCATTTGCACTGCCTTCTCTTAACACCGATTGAGTGTTTTTAAAACTGAGGTTGTACATACATATGTATATACATACATACAATAAATATGGAATGGAATGGAACAGGTATATGTATGTACATATGTACCTACATAAATATGAAATATTCAATAATTTGTTTTAAAACAAACTATCATCGTTTCTGGAGCACTTGAAAGATCGCTTATATTAAAATACGTTGTTTGGATAAAATTTCTGACTTTGATGGTACATTATTATTCGCAGTGCAGTGCAATATATGTAGTCTGGAGAAACTTCGCAATAAAATCAATACCAGCTTGTTATCTGTGATTCTTATATTTATATAGGTAGTGTATAAATTTATGCGTGTCATTATTAACTTTTGTAGACAGCTGACTTGCAGTTTTTCTCGTTTGAACATTAAATTGCACATAGTCTTATGTCAAATTTGGATACGTGTTGACTATAATGCGTTTATGCAGCGCGACATACGTCGATTTAAACTGTTTTTGAAAATTTTAAATTTCATAATTATTTGGACCATTTCAGAAAAACAAGGCTGCATAACCAATTTCGAAAATACAGCGGCCTACAGTCGTGAATATCAATCGCAACAAGAGTGCATGTGTGATGGAGAACATATGTTCGAGTGTCCCGGAGTGAATAACGGTGGAAACTCCGGAGGAGGATCAATTAGATCAGATTCCAGCCTGGACCGTTTTCTTGCCCAACATCTTCAGATCAACGAACACAAAAATCTCGTCGCCAAAAAGTTCCATGTCAAAAAGGTATTTAATTTCTGTCGTTGAATTTTAAGAAAATAATTATCTTTTTCGCCCATTTTCAATGTAAAATAACAAATAATAAAACATTTTCAGAGCCAGAATCCCTATTTGAGTGGTGAAAAGTTACCCGTAGCCGCAAAGAAGGGTATCAACGTCGATATGGACTTTGATTAAAACAAAACTAACAATCTTCTCCGCATTGAATCCCCACAACAATTCACTTATCCTAACTTCCACACCTTTTATAAAAAAACAAGTAAATTTATGAAGATTTCGTATTGTACCTATAATTATTTTTGAAAAATTCACACAATTGAGTAATTAATATTAAATTTATTTTTCTACTTAAAAAATACAAGTATATTTTTGTAAATTGACTCCCCTAATTGTTGACGACTTTGGCACCTGCCCCACGGAACACGATTCGACAGCTATTCTACCGGTTGAAATTTTAAATTAATCATTTCAATCAAATAAATATTAATGTTTTTTGTCAATTTATAATTTATGATATATAAAAAGTTATCATCATTGTTGCTGTACTTAGATTTTAATATTGATGAATTAAATATGTATGTTATATTATAAACTATTTATTTATGTATTGACATAGGTAATATATTATATTGAATGTTCTATCTATAAGTATTCTGTAAGTTATATCAATTTTTTGTCTGTGTCTACAAATATAGCATAAATATTTCAATATACATGTGGTGATGAGTAACGGTGTCCTTGAATAACTTTATGTGTAAGAAGAAGGCAAAATCCATTTTTTTTCATTAAGCTTTAAACAAGATAATTTTATAAGATTGTACGTCACGTATTGGCCCTGTGTTGTTATATCTGACGGTAACAATTTATTTTAATCTTATTTTTTTTCATCAAATTGTTACCGGAAAGGTATGCATCTTTACGTGACTTACAATTGTCTATATTTTCTTCAATTTTTTTAGTTAAAAATGCTTTGATGATCATAGTTTTTATAAACTATGTAATAGAGTTTGTTAACAGAATTTGGACATCGGCGATGAGTAACCGTTAAAAATTATATAATATTACCAACATCAGGTTAAAATTCATTTTATATGTCACTCTATTAAACACTCATTCTATTTGAACATATTTTATCCTTGAATTGACTCAATAAGAGAACCAAAAATAACAACCAAAAAATAAATAAAATATCTGAGGCATTTATTTTACAGATATGTATTCTTATTGAACGGTGTGTTCGATAGTTTGTGAGCTAGTCCTGGATCGAATTCTTGGATAAAAATACTAGACTTGTGAGCGTTAATTGTTTAGTTTTCCAACATTTTGGATTAAGAAAGATTTTCGGTGTCTCGAGGGCTGATCTTTGGTTTTTGAACTATATTCGTGGGCCTAATTGCTTCTCGACAGGTCCACGATTATGTGTTCATACCATTCGTTAGTCTGTGAAAAGGATTATTCTAGGACACGTTGTACTTTATCCGTGAAAACTGTTCACATCAAGTTTGACGGCTTTTATATATCATATAATAATCGTAATTTTTTTTTAAGCTCTTTAAATATAAATATATATAGATATTTTCAGCATTTTCTCTTAACTATATTTAGAATTTAGAAAAAAAAAAGTGGCCATCTTGACCTCAGGAAAGCTAGTATGACAGACAGGTATTCCTAGATTTATGGTAAAGGCGGTTAGTACGCGCACGATCTCGCAACATTGCACACACGCTTTTAATTTTATATTATCTTGAAAGCTGCGTTCATGCAAAAAGTTTCATCTTTGTATATTTCCCTGAAATTTTGCGGCCTGTACTTAACAATAAAATTGTAGAACGCGGGGAATTTTCGTCTCGCTTTTGATATTCCCCTGAGGTGTGTGTTTGTACATTAAAGTTAATTATATGAATCTTAGACATAGTAATTATTAAAAGTATTTATAAAGTACAAGAACTAAGAAGATCGCTGACCCAAACATAGCAACATCTAATTGATATAGATATATTAATATAAATATGATTTATAGAGTACGTGATATATTTAAATTATTATTATTAATTATAAACTAATGTTAATGATAAAATTAGTTAAATAAATATTATCTCCTTTTCTGATGCAGTTTAAAATGGTGTTTCAAATACTTATTTTTTTAAATCGTAAGATAATTTTTTTCGATAGGTACGTAAAAATTTTGAAATACCTATTAGTGTGTTATTTCATATTTATCACTAAAATATATATTTACTCTTACAGATTATCCTCATAAATGGGGAGAACAAATAATGGTATACGGCGATAAAATATAAATTTCACCAATGAAACAGGAAGAAAAATTTTCAACAAATATTTATTATATTCTAAAATACTACAAAAGCCAAAGAACAATATAAATATTAAATTGAATTGATAATATAGATTATTCAATCATGGTCATAATAAGTTATGAACAACGATAAAATTCTACACATACAATAGATACTTATTATTTGATATTCTAAAATATACATAAATTATGGCATTTTCAATTTAAACTACGCCTATACTATACTACAACTATCATTATTAAATCATTCAAGTCATACATAATACAAAATATATTTGAATTGTGAGATTTTTATAGCTGTTTTTACAATACACACAATAATACATTACCGTATGTATTCAACAGATACAAATTATAAGTTTAACATAATATGTACATATTGAATATTGAGTTTCAAAAAGCATACGTACATTTAAAAATGTTTTTTAATGCAAAAAAACATTGAAATGACAATTACAATAAATTTTGAGGAAAATACACAATTTTTCTGTGAAAAACTGAGCATTGAAAATGAAATGAATGAATGTGAATAAAACATAAAAACATTTAACATTTATAATAAGTAGACAATTCTGTCACGATAAAATGATTTTCCATTTGAGAAAATATACCGAAAAAAGTTATAAATGTACTAATATTTACAGAATTGGAATGATTCATAAAATTTTATATCACCTAACATTTAATTAAATTACTAAATCAACTCATTTGGACATTTACTATAAACCTACATCGCTACTGTGTATTTATTACATAGTGTTACCATTTAAAAATTATTTACACTTTACGAATTGTGTGGCTTAATCTATTGTGGTAAGGATTCGCCTATTACATACATACATACATATGTATATTTATATAGCACATACAAAGGTTTACATACTTAAGCAGACCTGGCGTGTAATAATTAGTTTTACTAAAACTATTAATTACGATTAAAATATTAGTTTAGGAACATCGATCATACATACATAATAAATAATGTTGTATTTCACATAAAAAAGAGGAATGTACAAAAAATAAGCATAACGAATGCCTCTATGTTGTGAGTGTTCATTTAACTATTGCGACATTTAAAAGCTGTTTTACAAACAATAGTATGTATTTTTTAGATCTAGATCTATACTAGTGGTACCTATCTAGTGGTACCTATGTATGTATATATAATATGTGTATCAAAAGCTTACATGCTTTACGTGTTGCCATAAGCAATTTTTAATTTTTTGTTTTAAAAAATTAATATATGCTTGCTGGCAACTAAGCACTGCAATTGATTTGGTAACACGAGCGTTGCATACGCAACTTTCATTTGGTACCATACAAACCTCAAATTGTGCATGGTTCAATTGACGTCCACTGACGTGCATTTGCACTGTTTTATTCGTTGTATCCTCTTCTTTTTGTACGGCGGATTCAGGGAAGGACACCGCAATGTAACAGTGATCCACATGAATTTTTTCGGCTTGCAGAAAGCACAGGATTTGAAAGCCGCTCCATTTTGATCCAAGTCATCCCTCTCTTCGTCGGGGTTCAACTGTGGTCTTGTGCGTCGTCTTCTAGGGTTTTTCGGAATGTAAAAAGAATTGCATTGTCCGTAGCAAAACCTGTTGATGACCGTTCTAGTCAAGCAACCTTCTTCTTTGACCCGTTGAACAAGCGGTTCAGTTTTGCACCAATCTTTCTTGAGGTATTCCTTTTTGGTGACGACCAATGCGTTTTTGCTCGATTTTAACAACTTTTGGCCGTTGTAAGCTGCCAACTCTGTTAGTACATCGTGGGGCTGAAGCGGTGACGATGCGTTGTATTGCCTCATGAGAATGTCCACGCCTATTCTATTGTTGTTATCTTTGGATTTTTGCTTTTCAAAATCGTTCGCTGGATCAGGTGTGTCGTATGCGATGGCTTGCGGATTTGTGTCAGAGGCTTCATCGTCGAGATCGTTTTGGGCTAAGTAACGACGGTCTGGTCGAGAAGAGTTGAGACGCCTCGACGCCATTAAACGTTCCACCTCTTGAGTGTTGATGATCTCCAAGATTGAATCGGACGATGTTGCACTCCGTCTGTGCGCTAAGACTTCCGATTTTCCGATAATCAAGAAAAGCGCGCTTGCGATACACCAACACCGGAAAATGTGGATCAGTTGAACGGTCGCAAAAATCGAAGCAGACATCTGGAAAAAACAACAAAAAATCCTTTTAAATAAAAATTTTCTCATTTTGTCCGTATTTATTTACCCACAGATGCAAACATGACCATTTTTGTAATTTCCTCTCCCTTATCTTTCTATTTTATCATTTGATAAATGTTTTTGCTACGTTACAACGAATGCTTTCCTCAAAGATGTCATCTCAACAAAATTGACATACTTTCTCTTTTGTTTTATCTGAATAGTTACGACGACTGTGCTTAATTCGACTCAAACATACCTACATACTATCGCTTTAATTACGCACAAGTATTAAATTGAAGGTCAAATCGTTGTTTTGTTACATTTTGAGCTTCCTTATTTTGAGTAATCAAATTAGTTGATAAATACTTAGAATATAAGCATATATGATGCTCATCATCATCAATAGTGTAGGTATACTATATTTTAAACTTGGTATTGTTTTAAGGATTATAATATTACAATATTACAAAGATACCAAATATTTAAAAGGCCGAAAAAAAATAAAAAAAAACGAAATCTCGTTCAAGAGTACTGCCACTTTCGGTTGGCGGATGTTGACCAAAATCATCTCTTACACCTTACGTGAAAATAATAGATATGAAATTTCAGCTTGATAGACTTGATAGTTTTGGAAAAAACACACACACATAAACACAGACACACAGGCATACAGACATTTTCCAGAAATTATGAAAACGTGATCAAGCGATGATACCTGATATAAATCAGTCAAATTTTTTTTGCACGATGACAATACTTTATCCGATTGGGATACAGTAAAAATATGGATGTATACGTAATATTAATTTCGCAATGGAAAATTTTTGTTGAATGGATTTTTCCAATACCAAGTTAGGCGCTCCTGCAAAACTGTTTTATTATAATTGGTACCTGTGGGGGGGGGTCTGAATTGTCGTTTTGGGCGCATTTATTTCCGATTTATTGGCGGCTACAGAGGATGCAACATTTGCAGAAGAGACGAAGTGCAGGTGCCATGTCGGCCATGGCTTGGACTCGCACTAATAAAGTGAAACCCGCGTGGGTTTCACTTTAGCGCGGGCGAGGAAGACGGCCACCGTCGACGATGATGTCATCGTCACATCTGAGTACCCCTGGAACATCAGCACACGAGCCTACCATTTTTTTCAAATCATCAAATTATACTGTGATACTATAGATATTTAAAAAAATAAAGAATTTATAGATCGCTACACGTTTTACTTCAAAAGTTGATATCTATACAACAACGTCACATCTATCTAGCGTACGATGACATATGTATGTATGTATATGTATGTATACCTATCATAATATATGCCGTGTGATGATTTGCTTTTATTTTCATTTGCATCACGCTTTGCACATAATCCTATTAGCATAGGAAACGAATCGACTGTCGTTGCTCGTATTTGAGTTTGATTGTTTTACACCGCTGCTGTGGTCGATCTCAATCTAGATTATTAAGCACTATCCTACGGCGAGTTTTATTTTATGGTATTTAATTTTTTTTAATCGCCACTGTATGTATACATATCGCGCAGATTATAATTGGCGGTTGACTTGACGTGAATTACAAGGCAATTTCAACGACATCCATGTTTACAAAGCCTCGGAATTGCGTTGCCCCAGAATGTGCAAGAATTGCATCACCGCGAGCGTGGCGTTTCGCACTGCACGTCCGTGTCACAATACAATAGTAATAGTTTAAGGTGAAACTGCGAATGAGCAGATTTTTTCTACCAAAAGTGAATAATACAGAATGCGATCGGCATTCGACGGGTTAAAACGGTCCATTCAATGGGCGAACACCACGCAAACCGCACCTTACTAAGGTGGACAACTTTTATTTCTTATTTTACACGATCTGTCGCGTAATACGGCCCGTAATTTTAATCATTACATCACTTTACAACTCGCATGCTATAACGCAATAAAATTATACACGTCGCAAACAATGACCATACACAATACATTACGAGGAATTATCGCTAGGTATATGTACATATGTACATACATACGTATGTATATGTATGCACGAATACATAGTATTATATACTAGTGTAAGCCCGTTGAATACCAACGCCCGCTGAATTTTAAATTACGTAAAGCGCTTTTTTAATAGAGATACCCAATAATTGATCGCACGGTTGTAAGTGACAAAAAAAAAAAAGTTTATATAGCTCCATCTATGTATTATAGCAATCCCGTAGTATCGATAGTATCGATAGAGTGATTTTGTAAAAATCAAAAAACAAAAAAAAAAAATTATACCTTATTTTTATTATATTATAATTATTAATTATTATATATATAATAATTATAATTTTGTAAGTAAAAAAAAAAAAAAAAATTGTAGTTTTTATAGGTAGGTAGTAGGTAAAGCAGTCAAGTTCGCGTGTATATATGTAGGTAAAAAAGGTCTCTCTCACCAAGCGGCTGTAGCTGATACGTTACCGACGGCGACAGAGTGAGCGTAAGCGCAATACCTCTTCGATGGTTCGATCCCTCACTCGTTCTAGTGGTTTTTTAATAATTTTTCTTGGGCGAGCGTTATCAGCAGACAGGCAGACAGACAGACAGACGTAGCCGTTTGATTTCGGCTATTATATGTACATATATATAATTTCAGTGAGTCTGGACCAGAGTATGAACGCCGTCTGAATCCCATAATTTCATCCAATCCTAGATATCAATTGACGAAATCTTTTTCAGTTAACGGCCTGTGTAAAAAACGGACAAGAAATTCAATTGATTACGCCTGAATTTGCATGCCAAGTACCTATATGTATGTATGTACCTACACATAGCAATATTCAACTACGTAACTTCGTATCAGAATATACACACAAAGGTGAGATTTGGTTACGAAGGGATTCTATAATTCTAATGACATCCTTGTGATGCAGTGTCAGTAATGCTGCGTACACACCGTCGAACCGAACAGCGACCGACGAAGGGTTGCTGTTGTTCCGCTCCGCTCCACACAATAACGTCCGGTGATTTATGAATGTCCAGTTCAGTTCGTCGGTGTGTACGCAGCTTAATGGTGTGCTCACATTGACGAACCGAATAGCGAACGACGAAGGACAAAGGACGAAGGCTAATTCGGCCTATTTGGACGCTCTATGGACGAATGCGAATTCGTTCGGTTCGCATTCCATATAGCGTCCAAATATTCTGAATTCGCCTTCGCCCTTCGTCGTTCGCTGTTCGGTTCGTCAATGTGGACATACCATAACGAATAGAGCACAGTCTCCCTACCTTTTTCGAGTGGCGACCTCTTTTTATAAAAGCCAAGTGACCCGCGACCCCGATATATTTGAAAAAGGCAAAAATTACTATTCAAACATAAAGACACCTATTAAAAATGAATATTGCATTATAGTCAATTTAATTAGTTTTTTAGTTTACTTTTTCAGTTGGCGACCCCACAGAAAACCCTTCGCGACCCATTTGGGGGTAGAATATGGTGTAAATATATGGTGCTTTTTTATGTGGTAAAAGTCAACAACGGGTGATGAAGAGCATTCTACTAATTCTAAGAGAAAGGCTCAGTTTCTGACGATCAATTTTCAGTGACTTTGATTCTCCTAATGAACCTTTCCGTGCGTTGAAGTCACCGCTGGGAATTTTCCGTGAATTCAACTGGCGATCACATACTGATCCAGACTCGATGAACCGGACTATAATACGTGCCCTAACGATTTTGACTTTAACATTTTGCACTCCTGTTCTATTACACATTCCAATTACATATTGTAGTCCCCAGACTCGCTTGGTCGATCATATGGGCTTCGTATGTGGTTGTTGGTCGGTTTGTCGGCTCGTCGGCATCTCTGATGATTGTTGGCATCCGGTCGCCTCAGGGTTGTTGTTGTCCGAAGTATGAATGGCAATACGAGGTGTCCAAGAGTTGAGGAGTATGGCGCGGGTGTCCGAAGTGGAGGAGGAGGGCATGAATGGCCGGTGGGTGTGAGCCCACGTGCCACCAACAACCAACGTAACTCAACACCAATACCAACACCAATAAACATAAGGTTGTTCTTCGACTACTATACTCAGAATCAAACCTGAACTGTACTCAATAAATTTTATTAAATTTTGTCAATGTTCAATCTAGCTCGCAGCCCATTACGGTATGTTTCTACTGGCAATGTTCTATCTGTCAATCTATCATAACTTTATAATCCAGAGTCATCGCAGTGAAACTTTATATGGTAGCTAAGCAAATGCAAAAAAAGCTGGTACTTGATCGTACGTAGTACCTCTGCAAATGTTGCGATTATTTCAGGGCTGTGGAGTCAGAATCGAAGTTGGAGTCGTGGAGTTGTGGTTTTTTTGGCAGAGTCGGAGTTATATAAAATCGAGCGACTCCGACTCCCTTTTCCGCATTTAATTTAATTTTTAAAACAAACGTTCGATTGTTGGTTAACTCAACAAGCACACCTTCATGACTTCCACGCTCGAGACGCACCTAGTACTCCAACAATTATTCGATCGGACCAGGACAAAGGAACTGTCTAAAATCTCTAGATGTTTCAGAAGACGTCGTTCGGTTCGAATCGAGGAGAATATTGCTCCTGTGCAAGAGAACGTTGAAGAAACCACAAAATCTCGACGAGAAGACATTGTCAACATTTGGGGGGGGCCAACAAACACAATCCAGAAATGTGGTTCCATTAGGATAGCGATAGGGCCATGGATCATGATAGTGCACTGATTATGTAGCCCGTCAATGTATGGCTCTTTTCTTGGAGGAAATTTTGATGATTGAATAAGATCGCGATTGTTCGATGTCTAATGGCCATTGCGTTTACCTGATTTGACCGTCGACTTCTTTCTGTGGGGCTTCTCAAAGTCTGCGGTGGTCTTCTCAAAGTCTATTCGTCGCATTGGTTGGTAAAATTACGACTATATGTATGTACCTGGAAATGGTCTTACACATATAAGAATGGGAAAAAAATTCTATTTGACATTTTTAAATTTTTAGAATCGGAGTCGGAGTCGGATTGTGGGAAAATGTCTGAGTCGAAATCGCGTTTTTTTTAACGACTCCACAGCCCTGGCATTATTCAAACGGTATGAGAATTTATAAGAAAAAAAAACAGGCAGACAAGAAAGAAAACTGAATTTTATATTGAATAAATTGTGAGTTTATTGGTATGATTTTAGAGTATGAAAGGTATGACCAATAAAACGCGTGTCGCTATTGTGCTTTTGCTTAAAAGCAATCCTTTTATATAAAGTATAAAGCGCGAGCTTTATTCATTTTGTATTTATTTACCCAAGTATTTACTTCGCCGTGGCATATTGTGAGATTCCTTTATCTCGTCTATGCATCGGTAAACAGAATGCGCAATAAATTTAAAATATCTATGTACATAAAACAGAAGGTAAATAAATCTGTATTGGTAAAAAGGCATTCATTATGTATTATATTATTTGCACTAGTAGATACTCACTTGCAGTAAAACTTTCGTGTAAAATCCCAAAATCTGATAGTGGTCTGACTTTGGGTTTTTCTTGCGAAGGATCGGTTTTACGAGTACCTACTTTGAGGTTTTACCCACCGCAGAAATCCCGAAATTCTTGACCGGCTTAGTGACGGATTTTATAAAAGCAAAGTTTGTTTTTACATCAAAGCTAAATTCAATTTTATTAGTAAATCAATTTATTCATTTGATTTAGGATTGAATATGGAAAACTACATATGTACATATGTACCTACATGTACTATGTAGTTTTTTTTTTCATTTTCACGCGTTCTTGTTTTCAGTGTCTCTGACCACTTTACTACGATTGATTTCATTCGTAGAGCTCATAATGTCTCTTATAAATTTTATTATTTGGCAATAATTGTCCGTAAAGCGTTTTTACGTGTTATTTATTGTTCATGTTTTCTAACTTGCGGCAATGTGTTCGAATTTTATGTTTTATTTCTGGGAAACACGATCAGACTGTATTACATAAATTACATTATTATACACATATGTATTATGTATGTACTACATAGTCTGCCACACTGAAGTTGGATCATTTACGCTTTTCCCCGTGCAATCTAAAAAGTGGCTAATATTTTTAGCAAATTTCAATGGGCATTTGAACATCGAAAATCCACTGGAACAGATCTATCTGGTCCGTCAAGTGTTTTTTTTGGTTCGATTGGCGTTTATATAGTGCGAGCGTGTGAAGTGAATCACATTGACTGACTGCTAAAATCAAAACGTGCTAATCGAATAACTGCTATGTAACAAAACTAGTCTTGTACGCTTTTTTTATAACATACACTAAATTGATGTAAAACAATTTAATTACACCGTTATACGCTCACACGGCTTATATCAACATTTGCATAAACTGCTATGTACATACATACATATATAAGAAATTATAATTTAAAAAAAAAGCACCAGTACCACTTGTAGATAATTTACAATTACATAGTTTAGCGACTGAACGCGTGATCGGAATCTTATAAAAGTGCAATAACCACATATCACGCTGAAGTTATTCTATTTAAATTTTGAAATACAGTTACGGCTATGTTTCTCATAAATGCTGGAAAAAATGTGAACGTGCATCACAGATTGAGGATCGCTACATTATCTTATTCACTCGTAACTATAATACGTATGTATGTAAGCGCAACGCGTATGTACATATATACATACACATACATACATACATATCTAGGTACATATATTTATAGTCCTTAGGGATATAATTTCTTTATGTGCACTTCGCTCTGCCATTCTTCCATTTGCGTTTTACGACCAATAGGACACGTTTTTTTGATATTCTGTACTTTCAGCTTTATTTTAGCATGCGAATTTCTATTGCGATCTATCTTTGTGCCGTCTTTAGCATTCCGGCGCCACTTTGAATGCATTATTTTTTATGTTGATGGACGGTCGAACACCTTTCTCTGTGTTTATGTTTTTTTTTTTTTTTGTATTTTAATCTACGACGTAATCGTACCTATCCTACGCTTAATTTCTTCTCGACGCCCACCTAAACTTTTGACTTATCATCGAATTTACCTATATGGATAACTGCCGTATAATAGTAGTTACGTGCCTACTTGTGATCACTTTGATCAATTGTTGTTCGCTATTTATAAGGAAATGCACTCAAGTGACTTTTATAATTTTTGGATAAAGAATTAATTAGATTTTAGATGCGGGTGGGTCTTTGTGGATTATTATTTTTTTGAATAGGAATACATAGTTGCATAGTTGTACCGGTTGTACATACCTGGACAGCCTGGCGCTTATCATTGATGCAGTTGCGACAGAAAAGAACGATTCGTGTCTATTATTTCGTAGCAGCCGACATTCCTAGAGTACAAAAGTGGATCCAGGAATGGTAAATACCTGGCCGGAAGCGGACGTGCCCACGAATAATGAGGTGAGGAGAATGCACAAGAGAGCGTTGTGTTTGCAGCCAAACGTTTGTTTGCCGTTTTCTTGGCGGCCACAAAAGCCCACGACGACATGTCGACTAAGTCGAATTTTACGGATCCGGTTATGAGATGCGCCTAATCTCCTTGCCCATTATGACCACCACGTATCCTTTGCGTGGAATTTATGGCGGCGCTTATTCCCCCGCCAGTCTCTCATATTCACACATTTCGTCGCGGAGATCCTGGCCCTCCTCTCCCCCTTTGTCGCGAACGGGCGACTTAAAATTCCTATCCTTTTGATACGCTAGGATGCGAAGGATCGTCTTGTTATTGAGACGATAGAAAAAAAAGCGCTATGTGTGATTGCTGCCACTCTGAATGGCGTTTCGTGGAAACCCGGCGATCATTGTGGGATTCCGTCGGAGAAGACAGCACAATGGCTCGTTTGAGCACCTTTCTGCCTCCAAAACCAAAAAAATCCCTTCGAGTCGGGCGCCCTCGAATTCGACACCAGAATTGTTGGCGCTTAACGAAATTCCTCATATGTAGATATTAAAAAATATATTATTTAAAATTTACTGTTTATAATCCTTTGACCAAAAAAAAAAAACTGCGGTTTTCCACATTCTTCTCAATAAAATGGACATATTTTTTTGATAAGGACAAACATTTTCATAATGTTAAAAAGTATGTAGCAGACAGCTGCACAGTGCACAATTAATTACACTCCCAAAACTATACACATAGTTTGACCGATGATATTTCTGCCAAATGAAAGTGGGCGAGTCTCGTAGATTAAGATTTTCGGTGTATGTATTCGGTAATATATAACATCAGATAATACGCTACGCTGTTACTGCGTTGGATAAACACAAAATAACGATAAAAATAAGAATCTGTCGATGTGAAACAACTTGGAGCAAATCGTTGTTATGTTTAATATTTACACGTGACGTTTTTAATGACGTGTTTTTGAATAAATTTAATGAAAATAAAGGCGTTTACATATCAATTTTTTATACATACATAGGTGACACCTCGTAGGCCTACCTCATACGATCATAAAATAAATCTTGCGAATGACCACGGCTGCGCAATATTTATCTTGGTATCAATACATTTGACATGGGTGTATGAGTCATGTCCTCTCTGTGTGCCGAAACTGGAGGCTTTTGTGGATTTCGTCAATATTTTTAAGCTATATCTTGTTTGATTTATTCCAAACGTCATCACCTCGAATAGATTAATTAATATCGGTGCGGGCGATGATAGTAAGAATGCCGAATTATTTATTAGCAAAACATTATAAATAAATTGAAATTCTGCGAGCAGATCGGATATATTTTGGGATGCGAGAGAGGAAGTTGCTATTAAAGTAAAGATTTCATTCATTCCATGGCGTAAACAGACTAAAGCAGCGCTTGAAAATGTTGAATACCTCTGTTTTGGATCCATTCACAATTTACGAGTATCGTGAGAGCAGTAGCTCTCAAGTAGGTGGGCGTTACAAGTATCGGTACCGAAAAACTAATTAATAATATGGCAACGAATGAATAAATGTTAACGTCCACAATGTTAATTAGCAGTGCTACCAGTTTTATCGATAAATATACGCATTTTTGAAGTGTTGCAGTAAATTGATATTTAACGTCGCAGCAACGATAAATGGCGTATTATATCTGGTATATTCTACTATGAAACCTTTTCGAGGTTCTATTATTTATTTATTTTACCAATATATGTAGGCAAGGTTTGCATTGGAATCATGATTTTATATCAAAATTGTCATATTTTTAATTAAATTGAACATTACGACTAAAAACAATAGAGATTTGATTTTTATTGACACGATGAGTCAGTAATATATTTAAATAAGTGCATATGAGGAAAATATTATAAAATAAATAATAATCAATAAAACCGAGTAATGTACATACTTATGTATCTTACAAAAGTCTTTTGAGACTCTCAAAACTATGCCACAACTACGGACTTGATAAAATTTTCTTATTTTTCGGTAAAGTTTTATACTCCTCCACTTGTTAACTTCTGGTATTGTATTTAAAAGTTTCAAATAGAAATGATAGCATGTCGTTACCTGGGTTACTAATTTTTACGTCACTCATTATTAATTAGAGCGTTAATTTCGACGTTGATGAAACATGATGGATCCTTTCAGCAGCAATAATCAAATTTAAGTGGTAGATTGACTGAATTAATTTACTTAGCTGATTCATGCTTTAACTCGTTGATATGCATGAAAATTTGCATAGTCTTGCAGATGGGTAGAAAAAATGAATGTATCCAAATGTAAAATTCTAACAATAGGTCATTAACAATTTGCTAGTTTTGTCATTGTTGGAACTGGTTATGCACACTTCGTACATTAATTAACTACGTGTCTTGAGTCTCGCGCTTTGGATTCGCTGAAATCCAAAGCTTTTGTTTACTATCGTATTAAAAAAGTATGAAAATATTTACTGACGGTGAACGTGAACGGGATGAAAAGAAAGATGCGTCTCTATGCGCCCACGTGTGTTGTGATTATAAATAGAATAAGGGCGCCCACGCACGTTCACTACTATAATGTTATGCCGGTCAGTCATCGGCCTGTACGAACGCATGAATGGATACACCGTTGGATTCACTCATTCTTAACACCTTAACCCTGACACAAATGATAAACCGATTAAATAATGGGGCAATTGTAGATGTTTGGTGTATAAGTACAACATGTAACATACAAAATGTACAACAATTCGACTTCTGATTTCGAGTTACGATGTGACTTGTGCTCGAAATAAACACTAGCTAGTTGTATTGCATACATTGTCTTATACAAATTCACCCCCCATTAAATAAAATCAAAGGTCCAGAGCACACATTAATTTTTTGTAGAAGATTGTAAAAAGTAAAATTGTTAGATGGTGTAAATTTATTTTTAAATTTAATTGCTATTTATAAAATTTTTCTAAGGTGACCATTTAATTTCTTGAAAATCAAAAGTTAAAAATAATGGACTCGCCAATCATCCTTTGCGATTATTTTTTGTATTTATTATACTAAGCTATGTAGATTCTAATCCTAACCCCCCCCCTCCCTGCACGTTAGTTTGCACAATAAAAATGCGTTTGAAAGAATGTGAAACAATTGTACGGTGTTCCATTGATTGAATAGGTGTATGGCCATACAATCACAATGTCGACTCGAACCATCTTTGACAGATAGCGGCTTTGTTGTCGACACACACCATTTTTTAGTTTATCCATATCGGATAAAGTATTGTAATCATGCAAAAATTCGACCTGATTACGTTTTCATGAATTCTGGAAAATGTCTGTGTCTGTGTACTTTTTAACTTTAACTTTTTCTCCGAAACTATCACGCTGAAATTTGAAAGGTGAAAAAGATATTATGATTTTGGTCAACATCCGCCAACCGGAAGTGGCAGTTTATGCTAGCGTAAGCGCGATGATTCAGGCAGGCAGACAGACAGACACTTGCGCAAATATAATTATTTTATAATAATATAATGCTTAATATAAATAATATTATGAAATAAGTAAAAGGATTTTTTTGAAAGCAATACGTTTGGTCAGTTTAAACGTTGAATAAAACTTCTTTATTTGAAATCTCATGAATAAATAAGCAATAATCGGAATTAGATGACATCAAAACTTTGCCGCTCATTGTTATTTGGAAATAATAGTAATAAAATTAAAAACAAAAAAAAAACCACTAATGGTTTACACAGTTACGGCAAACGTAGCGTATCGTCCATTAGTCAACATAATTGAATACAAAGTCCATATTAGTGTTAATCAGCATCCAATCTCCGAAACACGAAGGTGAAAATTTGACATTCGGTACGCGCTCAAATAACACAAATTATACGGGCAGATGAAAAACTGCGTTTTCTTCGGTACATCCGACGCGTTATCTTTAGTCCGAGTCGTGCCCACGACGAAATTCCACGAAAAGCACGCGGCGCTTCCCGAGATAAAGTCAAACCCACGGCGGACTTTGCGCAATGGTTTGTTCGGTAATTGATTGCGATGACAAAACATATTCTTTCAGCGGCTTTCCCCGCTGTCCGTTTCCGCACTTTTCAATCACAGACGCCAGTTTGAATCCCACATTTTGAGTTGGGAGTGTGGGCGAGACGGCCAACTCTCCATTTAAAACGCAATTCATTAAGAGTCTATTCACTGTGTTCGGTGTATTTGCTCGAGGGCACCCCCATTGAACGGCAAACGTCGTTATTATTGCTCCACTTTGGCGAAATGTCACCGCGATTGACATTTACACGAATGTGAACGGTAATAATTTTGCTCCTAATCATGCCTTTTTTTACGCAGACTGTACAATAAAGTCGACTACGTCTATATTGTTTCTAAATATTACAAGCTGTGGTTATTGGACCTATAATAACGAGAAGAGATCAGAAGAGGAATACATGGGTAAGAAGCATGACCAAGGTGGCAAATATAGCGGAACGTGTGAAAAAGTTGAAATGGCAATGGGCTGGACATACATATGTATAGCGAGAATAATGGATGGCAGATGGATGCGAGAAATACTGGAATGGTATTCGAGAGGATGCAAAAGAAAGCAAGGTAGACCGAGAAAACGATGAGCTGATGAACGGCTGAAAATGATGAATATACATTTAAAGAATGCTTTCAGACATCAACTGAACACAATTTTTAATACAAAGTGAAATAGGGTGTAATACTTTGGTCGCAAGAACAAACAATAATAAAATGATTCCTCAAGGTTGATACAATTAACAATAGTGAATGGTATTTACCTACATATGTATGTATGTATATATGTATGTACATATGTAGCTGATATACGTAGTTTAACTTTGCAAACGATCTTCAAATTTGACGCAGTCGTTCTTCATATATGTATTGATAGAATTCGCAAGTTTCGCGAAGGTTGTTTGCGTCGGAAAACGCTGTTTTGAAACCTTGACAAGTTTCATACTTACCGTTCAAATTGCTAAAGTTAAACGCTTTAGGTTTTCTTTGCGTAAAAAAAATATAAATCGAGATCGAACAGACGGAAGGATGAACGTTTTCGCTGTTTATCAACGTGTAGCATTTAGATATGAAAAGTGGCAACATATTGCCGTTTCAATCGACCACATGACGCAAGAAAATGATAGATAGTGGCCGAGTGTTGAGATGATCCAGAACCTCTGTCCATGTATTCGCCAACTCGAGCGTGATCACTATACAATTCAATTAAACTCTATTTACATACACTTTCGTTCGATACGTTACATTCAACGAAATTGACGTTACGCCGTTCGATTGGGAAAATAAATAAAAAATCTTTTAAATTCCGCGAATGATTACGGTTATGATCTTACTGGGAAATCTACTATACGAGAATGACTCAATCGTGTGCAATTTCACATGTCTGATTTTATTGACGTGTTTTATTATACGACCAATGATTTCGATGATCTATCGAGGTAAAATTACTCATCAGAACATGATAGGACGCATGTTTATATGATTTTTTATGGTAAAAACTAGTATCTGATTATTTAGACGTTTTGTATGTTTATTGCCTAACTGTATATTGTAAGCTAGCCAATTTTGCCGGTGAATTATTCCACTTTACTCATCCCCGTGTGTATGTTCTATCGCTCTCAATTTCATGAGTTTCGAATTTTACAATAGACCAGCTGTGGTACATGTACTCGGCGTTGCCGGATTGCAGAAAAAACAGTGATGGATTTGAGTTGGCTGAACGATCGGTAATTGTGGCAATATTCATTCATTATTAAAACTGTATAAAGCGTTAATCGGTGCAGGGGCGTACGCAGACAAGCGCGTTTAACGCCCTCGCACACGGGCGCCAACTTAAGTGACAATCAAAATACGGAAATTTCCCAGATTGCATCTTAAGGGATGATCGCAAGATGGCGAGCCAATTGCGATCAATGTCCATCAGCTGCAAGTAATGATTGTAGGCGTTCAGTTCCGGCAATCAGTGTCGCATAATCGGAGCGCGTGTAGGCCACAATGCAATGGTGTGGTAACCAACACTAAATACGGCAGCATCCGGTCTCTCGTTCGCGGTTTGTGGACTAATCCCACTTCAGTCCATATGGACTGATCCCTATCGTCGCTCGGGACCTGAATATGTATAGATACAGACTTGTTTCTCGACCACGTGGACGGTTCGGCGAGCAATTATGCCACTTAGTGCTAAACCGAGTTGTAAACAAATCGAAAAAGGTATAAACAGGTTTGAAACTGAATTTTAAATGAATTAACATCATCCTTGAAGAAGTAATGTTATAAAATTCATTAATAAAGGTTCCTAAAGGAAAGGTTATGTTTTAGAAAAACGTAACTGGTTTACGGTACGCAGTTAGCGCTAAAGAAAAACGCAAAAATTTATTAGATGTCACTTTTCCGCTTGAAAACAGGTTATGAACTCGCATCCGAGTATAGATATACATATGTACATACATATATTGTACATAAATATACTATTTTGATCGATCACACAGAAGACGGAAGAATCTCGTTGTCAAAAACTAAAAACGTCGGTTTCGAGTTTCGTGTACCTACCTATGTATACCTATGTATAGTTAAACGTCCGAAACAACTTACACGACGCAATGTTGTGCCAATTTTTTTGCGACTTTCAAGCCAAAATAAATAATTCTAACTTTGTAGTGCGGTGAGAGTGGAATCATCGACGTTATGATATACATACTCTTTGGCTTTTCGAGCCGAAGCTGTTAAATAATCGATAATAATATTCACGGGCGAAGGTTATCTTTATCGTTTCTTTTAAAGTGAAAATATTGGCTTTTGATGAATCGTCAAAAGCAATGTCATTAAGTTTCAATTCGGACGTGATATCATGATTAGTGAATTTTAGCGTGTGAGATGTGTTGTTCCAGCGAAATGGTAATAAAAAATATTACCAGTTTTTCATAGGACTATCTTTTGCTTTCTGGGAATTCAGTGGAAATTTTTCTACTGCTGCACTTAACGACTGTCTGTCTACGATAAAAATGTGCGTAACACGTGTTGTTGACTTCGGACACAGTAATATAGCTATTGTTTACTATATGGACACTTTACTGGCGCCAGCAACCCTAAAATATTTAACAATTGTCGGAGCTTTCGGTCTGGACACGTGCACTTTCCAATACCGTTTTCTTCAAGCAAAAACGTCTCCAGGAAACTTTTTTGGAAATGTATTCCAAGTAATAATGACTTGGCTAACTAAAAGCACTACAAAATGGTTTGTGGCTGCCGGCTGGGTGGCTATTGGCAATATCTTATTCCTAATAATGAAAAATAATACAAATTTACACTGAAGTAATGTATTATGTATGACTTAAGTAATATATAGATTTGATGTTGTATATTTTTTAATGTAAATTTTGACTGCAATGAAATATAATCGATGTAAAACTTTATACGATATTTTCTGTATATCCATACTACGCGTAAAATAACACGTTTGTTAAAAAATCGTGAAGTTTTTATCCGAAAACAAGTCGTAAATTGGTTTTGTCTCCGAAGAAGACGAGGCATTTGCGCTTTCCGCAAAGTAAAAACTCAATTACGTTTTACGATGAAGGATGTACACAAAAGAAAATTTTAAGAGAACCAATTTAACGGTCGGGTAATCAAAATTGTAATGGTGAACCCACACCGATGAATCGAAGGCGAACCGAAGGCGAAACGAAAGCGAATTCGGGCTATTTGGACGCTATGTGGACGTCGCAGCGAATGCGAGCCGAACGATCGCTTCGCTAGGTCTCAGAGCGATTGTTCACAGCGAATGGTTTTTTGTCGCTTTGCTGCTCCACAAAACAATTTTTTTTGTGTATGTATTTATTTATTTGAATTTTAAACACTCATATGGCCCTTACATAAACGTTTTTAGTGTGACGTACAATCAAGAGCAACATAAATTGTGAATATGTATGCAGGTAAATTTTAGATGCAGTTATACGGCTGAAACTTGACTGAATTTGAAATAAAATTGTGCTTCTACATAAGTGTCATTTTTATGATATCAAACCTTGAAAGTATTCGCGAGCGCATATACATACATATGTACATACATACGAGTGAACCCATACTATATAATATATACCTATGTATGTATGTATGTATATACATACATATGTATATGTACCTATGTACGATTCCCCAAGGTAAGTTTTGTAATGTTAACAATATTTACCCGGTAGATTTATATACGTAAAAATATATAAAATTCAACCCCTCATCATTTTTTTTGAATTTCATTGTATGTATGTATGTACGAAAGTTTCGAAAGTGAGTTAATTGTTTTATTGTTTGGTGATTCATTGCGATTTACTAGTATTACTACCCCTACTATTGTTGATAAGTACACTGCTCGCCAAGATGCCACGAACAAAGACGCAATGCACAAAAAAATCGTTTGACGGACCGCCTTCGGAGCGAAAAAAGGCTAACTGCGAACAGAGTATTTTTTGTTGTTTAGGTTATTGTTAAAGATCGTCTTTTGTTAATTCTGCCTATTGTATTTCCGTTCGAGGGTCGACATTCGGTCCATATTCGGTCCGAAGATTTAAGCGTATGTATACCCATGTACAACCAACTAAGCGAATCCTATCGTTTGCTTCATATTTGCTCCGAATTCGGTTCGCGTTCGATTCGGCGGTGTGTAACCACCATAACGTTGTATTGAAAATATCAATTGTTGGCGCTTTAAATTTCATAACAAATATTAAATTCATACACTGACGTACAGTTCATAATCCCTCCCAGTAAAAGTTTCCAAAGATAATTGGTATTATGTTAATTAAAAGTGTAGCACAATGAAATATGTATATTCAAAATGGAATTTTATTTTATTTCGTTGATATATGTATGAAAATAAAGTTATCATAATCAATTCCCAGTGCTAGTTTTTAGTTTTTCAACGATGTTTTATTTGATCTCAATTGAAGGCTAATCATTGTTACGAGGAGTTGTTGAATCAATTAGTTTAAACGGGAGCGATCTTGATAACAAAAAATTACAGCGATTACTAATCTCCTTTTAAGATCTTATGATGCAACTGCACCGAGTCTGAAAATTACCATTATACAAAGAAACTCCGGCGACAATCCTTCGCTCGCCGACAAGGAGTCCTAATGTTCTCGATTTAAATAATGGCAGGTGAGCGTCATTAGGAGTTGATATAATGACCACTATCAACCATCGCAATAATTGTGCGTGCAAATTGCAACGACTACGATGCCCCACATGACTAATGCAATGATGCTGCACGCCCCGAATGAATGCACTTAGCTTTTGTGCTCTCCCGCCACTACACATATCGTGTGGGCAAATGTGTGTAAACACTCCTAAACACAAAATAATTAATGCGAAACTCTTCCTATGGTGTTCGATGTTTATTGGCATTAATAAAAAAAATTTCGAGGTCGAATTTTCGCACGATCACAATACTTTATCATACTACGTATATGGATAAAGTAAATATCGTACGTACCCACTTGGATAAACAAGGATCTCAACAAGTCTGCAGACTCGTCGCTTTCCTTTTAAATTAATTGAAAACGAATACTTTTCCGATAGTGCGCTTTTGTGATTGCTAAATGCACTGTATATGTGAAACAATCGATAGCAATGCAATGAAATGCGTTTTACGATGTTTTATTTTTTACGACGCTTTTAGTGCGGTTTTTATGTATTATCTTACGCTTCTTATACACTATGAAAATAAAATGTAGCGTTTCAAATTTATTAAAAACGGTACAAAGGAAAGCTCACATTTAATGAAAAATAAGACGATATATCACCAAGTGTGCATATTGACAATAATTGTCAAAATTTCGTAATAATAAATTTTCCAAACATTGAACAATATACCACGTTATAATTTGTCCTAAGATTTTCAGACAACGATATGTGGAGGTTTGCCAAAATATCAGTGGCTGTATACTTTACCAAGTAGGCGAAAATTGTAAATTTTCCAACGCTTCTGGTTAATTTCCCCGTACACTTTATACACTAATAAATTTTAATGCATTGTTAAATACAATATCTAAATTGATCATATTTATTGGTATTTATGTGCACATAGATTTACAACAATTTATGAGACAGTCTGTAATGAACAAGACATTTGAAAAATTTATGTTCACCGGATTGAACGTTAAGCTAAATACTTATCCTAAATATATAATATTCCTAATTTGGCGAGTATTATTAGCGTGGGTTATAGTACGAACTATAATCGTAAGGCCATTATGATTAGCGTGTGCCGCTCACGTTGTGCAAATTATGGAATAATCGTTTAAAGTGAATTCTGTATAAATATTTGAGGAAGCTTTGCGGTTTATGAACAAAATTACTTTTAATGATAAGCTTGGAATTAATTCACGCGAATATCGTATGTAAAATTTGACACACGCGGTGTTAAATTTAGAATATTTCAAAGTCGATTCTTCGAAATTGCTTACCGAACAATATCGGTCAAATATCTTTAGACCCACAAGCTATGTACCTTTTCAGACAGGCAGTCTGGTGTTTCATTTTGGGACCTTAATCCGTTCCAGGTGTGCTGTGGAATTCCACCTCTTAGGGTCGGATAATCCGGGTGCGAACAATGTCGTGTCCATTATCGACACGGAGTTGATGTTACCCGTCATGTATCGGCGTAAGTTACCCCGTCACGAGCGGCGTATTGTCCTCGACGTCAACATCATGCATATCTACAATATGTACATTCTGTGTGTGATCGATCGTGAAACTAATTAATTAACCATCGACGATGATCTAATTGTGATCATCAATAGTGACAGCATTGTCATCACTGACCACAATGAGAATGAAATCGTGGAATCATATATTTTTTTAAATTCAATATCAAAAGCTTCAATCTTTCATTTTGTGAACACAGTTTATATTTACGATAATTCTGGTGAACTGAGTCGGTTACGTACGGAATACAATGTCAGATTCTTTTGACTTCCGCATTCCTTTTTACTCAACTTCCTTTTTTTAAGTGCTTGATATATACGTCACCTATTCGTTCTGTGAAATTCGTTATTCTTTTTTTTTGCATTTAATGTGCGAGCACGAGAATAACGACGATTATTTCGCAAGCCGATATTCGAGTTGTTGCATTCGACCGCGAAAGCTTAGTACAAGTTTGAGCTACACGATTTAAGGGTTTCGCCGTTGCTTACGATCACGACATTCCAAATGGCACATTGATTTCCATATTTTTGCCATTAATTTCGACTTCAATTAAAATCAACCTAAAGCACGTTGCTTATTATTCATCGGACGTATTATTTATCGGCAGTGTTTGTCAACATTTTGTATGCGTTTATGTGTGTGATTTTAAAGATCTATTTATATATTTTTTTGTACAAAGGTACTAATTTTATGCAGTGAAAATGACAATTAAAGATTTTCAATGCTGATACAAAAAAAAAATTACTTCATCGTTTGCGAGTAACTGGTATATCGCACCTCTGATGATGTGATGCTTTACGATAACGAGTAAATTACAAACGAGCGAATAGGTACACACGTAATGCAGTCTTTCAGATCTTGTCGACAGTTACATTATACAACAAATAGTAACAGTATAATAATGAAATGGCAAAACTGAAGTTTCCTATGTTACCCACACAATTAAAATCTGAAAGACGCATCTTACGAATGTAGGTCTTGTTTTTCAATTTAATATGTCATTGAGATTAAAATTACAAATGTTACGATTACATAGTAAAAGATTGTCAATTACTGCATTAATGCAATTTTCCATCTACCTTTCAATGATTGATTATGCCATACATTTTATAGAGTAAATATTTGTGTATGTAAATTTATGGTTGTGTTGTAAATTTTGAATTCGCATTAAAACTATTTCATCGCGTATTAACCGGAGAAAATTATTTGCTCGATCTTAACGAAAGTACTAACTTGTAGATTTAAACAAAAAATGTGTACAATATGTAGGTACATATATTAAATGTCGATTACACCCCATAGTTAATTTCATTCAATTTTAAGTAACATCGATTGAACGTGCAATTAGATTTAAATACCGGAGTGGTTTCAAACACATACAATATAGGTAGTAGATATTCGAGTTACATAGTGACTCCCTTGTATTATATCTACATACATACATATGTTTATGTACATATGAATATCGTTTTATATGATCGGATCATAGTACAAATCGTAAAAGTTGTTGTTTTCATCTCTTGAGTAAATGTTTACACATGGATTCTCGTTTCATGCATTATTACGCGAAATAAAATATTCTTCTCTGAACTTGTAATGTGCCAAAAAAAAACTGAGTCTATAAAGCGAGTTGAGCTAGGTGTTTCCTAGAGATTTTTTTCCTAACGTTATACAAAATATTTGAATAATACATATCTTTCACGCTTAAGAATCAACTTACACGAAATTGCTGTCCTACATACCATATATAATGCATAAACTTTATTGAATTATGTTTACATGCTAAGAGTGTAATCTATATTATATATTTCGAAGAATGAATGGACGTAGAATAATAATTTGCATTTTATTTTAAACATTGTTTCAAATGGTCCCAGTATAGTTCGAGAGCTACATACTTACGGAGGAAGAATTTGCAAGTACAATATTATTATTTAAGTTCGACGTAGTGTGTTTGGCGTCCAAATGCACTTCAAACGTTTCCACTGCATCTATGGATATAATCCTTTTCACGTGGCGCCAACGACCACCTTGCATCGAAATACATTCCCGTTACTTGAGCTTTGGTCGTAACGTGCACAAACAAAAAAATATCTCGTCTTTGAAGCAAAATGTATGGACATCGAATCGTGATTTGTAAATACATAATTCATCGAATTCAATAATTGTAAATGTTAGGCAATAAGCCGATGTACATATGTACATACTGTGAAATACAAATGTATAGAACCATCACCTCGTTGAGAATTTTATGTTTTGATTTTTTTTTGGCTCCTAATGTGTTACACAGTGGCGGCCGTGTTCGTCTGACGATAAATATTCGCCGGAAGAAAGCACTGTCCCGTGACAAAGTTTTCCAAAAACAAATACAGACCACTTACTTATCGTGTCAAAAGGCAACGGACGAGCACGTCGCGCGGAAAATATTATATTTTGGAGCATTATCCCCGACTTTCCCCCATTCGGACACACGTGTAAGGTCGAAAAGGGAGGGACTAAAGCTTGTATATTTGCCACGCCGCGGCTGCTGAGATTTATTATTTGGCACTTTGTCATAATTCAGCGCGATTTGTTGAAGGTTGATGGGAGAGCCGAAAGAAACCTGAGAATGCCAATAAAACTGATATTGCCGAGTTGCACGTTCTTTCACACACATTCTGGCGACATACAACGCTTGTTTGCCCACTCTATGTAGGTATGTATGGCAACTTTAACGCTTGATCAAAGTCGAAATATTATCGATGAGCTTTATGTTTTCTTTAATTACCCACAATGTATAATCGATAAAGTCGTAGAAGCAATACCTTGACGCTTCGGTACAAATTCAAAATAAAAACCACACATTCGACGGATCGTTCTTTAGTGCACACAAAAAAAAGTAAAGTAGATACTTACATCTACTTAGAAGAAGTACATAGAAGTAGGCAGATGTTAGATTACATTTAAGTCATTATTGTGTGCAAAAGTGTACCAAACCAGCTTCCAGCGGTCGAGCTTTTGACTTGAAATTTTATTTGTTTTTTAATTGTGTACTAAATATGTAAGTAATTTAAAAATTGATACAAGTACATATATCGATGGGTTAGTGCACAGATATTGTATGTCCAGTTTAAAAAAAATTGATTTATCATACACAAAACGTCCAACTGCATCAAACCTTCATGTTTAAAAAGTATTGCATGTCCAAATATGTAGTATATTTATAAGACATGGAAGATATTCAAATATGTATATAATATGTATGTCCATTTCGTCCATAGTTTTCATGCAAAAGAGATGTATGTTACTTACAATATTTTAAAACAAAACTGGACATACAATATCTGTGCACTAACCCATCGATATATGTATGTAATGTGTACTGGATTTGGTATACCTTTACACTTGAAAGTTGAAAATTATTTAGATTGTATCTATGGGTACTTACTTTTCCTGAAAATTTTCAGTATGTTGAAATGTTTTCTTGTCGCATGTGCTTATGACATATCCGTCCTGAAGTTTTCTGCCCACGGAATAAGTTTTGGCAGCTTTTCCCGAACGTACTTCCGGCTGCAGGAGCAAAGCACGGGGACATCAATCGGAAGTCCACTCACGAATAAACTTTCACTGATGGATGGCAAATGGTCAGTGGCAATGTCACACAATGTTATAGTTCACAGTTGCTGTAATTCTACAAACTTTTGACGTTTATTGGCGTGTTTGTTGGCAAAGGAATCGACAGACGTGTTGCCACCGCACACGCCAGCCAACGAATGTCCGAGAGAAGGCCTCACTGTCCCGCCTTGCCAGTTCCCCTCCTACTGCTTTACTTCTACATTGCCGACAAATTTATTGTCAGGATAGAAGCAGTCGGCCATATCGTTCCCAGCTTCCGAATTACGCACACTCTGATTAAAAGTATTGTATCCATCCGATAGATTCAATCGTATCCAATCTGTATCGAATCGTTCGAATGTTTGAAATTTCGGGGGACTGTTGACATACTAAATTAAATATGTACTTGTGTTCTCATGTTACACGTGGGCAAATGTATATTTTTAATCTTCAAAATGTCAAGAAAACCGTAATGCAATAAGCGTTTCGTGCGAGAGAACGAATGGCCACACGTTGCCGTATT
Source organism: Parapsyche elsis (assembly GCA_022651745.1). Lineage (NCBI taxonomy): Eukaryota > Metazoa > Arthropoda > Insecta > Trichoptera > Hydropsychidae > Parapsyche > Parapsyche elsis. Next base: position 3,641,525 of record JAGVSN010000005.1, on the reverse strand, counting down.
TGTTCGTGGGATTGTCGATTGACTTCAGTTACGCAGATAGTGAATAGGCGATTGTAATCGTTGAGACATTATTATTATTACTTACGCAATCGCATCATAATAATATTTAAACGTTCCGCAGTCTTAAATTTCGATCGAAATTAAAAATCGTTAATGATTATATTACGTATTAATTTTTTTTTAATATTGCATAGTATTCAATTATGTACGCAATGTAAAAATTTAAAAGTAAAATAAATTACACGATAAGCACTCCGATGATTCATTTAAGAATATAAAAATAATAACGCTTTGAATTTTGATTCCAATAAAATGTCAATGTTGTACAAAAATTTATATTACGCAATAATTCAGATCTTATATTTAAAGTGAGCGCTAAAAGTTCTCACGCTTGTATTTTAAAATAAATTTCCTTATTTAAAATGATATTCTTTATATGATTGAAATACCATAATTGTAAAAATAATATAATTTATTTATATGTGTAGGTATTTATTTGTAATTTAAATATACTCTGCATATAAAATTTTCTGTACGTAGATAATCTCGTGCGTAATTATTTTATGATATGCGGGGCAAATATAATAGATATTTATGTTTTTGAATACTGTTTAAAAAGAATTGTTAGAACTTCTATCACCCTTGTTTACATCGCCTGCAAATTGAGTTCTTTTGCACGTTTTTCGTACAAGTGGTCACCGTCGCCGAATCACATTCTGTCCAAGGGCGGTTTCATTCTCTTTTTAACTTTATTTGAAAAACCTGGATGCGAGGCATCTTCCTCAAGTTCGGGCAAACTCTAACAAACAATCGAATTTGCTTCTTCTGGTGTGCAAGTTTTTGTTTGTCAAAAATCGACTGCTTTCGACGAACTTTTTTCAATTTTGTTTTGTTCCCACCACACATTCACCTCAAGAAAAATAATTTTTCTTGAGGTAGGCACGTTTTATTTGCATTATGTGTTTGCATTATTGTATTAATATGGTTTGGTTATATACCTACCTAAATATTGCTTAGTTATTTTGATACTTTCGTGTAAGTGAGCTTTCAAGCTAATTTCCTCTCTGTTCATCAATCATCTGTAAAAAAATATGATACGTTACATTCTCATGCTCACAGTATCTACACAAATTTTTTTCACAATAATTAAGTATTGCAGAACATCATACTTTAGCTTTAGCCTTGTGTTGCAAAAATTACAGTTTTCGCTTGAGGAATTGTAGTATTTGTCTATGAATGAAAATGAGAATTGCGCCGTTCACTTGCACCGGAAAATTGGCAACTGACATCGCAGATTTATTAACTAGATAAGACAAATTGATGCATGGGTTGGTTGAACCTCAGGTTCTAAATCTTGCTCCGGATCAGAGAAAAAGTTTAAATCAGGGCTGCAGACTGAGCAACCTGAATAAAACACAACCACAAACATATGTTACATTTTAATTTGTGTTGATTTTTTTCCGCTTTACCGATAACTTCGATGAAATAATATATATTTACATATATGGTATTGATGTTTCGTGAATTTTCTAAACCAAATTTTTGACGGGTTAGTAAACTTTTAAGATAGTTGCAAGTTGCACCCCTGCTTTACATACATTCTTCTTGCAACGTTCTACTTACTAACTCGGAGCAAAGAGTAAATAACACCCAGCGTGTTCTGGACGTGAACGACATTTTAAAACCTTTTAAAAATGTTGAACTCTGTCTCAATTTCAAAACACATGCTTCGAAAAATCTGACACGTCTAGCAAAACAGTAAAAAAATTTCAAACGCTAATTTATTTATACCTACAAAATACCAACTTAATCGAAAAAATAATCTCAACATTGTTAGCAAGTTGAGACAAAGAGAAACAAAATGAAATATGTAACTACTTAAAAAATATTTTTTTCTATTATTTACGTTTTGATTAAATACTCAAGAAAAATTTATGTATGTATATGGTTACCTATTGTATTTTTCTTTATCGTTGTATTGATTTTGTTTTCAATTTGACTTCCGTTTTCTTGCGTTATATAAATTTTTGTATTTATATGGGTATATGTAATACGTATGTTATGTTTATATTATAATTATATATATAATATATTATAATATTAATGTATATATTTATAAGTGCACATATACATTGTTTCTGTAAAGGTTGTCTCGTAATGATTCAGTTTGTCTTTGTTGAAAAACTCTATGACTAATGCAATTAAATTGCAATTAGCTTGGAAAATTAAATCTATCATACTTATTACTGTTACTATTTCGCTTCAGTACGAAAATATTATTCTTGAAAATTTTATAACTCATCCATTTGTTTAACCCACCCAAACGGTGGGTGCATCAAATTTGATTATGCACACTGCGAATTGATGCAAATTTGCCACAGTCCGGATCAGGAGCGGACTGCAGCTGATATTCCAGTAATATTAATATTGAGACAGAGGGAATAAAACTGTATTTTTATTTTTCACAAGACTGTAAATGGTATTACTATTGTTGGTCTGTGCCTCTGAGTTTTTTTAATAATATTTTTTAAGTAAGATATGGAATGTGGAGACCTTCCGTAGTCGACTCGATCCTAGACCGGATGTCGCGAATATTCTCAGTGATTTTTCACCGATGCGACATTTTCGCCATGATATAATATCCCGGTTTCGCGGCCGCACCTCACATTCAAATGAAGGTGTTTTCGCGCGTTTTTTGTTGTTTGCTTTGGCCAGCGCGACACGTCGCACAACGCCTCGGAAGTTGTTGATTTAGAGGGGGAACCTCTTGCATTATTCAAAAGTTGCATTCAGGATGCATGGGTGCATATGTAATTTTCGCGGGCTCTTGAAACGAGTGCGCGCACGCAAGCTTTCGCGTATTCATGCGCTTTTGTTTCGCGCTCGGCGATGGACGTGATTCTAGCGAAACTCATTCAAAAACACATCTAAATGCATATTTATACTTAAAAAAATACCACACGCTAAAAATAAAACTTCGGCATTCATACGAGAGGGATTTTGGGTACGCATACCTTAATTCTCGTAAGTGTGTTTGTCGGTTTTCTTTTTTCCCCTGAGTGGCAATAATAGAAAGAAAAGGCCCTATTCGTCTCGCAGCAAAATCACCAACTGATTAAATGCTGAGTGGGATTTGTGCCAGAAGTGAAAAAAAATCTGACAAATCGAGCAGAAAGTAGACTAATATATTTTTTCATAGAAAATCGAACGATTGGTATAATTACCAAGTTACTTTACAAATCTTAATTCGAATAAATAAACATACATATAATAAAATACATATATACCGAGATTCAATTATAAAAAATTAAAATGAAAGCGACATTTATTAGACATCTAATTGTAATCGAAATGCAATAACCATTTCTACGATATATTATATACACTTCACTTCTAATATATGTATATATTTTTTTAAATAATATGTATTATATTTAAATTAAATTTGCAATATGTATACTGTTGTACCTTGGATGTTTTATTTTATGACCACGTTTCACAAAGCTTGAGTAAGTCAAAAAAAGGTCACGTTTGAGAATAATCTTCTTACGACGTATTTGTCGTTTTGTCGCGTCACCTACAAAGATAATCTAAATTAGAAGATCCTTTTGATTTGACTATAAATTGAATCCGAATATTTTGACGAGCGTATCGAACAGTTTTAGTTCTTTGCGATGAAAAAAATGTGTTTTTCGATTTAAAGATTTTTATATCAAATTGGTACCTACTATGTATTTTTATGAACGCAATATCTATTAAGCCTGTATAATCATATGATACTGAATTCCAATGCGCGAAACTTTCATAGTTTTTATTTCTTTCACAACGTACACTTACTCGCCTTTATGTTCATTATATAAATATATATTGGAAATTTTTATAACCTTCCTTATTTTTCTTCACACGATTAAGACCAAAAATACGATGCGATAAAAGAAACATTCAAGACCCAATCCTTGTGACTGATGATGTATAAAGTAATTGCAATTTCACTGATGGAAAATTTCATAATAAAATATTATATACCTACATGTGTATGTACCTACAAACCATAATGATTTTGTGTTCGCTCTATTTACTTTTCTCTCTTTATATAGATATCCACCGATTTCATTTTTGCGAATATACCTTATAGTTTTGCGATACACAAAATATGAACGGGTAAGTCTTACATCGGTGTTGTTTTCCGTCGTGTACAAACTGTACGTATTTGCGTTGTATTGACGGGAAATCCCCGAGCTTTCGCTTAAATGCCGGCTCAGCATTGTTTCTAGAACATAATAAGGGCATATTGGAAACACATTATACTTCTATAGACATACGCGAGCTGAAAGGTCTTTCAAGGTTATTCTAGATTAAATGTCGAAGAAAACTCGAAAATATGACCTCTATACTTGAGTTATATGCTGATAAAGCATGCGATACACAACGAGGAACAATATCACGAAACATTTCGTAATCAGGGGATCTCGATTCCAACGTTTGCGTCTCCTTTTTCTTATTACAGATATGTATGTAAAAATGTAGGTATACACCGAGTTAATCGTAAGTTCACACGAGAACTACAGAAGATTATTATGAGACATGATCAATTTTGTAAATTGATAAATCATATAAATTAAACGATTGAACGGTACGATTCGTATGTTAATTGCGCTCACATAATACATACATGCCCTGGTGCTATCTTTTTTTTGAAAGTACGTATTACCGATATGTAAATCGAACGATGTTTTTTCAACGAAATACAAGCTGTCGAAGTGGAAAAATTATAAAATTGAATTAGCAACAACAAGTAGCAGAATCACTGTCTCCAAATGCGACAGTTTCGTTATTTCAGCCATTTTTTACTCACTTATTTACGAAAAATTGAAAGAATCAAATAGCAAAATATAACATACTCACTGAAAGTTTGCTCTACATTCAAGGGAAGCAATGTTGTAATATATCTATGTATGTACACATGGCTATTGGATATATACGGTTAGGTAGTGAGTCTCGTCCCGATACTTAGTTACGTGTTTACTAAGGCTTCCATCCCACGATTACCGGGATTGCTTCCCGGAGCGGTGTTACAGATTACATCACTTCATCTCAATCTTCTTAATTTATACGAGAAATATATTTATGTGAGTATTTTTAAATGATAATCAATCGAAACATGATTAAATTAGGAGGACAACTATGTGGGTACGTCCTATAAGGACTGCAGCTTAGCTAAAAATGATTCAAGGATTGGATTCAATTTTATGTTGTAATAGTATTAGTTGGTATGAATTTGAAGTGCGTACAACTTTCTGTTTTGATTGTTATTGTAATGGTCATAAATTTAAAGCAGCATTACATCTATGCATATTGAATAATTTATATGTAAGGTAAACGATTTTGATTTACAGTGTGGATTGTGGAATATTAAGAAACTATGAGAAATCTCAATTTAATTCGTATCTATTAAGTATGAAATTTAATACAAAGATGGAGAAAGACTTGTACGTAACATACAGCACGCGGCAGCCTGTTGTGAACAGATTCGACAATAATAAAATTAAAAAAAACCCACTTGGCGCCACCTCAGACGGCTCCATATCGGTGCTCTGGGTATGTCGAGGTATTCCACTATCGCGATATTTTCAAATCAGCTCTAGTTATACATATGTACGTATAAAAACAGCCGAATCGTCACTAAATTGCTTAACAACTATTACCGCGCTTAAGTTCGTGGCTAATAATATAATAATAATTAGAACGTGGAAACATTTTAACAAACTCGTTCTCGCTCCCCCAGTCTTGATTTATGCCGTGTGATACGTTTGTTCGTGTGATTTACGGGTACGATAAATTAATTTTATTATTGTACACGCACTTTTTAATTTTGAAAGTATCCAGTTAATATTATTTACCGCTTTGTACTCACTGTGTGGAGTGGCTTTGCGAATTATTTTGTAACTCGTATCGAATGTGGGTTGTGGGCGCGCAAGCTATCCACGCTCCGATGATGAATTAGTGGTGAGACTCTAGTGCGTGTGTGTGTGTGTGTGTGGGGTATTTTTTTGGTTCTGGGGGCATTATTTATAGGTAGGTTATAGTGTGTGTGTGTACGTCATATTGATATGTGTCAGACTATACTCAAATTAATGGCGCCTATGGCTGGTCTGCAATCATACGTGCTTGCGTTTACCTTGCGTCTACGGTTCAAGTGCGCAAAGGCCCGGGAAAACTCATCAAATATGTCGATGGAAAAAAAATATACACAACCACTTATAAATTGTAAGCTTTCGTCGAAAAGCTTCAATGTAGCGTCATTTCGCAGCATTTTAGAGCTGGTTGTGTGTCAAGTGTGTAACACTGTGTCTGTAGCAAACCTATAAATGTATCTATTGTCTGTATAATACAATGTAAGCACTTTTATAGACAGGGTCGGCCCGTCATATTTTTCTTGTATGTGCGGTTCAATTTTTGGCGCCATTTCTAAAAAAAAAACTTAAATGATAATAATGATAATAATTAAAGAACTTCAATCAATAATTAAAGTTTCCAATCGTTAGAACCAGCTTTTGCCAAAGCAAATTCGTCTTTACTAAATATTTTGCAAGAAAAACAGAACACTCGATCTAATTCGGATGAATACAGAAGCTATGTTCTATCCACTGCATTTGTTGAAATGTCTAATTCACTTTCAGACATTTCATCCTGTTCAATTACACTTTCAGACATTACATTCTGTTCTGTTACACTTTCAGAAATTTCATTCAGTTCTGTTACACTTTCGGATATTTCATCCTGTTCAGTTACACTTTCAACACCAGACCGCTCGTCGATTATAATTTCATTCTCGCGCCCACCCCACAAATTATGTAGCGTTTTTTGGTTTTTAATTTGCTCCTTCAACCTCTTTTCTCGGTTTTTTTTTTATTTTGGCAACCAGACAATGGACGCTTTCGATCCATGTTATCTTTAATTTAGTTATACATACATAAATATTAATTAATTAATAAAAAAATAAATAATACACATCATAAAAAATAATAAAAATTTCCTCGAATTCCCAGCGCAAACCAATGTAGCACTATGTATTGTTCACGTATTAGGCCCGAGCCTCACCGGGCAACTAATCTGCCGACTAGTCTGCAGACTAGTCGGCCTTAGTCATCGTGTCGTCAAAATGTTAGCGTTTAGACGGAGCGGACCTCACCGGGCAACTCAGTCTCCGCAACTATGGACGACTACCGACGACTACATGCCGTCACGGCCACTCTGGGAGACTCGCCATTTTCACGACCCGAAAGGACGTTTATATAGGCATGGAAATCCAAAACCGACTTCAAATATGGGTTTCTTAGACAATTTTGTACAGGTAACACGAAAAAAAAAATGCTTTTTTAAAATTAAAATGCTTTTTTTTAAAATTAAAACGAACACACGAGATATAGGTATACATATATATATAAATATATATATAATAATAATAAATTCAGAATAAATTATTCTCCTCGATGGACATACTTATTAAATAGGACAATCTAAAAAAGTGTTAATGCTTTCTTCGGAAATCACTATCTGTGTGTAGTGTTTATCTCCTAGTATGAAAAATTCGTCTTTTTTTTTTTTTTTTCGTTTTTTTGAAAAAAAAAAAGCATTTTTTTTCGTGTTACCTGTACAAAATTGTCTAAGAAACCCATATTTGAAATCGGTTTTGGATTTCCATGCCTATATAAACGTCCTTTCGGGTCGTGAAAATGGCGAGTCTCCCAGAGTTGCCGTGACGGCATGTAGTCATCGGTAGTCGTCCATAGTTGCGGAGACTGAGTTGCCCGGTGAGGTCCGCTCCGTCTAAACGCTAACATTTTGACGACACGACGACTAAGGCTGACTAGTCGGCAGATTAGTTGCCCGGCGAGGCTCGGGCCTAAATCATACTCGTACTCACCATGTTTTTAAAGCGCGGAAAGAAAGTCAGAAATTGCAGGGCTTCGTAAATATGGAAAAATAGAGAGAATTCTCTCTTTAAATAAGCGTATGTCGAAGTTGGTTTCGTTTATCGTTATGCATGACTGCACGAGTGACGGCGCGCAAATCTCGTTCCATTTAAAATTTACACTTTTTTTTCACAAAATGTAAATTTTTTGAGCTAGTTTGGCGCCTTTTGGCCACGCGCCGGCCCTGTTTATAGATTGCCTACCGAAACAATATCTTGTGTATACAGGGTTGCCAGACGTCCCGACTGTCCCGAGTTCAACAGACAAATCCCGAGTCCCGCATTGCCTCTGTAAATCCCGATTTAACAAAAATGTTATACATATGTAGAAAAATGTATGTAGTTAAAAGAGAGACCTTCTATACCAGCGGTCAGGAACCGGCGGCTCCGAAGCCCCATGCGGCACTTTGTATGAAAACCTGCGGCTCTCCCTGTCATCCAACGTTTTGCGCGAAACACAAAACGTTGACACACAATTTACACAAAATCAAAATGAATCCTATTTCTACATATCTATAACTTAGTGGGTTTAAATAGCTTCAAATCGTTTTTCATTAATACTTTTTAGTAATAAACTGTCGAACATTAAGAAACTAGGGTAAGCCCGTTGAACATCAACGCCCGCTGAATTTTAAATATTTTTTTTACTTTATTATTTATATTATAATTATTAATTATTACATTAGCGTTATTAATTATAATAATGTAGCGTTTGGGTAAACCCCCCAATCTAAGTTGTTCTCGGTGGTGCCAACAGAACACTTATGGGGTTGGCAGCACTGAGACAGCAGACGAATCTGCAGTTCTGGCATGGCCATCGAGTCGAACAAAGGTCAAATCATCATTTCCAGCCGTTCACCATCCACTGCTGGATGAATGCCTCTCCAATCCGCTTTCATTCCTGTCTGTCTTGAGCAATCTGCATCCACTTGACTCCACACATTCTTCTCAATTCATCAGCCCATCTTCCACTCGGTCTACCTTGCTTTCTTTCACATCCTCTCGGATACCATTCCAGTACTTCTCGCGTCCATCTGCCATCCATTCTTCGCGTTATGTGTCCAGCGCATTGCCAATTCAACTTTTTCACCCGCACTGCTATGTACATATATCTGCCACTTTGGTCATACTTCTTACCCATGTACATATTTCTTTTGTGATTTCTTCTTGTTATGCCAAGCATATATCTTTCCATGCTTCTCTGTGTGCACTGGATCTTTTGTAGCATTCTTGAATTTAGCGTCCAAGTTTCACATCCATACGTCATAACTGGCAGTACGCATTGGTCGTACGCCTTATTTTTTAAGCATAGCGGAATGTTGGATTTAAAAACTATGTTCATTCTTCCAAAAGCACTGCACCCTAGTTTCATTCTTCGTTTTATTTCTTCTTCTTTACATTCAGTCATATTCACCAATTATCCTAGGTATAAATAACTATCAACTATCTCTACAATTTGATTATCTACTGTGACTACGTTTTGCGTGCAGAATTCATTAAACATAATTTTAGTTTTATTAAAATTAATTTTAAGCCTACTTTCATACTTTCGTTGCTTAATTCTGTTGATCTATTTTGTAAATCTACTGAGTTACATGCAACTATAACTATGTCGTCAGCGAATCTTAGATGGCTTAGATCTTAACCCCTGTTTTGTGCCATTCCAGCGACCTAAATATGTCCTCAAGCACCGCATTGAATAATTTAGGAGAAATGGTGTCTCCTTGCCTAGCACCTCTCTCAATACCGAATTGCTCCGTGTCTTCAAAGAGACGAACTGAGGCTGTTGCCTTTTTGTAGATGGCAGCTAGCAGACTGACGTACGGTTGTGCCACACCTTGTTTCTGGAGGGCATCCAGTACGGCTGTTTGACTGACTGAGTCAAACGCCTTCTCGTAGTCGATGAAACCTAAACATAGTGGTTGGCGATATTCGTTCGCGCGCTCAACCAATTTACTTACCACCTGGAGATGATCCATTGTGCTGAAATTGGCCCTGAACCCTGCTTGTTCCATGGGTTGATTAGAATCAAGTGTTGCCTTTAACCGCTGTGTTATTACCTTCGTGAAGATCTTGTAGACTGTGGAGAGTAAACTAATTGGGCGGTATTTTTTTATGTCCTCCTTATCCCCTTTCTTATAAATTGAAATTATGGTCGCGTTGTTCCATAAATCCGGAACAGTTTGCCCTAGAATACATTTTGTGAATAGTTTCGCTAAGATATTGTATAGAGGGCGGCCTCCAGACTTTAGTAGGTCGATTTGGATGTTGTCGTCGCCGGGGGGTTTACCATTTTTGGAAGACTTGATCGCCTTCTCCACTTCGCATGGTAAAACTTCAGGAACTTCTCTATCGTTAGTGGTCATTGTGATGGTGCTGCGAGGATTGGCTCCCTTATATAGTTTAGAGTAGAAGTCGTAGACCGTTTCTAGTATTTCATTCTTATTTCTAATTATGCTCCCGTCTTCAGCCTTAATAGCTAACATTTTATTTTTTCCTAGAATTAGGCTACGTTTGCATTTCTTATATCTAAGGTTTTTCTCTATGGTTATTTTAACCATGTTGACATTAAAATTCCGGACGTCACGTAAGACCTGCTTTTTTATTTGTTTGTTTAAAGGTCAAATAAAGGCATGAAATCTGAGTGAAGTCTTTACTTCCCCTGAGCCCGTCCCTCCACCCCCGCTCCACGCAACAATAATTATAATTTTGTAAGTGATTTTGTAAAAAAAAAAAAAAAAATTTTTTTTTATGTATTATTAGCAAAGTCACGACCTCATTCGTAGTTAATGTTTAAAAATAAAAAAGGACCAAATCGACAACTGGTGATGTGGATTAGCGTAAGCGCGTTCCTCCCGAGCTGGCGTCTCGGGTTCGATCCCCCACTCGTTCTGGTTTTTTAATTATTTTTCCTCAGCGAGCGTTATCAGCAGACAGACAGACGGATTTTGGCTATTATATATGTACTAGTGTAAGCCCGTTGAATATCAACGCCCGCTGAATTTTAAATATCGTAAAGCGTAAAACGAATTTTAAATATCGTAATATCGTAACCATTACCCAAATCGATCGATCCCGATACCCACTGGAAAAATTTTTTTTTTACTTTACTATTTATATTATAATTATTAATTACTAGTGTAAGCCCGTTGAATATCAACGCCCGCTGAATTTTAAATTACTTAAAGCGCTTTTTTAATAGAGATCCCCACTAATTGATCGCACGGTTGTAAGTGACAAAAAATTAATAGTTTTTATAGCGCCATCTATGTATTATAGCAATCCCTAGAGACCCGTGTTTTTCGCATATATATCGCGATAAATGCGATATATATGCTAAAATCCTAAAATATGCGAATAGATGCTAAAAATCACAAAAATTAATTAAAATTAATTATTTTTAAAGAAAAATATTAATAAAACAACTTTGAGACTTGTTTGTACACACTAACTAGCGAACTAATAACTGAAAGTTAACAGTCGTGTCCATATTGATACGTTGGATTGTGAATACCTGGGTCGGCAATGATGAGTTAAAGAAAACCCCATACGAAAATTGTACCCAAATAAGTTTTTTTACCTGGAGGCAAAAATTGAGATGGTTTTACCCAAAGTAGTTTTATTGATGGGAAATAACGAAAACTATGCAGCATGCAGTATTATTTAAAACAAATTTGCAAATAAAAACCAGTTCGTCGTTTGACTTCAGCAAGAGTCGTTCTTCTTGTCTCGCGATCGGTCTCTTACGTGCAGTCGTGAACTTTTGAAGATTCTTGAACGTGAAAGATTTTTGACTTTTTTGGACTTGATTAAAAAGGCTAGTATTTATTTACTTTACGAATTTTTCATTTTCATAATTTGGTTTAACTATAAAATTCACGAAAATCGACCGTAATTTAATTTAATTTAATTTGTATTAAACAAAATTTTATTAAAGTATCAATGTTCAGAAATTTATTAAAATGTAAAATAATTATTTTTAGCTTCAGCATGGGGCGTACTAATATTAATCTTCGTGACAGAACAAATCCATACAAAGCCCGCGGAAGTTATATAAATTATGCTAACATTTTAATGTGCAGATATTGTAATTGTCGAGTGGAGTGGCAGAAAAAAGGATAACTTTGAAAAACATCTGAAATCTATAAATCATCGGAATGCAATTTCAAAACTTACTACGAACAATACCATTCAAGCATTTTTTAAAACGATTTGTAGCAAATATAAAAAGTGGGTTAAAACCTGATATACTGTAAATATAATTTAGTGGTAACTGATCGTCGTACTAACTAAATGCTTAGTTTAATTAGTTTCATGCTTAGTTTAATAAATTTTAAATTAATATTTATTTTTTTATTTCATGATTTTTGTCTCTGTATCTCCATATTGCTATTTCTTAATAATTTTCTACTAGTTTTAAATTGTTTGCATGTATATAATAAATTGTGTTACAGAGTATTGAAATTGATCTGTATTAAAAAATTATCTAAAAAAATAAATGCTAAATAGATGCTAAAATTAAACATTTTATTCGCTACATATGCTAAAATGACAAATCAAAATGCTAAAATCGATAAAAAAAACACGGGTCTCTAGTAATGTTAAAAAAAAAAATAGCGTTAGCGTGATTACTCTCGAGCTTGCTGTCCTGGGTTCGATCCCCCACTTTTTCTGGTTTTTTTATTATTTTTCCTCAACGAGCGTTATCAGCAGACAGACAGACAGACAGACATACGGATTTCGGCTATTATATATATAATTATTATATATATAATAATTATAATTTTGTAAGTGATTTTGTCAAAATCAAAAAAAAAAAAAAAAATAACAGTTTTTATATCGCTATCTATGTTTTATTAGTAGAGTTTTTATTTTATAGGTAAAGCAGAGCCACGATCCCTTGTATAGGTAATGTTTAAAAAAAAAGGACCAAACCGACAAGTGGTTTTGGCAGATTAGTCTAAGGACGTTCTTCCCGAGCTTGGGGTCCTGGGTTCGATCCCCACTCTTTCTGGTAGTTTTTTAATTATTTTTCCTTAATTATTTTTCCTATAGAATTTATGAGTAATCACGCATGTGTGGGTAGCCGTGACGACAGCGCCTCTGGTGGCGAAACTGGCGAAACTGGCGAAATTGGTCAGAACAGACAATACTCCGCTAGGTACTCCGCTGCTAGCGGAGTAGCCGTAAGTAACGCTGTATTCTGTTGGTCGAAACGTAAGTAAGCGTAAGTATACTCCCACACACTGGGGCTCAGTACTCGCGCGTCAATACTTAACAATACTTGCCTAATGTGAGGGCCCGGCATAAGAGGAGTACGTGGGTAAGAAGCATAACCAAAGTGGCAGATATAGCGGAACGTGTTAAAAAGTTAAAGTGGCAATGGGCTGGACACATAACGAGAAGAAAGGATAGCAGATGGACGCCAGAAATAATAGAATGGTATCCGAGAGGATGTGAAAGAAAGAGTTGGACCGAGTAGACGATGGGCTGATGAATTGAGAAGAATGTTTTGAGTCAAGTGGATGCAGATTTCTCAAGAGAGACATGAATGGAAGATTGGTGAGCAGCTGGAAATGATGATGATAATTTAATTAAAATGATCTATTTTTTCTTAATTTCTTCCTTGATTCCTTAACTTTTTTTTAATTGTTCAAAATAGTGACTGTGCGGATCTGTGATTTTGGAAATATGGCAACCCTGTGTCTGTACCTTTAAGTCACGGTTGCACAGTGTGGATAAACGAGGATGATGATACGTATACGCCTGTACGAATTGATGGCATTGACTGCAACACTAGGTTAATGTGATATTGTTGGCGCCCGGGCATACTTACAGGTTAGGGCATGTGATAAAAATGATTAATAATATATTATGAATTTGTTTGTTTTGTTGGCTCCTCGACATACAAATACGATGAATAATGAGTTTTCGATTTTTACCACTAATTAACGTTTTTATTCCACATGCCCGCGTCGTACGTCTAATTATTATTTATTGAGGTGAGGTCGCTCCTCAAAAATATAAAAAAGATGAACCTTTCGTTGTTGGAATAAAAAAGCAATAGGCGCCGAGATGTTTTAGCATATCGACAATTGCAGCCGCTCGCTTTGGAGCTTTCCCATTATCGCAAAGCTCCATTCGCCGACCGACTGCAGGATATGTTTTGGAATCGGCGAGATGAATTTGGCATCATTTATCCATTATGTTTATGGATGAGCTCATCTCGATTAGAAATAGATCGGTGAGTAAACCGTCTTTGAGTGATTGAAATATGACTATTTAATTTATCATTCGTGTGAACCGGTGCTTTCACGAACGATTTTAAATTTACAACACAAAATTCTGTCAATTACTTAATGCTATATTGTATTTTGAAGAAATAAAACGAAGAATGAAACTAGGATGGAGTGTTTTTGGAAGAATGAACATGGTGTTTCAAATCCAACATTCCGCTAAGCTTAAAAAAGAAGGCATACGACCAATGCGTACTGCCAGTTATGACGTATGGATGTGAAACGTGGATGCTAAATTCAAGAATGTTACGTAAGATCCAGTGCACACAGAGAAGTATGGAAAGATGCATGCTCGGTACAACAAGAAGAGATCGTAAGAGGAATACATTGGTAAGAAGCATGACCAAAGTAACAAATATAGCGGAACGTGTGAAAAAGTTGAAGTGGCAATGGGCTGGACACAGCGAGAATAATGGATGGCAGATGGACGCGAGAAATACTGGAACGGTATCCGAGAGGATGTGAAAGAAAGCAAGGTAGACCGAGTGGACGCAGAGTGCTCAAGACAGACAGGAATGGAAAATGATTGGAGAGGCCTTCACCCAACAGTTAATGGGGAACGGCTGAAAATTATGACGATGATATTGTATTTATAAAATACTGTATAATATTTGTATGTGTTTGAAATATGCAATACGCTTACAAAACTTTGAGTATTCGATCATATTTTGAAATGAAAAATATTCTCAATATTCAGTTTCAATGTGAACTATAAGGGAATTAAGGTCAGTTAAATGTCACACGTTCCACACAAAATTTCGAAAACATAGCGTATAGGTAACAATATGTACATAAAAACCTTCATAGAGGGCTAGTTACGTACATATGTACATACAACATTTTCGTAAATTATGGGTGAGTCTGAGACACTTTTTTACGACCGATAATAAAATATAATATTGCTTCTTGTGATTTTTCAAGGATTTACATACGTGTACATAAGTATGTATATAAATTACATGTAAATAATTGTCTCGACCACGTAAAAAAAGATGTCGGATAAATAGAGTTGAAATACGGCCATTTCTGACTTCTGCGAATTTCCCTTGTCGTTTTCCGAGAACCTTTAAATGCTGGCGTCGAAAGCGAAAAAACATTTTTCAATTTATTTGTTTTTCCGTTTTCACGTAGATATGTATTCCCTTTTTTCATCACATTCGCAATAACGTACTCAATATAAACGATGTAAAACGTTAAATCATTATTATTTTCCTCGAAGAATGGTTACAGTGGTGATTATTTCGTGAGACATTACCCCATACGAAACATTTTACGCGTATAATGCACATAATTTATATATGTATGTGTGTAGGTATGTACACTCGAGCAGTAAGCAAAGATGTTTGCAATACCTCCGTTTATATATATTAATCAATTAGGGGTGAGAACCATCGTTCGGAAGAAATTCCAGAGAGATGCGTAAAATTTTATACTTTTGTTTGCGGCACCATATTCAGTCATTATATATCTTCTTTGGTTATTGAACCCTGTATGTATGCGAATGTGTGTGTGTGTGTGTGTAATTTCTCTCGGAAATCCGGCACTATCTTTTCAAGTTGGACATTTACCTTGCTGCATTTTGGCAACGACCTGCAATGCCTTAAATTTCAGTCAATGAGAGTAGACGGCATCGCCATGAAATCAATTATCAAAGAAATTGTCAATTTTCCAAAGTGTAGCTATTGTTTTTTATTGCTTTTAACGTATATAATCTTATACGAAATAAACTCTTACCTATTTACTCATTAAGTTTATCCTTGGGCTTCTATTGAATTCAATATGGTGCTGGTTAGAGTACTCTCAATTATGTACATATATTCAGATTAAGCTAAAGAGCTAAGATATGTACTAAGGTAATTTACGTGATATAAAATTAAATTATTCCAGTCGTTATACAACGAAATGGTTCTCCCTCTGTTGTTTCAAAATTATTTGGAACGCCTTTTTCGTAATGTTTTCTTATAAAACTTACACAGCTTCCTCGACTCGAGTATAGAAAAGTTCACTTTTCTAAGCGCCAAATTATTTACCAAGAAAAAGTTTCAATTGCCTAACTAAATACGCACACATACACAATCACAATTGGTTCGGTGAATTTCCTCGGTCCATTCCTGACCCACATGGGTACGTATTAGTGCGCTGGAGAAAACTCGTAAAAAGTTGAAAACTGTGAAACTTGCGCACGAGAAAGCATTTATTAGACTCTGGAAAAGCTTTGTATTCGCGAGCGAGTCGGCCAATCGCTAGCAGTAATGGTGTTATTACTAAAAGACAAGGGGTTAATAAACACCTCACAAAACTCATCAACTCTGTCTCATCTATATTCGATTCGATTAACTAACGACCCTCGGTATAAGGCTTTTAGCAACAACTCGCTATGATGGGTTTTACAAGCTTATAACACGATGAAAATTGAACTATCGACAACCTCTATAGTTGGTTTATCTTCAGAGCAAAATTTCAGTAGTTTCATCCTCAACACATGAGCTAACTAAAGTGTAAATTCAAACAGTGAATGTACTCGTAATTTATCGCCGTGCATGACACACTTATCAAAAAGTATGGTTACCGCAACACAGGAAAAGACATAAAATTTTTGATGATGCCAGGCGAACGGAAGCCAAGAAATATGAGTACATATATCGTATTTTCATCGTTGGACGAGTTGTTTGCGCTGTTTTAATCTGACTTTTCATACGATAATGAATTTCACGACGAAGATGTTGTGATCTTCTATCCACGAATCGATAGCTTAAAAACAACTCAATGAAAGTTACAAATTAAGGTGTTTCGCTTAAGATTTCGGTTTGCGTCTTATTCAGCAGTAGGTACGTACCGTGTATCGGCAGATGAAGACGTTTAATGACTCAGCAGCAGACAACGGGGCTGCTTTCTTAATGCCATATTATTTTCTTGGCAAACAAATACGGCTACCGCATCGGAGCGAAATGAAACGCATGTATTATCTACGTGGAAAATGTGTTTGAGCTTTCATTTCACGTTTCCTGACTGGAAAATAAACCAGAAAGTCTGCGCAGGAAAAATATAATACGTTGAACTTGAGATATCAACGCAAGGAAACGCTTTGTGCAATTTTCAACAAACGATTAAAAATATTATAAGTTTAATGTATTCTTTTATTTAGTTTTATTTAGTATTCTAGTTTAAATGCATATAGAATTTATCAGAGAAAAGCGGTATTACAAATGTAGGCATCCAAATCTTATCGACCTTGACCTAAGAATTTTTTTGCACATTAATTCTTAATTTCAAGAAGGTTCTATAAATCCATATAAAATGGTACATAGGTACTACTTTTTTATATTTACATGAACTGTACAATAATATTGTATACATAAATATATATTACATATATCATCATTTTCAGCCGTTCACCCTCCACTGCTGGATGAAGGCCTCTCCAATCCTCTTCCATTTCTGTCTGTCTTGAGCAATCTGCATCCACTCGACTCTACACATTCTTCTCAATTCATCAGCCTTGCTTTCTTTCACATCCTCTCGGATATCATTCCAGTATTTCTCATGTTTCCCAGCCGCCTTTTTCACACGTTTCGTTACGTCTGCCACTTTGGTCATGCTTCTTATCCATGTATTCCTATTACGATCTCTTCTTGTTATACCATTCTTATCTGTGAGCACTGGGTCTTACGTAACAATCTTGAATTCAGCATATATTATATGTACATACATATATGTATGTATGTATAACATATAAATATATATTTGTACAATTTTATACATAAGTTGGATTTTCAAAAATCATTGATTAAATAAAATTGAAAAGTTTGAAAATTATTTTAATATTGATATTATTCAACAATCATAGAGGACGATAAAACTGTTTTTTTATTTCAAACAAAATACTTTTTAATAATATTTCAGGACATCTATAAATCTTTTTAAAACTACTTTTATAATCAGTTTTCATATTTAGCGAGTTAACAAACCATTTGATTATTTGTTTCTATATTTTTTATATTCTAAATAGATGTCGCTCATTACATATTTAGTTAGTTTATTGATTAAAATTTTCCTTATGTAATATTGTAGTTAAGAAATGTGAATCGCGCAATGCTATAAATTTGAACGTATATTGCTCGTATGTGTATATTTTAAAAATAATAAAGAGTTAGAACTATGTATTCATATGTTTCATATATTCATACTCTTAGTACATATGTACATATACCTATATTCATATATGTACTAAGAGTATGAATATATTTTTTAAATAAAACAGAGGTCACGTTGCACTGAATTAATATCATCAATAATATCGTCAAGAATATGGATTTAGCATGAGATGTCTGGGTAATGATTCCATCTTTTCAGCACCTATTCTGAAACCTTATTAGACAGAGTGCTTTCTTTCAGAGTAATTTTCTAAGATCAAATATTACTCAAGCACAATATATTCGATAATAGTAAAATGTTTATAAGCGATATTATCAAAGTGTTGATCGAGCAGTTTCCTTTGTGAGGCAATGTCAAAGCGTATTTCTATAATGAGGCATTGACTCACCGTAAGTCAAATACCGTTTGTTTGAATTGTCGGTCTGAATTGGCAGACTAGCTCCGGAAGCCTCTTCTGGTCGGCTTAATCGTACAAACTGACTGATGGGACACGCACTAGTGTTGACATGTGAGATTTCCACCACCAGCCAAGATTACAACACCGATCCCCCATCTTATACAACACTTCAACCTCACACTAAAAGCTCCGCGTCGTAATATCTCAACCTTTTATATGCTATTTCGTGAGGGAATACTCTAATACTATACAAAAAACTGATAATTTCGAACGGACAATTTGAAATTGGAGTAGCGTAGACTTTTGACATAGTTGAAGTTGATCCGATTCAACTGTAGACAATAAGCGACAGTCGCCCACGGCCCCACGTCTAATGAGGGACTTCACAATAATCCGGGAAATAGCCCCGGGACAAAAGCGTCAATCAGGATATTAGCAAATCCGGTGAACGCAGGAAATTGTATACGTTCATATATGCAGAGGAGTGTAATAGTGGGCCTGACTCACCCCGTCGTTAGACTGACTTTTTTAATGCGATCCCCTCTTTATACCCAACCCACAGATAATCCAAACTTTTATTTGATTCAATATTAAAACACCAAACAATATGCAAGGAAAAGTTTTTTCCAAGCTTAAAATTAAATAGTATTAAGATTATCATATTTATAAATATTCAAATCGCTCGGATTATTCACTTGTGCTCTCTGGTTACAAAGTACATATCACGTCATCAGAGCACAAAGGTGACATGTGATTTCGCGAATATTAGTTATTAATGCAACTTTGTTCCTCTTTAAAGACCGTAAGAGGAATATCTACAATTGTACATGGGTAAGAAGCATGACCAAAGTGGCAGATATACATAGAGGAACGTGTGAAAAAGTTGGGCTGGACACATAGCGAGAAGAATGGATGGCAGATGGACGCGAGAATTGTTTATTCAGAAAATATGAGGTACATCTTAGTCATTAAATTTAAGCTAAAATTTTAATGGGATGGATGCATCTGCTTTGCCTGAACCAGTTCTTCTATGTTTGGCTTTGTTTTGGCCAGTGCAACTCTCGTGTCATTTGTCGCGTCTAATCTGATTCGAGATTTTGTTTTGAGAGTAAGTATGTATGTACATAGTGTGAAAAAAGCCGTATCACACTCATAGGTGGTTGCGAATGGAATCAGCACTCTTAGAGCCATCTTTGCAACATCGGGATAGGACTGTGCCATTTCAATCCAAAAATCACTAACGAAAAAAACACATTTAACGAAAGACATGTTTTGCACCCCCATCATTTATTAAATCAATAAACTGTTCTTGAATTAAATTGTACCCCGAAGGCAGATCACTAATGGAGAGTACAAACGGGTTATTGATAAATCGATGGTATTTTTCAAATTCTGGTAGGTCAGGAAAATAGTGAGAATTTTCTTCGCTAAGAATTGATACATGCTGTTTCATCACCTCAAGGATATCGTCATCGACGTTAAGCTTATTTTCATCAATATAATTTGTGTTCAGCTGTGGAAATGGGACAAAGTTCTTCTTCTGTAACTTTACATGCCATAGTTCGAGCTTCATTTTGAAAGCTGTCAATTATTTTTTTTGACAATGGAGCACTGTGATATATTTTCCTTGCAGCGCCAGGTTGATAGAAATATAGAAGGAGAAATGGGCCGCACATAACACACCATATAATATACCGTTGGGATAATATTATATATCCCGAGAAATGTTACATACATGCTATAATTATAAAAATATAAATAGTATAAATATGCGTTCATCTCTCACGGTCCCCCAGGGGACCGCGGACCCAGTTTGAGAACCGCTGCTCAAGACAGACAGGAATGGAAGATGATTGGAGAGGCCTTCATCCAGCAGTGGATGGTGAACGGCTGAAAATGATGATGATGAATTATTTTATCAGGGCAGTCAAGTAGCATATCTGAATGACGTCACAATTTTATTTGGCATCACAAAGTACCAAAGTTTCACTAAATTCTTGTAGCACACAAATTACAAGTTCGACTTTTTCCATGGAATATGAAAAATTTACTTGTGTAAATTTAATAACCATGAAATAGTATCAAAAAATCTACAAAATGTACAATTATCATTTTTTTATATGTATAAAGTTTCCCTAATTTAGGAAGACCAGTTTCAACTTTAAAACTATTTTAGACATGTCACCCTCCCCCTCCCTCCCAACCCATGCATACTGGTTTGTACAATAATAGTACAGCTTGTAGCCCGTTTGACATGGTTTGACCATTTGATTGAATGAATGTGTATGGTCATAGAGCATGTTGTCGCGTCAACTCGAACAAGCTGTGACAGGGAGCGGCTTTTTGCCAACATACACCTAAAAAAAATTGTCTTTGTTGGCAACGAGAGCGTGACCCAACGACCCAGGCAAACAGGAAAAAGTTTACGCAAACATATACAGTAATGAACGTTCAAAGTTTATATCATATGTATATATGTATGTATAATAGCTCTATTCCATCTGTTTGTGTCTCTGTCTGCTGATAACGCTCGCCGAGGTAAATAATTAAAAAAAAAAACCAGAACATCGCGTGAACCCGAGATCATCGATTCGGGACGGTGAACGCTTACGCTATGATTCAAACGGAGGTGATGACGAGCCTGCTACGATTTGACAATATTAATTGTCTCGCGTCGTTGCTAAATTGTTACGTTGTCGTATTATAACGCGCCATCTATGCAACAACTAATAAATACACATATAGATACTCACTCACGGTACGGGTGATGAGAAACCACTCCGTTTGATATTCCACCAGTTTATAATAAACACTTAGCAGACATTACATTGCTCAGGTCCCGATAGATTGAATTCCATTGAAAATTAATTTACAAGAAATGTTCGGCATCTAAAATCAAATTAGACGTACATTTTAATATACGAGAAAACAATGTATTGTGTTAAAAGCTTCAACACAAGCCGCCACCATAAAACGTCCAAAGTGCACTTCGGTCACGTGGTTCCAATGAAGTAAGTGCTGTTTTACTCAATTTTCATAGCGTGCCATCAGTTCATAGACAATTCAATTTGAAAAGCATCCCCTGCACTATCTACCGTTTATACTATTTACAATACAGTCACCCCTTCGTAACATTTGAGAAATGTTTACTCGCCGGGCAGAGCCTGCGTCAGCAGCATGCAGGGGATGAATATTCATTAGAGCGATTGAATCGCAACCGAAATGAAGTGTGATGTCGGTGAAAGTGTGAGACCATAGCGTCGAGTACTCCTTTCACCGGCGAACGACGGGGGATGATCATCCCCATCGCAAGATTTCCCATGAGAATGCTCCCCCCAGCCCTTTTACCCGCATGACGTTTAAGCTATACGAGTTTTTCACGGTTTACTTTCAAATGTAATTGCGGTCGTCCACCGCGCTTTTCCCTTCTGTATATTTTCATCCGTTATATCGGTATTAGGTATACCTATACATTTCAAGCGTGGGTGTATTTGTCGTTTTAAAGCTCGTACAGCCACTATCAGCTCTTTACAGTCGAGCGCGTCTATTAAGTCGCATTACTCGCGGCGTTCAGGAATGGCAACTTGATAGAGTTAGTCGGTCCTCTTACCTTGAATATTCCAGTTATTTTCAACGGTGGTGAAACATTTTTTAATATAAAATGTATTTAACTTTTAGCTAAACAAATCTCAGCTTGAAAACTTGCGTTGTACCTATTAGGCCATTTACCTGCTTATTATATTATAGGTATATATTACATTATATATATATAATAGCCGAAATCCGTCTGTCTGTCTGTCTGTCTGCTGATAACGCTCGCCTCGGTAAAATTAATTAAAAAAAAAAAACGTCGCACGAGTGGGATTTGAACCGGGTGTCACTGATTCGGAACAGAGCGCTTACGCGGTGAGCCAAACCAGATAATAATGGACTGGCTTCAACTTGACTATTGATACAATAAAAAATTGGCTCGCGACTTTGCTAAATTGTTACGTTGTTGTATTGTAACGCGCCATAGATGGCGCATTGTTGCATAAATGCAACAACTAAAAAAACTATTAAATTTAATTTTTTTTTTCGGTACGGGTGAAGAGAAACCGCTCCGTTGATATTCAACGGGCTTACACTAGTATATGTATATATATAATAGCCGAAATCCGTCTGTCTGTCTGCTGATAACGCTCGCCGACGAAAATAATTTATGAAAACCAGAACGTCGCGCGAGTGGGATTTGAACCCGGTATCACCAGGTTGGGAGGAATCGTGCTTACACTATCTTCCAAATGGAGGCGATGACGTACGTGCTATAATTGGGCAATATTAAATCTTAAAGTGTTCGCGACTTTGCTAAATTGTTATGTGTTGTATTATAAAGCGCCATCTATACAACAACTATTAAATTTAATATTATTTTTCAATACGGATGATGAGAAACTGCTCCGTTGATATTCAACGGGCTTACACTAGTATATGTATATATAATAGCCGAAATCCGTCTGTCTGTCTGTCTGTCTGTGTGTGTATGTCTGTTTGCTGATAACGCTCGCTGAGGTAAATAATAAAAAAAAAAAACCAGAACGAGTGAGATTTGAACCCGAGATGACCAGGTTGGGAGGAATCATGCTTACACTATCTTCCAAACGGAGGTGATGACGGACGTATGTATTATAATTGGCCAATATTTATTCTTAGAGGGTTCGCGACTTTTGCTAAATTGTTACATTGTTGTTATTATAATGCGCCATAGATGGCGCTTGGTTGCATATATGCAACAACTATAAAAAAAATTAAATTTAATATTATTTTTCAGTACGGGTGATGAGAAACCGCTCCGTTGATATTCAACGGGCTTACACTGGTATATATGTACATATAATATCCAAAATTTGTCTGTCTGTCTGTCTGTTGATAACGCTCGCTGGGATAAATGATTAAAAAACCAGAACGTCGCGCGCGAGTGGGATTTGAACCCGTGACCACCAGGTTGGAATGAGTCGTGCTAACACTATCATGCAACGGAGGCGATTACGAACCTGCTACGATTTGACAATATAATATCTCAATAGGCTCGCGACTTTGCTAAATTGTTACGTTGTTGTATTATAACACGCGATCTATGTATGCAACAACTATAAAAACTATTAAATACACATATACTCACCACACAAACAAACATACACATACACTAGTTGTTCATATTACTACAAGGCTTTGAAGCAGTTATATATTTTCACCACTCCTGCATCTATATATTTTATGCTTCATAATACTTTATCATTTTACAAAAGTTACTGGTCAAATGGTGTAAAAGAGAAGCCGTGGAGCTATATACATATGTACATATTATAGGGTAGTTAAATTTTCACTGTTCCACTTCGCTTAAAGCTTCAAGTTCATCTACAAATATATAATATCTTCAATGTCTAATTTTTACTTTATTATGTATGGAATGGTTCTTACCGTTTTCAATTACATATATTAAATATTGTAATTGTGCTAATTATGTATTTGTATACTTTTTAGCATAAAGTGCATCTAAGTATACATATGTATGTAGGTATGATAAAAAAAAGTGAACGGATAAAAAGCCAAGCCAAAAGCCACGATTTATCTTGGTGATTTATTTAATGATTGTACATTTTGCAAATTTAGCTATCATCAGCCGTCTGCATAAATGTTTTCTAAATCATGTGTGGAAAGTAGAGGAAGGGGAATGGGTTGACGAGAGGAGATAAACATCTGAGATTTGGGTTTTTGTGCAACCGTAAGTCCCCAAAGACTTTTTAACCCCTACTTGACAACAGAAGGGATACGCTCCAAGTCCCACCATCGAATACCTGACCCTTGCATCAATCACGCGTCCAAAAAGGCCATTTATACAGGTTTGTGTTGCAACTGAGAAGAGGGACATTACGTTTTTCTTCAGCACTTTATACTTGTATAGTATGGCGACATAAGAACTGCATTTAGAGGCTATTCGTTTGCTAGGGGCATCATCAATTTTATTCGACCGCACAAAGGAAAGAAAACTTTCTCCGATTTAAAAATTGAACGAGTTATGTACATACATATATACATCTTTTGAATTCGTTCGCTTTGTTTGTTTGGCCATCCCCGAATGCAAATTAAAAGAAAAGATCTCGAACCGGATAGCGGGTAATTGAAAGATAGGGTGGGGAGTAAATTGCAAAGGACTTACCTCGTTCAAGAGAAATGCGAGAATTATACGGAGATATATAGTTTAGATAAAGTCGTTCCCGGATATAGTATCTTTTGTCTTCGTATTTAAGAGAAGCCCGGCGCTTTTTATGATTCCAGGTGATAAAATTATTTACGTTGCGACTACGACTGTGATAATTATCATTCGGATCATTCATGGCCGTTTTAAATTGTCTTAACTGAAAATTAATTATATTGATTCCATATTTTGTACAAAGCGTCTTCAACGCCTACCGCCCAAATGAAAGGACAGGATAATAAGTATAAAAAAAAGTTGAAATGAAATGGTAGTCTAATGAACAAGGGGACCGCTCTTTATTAAAACAGACAGATCAAATCAAAAGTGACTCAATATGATACGTCGGCCTTTTGTAAAATGTGCGGCTTGTTTGCTGCGATTTGCCAGGGGTGGCTCGCAAACAGACGGGGATACACTGAATTATAATGAACATATCAGAAACCCTCCCTTATGTAGTACTACGTAGTATGTCGACGTTTTACGCAAAATATACATGAAACAAATTTCGATCGGAGATTACGTCGTCGGCGTCGGTCATGATGGATGTAAAAATAATTATGCACAATTAGAATATGTACATTAGGGTGGAGCAACATTGCAAAAATTAAAAATCGGCATTGTAAACCTACCAAAAGTTACGTTAAAAATACTTTAAAAAATCTGTGAATATGTCTTCAGGCCTCTACCTGAAGGCGAAAAATGAAAATTTGCCTATTAATTTCGAAATCTGAACACAGAATACAAAATTTTAGATAACATGCTTATAAAATTACCTTAACTTTATTGAATATTTTAAGTAATTTTTGTAAAAATCTAATTTATTTACGTATTCCTTGAATTATTCAAATAAGTGTGAATTTGTGAGCGCGGTGGAGGGAGGCATATGACTAAGTATGTATGTATATGTACGAGTATGAGTATAAGTATAAGTATGTATATGTATAAGTACGAGTATAAGTATGTATATGTACGAGTAAAGAAAGTATGTATAGTAAAAATAAATACTAATAAATACAATTAAAATTGTTATTTATTCAGATTGGAAGCAATCAATTGGAAATTTTCATACAAGTAAAAGTATTAAGATAAAAGTGCTGGTAGAGACCAGAAAAACTTTTTTAATTAAGCAGATTTTTTTGGACAGAAGAGGTATGCGTACGATCTAGTTGTAGAGGCAACTTTTTATAACTATTTCAAAACGAATATCCCAAAAAAAAAGTTCCATACATCGTCACTCCACCGTAATGTATATATAATGATGAAACGTCTATGTTATTATAATATACACCAATTCATTGAATTCATTCAGTGTGTAGTTTTTGAGTGAACGGATTTGAAGTGTGCGATAGCTTTGTTACAATTTATTCGAACGGATGAAATCCAACACAGGGCGGTCATAAATCGGTTAGCATAATCGTGCGACCGCATAGGGTTGCGCTTATAAAGCGCATTTTTTTTTTAAGTTTCAGCTTTTGTTTCGGGCACATAAGGGCTATGCATCTAAGTGCAGCCAGTAGTTTGGCTGGTGCATCCTCGGCCGACGTTTAAGTGTCTCAATTTCCCACTAAGCCAAGGGAATACCCCAAGGGATTCTGTGCACGTCCGCGTCTCCGTGTCGCCCGTCGCCACATACACTAACTAACGCTCGTTACGGAGTGCCGGCACGTAGGGATTTCCCCACTTTATAAAGCGTCGATGTTGAGGGAAAAAATTACCACTTAGAACAATTTTCTACGAGGCACGACAGCCTTGAAAAGCACGTGGCGTCACCCTATGCCGTTGCACTCGAGGGAGTACTTTGCACCCGTCCTTAATGGGAAAACTTCGTCACCGGATGTCCCATTGAAGAGTTATAGGAAAAACGTTTAAATATCCAGCAGACGATATTGCGATATAATGTAACGCATATCCCTGCTTTTTTTTCTTAAAGTGACCACTTTTTGACAATCATTTTTAGCGTCTGTCGTAGAGAAATAGCAAGAAAAGTAACTATCCTATGACAAGAAAGCAAAGAAGGAAGGAAAGTCGTGACAATTTCGTATGGAACCATCTTAGTTTTTTTCCGGATGTGGAGGGAAAGTTAACCGACGGGTCTAAGAACACTAGGATACAGACCCAATAACAGGTTAATATGGGAATAGTGGATAGCAGGTACCGATTTTTAGTAGAACCATCTCACAACTTATTTCGATAATTTGACAAATTCCAACAGGAAACGGCCGATCTGGATTTAGTAATTTTATTTTATTTTATTTTACAAATTACTACATGACATGTTGCCCTAATTCGTCACTATGGCGAGTCATGAGAAAAAACATGTAATACATTATGAATAATATTAGCAAAATATAATGTAATCAAATTAAGTTAAACAATAACATAACATCAACAAATATTAAAATTATACATAATTGATATTAATATTAAATAATTAAAAGATTATATTAAAAAAAAAACATAATAAATTTTTCAATCTCATCATAATTGGCACTATTGATGTCAATATGACGTGCCAATATGTTGAGATCTTACTTAGAGAATGTCCAGATCTTATCAATGGCGATAATTATCGTCGAAAAAACTGAGATGAATACAACTGATCTGGATTTAAATATGTAACAAAAAAAAATCATCCCAGCAGTTAAAGAAATACTTGAACCCTTAAAATCGAATAGGTTTTTTTATCCTCCCGCTTCGTAAAATGAAAATACTTTAACCCCGGCTAAAGCCAGAAACCAAAAACCATAACATGTACGTTTAAAAACCAAATTTTCAATGTAATAAAACAGGATGGTAGAATAGATTTTTGTCCTGAAAAACAATATCTACACATGTATGTACATATGTATGTATAATGGGAATCTTTAATGATGTCAGTTGTATTATGAATCTTTTGATAGTGTATTTTAATTATGCGTATCGGTTGATTTTTTTTTTCGCGAGAAGAAAATTGAAGATTTGAGAAGAATTTCCGTCACATAGAATTGCGGAGAAAATAAGCATCTGCGATATCGATTTTGTTATTCGTGACGTATTTTTCCGACGGCGCCATTCTGCCGACGGCGGGCGCCTTGCTGTCTGCCAGATCGGGCCCGTTTACATTGTACATATGTAGATATGTACATTTTGGACCAATTCTTTATCCCATTTATTTCGCTTTCAATTGTTTGAAAAATTTATACTAATACAAAACAAAAATAGTTTGAAAATTTGTTAAAGCAATATCTCAAACATTTATTCAATAATGATAAATTTGGACATTATATTGTGGTGCACAAACATCATAAGCTTGAATTGTATTACGTAAATTTAGAATTGTCGTGAAAAATTCATATAAAATGTGAATAACTATTATGTACTTTACATTGTCTTTGCCATGTATACGTATACGCATTCATATTGATTTTCTACGACCTTATTTTGAATTGGTGATAGAATCTCTTAAGACTAGACATCGAGGCGCCTCTCTGTTTCATAGCAAGAGAAAATTCGTAGCATTATACTTCTGTACACATAATATAAATATGTTGTTGAATTAGGTACACGCTTTGAAACAACATCCATATAAAAAACGTAAACAAATCACGTAAACTTTTATATAATTATTTAAGAAGGCCAATTTAACGAAGAAAAAAAGCTTTCGTTTCCCAAAAAAAAAATGTGATGTGGTTGTTTATGTAAAGCTTCCCGTGCGTCATTGGGGTGTTTTGGGTAGCGATCATTACAGAGTGATGTAATTACGGTGGAAAGTTAGTTCGGTGGATTTGTCATTGTCTTCGATGGCGGGACGCCCTTCAGGAAATAATTATGAAGCATGGAGTGACGTTTGCTGACGACAGTCATAAGTCTTCATTAAATTTCCCCTGCGAAGATGTCCTGTCACCAGACGTGCGGGGGCGACGCAGCTTTTTGTCTAAAGCTCCGGTCGAAAGCGTTGCCGAGATTCCCTACGCTAAAGCACTTCGATTGTGCGTCGACAAATTTGACAATTCTTCATAACGGGTCGTAAACCATATACTGAATATAATTTTTTACATTAAAAGTTTCCTAGTTATGATGTATGAAATATACATATGTAGGTACATACATTATTGAATTACTTATCAACACGTAGCAAAAATGAAAATTTCCAATACATTTTATATACATATGAAATGTCAACTGTGTGAAACATGGTTGTCATTTCAAAATTAATTTCCCTCCCTATGCGTTACGCTATGTTGAACCTAATAGCTTCGGTCCAGCGGCTGTATTTCGCTGTCAAACCATTAAATGTAAACTTCAAATCTAATATTAATAGCGGGTCCCCCGAGTTTCGTCGTATTGAATTTATCACCCGTCGACTATCATGCATCAATATTTTTCCGTATTAAATAAACGATAAAATATAGGACTGGAAATGAAATTGTAGAAAAGGAAAAAATCGGGTAGAGGAGTACACTGTACACAGTGCGGAAACGTGAGGGTTTCACTGTTTCCCTGCTTAAACAGCGAAGGGACGCGGTATCAAAGGATTTTAGCACAGCATGCGACACAGCATCTAGGACAACTTGTAGTGCTTTTGCCTTTGAAATCGAAACGAATCACTTGAAAATGCAAATAAAACACGGTTTCGAAACGTGAGAAGCCTTGTTTATATTGACGACGTTTCGATACATACCGAATAAAGCTTTTGTTTCGACTGTTTCGACGAAATGAACTTCTTCGCAATACATACTGGTGACAATATATTTTATGTAGTTTCGATAATATGTATGCATGTATGTATGTATATTCAAAATAGATAAAATGTATTAATGTGGATCAGTAATGTGTAATCAGTCGTAATATTTTATCATTCAAATTATTATTAGATAATCACAGATTTCACTTTATGTACGGTGAATTTTACTATATCTGACAAGCACAAGTTTGGCATCATTACACGAGGTCGAACGATCTCACGCATCAGTCTCCCATCTGTGGCTTAACGTGATTTCCCCAGAGGCGCTTTGAATAGACTCTCCCAGTCGACGTCGAGCAATACTTTTCGGAAAATTATTTTTACAGACCTGGACGTTATCCATTGAATTGGATGCGTTGAATGGGAAAATGGGGAAATTTTTCATTAAAAAATGTCCTTTTTACAAGTTGATAGGTATATTTGAAATATCCATATTTTCGATAGACACTATTTAATTAGGTGGACTACAGTGATGAAAGGAGGTATTTGTTGAATAGAGTCAAATAAATAAATAATTGGATATTATATAATATCTACCTCTATATATGTACATACATAAGTACATACATATATGAGTGGGTCAGTGATAAAGATATTAAGCCCATTTATGTTGTTTTTGATTTACATAATTGTCCTGCATGAGATTACAGATTTTCCTCCAGATCATCATGCAGGGGAAAACAGTATACATATATGTATACAGTAAAACAAAATATAAACAAATTAAAATATAGCAGTAGGCAAATAACAAGAATTAAAAGTAAAAAATGTAAAAAAAAAAAAAAAGCTCTTAAATCATTAAAAAAGTGATGAAAAAGAATAATAATTAAACTAAGAAAACAATATTGATATAAAAATACATGTGATAGTTAAAAATAACAGCAATGAAATAAAGATAAAAAAATAATTAAAAATTTATAACCTAAGCATAGTCTCAACAGGGTTAGCATAACTTCCGGAAAATACATCGAATGAGTCTGTCTCCTAGTTGAGTAAGATAATAGCTCTAGCGACCGGTGAATTGAACATCCCATTGGTACGTGCCGCCGGCGGATAAAGCAGAAGAAGATGCCTGAGACTTCTAAGTTGTCTCGGTACCCACAATTTAAGTTTGAGATGAACCTGAGGATTGTGCACCAAGCCAACTATCAGTTGTTTGTAGAAGTATTTACCCAGGTAGACCTTTCTCCTTGATTCCAATGAGTAAAATCCCAGGGCTCCCAGAAGGAAGCCACTCGGATACATCCAAGGATACCGTCAATATAATTAAAGAACATTCAAGAACCATCCGTACCAGTGTAATAATTAATTGGAAGTAAAATAGTGAGTTAGAGAAGACTTTGAATATATGTAATTACCACACTTCATGCTGTTGATTTTTGTTGGATGATAGACTTTTTTAATGCGGTACGGTAAATATTGTTATACGTACATATGTACATATGTATATGTATGTATGTATGGTCATTTTATGATAAAAAATAAATTTGTAATAATAATAAATAAATAAATTTCTATATATAGCGATGGCTATAGGTACATATTTTAAAATAAGAAGTACATAGAAAGATTTAGATAATACTGAAAAAAGGACATTTTCTGTACGTATGTCGGGCCGATTTTCCAAAATTTTCACCTACGGGGTAAAATATGTAGGTATAACTGAAAGTTGTAAATTTTTGCATGAAAGTAATTTTGTTCTATTCGTGATCGCAACAGATATTTTTTGTCATATTTTTTTTACTGTCCCGACATAATGCGTCGTTAATCCTGTGAGGGTTTTTCCTTTTTTGCAGTCGACGTTGGTCGCTTCCGTTAAGGGTGGCGAGACCGGAAACAGGCTAACGAGACGGGGCGCTAAGCCCCGTGTCGTTTTTCACGCATATCTATGCATATTTATGCATCGCTGATGCCATGCACACTACATTACACCATAGCGTTGTATCAATTTTGATATTGCGCTGCATTTAACAATGCACAAGCGTACTCGCCCGCTCACACGCCGCGCTCGCATAAAATGGCCAATACGACATTGCAAAAATTAAAAATTGGCATTGTAATACCTACCAAACGTTTCGTTGTATCATCAAGTACGTAAGTAAATAAAACGCATACACCACCACCACACCAATCAAAATGTATGTACATATCATGAAATTACTGTGTTGAGTGCGCGCGCGTATATAAAATACGATCTTCGGCATATATTCAAATAAAAAAACTACCACTTCCGGTCGGCGGATTTTAATCAAAACCTTATCAACTCTTAAATGTTATATGATAATTATAAATATAAATTTTCGACTTGATCAATAACGCAGTTTCTGAAATATTCTGTGGTAAAATTTTCGACAAAAAAAAACCCTACTTCCGGTTGAATTATTTTAATGATTTCTTTTTTCGTAACTAGCAATTTTACTCAGGAGTACAAAATTATAATATTGTGACGATAGTACATATTTTAAAGGCCGAAAAAAAAAAAAAAAAAAAAATCGTTCAAGAGTAAACTGCCATTTCCGGTAGTCAGATGTTGACCAAAATCACAGTATTTCTTAAGGCTAACGTAAAAACTATAGATATGAAATTTCGACGAAATTGCCGGTGCAGTTTCGGAAATATTCTGCGGTAAACTTTTCGACAAAAAAAAAAAACTTACTTCCGGTTGACTAATTTTGATGATTTATTTTTTTTTAAATAGCAATTTATCTCAAAATTACAACATTACAATATTGTGACGATACTACATATTTAAAAGATCGAAAAAAATAAAAAACAAAAAAATCGTTCAAGAGTAAACTGCCATTTCCGGTAGTCAGATGTAGACCAAAATCACAGTATGTCGTGATGTGAAAACTATAGATATGTAATTTGGACAAAATTCCCGAAGCCGTTTCGGAAATATTCTGTGGTAAAAGAATTTTAGAATTTTCTACAAGAAAAAAAACCCTACTTCCGGTTCACTGATGTTGACCAAATTCATTATGGCTCTTACACCTTACGTGAAAATAATAGATATGAAATTTCAGCTTGATAGACTTGACAGTTTCAGAGAAAACACGCATACAGACACACACACACATAAGTACACAGACATACAGACATACAGACATTTTTTAGAAATCATGAAAACGTGATCAGGGGATGATACCTGATACAAATCAGTCAAAATCTCGAGGTCGAATTTTCGCACGATCACAATACTTTATCCGATTAGGATAAAGTAAAAATCTGTGAATATGTCTTCAGGCCTCTACCCGAAGGCGAAAAATGAAAAATAGCCTATTAATTTCGAAATCTGAACACAGAATACAAAATTTTAGATAGCATGCCGATAAAATTACCCTATCTTTATTAAATATTACAAGTTATTTTTGTAAAAATCTAATTTATTTACGTATTCCTTGAATTATTCAAATAAGTGTGAATTTGTGAGCGCGGTGGAGGGAGGCATACTAGTAAATATAAGTATATACGAGTAAAGTAAGTATAGTAAAAATAATTACTAATTTTCCAATTAAAATTGCTATTTATAGAGATTGGAAACAATCAATTGGAAATTTTCATACAAGTAAAAGTAAAATAAAAGTGCTGGTTTTATATATAAATGATCAAGCAGATTTTTTTTTACAGAAGAGGTATGATGTAGAGGCAACTTTTTATAACTATTTCAACCCATTTATAACGAATATCCCAAAAAAATGTTCCATACATCGTCGCTCCACCCTAATGTACATACATACATACATACATAATTAATATCTTGCATCTTTCAAAATAATATTCAATCCATGTGCCACCCATTCCTCCTAACGATTATGTTTGTATTTGAAGTATTTCAATCGGATGTAATAGCAATAGCAATCAAAATATTGCATATTTGGACAAAGTTACGACGATTTTTCATAAATTCGCACTGTGTACGTGCGCGCGCTTTAGTATGGGGCTAGAGTGTGGGTATGGGGGTGGATATAGGGGAGCTTTTGGGGTGCTTTTAGGGTGGTTTTGAAAGCTCGTAGTCGTTTGGCGTCTATAGTGTCAGTGTGCGTTGGACGGCCGTCCCAGCACTAGCGGCAGGGCGGACGCTTTCAAACTTATTACCAACAAGACATTCCACAAAACAACAACAACAAATTACGTGAGTGAAACCATCCACATATACATACTTATATTCGCAATGAACATTATGATAATACTCATTTATGTCATATTTAATATTAAAAAGTTCTTTAAAAAAGTTTATCTTATGGCATGACAATTTGCTTTGTTCGTGTTTTTTTCATGCGTTAATGTATTATATTTTGTTTTTATGGAAATATTTTAGCATTGCAATTATGAGTGTAGATTTAAAAATAA
Source organism: Parapsyche elsis (assembly GCA_022651745.1). NCBI lineage: Eukaryota > Metazoa > Arthropoda > Insecta > Trichoptera > Hydropsychidae > Parapsyche > Parapsyche elsis. Next base: position 3,607,388 of record JAGVSN010000005.1, on the reverse strand, counting down.
TGTTTGTAATACTGAACTGATTCCACTGTGAAAAAATTGGAAATAACTACTTTATTACCAATTATAATGAATTATTATATTCAATACGAACATTCATTACATATTACGTAGTACGTTTTAGTTGATGTTTTTTTTTGTTTACATCTATAAAGTATATTATATTTATATTAATTACGTAATTAAATTAAAAAAATCCATATGAGCAGATCGAAATAGGACCGTTTAAAACGTATTATAAGACTATTTGAATGTATTGAATTTTCAAAAACGTTCTACATATGTATGTATGTATGTAGCTTGCATCGATAGCCACGTTTGACATTATTTTGAAAACGTGAATAGATTATATTATTATTATGCTTTATATATGATTTTTACTTTATCCATATTTTTTACGTGTGCCTGGTATGTACATACATATGTACACATTTACTAAATTGAAAATTTGCTTTATATCCCAGATTGAAAAATCTGATGAAACTGTCTAAAATATGTGACATCTTTAAACGGCATTGATGGTTCCGTTGTTTCTGGTTCCATATTTTTATAAATCACTATAATATGTACATACAATAAGTTTTCCTAAAAAAATAATAAAAATTAAATTAAATTTCCAATGCTCTATTAAATATTTTATATCGATATGATGAAATCAGTAATTTAAAAAAAAATGATTTGGTATATTTCGTCGTGTATTTCTTTCGTATTTTTGTTTTAGTCAAATTTTTTCTTTCTAACTTTCTTTTCTATACATTAATTTTGACGGAACGTATTTGTTTATGGTTTTCGTTTTGGCTTTTTCAGATCTGGAAGTAATTTTGAAAGTGTCCGCCTTGCCGCTCCCCCCCCCCCGTAGTTTCCGCCTATGGTCAAAATCTCTTGCATTTGAAACGTTACATTGTAAACACTCTGAACAATTAAAATAACATCAACATTTCTTGAATTTTTAAATGAAACTTTTGAGAATATCAATTTAATACATATCAGTATATGAAATGATATCTTAATAATTCATAAGTTTGAAAAAATGTATATATTATATGTTTAGGATAATATGCATATGATATAGTTAGGTATAAGAAAAAAAAATTAAGATAATGCGATGCAAAAGTTCGATTAGTTAGTGTGTCCTGAACTTTGTTCCAGTATGAAAAAGTTGTCTACTTAACAGTAAGTTTACGATTTCATTACTTTTTCCCATTAGAAACGTTTATCTATTGTTTTATTTAATTTTTTGCTTTGTATTTACATTATAATCATCAACATTCACCTCTAACAGTTAATATGCTCAAAATTTTCAAAAAATAATATGGTTTTATCTATGTACACACAAATTAAATTGTTTACTAATTTTAACAAAATTTTAAGATTTTTTTTATATATCCAAACAAGTCTTCCAAACAAGTCAAGTTTTTTTTATATATCCAAGCAACAAATGATAAAGAAATTACAATGTTTTAATTTGCTAATTTAAGAAATTATCTAAATATTTAATTCGTAAAACGTATTTGTCAAAAATTTAACTCAATACATTATTTTTTCAAGAGCTATTAAAATTTTTCAAACAAACTTTATAATATTGATGTTACATATATTGGAATACAACAATATTTTACTAAACATATTGAAGTATCTTGGTCTATTATACATACCTGTATACAATAACTGCACACTATGTAAGGTACATTAGGGTGGAGCGACATTGCAAAAATTAAAAATCGGCATTGTAATACCTACTAAAAGTTTCGTTGTATCATCTGTATTCTCGTAAAAATACTGAAAAAAATCTGTGAATATGTATGTCTTCAGGCTTCTACCTGATGGCGAAAAATGAAAATTTGCCTATTAATTTCGATATCTGAACACAGAATACAAAATTTTACATAACATGCTCATAAAATTACCCTAACTTTATTGAATATTATAAGTACTTTTTGGAAAAATCTAATTTATTTACGCATTCCTTGAATTATTCAAATAAGTGTGAATTTGTGAGCGCGGTGGAGGGAGGCATACGAGTAAATATAAGTATATGTACGAGTAAAGAAAGTACGTATAGTAAAAATAAATACTAATTTTCCAATTAAAATTGTTATTTATTGAGATTGGAAGCAATCAATTGAAAATTTTCATACAAGTTAAAGTGCTTGTAGAGACAGGAAAAAACATTTTTAATTAAGCAGATTTTTTGGACAGAAGAGGCAACTATTTCAAAACGAATATCCCAAAAATAAAAACTTCCATACATCGACGTATTCTATATTATAGTACCATATTTCTTTTTGTTTTCTATATTATAGTACCATCTTTCGAAACAAATTAAAAAATTTCATGCACCTCACATCAGATTTATACATATGTATATACATAGTGTACGTGCTATCTACGGCAATGACGCCGAAACCACAAATCAATCGTAGCAAATCGTTGATAGCACACATATGTACATACATACATACATATGTACATATATATTCACACATATGCGCACACACAGTTATTGAGCATGCATGTGTGTGTGTTTGCATAGATATATTTTAGGCTAGGTATATTTACGTGACGTGAATGTGTGTGCAGGTGTACGACGTAAGGGTAACATCAATATTCCATTACCTAGTGGGGCGGCGGAAGGCGTCGCCCTGGAGCAAAGCGCCGCCCACTGGGTTCGCTTCAATTGTTTTCAACGACCCGGCCATACTGCGATAAAGCCTACAAAATATCGAGCAAATTAATTAAATGACCCTCCACCCTCCGTCTTCGACCTCCAGGTCGTATCTTCGCTTGTCTCCGTATTTAATACTGTCTAACACAACTACATATACATATATGTAATTTAATAAGTGTAGGTACATACAATACTTGTAAATGTCAAATTTAATGTTACTATTTTTAAAACTGATTCATATTTTTCATTGTTCAATGGAAAGTTTAAAACGAGCGTCGTTTTCTGAGTTCATTTTGTGCTTATCCTTTCTCGAGTGGCAATCAACTGCAATCTGCCACTTCATCACATTTCTCTTGTGTTGTGAGCACTATAGTACAAGCGATGAAAAAGCGATAAAACTTAGTACAATATAATATAAAGAAAGAATGTAAGATGTAAAATAAGTCAATACACTTTGATTACTTCCATAATTTAATACAGAAATGTATCCTGCTAAAGCAAAAAGCGCAAGTTTCATTATGAATAGTCTAATTAGATGTGCCTATGATGAGTTGTTTGATACATTTTATGTACAGATAAAAAACGTATTTACAGCTCTTACTTTGTTTATATTATTATTGGTATATTATTTTTTAGATACTCTTGTCTAATCTGTCTCTGATTTATTTCATATGCTCGCAATAAAATTAATTGAATATTGTTTATTATAAACTGAAGATATTCTTTTCCGAACGAGTATTCCTTAGGCTTTGGTACTCGATTTTCCTTTATAGATGCTTCAAGTGATTATTAAGTGTCCCTCTTTTTCTCGCAGAGAGAGGCTGGTTGAAACACAGCGATCGATGATCTTTTGTACGCTTCCTGAATATTAATTTGAAAAGGGAAAATTTATTTTTCACATTTGGACAACTATGTAGGTAGATATTTATTTTTTTGGATCTATTTTCAAACATTCGATCGATGAAGTACTAAAGAAAATTATCAAATAATAATTTATTTGCATGGGCTGTTCTAACTGTTAACTCAGCATCAAAATCAAATAAATATTGAATTCGAATTTGATTTTTGAAGCGTGTGGTTAGCGTGCCCGAGCCACGTGTCTGTAGATGTGAAAGCTTTTCATTAAACGTTCCCGGATGCATTTCCCCTCGATTATTTTCGAGATTCAATATTTTGGCTCAGTTACCAACCCTACCCAAAGCATCGCCCACCTTCCCAAATACAAGTTATTAGCTCTTCAAAGTTGGGTCTCTTAGCAACGAAGTACCTTCATCTAGGTAGACGGCTCCCCAGCCAACCTAGCCGCATTGGAAATTAATTCCCCGAATGTGAAGTCAATTGAAACTAATGTAGTGTGCTGGGTGGCTGGAATTCAAATTGTAAAGTCATCACCTTGTCTACTACGCGTTTATTATTCATATACAAATATATACGTAAACATACATTATGGAATGAAGATTTGCATTGGTATGTACCTACATATATTTGTATTAAGTACACATGTAAATTTTCATAGTTTGCTACATACTATTATTATAAAAATAAAAGTCTAGTCTGTCGTCAGGAACGCTGGACAGACTTTAAATTGAAAAATCGAATTATTATTTTATCCTTTTGTTAGTCTACACATATGTATGTCAATAATAAATATCCATTGATCGTAGATGAACTCCAAATGTCCGTTTGTGCGATCAGAAACGCTCGATATTATAAAGGCACACTACTTTTTAATAGATTTTCGATGACATGTAATATTGAAAGTGAAATTAATTTTTTATTTTAAATTCACGCATAAAATGTCGCGTACTGAGTTGGTATACATACCTATGATTTTATATTATGTTTATATGCAGAGAAAAACTTCTATTCTGTATCTTAGCTTTTATCGTGATTGTTTTTCCACCTGATTGGAGAAAGCTAAAGTGAGAATTTTCGTTACCTCAATTCGACTCTTGGGAAATCGTCGATACAAATCAAATACCTATCTATTCTCCATTATTGAGCTACATTGCTGATAGTAGGTACTTACTATTGAAGTTTTTGAAAATGGTATGTTTATTTTTTATTGTTTATTTTTAAGTGTGTATTTACATACATTAATTAATTACATAATTTAATTAATTAATTACATTAATTTTTAACAATGCAGGTTATATGTAGGTCTACATACAAATATTATCATATTTTTATATACATATTTCATATATTAATATTTCCATCACTTTGAATGCTTCTGGCAGAATATAGAGGGCTTTAAGCTGAAATTTATTGCCCTATGAAAATTTAATTTCACGGACCCGATTTTCGTAAATGAAGTCTGCACGCTCGAATACACGCGGCCATGTTTGGTTCTGTAGAACAGTTCTCTGCAACCTTTTTTCACCTACTGCGCACTTTTACACTCTTTCCAAATACTACGGCACACTATCCCATGTAGGTATACCTACATATGTATGTACATACGTATATACATTTTCAATTTATTAACATAAATACATTTTAATTGATATTATTAACCGAAACAATGCTAGGAAGATTGCTTTATATCGGGACTGGGGTATATTGGACTTTTTACGGCTCGGAAGTTTCCATTTCTTTGTTTCACCTTTCATCTTTATCAAAATATTTATGAATCTAAGAATTTCCCTGTCATTAATATATTTTTAATTTTGTCACATATTTTATTTTCAATGAATCATCTATTTTTTTACTTCTAACGTGAGTACATATGTATGTATATGTATATGTAAAAGGGTAAGGTTCTCCCTCCTCAAAAAAATTTCGAAAATTAGAAACTATTAACACCATTTGTGACATAAATCCATTAATAGAATTTCTTAGTTATGAGACATTGCTTTTTCAGATAAAAACCTTCCTCTGTTTTGTTATGCCTTTTTACGCAATATTAATAGGTTGGAGTATTAAGTGGTTGAATTGCCAATCTATTGAAAATAAATATCTGGCCGATGCGCGATGTGGCATTTTAGGGATATCTGTGAAGTCACATCGGTATATTTTAAAACGAAAAATAAATAAATGTTTTAACAAATTTTGGAATTTTGAAAATTAATAGGTATAATATTAGTATAAAATTTCAAATATTTTATATTTAAAATTATGTTTTGTAAGAATATTGTACACGTAGGTACGTGTTTTATTCGCGTAGGTACATATAATTTGGAATAAATTTTCCGAAAATGACATGATACCCAATTTGAAGTTTTTTAATTAGTCTTAATCAAATGCTTTCAATTACATTAACGTGTTCAACTTTTTGGTCGTTTTATTTTTTTGAATCTCTCAAAAAAAGCCATGCGTCATTTTGTTTCTGCTTGTGACATTTTCAAAACAGATTTTTGAATCATGTATGCGATTCAATCCGTTTTCAAATATCTTTTTTTAATTTAACTATCGTAAATTCATAATATGTATGTATATTATTGTGGAAAACTGGTGAAAATTATCAGGTTCATAATCTGGCCAGCGTAGGATGTACATTGTACCTACCTACCTACATACATACATACATACATACCTACATACATATACTTGTATATTACGTCAGCTATTTTTTGATGCTGTCTCCAACGCTGGAAAATCGATGATTTTCCAATCCATAAATCAGTATTCGTCAATCCGGGCGATAGCACGTGCTTCTAGAGGTTATTCTTATTTTTTAATGGGGGATACAAAAGTCAATAAATAAGCTTACCACGATGTTTAAAAAAAATTATATATGGTTATTACTTAACTATTAAAATATTTAAGTAGTTAAGCTATGTACAAGTTACAGCTAAAACTGCGACAGAAATATTTGGAGATCGTCTTTCACGATATGGCATGACTGGTGGATTCAATCAATTTGTGTACTTTGACATACAAATTACAGTAATAGCGATGGAACAAATTACAGTCAAATGGAACAAAGAAAAGGCACTCTCGAGTGGTTTTCCGTTGCCTGCTGGAGAAAAAATGCTAAAAATTTTATTGCCGAAAAAATATGGAAGAAACTTATTTGCTTTAGAATTTCGCGATGTGAAACTGAAAATTTGGGAAAACTAGACGCCAATGGAAAGGGTGGATTCTGATTTGGAAAAAAATGAATGTCGTAACATATTTTTGTGAAATTGTTTTTCACATAGGAGGCTTCCTTCGCCATTCGTGAGAAAGAAAGGATACGACAAGGCGACTTTTGTCTTTTTAATGAAAAGTAAAACAAACGTGGCGTGCGAAATTTTCACACAGGCGTAAAATTGGAAAAGTTTTTTTTTTCGGGAGGATCTGGAAAATTGAAAAAATATTAGCTAAGAGATTACGTAACGAAAGCTCCGAAGCTCGTCACGAATTCGTACGGGCACACGGACTGGGAAATTTGGGGCAGAGGTGGGTGGGGGGGGGCGGGTGTAGGTGGGTAGGCTCCGCCCACTTGGCTGAACTAGCGCTCCCATTGGCTGAAAAGGTTTACGGGATCGGCCAATGGCAGTTGGCGAGACCATTCGCTGCCGCAGACGAGCCTGGCCGCTCCCCGCAACCCCACTGTAAGACCACATTTTTGCACTCTAATACACCATTGTTTAAACATTTTACTAACATAAGTAAACGCTGAAAAATCGCGTCGAAATAGTCGCGAATAGCTCCGATTTTTCACGCTAAATTTTCCGGTTCCATTTTTCCCGATTGTTCTGCTACACTCACGTATACGTTCACGTACTCGTATCTGCATCGATAATATGCCATGCATCTGTGCGTGTTCGTGTGTTTTTGTGCATCCGAGTTTTTTAAATCATGTCTCGTTTTCCAAATAGTAATTTAAATAATTCGATTCGATTGATTTCATCGCAAACCAAATACGATTCGATTGAGATTTTTACATTCTGAAAGTGGCTTTTTCAATTTTTTTTAAAATACTTACTAATGAAAAATTGAACACCGCATTATGTCATTTTATATTTTCATTGATCCATGTACATAGTATATGTATGTGTACCTTGCTTTTGAATTACGTAGAAACTTTTATAATAATTCTTTATACCTAAATGAGTGGGCTATTTGTAAGATTATCAAAATGCTTAAATTGTTTGATATTCTATATATTTGTAATTTTTTATATGAAATATTAATCTCTCTAATAGATAGTCCTGTTCTTGTTCATTCGACTTTTCGTTTTAAGGTACCGGTGCGTGTTACCCGTTCTCGATTTTTATTGGATTGTGAAAATATTTCACCTAATAATTATTATCTTCATTCTCCCATCCTCAAAATGATTGGATATGGCAAAAAATACTACGAATTTATTGATTACTTTAATCTAATCTTCCGTCCCTAAGACAATGACTTATTATTTATTTTATTAACTCAACAATTTATTTATTGGTTTTTTTTTCTTTGCTTTTTTTCTAATTTAATATATTATGAATTTTATATGTAAAAACCTCAATAGGCTTAATAATATGCATATTTATGTGGTAAGCTTAAAATTCTATGAAATGAAAATTGCTTGAAATTTCAGCTATTTTAAAATACAGTCTAATATTTTAATAATAATCTTGTGAAAAATGCGTGATTGGATTCATTTTACACTCATATTTTAATTACTGAATTTATAATTTAGAAATTGTATGTGTTTATTAATTTTATTTCTTAAATGAATATTAATCTTAAAAGGATAAGTTAAAATTAAACCCTTTTCCGTTAGTTGTTTTACTTTTTTTTTATTGATTTTAAAAAATTTTATTGCATTTATTCAATTTATTGATTTTACATCATAGGTGATGTATGTACCTACATGAAAATAAATTGATACTATTGTATTATAACGAAAAAGACATAAATCTATAGTAAATTGTTAATTTTCTATCAACACTTTCAGTATTGCAATCATGGTCTTGCTCGTATTACTGAATGTATTACGCATTAATGCGAGCTAAATGAAAATATTCTTCCGAAAAAAATTTTTTCGAAGCGATGAATGAATATCGTAAGAGAGATGACGTGATGGGAATAATAAATTATTCGGCTGCCGCGCGTAACGTACATACCATCACGGGAAATTCGCATGCTTGAAAAATTACCAAAGAAAATCAATAATGTTACCATACATATTTAGATATGCTGAGTTTCGAAATATATTCATTGTCGAAGAAAATTTATCGCTTTATTTTATTTCAGATGATCGTGTTATTAAGATGAATATAGCAAGAACTTAAAGAAAAAGCGCCATGCCGGGACTAGGGGCTCTGGGGGCATTTAAAGAAAAAGCATCAGGTGTCTTCGGCCGGTAAGTACATAACTGAATTATCATAAAGATTTCATTTAAATGTGTTTTTAAAAAAAATTAAGCTCCTTATTGATATGGAAAAATTATTTAGTCATCTTTAACCTTTCCGTCAAGCAGTACGCAGTTCCTGATTTGCTTAATATGCTTGTACGATGACAATTTTGTACATACATATTGTAGTTGTATGTATGTACATTAAAAACGTTTTCATTATATTAATTATATATGTACTTTAGCGTCACAGATACGATATTAAAATTTCCGCAGTTGATTGATCATAATAAAATCTTTTACGTTCATGCCTACATATACCTATGTAGTTAAGTTGTATTTGAAGTACATATTAAATTACGAAGGTACAGCAATTCTTCGAGCTTATATCCACTTGTGGGCCCTTCGGCTGGTTCTCAAATCCTTTTCGATGGCGCACATTTGGCGAGCTTGTAAAGATGAGGAGCGTTTTTCGCCCCCGCTTTGCCGCTCCCTTTTAACAAGCGTTCAGAACTGATCCCTCTTTACTGTTGACTGCACCGCGCTGATAACAAACAGACATTATCCCGGATTTATGTCATCATTTCTTCCAGCCCTTCTTTCCACCCCAACCCCCCATTCCACCAGTCGATGGACCGTTTAGATTTTTTCTGGAATCGTTGGCAACGAATAATATTTTGAGCGTATGTATCTATGATTTTAATGACAATTACATATATTTTCAAAAGATATGATGTAAATTGTAAATACAGTATTCTTTCGCGTTTTGGATATTGTCTATTTTCGTAAAGTAATTTTTTTTTTTTTTTAGGTTCCTATGACATTTTAAGCAGTTAATTTAAAAGTAACGTATAAAGTAAAAAAATAAGATACCCTAGTATCACATAGTCAACTAAAGCTATTGGTTATTTTGCGATATTCACGGTGGTTAACTCTGTGAAGCGTAATCATATTTTCTCTACGCACTAACCGTGAAATTGAGTTACCACCCTAAAAGCTTTTTGCCGCATCGAACAAACTTTGAAAAATAATGATGACCGCTCTGTGCGTTTATATTTACATAGACGCGTCTATGAATTAATTCGTTTTATTATTATATTTTAATATTTAGGTACAAAGTAAAATTTAAAAAATATAAACGCTATTTTTTTCGCTCTGAAAATTAAAGAAAATTATCAAAGGGAATATTCAATATAGGTAGTGGTAGGAAATTTGAGATTTTTGTATGGTGGGTACTTACTTCGTAAGAGCTTCCTTTGGGGGTATTAAGTAGGTAAGACCTGAGTAAACTTTTCTTAAGTGTCATTCATTGTACACGCTAACGGTCCGTTAATGTACCGAAGCTCAATTTTCATGCTGTTGAATAAAAATTTTCTTTGGCAGAAATAAAATTCATAAGTACTGTTTAGTATACATAATAGCTTTTTCAAGATTTTGATAATATATACACGGTATACATATGTATGTACATATATTGAAAGCGAACTAATTTAATTTTGGAAAATTTCTATTTTTATTTCACCAATAAGAGCATATTTATAATACACATACACTTGAGTCTTTATCTACGCATTTACCATGTTTGCAGAATCCTCGTTAAGAGTCCTCGTGTATACGATGTGAGCTCTATACTGTGAAAGGATATTATCTTTCGAGCAAATCCATTTAAGTACTATCAATCTCTTAATCAGACCATTAGCAGCGGAAGCTTCCCTACCCATTTAAAAGCTTTAAGCTCCCATATTGGAAGCAGTAAAGGGGGGACCCCTCCAAATTTTGACAACTCTCCTTTCTATCAGAGAACCTGTCCGGTATAATTATCGTTGTATTGCAAGCGTTGTCATCAGTCTTCATCAGGGGTAACTGTCGTGAAATCTTTTGTTTCAACGTTTCAACAGATTTGCAATCAACTAATGGACATTCGTATCAATGGAATTGTAGCACACTGCGAACTCTTAAAAATAAAATACATAAACGTGTATAAATGTAGACTATTGAATATTAATAATATGTATGAAATATATTTTATATTAAAATGAACCATTTACATCAACCTAGTCACCCTCCCTTTCATTTGGTCTCATGTTCATTATAAAGCCCGTCCAAATTACAAATCCCTTTATGGGTATTAGCTCGCAACCAAAGCCTCATTAATACGCATATTCTGCAAATTATGTTGCATATATAATGTTAAATATTTAATGTTTTGATATAAAATTTTGGTGATTGATATGATGAAAAATATGGGATAATTGTTTGAGCAAAGGGTAGTTAAGTGGTCAACACTAATAAATTCCCTCGCATGTTGTATGCAGGAATACGTAATGAAGCGGTCTTTTAGCACTCTGAATAATTATTTTGGCCATTTGAATATTGCGCCCCACACGACTGTTAAGCAATTGGCCATCCATTGTAATTGTCACAGAAAGGGAAACGCCAGCTTTATAAATCGTCGTCACGTCACACAATATATTGTAGATAAATTGTTATACAAAATGTGAGCAAATATTTAACATACTGTATACATATCGAAACTGATGAAGACTGCCGTGTGCCGTTCTATAATGAAATCTGATACATTTGGACGGAATTAATTAAAAGTTGAAAGTGGCTTTGAAAAGCACACAGACCGACTTTCGTGAAAGGAGCTTAGCAGTCATTACGTGTACAGGAAAGTGCATAGCTCGGTCAAAGGAATTGTATAATTAATTTGGATCTATACATTTTGTGTACACATTAAAGTTAAAGTTAATGAAAATACACGTGCAATATTTTCATATCGAGTACAGGAGAATTCAGAGCAACACATATGTACGAGTATGTACATACATATGTACATTAGGGGGGAGCGTCGATGTATGGAACTTTTTTTTTGGGGATATTCGTTTTGAAATAGTTATAAAAAGTTGCCTCCACATCATACCTCTTCTGTTTATAAAAAATCTGTTTAATTAAAAAAAGTTTTCTGGTCTCTACCAGCACTTTTATCTCAACACTTTTACTTGTATGAAAATTTCCAATTGATTGTTTCCAATCTCTATAAATAACAATTTTAATTGGAAAATTAGTAGTTATTTTCACTAAACATACTTACTTTACTCGTATATACTTTTATATTTACTCGTATGCCTCCCTACACCGCGCTCACAAATTCACACTTATTTTTATAATTCAAGGAATACGTAAATAAATTAGATTTTTATAAAAAGTACTTATATTCAATAAAGCTAGGGTAATTTTATGAGCATGTTATCTAAAATTTTGAATTCTGTGTTCAGATTTCGAAATTAATAGGCAAATTTTCATTTTTCACCTTCAGGTAGAGGCCTGAAGACATATTCACAGATTTTTACTTTATCCTAATCGGATATAGTATTGTGATCGTGCGAAAATTCGACCTCGAGATTTTGACTGATTTGTATCGAGTATCATCCCCTGATCACGTTTTCATGATTTCTGGAAAATGTCTGTATGTCTGTATGTCTGTGTGTCTGTGTACTTATGTGTGTGTGGGCTGTATGTGTGTTTTCTCCGAAACTATCAAGTCTATCAACCTGAAATTTCATATCTATTATTTTCACGTAAGGCGTAAAAGCCATAAGGAATTTGGTCAACATCATTCAACCGGAAGTAGGGTTTTTTTCTTGTAGAAAATTATAAAATTCTTTTACCACAGAATATTTCCGAAACGGCTCCGGGAATTTTGTCAAAATTTCATATCTATAGTTTTCACGTTAGCCGTAAGAGATACTGTAATTTTAGTCAACTTCTGACGAGCGAAAATGGCAGTTTACTCTTGAACGATTTTTTTTTTTTTATTTTTTTCGACCTTTTAAATATGTAGTATCGTCACAATATTATAATATTGTAATTTTGAGAGAAAATCATATTTAAAAAAAAATAAATAATTAAAATTAGTCAACCGGAAGTAGGTTTTTTTTTTCGTCGAAAAGTTTACGACAGAATATTTCCGAAACGGCTCCGGGAATTTTGACGAAATTTCATATCTATAGTTTTCACGTTAGCCGTAAGAGATACTGTGATTTTAGTTAAATATGTAGTATCTTCTGACGAGCGAAAATGGCAGAATTTTCTAATTTGAATATATGCCGAAGATCGTATTTTACATACGCGACGAGCGAAAATGGCTTTTCAACACAAGTGATTTCATGATATGTATGTTGGTTGGTGTGGTGCTGTGCATGCGTTTTATTTACTTGCGTACTTTAAAAAATAATTTCGTTACTGTTTGTATTCCTCAAATGTATGGATAAAGTCATGGGTTGGCCACACCCGAATTTTTTTCAGTATTTTTACAAAAATACGAATGATACAACAAAACTTTTGGTAGATATTACAATGTCGATTTTTAATGTCGCTCCACCCTAATGTACATACATACATACATATGTATATGAGACGTAACACATGCAATTATACGGATTTGTATAATATGTTGTACTTGAAATACTTGATTTGAATAAAATTCATACAACATCCTGAACTTTCCAGGAAATTATTGAATTTGTCCATACATTTTGAGGCAGCATTATGACATATCGAATAATTTTGGTATGTATAAAAATAAAACCGTCCAACGTCTCAAATTAGCTTCACTTTACGAGCGAACTTTACGAGCTGCAAGCGAATCTCCCAGTGCTCGAAATCAATTGTCGTCGGTGCAGTATCCCCGCCGACGCGTCGGTGGCAGATAAATCAGACGTCGACCGGGAGCGTCGTGGCGCCTAAACCGGCGCCGACGGGGCGCCGAATGCTCCCCACTAATATTTTTATCGCGAAAACTTATATCGTCATCTCAGCACTGTATATAAACGGGGGAATCCCCCTTTTCGTTGGAATCCCGAACGACAACCGGAGCCGTTCCGTATCGATCACATCGACCCGGGTCAAGGACGACAGGCGCCGACTCCAGATTCCAACTGCGGATCGCATCTCACGACTCGTCGGGGCAACCATTAGCATACATATCGATTGTTAATATTTGCGAGGGGGGATATCCCACCCATCCCTCTAATTTCCCGTCGGTGCCCTCTGGTCGTCAAATAGAGTAGCGTCTCTCGTTATTAAGCGGCTCAGCTATTGACACAGGCGCGATATGGATCGATGTGTGCGCAGAATCTAATGCCTATCGGGGGTTTTCCCCGTGCAAATATTTGCCAGAACTCTCTCCGCGTAGCAATATTGCTCTCGCCCCCGAAACTTTTTAGCGCTCGGTACCAACGATGGTACATGGGTACGCATCACCTATCGAAGCCCCGATTTCGCGTCTTTGTTTGCCTGTAGAGGTTCTACTTCGAGCTGCTGCGTTCCGTTGCACCACGGCTATATTGCATTTTTCAAGAAAAAAAGTCAATACTTTCTCGACGGTCAAAGCAATCTAAATATTTACTAGCTGTAAGCGCAACTGTGCTTTTTTTTGTATGCATAAAGAGAGGAGAAAAATAAGTTGGGGCCAAAGCTTTTAAAGTATATTTTATAATATACATAGGTCGAAAATTTAAATATTTGATATCAAACTTCAATCATGATGTCAGTAATCGACCGTTAGCTCACCAGAGGACGCTAAATCCACTGATACAATTAAGAGCATCGTTGGAAAGATTAATGAGGCTACGAAACGCGGGTGAAATCCTTGGCTGAAAATACCGACAGCGCAGTTGAGTTCTAAGTTAATAAAACGGCACCCCGACAAATCCGCCTAGACAAAACCGCCAGCAAACAATACAAAAATATACAAAACAAGTGCATTTTTGGTTTTTCGAATTGCGTATCGATAGAAACGCAATTCAAGATAATCAGTGTAATTTGAGATTTAATCCGTTGCAGCTGTTAGTAGAGTAATAACTTAAAATCATCAGCTTTAACACTTACAGTACTAAAAACAAAAAAATGTCCATCCTTCAGTATATGTATGTAAAAGTTGTTGGAACAATTCAGACAAGAACCGGATCTAGTTGAAATTAAAATAGAAAGAAGCAAGTTAGGTTTCAGAAGACCAACTGCGTCAAAGTGTTAATTAAACGAAAGACTGCAAGAGTTAATTAATGCTTTTGTATGGTAGTATTTCTAATTTAGAATATTTAAGAATTGAAGTATTGAAGTATTGAAATTTAATTTTAAATAATTTATATATATTTTTTTATATCTTTACTTTTATATATCTTTATTTGTATGTTTTTTTTTTTGTGTATCTAAAATAGAATATTATATAACAATATAAATTGTTCCATTTCTAAATTGTTTTGGCTGGCGGTAATGTGTGGGCGGCAATGTCCAGGCGGTTTTGTCGGGACCCTTAATAAAACAACTGGAATCTAGTAAGGACTTTGTGCAGTTTCGAGGGCGGGAAATTCACCATTTAGAAACAATTCAACACAAGAGCGAAAAATTCTACTTGAAGAACATGTGTGCGTCTACCGTGGAAAAATCTCAATTAGTTGATCTGCAAAAGAGGATGTATGAAGAGGTCTTGCAAAATATTGAAGATATCGTAAACTCGAAACTGCAAACGTGTGACTTTAAACTTAGATTAGAATAAAGATTAGCATTATATATAACATTCCAATATAAAATATTAAAAACTATATGTACAATGTATGTATGTATATCAGACGCCTAGGCTCCATCGGCTATGCCGCCTGCCCATGTATTTTAAATAAATAAACTTAAAAACCACTCCATACACCGTATATAAATACATACGTATTTTCAAATTCGATTATTTTATTTTAGTTTAATTTTTAATTTAATTATTATTACAATCGAATCGTAGGTGTAATTTTTGTGTGGCCATCGATGAAATTTTCGATAATTTTCTCATCGTCAATTTGTAGATTCACACATACTCGTACTCGTAGTCCGTATTCGAACCCTTATCTGTGATTTTTTTGTCTTGTGTGAGTTTTGTGCGGTTTCTAGTAGGCGCCACCCTTAGCAGGCAGCTTCCGGTCGACGGCCGCTAGATGGTGTTCGGTGTCGCCTTTTGCGGGGGTGGTTTTTCTCCCCTAAAATCGTTTCGGCTTAATGGACGGGAAGGACAGTGATAAGCAGCACAAGATAAATCGACCGATAATTGTCTCACTATTTCCAATTTCTTCCTTTCATCATCGTCTTTTTTGATATGTATTTTATACCAGGGCGTGGAGTCGTAGTTTTTTTTTGGCGGAATCGTATAAAATCAAGCGACTCCGACTCCTTTTTCCGCATTTAATTTAATTTTTAAAGCTGCGTACTCATTAGCGAACGCGAACAACGCTTAAAACAAACGTTCGATTGTTGGTTAACTCAACAAACACACCGTCATGACTTCCACGCTCGAGACGCACCTAGTACTCCAACAATTATTCGATCGGTTCATCATTTCCAGGACAACGAAACTGTCTAAAATCTCTAGATGTTTCAGAAGACGTCGTTCGGTTCGAATCGAGGAGAATATTGCTCCTGTGCAAGAGAACGTTGAAAAAAACCGCAAAATCTCGACGAGAAGACGTTGTCAACATTGGGGGGGGGGGGGTAACAAACACAATCCAGAGATGTGATTCCATTAGGATAGGGCATAGATGTAGAATAACATTGTATATCTTTGGGATAGGGCCATGAATCATGATGCACTGATTACGTAATGTCAATGTATGGATCTTTTTTTTTTTTTGAGAAAATTTTGATGATCGAATAACATCGTGATTTTTCGATGTCTAATAGTCTGATTTGACCGTTGACTTCTTTCTGTGGGGCTTCTCAATGTCTGGGGTAAATGTTTATATACCAATAATTAACCATCCAGCAGCTGAAGGCTGACATTAGAGAAAATACGAACAAGCGTTAAGACCTGAAATTCTAATCAAAGTGATGGAAAATGCGTTCAAATGAGCCTGACAGGTTGAAGCTATGTACATAAAAATGGCAATTCGAAAATTAGCCTATTAGTCGCATTGGTTAATGAAATTACGATTATATTTATGTATGTAACTGGAAATGGTCTTACACATATGTATAAGAACAAAAATGGGAAAAAAATTCAATTTGACATTTTTAAACTTGTCGGAGTCGGAGTCGCGCTTTTTTTTTAACGATTATACATATGTACATATGAACATACATCGCATCTACAATATTTTTCGATTCGTGGATAGTTCTGCTTTTGTGAATCCGCTGATTGAATCCGTCGATCTTAATGAATGTGTTTTGTGTGTGAGATTCGTAATATTTCAATACGTTGCGTCCTTATCCTCAAAGAGATTTATTGGGTTCCAATTGATATGCACAATAATGCCATCAGCCTTTGCCGACGTAGATAGTTATTACATGAACCGGAAATTCAATCAGAGCTTGGCTGCATAGGGCGGAAATGGGACAGCGGGGGTGACTTTCGGAATTCTCGCTCGCCTTTACAAACATTCAACTTTATTCAGAAGATATTACAGTAGTATCTACCAACATACATATATGTGAAACACAGTAGCAGTCCACTGGGTGAAATTTTCGTTTTCGTACATCCGAAATCGTGCGGTGTAATAATAATTCCTCCGGTAATGGAGTCGTGTCTCAACGACACTGTAAATACATTTTACACGATTGGAGGGGTGCACAATTACTCGTCTCGCGTATATTTGCATCGTTCAGCGTCTTCAGTTACTGATCTCATAAATCTGTTTTCTCTCCCGCTAATCCCCTTTTTTGCCTACACGGCGAAAACATAATCTGTCCAGGGATCCCCCGAGCGACTCCCTCGCAGCGGGAATATTTCACATTTTATTTTACATTTAAGCTGAGAACCCCAAACTTTTCGAGACGCTAATCCTTATTAATAATAATTCAGTTGCTTGCGAAAAAAAAAAAGAAAAATTCTCTTATTAAATTTCAATTCCAAACGTGCCGTCGAGAATTTATCTTCGTATTATTCTTGCTTCACATCCAGGATAATATTATTGGATTTTTTCGTGTGTGTGTGGAAATCGGAATGTGTATGATAGTTGAGGACAATGCTGATCGTACTGGGAATAAACGACGAAGCGTAAGGGGTTGTTCTGCATTGTCCCTACTGGTGGTTTTCAGTCTCATGTACTCATGCGGAGCCATTAATATGATTAAAACTAGACCGAACAACTCGCTGTCTCGTCCATGCACTTTTCATTTTCATTTTTTTATTTTAACTTCAACTACTCCAATTTTGAAAAGCATTCTACCGTTTGGTAAAAATGATTGCAGAGCAAAATCATAAGAGTATTAACATTGTTTTTATATGCAATAGTTGATTGTCTTCTTTCAGTTATCGATAACTTATGGTCACATATTAATAGTTTTCGTACAATTTACTTTTTTTGGAATACTTTTTTTTAGACCAAAATTTTTATATAAATTCAACAAAAATGAAATATAGTATAATTTATTATATTCTATGGGACTTGTATTCGAGCCAGTGCCAGTCTCGCATGGGTCCATTGTTCAGGGGCGGTACGTGAACCTCACCGCACAATGTGCACCCATTACTTTCTCATCATTTGTCGTATATGCCGAGCGAGCATTTTTAATCTTTAACAAATTCAAAAAAATGACAATTTCATTACGGAATGTTATTTTAATTAATATTAAAATTTTTATATATTCACCGCATTTCACACGAAAAAAGCCCCTGTCGTATATCGTTCATCCGAATTAACGTGATATGATTCAATTTTGTATTTGATTAGTCACCCCACTTCGCTAATTCAATCTGCATAAACCTACTGGTGCAATTCGACAGCAGCTAAATCAATTAAAGTGAAAATGTATGTGTACGTACATACAATCAATTTCATTCCACCGATAAAATTTTTACTGGAATTTAAATCGGCAAACCATTTTAATACTCGGTGTTTATTCGAATATTTGTAAACAAAACATAAAAACAATGGTAAGCGAAACAAAATAGGGGGAAAGGTTAAGGAGGAAAATCTAATCTAGATAATGCAATAGTAAAGCTGGAAAGCTACAACAGTAAATAAGAACATTGTCTTCAGATCCTTTCGGATTTAAATTATATCCCGATGAAACAGTAGTATTTTATGGATACGATTTATGTAAAAAGTGAATAAAAATACACACCAAAGCTTCTGATTTTGAGAAAGCACTTGAAGCACTCGAAAACTACAATTTAAAATTTAAAGACTATTATTGTTCAAATTTGATTTTCTGCATTGAATCATTCAGTGCAACAAATTATTTGCAATGGTCGAGGTTTGCGATGTACGGTTGAAAATCTTCCGTGGTTGGTCGACCCCCATGAACAAATCGCTCGCCCTCCCCAGTGTATAATATAACCGTAATGTATTCACCGGGTAAACACCGTCTAAAACATTTTACAAAGCTTTGCATTGAGTAGAATTGAAATTGAGTTGAGTATTTAAATGGGTTTCCCATTTGTGCCGAGAGAAACATGAAAATAGCGTGGCTTTTAGAGCCGACGCGAAGGGATGCATAAGGGATTGAAAGAAACTCAAAGTGCCACCGCCATCTAAAGTTTCTATATTTGTCATGCCTTGCATAGATTTCCTATATTTTTGCCCAAATCTATGCATGTATATAATATACAATTCTCAACGTAAAAATATTTTGTACTGTAATAAAATAAGGATGATTTCATTATTTGAAATATATTAAAAAAAGAAATTTTTGGTGTATGTTTATTATATTTGGCTTTTTTGTTAGAAATAAAATTATTTGACCGCAATTTTAGTTAAATGAGATAAAATATATTAGGATATGGGTGAGGCTTTGTATTCAGAAAACAAATATCAATCGCTGCTACATCGATCCCCTTCGGTTGTGTAAAAAATGTGATGTGATTTTTAGTACCCTTTTCGACAAAGGGCTTTTCCGCTCCCTCTTACCGTATACTCATCAGGCATTTTAACAATAGTCGTTTTATTTTTTTATTTTGCATTTCGCATTGGCAGCGCAAAGTGGTGCAAAATGACTGGAACACTTATTTCAGAAGGCGTTTCCGGAGTTTTCACTGCGGTTGCCTTGATGAAAAAAAAAAAAAGCTTTCAGTATTCCGTACGCAAGTTTATTCGGGAAGTGGTGGTTATCCAGAGGGGGGGATCGATTCTTCCTCTCCTTCCGGGTGATAATATTTGCATCATAATGAGTCTTATATTTTTAACATTCCACATATTTTACTGTGAAATTTCTATAAAAATATATTTTCATAGCAGTTTCAAATCATTTCGGTAAATATTATACGATCTTAAATTTTTGGATGCTATATTATGTACCGATATGTAATTTTGAAAAGTCGCCAAAATATATTCCTTCCCCTTCTTTTATGGATTCGCTCAGCGTCACGCGTTTCGGTTTTTCGCCCTTTTTATGTACGGGACTTTGATTTTCACAACGGAAAATGTATAACAGGCATGACATAACACTGGGGGACTTGTTCACTTTGCCTAAAGACTTGTTACAATATGACAGCCATTGAAAAATCTGACTACTGGCGGTACTCTCTCCCTCCTGTGGTGTTTCATATTTTATATCTGTTACAGGGTACTTACTGGGGCATGTCGAATATCGTGTTTAAAATTCACGCGAAACAAATTTATCTCTAATCGAATACACGTTTATATATGAAACGTTTGTTTTGAATCGATCGAAGGAAAATATTTGTCACGATTGTGAAAGGTCCCAACCCTATCATGATTGTTGAAGCTCTACAAATGTGAAAATCAAAGGAACTTTCCTTGGTTACGGTGAATGGAGGAACCAATGCCTCAGAAGCAAACAATAACGTTACTTTTGCCCCACGTCGTCTTTTATTTTCAATTGTGTGGTGGCCGATCTTTTGAGATGCATTCACAAAGCATCCATTGTGGTGAAATGCGATAGTAAAGCTCCATTTCACTGATAAGAAAACCTCATTTTCCAAATAGACTATCGATTTTTGGAATGTATGTATGTAAGTACATATGAATATTATACAGCAAATGAAATAAAAATTATTTTACTTTTTCAATTCACCTTATTAAATTTTTGATAATGTCAAAAGAAACACATATTGTATGAAATATTAACATTTTTTATACGTAACAATTATAAAAAAATTATATTTAAATAGGTACATGGTATACCTATTTATTTTTATGCATACCAAGCACATTTCTATTATATTCATGAGCTCTCATATCTGTAGAGATTGAAGTGTGAGAAAATCGATAGACGTCACCATAGATGGCGAAGTCTATTAGTGCATAGCTTGTGCATTCAACATCACCGTTATTAAAAAGCGAGACCATCTGAAATTATATCCTCTAATACGAAATATAATTCTATATTTATTTTCAACACAATTTATTCGAAAACATTAGCAATGGTTATAATATTTTATTATTTTCATGACCTTAAATTAAACCCAGATGCGCGAATCACCTCTAGAGTTTATTTATCTTGACTAATTTTTATTGACTTCACTTAAGTTGGACACAAGCCTGAAAAGGATTCTAAGTCACACCGCCCGCACCCTCCCACTTCACCATTAAGCACATGTCAGTTAACCCCTGATGTGGTTCTTACGTTTTTACTTTATCCTAATCGGATAAAGTATTGTGATCGTGCGAAAATTCGACCTCGAGATTTTGACTGATTTGGATGGAGTATCATCCCCTGATCACGTTTTCATGATTTCTGGAAAATGTCGGTATGTCTGTATGACTGTGTACTTGTGTGTGTGTGTGCCTGTATGTGTGTTTTCTCTGAAGCTATCAAGTCTATTAAGCTGAAATTTCATATCTATTATTTTCACGTAAAGTGTGAGAGCCATAAGGAATTTAGTCAACATCAGTCAACCGAAAGTAGGGTTTTTTTCGTTTAGAAAATTCAAAAATTCTCTTACCACTGAATATTTCAGAAACTGCCCCATCGATCAAGTTGAAATTTCATATTTATAGTTTTCACGTTAGCCGTAAAAGATACTGTGATTTTGGTCAAAATCCTTCTGACAGAAGTGGCAGTTTACTCTTGAACGATTTGTTGTTTTTTTTAATTTTTTCGCCCTTTGTAATATGTAGTAGTATCGTCACAACATTGTAATGCTGTACTCCTAAGAGAAATTAATAGTTGGGAAAAAATGAATCATTAAACTCAGACAACCGGAAGTAGGGGTTTTTTTTTTGTCGAAAAGTTTACCACAGAATATTTCCGAAACTGCACCGGCTATCAAGTCGAAATTTCATATCTATAGTTTTCACCTTAGCTGTAAGAAATACTGTGATTTTGGTCAACATCTGACGACCGGAGGTGGCAGTTTTTCCTATTTGAATATATGCCGAAGATCGTATTTTACATACGCGCGCGCACTCAACATAGTGATTTCTTGATATGTATGTATGTATGTTTGTTGGTTGGTGTGGTGGTGTGCATGCGTTTTATTTATTTACGTACTTGAAAAATTAATTTCGTTACTCTTTGTATTGCTCAAATATACATATGTATGGATAAAGTCATGGGTTGGCCACACCCGAATTTTTTTTTTTCACCTACATACATATGTATAAAAATATAAGATAGTCATTTTGATATTAAACAACTACTTGTATTGCATGTCAAAGGCGACTTTCTTGAAAAAGATTATATAAACGATAAATGTGCGTGGTCGCATTAATGCAGTTCGTTGTACCATTTCGCTATCGATCTTAAGCTAGGGTTGCACTGTAGGGTAAGGGAGATTTGAAGGGTCGTCGTGCAGCTGGACGCTCGTAACCAGACAACCCTGGATGAGGAGCAGCTCGTTCCGGGAGGGTTGGCGGCGTCAGGCCAGCTCTCTGACACCGTAATGGCCTTTCATTCTACGTTCATTCACCGGAACATTTCCATTGAAAGGCCGCTTAGCAACCAGAGTAGGAGGAGGGAGTTGGGAGGCAGAAGAGGGCTGATCCGGATGCCTCGTCCGCGTGGAGTGAACGTTAATTTGGGTTAGGAGTGCGGTAAGCAAATACTATATCCCCGGAGACGAGTCGCATCCCTAGCAAGAAACTCGCTAATCCCTGCGAGGCCCTTCAAATATTCTTATTACATTTCCATATAAATAATAAAAATCAACTAATAATAAATATTCAATTGATTTCAAATATCGGTCGGCATTTGAAAGTATGCACTGTGTGGAAATTCTACGGCGGGCTTCTTCGCATTGAGTTTTAAAAATACCGTCGGTCGCGCTTTTAAAAAGATTTGATTTAAATTCACCGCCGGTAAAGTCTACGGTGGGAATATTAAATCAGCGACTTCTTCGATAGATATAAATGCAACCGATGGGAGAATTATATTCCACGTAGAATCTCGCATCTCGCCTTCAATGTATTATTACGGTAAAAGGCTTTCGAGCAAAACGTAGTCAATGTTGATAAACATATTGTAGAGATAGTTATTTATACCTAGGACAATTGGTGAATGTGACTGGTTGTAAAGAAGAATAAATAAAACTAGGATGGGGTGCTTTTGGAAGAATGAACATTGATTTTAAATCCAACATTCTGCTACGCTTAAAAAATAAGGCATGCAACCGATGTGTACCACCAGTTATATGACGTATGGATGTGAAACGTGGATGCTAAATTCAAGAATGTTACGCAAGATCCAGTGCACACAGAGAAGCATGGAAAGATGTATGCTCGATATAACGAGAAGAGATCGGAAGAGGAATACATGGGTAACATGCATGACCAGGGTGGCAGATATAGCGGAACGTGTGAAAAAGTTGAAATGGCAATGGGCTGCACATATGGCGAGAAGAATGGATGGACGCAAAACAAGGTAGACCGAGCAAACGATGGGCTGATGAATTGAGAAGAATGTGTGGAGTAAATTGGATGCAGATTGCTCAAGACAGACGGGAATGGAAGAGGATTGGAGAGGCCTTCGTCCAGCAGTGGATGGTGAACGGCTGAAAATGATGATGATGATGATGAAAGGCTGTCGAAACA
The DNA here is from genome assembly GCA_022651745.1 of Parapsyche elsis. Classification (NCBI taxonomy): domain Eukaryota; kingdom Metazoa; phylum Arthropoda; class Insecta; order Trichoptera; family Hydropsychidae; genus Parapsyche; species Parapsyche elsis. The sequence continues at coordinate 3,583,483 of JAGVSN010000005.1, read as the reverse complement.
TTTTAAACACGCCATAATTAGTTCATATAATTTTTTTAAATAATTTAGCGTCAGAATGAGCTTTATATGTACATATGTACATATCTATGTACGTGTGAGTTCATTCAACGCTTGTTCATTGGTCGCATACGTACGCGTGCATTGAACGGAATACTTTGATTTCTTTAAATATAATTTTCACAACAGTCGTTTCGACAAACTCTACGGTGAAAATAGGGGATGTTGGAACTTTTTTTTTTCTCGGCATTGAGTATCTGTGTTGTGGGGACCCCCACGATAGAGGGTATGGTGGGGTTGGGGCCCCGCATTGGCTTTAGTACGCGGGCCCCCGTCGTGCCGCATCGAGCCTGTTCACCGCTCTACTAAATTGAGTTTTATTGAGTGAAGAGTACCAATTCGACTGCGTAATCATTTGCCCTCAAACAGTGTATTTTTAAGTAGTACATAAAACAGTGCCTTTCAATGTTGAACGTGCGACAGTGGATATTGTAAGTCGTCCGACAAACATGCTTCACTTTAAACAAACACTGTAATTATGTCCGGAACTGCGATATTTTCATTGGTTTGCTTGTTTTTTTATTTTTTTTCGTGTAATATACACCCTCGTTATTGAGTCTATAGTGTCGTGTGTGATTCACGTCTCACGGTCCCCAGATTGGTCTCCCGCGGGAGCCATCGACTTGTAACAACCTGTTGGACTCGAAGGGGCGTTTATACGCGCGCTTTTACACTACAACCCATAACGACCGAGCGCAGTGTCGAATTGTGTTTTTATTTTATTGCAAATTAAATAAAGCTCAGTTTAATTCTGTCAAAGTGATTCGTCTTGCGTTACTTTTGTAACGCGAGCGGATAGCGTAAACGGCGTATTCAAAAGGAGGTTTAATTACAACTCTCCGAAGAAAAGGCGGACTTCTTTCCCGAAGGGTGGGGATTTGAGTTACACGACTTATTCAAATCCACCCTCTCTCACCTCCCGGTAATTGATATTTACTGCAGACTTGGATTTAATAAAAGTGCGAGGAAAAATTTTACGTCGGCTAGAGAGGAAATTGCATTGCTTTCACCAGACCGAGATTCGAATTTAAAATGCGCTCTAACTTAGTAACAACAGAAATATACTTCATATTTTTTTAATGTTACAGAAGTAGCTGTAGCCTTTTACTTGCAAATACCAAAATAAAAATAAATTTAATGTATGTACCTATAAATGGAATAACAGTTGTCATTGAAACGTAACATTGTAAAAAAAGCTTATCTTTTGTTATTAAGAAAAAGAAACATAAAAGTGTTTATTACTACTGCAGCACACATATCAAGACGATTTGTAATTTAATTTATTATGAATGACCTTTTACAATCTTTTTTTGATGAAATAAATTTATAAGCATGCATGATTTTTACAGAAAATTTAAATAAACATATAGTATGTCCTATGTATCTCGGAAATTTATACACGCTGTTATATGATATAAATGTTATATTTCATATTTTACTTTTAATTGGGCTAAATATTTGGTGATAGGTAACCTTTTATTTTTAGAAAGCAATCATATGTAGGTATTTTATATGTTTGCTATATTTAATCATTTCAAAACATTCGAGTTGTGTCATCACGTGGAGGGTGAATGCAATTTATATCGCATTTTCATTAAGGACGTAGTGCGAAAAGTCGTATACAAAGCACGATCCCCCTAATCGCACAATACAACCGTTTCTCACGTCCGTAGGATATTCAATACACCGTTTTATTGCCTAACCTAATGCCCCATAGATTTGCAAGAAATCAATTCCCCTCACATGCTGTGTACACGATCATAACGAATGCGCACGTATTCGAAACGCCTTTTTATAATCATACTTGTAAATTATTTGGTTGGGAGAAAATATTGGAAAAGCGCACCGGAAAAATCTTTGACGGACGTGTTGGAAAAATGCGCCGACATCCCGTTTGCTCCCTTTCCAGCTTCTCAATTCACTTGGCAAATCCGTCGAGCACATAAAATAAATCTGCTCATAAATAAAAACCTCTAACAAGGCAATTCTCAGGTTCCAAACCCATAATTCTTGCGGGGCGACCATAAGAACTGCGGCCGCCGTAATGCGAAAGAAATAACGTGTCGAGATAGAAACGTGCGCCAGTGTTGGTACACCAGTAAATCACATTAGGTACCCCTTCGACTCCTGCTACAATCCTGTACAAGGACTTTATGATAACATCGCTGTCGCGTACTAACTTATTATATCGATCCAACTCACGGCTTAAACTTTTTTACAATCTATCGAAAATAATCTACGAATATCCGAACACTCTCATACCTCTCATTGCATCATACAAAATAGCAATAAGTAATGGGGCAGTCTTTAGATCAGCGGTCGCCAACCTTTCGGACCTCACGGACCACTAAACTCAAAATCTCGAATACCGCGGACCACTACCATGATTTTTTTCCATAAAAATAACATTCTAAATATTAAATGGTAATTACACTTGTATTTGCACTCCAAGTTATTTGCAAAAAGTTTTATATCACCTTATAATGATAAATAAACGATAAATTCATTATTCATTATGAAAACTGCCAGTTATGACGTATGGATGTGAAACTTGGATGCTAAATTCAAGAATGCTACGTAAGATCCAGTGCACACAGAGAAGCATTGAAAGGTGTACATATGCTAGGTATAACAAGAAGAGATCGTAAGTGGAATACATGGGTAAGAAGTATGACCAAAGTGGCAAATATAGCAGATCGTGTGAAATGTTGAAGTGGCACATAGCGAGGAGAATGGATGGCAGATCGACGCGAGAAATACTGGAATGGTATCCGAGAGGATTTGAAAGAAAGCAAGGTAGACCGAGTGGACGATGAGCTGATGAAATGAGAAGAATGTCTGGAGTCAAGTGGATGCAGATTGCTCAAGACAGACAGGAATGGAAGAGGTCTTCATCCAGCAGTGAATCGTGAACGGCTGAATACGATGATGATTATGAAAAATGCGGACCACCAAAATTCGTTGGCGACCGCTGCTTTAGATAACTGAATTAAAGGCAAAAAGTGTGATTTTTTTCAATAAGATCGAATATTTTGTTCAACATAATCAAGTTACGTGGACGGTATATGTACATATCTACACCGCTGTGCATTGTCTCGTTATAGCCGAGTAAACCCTGTGGGGGTCCTTTGTTGTCGTTGCAGACGTTTTAGGATCCATTACACCTCATTAGGGCATCACTAATTATTCAAACTTTCCCCGAAGCACAAGTACGTACTCGTGCGACAATTTTCGCGTCCAAAACTTATAATTGAAATCGAATAAACAATTTAACTGGGCGGGTCGTAGCACCGCCGGTGATTACGAGTGCTGCTAGTCGTCGCGTCGTTTGAATTCTGTTTATAAGAGTGTTTTGCGAGAAGTGCCAATTATACAATAAATTAATATGAGAGAAGCTGCCTCGGGGGAACGGTAGGAGTCCCCTCTATTCCTCCACCCCTTCGACTGGCCGTCTGCCTCTTCTGAAAAGCTTCTTCACAACTCCCTCGGTACCACCCCGAGGTGCGAGGGCTGAAACCAATATCGCGGTGGCCTCTTGATGTCACTTCCGCCTGTTTTCACACCCAGGACCGAACTCATTCCGATAAATTATATTACAATTTTAAGACGAAAAAGTATTATAAAACAAATTAAATATTTCAATATATAATATATCGCAATGCAGCACATTAAAATACACTAACAAAATTGTCAGAGACTCGTTCTTTTCAAATAGAGTGGTTGAAGTTGAGAACCGACCATCAGCTAGTAACTTCTTAATTTATATTGAAATGCATTTATATATATATATAAATGCATTTTTACAATCCTTCAAATATAAACAACTAAATAAATAATAAATGTACAATTTACAGCAGACCCCTGGGCTCCATCGGCTACGCCGCCTGCCCATGTATTTTAAATAAATAAAAATAATTGTTGTAATTTGTAAAATTTTATACATATTACATTGATTTGAGATCAAACTGACCGTTTGCTATCAAATCACCAATATCTTCAATAATTTTATTCGATTTTTTAAAAATGATTAAGGCCGGGCCGCACACTAGGTACGAATTCGTACGAATACGTACCCAGTGTGCGCCCGGCCTAAGACTTTTCCGCTTTGCTGTTAAAGCTAGTGGCAAAACTTGAATCTAAATGTAAGCTTTAGTCGGCAATTAGAGTCATTAGGAATTTTCTTTGATTCAATTGCTAAACCGGTTCCGTATATAATTCAATAAATTAATACCTACGCTTCCTAATATCCTAAGCAGACATCCGTATATGAAAAATGTTCCTTTTTATTTCTATTCAGAAAACGATGAAAGACAACAAAATTCTATATAAATTTAAGTCTGTTAGTTAACATAATATGTATATATTTGAATAATTTCTCGTAATTACCTAATTTCAATTGAAAGGAATACAAATTAATTTGCCCTCTAAGGTCTCCTTAATGATCTATGTGTACAGAAGAGCTTCAAGCAAAAGCTAATCCTTCGTTTAATTTCGTTTTCTCGGTTGACTTTCATTTCTACTAATTGGATTCGCTTCAGAATCAGCTTATTTGTACACGTATTGGAATACGCAAAATAATATATACTAGTATATATATAAATTAGACATTGATGCGTATCTGTGCCGCTTTAAGCAGGGAGTTATTCATAGGCGAGGCGCGTGCTGAGGGCCTCGAGTGCATATTGTGGGGCCCTCCCTGGCGCCGACTCATTCTCATGCCGAGGATATCTTTCACCCAGGATGTAAGAAACTGTTGATATATCTTTTTCGTCTACTCCTGCCGAGCTCTCCTCTGTGCGTCCCTCTCGATCGTGTCTCCCTCCTCGAGTGAGTAAGTGCTCGAGTAATGGTCTCGATGAAGACCTCGATGAATTCACAGATTTCCCTTCGCGCCCACCCGCTTCTACATACATAATATCGCGAAATATTTTCCATTTTTATCATGCCATATACGTACATACATGGTTTCGTTATATTAAAACGCACATGCGAAATGATTATTATCACAACTGACGCGTGTCCAAAGTGTGCTTAAAGGCTCCCGCACACCGCTACGAAATCGTGTATGAAAACCTAGCGAATTTCGCAAGTCTACCGGCCGCGACCTGCGCGACCGTCGGTTTCTGTCACTCTGACATACATAAGCTATCAAACTACCATCTGTCACCTCGCATTTGGAACGTTTGTATTTCACTCACGATTCTCACGACAGAGTTATTTACATACATACAACTCAAGTCAACTCAAGTCAGAGTTATTTACATACATACAACTCAAGTCAACTCAAGTCAGAGTTATTTACATACAACTTTTTCACAAACGTCTTTAAAATCGGCGGAAATCCTTCTTGGTGTAGACGCGTATTCAGTTATTCTATTCTCTCATTAATGCCACACACGCGCATCTAACTTTATTTATTGCGAATTTGTTTCAATTCTATTATGTAATAATCAATTGTTTTTGCACTACTTTGCTTAATATATATATATTATAACAGCTAACAAATATAAAATGAACGTATATAATCGCCCCCGCCACCCCCTACGCCCGTTTCAAGGCAAACTTAAGTTCTCACCACGTGGTTATACCCGAATATTTGGCGGTTAAAGTCATCTCTGCTGTCGCGCGCTCCGTTTGGCATATTAACTGAATAAATCGCGGCTATGCGATACAACTCCCCACCATACCACCCTTGAGAGTTTCCTATCTATTTTCCTACCTATTGTCAGCGGTGTGCGGGAGCCTTAAAAGAAGAAAAATATAATATAATTACTAGCCCATACCCTAAAGCTTTTAATATTCCTATACATACGTATTGGTTGTACATATGTGGTGCAATCGAGCGCATCCACCTGATGCACTGATTGCATTACACCTGCACTCGACAAGAAAACACCATAGGCGACACCCCCCATAACAATATATAATACATCCAGACGGTTTCCCCCCCCCCTTTCCCCCATTTGTCTCCCTCGTCCACGCCGCCCCAAAACCGATTCCATAAAATGATGTTAAATTTCTAAAATTATACGTCGCGGGACGGGGAAAGCATTAGCGCAACAAAAGGCGACCATTATACCCATTCCAAATGGGGATGTCTCCCCTAATGCAACGAACGCCGAGGGATGCCCTTTTTACCAGTTATTTCGGTCGTGTGTACTGTATCTAGTATTCATTATCAGAAATTATCAACCGTTTTTTGAACCCTTTCCATTGTACGTGAAATGTCGTGTGCCGCTTTTTAAATTCGATTCAACGGTTTGAAACGACTGCAAATATGTACATACGTATCTAACATGTGAATCAGAATCTAGACACGCCAATATAACGCATACAATACGAATTTGACTAATGCTTGTCGTGACATTTTGCCGTCATAGTTACTTTACCGGTGTCTCGTAACTGAGCCATTAACGCCACGCGCACGGTTAAATTGGCGCAAAAAGTGTCGTTATCTCACACACGGTTCCGATGATTTCACGATACAATATCGTTTCCTGTATCGTGACAACGCTAATACTGTTGTAGATGTGATGCAATCGAGCGCATCCACAACTACTACACCTGAATTCGACTAATAGTGGTACATTGTGGACATTGTACGAAATAAGTAGCGGATAATGAACCATTGAATATACCATTTTGTTACAGTAATCCCCAGTATGAAGAATTTGAATTCGACCAGAAGGAGGGATATGAGAAGACTTTTGAAAATGGTGCTGGCTCGCCAGAGTCCCTGCCCTCCCCAGATCGACCTCCATTGCGTCACATCGATAAATACGTCAGACCAGAGTGCCCCTGTCTCTCCAAGAGGTTCACGATCGCGGTCCTCACCTGTGTCGGTTTTGTCATATCGTTCGGTATGCGGTGTAACATGGGCATGGCTAAGTTGGAATTCGAACATGAGGTAATGGAACATTTTTACTTTATCCACTGTAATTTTAATGGTCACCCATATAATAACTCAACAATCCTATCGAATGTAAAATTGAATCGATGTCATTGAAATGATATTAAAAAAATATCCCTCACTGTGGGTATACATTTTGGATACGGTTATGAAAGCGGCAGGCTGAAAGCTATAAATTTGTATTCATTTTGTAGATTGAGAACAATTAATGTACGCACCATAAATTTACAAAGTTGACTTTTAATCAACTTTTTCAACGGTCGTTATCCCATTCGCCGCAGTGGTCTTTTGTCGATGGGGTTGCCGCAAATGAAACCAGTGATCGATTGTAAAGAAATATAAATTAAAATGATTGTTAAGTTTATTTATTTTTAATATAGCCGATAGCGAAGGTTTATCATATAATATCAGCGAGTGCTGACAAAAGATGATCGTTTCGAAACGAATAAAATCGAACCAAATTGTGCCATCAGCGTACAGTCGACGCAAGACGAATGCACAATGAATCTAAAAATACGTTTTTTTATGATTCCGGTTGAATATAATTAAAATTGATGAATAGTGAACGGCTAGGTTGAATTGGAAATACATAGTGAGTTGAATTAGTGTACACTACGAGCGAATTAACAAATGTACAATACGTGTGTTCTATGGTCTCTCACCAGAGATTCTGGTGAATACGTACAGTTTGTGTAAATGAGCACGTGAACTCAGCGTTTAAGTCAAGGTAATATAAAAGGGAAAATCCCGGCATCAGTATATAAATATCTACGAGCAAAGGCCGCCCTTCATTCGGGCCGAGTGTTTTGTAATTCTGATTGCATTGATGCCCCAACTAGGCGGCAATCCCACAAACGGGGTAACCCACCCCTCCCCTAGCGGAAAAATATAGGGGGGTTGGGAGATAGGGAGACTTGGATGGTGGAAAAAAATCTGCCGAGGAATCGTCTAGGGACTATACTTTACGGTCTATTTTCCCATCTTATTTTTATTTTATTAATTCATAATTCGAAACGATTCCAATTTTCAACAATGAATATTATTAAATCGATAAAATTATATGTATTCCTTAAGGTCGACATATTCACGGCAATGTATTTCCGGCAAGCATTGCCGGTAATATTACTGCAATATAGTGATGTGGGCCGGAAATATAGTCGTGTTTCCCGACAATATTGTTCCACTTTTGCTGATATGGCAGTGTTGACATATTGCCGATGATATCGCTCGGTATACGAAAATATGTTTCATTCCTGCTCTCTCACATACGCTGTCGCTGAGGTGCGGACAAGACACGTGTGTTGACCTTCGGCGAGTACGAAATTGTTTTGTTTTTCTTTATTCAAATTTAAAAATGAATAATTAGAATTGGTCAAATGAAGATACACTTAGTTTCACTGGTGAAATATACCTACGCCCAGATAAGAAGAAAGATAGTTGGATGTATATTTCGGAAAAATGTGAAATTTCTTGCGATGAAGCGCATAAAAAATTTAAAAGTTTACGAAAAATGCGTGTAAACACAATCTGGGCAATAATAAAACAGCAACTACTTGCCGGCAATCATTGAGCCACACATTACTGCAACACATTGCGCATGTGATGCCGAAAATGTTGCTGGATGGTTGACGAGCAATATTGCTGAAAAATGTTGATCGTTTACAGGCACCTTTACAGAAATAAACTAATGACTATTTTTAATTCGACTGTTTCTTGGTACGTTCTATTATAAATCAGCAATTAAATAAAAGTTCTTTATAAAAAATTTTATACAAGGAACAAAATTAAAACATTTAATTTCATTTTTCAGAAACCGCTTGTCCGGATTAATTTATTTGATGAACTTACAACTCTTCTGTCTTTCAAATGAATGTAAATCACATTTAGAAAGTTGTGACACTTTAAATTTTATCAAATTGCAGACTTTAAAGATAAATTGGACAGTGGGAGTGGAGAGCGCCGTAGATTCGTCCTTTTTTTGGGGATATTTGGTCACTCAAATTCCCGGAGGCTTCTTGGCTTCGCTGTATCCTGCAAATAGAATATTCGGCACTGCTATAGCTTGCTCGGCGTTCCTGAATCTCCTCGTGCCCGGTGCCAAGTCCCTAGAAAGTCCCGTTCTTCTCATCGTAGTCAGAGTCATGCAAGGACTCGTCGAGGTGAGTGAATACTTTGCAATACTACGCAAGCGAAACAAAAGAATAGGTTCATTCCGTATGTAAGATGGCACGCCAAACTTCATTATTCTTTCTTAGCATAATTTGTCGTCTTTTTGTTTTCACCCTCGCGACTCGAATAAGGGTCTAATCTCGTTTGGACGAGTGGCGGGACACGAACTGAAATGATCGCTCGTGCGCGTTGAAAGAAATGCCGAATGAGGATGGTTAATATCGGATTTTATTGTTAGTTTATTCCTTTGATGACACAAAGAAGCTGAAGCTTGTACCACAACCCACTCCACCCACCCTAAGCAGGCTCGACAACACAATACAAAGTAAATCTGGGCTCATCTTATGGGCTCATATCCGCTTGGATGGACCGCCATACAAAGCCACGCGTATGAATACGTATGTGCTAGGAGGAACAGACACCATCATCGTCGGTTGCCAATGGCACCACAGCTCAGAACTTCTGACGTCCGAAAAGATCCTCCCTTTGAACGTGGAATTTATCTTTTCTTAAAGACCTTCTTCCTACTATATACGGGGAGAAAATATAATCCTGTCGTTGCGAGAGGCGCACCTGATGCTAAATCGAAATTTTCGTAAATTTGCAATGGTTTTACAACGATCTATGGGAAGATTCAAATATTATATCACAATGTACTGAATACAATCAGTTATTTATTTCAGACTTTTAAGAAATGCCAATTAATAAACGTATAATATTCTTTAGGGGGTGACATATCCAGCTTGTCACGGCATATGGCGCTTTTGGGCACCACCTATGGAGAGATCAAGATTAGCTACACTGGCCTTCTGCGGTTCTTACGCTGGTGTTGTATTGGGTATGCCACTGTCTGGAATCCTCACTAGTTGGATCTGTTGGCAGGCACCATTCTACTTTTACGGAGTCGCCGGACTTATATGGTTCTTTTAACTCTCCAATTAATTTAAATTCAACGCAAAGTTCATTTCATTCGTTGAAAAACCATTCATTTATTTTTTAGGTATTTGTTTTGGCTGTGGCTCTCGTTTGAGAAACCAGCAAAACATCCCACAATATCAGCACGCGAATTGATGTACATCGAACAATCCCTGGGACAATCGACGCAGGTAGCCATGCCGACATTTTCCACAACCCCATGGCGCGATTTCATGACTTCTTTGCCCGTTTACGCGATCATCGTAGCGAACTTTTGCCGCTCTTGGAACTTCTACCTCCTCGTACTCTTTCAAGCCAAATATTTACAACGATCTTTTGGATTAAAAATTGCCGAGGTAGTATTGTTTAAACGTTGTACTTTTTGCAACGAAATATTTTACGGAATTTAAACGCGTGTGTTGCTTTTCACAGACCGGATTAGTCGGAGCACTGCCCCATTTGTTGATGACGATCATTGTACCCTTTGGAGGTTTGCTCGCCGATTACGTCAGAAGATCTGGTCTTCTATCAACGACTAACGTTAGGAAACTATTCAATTGCGGAGGTTTTGGCATGGAGGCTGTTTTCTTCATCGTGGTCGCTTACGCCAAAACAGCGGTAATTACCGTGGACACATCTAACTTCTGGCGATTCGTTTTAAGTTTTGTGATGATTTTTTTGAAATGAACGTTTCAGGTGACGGCGACAATAGCGTTGACGTTCGGCGTTGCATTCAGCGGGTTCGCCATATCGGGCTATAATGTCAATCATCTAGATATAGCTCCAAGATATGCCAGTATTCTCATGGGAATGTCGAACGGAATCGGCACCATCGCCGGTCTCATATGTCCGATCGCTATCGACAACATCACCAGCGACCAGGTAAAATTGATTTCATTGTGGTTATAATGCTTATTGTTTTAATTTGCGTGACCATTGCGTTGAAACGAAGTCATAAACATCGTCCTGTATATATACTATATAAATTCCTGATACGTTAAAAGGGGTCGACGCAGTGTGCCTCGACGATTATCAAATAACTTTCGCTCGACGCCTCCAGACAATGCCTCTGGCTACTGCGCCACCAACGCAACGCTCCATATCTACTTTCTCCAACCCTCACTTCTCAAACGTTCCACTTAAATTAAAAATAATTTTCCTGCAATCTTTTAAATTGCATCGCTAATGCACAGAGTGCTCGACGTTGCTTCAGCGAGGCTAAAAGTCTCCTGCATTTCAAATTAGCCAACCACTTCAAAATAAGGATAAAATTCAAAGTAGGTACAATTCGACGTGATCGATCGAGTCAAGCTACTACACACATTGCTAAGGTTTTGAGTTGCGTATGCGTAATGTGTGGGTGTGCATTCTTTTGAGCGTCGCTGGTCCAGCCGGGCCCGTATATTACATTCATACCGCATTATGATCACGTACAACGGGGCCACGCATCACTGGCTTTTCGCATTGGAAAACTGGATGCTTTATAAACCTTGGAAGGAGGGGGTGCCAGGAGATTGATGGCTGGAAATGAAACGGCCATCCATTCATATCGTATCGCTACAGTCTGTTCACGCCTCCGTGGACACGCTTTCGCCTAATGCGCAACGAATAAATTCGCTTACTCATCCGCATCCTCCGCCACTGCAAGTCGAAGTTTCCAAATTAGCATCGCTTTGACACTTTTTGTTACGAATACAGTTTTTTTTTTTTTTGAATTATGACCAAAGTGATGAATCAATATAGCGGAACGTGTGTAAAAGTTGGGCTGGACACATAGCGTGAAGAATGGATGGTAGATGGACGCGAGAAATACTGGAATGGTACCCAAGAGGATGTGAAAGATAGCAAGGTAGACCAAGTGGACGATGGGCTGATGAATTGAGAAGAATGTGTGAATGTGAGTCAAGTCGATGCAGATTGCTCAAGACAGACAGGAATGGAAGGGGATTGGTGAGGCCTTCACCCAGCAGTGGATGGTGAACGGCTGAAAGTGATGAATGATGAATAGAAATTTAGGATTAGCGAATTGTGACTTGGTGTGCAGTATATTGAAGTACTTACTTTACATTGTACAATGTACACGTTAGAACAGGCTTATGAAGTTGAATAAGTATGAATGAGCGTAGATCGAATGCTTTGGAACAATCGTGTGCGATAATATGTAGCAACAAAAGCAACAAAAAAAATACCTAGAGCGGAGATTAGTCAATATTTACTGAGTTTAACCCACTGAATTTGAATCCGATAATGATTTTTGTTGATATGCTCTCGTTTATGAGATATTCGCGATTTAAAAAATGTAAAAAATATCCATTTTTTTGGCTTTTGCGGCCTATAACTTAAAATATAGTATTGCTGTGCTCAAAGTGAGTATTGAAATCGATAGTCAGATATTTTTCCTATTGATTGTAATTTTTTATTGCTTTAAAATACTTATAATAAATTATCTAGCGAATTTTTAAAGTCAAAAATATATTTTTTTTTCCCGTGTTATTTGGCGTTTGTTTAGAGAATTTTTTATTTCACCACGTTTATATATGTATATAAAAAATATATATTTTTGACTTTAAAAATTCGCTAGATAATTAATTATAAGTATTTTAAAGTAATAAAAAATCACATCCAATAGAAAAAATATCTGACTATTGATTTCAATACTCACTTTGAGCACAGCGATACTATATTTTAAGTTATAATCCGCAAAAGCCAAAAAAATGGATATTTTTTACATTTTTTAAATCGCGAATATCTCATAAACGAGAGCATATCAATAAAAATCATTATCGGATTCGAATTTAGTGGGTTAAACTTAGTAAAGATTGACTAATCTCCGCTTTGGGTTTTAAAAAACGTGATTTTTTGTTGCTCGGTGATATTTAACTCACTCTATTTTTAGAGTGCTTCTTTGCGAATAGGGATGTTGCCATCTTGAAGAAAGAGAAATTAATGCTATTAAATCTAGAAAGTTTTTCCAACCATACATAATATGAATGGAGCTCATTTTGAACTACAAAATTTAATACATTTATTTAATTTCAAGCGTAGCCTCTTCACGTTTTTATAAATTCAGTAGTTTTCTCTTACCTTCTGTGCGGGAAATAAATTCATACTGGGACTAACACAAGGTTATTTGGAACTGTTTGAACAACTAAGTCAGATAAAATTATCAAATTCTTACAGAAGACTGCCGACATGGGTTTGAACAATATTGATATCTTGACAACAAATCTATAATGATACTTAAAGCTTTCGATCCCACCTTTAATTCGCGAGCTCAATCTACCTTTGACATTTTGAAAGCGTTGTTATGCACCATTAATCAAATATACTGTTAAAGAATATACGTTTCCATCAGTTTACGTATACAAATATTGCAGGATGATAAAGGATGTTGGAAAACCGTATTCATAATGGCAGCCGTGGTGCATTTTGTGGGTATTACATTTTACGGATTGTTCGCTTCTGGTGAATTGCAACCTTGGGCCGAACCTTCAGCTGAACAGCAAGCAGAGTGGGAAAATGCAGCAAAGAAACCGCAAATTAAAGATATTTCCCAGGCAGAAACCAACCTGGTAAATATAAAATATATTCGTCGTTGACTATATTTTTTTTTATTTCTAAAATTATATCTCTTTGATTTTAGGATGCAGATTCTAGTTCTCAAATTATACCGCAGCAGACAGCATCAAATTATGGGTCAGTGCAACACGTGCCAGGAAATCCGTTTGCTAACTATGTTGAACAAGAGCAAGTTCAACCACCAGCTCAAGACACTTACATGAATGGAACTGTAGATGACAGGACTTATTAGATATAAATTTGTTTTAGATGAAATCCAAAGCTATCAATTTGATCTCACTTATACATATTGCATGCATATTTAATATAATATAATCAATATAATCAATGTGAAATAAAAAAAAGTTTTGGATTTCATTTATATGTACTTCTTGTTAAACTTTAAAAATTATATATATACATAATTCGAATGATATAAATTTAATGTAACATTTTGGGGAGAATATAAAAATGATATATTTTAATCAAACTTATATATATAATTTATTTTAATTGTTCAAATTTTATAAGTTTGATAAAATTCAATTAGTAGCAATGAAAAAAAAAGTTAAAAGACATTTATCGACATTTGTTATTATGATGTATCTGTGTAGCTGAATCAAATAATTTACTTTATTTTAAAATGTTATTCTCCCATTTATAATTATTTCAAATTTTGCAATTTTATTTTTTGTTCAAAATTTTGGGATAAATTATATTGTACATAATAGTAAAAAACATCTTAAAAATATGTATATAAACTTATTGTTGTTGACTATAATACTATATCTAATATTTCATTATCAAAATTTAAAGCTATATGTGTTGAAACTCTTTATAAATAATAAATGTATTTAAAATAAAAAAAAAATTTTTGATTTAATGTTGAAATGTTGTCTTTAAAGCAGTATTATTATAAAGTACGAAATTTAAGAAAATATCACAACTTTTGAGAGATTGAATATATAATAAATGAAACATAATACATAGATATATACATACATATGTATAAAAAAAAAATCTATGTATTTAAAAATGTATTGACATATTGTTTGGTTGCAAACTTAAAATTATTTATGTATGTAAGTAAATGTAAAAAGTATATAAATCAAACTTTATCATACATATGAATGTACTTATTTAAAATTTTATTTTCATTTTGTGCACGCTGTGTAAGCACTCACATTGCACGGCTGTTATCTTGACTTCATAGTACAATATTGATAAAATAAAATAATAAACAATTCTCTTTGAATCGGAATTCGTTAAAAGTTTTGATAACAATAATCTTGTTAATATTTTTTTAAATTTTATGATGGTTGATATGTTAATTTAATGATGGTTCATATGTTAATTTAATGATGGTTCATATGTTAATTTAATGATGGTTCATATACCTTACAATACTATTTTAAATTTCAATACCTTGAAACACTATTTCATTATAATTCATAAAATACTCAAAATTATATAAAGTACATACATAGATACATATATTATAGAACTATTTCTGTGTTTTAAATATAAAATACATATTTAAAATTAGTATGTTGTTAATATTGTGCTATGAATGTGACACCTTGTATTAAGTATAGATGGCTAATGAGCACTGCATTTTCGAAAATCACATTTTTGCACAGCAACTATGTATATACATACATGCATATTATAATAAAGTATAATTACATATTATTCGCATATCTTCTGCACAGTTTTAATTATTGCACGTGTATCTTTTTGTTTAGCTGAAATAATTTATGCTATTATGCACAGTTTTAACACTCTTCAATGTCTTTCATGGAAATTCATTTCAGCTAGATTGCTGACCTCGTGATATGGAGATTTGCTAGGTATGGTAATAGAAATATCACTTATAGACTCAAACTTTACAGCTACTGGATGTTGTTTGATCAAAATGAGAAAATTTTTATCATTGTACTCAGAAATATACCCGACTACTATCAAAAGTTTAGTTGTAAAGTTTGTTCAAGATTAAATTTAGAAGCAGTAAAAACAATATTAGAAGCAGCAATCTGCTTGACTGTTAAATTTAATATGCAATTATATAATTCTATCATTAAAGATTAATGAAACAATTTAACTTTTTAAAAAAAGTAAAAATTTACAGAAGGAATTAGAATTCATTATATTTTTGCACTTCACTTCATTGCACATATATGTTATGTGCACTTTTTGTTGTATTTATTTTGCTAAATCTATAAAAAAAAATTGGATTAATGATAAGCAGATTTTGTTTTAAAAAAAAGCCTTAAATAGGTATATAATTATTTATAAAAGAACTGACTTTTCCTATATTTTGTATTCACAGAAGGATTTTTATAGTAAAATCGAAAAGTCATATCGGAAAACCAAGTGGTGGGAAAACAAGGTTCTAAAAAATTAATACTATCGCATTATCTGGCCCTATGTTTTTATATTCTGTTTAAAAATATGATATTAGCGAAAATGTAGAGGCTTATACATGGCGAAAAGGGTACAAGATCCCCCTGCAACTGTTAAACGTGCACAAATCAAAATTATTTTTGACTAATATTATAATATATAAATTACACTACAATTTACACTCGTAACTCATACACATTTTAAGCACACGCATACACACACACACACACACACACACACACACATACACATCGATAATCACATATGTATGTACAAATATACTCATTAAATACTACGTCAATTCATATTGAATAATACCGCACAATACTCAGTAATTTGAAAAAAAAAAGAATATTGAGTATTGAAAATACGGTGCGTATTTTTTTGAATTAAATACAGATCTACAAAAGACATAGGTACATAATGGATGTTGGATTTCTTTGACCCCTGGTATGGAATTATAGTAGGTATCCGTATACGAAATGTAATTTGTTATTTTAGAAGGACAAATAAATTAAAAACCTACATATTTAGCGCACAATGATCTTGCCATTTCAAGCATATTCAACAGTATGTACCTATATTATTATACATATGTGCATACATAGCATGTATGAAATTATGTATGTATAACTCAAATGAATTATACATACATAATTAAATATTATAATAATTTTAATATTTCTTTATATTTTTAATTCCAATGAACGAATAACATTATACAGGAGTAGGGGTCAAAAAATTTTTCAGTTATTTAAAACAGTTAATTAATGTTAGATGAATTGTAGTTCATAAAAGTGTTATAATTTATTTACGTATGGGGTGATCTCACTCTATAAGGCTGTGTTGACAATAAAAGGACGCGTAGGTAATAAATAACCCGCGCTCATTTAGTATTAATGCTATTTTGACGATTACCACATAAAGTGTAAAATCAATTAGCTTTATTTATATATATATTTAAACATAGCTTAAAATTTATTGGGTCAGTGTGCAATTTCAAATTTACTAAGTATTTATCATGTACGTGAGTAAAATAAAAATGTCTTCTTATAAGAGATAAAATTGTATTTTATCGATTAAAATTCTCAAAATCGGTCAAATTATAAACTTTCACATAAAATAAATAATTTTGATGAAAATAAATAATTCATTGTTAAAACTTTTTGTGTGCAAGTATAAAATTTATATTTAATATATTTGACTACATACATATGTATGTTCATAAGTACATACTTGTTGACGTTTTAAATATCAGTGCACAATCTACATAATATATGTATAATACTAATTATCAGATCTATTAAAATTCTAAATAATGTAACTTTAGTAACTTTAACCAATTGGCTAATGTAATATTTCAAATTACACTTCCTAATTTTGAATGTGAAGATACCTTAGCACTATACATACATAGCTTTCTCTCATTTTGATGCCATGTGAATAGTATTTTGATTTAATAGCCTATTTGTTAAATATTGTTCCATCACGATTTCATTTGATCTCAAGTTTTTCTTTTCTTGTATAAAACAAAAGAAAACATATTTACATATTGCATGAATGATTTGAAAATGTTTACATTTATATTAAATCTTAATGTGTGCTTGTTATAGAAATATATAATTTTTGGAGTGAATGTACATTTATGCAAGTGATAAGTAAGTTTGGTAATAGTTTTCTTGGACAAATAGAAATTTTGGTTTTCAAACCTGCTAAATCAGTGAATTTGAGAATTAAAAGTATTTCATATTATAATTGATGTGAATTATGTAAGCTTACTATGTAATGATATAAATATAATAAATATGTAATGTTCATTTCTTAAAAACGATATATCCGTTTTTATTAAGATTAAAGAATCCTACAAAACGTTCAATGCGAAAAAAGTAGCTCGTGTTTATATTAAATAAAAATTTTTTGATGTTCTAGTGATTTTTTTTAATCTATGTATCTGCACTATTCTCTCATGCACTTTTAAAATTTATTCAGTTTTTACTCATCTATTTTGTGTAAAATCATATGTTTTGTGAAAATTTTATTTTATGAATATTTTTGGGTTTCAATTTATTTAGCATGTACTTTTACTTATTTATTTCAAGATCTGCTCTACATACATATATCACATATAATTGTCAAATCTTCATAATAGTTATAGAGCTGCAAAATAATTTTCAGCACAATAGCTTTAAGATATTTAAGACATTCACTGCAATAATAAACTATACTCATGCTATAAAGTTTATTATAATTTTATTATTATTGATCATTTGAACATTTTTTGTTAAATTTTGTTACCGTATTAGATTGCACCTTCTATTTGTGTTTAGCGTCTAGGAATACGATATATATTTTTAAAGAGTTGAGTTTTTGTGCTATATTGATGACAATACTGTAAAACAATAAATGTTTCTATAAAATTTGCAGTACATTTTAATGTGTTTAACATTTTAATGTTAATTATGTAAAATACATATGTATCAAAACTTACTACAATAAAACAATATGCAAAATTTATTTTATCTTATTATATTTTATTTTATCAAATGAATTTCCAATACATACATTTACAATCATTTTTACTATTTTCAAACATATGGCTTTCTACACAAATTTTATTTCTTATAAAAAGTTAAAGGTATTAAATGAATTAATTATTACTACTTCTTGTATTTGTTAGCTTTCCTGGAAAGCCTTTTGCATAAGGTTGCTTTGCATTTGTTGAAACATAAAATATTCCTCGTGAACTGAAAAAAATAATAAAAAATTTCATATTTTGCGGTCACTTTTATATATTATCTAACAATACAACACTCACTTCAGATCAATGTGTTCTCCCATAAGAACATATTCATTATCTCTTGGTTCACACCAACCAATTAAATAAGACACTAAATTTGGACACGGACCTGCCCAAAAGCCATTCGGGCTGTTAATCGACTCGATAAAATATGGTGTCACCTTTGTATGATCACATGACAGAGTTTCTGTAAATATAATTCATGTAAAACATAGATTGCTTATTTAATACCTTTTAACAATAGTCAATTGTTGAAGTATTTATTTAATGCACTAAAAATTTACATTTTGACACAATCTATTTTTTTTTAATGTCATTTTGCTTAAACCTTTTTAGCATTTTATATTCGAATGTCTAAAAAAGTTAAATTAAAACATACTATGGCTGCTAATATTAAAAATCATATTTTTTCAATATGTATACGGTCGCCCTTACTGAATATTGTGTCATGTGCACAGCCAGGTTGACTTGTGCCACCATTTAAATAAAAGTCTGCATGTCCATTCGGACCCCATTGTCCTAAAACACCAGCACCAGTATGTAAAACATCTACAAAATTAGCATCCGTAGGATCCAAATCACGCGAACGATTATTTCCCATATAAAAAACAATCGTAGGATCTAAACCTGTGAATAATATACATAAGTACGTAATCATTATATATGAAAATTTAATCAATTAAATTTACACAATGCACAAATATATTATATAATATGTACATATGTACCTGTAATTCTACCCAATTTTCCGTTTTCTAAATGATTGGCCACTAATCCAGCAATATGTGCTCCGACGCTGTAACCGATCAAATGTAGCCGATCTGGCTGTACGCCTTTTGGATGATATTGGAGATATTCAACTAGTTGAGCTATACACTGGCTGCAAAACCTTGGACCCCACGCTATCTAGTGCGTAAGTTTAATTTGCACTTTGTATGTTACACTCATTTAAAATATATATGTAATATGTATTAAGTGCTTTACAGTTATCACTTAAACAAAATAAAATGTATTTGTTTTAATATCACCTGACTTAAACATGGTTCTTTCACTAAGGTACCATAGTCCACGATGATTATGTTATAATCGCCACGTGTAAAATAAGCTTTACGCATGTCTGTGCTCGGTGCTAAATCCCTTCCACCGCCAAAGCCATGAATCACTATTTTAACAGGATGTGTAGGATTGAATCTAGACATCTGTAATGAACGCTGCTTTCTTACATCTAAGAATTCGCCATATTCTTGTGTAGTCCTTTGGCAAAAATAAAAAATTAAATAATTTCTAAAGAATATTTAATTGAGAAAAATATTATATTTATGTATTTATATGATCAAGGACTTTACCTAGTGTACAAAAAAAACTGTATTCTTTGATGTGGACATCTGAACGGTGGATTAAGACAAGATGTAGTGTTGTATAGGTCTGCTACACTTTCTGGTCGCTTTGGTAAATCATCTTCTTGACAGCTTGTATCTTGAAATGATCAAAATTAGTTGAAATTATTTCAACCAATCAATATTCTTTGCATTTTTTGAAAACGATTTAGGTATGTGCTATATTGTGAATATTTTGAAAGTTCAATCCAATGTTTTATGGTGGTCACATGATTTTATAATATTTCAGGAATAGAATGTGTACGTTTAGGAAAGATGTTCTTAAATAACTTTTGCATAACAAAAATGCACATATGTATAATGTAGGAAGCACGTATCTCTATACTTCCTACATTATTCACATCTGTGAATAGTCAAAATAACAATAGATTATATCATATCTATTGTTAGGTCTAACTTTCCTCTTCCGTACATGTATTTTCATTAAATAATGCAAATCTAAAATTGAGTGTATGTGTTTTTGAACAATGCTATACATAATATCTAAAATCTTATATTCTTATAAGTATACATATATATTATACATAGGTTAACTTGTTAATAAACATATTGAATGGAAAATCCGCGATATTCAAAAGATATACATACATACATACATATGTATGTACATATATGTATTTTATGTTTGAATATAATATATGCAATAACATTGATATATTGTGAAGATTTTATTAACACCTAGCATTTTTAGTAAATGTTAACATTAATAAAAATAGAAATTTGTCATATGATGAAATCAAACATTGAACTAACACAAAAAAAGCCGACTCTGAACATTCAATCGTTCCTATTACAGCACTTTCTTATTCTCGGTCGAATGATTATGTATGTTCAATGCCATCTTTTGAATAGTTTTCAAATTATCTTATTATTAAACAATTTCAGCTGTATTAGATATAATATTATATTTTTATCATAATAGTATACAATTATATGTACATACACAGAAAATTTCAAATGACCATTAACAGAATTGAGCAATATGAAAATTATAGAGTTTTCTTGATTACATTTATTTTGTCAATACGTACCTACATATATATTATCTAAAACAGCTTGTGAAATATATTCACTTGTAATTAATTATACACTTCAAATTTTCTTATGAATCTAAACGAAAATCCATTCAGTAACTGATTAAATATATATTGTCAATATTTAACACCAGAAACAAGCAATAGCTCATGTTCAATTCAATGCAAATCAACTGAACTTAATCCTTGATTATTTATTTTAAAGGCCTAGAATCTTGATATCTTCTACTCTTCGGTAATAAATGAAGGCGAACATTATTATAACGTGTAAGAGTAGTAATATAATATACATGTTTATTTAAAAAGTCATTAAAGTTGGATTGTCGCAGAAAATTATTCACAAAATAACCTTGAAACTAAAATTAACCTTTCGAATTTATACACATCAAGGAACCAATGTACATATAAGTATATACAGGGTCATTTTGAAAATCAAATATAAAAGACAATGCACAAGGCCTGATTTAAAAATATCAAAATCTCTCCTCGTGCGACTTAAAATATAATTCTTTGAAATGTAATGTAATTTTAAACGGGGCTATTATTTTATATATTTATTACAGGGGCGAATATGACTATCAGTGCAAAACATAATTTTTTATTTGAATTTGATTGAAGTTTTTTGTCAGTAATTCTAAGTTGCGCTTAAACGCTTCAATGCAACCTTGGCAGTTTTTGAATTCTTGATCTTGAAAGTTGAACCGCAGTTATCGAAATGGACCATTACAAGATCGCACTGCGGAACCATAAACAATAATAAAAGATGGAAAAAACAGTCGATTGCACAAATGGACTTTAATAAACTGGTAGAAAGTGGCAGTTGATAAGTAGACAGTCAGTGTTCGGCAACAATGTGACGTTTGCTTTCAGGTAATATGCAGTTTTAGACGACGATGGCCGCAATGACGAATATATTAACCAGCTTCTACTTTCACTGTTCTACGTTTGTTTCGGACTACTGACTTTCTTACGACTACATACACATACCACATCGCATTTTAACACCTTAACGTTCGCGTATTTGGAACGCGACCGTGATTTTTCGACAATTCCACTCGAGAGACGTTTCCCATCGCACGTGAAACCTTGTCTTTTTTCTTCATTTACCAAGTTTCTCGACTTATGTCGGCACGTCAATTTATTATGCAAGCCTTTCAAAAGGTGTTATTATAACCTATATTGACTATGTATAAAATAAAAGTTACTTTATTCGAAGGCGAGCAGCATTATAGAATTTAAATGTTCTCAATATAGGGTTATTGATTTAATTTGCTACACCGACATTCATATTTATGTATGAATGTATTATATTTTTCATTTCAGTTACATGCAATCAATACATACATACATACTATTATATCATTTAGGACAAACTTTGAGCCTATGTGAAACTCTTTCAAATTAATAGAAAAAACGCGTTAGTAATTATTGAGTTTATTATTTACTACCGGTATTACGTATCGAAATTATAATCTATGCAAACGAAACACGGTCGGACCTTTAATTATTATTTCTAAAGTATCATATTGTTTGATGATGAGAGTTTTCAGTCCGAAAACGATATTTGCATATAATGTAAAATTTAAAATAAAATTATACGTAAAAAAAGTACAGTTGCAACAATGAAATTAATTGTTTCTTCCGTGAGAATGATTAGATATTCCAGTGATCATTATTCATAAAAAATGTAGGAGTCCAGTTTAAATACAGCGAACTTGAATGTGAGAAAAAATGTTTTTATAGAATGATGTAATCTTAAATATTTTCGACTTACATAAATAGTTACTAAATCGATCGATCGAATACCTTAACGTTAGTGTTATACGTTATCGCTAATAAGTGAAACTGATTTCTCTACTTCTTCCGCGTATTTAATTATAGGATTGAATGTATATGTACATACATACCTTGCATCGCACGGAATAATTTTTGCCTATAGATATTGACATTATCTAAAAATTGATTAAGGTATGCCAAATTTATTATTTTTTTTATTGTTTTTTTTTTCGTTTATTTGACATTGTGAATAGAACGTTTCAAGGAAAGCGTGCTATGGTAATGTTGGAAAATATGATCATAAATATAAATATCTTTAATATGTATACAAGTGTTTTTCGAAAATCATAATCATAATCTATGTATTTTTAAAAACTTAAACTACTAACATACATACATATATAAAAAATTTATACCATTATATCCATAAAATATTTTATACCAAGAAAATTCTTACCTTTTATTTGAAATATAAGAAGAAATATTGAAAATATTGCAATCTTCTTGTTTGCTTTTATTATGAGGCTGATATACTTCATCTTAAATATGTTCATTTGTTCAACACTTAATATTTAAATTACACTTGTATTATTTTACCGTCTCAAAGTTTTACACTAAATTTCTTCACAAAACCCACAATACTGTATAAGATCATAATCAGTTATAATCATTCATATCAGTTTATTTATTGTATGAATTTTTCAGTATATTTAAAAAATAAATTAAATTATCACAATATGTAAACGTGCGAACACGTCGAGTACCACAATCCGTCTGTAGCGAGAAAGTGAATCCAGTATCCACTCTACAGATAAATAGCTTGCGCGATTAAAAGTCAGTGCTCTTAAACAGTTGGTTAATAATAAGCAATTGCATAAATTTTAATACGGCGATGAAGCAATGTAAATATATTTGAATAATTAATTAGCGTGACTAATTATTTGGGTTGGTGGCATCTAAATTTAAAATAATAATTTTAAAATTTATATTATCCTTTCAAATTTCTATATAAATATTGGCAAATTTTGTCAATCTCTCGCATCAAGTTATTAGTTTTCATTTTTAATAGTTTCAAATGATTTTTCTAGCAGGTAAGTTTTCTGTTACGAGACTGTTCTTAAAAATTACGCCAAAAGAAGCAGTGTTGATGATCTCTGTACAATGCAGATGGTGACTGTCAGTAAACCTGTATTTTTGCACTTCAATATTGCAGGTCACTTTTTTCTTCAGCCATTACGACGAGATGGTATCACACAAGTACAATTTCACTTTCGACGCCATCCATAGCGTACATACATTTTATATAATATTCATTATATTATTATTATGTACATACATATATGTATAGTGTGAGCACATATGTACATATGTATGTATGTACTCATGTGCCTTAACACGTATATTACACACTGCATACCATCGACACGACTTACATTTTACCTTTGTCGTTGACGAAATAATTAGGTATAGTACTTAAATTAAATAATGCTTTCATGAAAAAATTCCACCTTGAAATTTTAACTGATCATTGTCATTAAATTACAGAATGGGTGAAATAAATAACCAAAATATTTATAAAAATTTATTCCATGTCATTAGGATCTTCATTTGAATCAATGTCTAGATACGCAAATCTAGCTTGAGATGAATGATTCTGTTCTGTAATGTGTCCTTGGGCGTACGGAGGCTCCGAGTTCGTATTCACAAAGTAAAGTCCTTGTGCTCTTAGAAAATAAATACGATAAAATTAATGAAAACAGAAATATCACAATCGTATCCTATGCTATAAATAATCATTAATAGATGTCAAGGTTGATAACGACAGATAAATGTCTGCGCACTATGACTTTTGCTGATTAATGTCCTAGTTGTATAATCCGAAAGAATCACTGCAGTGTAACTTTAACATAACATCCCGACGACAACAAATAATTCAGGTAAAAATTATTAAACAATGATATAATTTGCATTGTGAAACTGCAATTTGCACAAGAAACTTTGTACTAGAATCGGTGATTAGGAGAATAAATAGCGACGTGCGTGCACCCACCGGTTTATGATTTTTCGCAACGTTGGGTTCTTATGTGAAATTGTACACCTGTAGGAATACAACAGTGCCTAATGGTGACATGAGACGTACAGTTGAAAGGTCGTGTACACGTAAACATGTGAAAAGCTATCATTGTGCCTATAATTTGGGTAATTTCCCTTTTTGAGTTCTTCGTGAGGGAAAACTATGTGGGTCTTGCAAATAACATACATACAAAGGTACATTAAAGCATTTTTTTTCAATAGTTTACCTACTCGATATTACATAAATGGCCTCATGCTTAAAAAGAATTTCATAAATAATAATTAATCGGCACATTTTCTTAACGATTTCGAAAGTTTTGACTAGCATTTTATTATTTGTACCTATTGCGGCAATGAAATATAATGTTCTCTTTCCAAAATTTTAATTTAGAATGCTAAAGGATGTGATGAATAATTTTATTCAAATAATTGACACGCGTGCTCGGTGAAAGTATATTTAGTCACCTTAATGACTAAGTTATTGAAAAAAATTCGGGTGTGGCCAACCCATGACTTTATCCATATATTTGAGGAATACAAACAGTAACGAAATTAACTTTTTAAGTACGCAAGTAAATAAAACGCATGCACAGCACCACACCAACCAACATACATACACACATACATATCATGAAATCACTGTGTTGAGTGCGCGCGCGTATGTAAAATACGATCTTCGGCATATATTCAAATTAGAAAAACTGCCACTTCCGGTCATCAGATGTTGACCAAAATCACAGTATCTCTTACAGCTAACGTAAAAACTATAGATATGAAATTTCGACTTGATTGCCATGCCAGTTTCGGAAATATTCTGTGGTAAACTTGTCGACAAAAAAAAAACCCTACTTCCGGTTGACAGGTTTCAATGATTTAATTTTTCTCAGGAGTATAACATTACAATATTGTGACGATACTACATATTTAAAAGGCCGAAAAAATAAAAAAAACAACAAATAGTTCAAGAGTAAACTGCCATTTCTGTAGAGGGGATTTTTGACCAAAATTACAGTATCTCTTACGACTAACGTGAAAACTATAGATATGAAATTTCTATAAAATCGCCGGTGCCGTTTTGGAAATATTCTGTGTTAAACTTTTCGTCAAAAAAAAAAAACCTACTTACGGTTGACTGATTTTAATGATTTATTTTTCTATAACTAGCAATTTCTGCCAGGAGTACAACATTACAATATTGTGACGATATGACATATTTAAAAGGCCGAAAAAAATAAAAAAAAACAACAAATCGTTCAAGAGTAAACCGCCATTTCTGCAGAAGGGATTTTGACCAAAATCACAGTATCTCTTACAGCTAACGTGAAAACTATAGATATGAAATTTCGACAAAATCGCCGGTGCCGTTTCGGAAATATGATTTTTTACAGAATTTTGAATTTTCTGCACGAAAAAACCCTACTTCCGGTTGACTGATGTTGACCAAATTCGTTATGGCTCTTAAACCTTGCGTGAAAATAATAGATATGAAATTTCAGCTTGATATACTTGATAGTTTCGGAGAAAACACACAGACATACATACACACACACACACATAGTACACAGACATACAGACATTTTCCAGAAATCATGAAAACGTGATCAGGGGATGATACTTGATCCAAATCCGTCAAAATCTCGAAATCGAATTTTCGCACGATCACAATACTTTATCCGATTAGGATAAACTAAAAATTCGGGTGTGGCCAACCCATGACTTTATCCATATATTTGAGGAATACAAAGAGTAACGAAATGATTTTTTTAAATACGTAAGTAAATAAAACGCATGCACACCACCACACCAACCAACATACATACATATGTACATACATATCATGAAATCACCGTGTTGAGTGCGCGCGCGTATGTAAAATGCGATCTTCGGCATATATTCAAATAGGAAAAACTGCCACTTCCGGTAGTCAGATGTTGACTAAAATCACAATATCTCTTACAGCTTACGTGAAAACTATAGATATGAAATTTCGACTTGATCGCCGGTGTAGTTTATGAAATATTCTGTGGTAAACTTTTCGACAAAAAAAACCCCCTACTTCCGGTTGACAGGTTTCAATGATTTAATTTTTCGTAACTAGCAATTTTTCTCAGGAGTATAAAATTACAATATAGTGACGATACTACATATTTAAAAGGCCGAAAAAATAAAAAACAACAAATTGTTCAAGAGTAAACTGCCATTTCTGCTAGAGGGATTTTGACCAAAATCGCAGAATCTTTTACGGCTTACGTGAAAACTATAGATATGAAATTTCAACAAAACCGCCGATGCCGTTTCGGAAATATGATTTTTTACAGAATTTTTGAATTTTCCGCATGAAAAAAACCCTACTTCCGGTTGACTGATGTTGACCAAATTCTTTATGGCTCTTAAACCTTGCGTGAAAATAATATATATGAAATTTCAGCTTGATAGACTTGATAGTTTCGGAGAAAACACACAGACATACACACACAAACACACACATAGTACTCAGACATACAGACATTTTCCAGAAATCATGAAAACGTGATCAGGGATGATACTTGATCCAAATCCGTCAAAATCTCGATGTCGAATTTTCGCACGATCACAATACTTTATCCGATTAGGATAAAGTAAAAATTTATTCACCGTAGGTATATTTTTCACTAATTCTCGTCAAATATTATGTTATTATAGGTACATAGTTCAAACTGACTGTGATCATTGTCTTATTAGTTTTCATTAACATTATGTGATTACACGATTATGTGTGTTAAGCATGAATTAAATTGCATAGTAAAATAAATATTAATATATTTTCAAATATACTTTTTGGTGCAGACTTACGTATTAGGAGTATATTCTCCCATTATCATTTCTTCTGTAGTGTTGTCTGGCGTACACCAGCCTAGCATGTAGTAAAACCAAGAGGAACATTTCATTCCATAAAATCCCATATTGCTGTTTATGGATTCTGCATAGTATAAAACTGCTCTCCAGTGATTGCAGCCCGATCTACCTATGAAAATTAATATGGTTTTATATTGAAATCACATTGGGAACGGGATAGATAACGGCATAACAATACTAGTAGTATCTGTAGTAGGTAACTCTTTCTTTGTTACAAATACTATCTTCACTTATCTCACGGACACTTTCTCCCTATGAACTAATTCTGATTTTAAATAAAAATGAATAGATCTTTCAAAAATGTCTGATAGAAAGATTCCCTTTATGTGAGTATACTTTCTTTTTTTTAGTCGTGCACTTTCATTATTTTATTTTGAGGTTCAGAGTCAAATACTCGTTTTAAATGAAACTATGCTAAGGCACGAGTGTCATTATAAAATGCATGAATTTACTCATGTTATCTCGACCAGTGCAGCCTGGCTGTTGCATTCCTCCGTTGAGGTAGAAATCGGCATGGCCGGTTGCTTCCAGTTTTCCTTTTTCCAAAGCATCCGTGTGAACGATATCTACAAATTTTGCGTCGTTTTTGTCCAATTTTTGTCTGTGGTTTGGATTTGAAAACAGTGGCATCGCTGGATCGAGTCCTTAAAAAAAATGAAAAATTTCCATCAGATTTGCGTGTTTCTTAAGCCATAAGCGTTTGCAACTTGCGAAAGAGGTCTGAATTGGGGACAAAATTTAAAAGCGATTGATTGGAAAAGACAATGATTAAATACACGATACAGAATTTAATCAGCATTCATAGAACCTCATTCTGTAAAGCGTGTGTATCAGGTACCTATTATCAACGGTCATCAAATTAAAAAAAAATGGTTTGCAATTGCAGTCATCGTTCGTTCGTGCTTAAACTCAAGGCATTTTAAGTCAAAGTACTCCATCAAGGTTTTCAACTATGGGTATGAAGTACGAACTGTTTTTTCAGATTGTGTAATATTTGCGAATCCATATTGGCCATACCGGTTATTCTATCGAGTTTTCCAACTTGCAGATGATTCCCAATCTCTCCCGATACTTGAGCACCAAGACTGAAGCCAATCACATGAAACCTCTCTATATTAATATCTCTCTTGATAACTAACTCGTCTATCAATTGAGCAGCGCATTTTCCTATTGTAGGAACATTGAGTACAGCTGTAACATAACAGGGATCTCTTGCCAGTGGCATATAATCCACTGTTATTATATTTATATCACCGCGTTCAAAGTAAGCTAAAAATTATAAACACAAATTAATTAAGCAAATCTTAGCTAGATATTGCATTTAGAATAAAAAAAGTTACAAACTTTCTGCATTAAAGATTTTAAAGTTCAATACTCCCGAATTGATAACAATATCTACTACTTAACAATAAATTATGTTTACGCAATATAAGTTTAAAAGAGATAGTACGAAATGGTATGCATAATATTCAATAATAGATATATCATAAATTTCACAAGTAGAACAAATTATCAATTTTAAATTTCATTCCTACTTAAAAACACTTAAATTCCTACTTAAATTATTTACTACTACTAAATAATATTTGACTAAAGAGTTTCTACGATCAATTATGTAATATACAATTGTATATTATTAGATACATTCAATTCTTTGATCTTGGAGAAGGTCTTGACCACTAAATCACAAAACAGCGTATGCAAAATATGCAACTACATACATATGTACGTATGTATGTATGTATGTAGTAATGTGTTAGGAATGCAGAAATGTATACCGGTGTATATTAACAGTATTCATCATCATATGTACGTATAATAGCTATTCATTTCGATAACATTACCATAATTATGCACACTGTAAATAAATAATTACTGTCGGCATAATGATGTCTTATAAACAATAAAAAACGAAAAGGCAAAAATGCCGACGCCCCTTCTGGATATTCTACGTTCTATCATAATCCTCCACGAGATGGTACAATTTATGGAAATAAAATACTCTACCAGGTCTCAATTCTGGGTTAGGCGAATAGTCTCTATGGCCAGTGTATCCGTGAATCAATATAACAATTGGTAAATCGGAAAGAAATGCCGCACTTTCGATGGATTCTGGATTCGAGACATCTAATTCGTGAGGATCGTGTCGCAAGTCCCTGGAACCATTTTGAATACATTCATAGTAAATCAATATTATAATAAATTAAAGTATTGAAATTAATTACCTAGTGTAAAGCCAGAATGTTACGTTCGGATTTGGACAATCACTTCCAGCCAACACACAGCCTGCAGGAATATTGTAGTTGCCAATCACTTCGCAATAAAACAATGCTAAAACAATTGTTAATATGAGAAGAATTTTTTGGAAGTATTTTTTTATAAATGATTAATGTGAAAATTTCAATATTACCAGATATAACGACGAAAGTTATCATAGTAATGCGTTAGTTATTTCGCGACACGTTATGTCTGCACTGTAAAAAGGACAATGCTGTAGTAATATGAAGAATGGGCCCAAGTCGAATTTTGTTTGGAGAACATGGAGCGAATATTAACATAAAACGGAGATATCGGTTCCATGTTAATAATGCAAATTGCGGTCGAGTATGAAAGTGACTAAAATTGCAATGAAAGCTTTTAATATATTTGCTAATAAATAATGATTTGGAATAATATTTGACCACAACAAATACTACATGTTTTCAAAAAAGTTATCGTTAAAAATATTAATAAAATTTTCAATTATAATGTACATATAAATTTTTTTCATTTTGTTCAAATATCTATTGCGACATCTATTGGCCACAATGTTAAACTAAATTAATATGTTGCTGTAATTTTTAACGTAGTGTATAGTCGAAAATTTTCTAGATGTCTCTTTGTGATGTCATTTAGTTGTCATCTGTCGATGATGGCTCTACATAGATGTCTCTTCAAAATACTTCATACACAACTCTAAAATTTGTAAGGTATTTTTATTCATACAGTCAACGATATGATCAACATATTTTTACTTTATTTTTATAAATATAAGACGAGAAGACTCTATAGATCTTTATTTATAGGTGTTAAGAAAATTATCAGGTTGATGTCGAGGGTAATTCATTTATTGGAGGCGATAGAGCATGTATATAAAAATAATTAGAAGGCCCCCGACATGTTTGAAATACGTAAGTTTAAAATTCATTAAAACAAGAAAACCTTAGATAATAAGGTAGGACAATTAATTTATTAAGCATCAGGATTTCAGTATTGGAATAAATACAATTTCTTACGGAAGTCACGTTTTCTGTTTTGAAAATATAACTGGTTTTGTTGTAGGTACGAATATAATTAAGAATATTTATTATATACCCACATACTTTTATCTTTGAAAATAAAAAAAATAATGTCAAAATTAAATGTAAAATATGTACATACATACATATGTAGGTAATTGTACAATCGAATATTAGAATATTGAAAAAAACAACTGAATATTATTTAAAATTAATGTTTGTAAAGGATAATACAGCAGAACTTCCAGAAAATTAATTTATATTTACAATAATGAGATAATATAGACATTTTGATAATCAGATAATAATGAAAGAATAATAACAGACCTATCAATTCCTAATATAAAAAAAATTGACCTAAGATACATTATATTCTTTTTTACTGCATACAAATTCAATGTTTTGAAAATTTAGTCTTTTCCATGTAAACGATGAACAATTGAGTTATTTAAATATACCTAGTTCACAGCCCACCAGTGAAATGGTTCTATGTAATTCGATCAAAATACGACGCATTGTCTGAAAAAAAAAACACACATCACCATGCAGTAGTCAAATTCAGCACACTTTTGAACCTCGACGACTTTCCGAGAATAGAATTTTATTCAAAAATTTTTTTTGCGCAAAGTTCGACAGCGCAGCGCTCAGAGCGCCAAAGCTCACCTCAAAGCACACGAGCGTGCAATGTCAAAATCTCGTGCCGGCTGTGTATACCTGCGGCGGCCGATCGGTCTAATCAGTGCGGGGGAGGAAACTCACAGGTGAGAGGGGGGACAGGGGGACGAACCGGTGCTAACGGAGGGGGGGGGGACACCAGCACAAGGGAAGCGGGGCACCAGCGAACTCTCTGCGTCAGTGGCCGCGAGATTGCAAGCGGGAGAGACGCACGCGCGCGTTCAACATCTCGTGTTCGAAATCACACCACACATTCCTCCCGCTAGATTGCACGCGATTGTTATTACGACGCCCACTACTATCGCGCGAATAACCCCCTCCTCCCCCCCCATTCAGTGTTATTGTGACGGGTGTTTTTTTTTTATTGTTTTGTTTATCGTTAAATTTCATTGAAAACGTACCGAGTTGTGATTGCATATTTGCGGTGGTTCTTCGGGGTTGAGGAATTGCGACAGATAACATTAGAAGGCTGTCGCGGAAGCGGTCAGCCGCCATGTTGTGAGAGCGAGACAACACACACACGTGCGTCTACTCTCTCCACAGCTCGGAGACTTGAACGCGCGGGGATCACCGAAACCCAGTGGCCAGTTTGTGCGGTATGACCGGTCGCCGTTGAGATTTTGGCGTGCTGTGTGCTATCTTTTCGCGTGAAACAGTGAACCAAAACCATGATTGTGATGAGAGTGTGTTCCGTTTGGCGATAGCGAATCATCACAATCGGGCGAAATATGCGACCCGTAGGGCTGCTGCTGGCGACGGCCGCCGCATGCGCCCTAGCTGCAGTACCACCTGCAGTTCAGATGCAGTCACGTGCGGTTGACACGCGTGTCACTCTCGACATACCGGAGGGACGACCCAGAGGCACCCTAGTCGGATACATACCCACCAAGCCGGGCTTCACCTACAGATTCAACGAACCCCCCAGAGAGTTCACCCTCGATCCGGACTCGGGCGAAATAAAAACGGACGCCATCCTCGACAGGGAGGCGCTCAAAAACGACCGCTACGACTTAGTCGTACTCTCGAGTCAACCCACCTACCCTATAGAAGTGCGAATCGTAGTAACGGACGTGAACGACAACCCGCCCGAGTTTCCAGAGCCGAGTATTGCCGTCGCGTTCTCGGAAAGCGCGGCGGCGGGTACTCGACTCTTGCTGGACGCCGCTACGGATCGAGACACCGGAGCCAACGCCGTCTCGGATGACTACAGAATAAAAGACGGAAATCAGGACGAAAAATTCCGCCTGGCACTCACTGCAAACCCCAGCGGCGAAACGTCATACTTACACCTAGAGACGACGGGGAAACTCGATCGGGAAACGTGCGGTTTTTACGTGTTGAACATATCCGCGCGAGACGGCGGCGATCCGCCAAAACACGGCTATATACAAGTGAACGTGACAATATTGGACGTCAACGATAATCCACCCATTTTCGATCACTCCGACTATATAGTGTCGCTGAATGAAAGCGTACCGCCGGGCTCTCCGGTGCTGCAGGTCATGGCTACCGACAGCGACTTGGGTGACAACAGTAAAATCACATATTATTTAGCGGACACTGAAAGGCAGTTCACGGTCGATCCCGAATCTGGTGTTATATCTACGACTGAAATATTGAATTGCCCTCAGCAAAGTTGTCCGACGGTGACGCGTCACGGCAGTTCGTGTCCGAAGAGTTGCGTTTTTACCGTGTTCGCTCGCGATCACGGGTCTCCGCGTCAGGATGGTAGGACGTACGTCACTGTGAATCTGGTCGATGCTAACGATCACGATCCCGTAATAAAATTTAGGTATTTTCCCTCGACGGCTAATTTTGCAACGGTCGATGAGAACGCCGTGAATGGATCTGTCGTCGCGGCCATGTCCGTTATCGACATAGACGAAGGGCTCAACGGCGACACAGAAATTAAAATCATATCGGGCAACGAATTGAATCATTTCCGCTTGGAATACACACCGAGCTTCGATATAGTTCGCGTGAATGGAATTCTCGATAGGGAAGAAATAAGCAAGTACAATTTGAGCGTTGTCGCTACAGATAAAGGAACGCCTCCGCGGACGGCCACAGCTTTTCTCATAATTCATGTCAACGATGTTAACGATCATGAGCCCGTCTTTGAAAAATCTGAATATTCAGCAATTCTCAGTGAACTAGCACCGCCTGGAAGTTACGTCGCCGGAATCACAGCGACCGATGAAGATACTGGAGTCAACGCAGAAATATTCTACGCATTCACATCAGGAAATGAAAATCAATGGTTCGCTATAGATGCAACTTCTGGATTGATAACAACGCGAATGGCTTTAGACAGAGAAGTGCAAGGAACCGTCGAGCTCAAAGTATCGGCTCGTGATGGTGGACCAAATCCTAAATGGGCTTACACTCAACTAAAAGTAACTATTTTGGATGAAAATGACGAAGCGCCACAATTTTCACAGTCGTGCATTAATGTTAGTTTATCTGAAAATACACCACCGCATACATTAGTTGCAATGCTGACGGCTGCAGATCACGATCAGGGTACCAATGGAAGTGTAACATATACACTTCAATCAGACGTTCAACAAAAATATCCAAACACTTTTGCGCTAGATTCGTTGACTGGACAGTTGACGACGAAGTTGCAGCTAGATCGTGAAAAAATATCCGAGTATGAAATACATGTCATTGCAAAAGATCAAGGATTTCCACCGCAATCTTCTACTGCAACTGTATTTCTCAATGTACAAGATGTGAACGACAACAGTCCCGAATTTTATCCCCAAAGATATTTTTTCTCAGTTGCTGACGACGTGCCCAAAGCCACATCACTATTGAAAGTTTCTGCAACTGATATTGACGATGGAGATAATGCGATCATTGTCTACAATTTGGAAAGTGGGGGAGAAGGTTTATTTTCCGTCGATAAATGGAGTGGAGTTGTTACGTTACAAGGAAATTTAAGAAATGTTCAAAAGCCCTTATACAAACTCACAATATCGTCTAAAGACAGAGGTGAAAGAAGAGCAATGGAAGATTCGGTCGTCGAAATAATTAAAGAATCGTACATGGAAGAATTGGTTTTCGATTCATATGGAGGCTATGATTTTCAAATAGTAGAAGATAATGGAAAAATTAGTGCGAATATTGGAAGAGAAGTTGGAAAAGTCAAAGTTAGAACATTGAGTGATACGGTAACATATACGATTGTTTATGGTGACGTTAAACGTGCATTTAAAGTTGACGAACATTCTGGTCGCATAACCACTGCCCGTAATATTGACAGAGAAGAAAAAATGATGTATAGTTTGACAGTTGTTGCTCGTTCAGGGTTGGCTTATGGGAAAACTATTGTTAACATATCTGTGCTGGACGTCAATGATAATCATCCATTGTTTTCAAAGGATAAAGACGAAGTTCACATAGCAGAAAATACTGCAGTGGGTCAAGAAATTTATTTTGCGCGTGCGAGAGATAGAGATTCTGGAATAAACAGCACTGTTTCATATTCGCTAACTTACAATGTAAACGACCAGTTTAGAATATCTGAGGCAACTGGGGTAATTTATTTAAATAGACCTATTCGAGCAGAGCCTGGCTCAGTTTTAACTATAGAAGTTACCGCTAGTGACGGAGGTTCACCTCCTTTATCGTCCAAACATTCGATAATGATATTGGTGGATGATGTCAACGATCACACGCCAGTATTTGATCACACTTCGTATGAAACATCGTTGTTGGAATCGACTCCTGTAAATGTAAGATTCTTTGCATTGTCAGCTTCTGATGCAGATTTAAGATTAAATGGCAGAATTACATTCTACATTTCTGAGGGAAACTCGGAAGGAAAATTTGGAGTATTTCCCGATGGCTACTTATATGTTAGAAGTCCATTGGATAGAGAAGATAAAGATTATTATTCTCTTACGGTTACGGCAAGCGACGAAGGAGATCCTCCAAGAAGCTCACAAGTTCCTGTTGTCATACATGTTATTGATGAAAATGATAACAGTCCCGAATTTACAAATTCCACATTTACATTCAACGTTCGAGAAAATGAACCACCTGATTCTTTTGTTGGGAAATTGATGGCAGCAGATAGAGATATTGGCCGAAACGCAGAGTTGATATTTTCTCTTTCAGCCTCTCAAAACGATTTTGTAATCGATCCAAGAAACGGTTTCATCAAAACTCTTCACGTTTTTGATCGCGAAGCGCTAGTTCAAACTACGGGTCAAAACATAATAACATTAGAAGCTACCGTAACTGACAACGGAATAGTCAAATTGCGCGACAAAGTTAAAGTAAACATTTATATCACAGATGTCAACGACAATCCACCAAAATTTCTTCGTACCCCGTACAAAGTTCAAATTTCGGAAAGCTCTCCCGCTGGCACACAAGTTATTAGAGTGTATACTTTCGACGCAGACGAAGGTTTGAATGGGGATGTTTTTTATTCACTCAGCGATGGAAATGAAGGCGGAAAGTTTACAGTCGATGAAGCGACCGGCCAGGTGTCTTTAGCTAAACAGTTGGATCGAGAAACTAGACCGAAATACGATTTGACTGTCGTGGCCCACGATGCTGGACTGCAAATGAGACTCAGTTCATCGACAATCGTTACCGTGGAAGTTTTGGACGAAAACGACAATGCGCCGGAGTTTACACAGACCGAATCGAGAATATCCGTAAAGGAGACCACGCCGGTCAACACCGAACTTATGCAATTTCGCGCAACGGATGCCGATCTGGGAATAAACAGCGAAATAGTATTTTCAATAGCGTCGGGAAACCGAAAGGATTCATTCAATGTCGATCCTTTGACTGGTGTTTTGGTCTTGCACAAGCCGCTGGATTATGAAGACTTGACATCGTATGCGCTCAATATAACTGCCTCGGACGGCGGCAATCCTCGTTTATCAACAACAATCCTTTTTTCCGTCGCAGTAATAGACGCCAACGACAACCCGCCGAGCTTTCCTAATACGGCAATAGTGAGACAAATACGAGAAGGAATACCCGTGCACACTCCTATTGTGACGGTGACCGCGGAGGATCCCGATTCGGGAATAAATGGAAAAGTGTCGTATGTGATCTCGCATCAGGATCCTGAAGACAATAAGCGACATTTTGGAATAAACGCCGGCACCGGAGTAATACACACGCTTTTGTCCATAGACAGAGAAGCCATAGATACGTTTCGCTTGACGGTGGTAGCTTCAGATCAAGCCCAACCGGAATCCAGCCGCTTGTCGGCAGAAAAACTTGTCACAGTGATCGTGGAAGACATAAACGATAATGCGCCCGTGTTCGTTTCCATGAATGCGGCCGTATTGCCGCGGCACGACGCTCAAACAGCAGCCAGAGAGGGATTGGTGATAATGAACGTTTATGCGAGGGACTTGGACTCCAGTACTAATGGATTGGTGACGTACGAGCTAAGTAACGTGGATATGTTCAAGCTTCATCGTAGCACTGGAGCTTTGTCGCTGAGACGTCCGACAGGACGATTGGAGCATCGATATCGGTTGGCCGTCAAGGCTACAGACGAGGCTGTACAAAGTGAGCGGCGAAGTACAGAGACGTACATCACGGTGATAACTGCGGGGGTTGAGGGTGAGGGACCCGTGTTCGAGAGCGACGCTTTGGTGGGTAGCGTTTATGAAAATGAACCTACGGGGACAAGCATTTTGGCTGTTCGCGCACGCCTCGAAGGCACCGAGGTGGAGTACTATGTGATAAATGTGACAGATGGTGGGAAACAAGTGGACAGATTGTTTGACATAGATCCGCGGTTGGGCATCCTGTCAACCGCGGCTCCGCTGGATCGAGAATCGGCTGCTGCCTACGACGTAGAGGTCTACGCCATTGCTGTCGCCGGAGCTGTCAGGACTTCCAGCACTAAGGTACAACCACACTTTCATTTTATACGTAAAAATAAAGTATCCATGTCTTTTGTGTAGGTACGATGTATCGAGACGTAGGTATGTACATATGTACATTAGGGTGGAGCGACATTGCAAAAATTAAAAATCAGCATTGTATGTAATAACCTACCAAAAGTTTCGTTGTATCATCCGTATTCTCGTAAAAATATTGAAAAAAATCTGTGAATATGTCTTCAGGCCTCTACCTGAAGGCGAAAAATGAAAATTTGCCTATTAATTTCGAAATCTGAACACAGAATACAAAATTTTAGATAACATGCTCATAAAATTACCTTAACTTTATTGAATATAAGTAGGTACTTTTTTGTAAAAAATCTAATTTATTTTCGTATTCCTTGAATTATTCAAATAAGTGTGAATTTGTGAGCGCGGTGGAGGGAGGCATACGAGTAAATATAAGTACATACATATATGTATACATAGGTATGTACGAGTAAAGTAAGTATGTATAGTAAAAATAAATATGTACTAATTTTCCAATTAAAATTGCTATATATAGAGATTGGAAACAATCAATTGGAAATTTTCATACAAGTAAAAGTATTAAAATGAAAAAACCAGAAAAACATTTTTAATTAGGCAGATTTTTTTGGACAAAAGAGGTATGCATGACATAGAGGTAACTTTTTATAACTACATATTTCAAAACGAATATTCAAAAAAAAAAAAAAGCTCCATACATCGACGCTCCACCCTAATGTACATAATATGTATGTTTGTATGGTGTATCAAATCCGTGCTTTATTTTCTAAAAATGCTTTACAGAACTTTGCGGTTTCGTTTGATGCATGAGATTCATCGTCTGACCGCATTTTGATATATAGCAGAACGTACCTTGAACATTTTCGTTCCAACACTGAACGATTCCTCCGAACTTATCGTTAAAAGACATGCATAAAAATTGTGTTTACTTATGAATTCCGCCGTAAGTTCTCGTTAATGCCATTTATTTTCAAAACGACTCGTTTGTCGTTAAAGTAAATGCGTATAAACATTCTGTAAGAGACTGTGTACAATCAACTCGTATTGTTTGGATAACTTCCCACTTTGCACCGCACTGCGCTAAAGGGAACTCGCGCAAAAATCGCCATTTGCTTTTTGTTCACAACAATCAACTGTCAATTTTCACAAGAGCGCTTAAGCTTAATTGGGTGTGAATTTGTATCTTATTTTGGTTATAACAAAGAATCAATTAAAAATAGCAAAACAAAGACTGAAATAAAATTAATTAAACAATGCCCAATCTCGATGTAATCTCGTGTGTAACATTTTGAATATAGCACACTCATCTTCAAATATTACAATATACGATTTGAAATGTGAACCGAGTCAACTTGAAATGTGCCCAATGAGTTGAAGTATCGTTTCGTCGAAATTTTGTGATTCCAGACGGGGTATGATTTAAATTATTGTAATTGGTGATATCCTGTGGGAGTTCTGGAATATGCGTGTAGTGTCGGTTGGGCTATCTACAGCCACGGACTACACTAAAAGCGCATTAGCCTGGAGAGGGCCATGGCCCTCTGATTTATGGCCCTGCCTGGACTCCCGCTACAAATGAAGGCATTCGGCCGTTATTAGCGCGCCCGAATTCCTGCACTCGGTTTCGTATCATTTGCATTCCTGTCTCGTTATTAGCGACTGCTTCTCGCCTCTGCCCTCACCCCGCACATGCCTAATGACTGCACACGACAATTATTCACGTGGGACACCTCGAGCTTACAATCCATCAGTAGGTACCTACTTCCATCTTATAGGCATGTATGTGTGTGGTATACCTATATACATCGTCCAATCGTATCACATCAACCAACGATGACCATTAAGCCAATTCATTGGAATAAAACACTTACATTTCTAATCCAACATTTGCATTGGAATAATGAAATGAGTGGATTAACGGAAGACATTTGAGCCATCTAGCCAAGATTCGCTGACGAATAGTTATAGTTGCACGTAACTCAGTAGATTTACAAAATAGATTAACAGAATTAAGCAACGAAAGTATGAAAGTAGGCTTAAAAATTAATTTTAATTAATCTAAAATTATGTTTAATGAATTTTGCACGCAAAGCGTAGTCACAGTAGATAATCATATTGAAGAGATAGTTGATAGTCATTTATACCTAGGGCAATTGGGGAATATGACTGGATGTAAAGAAGTAGAAATAAAACGAAGAATGAAACTAGGATGGAGTGCTTTTGGAAAAATGAACATAAATTTATAAGTTTATTTAAATTTAAGTTTTTAAATCCAACATTCCGCTATGCTTAAAAAAGAAGACATACGACCAATGACGTATGGATGTGAAACTTGGACGTTAAATTCAAGAATGCTACGAAAGATCCAGTGCACACAGAGATGCATAGAAATATGTATGCTTGGTGTAACAAGAAGAGATCGCAAAATAAATACATGGGTAAGAAGTGTGACCAAAGTGGTAGATATGTATGTATATGTATGTATGTACATATGTAGCAGTACGTGTGAAAATTTTGAAGTGGCAATGTGCTGGACACATAGCGAAAAGAATGGATGGCAGATGGACGCGAGAAATACTGGAATGGTATCCGAGAGAATGTGAAAGAAAGCAAGGTAGACCGAGTGGAAGATGGGCTGATGAATTGAGAAGAATGTGTGGAGTCAAGTGGATGCAGATTGCTCAAGACAGACAGGAATGGAAGATGATTGGAGAGGCCTTCATCCAGCAGTGGATGGTGAACGGCTGAAAATGATGATGATGATGAATGAAATAAGTAGGTGAGAATTTTTCCATAGTAGA
The DNA here is from genome assembly GCA_022651745.1 of Parapsyche elsis. NCBI lineage: Eukaryota > Metazoa > Arthropoda > Insecta > Trichoptera > Hydropsychidae > Parapsyche > Parapsyche elsis. Next base: position 3,542,830 of record JAGVSN010000005.1, on the reverse strand, counting down.
TCGGGATGCCATCTCATTCAGTCTTAACATTAATTTCTCATATTACATAGTCTTCCAGGTTCCATATTCCCTTTGGGAAAAGCGCTTTGTAGCATAAAAACGAGCTGTCCACCCACCCAGAGTTAAATACCATTACTTCACGCCATGCAAATGCATTGTTCATTTGCTGCGCTCAAAATAATAATAATAATAATAATAAAAAAATGTATTCGCATTAGAGTCTGACAGGTCTGCAAACAATACACAATGATTTACAAGCAGGCTGCGGTCGAAACGACAACCGATAGTCGAACTGCTTTTATTTTCAATCGAGGCAAATTTATTGTATTTCAATTTCAGCATCAAGATATAGCACGGTAGCTGGCTCGTGCTTCGTTCACATATCGCATATACCTACACCATACTGCATTGCATATTAATATTTGTGAAATTATTGTTTTCATTTAATAATGCAAAAGTTCAATATGGCAAACTGGTACAACAATTGTCGTTTATCGAATGCTGCAAATCAGTTGAACGAGTCGATTGTGTAAGCTCTTTCTTGAGATGACTTTCTCTCCAATTGTAATTCAGTTGGCGCACTGCGACAGTCTTAGATTATATAAAAGCAAGGGACACATTCAACCGTTCAATATTGTATATTAATACAGTGCTGACATTTTTGTAGATTTTGATTTCTGTTTCGATGCGATTGCTGTAATTTATTTTTTAAAATAATACAAGTAACACGTTATCAGCGCGCTTTCACACGTATGTATCACAAGCATTACGAGGTGAGATCCGTGTATGTGTGTTATTTTGAGCTAAATTGTGTCAAGTTGAAGCGAACGTGTGATGTGCGAGCATAGGCTTTAATAGAAATGTAAGATAAACACGTGGGAATATCGTGATGTTGAACACCCAGCTAGAACTGTAATATCAGAGTTAATAAACTTCGTGGCTAATATGCGTGGAGAGGAATGTGCCTTCGTTGTAAATTGCGTAAATCGGGATGCATTTAAAACGAAATAAATTCGTCGAGGAAATAAAAATGCGACAGGGCGCGGTATGCAAAATAAATGCACCATGTGCGACTTCTTATTACGTATCTCGATGGGGCCTCCTCGCCAGAATGCCATATTTCATAATAAACACCCGACCGCCATCTGAACTAAGAAAGTAAGAAATTTAAAATGTCAAGTTGTTTTGGCATAGTCATGATTTACGCAGTCGTGAACCTTGTGCTTTTGAGAAGTCTGAAAGAATAAATATTAATCCGCATTGGAAGCGTAGGCATTCCCATTCATTTTCATCCTTTATGTTGAAGCACCGTTATCGACTTAATTCCTCAAAAAGTTTCATATAAATATATTTTATGCATTTCGGTAACGAGAGCTTAATGTTATTTATTGCAATGTGCTCAAATATCACACATGTGAACAAAGTTTTTTCCTATCATTTTATTCTGCTCGAGTTTGTATCGTATAAATGCTTATAAGTAGTTTCCGATTGCTGGTTTTCTGCTTCCTTTTTGAGCGCAAAAGGCGCTGATAAATAAATGAAATAAATCTCCCGACACGAAGTGGAAGAATGAGAAGTGTCGTAAAGTAAATATAGTATGCGAAGCTCGCGAGAGGGAGATATGAACGAACGGGTACGCTAGCAATGAACTACTCTTATGCTATGTATCGACTGTTGCATTTACCACATGGGAATGCACACATTCAACCCGTTCAGATCAAGCCGAGCACGTACTCATAGCACTAATGTACGTATATGTACGTACCCTAAGAATGTTTTGTGTGCACAAGTGTACAGTTCTAGATAGGCAGGCCCTTGTTGCTTTGTGCATCGTGCGTGCATCAACTGCAACTGTGCAAATTCACGCTGGACTGTTTCGCTGAAAAACGTTCATTATCATTACCATCGTGGCCCTATCGCAACTAGATAGTTAATCGCATTTTTTCCATCGCATTTCGAATTCAACCTCGGTCATGTTTATTTATATCGTAAGTACTTATGAGCTGAAGTGCGAGAAAAACGCGTCAACAATAACGTCAATACGTTAAGTATGCGCCTTGTGTAAATCGCAATCCGGTTGCCGTTTTGCAAAAAATTAAGTGTCGCAAGGTAAATTGTTTTTTTTTTTTTTTCACTTCTTTCGAGAATAAAATAAAAATCTCGCATCGGATAACCGCTTAAGGTAAAGTTTGCGTTGGAAGTCGCGACGCGGGGAATTAACTGAAATTATTAAAAGCTCGCAAAGAAGAACTGGAACATAGTTTCGATTCAGACCGCATTCCATCAACGGCAAAATGACATCCACTTGCTACGAGAATAGAAAAATAATCCCCCTTATTCTTGGCATCAGATAAAATTTTTCAAATTGCCAACCAATATACACGCGTACACACTTGTACATATTATGTAGTAGGTATATAAAACTACAAAAAATAATCTGTTGTATTATAGGTACATGTACATGTACATCATAGATATAAAATACCTAATGCTATTCTACATCTATGATGTACATATATGAATGTAAATTGATATCAACGATAATTGCTAATCTTATCTAGAACAACTTTGCAAAATGCAATGTAATTGTAATTTTTTAAAATATTAATCAAAATTCAACAACTTCGTGGAATAGCGTTTCAAAAGACAAGACATGAACTGCGTTTTAAACCTAATTTCTTAACCGACTTCAGTGCCTCTTGTCAGAGTTTACAAAGTATTCTTCATACACAATTCCTTCCTTCACCTACCTGCAGAAGGAAACCACTGGAAAGCGCATTTCCCTCGTTAGATCAATATTACAGACGCTAAATGATCGTCAAACATTGAAAAGGCAACGCATGAATCACTTTAAGAAATTACTGTACGTATAACCAAACTTCTACCCGCCTCAGTCATTACAGCATTACCAACTTAACAAACAGTGTTAGCCTTGAGTTGGCAACAAGCCGCTATCTGTCAAAGCTAGTTTGAGTTGACAACGCGACAACATTCATCGGTACACTATACAATTGTTTCACGCGTCTACTATCAAACAGGCTGTACGGTTAGAATCCACCGTCATATGACGAGCACTGCACTGCACTACTGCAATAAAATAAAATCAACAATTTTCTCCACTATTACCAATTGGCGGTTTGTCGGCTTGGCCTTTGTAAGTTTCCTATGTCGTACACCATATGAGTGAGATTTCATTTGAAAACTTCGCACATTGTAATAGGGTTTAATTCATAACGTTCCACGTCGCTCTTTGCAAGCATCCTAACTTTTCTAGAATGCCACACTGCCTCTAAAGGCGCCCGCATACCGCTGCGAATTCGTGTATGAAAACCTAGCTAGGCAAACCTAGCGAATTTCGCAAGTATACCGGCCTGCGCAAGCGCCGGTTTCTGTCACTCAAACTATCAAACTACCATCTGTCACCTCGCTTTCGGAACGTTTATATTTCACTCACGATTCTGTCATGGACTCAAGTCAGAGTTATTTACATACAACTTTTCCACAAACGTCATCGAAATCGAGCGAATCGGCGAAACTTCGCGGTGTAGGCGGCTTCACGCGTATTCAGTTAAGCTAAACAGAACGCGCAATAGCTCTCATTATCTCATATCGCATTGCATTAATGCCACACACGCGCATCTTACATTATTTATTACGAATTTGTTTCAATTCTATTAATAATCAATTGTTTTTATACTACTTTACGTAATATATCTGTTATAACAGCTAAAAAATGTATAATGGACGTATATAATCGCCCTTGCCACCCCCTACGCCCGTTTCAAGGCAAAATTAAGTTCACCACGTGGTTATGCCCGAATATTAAGCGGTTAAAGCCAACTTTGTTGTCGTTTGCGCTATCGCGCGTTTTGTTTGACTTAACTGAATAAATAGCGGCTATGCGATACAACTCCCCACCATACCAACCTTGAGATTTTCCTATTTATTTTCCTACCTGTTCGCAGCGGTGTGCGGGCGCCTTCTTCGCGGCACTTTCTTACGGAAGGTTATACATATGTAGTTAAACTTAACTATTATGCATACCGCTAAACTGAGACGGACATTGGCAAAACGGCAGACGAAAACGGAGTCCCTTCGCATATATGACCATGTGTAATATACATTATAGTAGTTTTTATATCCCCTTGGTAGCAGTAGCGGTGTGGGTCGAGGTCCGTCTCGTTCCTGGGCCGTGTACGTCGTTAATGCAACGTCCGCGCTATCGCGGCTATGCTCACATACCCTCGAGCGTAGGTAAGATAAAAACAGGTTCGACTATCTATCATTATTGAATAAATTTACCGAAAAATGCGCGATACATAGTTTTACGGCTCACAACTTTAGGGGGGAACGGCCTCGATCGTCGTTATAAAAGTCTCCACACACCGACAACCGCTCTCGCATACGCACACAAAGTATAAACATATGTACACAAACACGTGAATGTATGTACATATGTATATGTACGTAGGTATACACATCCTCATATATGTATGTGTAAATAGGTAAACGTGTGTGTGTGTACATTTTCGCTCAATTTTCAAAGCTCCGTCTCCGAGGAAAGCACACCTACGCTATAATTTTTTAATTTGACGCGGTTACGTGAAATCGACAAATCTTAACAAATTGACGCTTTGCGTATATAAATTGTTTAATTATATCATTCAGCGACAGATTCGTAAGCTCGACCGCTTTAGACCAGCGAGTTTCAAAGCTTGCAAGCCGCTTCCGAATGAGTGTGTTATATATATATTTTTTTGTTATCAATTAATGGTTTATTTTGTGTGTGTGTTGTATAATATAACAAGATGTGGATAATTCGTTCTGTGAAGTGATCAAAAGTTGGAGTTTTCGCCGTAAAGCGCGTATTTAATCTGTAGATGTTTCCATAAGAAATTCCGCTTATTGCCAATTAAAACAGGAATTTTATTGAAGTGTTATCGTCACAATTTACTGTTGATATTGTACTTTTGTGTTAATAAAATTCTATACAGTTTATATGTATCTATAATATACGGTAAACAGATGCAAATTGAAAATTATATGGTTTTCACATAATCGTGCGGAATTTTATCGAACGATTTGATCATTTGACGCATAAAAACTCGTAAATATTTGGACGAAGTAAATGAAGAATATTAAAATATCAACAAAAAAAAAACAATTCAAATGACAATAATTTTCAGTAAAAAGAAATTTTATTTAATTATTCTTTAGTTGTGAGTACGTACATATCTACAAATTTGAAGAGCCATATGTTATAAATGTTACCGTCAAACTTGGCATCAAGTGTGAAATATCGGCATTGTATGAAAATGCCTATGCTTTTAGCGTTTTGGGCAATTTTATTTATTTGATAGTTCAATTCATTCATTTTCATTTACAAAAAAATGATTCAAGTTCTGGCCTTCTATATGTATGTAGCCAAGGAAACTTTAACAGGCAATTAATTATAATTTCCAGTATATAACGATTAAAGTCTGTTGCATTAGAAAACAAAGGGATTGTTCACACCAATTATATATAAGATATTCGCGAGCGTATATTTCAAAAGCAAATCGTTTAGATACAATATGATTTAGCAACGGTGGCCTCGAAGCCCTCTCAGACGTCGATTGCAATTTCGCAGCAAGTTCGCGTAGCTGCGTTTCAGTGGCTCGTCGTGAATTATCCACCATACTCCATAGAGCTTCCACTATAGACAAACTAGAAGCAATTACGCACGGCGTATGCGTGACTCATGGACTGACCCAATGACCCTCTCGGGTTGTGGAAGAATGGGCGGACCAATCTTACGTGTAGGCTTCGATCTGCTCCACAACTCGGTCAGGCGAAGCCTTTAATAAATAATAATCGCGCATGTAATGACCGACGTCTGTGGTACGGACATTTACCATTGATTGATAAGTGGAAAATGTAGGCTAATGCAAAATTTTCCGTAATGTAAGCCGAATGGGAAATTTAAGTTTTCAATACATAGATTACAACGAAACGGTCTATGTATGTATATGTACATACGTATGTATGTATGTAGTTAGTACGCAGACGCTTAAGCCTCAATATCAGGCCCGGATTTTCCACATAAATGATTTATGGAGGCTTTAATATCCAGGCCGCAAGCTTGTACGACAATCACTCGCATATTGCATAGTTTATATTTGACTATTATATTAGTTGCTAGCGAGTGCTTTATTGAAGTATTACGACTCAATAAAACACTCGCTACAATGCTTGCATGTATTAATATGAATCGATTATAGAAGTGTCGAAATGAAATTTTCTATTGCATATTCCAAATTTGAACTATCTTACATCCTAAGACAAATGCGTGCTATATTTTATTTATTATGCTTATATGGTACATATATAATTATATAGTTTAATGAATTTTGCACGCAACACGTAGTCACAGTAGATAATCATATTGTAGAGATAGTTGATAGTTAGGACAATTGGTGAATATGACTGGGTGTAAAGGCCCTCACGAACCTGAGCGGTATCGTTGCGTCAAACTGACGCCCTTATCGTGGTCCCATTCGCACCGATATAATTCGATACGATAGAGGACTTCAACTTGACGCAGCGATACCGCTCAGGTTTGTTAGGGCCTTAAGGAAGAAGAATGAAACTAGGATGGAGCGCTTTTGGATGAATGAACATATGTAGTTTTTAAATCCAACATCACTGCGCACTGCCAGTTATGACGTATGGATGTTAAACGTGGATGCTGAATTCATGAATGTTACGTAAAATCCAGTGCACACAGAGAAGCATGAAAAGATGTATGCTTGGTATAACAAGAAGAGTTCGTAAGCGGAATACACGGGTATGAAGCATGACCAAAGTGGCAATTATAGCGAAACGTGTGAGAATAGCGAGAAGAATGGATTGATATTGAATGATTGAATGGAAGAATGGATTGATGATTTGATTGAAATAAAGCAAGGTGGACCGAGTGGACGATGGGCTGATGAGTTGAGAAGAATGTGTGGATCAAATGGACAAGATTCCTCTCCAGAGTATAGACTTGAATGAAAAAGGATTAGAGAGGCCTTTATCCAGCTATGCAAGATGAACGGCTGAAAATGATGACATGGAATATAATTATACAATATGAATTTTCTCTTAGTTCTTAGCTGATATTGTAGGTATCTATGTATTGTATGTACTTTCCAGAATCGGCGTGTGGAAAACAAGTGCTAGTTCGCCTCTGTGGACTCGTCGAAACGGGGTCAGATCGAGGGAAACTTATGTCTATTGGCAATTTATTCGCGTCATTAAAATATCCGTGTTATGTTATCGTGAATTATTCGGGCTGCGGCGCCAGAGTGCTGAATTCATTGACTCAAAATGCCCACAAACACCCACACTCGAAATACCAAAAGCATAAACAATATGAGGCTTTGCGCGTGTTCGTAAGCTACTCTGCGTTGCGTTGATAATCATGCAGCGCAGCGCAGCGTAATGAAATATGGACGCGAGAAGCTGTGTCTCTATAACGCGCGTACAAGCTCGACTTGATTAATTAAAATCAGGTTTCTTATCAGTATTTCGCACGAATATGATTATAGAAAAACGATCATTTTTTTATTTGATATATGTGTATTATATGGGGGGAGACGAAAAATAAGATGAAAAAAACACACACACACACACTTCGACGATATTTATAACGACGTGAAACCATCAATTCGGACACTATAATTTTTTAAAAATTGCTTTCTGTACAATCGGTGACACTATCGAATTATTTATTTTAGCGTCGAGATTCTTCACGATGAATACTTCTCGTTATTAAAATTTTTTTGTTTGCAGCGCTGCAATGTATCATTTGTTACTTCTCGTATTTATTTAAACGTGCGCAATGTACATACATATGTACAACAGAAAAGCGATACAATTCACTTATGCAGAATAGTCGATTAGTACGCTAGTCATCAAGCTTTTTCGAAGGATGACCCAATTTTGCATTATATATGAAATATGAATGCAGCAGTGGTGCCCCATAAGGTCGATCGCGTAATGATTAAAAGTCAATCGCCAGTGAATAGGTTAAAAGGATATTTTATTTACTTGAGTACTCAAGGAATAGATAAATTTTGGAAAAAGTAACGATTTGCACAACTTGATGAAATAATAGATATATTAAATTTCATTGCCAAAGAAAGGAAATGTGCAAAACATTTGAAAACAGTAGGAACATAATAATTATGAGATTAACTGTCCACGAAATATTGTCAAAATTAGAAAACAAAAAGACGGCCTTTCAGCTCAGCAATCAATTTTTACAAAACAGAAATTAAAGTCAAAAGAGCAAACATTGCATATTTTCTAGTGTATCACATTCCTGCTAAAAATAAAAAATAGTTTAGCGATGGAATAATTTTTAAAAATGCATTTTTGGAGGTTTCTGATTCTTTGTTTTGTTGCTTTGAAAATAAGGTAGAAGTCATTAATGGCATGCATTTGTCGAGAAACTACTGTTACACGACGAGTGGACGAAATTAGATCAGATTTTAAATAGCAGTTAATGAAAGATCTCGAAGATTGTTCAGCTTTTTCTTTATGGGTAGGTAGATGAATCTACTGACGTGGTTGTTATGTCTTATTACTACATATGTACATACATATATACCACTTGTACCACTTGACAAAAGTACATCGCAGTTAGGTTTGCATCTGAGAAGTAGATCTTATAACTGATAACATACATAATTTGTGGGCACCACTGAAATACAGCACGACAAATAATGAATTTTTAATCTCTTGACATAAAACAAAACAAAAAATATCATTAAATGTGTTTTGATTGTATTTTCATATCAATTTGTTTTCAGTCTCAATTAATTTTGTGTGTTTGCTATTCGGTCGTTCGGTGAATTTTACATTCTGATGAGCATTCCATTCTCACAATATTCACCATTTGTACATAATTGTGAATGCACCCAGGCAACGTTGGCTAATGACAGCTTGTTTGATTATAAAATACGTAGGTGAGGATCGATATTTTAATTTGATGCTTGTGCAAAATTATCGGTGCATTTACAAACAGCTTCAGAACTCTGTAGCATTGTCTTCGTGCTATCTTTTAACTTTGTAAAGTCCTCCTGAATTTATGATACCTACTTTATGGTTATTCATAAGTAGTAATTATTTCACATGTTGTTATGGAGGCGCAATCCTCCTGTGGGATTTTCTCAATGCAGTTTTCATATTCTTTCTATAATACATACGTACATCATCATCATCATTTTCAGACGTTCACCATCCACTGCTGGATGAAGGCCTTTCCAATCATGTTCCGGTCATGTCTATCTTGAGCAATCTGCATCCACTTGACTCCATACATTCTTCTCAATTCATCAGCTCATCTTCCACTCGGTCTACCTTGCTTTCTTTCACATCCTCTCGGATACCATTCCAATATTTCTCGCGACCATCTGTCATCCATTCTTCTCGCAATCTGCATCCAGCCCATTGCCACTTCAATTTTTTCAAACGTTGTGCTATATCTGTCACTTTGGTCATACTTTTTACCCATGTATTCCTCTTACGATATCTTCTTGTTATACCGAGCATACATCCGTGTGCACTGGATCTTACGTAACAATCTTGTTCCATACGTAACATTTTTTCATCTTCTTTACATCCAGTCATATTCACCTATTGTCCTAGGCATAAACAACTATCAACTATCTCTACGGTATGATTATCTACTGTGACTACGTTTTGCGTGCAAATTTCATTAAACATCTACATACATACATACATATAATACATATATTTAATTATTGCCTGTCTGTTTTTTAATGTATGTTATACATTCCTTTGCCGTTTGAATATCGAAATCAAAGGTTGCTGAAATGATTCCTTTGATTCAATGGGTCTCGTAAGATGAGTATGGTTTTTAAAATTTACGATCCCAACAGTTGAAATTCGGGTTTTTAGAATTTTGCTGTCGGAATTATGACCGCGAGTGAGGCCTCTCGTGGGGTAATCGAGTGCGATAAGACATTCCGGATAACTAACATACAATGTTGACATTATTGAGTATTGTCAGTTTAGAAAAAGTAACATCCGGTCAAATTCTCCTTCTGTATACTCGTACGAGACTTGGTGTTTTGAGGTAGCGAGCATACCTTTTGAGACGGTGGTGGTTATGTGGTGTTTTTGATGGTGGTGTAATTATTTAATTCGGCCGCCTTTAGATTGCATCGGGACCGCTAATTGCCGGCCGCCCCGCCCTCGATCCGCCCCTAGCCGCCGCCTTTCGGTAAACACTGCTTTTGTCTCGTCACCCACACCCATTGCGAGCACGCAGAACGGCAACATACCTGAGGATACGCGAGATGCCCACAAGAGTCCGCGAATATGCGCGCGCGCTCACCCTCGCAATCTTAACAACGCGCGACACCGTGGCCCCGGCGATACATAAATTTGAATCAGATTAATTTTTACGATTATTGGGTTCGCGTGTATCGTTTCGAGGGGTTCCCAATTTGAGTTGATCAAACACGTCGTGCTTTTAGCGCGACCGTTCGTTCTGAGAAGATCAAATATCGGACTCGGGTATGGAGGTAGTTAGTGGAAGGGGAGAGCGAGAGAGAGAGAAACGGTGGAGGAGAAAAAAAAAAAAAAAGAAACGAATTTAATGCCATCGTGACGCAGAGAGCACAAAAAGCATCTTATCGTGCGCTCCTTTATGTTGAGATAATGCCATTTTATTTTGCAATTTTGGTATGCGGTGACTTTAAATGGAAGAAACTGTAAAAAGATATTTGAACGGACACGTACCTCTGCGCTTATTATCATCGGTCGTTGCGTGAAAAATTGAGAACAATCTTGGTAATGAGCTCGTAACAATAACGGTACACAATTTTCATGTAATCGTATCTAGTGCAACATTTTAAATACGAGTAATAAACCCCCTCCGAATGTGAACTTTTACACTTTTCAAATATTTATACATATAAATATACACATATAAATATATATTACATGGGTAAGAGTATGACCAAAGTGGCAGATATAGCAGTACGGGTGAAAAAGTTGAAGTGGCAATGGGCTGGACACATAGCGAGAAGAATGGATGGCAGATGGACGCGAGACATACTGGAATGGTATCCAAGAGGATGTGAAAGAAAGCAAGGTAGACCGAGTGGACGATGGGCTGATGAATTGAGAAGAATGTGTGGAGTCAAGTGCAGATTGCTCAAGACAGACAGGAATGGAAAATGATTAGAGAGGCCTTAGCGGATGGTGAACGGCTAAAAATAATGATGATGATGATATATTTAATAGCGAGTACTCGTTGACAGTGTCACCGAGTGGTTACCGTGCCATTAAGTGTTGTGTACGTTAGTGACGTTATGTAGACACGGATGGCAATAAATTTATACGCCAAAAAAATTTACACCCCTGTAAATTTGTGTTGCGTGTTTCACCATTCGTTGAAGTCTCGTCATACAAATGCGAGCGTGACGGACACTGATTCCTGGGCTTTTACTTTTAGTAATACATGTAAATATTTTCACTTGATTGTTATAGTTGGAATGAATACACTAACTACATATTGTAGCAATTCTGATCGACAATGAGGAGGCTTAGATGAGTTAATACGTTCTAAAAAATGAACAGGTGATTGCCCAGGAACGGCTTCGTTATGATCTGGTTAAAATGAGTAAGTTACAATTATTCCACTGAGAACTTATTATGCGACCCTCAAACTCTCGCTCTACATATTTCGTGATACATTTCTGTGAGACGGGAAGATAGGAATGTTTTATACAACAAAATAAAGTAAAAAAAAGTATAATGAGAAGTATGAGGATGTATTCCGTGTGTATTCATTATTTATCCGTCCGTCCTTCAGTTTGAATAACCTTTCACTTGATATGTTTAAACTTTTTTCGTCCTTTTTGATCCGTTTAATAAATAGGTGAAATACAAACCGGCATCAAGCCGGACAAAAACGGAGGTGCACTTTTTGTTGTTATTCACATTAAATCCACATCAGTGAACGAAAAAGGTACGCGTGTGTGTGACCACAAAAAAAAATACCTACGATAGTGCTTTAAATTCATATCGAGCATTATCTTTTTAGAAAAATTCAATGGCTCAATTAAGGAATTGCCCATTCATGAATAACAAAAAGCGCCATTCACAGCCGGGACAAATAAATACTTTGCATAAAGCTCTGAATATCTCAAAGAACGCTGGCACACGTGTACCTACCCCGCTTTCGGGAACCCAGACTCCGCACATCGGACACCATTTTAAATAAAAACCTCTTCTTAAAAAAAGGTATTTTATTAGTATATTGTTTGAAAATTCAGATGATTTTTGTTTTTCGTTTCTCTTACGTACAAAACGGACTCCGAGAATGTTTTACTCCAATAAAAGCAAAGAAACGCATGAGATTTTACGACGATCGACAAATTAAAAAACATAGCTAACATCATGTTTGACCAAATTTATTCTTGTACCACTTATTATATTGCTTTATATGCGAACGATTGACATTAATTTTTTTTTTATTGTTTCAGGTATGTCATACGAATAAGAAAAACACACTACACAACGACACATGTTCGAGGTAACAAAGCGATCAGGTATATTTTGAATACAGTATCAATTATAAAAAGATTCGAAACAACTATTTTATATACCTTAATCAAAACTACATTCAAACGTATGTACTTACGAAATGTAAGAGTTTGACACTAAATAGTAAATAGTTCATCTACATTGCCTATACTCTCACCACTTCCACAATGTCCTAGAGGACTAATAGTGACCATACATTTCTTATTTTCAGTGAATCTATGTATATCATTGAAAAAATTACTAGTTTAAAAGCCGCTGATATAACACACGTGAACCATGGATTAGATTGTCCTGCAATGATCCCACGGATGATGCGATACAGTGCAGTGGTGAGAGTAGAGCAGTACAGTGTTGAGGTACATACAAGTTGGAGGAGGACCACAATGCCCGCAGCTACCACGGTCCACGGTCCCTAACTCCTAAAAACAATATCTCAATAAATTATGCCCTCCTATAAATTACGGATACCTACACATGCGGTGTATACCTACATACATATCTGTCTACCTACCCACGGATTGCGCTATACCCGATATTATAACCGCGCTTGTGGTATACCATCTTTGGGCTTGCTTTATCCGTGTTTTCGTTTTGTTCTATGTCTCCTCGGAGGCTCCTATTTAAATGCAGATTGAAACGACAACGGCGCTTTTGAACATTTTAATCGTACACATAAAATAAAATGTAAGCGCATGTATTATTGGTGTCTCAAGAGGCTTAATACGTTCTTCTTCTTTTTCGCTTTGTTAAATGTAAAGAGTTGGAGTTTGATTGCTCTGTGGGATCGGCGTATTTATTTTTTCGTTTTTTTTACGAGGAACGTGTAAAATCGTATACTGCGAGTATTCTCATCAATTCTACATATAACAGAATTCTCTAACACACACAGAGGCAAGTCAAAAATAATCCGCTGTAATGTCAAAATGTTACTCCCGTGTGTGTGAAAACGCGTAAACATATTTTTTATTTATTTAAAATACATGGGCATAGCCGGTGGAGCCCAAGGGTCTGTTATAATTTGTACATACAATTTTTAATTATTTTTATTTGAAGGATTACAAAAATCCATATATGTTCAAAAACTTATCGAGACGATTTTTAAAGAGATTTGTATTTTCAGAAGTTACTAGCTGATTTGGCAGGCGGTTCCAAACATCGACCACTCTATTTGAAAAGAAAGAGTCTCTGACAATTTTGTTCGATTTGTATTTTAGTAGTTTCAGTGTATGTATGACCTCTGAGATGTGCATTTTTACTGGGCATTTATATTTATTATTAATTCTTTAATAATTTAATTACACTTCTATTAGATCGCCTCTTAATCTTCTGGTCTCCAAAGATGTGAGACTCATTTTTTTCAACCTTTCATTATAGGATAGTGATCGAAGTTCAGATGGCATTTTTGTAATCCTTCTTTGGACCCTTTCTAAACATACAATGTCTTTTTTGAAGTTAAGGTTCCAAACATTTACAGCAAATTCTAATTTAGGTCTAATATATGTATGTAGGATTTATAGTTTTTTGACAGCAACTGGATACTAAATTTCTCAAATACACGTTTGATAATATTTATATTATCAAACGTGATATATAAATTATGATATTTTCTTCAACCGATTCGTCAATATTAAGTCTAGTTTAGTTTAGTCATTGCTTTGCCGCTAAAGTGAATGCTACAATTGAAAATGATTATGATTTTAGTGCGACTATAATAATGACACGTTTCGCTGAGGGGCAAAAGTGCGCCGACAATAATTACGATTCAAACTGAGCATTGGTAGTCATTCTGCGAGTTTATGTATGGTATATCTGGCGCATGCTCTCACTCAACTAGAAACGTAATTTATGACTCGGTATCCGAGTGAATTATGAGCAATATACATAGTGTGTTATAATGGCGTCGCGAATGGTTTATCGCACCTCCTGCTGAATTTTTGCCGATGGACCGGGTGAGAGGGTGGATGGTTCGAGTGGATTTTAAGGTTTTGCGCGCTACTTCTATTCTATCCTAATGCTTTATTTTATTTAACACACGCGCCCAAAGTTATCACCATCTTAATTGTTGGCTTTTTGTGTTTCGGCGTTTGTATTAACATATTCGCGATCATTTTTCTTGCTCGCGCTCTATACTTAGCGCGATACACATCGGTCGAATCGGTTTGCTTTATGGACTGCCCGAGAGGTGCGGCTCTTCTTGCGCACGATATTTCCTACCTTCGACGACTGCTGCTTTGAAAATCTTAGCAAAGCTCGCATGCTGCCGTTGAAATTATTTAGCATTCTTTGTAGCATTTATTATGTCGCACTAAATTTTGTACAATAATTTCTTAATTTTTAACTAACTCTTAAGAGCCTTCCTTTTTTACAATCCTTAACCAATGCCATCGCGAACGACTACATCGTATCAAATGGTCTGTTTATTTTGCTGCACTTGAAGTGAATATGTACTTCTATACCTAATCAACTAAATTAAAGACCATTTATGGACAAACTAAGTAATTTTTGTCAGAATACAATCAATATTATCAGAAGTTAACAATTAGAATGTGTCTGGATATCTTTTTCGTACCTTCAATTTTTCGTATTTTTACCATATGTATGTAGGTACATACATATATGTTTTGTATGTAAGAACATGTTTAATTTATCTTGTACCTACCAATCTATGGTCTTTTTTGAAACGAATGAGATATTAAAACTGTAACGGAATGTATCAAGCATATTTCAAAAGTTGTGGCTCAATGCATTTTTGTACATTGTACAAAACTCGCACACACTAGCATAGAGTGAACGTTGCAAAAATTCATTGCAATTCAAACGCAACAGTCTCTTTTCCGTTTTCAAATTACTACATACATATGTTAGCGTGAACGTCTGCCTGGGTCATTGCGGTTATCACCAACATAACAGACAAAACTTTTTTAGCGGCGTGTTGGCAAGCCGCTATCTGTCAAAGCTATCAACAACACAATTTTTTGCCATACACCCATTCAATCAGCGATACACTACACAGTTGTTTCACTTACTATCAAACGCGCTGTGGGCTGTACTGCTATTGTACAAACCAGCGGTTTTGGTTGGGGTCGGGGTAATCCTACGTCATGTTTATTTATTTAATTAAAATAGCCAAAGTAGTTAACAAGCAAAGTGTAACTTAAAGCAAAATTTACAAAATAAACTTAATTATCTATTAGCACTTATACAGAGGTGATGTTTTAAGGCTGCCAGGAATCTATCAATTTTGTTTATATTTTTTAAGACCTTCTGGCAATCCATTGTATACAACAACACCCCCGTACAAGATACTTCTCCTAGATCTACTTAATTTTAAATTCTTAACTATTAACTTATTCTTACCCCTAGTATTATGACTATGTATATTATTTCCCTTATTAAATACCTATCGAAGTAATTTGGTAATAAGTTATTATCTTACTTAAAAATATATACCTAATAACATGCACATTTTTAAGGTTTCCATTCCATTTCATCCAATTAAATTCATTCAACATATTTCTTATTTACATTTAAAATACTACGCACCGCTCTATTCTGCAATCTTTAATTCACCTATGTATTTACTAAATTTAAAAATGAACCGCAATATATAAAACGAGAAGGAGCAATTGCATTATAAACTAATATCTTTGAATTTCTAGATAGTATATTTCTTAATCTACATGGGGGCTGTCCAACCTCAGGCAACCCGAGGGCCACTTTAAGAAAAAAGTTTTATCCGCAGGCCGCATCCAGAATAATAAGAACGCTTTTTTTTGACACTAAACACCAAATAAAATTACCAATATTGAGATTATCGATTAGTGATACAATTTAAATTTCTCATATTTTATATTATTTAAAATATTTAAAAAATATTATTTTATTGTGAAAATCACAACCCACGTGCGGCGGGCCTCACAAAATCGGCTCGCGAGCCGCTTTTTGGACAACCGCGATCTACGTACACAATCATCCCACTTTTTTCGTAGTATTTCAAAGTATCGTCGATAGCTTTGAGTTTAGACAGATTTAACGCGAAATGATGTATGTACATACATATGTAGTCCGCGTGCGGTGACCACGCGTCCGTTTCGAGTTTACGAATGGAGCCCCGCGCGCGCACCTCATCATCCCCGCGAACAAGTTTCGAACGCATTTATAAATCGTGTGCGTTAAAGTGGTGTTTTATCTGTGAAAGTGTATTTTATTGAGACAGTTGCATTTTTTTGTGGGCGGCTGGGCGAGCACACCGCGAGAGTACATACGTGTATGTGCGGCACTCACGCAACACTCACTCACCGCTCGCCGCTGAGCTGGCTGGTAAATTTAGAAGTTTTATTGGCCGAGATAATGAGGGAACACGCCGCAAATTAAAATAAAGCATGCCCCTATTAGTTACAACAGCCGGCCGAGATGTAAGTGCCCTCGCCTAGATCACTTATCTATGTATGTACTACGTACGAGACGCTCTCCAGCCGATATGTGTGTGTGGTGTGCAACGCGTGCATCCTATCGCATTTGCCTATCGATGCATTGCCATTGCACTCACACCCGTCTGCCATTCCATTGATTGGTCGCAATTGAAAGTGGCCACCTGCGAAATGCTTAAATACTTGACATACCTTAATATTCCGCTTAAAAATTAACTATACGGTGGCCTATAAGTCACTGGACCGTTTATTTTGCTAGACTTCACGTATTTTCCAGTGCTCATTTCCAGAGTGCGGATCACATTCTGTGGTCCTGTCCAGGCATGGGCTCGGAGCGTGGTGTTCTCCTTGGAGCTATCAGAGGGTCCCCGATTAGCCCTTTGTATCATGGCAATTTGGTTGCGAATAAAGGGCCTTTGAGACTTTCACCCAATCTTCAAAACAAAATTTCTCCTTTTTTTGTCTTCTCTCTATTTATTTATCAGTGATGCGCGGTTGTTCTGGCTTTGCTGGACAACCATCTGTACCCAAAGGAAAGGTCAACAGACTATATTCGTTGGGAGGGTGGTGGCCTCATGTGAGGGTCTTGAGAGGAGAAAGGATGTGGAGGTGTTTCTCCGCAAGGCGGCTTATATATTTATGTACTAGTGTAAGCCCGTTAAATATCAACGGAGCGTTCTCATCACCCGTACTGGAAAATTATATATTAAATTTAATAGTTTTTATAGCGCCATCTATGGCGCGTTATAATACAACAAAAAAAAGTTTTTATAGTGCCATCTATGTATTATTAGCAGAGTCCCGATCCCTTTTATAGGTAAAGCAGGGTCACGACCTCATTCGTAGGTAATGTTTACAAAAAAAAGACCAAATCGACAACTGGTTTTGGCAGATTAGCGTAAGCGCATTCTTCCCGAGCTTGGGGTCCTGGGTTCGATCCCCCACTCATTCTGGTTTTTTAATTATTTTTCCTCAGCGAGCGTTAGCAGCAGACAGATAGACAGACAGACGGATTTCGGCTATCATTTATATAATCTATATGTAGTTTACATACTCTTCTGCTGAATGTGGCGTATTTGAATATCAAACGTTGCCACTTCACTATTTGACAAACATTTTACCGTCTACCACAGTGAAGTAACCATGGAAAGGATACTCTCCAGTGGTTTCCAGTGGGGAGAAGGAAAGATAGAATTAGAGCGCAAAAATTGGTCTCACTATCGTTTAGAATGAGTAGAGGGGTATTAATTATTTAAATTCATAAATTATGTACAGTTTATTTTAAATAAACAGCACGCGTATTACACTGTGTAATTTTAGGGAATGAGGTAGAATGTGAATTTTTGCAATGGCAAAAGTGCGAAGGGTTCACGTCTGATATTATTGATTTAAACGAGACGCATCTAGGAGAGATGCGCTCGACAAAACCAGTTTATGGTGTGGCCATACATAACTGAGTAACCGCGAATGTTTTTTTTTTTTTTTTTTTTTCTTTTTTTTCCGCTCTACGAGTGTCTTGTCTAAAGAACCATTTAACTTCAGACGACTTAAAAAATAAATTCTTTTAAATTGCTATTTATTTTTGAAACGTGCTTGAAATAATCGATCGAAAGGATTGTTATAGTTAATTAATCGATTGTTATTATTGTGGTTGATAGAACGAGTTTGTCATTAAAATCTGCACGTCTGCCGCAATAAAAATAAAGTAAAAATGCATCGGAAATATGTACATATGTATGTATGTATGGCTTTATCGCGAGTGTTTTGCGCGTTGCATGCGCCGGTGAAGCTGATCTGCGACTTTGTTATGTTTTATTCATGATATCTCACACTTGCACTTCAATTTCTGACATTGTCACATCAAATATTGTCTCTCAGTGCTCATTTCACATTTCATTTCACGTATCGAAACGAATGAGTCAACGTTTTCAATATATATATTACAATAAATATACTGTACTTAACGGAGGAACGACAGAATATAACAATATATTTTATTCGCGTGTTATATATGTATGTATTTGTAGGTAAGTAAAATATTACTAATTGTAATGTTTTCATTTCATAAATATTTTTAAGATTTAAATTATTCTTTAAATTCAACATCCCGCTTAGAAAATAAGGCATACGACCAATGCCAGTTATGACATATGGATGTGAAACGTGGATGCTGAATTAAAAAATGTTACGTAAGATCCAGTGCACACAGATAAGCATGTTTGTTTGGTATGGACAAGGAGATCGTAAGAGGAATACATGGGTAAGAAGCACGACCAAAGTGGCAGATATAGCGGAAGTGTGAAAAACGTGTAACACAGCTATAAATACTGGAATGGTATCCGAGAGGATGTGAAAGAAAACAAGGTAAGCCGAGTGGACGATGGGCTGATGAATTAAGAAGAATGTGTGGAGTCAAGTGGATGCAAATTGCTCAAGACAGATAGGAATGGAAGAGGTTTGGAGAGACCTTCATTCAGCAGTGGATGGTGAACGGTTGAAAATGATTCAATTTGCACAATGTAGGTACTTTTGATTATTTCGTATTATCATTTGTTATCATGAAAGTTGACCTATGAATGAGTGTTTTTCTGATATGACAATTTCCTTCGATTTGAGGATAAGATGTCGTATGAGTTATTCAGCCGGCCATTTTAAACGTCGATTGGCTTTAATATACCCATACGTTTTATGGGCTTCAAATTGAACCATTAAAGATTCTTAAAATGCCGACCACTAAAATTGTTAATGCGAATGAATGAATAAAACCGCCATGCCCAGAAAGGTACGACTTATTCGGTAAAAGATAGTAAATATTTTTTTATGGCTTCAATTCCAACAGTCGACTTATGTTCATAAACTATTTAAATTTTGGCTCGGTGATCCCACAAGCTCTAAGATTTTTTTTATATCATTACAAAAACGCTTGCTTTTTTTTACGATAATACCTGTTTTTGTCCACACGTAGAGTGGACACGTAGAATTTATAATACACTTTTAATTCGGGCTCCCTACCGCGACTCTGTACATTATGAAATCCGGCGTTTGGTCGTTCGGTCCAAACCCGAATAGTTTAGTCGGGGAAACTTGTTTGATTGTTTATTTTCGGCGTATGGGTATTATTTATGTGTCTCCGCGTGAATACGATCACCTACGCATTATTTCACTACTTTTATTGAAAATAAAATAAATGAAACTCTATAGATCGTAAATCGAATTTCATGTGAAATTTAATACAAAGTCCGGCGTGATTTTATTGCTCCGATGTCGATGTAATCTTAAAGAAAAGGGATAGTGTCAAATCGATAAATTGTCGAATTCCACCGTAACAACATACATACATAGCATAACGTTTTATTTCAAAGGATCCGATGTGATTTTTATTGTGGCGTAAATCTCTATTTTCGCTACGGCGCCGGCCTTTCGAATGAATGGGAGGCTATAATGCACACAGAGCGGTTCATTTTTCGACTAAAAAGACGCGGTGCATTCACGCATAATGCATATATAATGATCATACATAATGCAAAACGGATGGCAATTAGCTCTTCAGACCTCACATGAAAAGGGATTCATCTCTCACGTCAAAACAACCCGACCAACAATCGTCATGCGCCCGAGTGATAAATCGGGCGAAATATTTTCAGCTCGATTTTCTTTTAGGGTTAATCGTCGGTAAGCGAACATCGTCGGCCATTTTCATACGCGTACCTACAGCTTCACGTCAAAGTCGAGCTTTCGTCCTTTTTGGTCGGTCGTTCGCTCGCTCGCTTCTCGTGGCTCTAATGACTCTTCCGCTTGACGAATCGTCTCGAATAAATCAAGTTTTCATTCTTTGCAAATTCCAAATTGCTTCCACTACATTAGGCGTGTTTCCTGAACTCGCGCATATTTACGCTCGAAAGTCGCTTTTTAGTTCGTCCGTCTCTGTTAGTACCGTTCAACACTTTTGTTTTATTTTTTTTCGTTAGTTTGAAAATTATCGATGCATCAGCTAATAATGACAACTACCCTTACTAACGTACGCTGCTCCCGTATGGAATAATGGAATAATGAAAAAAAATGTTCACAATAATTGCATGTGGAACCAAAAAGCGTCAAGACAGCAAATGCAAGCTTCATGGCGTTCGAATAATTGGCTGGAAATGATTGCCAACATTTGAATATGATACCATTTGCCGTGCTCTCTTTGGTGGTGAGATTTATTTCCGTTAGTTTTTCAGTCCAAATACTTCTATTTTTAATTTCTATAAGACGGGAGTAAATTTAGGGTAAAAAAAAACTAATTTACAATTTTTTTTATTTTATTTTACGAAAAGTGTTGGATTATAAGCGTAGCCACCGGTTCCCGACCACTGCTTTAGACACTAACCTTAAAATAAAAGAATCTTTATAAATACTAACAAAATGAACAATGTGTAAAATAGATAATGGTCACTGGAACAGAAGCTATACAAATAGATCTAAGATTTATACGAACAATAAATTAAATAAAATAATAATGACAATGTGGGAATATGCACTTATCGACAGATGAAAATGTACGTTCAAAAGCTATAAAAGATCTTAGAGAATTTAACATCAACGGGGATTTCTCATATAAGCCATAATTTAGAAACAATTCACAAAAGGTTATTTACGTTCATTAAGGTGCACATCAGGGGTACTACAGTAAATAAAATTCATTATTTTCTTTTGCTTAGTTCGCGGCGTAGTGATGAAATTAACGTGTCTAATTTAAAAGCTTTATGATGCGAATGTTGAAGTTCGCCAGCGCGACATTGTAGTCTGAGAGGGTTATCGCGAAAATTTTCGTGAAAATCAAAACGTTTTCCGTATCGCCGCCATCTGTATTGTAAATTGTAAGCGATTATTGTACATAGTAGTTCGCAATTAGCGCGTATGACGTGGGCGATTGTCTTCGGAGGTTATCTGATCGTGCGACTTCTTAGAGATGTGTCATTCAACTGTTTTTTTTTTTTTCCTCTGTTCGGTCACTCGTGACGGATTAAGGTACATCAGAGCGGAGAAGTGACAAATGGGTTGTTGATAAGATTTCAACTGGTAACATTAATTTCATTTCGGCCGTAAATGTGAAATCAAGTGTCTCTCGTGTCGAGTGTACCAACACCGGATTTGATAACGTCACAACTACATTTCATTGAATAAACAGCAACCGGCTACCGGTTTGCTGTGCCTGTGGGAGTGACTCGGATGCGCCCGCTAAAATATGAAAATAACTATATTTCATACCGAAAGATGTTCCACACGCACAAATTCAAACATTTGCTTAGTCGAACAAACAATGCATAATTTTACAATTGAAAATTCTGAAAATTTTCACTGACTTTTCCAATAGACCAAACCAAAGTTAGTGGTAATCGCCAAATATACGGGTGTTTATGGTTCATATGTAATTTTTGACGTTTTACCAATGTGGAAATATGCTGACAGCCCGGCCCAATTTGCAACAGCCATTTATTATTGTGTAACCCGTATGTTTTCCCTCATTCACGTGATATAAAAACGAACCGTAAAATTTTAATTGATTTTGCGGCCACCTATTCATATTTGATTGCCTAATTAAGACTAATTCACGAAATTATCCACTCACACTACATGACGAATATAATTAGGTATTCCTCCAACGTGCAATGAAATGAATATTTGATTTTATCCTGTATTTTATCATATTTAAGTCCGTGTATTGCTCGTAGAAAATAAATGTATCCGTATTTGCATACTTAACGGCCGCATACTTTGTTCCGCGTTAATTACGCAGCCAGTCCATTTCCAGACGATATTTCACTAAAAATTTTGCATCCAATCGATTGATAATCAATTAATCTTTTCAACCATACCTACACGTGTATTCGTGAATACATACGTGTATATATATTTGAGATAATCAAGAAATATTATCTCGATGTCGGTAAACGTGTTTTGATGGTGATCTGCAGTATGAGCGGCCACGGTTTGCACAAGATATGGCCACCATCGTTTTGCATCCTCGTTATCTGTATGATTTGTGGGAAAGATTACAGCAAATCCACGCACACGTAGAGACACACATATGTACACGAGAAGGTATCTCGCACGTACGACACTAATTTTAATGTGAAACCCTACACTTGCGAGCGTTAATATATGGAAAGATATTATAGCACTAAGTAACTAACCAACGTGCACATTCTTAGATTACGTTTAAATATTTGAATAGACATATTTGAAAAAATCAACGGATTATGTGAAGATATGTACGTATGCGCAAATATGTTTTCGCTTAATGCATTGTTGTACGGTACGAAGTCTGTAAAATTGTAAATTCTTTCACATTTATCCCCCCAGCAGCTATAATAGTCTTGTTTGTCAGCCGGTATTGATTACCAACAGCATTTTAGATCTGTTTTCAAGATAATGTCTCTTGTATATCGTGGCTGGAAAAGTTGCTTGGATGATATTCAGCCGCGAGGAATTAGAACGAACTTCCACAAAATTTATACTGAGAAATAAACGCTGGTCGAAAATTTTATATCGCAAAAATCTTAATATTAAAAAAAATTGTCTGAAATTATCTGGGAACTTTTCTTATAACAAGTATGTAGAATTAAAACATTGCAAAAAAAAACATTACCAACGAACGTTACGTAGGTATATTATCTACATATATGTATGTAGGTACTTTACTACACGAATAGCATAATCGATAAGTCGTTATGGATGACCCACCAATAATTTATACAATGCATTTTTGGGACACGGAAACGCTTTTAAGTATGGCATTATTAATGATTAAATATGATTGATTTAATATGTTATAAAACTTATAACAGTCGTTACTTGTGTGGTCTATTTCTAGAAATCGTCATATTAGAGGCTAAAGCTTCTACAAACAGACGATATGCCGGTGTTATTAACGGATTGACAATGCCTATGCAGTAATCTCGTCCAATAAATATTAACAACTGACTTTTTGTGGCGACTAACGTTGTGCAATATTTATTTACCTTGGCATACCATATTTACCTTACACTGCATACGGAAAAAAGTTTCGGGCACTCTTGCATATTCATTCGAAAAATGCGGTGGTGTTAATTGTTGAGTAAAGTTAGCTTTTCGACCTTCCTGGTAAGGCGGATCTCATACATCTGTGAAATATCGCACTTTTCTTATTGAGCAACGCGATTGTTTTAATCAAGTTTTTGTTACTTTGCACGCTTTTGTTTTTAAATGGATTTTCGTACAACTACAACGTTTTCCCTCATCTTATAAATTTTTTTCCCTCATCCGAATCGTCTTTTGCTGCCGAAGTACAATCATGACGAGCAAAATTGATAAGCGCTTCCAGTCACATTGATTTATAGATGATCGTTACCTACATTGTAATTATTGTGAAATATGAACTGGCATTACCAACGCTTCTCATTTACTTCGTTCTCTCGTTTATTTAAATATACCTACGTACTTATGCAGCAACACTTTGTGTGAATGCTCTATTCACATTCACGGTAATTTGCACAATTGTGCATTTCTAAACGAAAATACACATTTTATCTACATACATACATATGTATGTATTTACAACATTTTGTTGTAAATATGTACGTAAATCGCCAGATTAAATATGGATAAAGTAAATAAACTGATATGCAATTTCTTTTTATGGTCAAATTCAAATCTCGCCACAATAAAATACTATAACCTGAAAACCCAACTTTTAACTAAAATTTACAATATTAAATGGCTGGTCCGCACCTAAGGATTCAAAATCAATGAAAAAAATTGATTTTCGCTACACTCTAAGCCCCTATATATGTATGTATGTATATAAAACAATGTACAATTATTGTACATATCTTTTTCTTCGTCATATTCGTTTAAGCGGATACAAATCTATAATTTAAATTCCATCGCTGATGCATTTTTTTTTTTATAATTACTATACATGCATAGATATATAAATACATATATACATTGGTGCAAGCGTCTGCCTGCCTGGCTCATTGTGGTCACTTAACATTGCCATTTTTTAGCGGTATGTTGGTCAATGCTGGATCGAATCGTTTATGTTCGTTTTTGGCTTTACACCCATTAAATCAACGGTGCACTGTACAATTGTTTCACGTACTGTCAAACAGACTACATGCTTGTACTATTATTGCACAAACCAGTACGGACGGGTCCCGGTCGGGGTTAGAATCCACCGTCATATTAGGACGGGTAAACCAACCACATATGTAGTACATATTGTATAATCACCGTTTTCACGGCGAATGGCTTAGGCCCGCGACATAATACTTTACCGAAATCCTCTCAGCTACAGTTGTTCCACCTGAAGTATTTTCAATGGAAATGAAGGGGGTGGAGGGTGGGGGGGGGGGCTGTGGTAGAGGCACATTCCTCCAGGCAATCAACGCCCAAACTTACACCCTCAACTCCGCGCGCGTGAACTTAAATTGAAATTTTGCGCTTTGTAATTATTTAAATCGAACATCCCGCAATCCCCAAAAATGAAGGCATACGACCGATGCGTACTGCCAGTTATGACGTATGAACGTGGATGCTAAATTCAAGAATGTTACGTGGATGCTAAATTCACATACGATCCGGTGAACACAGAGAAACATGGAAAGATTTACATATGTACCTATACTTGGTATAACGATAGAGATAGTTGATAGTCATTTATACCTAGGGCAATTAATTGGTGAATATGACTGGACGTAAAGAAGAAGAAATAAAGCGAAGAATGAAACTAGGATGGAGTGGTTATGGAAGAATGAACATAGTTTTTAAATCCAACATTCCGCTATGCTTAAAAAAGAAGGCATACGACCAATGCGTACTGCCAGTTATGACGTATGGATGTGAAACTTGAACGCTAAATTCAAGAATGCTACGAAAGATCCAGTGCACACAGAGAAGCATGGGAAGATGTATGCTTGGTATAACATGAAGAGATCGTAATAGGAATACATGGGTAGGAAGTGTGACCAAAGTGGCAGATATAGCGGAACGTGTGAAAAAGTTTGAAGTGGACACACAGCGAGAAGAATAGACGGCGATAAATACTGGAATGGTATCAAAGAGGATGTGAAAGAAAGCAAGGTAGACCAAGCGGACGATGAGCTGATGAATTGAGAAGGAGTGGGAGATTGGAGAGGCCTTCATCCAACAGTGGATGGCGAACGGCTGAAAATGATGATTTATAATATTGGGATTGTATACGCTACGCTGCACCAGCTTAATTTAAAGAAAATATTGATCTACACGCCGATGAGAAGACCTGACAAATATATCTGAGCATTCACTTGCGCTGATACAAATCGACGCTTACACACCCGATCGATGGGTGTTACACGGCAACGGCAAATGCGATGGGGATGAGCGTTGAACCTCATTCGTTGGGCATTGTTGACCGTAGTGTCTGGTAGTGGACCGGTTGTGTTTTTGGTGGTGTTGTCGTCTCGGCCACCTCAGTTGCTCAGTTGCTCAGTTGCTCAGTTGCTCAGTTGCTTGGCCACCAACAAATCATAAGTGGTGAGGCGGTTCGCGGTGGGAGTGGCCGGTTGGCCAACCAATGCGCCCGTGTGTCAACCGGGCGCTATGGCCGCCGACCAAAAACACTACACACAGCTTTTGCCCCTTCCAAACCCCCCCCCTCATCAATATGTATGCGCGAAAACAGCGGCCCCTCTTGATGACGGCTTAATTTGGCGACAATCGCCATATTGATTTATGGAGATGCGACAGCGCCTGCATCCACTGCTCGCTCCTTCTTATACACCCGCTAGAACGTCTGCGGTCAATTCGTCCATACTAAATAGCTCAAATTTATCGATCGCATTACCAATTTTATTAAACGCAATGAGTTAATGAACCTTTTTGCACCGTAGATTGTATGGTTACCAGGGTTAGAATTCAAAAATTTGAAGTGTGGAAAATTTTCCAAACAAAAGTTGTCGATTACCGGTCGCGCTCACGGGTCGTAGGTAGTACCTAAGGCCCGTAACGCACTTGGCAGCCTGGCTGCGCAGCCGTGCACCCAGTTCAAGCAGCCAAAGGGGCAGCCAGAACGATGAGAACACACTCACAAATGGTCAGCGATAACATTGTAGATACATACATACAACATATTTTCAATGCAATATTCGGTTCGTAATCTCGGATCTCGGATCCTTTTGTACTATGTGTATGTACATATGTACATGTAGATGCAAATAATTTGTTGAAAATAGTTTCATATAAATCGTTTCCAGCTTGCAACATAGGCGAGATTTTTTTTAAATATTGCTGCGCAGCCAGGCTGCCAAGTGCGTTACGGGCCTAATGGTACAAATGCAGCGCTCTTTCGTCTTCCGATTTGTTTAACCCGAAAAAAAAGTCTTCTTTCTCGAAATTGTCAACACCATAGTTTGTTCATTAACTAAGTGTAATGCAATTAACATATAAAAAATATGTATACCTTATCCTAATCGGTTCTTGGAGCTTTTTTTGGGTTTTATTACACACCGTTCGTTAAAGTCTCTAATGTTGATTTTTATTTTTTTTCTAATCGGAAAAAGTATTGTGATCGTGCGAAAATTCGACCTTGAAATTTTGACTGATTTGTATCGGGTATTATCCCCTGATCACGTTTTCATGATTTCTGGAAAATGTCTGTGTACCTGTGTGTAAATTCGTAATAACTCAAGAACCGTTTATCCTATTAAACTGAAACTTCATAATTATATTTTTTTACCTGCTATTACAATCGATTAGGCTTTCAAAATTTTTCGTCGACCGGAAGTGGTACTTTTCTTGAAAAACCACCTAATTTTTGTGTAATCTTTGTAAGGTTTTTCCAGCAAAACTATCATACATATTAAGCTAAAATTTTGCATATGTAGTAGGTGTAATGACCTTCAAAATAATATAATTTTTTTTAGTTTGAAGGTCGAAGAAGTTTTCCAACCGAAAGTAGTACTTTTACTCTTGTTTTTTGAAGTTTTTACTTTTTCTCCAAAACTATCAAGTCTATCAAGCTGAAATTTCATATCTATTATTTTCACTTAGGGTGTAAGAGATATTATGATTTTGGTCAACATCCGCCAACCGGAAGTGGCAGTTTATTTTTTTTTTGTTATTTTATCGCTAATTTTAATTTTTTTTTTTAGTATATACATAGATTAATTAAAGAGAGGTTGTAAACATGTAATTGACGTAAATGTATAATATATATACTAGCCGGTGTGGCCGTCACGTGAAAAGTAGCAAAAAGCAAAGCTTATCATGTACATACATAGATTACGAAATATACTATCTAGAAATACAATAATATTAGTTTATAATGCAATCGTTCGTCCTCATGTGTGGAGTATATTAAATGTAAATAGATTAACTTGTATGAGAAATATGTTGAATGTCAATGAATTGAATTGGATGCAAGCGAAACCTTAAAAGTGTGCATGTTAGTATATATTTTTAAGTTAGATGAGAATTTATTCCGATAAGTATTCAATAAGGGGATATAATATTCGTCGTCATAATACTAGGGGTAATATACTTTAATATTTAATAATTTATAATTAAGTAGATCTTGGAGAAGTGTCTCGTACAAGGGTGTTGTTGAATACAATGGACGGAAGGTCTTTTTAAAAAATTATATGTATATTCCTGGCAGCCTTAAAATAGATCCTCTGTATAAGTGGTAATAGATAATTAAGTTTATTTTGTAATTATTGCTTTAAGTTACTTTTTGTTTGTAATTAGCTTCTTAAGCTATTTTAATTAAATAAAACTAAAGGTCCCTCCACGCTCGTGCTTGGTTCGAGGGTAGCGTGTACAAAATTTTTAGGCTGTACAAGTACCTACCTACTCATAAGTCCACTGAATTTATAAGTAGCATTCATGGTAGTTAGTTGTACCTACATACATACGTGTGCCCTGGAAACAAAACAATAATCGTTTTATTAGTATAATTACGAGTTTGTAAGTGTGTTTGCGAATTTCAATGATGTATTGGTGGAGTCGTGTGACGTCGGTCGCCATTTTCCCTTACAAATAAACGTTTCTTTTTGGTGGGTAGGTACATACATATGTAGGTATTCGTACACACACGAGATGAGTTGCATTCGTACGCAGCCGGAATAGCAATCGAATATTAATGACCGCGCTTAATACGTATGAGTTATAGTAGTAGTTTGGAAACACTTTGCATCATCGGCACCGATAAATCAAGCATCAGTTTCTCTTGGCGGGGGCATTATTAATTAATTGCATTTCTGAGTCCAGTTGCAACGCATAAAGATTCGCCACAAGTGACAGGTTGTCATCTTAAAGCCTTTTCGCCCGACTGACGGAGCTTATTTAAAACACTTCGCGTACGTACGTTGTTCAATCTTTAGATGTTAATCAAATATCACGTCAGGTTTGTTTTTAATGCCGCTTTTTAACGTCGATAAATAGGTACCTATTGCATTGTTGCGGATTTTATATGTACATATGTAGGTACACAGCACCCAAAAATCGTGCGTTATTTTTTGTTTGACAGTTCTGTGTACATACATACATGCATACATACTTGCTGTTTTCTAATGTTGAAACTGGCACATTTGATTTAATTTTGGAATACTTATAATATAAATTAATGATAACGACACATATTACAATCGAATAAAATCTAGAAAAGGTTGTAATCTAAATTTAAATTTAACATAAGGGACCTCGAATGAATTCGGTGAGATACTCCAACTCACAGTGTCCGCCTCGTCATTTTGAATTATTTTTCAATATATTTTCATGGTTGTATATTTCAGAAGTTCTTCAACTTTATTGGCTTCCAAATGTCAAATTTTGATGTTAATAACATCGTTGCGTGCCATACAGTCTCTCGCTCGTTGGCAATTATGGGTGAAATGTGTTTCAGAGCAAGAATGTACGTCGGAATGCGGACCGAGACTAGACGAGATCTACGCGTCACCTCGGGACATATCACTTTGCATCACACTTACAAAATACCCATATTGCTAACATTCTATGAAAATTTACATCGATCCTATGTTTTAAGTATAGCCAGTGAAGTATTCTGTAGCATTAAGATTGTATTAATTGTCGAGTGCGGAATGCAGTCTTTTTTTTCAATTTTCTTAATAATACGAAAGAGTTTTCAATGCGGATTGAGTTCGCCTCATCCGAGAGTTGCTATATCACATATTTTATCAATATATACCCATCCCGCAAAGGGAATATTGATATATAGTTTCTCCCGCTGGGTTCGTTCGGTCATTTGCGCGTGCGTGTGTGCACACTTATGTACATACATATGTACTATGTATATAAAAGCGCACACACACGGGTGTTTATGTATATGCATAATGAAAAAGATCGCTGGTAGGGAGTTATGCTTACGACTTCTCTTTTGTGTTCACTTCTCGAAGTTTTCCTTTAATGCTCTCATATTTTATCGCCTACGTGTACGTGTGTCCACTAAAGCAATGCAAAAAAAAAAAAAAAAAAAATTCCGTCCTTTTTTATTATAATTAATTTCATACACGATCTCTCGTGTCCAACAATGGCGGTCTTTATTCGATTAAAATTAATTTGAGTGTGATTGTGCTCGTTATATAATGCGACTGATATTGTATTAAATGAAATTGTTGTACGAAAATATTTTTTAAATATCTCATTCGAGTTTTGCCTTTCACATTTTCCTATCTCGAGATCTCGAGTCGTGATATCAGAAGTCAGATTTCATTTATTGCTATGATAACGATTCTTTATGTTACCAATGTAAATGCTATTAGTTATTTAATTTATTTTATTGCAATGCAATTAGAGATTGATTAAATAACAATATTTTTTTTTTATTATATGAAACATAGAATGTATGTACATCGTGATTGCACCTTCCAATATTTTCATTCGATGAAAATATTATGAAATTTCCAATAATTTGCGCGATCCTACAACGACAATTTAAACGATAAAATAGGTTTGGATACGTTTGTGTGTGTGTTGATCGTTAATGTAACAAAGCTAGTTTTAAAAAGAGAAAAAAAATCATTGCACAATATTCTTTTTTGCAAAAACTTGAGTTTCGTGAATTTAATTTCGATCGAATCTGATCACTTTTTCCGTTACTCTCGAGTTTAAGTTTCTGTTCCGGCTTAACGAGACGTTGGTTGGTGAGTTGGCCTCTACTGTCCAAATGATTTACATGTTTCTGTGGTTTTATTGCTTCAAGAGTTCTACCACTGTGTGAAATCAAGTCAGACACAATATTGCTAACATAATCACCCCGACTGACTTCTCCCGTCTCGGGCCAAAAAATCCGTGCTGCCGTTTTATGTTTCTCGGCCGAAGAGAAAAATGTTTCTTCCATTTCAACTAGATACAACGCAGACGCGTTCCTGAATAATTGTCGCTCGCATTTTATTTATGACCGACAATTAAAAGAAAAATATGTTTGTAAGAACCAAATAATTATTAGTCGGCATACCGATCTGGTGATAAGAATCACACCTATGATTTGCAACACGACGATTTTAGAAAATATGTTACACCACTATATCTGTACCTGTAGAAATTTTTAAAATCTCGGTATTGCAAGACCGCATCGCTTTTGACAATCGGTGAATATTTCGCATTCTTCGACGGCGGAAACGGCAACAATAACAAGACAGAGAAAAAGAGCGCTCTTTTTTTATTGCAACATTTGCAAGTTATTCAACGGTATCTGGGGACCGTAAATGGCGAGGGGACCTACATTATCGACTTTACGTGAACATCAATAGACATCGCTCGGAAATTATGCTTCTTTTTTAACATAGCATTAGCCGAAATTTGTATTCACATTGATAGGCCGAACGAGGTTCGTCGTACCTGGTTCAGGCTTACCTGGTGAGGTGTTCGGCCCGCGGCTAAATGAGGAAGAATATACCTGAACCCAAAGCAACCCATAAAAAATAAATACCCACACCATATTTTATAATATTTTTCGTGCAATTTTAACGTGAAACTCAAGCTGTAACGAACGAATAATATAAATTACCGGTGGAACATATACACAATATACGATTAGCGTTTATAAAAATAATATATGCACAATGTTTTTATTATTTATAAAATTTTTATCTAACACGTGCAACAATATACACATATGCACATCTCGACGAATCACACGACGAACGACGAATTCATTTGCTATTGCGAAAACCCTGGTATGTATGTACATATGTATGTATGTACTTACATACGTATATATCGCGTCCTCAGAGCACAAAGGTGACACGTCCAAGATTTTGCGAAAATGCGTTATGAATGCAACTTTATTCCTCTTTAATTATTATTCTATCAGATCGATCAAGTGGCACATCCGAATGACGTCACAATTTATTTTTGGCATCACAACGTACAAAAGTTCTACTAATTAATTATTCTTGGAGCACACAAGTGAAAATTTGAAAATTTACTTAAAAGATCCAACAATAATGAAATAGCACTTAAAAATCAAGAGTACCAATACGTACAATTATCATTTTTATATACATATGTACAGTTCTCCTGATTTATTAAGACCATATCAAACTTTGAAACTGCTGCACTGAACAATTTTGGACATGTCACCTTTGTGCTCTGAGGATGTGATATGTATATAATGCCCGCGCCAGACATGTGTTCAAATAAGTGTTTACATGTGTGGCACGGGCATTTGATACTATTGTGACATATTTGAAAACTTAAGTGCGCTTTGCCATTCCACGTCGGTTTTTTAGCGCACATCAAAGGGATAAAAGTCCAAATGTTTGTGTGCCTGCCACACTGCGCGAAGCCCAGTTGCGCGAGCGTCGCCGTGGAGAGCTTTGAACACATATCTGGCAGATACAACAATATGTGAACAAATGTGTGAGCAAAGTCTTCAAAGAAGTGATCACTTCTTTGAACTTATGTCTGGCGCCGGCATTAGCGTAATGCTGCGTACACACCGATGCGACGAACCGAACATCGAAAGACGAAGGGTTGCTATTGTGTGGACCGCTCCAACAAAAAACGTCCGATGATTTATGAACGTCCACACAATAGCAATCCTTCGTCGTTCGCTGTTCGGTTCGTCGGTACATAAGCGTATGCCTGCCTGCCTGCCATGGTAACATAGCAAACAATTGTTTTTAGTCTGTCAAAACTGGTTCGAGTTGTCGCGACGACGTGATTTTATGGCCATGCACCCATTCAATCAACGGTACATTATACAATTGTTTAACGTTTTGTCAAACGTGCTATGGACTATACTGTTATTGTGCACACCAGTACGTAGTTTGAATCAGCAATCATATGACGAACAAACCGGCTCGTTATCAGTAAAATTTCACTTACGTATTAATTTAAAAAATTTGCTCCATTCTCTCATTCTGTTTGCTTGCTCCTTATACTTTCCGGCACTAAACTTTCTATAACGTAGCGGATGTCTTAAAAGAACTCTTGATTGCGATATTATATTTTTCTTTTTATATGGTTATTCAATGATTCCATTCGATGACTCATATTTATGACAGATAAAAATACTATAGTCCGCCGAAAAAATTAAATCCATTGAATATTTATAATCCAAAGTGCACACGGTTAACATCGAATTGGTACTGCAGTTAGGGTTGCTGGGCATTCGGATTTCGGAGGGAATGTCCCGATTTAGAAACTGTAATCCCGATACACAGTCTGTAATTTCCGATTTGCACAGAAAATTTTAAAATCGAACTAAAGAAAGACATTATTATTATTATTTCAACTAATTGAATGCAAATAATTGAATAAATAATAACAAATAATTGAATTCTTAGTTAGCCTTAGTAAGTGAGCAACTGGGCAGAGATTCAGAGAACAAAAATGCAAAAGGTAATTGTACTCTGATCTTTCAAAACCGGGAATTCCCGTACTCCCACTCCGTACTTGCATGATTCCAGGCCTGCGTACGCCACGCCCGCAATATTTCAATTGCCGCAGTGTCTTTTGCACCTCGTGCTGTTCAGCCTGTTGTTTTTCTAATATTTTGAATAATTGCTTATTTATTAAAGATAAGTCCTCCATTAATTCGAGAACAAATATTCAAAATGTCTGATTGTTAATGTGAAAACTGGCAAACAGAAATGAATGAAAGTAAGTTACCGGAAGCATATTTCGGATCCGCACCTAAGCACGAGTATCACTGGAATATCTTAACCAAAGCAATAACAATAATAAGCATTGTATTCTTGTGATGCCGCCACTTCACCATCGCGCGAATGTTCGTGGAATATTCGTCGAATGTTCGTGAAATATTGGCCGTATCGTCCGTCCCGAGCGCTACAATCGTATCGCTAGTGGCGCCACTCTGGTGTCAACTAGCAAGCGGCAGCGAACGAAGTGTCGCGTCACTGCCTACAGAAATGTCAAGCGTTCAAGACATCGCAGTAATCTATGCGACCACCGTGTGTGCAATAAGCACATACAATTACTATCTGGCAGTATGCAATGCCTGGAAGGTTATTGAATTTGTCCACATGATTGCGAAGTAAACTCACTGACAACACTGGGGGAAGGGTTCGTCACATTGATATACAATGGTTCGTCACCTTGCTTTTTTCGCCGTCGCTCGCCTTGCTCGAAAATCGCCTACGCTCGCGTTCGCTCCACTTTTGCGGATACCGCGCGAATGTTTATAAAACACATTGGCCTTCGCACGAATGTTTACCTACACCTTGGCGCTCGGCACCGCTCGTCAGCGCTCGTCCAATATGAAGTGCCAGCATCAGAATTTTGCGGAATACGTCCATGCTGGTAGTGCGTATGTTAATCTGACAAAATGACACATTCAGTGTCTTCAGAATGAAAAAAAATGTCATTCAAAAGGCTATCAGACATTCTAGAAAGTCCTATTACTCCTATTAGGTTCTGAAAATATCCTAGAATCCTCTAAAAAGCTATTGAACTATCAAGAGATGTTTTATAACCAAGAAAAAAAGAAAATTCTCGAATATTCTCGTCGAATAATCTTTTGGAGAATATTGTGCTTAGTTGCGGATTCGAAATATGCTTCCCGGGGTGGAACATTTTCCCTTTTTTTTAAGCTATGAAATTTCGATATATTGTTTTGAAAATCTGGCAACCTTGACTGCAGTTATTATTGTATCTCCATTATTAATGCACCTGCAACGCTGCAACATATCGATACTCGCTTCTTTTTCGATAAATGTTTTAAAATTAAGGCTTTTGTCCTTTTCTCAAGCGGAGCCGGTAAACTTAACATTATGATTATTCTTACTGGATACTTTTATATGGCTTCTTGGAGGCACGACATGGCCTTGTTGATTGTTTCAATGTGGTCGGTTGGTGTGGAGTCGTGTTGTGGAGTCGTCAGGAGCAGCACAGGAAGGGTCCAGTTCGGCTCCTGGGGCACTCACGCGCGCCACCGCCCTCGGCTGGAGCCCCTCGCCGCCGCCGCTCACGAACTTTTAATTGTGAAGTTGCTCCCCGCACCCCCGGGGGCTCCGGGGAATGTTGCATGAATATATAATTTGCTCCTTCCATCATTTCGCAGTGTGCGTGAGCCGACCGGCTCTCGCCAAACTCCACACATGTCTGCACGAGGACGACTGCAACACACACACACACCTCACAATTCGGTGAGTGTCATATCAGATCTCCACACCAGCGATGACTTAAAGATTCGATCCATCTTATAAAGGATGCCCATTCCCAGGATCTCGGAGCCCTGTTAAACAATAGAAACGAAATCGGTCGCGAAATAAAATGGAGAGTTGTAGCAACAAACAAGTGCTACTTTGGTCAACAAAACAAACTGAAATCGAGGATTCTCTCACGCCGTACAAAAGTCTCGATTTAGGCTCGTAACGCACTTGGCAGCCTGGCTTCGCAGCCACAACAATGTTAGAAAATGTATGTGGCTGCCTGTTTGATAACGCACTAGGCAGAGAGGAAACTCTGACTGCGCAGCCACAAGTACGGGCTCCGATACGCAGCAGCCAGACAGGCAGCCACTGGCTGCCGCGGTCTATATGTATTTGGTAAAGCAAATGTACATGAATAATAATAATAAATAATCATTATTCATGTGATATGACCAACCTCATTATGTTCAATGAGAACCCTCATCTAAGAGGTCATACTCTTAGACTCCGAAAAGAAAAATCAAATAAGATTGTTAGAGATTCATTCTTTTCAAATAGAGTGGTTCAAGTTTGGAATAGTCTTCCAGATTCAATAGTCACTTCAAAAAATGTTAATTTATATAAAAATCAGCTAGATTTATTATTAAAAAACAATGGGTATTTGTAACTCTTTAATAAATGGACCATTATTCATTTTATTTTGTTAATTTTATTTTTGTTTTTATCTTTATTTTTGTTTTTATTTTTGTTTGTTTTTTTTATTATTCTTTTTTTTTTTTTATCTCTATTTTTATTTTTTTTGTTACTATTTTTTTTATCTTTGTTTTTTTTTTTTTTTTGTTCAAATTTGGCAATACTGTCCTCTCATTCTTTCTTTTTCATTTATAATACTGTTTTTTTTTTTTTTTTTTGATTTTTAACTAAAACCAAACCCCATGGGCCTATCGGCTATGCCGCCTCTCCATGTAATTATTAAATAAATACATAAATGTATGTATGTCGCTGCCTGTGTGATGCACGCAATAGCAGTCTGGCTGCTCGATTCACGTTTGCCATTTCAGATTTTCAGCCGCTTACCAATTATTTTATAAACAATTTTCTACGCACTAAATTCAACGGATAAGATCAAAATATAAAAAAAAAAAAAATCCCCAATGTTGCGCGCTGGAAACAATTTATATGAAACTATTTTCAACAAATTATTTGCATCTACATACATACAGTACAAAAGTATCCGAGATCCGAGATTACGAACCAAATATTGCATTGAAAATATGTTGTATCTCCAATCTTATTGCTGACCATTTGTGAGTGTGTTCTCATCTCATCGTTCTGGCTGCCACTTTGGTTGCTTGAACTGGGTGCACGTTTTCTGGCTGCGCAGCCATGACTGGCCGCAGCCAGGCTGCATTACAAAACTTTGATTAGACCTTAGACTTTGTTGACTGAGTGTTGTACTCTTGCCAGGGCTGATGGGCGTGCTCTTAATACATTCGAGAAGAAAGTGGAAAAGGTGCAGAAAAGGTTTCTCAGATCTCTTTACGCAAGGCTGTATAGGAGAAATCCGTGGCTCTACCCTAGTGCATTTTTGCTAGGAGCGTTAGGGTTTAATTCCCTGGAGTCACGTCGACAGCTTTATCTGGGAAAACATTTTCACAAATTATTGATTGGCCTGGTGCATAATCCGCAAATTCTTGATGAATTGGATTTTAACATACCAAGTCAGCTTTAGGTTCCTCAGAGAACATAATTTGTTATCCATCCCGATGGCTCGTACTGACTTTGTAAGAGCCATTAAATTACTCAACTGGACTGCCATACACATTGACTTATCTAATGTTAGTTATGGGAGGTTGGTTGAGCTGTTTTTAAATATAAAATTTTAGTGTATTATTTTATGGATGATCTATGTATGTATATATACATATGTATTTCAAAATTTTTGTTTTTGTTTTAACTTTTTGCTTAACGTTTTTGTTGTAATTAACATATATTAATATATGTCCAAACATTATTTATGATGTACTTTTTTGGCCACAGTAACGATTTGGGAAACTGTAAAGGTACTGTGGTAATATTTTGTAAATAAATAAATATGGGCCAGTACAAGAAGACGGCGAATGTCGCATAAGGTACAACCTAGAAGAATACGTTTCCATATTCGTCAAAGTCGAAAAACTAAGATGGGCAGGCCATGTGGCTATAATGGACAGTACCCAACTGCCGAGGAGTATCCTAAACAGCAGACCAGACGGTCACGGGTCAATTGGCAGACCCAAACTTCGGTGGCTGGACTGTATCTTCCGAGATGCTAGGGCGGCCGGTGCAACCAACTGGAGGACACTACACTGGTGCAAGACAGGGGATGATGGAAGAAATTCTCGAAGGAGGCTAAGACCAGTCCTGGGTTGTCAGGCCAATGATGAATGACTTAATGAAAGATTCGATCAATTTTGTAAAGGATGCCCAGTCTATTGAACTTCATTAGTATTATTACAAAAATACACTTTTAAAAGATTTCCTTTCACAAGTGTAGTTTTGCAGTTATGCCCACTTTCCACCCAGATCCTCAAAAAGGTATCCTTTCTCTCTTATCATGCTTACATCAAAATCATGTCAGTATCTTAAGCATTTTGTATTTGATCTGAAGTAGTAGGTATGTATTGATTTTTTTTAAGACGCGTATCATAAAATAAAACTGGAATCGATACTATTCGAATTAAATAGTTATAAAGTAATAAGATACTTTGAATAATTTACAGCATTGTCACTTTTATCGGTTTGAATTTCCGGCCATGGTTGTCTTGTCAAACACCAACCACATCTTTTTATTTTTATAGTCATAGTAAAAATACAGTAGACCCTATCCATGCGTTGAAATTCCTTTCTACTAAGTTGACAAAAAACATTTGTAGATTTTATCGTAAGGTAACAACATGTGCGTTCGCATCGATAGATTTAACAGTGTGCATTTGGCATTTGAACTTTTAACACGTTCAAAGAAGTAATCATAAATGGAAGCATTTACACGGAACTTGTAAGCCGGCTTTGCGCAACAAAGCCACCTCTTCCACAGTTGGTACTTAATAGCAATGCAGAGAGTAGAGAGAGAGAGATGCTCAACTCGTGGAATGTCACATCGCTCCTGACAGAGGAAGAACGACAGAAAAAGGTGTGAATTGAAGAAAAAATGAAGCGGTGTCAAGTGATGATGAATGAGTTGTGATTAGTGTTGGATGGCTGGCAACGTGTACGGGTTCACATCGTCATTACGGCAGTGAGCTCTATCTATCTGGCTCGATGATGACTACATCTGTTAACCAAACGGGAAATAAAGTAGACGTATGAGTTACTTCACTCCTCATATCATGTCAATTGACATTATTTCGATATATGGGAATAGATTGATTGTATGCCCACCCTTCTTGCTCTTTGATTCAATGATAATGCATTTTAAACAGGTTGAATTTCATTCTCTTTAAATAAATTCGGTAAAAGATGAAAATAGTTTATACCTACGTTTTGTAAGCTTAGGAGTAAACGCAAGCAAGCAAACGAAATTTTCATTTCATATTTTTATACTCGTAAAATAAGTTACATTTCCGTTTTGTAAACTAGCCGTCGCGTCGCGTCTGTGACATTTTTCATTACATTTCCATATTTTTACAACAAAACTTTTGGTAAATTTGAATCGAAAATAAAATATATTCGTGTTCAATAACTGAATGATTCATTTTTAAGATTATTTGTCATGGTTATAATAAAATATCAGGAAATATACATCATCCGGTTGTGCAAGAATCACTCACAAACACGTGGGAAGAAAGTTGCTTCTTTATTGTAGTCGATCGATCTGTTATGTCCCCATTTTCTCTTATCTCTTAGCGTTTCTTGTGATCATCATATATTTCAAACCATTCTCAATGCTGATGAAAATTTAAAAATGTATATATATACATAATTTACCTATAGATTTACATAATATGATGCTATAGTAAAATATATTTCTAGGTGATATCAAAAGTTATTTATATGGTAGATATATATCATTTAACTATGCACCTATATATACATATGTAGTTCCTTGTTCAATTTTCAATAACAAAAGCTGCTATAAGTATAAATTCCATTTTAAAAATGCGTGCGGAAGTGATTTTTTGGATTGTTTTATTGATTTTGTTGAAGTTGGCAACCTCTGATCCGAGCTGATCGTGTCGGCAAGATCGACAATCTCAAATCGCTATCTCTCACGTCCATCGATCGCGACGAATTCATTACTTCTACGACAACCCTATAACTCCACGAACTGCGAACTTCAACGCATATTCGATAAAAGCTGTTCGATATGCACCACATACAACAACATTTTTGCCTGCTACGTCTTACTTTATACGTCGTTTTTTATACGTACATACAAGTGTTTTTTTTTATTTTTTCAAAATAATAACTAAATACAAAAAAAAAAAAAAATATACTCAAGTCACGAATACAATAGGACATGTAATAAATGAAATTCTATCGTGACATTTAATAATTGCACATTTTCAAAATAAACTAACATCTTTAATTAATAATTGTAAAACGCGTATGTATGTATGTAGCTACCATCAATACACGTATGATCTAGAATAAACATAACTGTTTTTACATCACGTTTACTTATAAACGTACATAATATGTATGTATGTATGTATGTATGTACATACGTATGTAAATAATTTTGACCTTTCATGGTACATACATACTAACAGAAGCTTAAAGCTTGTGTTTTATACCCTTTTTCGCGGACTAATCTCTCTCACGCCTCCGGTACATTACTTCTATCAGATACGGCTAGTACTTAATAAATGATACCACTTGCGAATCGGATGTGGATTTTCTACATAAACATGTTTCGATATGCTTTTATAGTATACAGCAAAAACATAATATTCTAACAGTAACAGTCGATTATAAATACATATATACATATACATATATGAGTGATGCTTTTTTTTTCAACCCGCTGAAGTAGGTATTATTCCGCATTTGATTCGAACGCAAATAGACATAGCATTTTTTATTATAAATCAGAGGTGATCAACTGAATTCAATATAAGAAAGAAACTACTAAAATATTGTATATTTCTTTTTAAAATGTGATTTGTTGCATAATTTCTTCTTGTGGTCTTGTTCAATTTATAACATAGTTTTATTATGAAATGTTGTAGCTTATTTTCCCTCTCAATTTATGGTTGTCATAAAAGTACCTACCGTATAAATCAATACACTCAGGTGTGAAGAAAGTGCTTAGATTTAATTTATTTCATTTGAAAAAGTACAATAAAAAAAAACCTGATTTCGTATATATCTATTGTGCTCGATAGAGACAGTTTTTTTTTTATTTCGCATATTTGCTATGGGGGACTTTTTCATGCAAACTTTTCAGCCATTTATTATTGATTCATTACCATTTTGAATTATATAAATGTCAACTAATGATTTATGCTTTGCGTTAATATTCTTTTATATTCTCTGCGTGACTCATTGGTTAACAATTTTAACGTATTGTATATGAGCTTTTAGGCTGGATTTGATGTCCGTTAGCGTTACACTTGTGTTGACTAGACACTTGCACTTATCTAATACGTAACATGATTAATTTTAAAGAGAGTTTGGTTACAATAATGGTTATCTTTTGGTGGCGGTAGCTAATGTGAAAGGCATGTCTCCTCCCGGATTAGTTTGGTGCCCGCCCGCAATGTCCTTTCGAGGAATGCCGCTCTTATCTCGGCAACTCCTCAAAGCTCCTCCGCTCCCAACCCACTAACCCCACCGACGAAAATTTCGTTAAACGTAAACGCCAATTGTGACAATAGAACAAAACAAAAATCCGCCCGTAGAATGTACGGGCGTGCATTCAATTTTAGAACATGACTTACTCGAACTTACATACATACATACATATGTACATACGTAGGTCTCGAAATGGACGAACGTCGACGTGGCAACATTTGTGACCTCTTCATTCTATCGGCCGCATCAATCTTACACATCTCGACTACATCATTTTTGATAACATTGTGACAAGGTTGAATTGATGCTGAACCGTCGAGGTGGTTATAAAAAATACGCGATGCTCGCATGCAAGGAGTTCTTCGAACAAATAACATTAAAGTTACAAGGCAACCGCGCCGCGGCCATAATGCGGGGAATCAAAACTGCGCACCACTACATATTCCAGTGCGCATAGTAAATTAACCGTTTGTTGAACTCGGCTGATCAGATAATTCCAGCCAGGATATAATGGATTTGTACATTTATTTCAATGTTCACATTAAATTCAGTAAACGTTGTCTCATTACGAAACAAAATATCGATTGTATATGTACCTGTATATCTGCCATAATTGATTAAGCAGGTTAGCGCAACCAACAAGCTTAGAAATCGACTTGGGATTGAATGCCAGACACTCTTTCATTCATTGAATAAATAGGTAAATAAAATCAAAATTACACATACAAGTGCTATTTATGATTTGATTCGGATCTAAAAATTTTATTGCACAACTTATAAATATTCAAATTGCACGATGATCTCACAGGTTAAATATCTATTAATAATGCAAATTATGAGTATAATAAATTGTCAATAATTACATTTAACATTTTAGCATGTATCTATGATATAAAAATCATTTGTATAGGATTCAAAAAACTGAGTATGTATTCAAATGTGCGTGATTGAGAGGGCTCTCGAAAGTAAAGTACTTGAGTTATATTATTTTTAATGAACGAGACTATAAAATGTTTTTTTCGAATATTATGGGTGTGTCGAATCACCTCGGATACCTCGACTGTCTACTAATAAATAGATAAGAGTATCAACTACTCCTAGACGACTTCAAATATCAAAATGTTATTGGTGGCATCCCACACGCGGAGCTCTCGAGTGTTCTCTTCTTCTTTTTACTTTTTTTTTCTATTTGCCCAGGCACACTCTCGTTGGTAAACGATGTGCTTTTGAACTGATCCCCTGCACGTTCTTGATGTATCATTTAAATAAAAATTAATGTTTCTTTTATGAGAAACGATTAATAACAGTGGTCTTTTATTTGTCTATCTGACTATCCACTCTCTACCACGCTTTTAATTCTTCTATCTGTACCTCCTCCGTATCAACGCTTATCGGCGCATTCCGCTGAATTATTGAACAGCCATGACCAAAACAAAAAAAAAAGTCTCGGATATAAAGAAACGTGTACACTTATACAGTTCTATAATATAAATTAATATTTTTTTTACACACATGTCGTGCGATCACATAATTGAAAGCTGGGTGTATCGCGTCGTTCGGCGATTGAATCGGTAAATTTACAATTTATTCAAATGAATACTATCTCGCGAAGTTTGCAGAGGACGGGACGTTTTGATCGGCGACTTTGAAAAATTGTATTAAATTGCCCGCCAGCATCTGAGATAATTCAGCAACGCCCGGTACCACGGTGTCGTTTGTGCCCTTTTTAATGAGTATTTTACATTACCGGAGGTCTTTGTTCGACTTGAATGTTATCTCTGAGGCCGGACCCACGTCCCACCGGGAGTTAAGGATGAGTCCAGGCGGTGTACAGAAGTTATGAGCATTTGTCTTGCAGATTATAAAAGACCGGCCCCATACATCCTTGCCTCCCGTAAAGTGGTCGCGTGGTTCTTCTCCAAAATTAAATGTCTTTTGCGTAGTTTTAAATTATGTCTTTATATTTATCTTATTCAGCGTGTCATAAAACAGCAATTTATGGAGTTCTCCGAAAACATTAATTTATAGCTATTGCTGTCGACGTAAATTCTCAATCGTACACATTCAGATTTAATCAATTCAAAACTTGAACTTGAAGCTTAATTTTTAAATCTTTCGATTATTTACATACATTGATGCTTAACGTTATGAAAATATGTAATTTTTCGGTGGTTTTCGACCTCAAAAATATCGTCATCACTATTTATGCACATACATACATAGATCGTCGGTCTCCTGTTGGAATTTTT
This sequence comes from Parapsyche elsis, assembly GCA_022651745.1. Lineage (NCBI taxonomy): Eukaryota > Metazoa > Arthropoda > Insecta > Trichoptera > Hydropsychidae > Parapsyche > Parapsyche elsis. The sequence goes on along the minus strand of JAGVSN010000005.1, from coordinate 3,499,132 downwards.
CAATTCATCTAATTTTCATAGTTGAGAGACAAAAATTCCTTCCTACCTACCAATTCATTGTCCATACCAGTGGTCGGGAACCGGCGGCTCCGGAGCCTCGTGCGGCTCTTTGTGTGAAAACCTACGGCTCTCGCTGTCACCCAACGTTTTGCGCGAAACACTAAACGTCAATGCTGCGTCTACACCGACGAACCGAACAGCGAACGACGAAGGGGTTGCTTTCGTGTGGACCGCTCCACACAATAACGTCCGATGATTTATGAACGTCCACACAATAGCAATCCTTCGTCGTTCGCTGTTCGGTTCGTCGGTGTGGACGCAACACTACACACAATTTACACAAAATCAAAATGAATCCTATTTCTACATATACATACATACATACATAACTTCACGGCTATGAAAAGCATTAAATAGTTTTTCAATAATAATTTTTAGTAATAAACCGTCGAACATTATGAAATATCACGAAGGTAGCTTATTTCTTACTGCTATCCATTTCATAAATGAGTAACATTTAATTTAATTTTGAATATATAATCCGAAGATAATATGCTGCGGCTCCCAAACTTAACCAATTTTGCAAGATTTTCCCTAATTTGGCTCTTAGCTCGAAAAAGGATCCCGAATCGCGACCACTGGTGCTTACTTCTCTTCACTTCACTTACAAGAAAGTAGCCAAACAAAAGTTGAAAGTAGTCAATGGAAGCTTTCACTACCAAAAAAATATACATATATACATATACATATATAATTGTTATCAAATTAGAATCTATTAGCGTTGTATTTTACATAGATGTTTTAAACTTCTCCAATTACTTCAGCATTGGTGTTATTTATAGCAATACCAATAAATGTGTGCTTTTCTTGTGTACGTAGTGGGTATACCACTCACCTCGGAATTATACCTACATATATAGGTGGCAATGAGTGAATTGTTTCTGTTGTTATGAAACGTTTCGCACTTGCACACAATATTGGTGGTAGTTTGGTTTGAAAAACCACAAAAGTAATGTCCACCGCAAAGTAACGACATCGTCGTCATCAGCCTCCACCGTGCGGTTATCTGCCCAGTCCGAGAACCGTTGTTATCGCGGCAATGAATCAAGCGTCTGCCTCACCACTCGCCAACCCGCACCGCGCGAACTTACTGCACACCCTGTACGATACGGACCAAACCGTAAATACGTTTTGCTTTTATGACTCCATTATTTGATAAGATGCCCCCTTTTACGGGGCCCTCGTCCAGTGATAATCTGTACATAATGATGTGATCAAAATGCATTGCCATCATAAAACTTGCAGAGATCGAGCTTTTTCGCAACGCGTTGCTATCTCGCGCTCGACCAATGCCATTTATTAAAATCCGAAAATGCATTGTTCGTCTTACACAGTTTCATTGTCGATGTAGAGATCTTGAATGTCGCAATGAAACACAATTCAACCATCAAGGCTCATACTTGGTAAAGAATCCACAATTTACTTTTTTGTTGCATTTTTTACTTTATTTTATTTAGGTGTCACGCCATTTTTTTTTATCAAATTATTTGATCTTAAAAGAAGCTTTATATAAAATAAACAAACGCAAACATTTTTCTCTTTTTAAATAATGCGACTAACTTGACTTTTGGAAATTCGATACTATATCAATTTTTATTTGTGAAATTAAAAGGGCTTTTGATTCACAATTAATGTGGTGTAACAAACAAGAAGGTTGTTGCCTTATTAACAGGTGGCAATTATTATTGGGGCAATCAAATTTAAATATATGTATGTACAATAAAAGGCGCCTCCATTTTCATATTAAATTTACCATTCATACACATAAATAAATTTCAATCATAAATAATATCAGCTGTATGTAATCAAAATGATTTTATATTTATTATTTATTTAACCGGTGGAAATAATATACTTGGTACAATTTTTTGAAATCGATTTTTTTTTATCAATATTGTGGATTATTTTTCAGTTCTGCTACGATTGGGGCCGATTAGCCATACATATAATATTGATGTTTTCGATTCACATTGTTGCAATTCTTTAGGGGTCTTTTTGGCAAAGATGGCACTATGGTCACGGTCGAATCTCAGTTTCCATTTCGCGGAACACACGGTGGAATTTTTACGACTCGCACTAAAAGCGGCAAAGTGACTAAAGTGGTCGACGCTAATAAAATGCAGGCAAAACTTTATCGGGCAAATTTACTTACGCGCATTTCCCCCCGACGATTTTATCAATGAGGCCCGCGGTCTCCTCTCCTTATTATCCCTGAACAGGATGGCAAAAAGGAGAACCGGGAGTCGAGAACTGAGCCAGATTTAATCGCACAGCGTTAGCCTGAATTGTGTGCGTGTTCGCGTCAAAGGATGAACCTACAGACAAATGGCACTTTTTTTTCCGTTCGACTCGTGACGAAGGTTACTATGTTAATTAGAATATATAGATTTTTTGTATGCCTATGATAGATGATCGGAATTGATAGTTATCCGAACGCTAATCATTTTTTTTTGTAGCTTACACTTTAATGCTTAAAATTCAAAACCTTCAATTTATTCCTCGAAGGATAATATTTCACGAACAATTTGTACATGTGGACGATAAATCGTTCAAATATTTCTAGCATTAACTTGATTCCTCGTAAGAGGCAATCAGTGGTTCAAATTGAACACTAGTCAGCTTGACTTATTGCTGCACTCGTTCAGGGTGGATAAATGTGTGAGGCCGATCACGACTATACTAATTAATGAATACTTTTAGCGCAAAACGCAACCGGTGCGATTCTGGTTAGATATCGAGTTCGGTCGCCGGTGCTCTTTGTTGATTCTGTGATCACTTTTGGCCCAAAAACCTACTTAGATATCGAGCGAATAGCACCGCGCGATTCATTCTCAGTCAATAAATTACCGTGTCTAAATTCACCACGGCGGAAGTGACGTTCGTATTGATTAGATACGAGAAGATTTTCCTTACGCGAATCACATTAAAATGCTAATTCTTATAAACACGGCGTGCAGAGCATAAGATTAAATTATTTTCGCTTTGAAATTTATTTTATATATCGATGATATTTAAGGGACACTTCAATCGGCAAATCAAAAAACGTGGGCAACAAAATTGAATACGTGATCATATCTATTTATGTACATTCTACAGAATAAGAAAAAAATGGACGATTATTACTTTTAAGTTATTTGAAAAATTTTCTGACCTAAGGACACACCCTTGAAAGATATACCTGTATAATAAAATTAGCGTTGAAATTCTTACAGTATTCATCATCATCATCATCATTTTCAGCCGTTTACCATCCACTGTTGGATGAAGGCCTCTCCAATCCTCTTCCATTCCTTTCTGTCTTGAGCAATCTGCATCCACTTGACTCCAAATATTCTTCTCAATTCATCAGCCCATCTTCCACTCGGTCTACCTTGCTTTCTTTCACATCCTCTCGGATACCATTCCAGTATTTCTCGCATCCATCTGCCATCCATTCTTCTCGCTATGTGTCCAGCCCATTGCCACTTCAACTTTTTCACACGTACTGCTATATTTGCCACTTTGGTCACACTGCTTACCCACCATGTATTCCTCTTGCGATCTCTTCTTGTTATACCAAGCGTACATCTTTCCATGCTTCTCTGTGTGCACTTACAGTATTAAAAGTCGCTTTTTATTGATTTGGTTCAAACTATTAATGTAATGATTTTAACTAGTAGGTTCTCGTATGATCCCTGCTTATTCTAATGTAGGTATGGCAAGAATTTTCTGTTTCGTTACTTTGTGTTGCATATTTGGCATGGGTAGGTATCTACATTAATACTTTTCCTATTAATATCCGATCTTATCGTAAAAATGTACAGGTCTCGATTATTTAAAAGACCGTTACAATCAACCACAAATATGTTTTGCGGTTTACGTTTGTGTAATCTTCGCTACATTTTTTAGCCATCGCCAGAGGAATTCATAATAATATGAATGTAGCATAATACACAGCGATGTTTAACATTGAAGCGATCTCATTTATACGTGATTTTCATAGGCAAAATCATAGCAAACACGACGCACCCTAGGTCCAATGGTGTTGTGGTCGTCCTGTCCTATTGAGGTTACCGTTACGTCCCATAACAATACACATGGCCCGCTGTTATTGTATAGGTGAGCTCGGGTGCTCGAACACTACTCGGTGTTCACAAGTCGATGTTATGACATAGCGCATTCTGATCATTGTCGATCTGAACGCAATGATGATTGAAAATAAAACACACGGGTGTAACAACAAACAAGGCAGAGGTCACCCAATCATCTCGTCACAGTCTGGCCGACAGGTTGGCACAACAGTTACTTCATTTGCCCTGTCACACAAACTGGGAATTGTATCCCTGTGATGAGCTTTTCAAAGCGGTATAACTTTGGACTCGTAAGCAAAAGTCCGTGGTTCGAATCCTGATGTCGCTGTTGACAAGATTAGTAAATCAAAATCGGCTGTCTCTTGTCAGAGTTTGCCAAGTTTATCTGGCAAATCAGAATAATAATAAAATATTGATAAGATTTTGATATTTTAAGTATACATACTTACAAATCGTATATGTACAGTGACATCTTGTACTTTTTTGAATAATGTTAGGTGGTGCATTATTCCTACTCACCAATTCATTTCCTTTATTATGCGACTGTACATATCGATGGGTTAGTGCACAGATATTGTACGTCCAGTTTAAAAAAAAAATTATTATCATACACAAAACGTTCCCCTGCATCAAACCTTCATGTTTAAAAAGTATTGTATGTCCAAATAGTATATTTGAGAAGATATTGCCTTATTCAAATATATACCTATAATATGTCCATTTCGTCCATAGTTTTCATGCAAAAGAGATATAAATATGTCATTTAAAATATTTTAAAACACAACTGGACATACAATATCTGTGCACTAACCCATCGATGTGTAATAGATGATGAAAAACTGTATGTGATACAACGCGCTATATTAAATTAGGATCGTTTCACCCATCGAATAAAATTAGTTGTGTCCGTTGAAAATTGTAAAATGCATTTTGGCAACTAGTGTGTGAGCTTTTGGCGCGGTTGCACAAACGGGATTTGCAAGAAGTGTTTCATATCCGGATCGGCCGATATAAACTGCACACAAGTCGGGCAAACGACATACACTTGGGAAGCATGATTGCGTTTCCCGATATCGTGACGTGCAATAGTTGAAGTGGGCTACGGGGCCTCTTCTGCAATAAATATATTTAATTATGTATAATAAATGTTTGCATTGGTTCTACTAAGCATACATCATAATTACGTCGTTTTACACTGACGCCTCTTGAATATTAACGAAATCGTTTGCGACGTATTATAGTTTCCAACGGGATCATAAAATATAATTACATGAAAGTTATTTCGAATCAATGTGTAAAAACACTCTAACGAAGATTGATATCAAAACCAATCATCAAAACCAATTGACATCAAAACCAATGCCGATTTTGTCAAACGAAAATGTTCTAGTGAAAATGGAAAGGTTGACTTCGCCTTGCCTAAAATATCATATTGTACAATCGCGAGTAATAATTGTTTGAACTTTAAAGCTTATTAAAGCAAGCGGCGCGTTCGGAGCTTAATAAGGGGCGTTTCATTCGGTAGCTCGCTAGAGTGAGACAGCTAATGCGAGAGGTGTGCGAGTGCGAAAGGGACACGCGATACACGTGTTTGATTAATACACGGCACTCTTCGAGTTGTTCGGCTCAAGTCTACCGGGTACCAAAGAAAAAATTTACTATTAGCACTAATGTACACATCATCATCACGCCCCGTTTCGTTTTCGTTTCCATTGATTGCCAGTTTCGATCGGCTTGCGCCAATCGAGAATTTGCATATGACGAACTTAATCATTTTATGAATTTATCTTCTTAAAGTGAAGTACTTGATTTTCAAGTAATGCCTCTTCACGTTTTGGCAAACATTGTATGTACTGTCTGTCAAAGTAAAGACACTCGCGTGGTTTCCCGTTTATGTCTGGAGTGGAAAGAAAGGCGAAAAAAATTAATGTACAGTGGAATTTGTGTGTAAGAATACGTAATACTATGTAGGTGCTGCCAATTTTGTACAGAACTGTCTTAACGACTGCATCAGAATAACTTGGAAAATTTGACAAGATTTATGAATATTCAAATCTTGCCAGCAGTGATAGCAAAACTAGAAAACCGTCAAAAAATATTTCAACCGATTCGTTTTTGAGTGAAAATATATGTTGTTTTTTTTGTGTCTTCTCTCTATTAATTTTAGCAATGATGCGCGGTTGTTCCGGCTTTGCTGAACAACCGTCTGTCACCAACGGAAAGGTCAACAGACTATATTCGGGGGGGGGGGAGGTGTGGCCTCATGTGAGGGTCTTGGGGAGAAAGAATGTGGAGGTGTTTCTCCTCAAGGCGGCTTGTATGTATACTAACGTAGATACATATATTTAACACAAATTTGTATATTAAAAAAAAAAATTCAATATATTAACAATATTGTCCGTTCTGTGCATTTTACTTGGCGGATTTTGTTGTCAATCAATGTAAATATTCTCTCATTATAAAGCGTGACCGCATTTTTTTCAAGTGTTCAACTTTCGGCTTGTAACTTTTTCTAGCAATTTATCTCTACGGTTATTTACCATTTAACATTACATATTTGTACAATTAATAATACGATTTTGTTTATTTTTGTACTTGTCAGTTGTCGTCATTCGTTTTTATTTATTCATGAGTGTTATATTTGTGTATTCAATATTTACGATGATTATGTTGTCAATTCTGTGTAATTTGCTATCGTGAAAGTTTTGAAGGCTTATATTAGCGTCTCGTTTGTCTTGTCTCTCCATTACACTTTCGCATTGTCAATTATTTAACTGTGAAATGGTGCGGCGAAATTGAATCGTGTTGAAGATGGATGACAGTTGAGCGCAGAATCAACAATTATATCCGTTCTTATTCTTACCATTGAAAAAGTGACCCACATCTTGCGTGTGTTTTTGTAACGATGTGTTTATAATAGTTTCGGTGGAGAAACATCTCCGTCTCAATCGTGTACATTTTACCGGCAATTAAAAACTGGTCATATTTGTCAATAGGGAAAAGATTGGCCTAAATAAGTCAGTTTGAGCTCGAGATTGATTTGAACATTCAATTAAATAAAAGTGTTAAACGCGTATAAATTATAGCAATTATAATCTTAAGAAGTAGGCGTACAACAACCGGTATAACTTGTGTATGAAGAGGGTTTATTAAGCAGCGGAAGATATTGTTTTTACGTTTGTTCAATAAAAAGTAGAGATCGATCTAGCAGCTAGCTCATAGCTCATAATATCCATGCCGTGAATCTGATATGGTTGATTAACGCAATGTATTCAATATTCGTATAAATTGAACTACAATGTAACGTTGTGCTCTAAACTCGTGAGATGGACGTTCAGAATTCCATTTTATTAGTTTCGATGTTATTTTATATTCCTTTATCAATTTTCGATCCATACTAATTTTATGTGCAGCTGTAAAATTTACCTAAATACTAATTGGTCAGTAAATAGAAATCAATGAAGGTCATAAAAAGTAGTTTCTGTTAAAAATTGTAATTGTGAAATTAAAATTATGAAAAAAAGTAAATAAATCTTAAGTATGAATGTATTAAAAAAATATTTTATTGATTGAGACATATCACAATCTTAACAGTATTTTATTTGTTCACACAGTAATAAAAATTTATTTTCGAGTTTATTGTGCAATATGCATAGCGGCCATTTGTAAGCAACTCAAAAACCAGCAGATGCAATAAAAAAGTTTCCTGTTCTCTAATGGATAATTCAAATATAAATAATAAATTTGTGTAAAATGGGCAACTCGGATTACGTAAGCAATTTTGATTTATATTTTTTCGTTGGCACAGGTTATACGTTGTATCTTCAAATGTTAAAACTTTCACCAGTGTGTATTTTTGAATTTTCATCATATGATCATATTAAAATGTAAGCGTTCGAATTATAATAAATATAATTTTTTGTTAGTTTCACCGTTCATAAATCATTTAATGATGGTATTAAAACGTTGAACATACATACATATACAACGAGATAGAAACGTGAATGGTTTCATAGGATTCATCGCATCGATTTTACTAACTGGATATTCCAGTTAGTTTTATTCAACGATATAAACTAAAGTATCACGAGTTTTTTAGTCGATAATACTTGTAGTAGATTACGCAAAGAATTTGTATAAATTCGGCGCTGAATGTATTGTCTGGTCTAGATTGATAATAATTTCACCTTTCGATTTCTATTCAATGAGCAGGTCGTCGGTTCGTTTTCGCTCATAGCCATTTGTAATTGTTGAAATGGAAGTGACAGAATGAGGTTAGGTTAATCGTGGGTAGAAGAAATAATAAATAGTTCGTCGAATACGGGCTAGACAAGGCACAGCAGATTAGAAAGCATTATTCGGTATTTAATTAATGTAATGATGTTCAATTTTGCTAACGTGCCTTATGGTTTTGTAATACAATACCCGCACGTGTATCCGCGAGTTATTGTATTTATAAATTATGTAATGTTTTATTTTATTCATCCCTATGATAAAAAAAAAATAGAATATTTGTATTAACGTATTTTATTGTTTTGTTACAGGTAAGATACCAGATTTCTATTTGACTGCGTGGCATTAAGCACATTGAAAGGTAATCCGAGTGTGCTTCTCTCAATGGCATTTACTTTTCAATAAAATTTAGATGTTATAATTATTGCAAATCCCGCTCTTTTTATATTCAAAGAAAGAAGCTTTTAATCACATATACATCGGTGCATTCTCGGTTCGTTAGTGCTACTGGGAAGGTTTCAAGGTGTGTCCGATTACCTTCGTTTCTTGCTTGGGGATAAGGGCTTATCATTAAGCCACAATGCTCAGCCCTGAAAGGTCTGCAGCCAGATAAGACTCGTCCAAAACCAAAACACCTTGTCAGATTAAAAGATGAATGACATAAAATTGATTGAAATCTTAGTGGCGTACGATTGAATGGAAATAATTCGATCACAAATAATAAACGCAATGTTAATTGCTCTCTCGAGATGTTTCAAATTCTCAGTCACTTGAAAAATATTTCGTGGCTACAAATTGCTTTAATTTTAAATAATTTACAACTTGCCTTTATCATACATTTTTTATTAATGTTAAATTTAGAATATAGCGAAAGAACCAGTATGTGTCCGTACATGTGCACATTAATATGTATGTATGTATGTGTATTATGGGCCATAACGATTAGCTTCCTACTATCTAAGCATCTAGGATTTCTTCTCGTTGGCTAATGATAATGCTCTCGAGTTCTCGTGTTCGAAATGTTTTTTAGCCAGAGGCTACCAGATCGTTCGTTACTCCTTATGGGAAGATGATCCCACAATAGCCTTCCAATCCGTGTTGGCTGTGAGGCATTTTATCAAAATAGTCTAATTGATAGTTGTCATGAATGGACCGCCGTTTTTTTTTCGACACAAAAATGAACTGTTTTATATGTGTAGGTTATAATTTGTTATATAAAATATTTCTTCAGTTCGTATACCATCGAAGTAATTATTTCATTAAACTGCGGCGAATAGGAATTCAGATAAAAAAAAATTGTTACGCCCGAAGTGCCTTTTTAAATTTATTAGAAATTAAAAAAAGCATATAATAATGGTAGCTGGCGCTTTTCATAATAATTTTCGTTTATGAACAGTTTCTTTTTCGTATAAAAAATATTTATATCCTTGCCGTTGAAAACTCCCGTATGGATTTTACATCGATATGTACATACCTACATATTTGTAGGTAGGTGTAATTAAACACTCGCATTGAGGATTGCATTCGTTCACACATTCGTTTCGTAGAAGTTGTCTTCGTAAGCAAAGCTCGTGTCAAAGTTAACAGGGTCCAAAATTTTATTCATTGTTCGCATCTCACTATTGTAAGCGTCGTGTGTCCTCGGGATGAACAATAGACACTTAATACTAATCACTTTAGGTATTGTATCCCCTTCAAGCGTTCAAAAAGCTTCATCATTACTCATAATTATCGAAACGGTGTATCCTAATAATAGGCTCATTGTTTGTTCTAGCTGTCCGTGCGCGTCTGCCTGTATCACGACCGACCAAAACTCCAAATCATTTGGCTTCAGTGCGCTTTAAATTACATTCAACTTTGATGCCGAGAGCTTTGAGAGATGTGAGCTTTTATCAATCGCTCCGTACGCTCATGGCCGTTTAAAGTTTCTTATTGTAACACAGTGCGTTCAACCCGAGCAATTATAATGCTACGTCGCATGATAAAACAATGTATCCATTCGAAAATTTTATATTTCATTAAAATCATTTATTCGTTTGTTGACTGAAATTTTCTTTAATGGAATTCGTACGAAAGAAAATTACGCGCTGTGATCAATTTTTTAATTTTCGCTGTTAAGCTGATAACTGTCATGACATCAAGATAAACTCATCAACACCTGCCAGAGTGTGCCCCGCACACGAGTGAATGAATATTAGTAGTTGATTGCGCACACACGATTTAAATTTTTCAAATAAAAACATTTAAACTAATTTGATTTTTTACTTAAAGTTTTATCAAAACATTATATTAAGTTAGCATTACGTTTTCCAAATATTTTCGACTGGAATTAAAAATAAACTTGTAGGTACTAAAATATACATATGTATGTATGTACAATAAGCGTGACTGTTTCATACATTTACAACTATGAAATCTTTAAAACAATTCAATTATTTTTAATTAAACTTAAAGCTCACAAACAAATCTCATAAATTAAATTTTTGATAGGAGAGAAGGGGTACTTTGGATTACGTTAACTTGCCGCATCCACAATGCGGTCTTGGGTCCTGCAAACTTTAAAACCGGCTGTGTGATTTTATTTTAAAAAAATCAAACTCAAATTCAATATTATACATTTTTAACAGTTACATCGGCATGTATGTACATACATATATTAGTAATATTTTCGCTTTACTTTCTGGTAATCATCAACGAAATGCATTGCTTAAATAATTTGGTCGATTTCTCATGGCTGTCATTCGGGCATGAAGGTGGAGAGGATCCTTTCCTCGTGGCCAGCTTCCACCTCAGGATCTTATAAATAATGTAAATGTCTATTTTGATTTGTGGCTCGCTGTCGCTGGATGATTACGCTGTTGGGTGCGAGCCCGAAAACCCCCATCCACGAATCTCGACCGTACCCCATAATGCAAAACCCATTATTATTTTATTATCTTTTAGCCTTTACGATGCGGTACTTCTGTAGTGCGTCCGATTTTTTTTTTTTTTTTTTTATTTGTTATCGCACTAAAACCGTTTATCAGATTAACCGCTCTCACTTATAATATTATATTATGTTCCATTGAAACAAAGGTGTGTGCGCGCTCGCGAACGGACTGTATTTTCGGTTGCCGTTGTTTTATTTACTACTAGAGGTTTTGATCTGCGCGGATAAGAACAAAAACAATGGGTCGCGTTTTATTGTAATCATAGTAATTAAGTTGCAAATCGGGCTCGCAAAATGAAAATTATTGACTTCGCTAATAAGGGATTACACTCATTTTGCATAAAAAAAATAATAAACAAATATATTATGTAGGTATATTACACTTTGAATTAGCATAAAGAAGGGATTACAGATTTTACGCAATTTTAATTCAACGTTTTCTTAAAAAAAAACAATGTATAATTTATAAACCGCTTATGAAATGAACTTTACAGAATTCAAACTTAAATAAAGTGGATAAAGTCGCTGATTTTTAACCAAAATTAATACGATAATACGGGGGGGGGGGGGGGGTATTTAAATATTTTTAATACTGTTTTTATACAATATCCAGAGTTTTATATAAAATATTAATTAACGAAAACAAGCAGCCGGGATAAACCTTGTACGTCCGTGGACTCAGTGGCGGACTGGGACTGAAATCAGTGCTTGTCAGGAGTCAAAAGGGGCCCACCCAGGGTTTAAAAAATTGCCTCCCCCCAAATAACAAAATTTTCTTCTTTTCATCACGCTAAAAATCAAGGGTAAAAAATAAATAAAATTTTCAAAAAGGCACGAATCAAAAATTAAAAGTGCAATTATATTTTGCAATTTTTTTTATTTTTATTAATTAGAATATACACGTACTACACGTCTTACTGGCAATCAACAGAAATGCAAAATTTATAATTTAAAATACATAATCTTGAGGTTGGAAATGGGCCCGCGCAAAAGGGCCCATGGAAATGAGCCCACGCAAATGTTGAAAACTTATATTTCGACCCTTATAAAAAAAGTTAACCGATCCTTGGGCTGTAAAAGCAGTTATTAGTTCTTTGTGTATATCGTAAGAAATTTGTTTTGTTGAAATACCCAAACTGCAATATCCTGTATATTTTTACACACGTAAAATGAAATAGTTAAAAAGTTATTTAATTTTACTGAGGGCCCATATTTTCTAACAGGTAACGGGGCCCACTTGCCATCAGGCAATGTCGCTTGTATGGCCAGTCCGCCACTGCGTGGACTCATCCAGTTGCAATGAGAAAAATGTACTCTCACCAACTCTTTGGATCTGGTCATCTTCTGCACACTGGTCCATTTCATCGATTCTGCGTGAAATCGTGTTATTTGATAGCGAAATCGTTTCGACTTCTAATCATCTTTCTTGCTCTTATCATCAAATATAACTCAAACCATGTATTTTATTTCTGGGAGCACGAAAGACTTACGAGTTGTGCGCAGCTTACTAGCTTGCGCGATTCGCAAACTAATCAGGTTCCAGACGTGGATAGATGTTTGATTAATGTAATGCGAAAGCTTCATTTTTAACGACAAGCTATTCAAGTTGTCTTTAAAAAAAATCCATTGACTCTTTTTTCAAATCAGGATGCTTCGTCTTAATATGCGCACGCAATTTGTTCGGTCGCATTATCTAGTTTGCGATGTGGATCTTATTCTCCATTCCACGAAAATCCCATTTTTAAATACAAAGTTGAATTTTTATTTTTAAAATAATTTTCGACGTATTTTCATTGTTGTTCGATAACAAGACTACAAATGGGTCGACTTAGATACATACATATGTTAATATATTATATTAATCACAATTTAGTGCACTTTTGAGAAAACTGGACTGTGTGATACTTCAGAATTTACTCGTTCATTAAAAGTATAAATTTTTTTTACACAAAAATAAAATAATTTACGTCGCGTTTATCTGCAGGTATACTTAATAATAATAATAATAATGTTATAAAATGGAATTTACGTCGAAACACGCCATTGTAAGTGAAGTCACCCTCCAGTAATGAGCGAGTGGTGAAATTTGAAACTGGGTGTTGCGAACGAGTTGGCGTGCGCTGGCCTTCCAGCTGCCGCGAAACTTCGAGGAAACAAGTTTAAATAGTTGCAGGCGAAATATGAAATTTGGCACAGCCATGGTTGTACAGTACACCGACATTACAGTTCGCCCTAATGACAATTTTTATGGCTGACCACCATCATCCCCCCCCCCACCCCTCTCTCCTCTTCCACACACAAAACTCTTTTTAATGCGCGCATTCTTTAATGATCGAGCTCGGGGGTGGGCGTCGTTTGATACGAACGTTTTCCCCACGACTTTATAATAATAATTTCGCATTCGATCAAATTATACAGGTGTGTGTACGATGTGTGCAACGCATTGTGCGTAGTGGTAAAATGCGACGATAAAAAACCGGCCGTATAAAATATACACTGCAGTGTAGCAGTTCCGCAATTTGTGTAAGCAGCGCGTTTAATTAGCCGACCAAATGATAATTTATTTAACTCGTTGTCTCGATGTGTTTAGCACCTCAAGTTGAACACTGAAATAACGTAAAAAAAAATGAGTCATGTATGTACCTACTATGTACAGGTTGAAAGTTTCCGGATCGTAAACCCGCGAGCTTGCATATACGTATGTATGTACATAATGCATTATATTATGCATTCAATTTTGATCAATTTATTTTCAACGATCGGATATTCCTTATTAATTTCATGTTTTATACAATCAACCCGCAAATTTTTATACTATTATTGTTAGGGTTTCAAATGAATCATCGATGTAGGTGCCGACTAATCTTTTTAAGCATACGTGATATTTGATATGTATGTGCTATGCTTAAAAAAAGAAGTCATACGACCAATGTGTATTGCCAGTTATGACGTATGCATGTGAAACGTGGATGCTGAATTAAAAAAAATGTTACATAAAATCCAGTGCACACAGATAAGCATATACATACATATGTATGTTTGGTATAACAAGAAGATCGTAAGAGGAATACATGGGTAAGAAGCATGACCAAAGTGGCAGATATAGCGGAACGTGTGAAAAACGTGTGAATGGATGGCAGACGGACGCGATAAATACTGGAATGGTATTCGAGAGGATGTGAAAGAAAGCAGGGTAAACCGAGTGGACGATGGGCTGTTGAATTGTGAAGAATGTGTGGAGTCGAGTGGATGCAGATTGCTCAAGACAGACAGCAATGGAAGAGGATTGGAGAGGCCTTCATCTAGCAGTGGATGCTGAACGGCTGACATTGACGATGAATATGTATGTGTACACAATTCTCATGTGTTGTCAAAACCTCAATTGAAGTTTGCCCGTCAAAAGTTTATACAATTCATATTCTCGTCTTTCTAAAACAATGTAAAATGATTTCCGTGTAGAATAGCATTTATGCCAATTTTTTTTTTTTATTTCTTTTCAAATCAATCGTTGCCAATCTGTCTTTGCCGATTGTAACGCGTCTTCGGCAAGATATCGACGACGCTTTATCGATAGTTCAACACGTTTGTTTATTGAATGCGATTGCTGTGACTTTGCACATTTGAATTCGTGCGGCGATATTACCTATTATAAAATTAATTTTAGATTTCATCGATTAATTAGCAGAAGTTGTCAACTGGTTGCACACGAACCTACATATGTATCATAGATTCAAACAATTGGACTAAGGCAAACGAATGACAATTCTCTTCGTTGGCCGCAATGCAATGGTCCGACTAAAACTAACGTGCTGACACAGCTTACTCGGTAGATAACGCTCATGGATTACCGAGCGTAATAATATTATCTCAACACCAACTCGGTTACATTTGCCGATTGCTTAAGCGGGTATTACACAGGGATAGTCTACTCGCGACGATCTCGCCGGTTTACTGACTGCTGGCACGAGTAGCTAGTAAACCTATTACACGTGTCAAGTTTACTCGCTGAATGTCGCCACTCGCCGCCGCTAGAGGCGCTGTCATCAACTTGTGAGTTGTCAAAATGCCCGCGCTGAATTTTCAATATCGTAAATGTATCATGTCCATTGAAGTGCAGTGTGTGTGTGTTGGGAGCCGAAAATGAAACGCTCAACCTCAAACTGTCAATCGAGTGACGTCACACAAGCCTGCTGGTGCGAGTAAATAGTGTTGTAAAATTCTCGGCAATAATCTTTTGAAGAATATTCTCCAAACGGAGAATTTTCTGTTTTGGAGCGTACATAATGCAATGTACCCCGAGCTCCATCGGCCACCATGTATTTTAAATAAATAAATACTAACTCTTACTGTATTTGCTTAAATATACAGTAAAATCCCTCTAATCCGGGTTAACACTTGGGAGAGGTGATACGGATTACACGAATAATATTAGTTTAGTATCCGTGACAAAAACTAAATTTGATGGGGCGTGAATATGACGAAATTTTTACGATCTTTTGTGCTAAGTTTAAATCAATGATTATATCATAAGTTGGAACAATTTCACTGGAGTATCATAACCAAAGGAATAAAAATATGTATACATAATTTATTGCTTCCAGAGTTAATAAGCATTGTATTCCTGTGAGAATTTCGCGGAAAACGTTCATGCTAGTAGTGCGTATGTTAAAATGACACATTCAGTGTCGTCAGAATGAAAAAATGTCATTAAAAATGCTCTCAGACACTCTTGAAAGTCCTATTACTCCTATTAGGTTCTGAAAATATCCTAGAATCCTCTAAAAAGCTATTAAACTATCTAGAGATGTTTAATAACAAAGAAAAAAAAAATTCTCGAATATTCTCGGAGAATAATCTTTGGAGAATATTCTCGACTTATGTACATACATACAAAAACACTACGAGTAAACATTCGAACTTCACTCGCGCGGCCGAAAAAGCATGCTAGTTTACTAACTTCACCTTATTGCACGCGGCTATTAACCAGCAAACCGGCGAGATCGTAGTGAGTAAACTATCCCTGTGTAATTAATACCCCCATTACATACGCGCAAAGTTCAACCGTCGAACCGCGGCACCGCACTGCTCGGATCGGATCCGTTCAAACGCCGAATATCGTACGTACAAAAAAATCGTATCGTTTTTTCATTAGATCAGTGTTACATAATAGGGTGTAGCGTGTAAGTTACGTGCGTCCCGGTCCCTCTGTGTTCCTCTGGAAGGAGGCTGTGTATCTGCTTTGAGTGACGGCGGTCGGCCAGCTCGAGCTAAGTCCAACCGGAATGTTGAAATACAAGTTTGGCCGAGGAGGTTCTCCGACCAGCCGACAACTGCACCACCCCCTCCCGTCACCTCCCCTCTCAAACTGCACCACCCCCTGGCTCGTGCCCCCCCATCGTAATACAACCCCTCCCCCCTCTCCCCCCAGCTCGATCGTTTCCGGTTTTGCGTCTCTACCGGAAGTCCAGTCTGCGTCTGCATCCTTACCCTTCCCCCTCTTTTCATTGCGTTGTGGTTTAGTCGTTGTCGGAGGAGAAGGAATCCGTCGGTTTCTTCGTCGCGTTTTAGTAGGCAAGAGCTTCCGTCTTTAGAACCGGTTGAGCTTTGCGAACGGTTGCTCCACTTGATGTGACGTCGTTGATTCGTAGGACAGCCTACATATGTACCTACTTAGCTCGTAGTTGGGTGCTTTTCAGATTGTGAATTCAGCACTAAAAAAATCACAGTGTGTAGCCGCCACTCACTATAGAAGTTAAACCTATTTGCAATTTAAAGCAAATGCAATGTACAAGAAGGAATACGGCTGTGAGTGTGAAAGAATTGTGTATACAAATGTGGTTTAAAGCGCTCACCCAATGACTCACTGTTCTCACTGCCACCTGACGTCTAGCCGAGGAGTGGACTCGCTGGCCGTTACTGGTGTTCGTGTCGTGCCACGCTTCGATGACACGTTTTTACTAAACTGAGGGGCGGTGCGGGGCGCTAGAGGGGACGCTCGAACGCGAAAGAGCAAGAGAGAGGGCAATGGTCTACATCCAAACTGGAGGGGTGGGGATATGCGTGACCGCTTATCGCTCGCTTCGTTTGTATGGAACGTTGGATGAACCGTTTTTACTCCACCGAGCGAAAAGAAGTTTTACTTCAATAAAATGAAAGGTGGGTCCACATTGGCGAACCGAACAGCGAACGACCATGGCGAATTGTTATTGTATGGAGCGGTCCACACAATAACAATTCGCCTTCACTCTTCGTCGTTCGCTGTTCGGTCCGCCGGCGTGGAACCAGCTAAAGAATTAAACTAGGATGGAGTGCTTTTGAAAGAATGAACATAGTTTTTAAATCCATCATTGCGCTGCGCTTAAAAAAGAAGGCTTACGACCATTGCGCACTGCCAGTTATGACGTATGGATGTGAAAAGTGGATGCTAAATTCAGAATGATCCAGTCCAGTGCACACAGAGAATCGTGGAAAGATGTATGCTTGGTATAATATATAGAGATCGTAAGAGGAATACATATGGGTAAGAAGTATGACCAAAGTGGCAGATATAGCAGTGCGTGTGAAAAACGTTGAAGTGAGAAGAGTGGATGGCAGATGGACTCGAGAAATACTGGAATGGTATCCAAGAGGATGTGAATGAAAGCAAGGTAGACCGAGTGGAAGATGGGCTGATGAATTGAGAAGAATGTGTGGAGTCAAGTGAATGCACATTGCTCAAGACAGATAGGAATGGGAGGATTGGAGAGGCCTTCATCCAGCGGTGGATGTTGATTATTATTATGTTGATGGAAAATGTTGATTATTATTAAAATATAATAAAAGATTCGAACAGAAGTGCAAACAATTCCAAAAGGACTCACCCGAGATTACCTGAGAAGGTGTTTCAATTTCTTTTCATAACTAAGAATAAGTGGTTGTCTGCTTGTGTCGTTGCCCTTTCAATATATTTCTATGCCTTTTTATCTGAATAATACCTTCAAACCTTAATCCTGCCCAATTCACGTTAAAAAGAATCACAAATCTTCTCTACTTTCTTGAAGATATAATTTTCTGTGAAAAGATTTATTACACTCATAAATTAAATATATGTACCTACCCGCTGACGAAACTTCTAAAATTTTCATTGTCGATAGAATTTGCAAGTTTATTTTATTATTAGCCTTTTACTGTAAAAGCTTAAAGTTTAATTAGTGCCTACGTGTGTGAGAGGCAATCGCAACGATTTATAATATAAATAAACAAAAAAAAAAAAGAGATAATTCCCACTGGTAACTACTGTACTGCATCACTACATAGATATTTTATCTAAAAGCTTGTAATGAGAATTTATTGGAGGTTGGTTACGTTTCGATTAAGGTATTTATTTAACCGATTATCTTTAGTAGTGTTCATTTTCACCTTTATTTTTGTAACTAATAAGTCTTACTTAGTGGATACCTTTTATTATCCAACTGCACAAGTATGTACAATATCACGTCGCATTATGAATGGACTGTGCTCGTATTGTTTGTCGAAGTTGATTTCGGAAACTTTGTAGTTAATTTGGCGCGCGTTTTGAAGCAAAGCGTAAAAACAAAGCACAGGTACCTATGTACACTTGTAATGAATACTGGCGGTCTGTGTGTGCTTATATGTATATACGCTTCTTGACCGTACAAGGTTGAGATGCTGGACAATGATAAGACGAAACATAAATAAGCGAGAGCGTGAGACTTATATACCGTCGCATTTTAACCAATAACGGGAGGCGCTCAGGTAAGAGAGCACTTAGCGGATTAGTGACAGGAGATCTTGTATTGTGCGTTGATCTGGAGGCTGTGGCTCACTATTGTGACAGTTCATTTTTGTTTTGGTAGGATTTATATCGTATAAATACCGCTTGGGCCTTCTATCCGCCCACGGGCGCCGAGGAAGCTGGTAGGTACCACGACCACGGTGTTGCCGGCAATGGAACTCACTCTTGAGATTTATAAGCATGAAGAAATGCGGATGAACAATCGGCAATCACGCCACCAACCAACACATGAAAAGGCGACCCTACTCATACAGCCTTTTCAACGTTTGTTTTACTTTATTACTAACTAACATATTGGCATCGAGTGCACGTCTCCAATTTGACGATACAATGATAATTTTAAAACAGTACATAATCTCTTGAAGTGGCAGTAGGCTGGATGTTTTTGGAAGAATGAACATAGTTTTTAAATCCAACACCCGCTATGGTTAAAAAAGAAGGCATACGACCGATGACTGCCAGTTATGACGTATGGATGTGAAACGTGAATGCTGAATTCGAGAATGTTGCAGAGAGAAGCATAGAAAGATGTATGCTTGGTAAAACAAGAAGAGATCATAAGAGGAATGCATGGGTAAAAAGCATATCCAAGGTGGATATATGTACATATATACATATGTACCTAGTGGAACGTGTGAAAAAGTTGAAGTGAACACATAGCGAGAAAAATGGATGGCAGATGGATGCGACAAATACTGGAATGGTATCTAAGAGGATGTGAAAGAAAGTCGAGTGGAAGATGAGCTGGTGCATTTAGAAGAATGTGTGGAGTCGAGTGGATGCAGATTGTTCAAGACAGACAGGAATGAAAGAGGATTGGAGAGGCCCTCATTCAGCAGTGGTTGGTGAACGGCTGAAAATGATGATGATGATGACATAATCTCTACATTATATCGATGGGTTAGTGCACAGATATTGTATGTCCAGCTTTTACCAAAATTGAGTTATCATACACAAAACGTCCATCCGCATCAAACCTGAATGTTTAAAAAGTATCGTATGTCCAAATAGTATATTTGAGAAGATATTGCCTTATTCAAATATATATTATATCCATTTCGTCCATAGTTTTCATGCAAAAGAGATGTATGTCACATACAATATTTTAAAACAAAACTGGACATGCAATGCACTAACCCATCGATATGATCCATTGACTTTGATATGATGCGCGAATACGATAATAATTTTTTCTTTGCGGTATCTACCTACCATACAACGTATTGATTTGATGACAGAAAATTGGAAAAAAAAATAACCAGCGTAGGTACAGCTACATATGTATGTAGTTCGGTATACCAATTAGTGCGAAATCGTCGTTATCTTATTGGTCGGTCGAAGTTATTGGTGTTTTTCGTGATGGAGATTCGCGCTTTCCGTTGAATTTGTGTAACAAACGCTATTGGAGATGAACGAAGATACAGAGCCGGCCAGTTCCGTGCCCTCGGATTCGTTAGGGCTGTGAAAATCGTGCGACCATCGGAAAAAGAGCGATTGACGATGAGCAAGCACCACTCGTGATCCACAACAACAATACAAGAGGTACAAAGACGAACATCCGGCCCCGCTCATTAGTCAGGCTTGACGACTGGAGCCTCACAAATTTCGCTGTGCGGTGCGTCGTGCCTACGCTGGAATTTATTTTCGTAATATTTTTGTAATAATTAACCCGCGGGAGAGACAAATTAAAACGGACTTATTAACCGGGCACGGTCCGGTGAGTTGGTGAGTTCGCATGCTGAACGTTAATAAATAACACTGGGCGATGAGAGAGGGCAGTGTGATTGAATATGTTAGGGCATGCGTGCCGCCACGCATCATCTGTACCTCCTTTCATGAGGTATAGGCAGATTCGCAACACCTTTCCCAAAGAAATTTTATTTGTCTCAAAGTATACTAAGCTCAATTCTACCGGTTCTATTAATTCAAACTCAGTCGGTCACGTTTAGTGGCTGACTACTTATTCTGCTGCGTACACACCGACGAACCGAACAGCGAAAGACGAAGGGTTGCTACTGTGTGGACGTTCATAAATCATCGGACGTTATTGTGTGGAGCGGTCCACACGAAAGCAACCCCTTCGTCGTTCGCTCTTCGGTTCGTGGGTGTGTACGCAGCATTCGTATGCTGCACATTGCTAGACAGGACTAACTTACATTGTATCCTTTTTTGATTGATCAATCTATGAATTCACTTGCACATTTCATTCGCGTAATAAACGTATGCGAAGTAACAATCTGTAAATATTCGTAGAATGCATATATGTACATACATATGTATGTACATACTCGTACGAGTATATCTCACTAGGCACTTCCGAAATGGATATTAATTTCTCAATGTCCAATTAATCTATCTAGTATGCCTATACATGTGCATGCCCATTTGAATCACAAAATCAAAAACCATACCGCATTTTATAAATCAAATTTTAAAAGCTCGAGATATAAATTGACATTCCATTCGAGAAATATATATCGTAGCAATACAACCCCTTAAAAGATATAGGTGTGATTTATTGATCGTAAAAGAAAAGCCATTCAGGACGCAAACGAAGTTATTCCTAACTATAAACAACCTTTTTCCAAGGCCAACAACATTTTATCGGTGTAAAATATATTCTAAATATTTTTTTTACTGACCTTATTCAATACACGCGGTATAAAATTATTTTATGATTTCGAATCCATATGTATATGTACATATGTGCATATTGAAAATGCACTTTAATTATGATTCTGTTACAATTGAAATGTTACAAATTTCAATTATCGCGGTGCAATCAACGTGTGTTTTCGTTCATTTCATATGTTTATTTTAAATTAAAAAAAAAAATAAAAATCTTTGGTCACGTTCAAGTTCAAATTTGAAATGTAGGGGTTATCTTAGCATCTAAAAGTGCACTCAAATTGTCTAGCTACCGATGTCAGTTTACATCGCGTATTTCTCAACCGATTGTCTCGAGTTTCGGGTATCTCTAAAGCCTATTGATAAATAGTTGTCAGCGACAAGACAAAGTTGAGCTGTCCACATGTAACGGCCGCGTAATAGATTTGGAACTAATATTACAAGATTTTTTCCCCCGGAAAAATGTAACTATCAGTGATACTGTCATTTCACCGAATTTATCGGTTTCGTATGCGACGCTACTTAGGTTTCTTCTTATACGTGTATAATGTGTACGCACACAGATCATGTTACTTGGGTTTTTGAATAGGCGCTCATCTCGGCGATATGGGATGTACAAATTGACGTAACATGGGTATAAATCTACGGCACAATATCCGCGGCGCTATTTGAATAAATATAACATTAAAAATACCCGCTGTGTGTGTGTACCGTTTTTTCTTCCTTATTTTATTTTACCAAACCGACTCAGTCCCAATAAAATGAGACGAATGAACACAATTTTTTCTTACTCCATCCGCTTTTATCTTCCATAAGGTTCGTCTTTCTGTATTAAAACTCCAACATGATAATAAGACGGATGATAAATGCAACGCATTTATGTGAAATTAAATCGACCACGTACGAGTTCAATACTGTGCAAATCTGAATTGTTGCGATACTATCGGCAACAATTGTATACATACATCTTTATTGTTATCGCCGTCATTATTATCACAGTTAGAGAACGATGTTTAGTGTGAAATAAATAATGAAGAAAAAAATCGGGTACACGGCTCAGAGCACTGCTTGTCCGATCGTGAATCACATTCGGAAGTGCGCCCGATGAAGAAATGCAGATCATCATGAGAAATCATTTCGTATCTTCAATTAGTGATAATACAAACTTTGGAGTATAACGAGTATGTGCGAGTGCCACAGAGCTTCAAGCGGTCATTAGAACGTATAAATATGTAATCATCGATATTACATTTAATGAAATTCCACGTTCGAAATAGAAAAACTTGGTTTTTTCGCGCGCCTTTTTATGGCGGTTACGGAAGGTTCTTTTCCTGAATTTATCGAAAGCTTGAGAACCACTGGTTCTTTGTCCAATTGGGTACGGGCCCCACGGTCTCGGCAGCCCCATCGCATTCGGAATGGCCTCAAATGTTTCACTCGGCGGGTCGCCCCGCGCGGGGTGCCATGAACCAAAACATTTCATATCTACGGCCGCATAAACTATCCGCTAGTCAGGATCTATCTATAAAGAGGATTGGATGTAAAAAAACAAAAAAATAAAACAAGAAAAATAACATCAATGCGCGAGGATGTGCCCATGCCGTCAACCAGTTGTTTTATTTTCAACGTCTCTTCTTTTTCGCCTTCAAAATATGTTTTATGATTTAATTTAACATTAACCGTTCGGAAAGAACTAACGCACATGACAATTGATTTATGTGGTTTCTCATTTCATCGTAGACACAATATCTTAAAGGTGCATACAAAATTAAAAAAAAAAAAATAACATCATTCTCATATCGCTCGAGACTTTTTGAGATAATTGAGCGCGTGCAGATTCGCGCTCCTTTTGAACGACACTCGATGCCGCTCAAATACTCAACGTGTTAAATAAACAAAGTAATTTTATTACGATTTTAATTGTGAGCATTTATATTAGTTGATAGACGCAAGCGTATACCCCCTGCTATGTGTGCGGTTCTTGTTACGTTCGAGCTTTAAGGAAAATTATTAATGCGTCACATTTTATACTTACAAAAGGCAACCTGACAACTTTTATGGGGACATCGAGTAAAAAATTACCTTTTGTATGTGTTTTTTTTTTTATTCAAAATGTGAAAAAATATCGTATATTAATTGCGTGTAGGCTATATATATACCTTATAAATTAATTTTGTATAAATTAATTGTCTGTCGACGAATTTTCACGCGGACCGTTTGACGCTCGTCGCCTTTTCATTAGCTTGCACCGCACCGCGCGCATTAAAAATAATTTATCAAAATGAAGAATGCTCATCGGTGGTGAATTTCGAACACGATAATTTTACAACCTTCTGGCGTATAAAATCGCCAAATCTAATTTCCGAGAGCCGGGGGAGACACAATAGACGGCTGGGTATAGTATTCATCACGGAGTGTTACCATCGGTCCACTCCACGCTAGATTAAGATATTCGGAGTGCGTCTTTTGTGGCGTGGTCCGTTCGCGTTGTAGATTAACCGAAGAACTCCTCATTCGGCGATGAAAGGAAGACAAGACGCTTACCTGAGCCTTCCGCCATTGTTCGGATCTCCTTCAATCACCTTCACACGTCATACAACCTTCTTGTGCGACTATTAATTTATGAAGCGACACCGTGAACTTCATTAATAAAAGGCATTCACGGGCGGCGGCCTCTGTTGCAATTTTGACCGACCGGTGAATCACTTACGCGCTGTTGAAAAGTAATTTTTAATAACGCTAATACAGCGATTCCTATACTGTGCCGCGTGGAAAACTAGCATAAAGGCGCCCGCACACCGCTGCGGATTCGTATTCGCATTGCGGAAAACCGGTAGGAAAATCGCAAGGTTGGTATGGTGGGGAGTTGTATCGCATAGCCGCGGGTAGCGCTGCCTACACCACGACGGATTACCGGCCGCGAAACGGCGGGTATTCGTAACGGAATTTGTTGTCCGCGAATTTTCGGCGATTCGCTCGATTTCGATGACGTTTGTGGAAATGTTATTGGCGACGGTGGAAAAGTATCCCATCCTGTACGATCTGACTTGATAGATTATGTCAGAGTGACATAAATCAGACGATTTTGTCAACGTCAGCCGATCCTCGATGACGCACCGTTATAAATTATGTACATTCAACAATTAAAATTATTTAACTAATTGCTGTTATGTTAGCCGCATATTTATATGAATGATTAGTTAAATACTTTTACTGTCGAATGTAATTTATAATGGTGTGTCATCAAGGATCGGCTAATTGTTGATAAAATCGTCCGGTTTCTGTCACTCTGACATAACCTATCAAGTCAGATTGTACAGGGTGGGATACTTTTCCACCGTCTCCAATAGCTTTTCCACAAACGTCATCAAAATTGAGCGAATCGCCAAAAAAATAGTGTTCATCAAATTCCGTTGCGTTTTCGCGCTGTTTTCCGGTAGGAAATCCGTAGTGGTGTAGGCAGCGCCATTTTCGGGTATGCGATACAACTCCCCACCATATGAAACGCACGATATTCGCACGTTTTCTTCGCTCGGCGAATATGAATTCGCAGAGGTGTGCGAGCGCCTTTAGTCTGAGCTTGAATAAGTTAAATAAAGTAAAAATGTATAATATTTACGTGTACACTTTGTATATTTTACAGTTACGCACAAAAGTTATGTTTTTGTTATATTAACGACGATTTATGAAAGTGAAATACGATGTTCAAACGAAAAAGTTATTTAAACCGAATTGTACGCAAATATGTATGTACATATGGAAAGAGACATGATTTATATCACTAGAAAAGAGGAACAACTCCATAAGAATTACATACGACGAAGACATATAACATAAGAAAACTGGTAGAGACACGTATAACCGTAAAAGAAACGACCGACAAACGTCCGAAAATTTTCAAACAGAATATTTTCATTCGACGTAATTACATGAAAATTTGACGCTGTCGAGGCAGCATGCGATGGTCGACAGGTCACGTTTTAAAAGATCCGTTTTCAATTTTGTGATAAAATCCACAGGAAAAAAGTGTAAAAAAGATCAACTCTCGGACAGCCGGGTTGCAAAGCGAGAAATTTTTTGGTTAATCGTGTGCTTGGTCATCTTTAAATCGATTTTTTTAAGTTTCTTGAAGAGGAACGCACGAATCGATTGTGTTGCTCAATGTCAGCTCAAACCGACAATGAGACACGAAAACACCGTTCATGAACCAATCCAACGTTAAACACTATTAAAATAGATTTATAAAAAAATAGACACAGAAAATTTATATAATAAAAAATCGCCGACTTGAAAAATACTCTTGAGAAAATTTTTGAATGATTTTCTTGGTATTAGAAGAGTCGGTGAGGTTCGTTCGTCTTTTTACCTTTTTTATGCTGTTGTCCATTTTATATACGTGATTTGTAATGCAATTCATTAAAATTTCCATAAACCCAACCGCAATCATAATGACGCTATAATACATCATTACATTATCGGCGTAGGTGTGCGCTTTTAAGAATGATGGCTTCAACGTATCACGATTACAACAGCAAAAAAACTCATGATATTCACAACAATGAACAAGTACTTAAACATCAACTCTTTACGTAATAAAATATATTTCACATCCCAAACGCCGGCGTAAGAACATATTGTAATATTTTATATTATATAAACGTGATAAATGTCATGTACACATTATAATTTTATGTAAATTTCGAATTGTTTACTATGCTAAATTATACATCCCGTTTGAACTAGGCGTCAGTAAATTAAAATTATCCTGCATCAAGTGAGGTTGAGAACAATTATAAATATACAGCGGGAAAGATACACAATTAGTGGTATGTATGGCGAGTGAATGCGAAATGTAGGAAATGCGTGATGTGATGCCCAGCAATGATATTAAATATTGTAATATCACTTCAGGTGTTACTATAATTTGTCTTGATTGCCAATTGGTATAGTTTAAACTAGCGGAACACTGACTTTGATTATTTATAATGATGCCTTAAATTATTTACAAATAAGGTTTCCTCTAGAATCTCCATTCTTTTGATTCCTGCGATAAGTCAAATAACTAGTTTGTACAAGAATTATCCGCATAATTATGTAGTAATGTTGTATAGACAAAATATTGTCTGGTGGTGTATTCTTTTAAGTGCAATCGTGTGCTTTACTTTTTCCATAACGTTTATAACTCACGTAATTTTCTGCAAAAAGTACTTAATCAGTCCCTAGATGTAATCCGTACAGTATTCAGTAGCTCTCGATGTGTGGGTATCTTTTTTAGTATCTCGATTTGGCACGAAAGGTATCGCTCCGTAGACGATTTCGATTGTGAGCGAGTCGGATTAATTTATATCTTAGTCTCGGGGAAAACTTGTACAGTTATTACGTGTAATAGAATAGTGTTCGCGTGCAGTACAAGAGGAATCCTGTTGCTTCGAGAGCAATGATCGTTAAAGATAATACTCAGTACAAAAATGTAATTTAGTTCGGGGCCCAGATAATTTGTGTGTGTGTTTTTATGAGTGTCTTGCATTAATCTGTTTCCCCACATCAGCATTAGTGCTTCACTGAAGCACCGTCCGAAAATGAATTATAAGGAAATCGCTGGCATCTTTGCTATCAATCATATAATTAGTTTCAAACATATGTTAGATATAAAAATGTAATTGTATAATGAGGCGAGCGGTATTAGATTGCGTGCAGGGGAAAATTTTGTACAAAACGCGGAGATTTTTACAAGTTGTATGTATAACAAATGTATTGCATAAGAAAAACAATAGACCCATCTGAAGTATTGAAGAAAATTACCACACTAAATTTACATCCACTTATTAAAGTAGATACCTACATGTGTACTTTTAATTTTAGTAGCTCAGTTTGATGTCCGAAAAATAGAACAGACACATTAGCTACTGTATGCGTGAGTAAAACGTAAATTTATTCGAAAATGTTTTCTATAAACAATAATTATGACGCGTTGAAATAGAAAATCTCTCTAGTTCTCATTTATATTGTTATTCAACTATAATATTATATACCCGGAAAAAAAATGAATCAAATTAATTGAATTTGTCAAAGGTTGAAATTTAATATGCAAATCAAATCAGTTCGATTAAATATATGTACCTATCCCTCTAATAATATACGCCTTTATAACAAAGCTTTGAGTGAAATTGATTAGCAAAGGATACGTTTTTATTATTTTTCAAAAATCACACAAGCCCAAGAAAATCGTATAATCTTAATACAATATTGTAGGGAAAAATGCATGCAAAATCGTAAAATCGCGAGAAATATGCAACGTAATCACAGTGCAAAGGAAATAGCGACGTTTTACAGCAACAATGCGAAGGTGATACTGTCTCGCACTACAAAACATCTTTTAGCAGGTAGGTATAAAAGCTTTAAAATTTCCCCTTCAACAATACACACGGCCGTAGTGGGCAGGCAGGTATACGTGTATTGTGTTAGCATATTGTACTTGTATAGCTTCGTTACGGTGGAACGCGAAGAGGGAAAAAAAAAAAGGAATATTAAGCCGAAGGGAAATAAAAAAACAGGCTCACATACTGAGAAAGCCTGTAAATTCTAGAGGAATCCTAGATTGATTATCTGTCCCTTGTGCGCGCTATTCGCTGCGAGAGCGATCGGGCACGTGTTGTCGTCGCAGTCGCTCCCATGGCACACCGCAATCCGGTTCTCTTGCTAGCGATACAGAGACCCAGACCTCTCTTCTCGGTTTGATTTTAAAACTCCGTTTATCTAAAGACCCCAGCTTGCTCAACTTCTTTTTAATTCGGCATTTTTGATGTTAACGCCACCGCCGGACTAACCGCGCAACGACCCAACAATCTATCTGACTTTTCGCTGCAATGCACAATGCACTGCCAAACACGAACGTTATTCTCAAAACTCATTAACAAATAAATGTATTAATGTATTATGCATTTCAATGAGACGTCCACCTTGTACGCCGGGGAAAACGGATCGTGAGTGGCCACCATTATACCCCAAACAGACTGTGAATTTAGCAAAAAAAAACAATACAACTATTTTACGCTTCTACTTCGAAGTGACTTCAACTCGCGGGCAGGCGACAAACCCGCACAAGCTTAAATATACAAAATTTTCCATTAAATATTTTAAATTCAAGTTTTCACACCTGACTAGTAGCATATTTATTAATAATATATGATTTTTTTATGTGAACACCGAAGACGTTTAATGATTCCACATTGTATTTGTGCAAATCAAATATAATATTTAATGACACGTAGGTACAGTCGTAATAATCTAGCTTTGACAGGAAACGTAACTAACGAATGCATACACAAAAAAGTTAAAATCGTCAGAAATAAAATTATATCCTTCACAGTTGTGCATCATTAATTGCGTTTACAAATAAAAAGTACATTGCGGGTTGTTTTTTTTTTTTAAATAAAATTTGCTATATTGGATCATTTTAGCGGTAGTGCATTGATTGGTCTCGTTAAGGGTATCACAAGCTGGAGCGGATAAATACTCTCGGTGCAACACATCATGTTAGAACCCCCACCACACATACCACCGAGCGTATAATAATTAATCCGCTCCGGCTTGTGAGGCCCTTTAACTGGACGATTCTCGATAGATTCTCTCGGTTTCTAGCAAGATTTGGCAAAATGCCGATCGGCCCTCTTGTCTCAAACAACTTATGTATTTGATTTAGTTTTGAGACAGTTCTATGGATGATTTGGCATCACCTTACAGTGTTATTCATTTCCTCTTCCTTGTTTACTTTTTTTCGCCCTCGGAAGGCAAACGGAAACCACTGGAGAATATCTATCTCTTGTTACTTTACTACAATAGACGGTAGAAATGTTTGTCAAACACCGACAAGGCAACGCCTTAATCATGTACTCCATTTAAATGAGAATAATAAATAAAATTTATATCAATGGAAACTAATGCGGCCATTCTAAAAATATACTACTTGATATTATTAGAAAATTTCCCCCCCAAAATTTAAATGTTTGTAGATGTTTATTGTTTCAATTGCCAGTGTAATTAAGTAGACACATAGTAGATGTTATAAATTGCATTATTAATATTTGAATAGAAGAAAAGTTTGAGTATCTGCGTGTGGTAGATGTGGCAACGTATGTCTGCGGCGAGGAATGCCCGCGATGCGGCGCGCACCGTCCGATAAGCGGCCGCACCGATCGCATCGGCCAAGATACTCCAGAGGGCCCTTTGACTTGAGACCTTGGACACCACCGCCAACCACCAGCTAGACCCTACTTGACGATTTCATTAATTACATTATCATAATTGGAGCGAACTCTATATCAAATTTGGACCACTCACCCCAAATCTATCGACTATACCTACACACCTACTGAATACGCACGCAAACTACACAGTTCTAACTTATAAATAAAAATAAGCTTTTCTCGAAGCGTTCAACAGTTTAACAGTTCAACAATAACTGTCTAGATATATTTATAATAAGCTTAATTGTATCATCAACAAGTACAAATACTTGAATTATTTCTATTTAACTATTAAGTAAGATCCAATGCACACGGAGAAGCATGGAAAGATGTATGCTTGATAATACATACAAGAAGAGATCTTAAGAGGAATACACGTGTATGAAGCATGACCAAAGTGGCAGATATAGCGGGACGTGTGAAAAAGTTGAAGTAGCAATGTGCTGGAAACATAGTGAGAAGAATGGATGGCAGATGGACGCGAGAAATACTGGAATGATATCCGAAAGAAAGCAAGGTACACCTAGTGGACTGATGAATTGAGAAGAACGTGTGGAGTCGAGTGAATGCAGATTGTTCAAGACAGATAGGAATGCAAGAGGATTGGAGAGGCCTACATCCAGTAGCGGATGGTGAACGGTTGAAAATGATGATAAATATACTGTGCAAAATTTTATATTTAAAATTGAATGTTGACAGACTTCGGAGGCTTCTTTGGATTCAATATCATTCCCCATCCTGTACGCTACACCACCGCGCTAATTACGCTACTGGTTATCGAAATTTTCTGGAGATTCGCTATGAACCCCATTGCAAAATTGTATTATCCCCTTTATAGTGTGGCCTTGTAAGGCTTCTCTGTCCAAATTTAAACATACTTGTTGTTGTTTTTTTTTTTATAACACCTACATCTTAGGTTTTGTTTTTGGTAGTATTAATTTTTCTCACACGATCGAAAACGTTTCATTGAAGAAATTTCAACTTTTGTGAATGAATCCTTTGCATTGCATCAAGGGGTGAACTTCGAATCGGCATTTTGGAATCAGCGATTTGCCTTTCGCTCCGAATTACACATTTCTAGTGTATCATTAGCGATGATGAGCGATTGAATACTTTCCAACGGCGCTTACCGCTGAATTATATAATTAGGTAGCTTTACCGTCCCCACGTGAATAATTTGTATGTGAGCAGTGCAGTGGTGAGCGAACGGTGCATTTGTTTAATCGAGCAGGTCGTCGGCACCACTTCGAAGGTGGAAAAAGGAGGAGGGTGGTGAGGGAGCAGGGTCGAGACGGATCATTCCAGGTTTTTGTTATCGCATTTGACTCGGAAGGCGAAGTTCCATTTTTTTTCCAAGAGTAACAATAGTAAATTGTAATAAAACCCACAAGAAGTACACAATTTATCACGCCTTACGTACTTGAACGAGCTCGAAGGTGGATGATGGCGCGCAGCTCGGCGCACGCAAACAAAAATATGTACTGAACTCGTCTCGACCTTCAACGCAAAGCTTTGCGCCTTACCGATTGACACCTGAAAGCGCACACAATTGCATCAAACCCCAAGGAAATTTACAATGTCGACATTGGTCTTATTTAACTCGCTTAATTTACATTTACAAATGAACACCTATGCTGAAATGATTAACTACTTTACTATGTACATAAAATAATAGATGTCACACTTTGAGCATGCTACTCCGGAAAAGGTGTTTCTCGCGAATAGCAACTTCAATTACAAGCAACCGAACGGACGTGTTGCTACAGAATCTATCACAATAATTATCGGGCGTCTTGTCGAATATGTTAGAGATAAACTCGAAAGTTATCTCCGGCCTGCGAGCGTATTCAAATTTTTCTATATCTAACATCAGTCAAATAATAAAGTTTCTATGACGTTTTACACTCGGCTGTGCAGCGTCTCGCGCCGTTATCGCCGATCTACTTTTTAACACGTTAAAACGAGAAGAATTGTGCGTTCGTTTTGGTTAGATCGTGGTGCATGATCGGTAGGAGATATTATTATTTAATACAAGTATCTGTCGGCCGTTTGGCAGCCCCGGCATTAAGCGGGTCATCTGATAAATTGGTTAATTTGCCAATTATCCGAGCTACCTGTGCCCGAACCATCTCGGACGGACACTGACACAGTCGGCAATTTAGGATACACCTGACCTCACTTAGTTAATATTTCTTTTATAGGCGATAAACGCACATTTTCACCGCGGTTACGCTGTCAAACACTCGATAACAAAGATTTACAGAAAAATTAGGACTAATATGTTTATTTGACTTACAATCGATTACTTGCGCGCTATTGTCAGATATCACTAGATTTAATTGGATAGATATGTACATAATATGTACCTATATACATACGTAATAGCAATTAAACTTATACCATAAAAGTTTTATAAAAATCATAAATTTAATTGACATATACATACGTTTTTACTTTACTTAAATTGGTGTTCTTAACTGAAGAACGCAATCTTTGGCGTTTTGTTGATCATTGAAGCTTTTCCGAAAAGTGACATCAACGCACGGTGAAACATAAAACCCTCACATAAAAACCAAAGGTATTTTATAATAATATACAGATATAAAAACAAAAATTTTAAATATATTTACAAAATAAACAGTAATTAATGTCGCTTTATGATTTTTTAAATCTTCCTACTACACACATAGTTACTTTTTAAAATTTTCATTTTTTTTCATTTGGGTCACCCTGTACGTTCGGTTACACTTCCGTAAATTATTGCAGAATCATCGCGTGTAATAGAGGTAATCGATTGTCAATCAAAAGTCGCAAAAACCGTAGAATAAATAACATATCAAGCCACACGCTTTGTTGCTGCTCTATTGTGTGTCAATTGTTGTACTACGCCGGTCATTACGTGCATCGAACTTTGTATCGAATATTACACGTTTTAATTATCCGCATGCCTTGGTGTGTTACCTTCTGCAGTGATTTGCTTGAAAAAATATATTGAAACGCCAAAGAAATTGGTTTGGCCATTCCAAAAATCGGTTCTGGTCATCGAACTTCAAAACGACGACGTTGGAAAATGTGTACGTGTACCTACTATACATGTAAAAAGTTAGCTTAGACATATTATGCAGTTGACTCCAATGCTCAAACACTCAAATTTATTGTGTTGTATGTTATGTATATGTATTATATGTACATACGAAGTCTTTGTAAAAGTTTGTTTTATGCTTGTTAATACCATTTTTATATCATTTAAATTGTTTCGAGGATGCGGAATAAAAATTTTAACATAACCTACTGTTTATATTAGTAAATTCTTCAATAAAAAAGAGTTTTTGTAAACAAAGTGAGCAAAATAATAATGATTATTATAAGAAGAGTTTCGATAAAATCTTCTGGGAATATGTAATATTGTATCCGCCGGCTACCGCAGTACGCCAAACATCTCTATCCTGCTCGCACATTATAATACCTTTCCTTCATTCATATTCTGTCTCACTCTACCCATACTCGTTTCATCTCCTTCACACTAATTAAATAATATACACATTCACTTCATAAAAATAGTGTGAATACAATAATTGCACCGCGCAACGAAAGGGAGAAACGTATCTACCAAAATACTTTTGTTTGACATTAGTTGAGGTTTTTTTTTACAATATATAAACATGATTATAGGTACATTTGATCCAAACAATCAAATGAATTCATGTTACTTACTATTAATTATATGTAAATATAACCAAAAATCACCAATCAAATATTATAAGTATATCCACAATTTTAAATTGGGAAAACAATGAAATGAAGAATTTTTTTTCGTTAATGGTGTATTTATCACATTTTTGAGAAGCTGATTGTTTTTTGTTCTGTCTTATAATTTCCTCGACCCTCATGCAGCGCTCGTTCACTGAAGTGCGTCCCTCTCGCGTGTCAGCCATTTCATAATACCAAAAGTGCCCAACAAAATATGCGACTTATCAAGTTCAATTAATTTCGTTGAATAAACCGTCTTAAGGTCAACAGTTTTTAGTTTAAAAAAATACGTTTGCATTCGTAGTAATGCTAGAAAAAATAATTTCTTGATATAAAATTATTATAAGGACCACACGTGGTTTGGAAAACTTGTCGTTTTTCGTTTACAAACGTCTAATTAAAGTTTTTTTTTTGTACTATCGTCGATCATCGATCAAAAAGAAAACATTATACGTGTGTATATGTTGGTATCCGTGATCATTTAACTTATTGAAGCTCCCCCTCCATGTGAGATTCTCACGGTAGACAATACTTGGGTGTCAATGACGTGTGTACCTCTTGCTCGTCGGCTGTGTCCTACAAGGATTGCCGCAGTCTAAAAAGAGAAGAAGATGCAGAGAAAACCATTTTTTGTTATTCCTTTTTACCCCGTGTTCAGAATTCGTTTTGTACATATTGCCTCCGAGAGACCTCGATCCTTAACTCTGGGTGGTGGTCGATTACAGGGTTTTAGTGCAATTTGAGGGTACGAAACGCCGCAATAAAATATTATATAATGACTGCTATTACCTCATTGACCAATCATGACGGCAAATCTATGTCTCTCCTGTCAGTTTTTCTTCGATGTCTTTCCGTCACATTTTAATACAAGTTGTAAATTATCTAAATTATGTACACGGATTGAAAATAAATCCATAATTTTCTTTAAATACAAACTGAAGAAACTTTTACGACGTCTGTATCCATGAAATTTTGATTGAAGCGCAGACACGCCTGATACAAAAACGGTAAATCTAAATTTACGCCAATTTATATCTCGTTATATGTATGTCTGTCCGTAATGTAAACATAAAATTGTACAAATTTTCTGTAACATCTCAAAGCAAAGCAAAAACGTGAGAAAACGTCCGTTTGCTATTTTATAATAATATTATATTTCAAACCACGAGAACAATACCTACGCTCATTTAAAAATAATGCATCAGTTTGTGACACTTTATAAAGCTTATTGCGGTTATTTATTTTCTAAACAAAATAACACGAACATTAACATTGAAAATACGACACACTTGATTACCGCGTCACACTCAGCTTGGATAACAGTACCTTTATTGCCCTCGGGGAAAAATTGAATGTATTTATAGCAGTTTCAATAAAAAAATGTTCTAATCTGACGGAACGTGATCAAGTTTACTACTTTCATCACTTACATTTTGAATGCAATAATTACAAAACCGTAACACAAATTATCTAAAAATATTTAATTTCATATATGTAAATTGCATGACTATTGATAAAATTTTATTCATTCAACTTTTTTATGCTGTGTGTACTTTAAGAATGCGAGGCTTTAAACGATCAACATTCACATATAAATTGAAAAGGCTACCCTTACATTTTGAGAGACATTAAGTATGAGATAATATCTATATAGTCCCTTTGGTTGGGCAATGTTGAATGCTGTGGCATTAAAAATTTAAAAAATAAATTATAAACTTGAGACACTCAACTGAGATGAAGGCGGTTTTGAAGAGCATGGTTATGTGAATGAGACCTAAAGTGTATTTCTTTTTATTTCCTTCTTATAAGTGGAAAAACAAATGTGTACACCCACAAATATTGTAATGAATCGCTTCAACGATATTTTATGTGAGCTGTAAAGCGCGAAAACGCGTATTAGGTATTTATTTATATTACATTTAGATACCTATAATTTTATAGAGGTCGAAAATGTTTCGCGTCCGAATCGCGGCGACTCTCTCGCCTGGAAAAAATGAACACGAAAGGAAATTCTCGCAACCATACAACACGGCATACAACAAGAAGTAAATTTGGCGGTGTCCTTTTTTTACGCTGGGCATCAGGTCACAACTGGTTTTGTGAGACATTTAGAACACTGAACATCGAATTCGCATCCAAGTCAAATATTTATATTATCGCTACCTATGTATGTATGTATATAAAACCGTGCCGTTTGTGTCATCATATTGAACACCGACAGAATTGGTATTCTTACTGCTATCGAATACCCTAAATTCAAATGCATTTCTACAAGTACTACTCAAAGTAGCGTCTATGTATATAAAATTGAATTTATACATTTTGTCACCGTTTGACTGATTGACACCGAGCTTTGCAGATACACTTCCTAAAATCTACATACATAGATGGTATTGCTTAGCGCTGTATTGCGATTGATAGCTGCCATGCAATGCTTTGTTTCGATGACTCCATCTAATGCACAGGTTCCCAACCTATGGGTCGCGACCCCAAATGGGATCGCGAAGGGTTTTCTGTGTGGTCGCCAACTGAAAAAGTATAAGTCGCCAAAAAAATATATTGACTATAATGCAATTTCTGTCAGTTATGACGTATGGATGTGAAACGTAGATGCTAAATTCAAGAATGTTACTTAAGATCCAGTGCACACAGATAAGCATGTATGTTTGGTATAACAAGGAGATCGTCAAGAATATGTATGTACATGGGTAAGACGCATGAACAAAGTGGCAATGCGCTGGACACATAGCGAGAAGAATGGATGACAGATGGACGCGAGAAATACTGGAATGGTATCCGAGAGGATGTGAAAGAAAACAGGTTAGATCGAGTGGAAGATGGGCTGATGAATTGAGAAGAATCTGTGGAATCAAATGGATGCAGATTGATCAAGACAGACAGGAATGGAGAGGCCTTCATCCAGCAGTGGATGGTGAACGGCTGAAAATGATGATGAATGCAATTTTCATTTTTAATCTTTCAGATTTGCTTGCGGTCAACACAATGATGTAAAATCTTCATAATTAAATTCGTTGTCGAAACATAATGAAAATGAACGGTTTGAATGAGCACGAAAGTGAGCGAACACACCTTTGGGTCTGCTGTGTCGCCGAAGAAACTGTGACGAATCTAGGGCCTGTTGTGTGAAGTTTTGTTCCACGACGCTTTTTTTTATTTTCACATTATTATTTTCTTTTTTTTTTCCTCTTGTTCTTCGTCGTCGCTCTGGTACCCTTTGGTGGCCGCGGAGTGTCTCCTTCTTCAATGCCGCTTTATTGCGCTGACCCTAGTCAGAGTTTTATTTATATTTATTTTTGTTCTCGGATTGAATTATTCTGAGCTTTGTGTCGAAGGTACGCGTACGTGAGTGCCTCCTTCAAAAGGCCACTGTCGAGTGTGTCGAGTCTTTTCAACATTGCCCACTCGAAGTGACCGCAGAGCATCAGCTCGATCCAAATGAGGAGGAACACCTCTCGAGGACCGGGAGGGTCTCGTCTCTTCGGGCATTCAATCATTGTGCGCCACGATGAATTGGTCGCTATAAATCAAGAGGGCACTCTTGTACCGCACAACAAAGCGATGACAGCAACACCCGAGGCGTGACTTAAAATTGACAATTTTGAAAGTGAATGAGTGATCGTCATATTAACTTGCACTTTTTCACTCTGCCGCGTAGGCGACAACTGCAACGAACATTCGAGTCTCGATAATCGTGGAACTTAAAAATGTAATTGGTACGTGTATATTGTGACGCTTCCGCGCCGGGTTAATTGAAGTCATCTAAATACAAGATCTATCTGTCGTAATTAGAATCAACGTGAACATGTGTCATCTCCGTTTATACCGTTTTGTCCGAGTCCGCGGCTGACACTGGATCATTAATAAATTATTTTCAAGCTGATTGACTTATCATTATTATGTAAATCTTGTGCGAATGTCCATTCATGTCAGTTGCGATCAACGTCAGCGTCACTTGATCGCGTTGTTCCTTTACCATCTTGACAGATTAGGTCAAGATCAAATTATACGCAACGAGCGTCGTATTACAACCGTTATCGTTTTAAGAAACTTTTACAATTGAATTACACAATTGGTAGCAATTTCATAGTATGTTTGTTCAAATTTTAATTGTGCATAAAAATAATTATTTTTGTTTTTCTTTTCAGGTGAGCTTTATACACCATTATTAAATAAAACCATACAACATTCACGAAAACCGTAAGTTAATTTAAAATTATTTGAAAACCTTTAAAATATCAGCTAATTTTCATTAAAAAAACAACAACAAAAACTCAATTTACTTCTCGTACGTTTTATGTACAATAAAATATAATAGATATATTTTCCGATGGCAAATACCCGTAGGAAAGTTAAACGTGACTAATGTTCAAGTATTGATGCCAAATACCGTTATAGGATAGTCAAAGATCCTCTGATCATTTGTGTATGTATTATTAAACATTCTTGCAATTATTAACATGTACCTATCGCATAATCCATAATATAATCTTCAACGTTGCGTTGCTGACTTTTAATTAAGTAACAACCTCTCCGAAGCTCTATTGAATCTCTCCGTTTCATTCCATTACATATGTAGATATGTATATCGTTAGTGCTCTTTCATCGATTGTTATATCGAAAATTTTATATCACATTGGTCGTTGGTACGGTGTTAAAATTTTATATTTTATGCATCAAATAACATGAATTTTTAATAGTCGAATGACGAGCAGTTTGCGAACCACTTACAAGATTTCAATCAATTGTTAACCCGGGGTCTAGATCGTGAGACGTAAATACCGCCACGACAGAAATATATCTCGCTGTTAAGGGATTCAATAATTTTATGACCAACGGTGAAAATTCAACCGCACCGTTCATTCAATTATTGCTAGGATGGCGTTTTGTTACGACCGTCAATTTGTCAATTTTTTTACAATGCGAAAAACTATTGCGAGCAACGCGCGGTTTTACGCAAAATAAAAAAATATATATGTATATCAAAAAGTGCACAACAGTGGGTAATTTTGCGTTTAATAACCGCAATAGTAACATGATTTCTCTGGTCATTATAGTAACGGTCGATTTGTTTTACAACTAGGAAGTTACGATATTGCGTATCAATTGCATCGATTTTGTTTCAGTGCGTGTGACTAGCTAGTATCACCGGACTTCCTGTTTAATCGCTTGATTAAAATTGATAGGAATTGATTTTCAGTTAATAAAAATTAAAGAGCGTTATGTGCTGACGAAGAAGTCATTTTTATGATGTATGTTCGTGTGTATTATCGCTTTTGACAACGATCAAATTGTGCATGGACGCGCATTGACACGGCTGATCCGGCGCCTCTCGAATACTCTAGCTCGGGATATTGGACGGCCGTATAACCAGTTTACACTGTTAATTACCAGCTGAAGATTTTAATCGGTGTACGTGATCGACACGGCTCCGAGAACACGTGTATTATGTCACATCTTGGACTTCTAATCCTGACGAGACGTTCGACCCTAAATTTTACATTTTATCGCACATTGGAACCTCGCTGTAAATTAAGAATGATAGATTTAAATACCCAGCAATAAATACACCGTAAAATTTCTTCAACATGTCGAAACATTAAACATTAAACGCGCGACAGTATTTACTGTAGGGGACATTCTCGAATAGTCCACTCCAAATTGATGCAGTGTGATTGGAAAATAAGATGTTTATGTAACTACATATGTGTATATATGTAGATATGTAAAACGTTAAAGAAGATGCAATCAAACCTTGAAAGTAAAAAGTCCTCAGTATCATCAGAGAGGAAAATGAAAAGTGGAAAGCGATAGCTTCGCATCAGATTATTAATTTAATTTGATTAATGTAGTATGTACTAACGATTTTTAAATTGATGATAGTTTCCGTTTATTTTGATTTTTAGAATATTTTCACGAGCTCAAAACAGTCGCAGCGCATTTTCCAACAGACCTATAATATTAATAATTTTGAATGTCGACCACTACAAATTTTTATATTGATACAATTTTTAGTATCTGTGATATATCGTACATTTTTATAGTTATTTTCCAGGTTTGGATGAGGTTGTTGTTTGCGGTACACCACACGTTTTGTTCGCTATACATACATACGTACCCACTTTGGAACGCGTGTGTACGTATGTACATACATATGTATGTGTATATGTGCGATGTTAATTTATGGTTAGATTCACGGAGTTCTATTTATTTCCAAATAATTGATCTCATGCCAAACCGCAAAAAGCGTCTCGGCGCCTACGCCAATAACTATTAATTTTTTTTTTCAACCGTGTCGAATAAAAATGATGCTTATTAAATAATATCTTGTATAATAATCAGGTCTGTGTGTGTACATTTGCTGTAAGCGTCCTTTTAGCTTCATTGTCTATTTTTTTTTATGTTGAAGAAATTTTAAGTGCGTATTGTTTTGATCATGTAAATTTTTCAATAAAAAAATAAATAAGTGTTTAGGTACACATATTGGCTATTGAATGCAAAGGAGTTACATAACTTGGGAAACTTGTCTATCGCAAATATTTTTTTATTGATTAGTTTATAGGCAACTTAACAATATCAAAGTAATCCGATATACATAATATAGGTAGGTAAACGTAATTGTATTCGGTTTTATATTGAAAATAATTCCAATTCAAGATACGTTTGATGTTTTAATACTCGTATTGATATAATGTAATATAATATTACGTGTTCGTTAAAAAAAATTAACTGTCAAAAATAAATATCAAATTGTACATTCAAAATATGAAATAAAATACTGTATTAAAATAATGTGATGCAAAATTAAGCTGACGTCCTCAAGGTGGACCACATAATATATTATAGGTCGTGGTGTATGTCTGAGTAATCTATTATAATATACAAGATGTGAGAGGAGTCCGTAATGGTGCGCTAGTCTATGAGAGGAGCCCGAGGGCCTCCAAACTTTTTGATTCATAAATCAATCCCGATCGAGCCATAATTAGTACACATTCAACGATTCAAGTATATCTATCAAATATATAGTATTAAAATTTGAAAATTCCTGTGCGTCTCGGGATTCTTGCCAGATACGTTTTTATTAAGAGCTCGATAACCAAGCTCTCAACACATTGACTCTGTGCAACGAGATTATATTATACGTGCGTGAAATTACAGCGCGAGCTTACAATTTACACGTGTGCAAATATGTATATTTTATACATGAAAATTTAATGTGAACAAATGAATGTTTACACGGTTAGAAAGAAATCGATATAGATTGGACCGTGATTGTCAGCGGTCGTAGCATTTCGGTGAGAAAAATAAAACTGGTTTCATAAAATGCACTGGTTTCGTCGTATATAATCCCTGTGACACGTTAATATGAAAGACTCGGTACTGTTTTTAAAAAAGATTTATATTCAAACTACATTGTTGTTTTAAATTGGTTATTTTCGTTCGATAAATTGGTTGATTTTTTTTTAGAGGCAGTGCACCCTCTGGATTATAAATTCATGGTTGATATCACAGCTCCGTCATAACGTGGCTAATATTTTTTAAATCGTATGAACGTTATTCAAATGTAACGTACGTTTATATGTATATTTTTGCATTGACTTAAGTGTATTTTCAGATTTATTAACAGTTCAACGAAATGTCGTTGCTTTTGAACGGCCAACGAAATACAATAAAGTGTGCCCATATTGCGAGAATGAAAGCAAAAAATAGATAATTATATTTATGAGATATGAATGCAAGAAACGCATCAATAGGCCATTATCTTCAAAGAAAAGATTGCGCTCGCCTGTCACGAATGTTCGGCTCGCAAATAAAACGCTCGAAACAATTTCGAACGGTCAAGTTTGGGTTGTGTGCATGTGGGTTTTTCGAATTTGCATGAGTGTATAAATCAAAACATTTTATTTGCTTAACTAAGGCCGCAATAGGGCCGGTCCTTTGCGCCAACGGCACCGTTGATTGCCCGGACAGAACTTAACAAACTGCCCAATAGCGCGATTATATTTACTCTCGAGGTTCATTCTTCTTGGAAACTTCAATGACCGATGTGTGGTACCACTCGTCACGCTGCCATTTTTAAATTATGTGCAAATTACTTTTTTTATACCCAATTCAACATCGTATGAACTTCTTTCACTCATTAGATAGGTACTTTCACGGACGATTAGCTCACTTATTAAAAGAGAAAACATTAAAATGAATATGTACCTATCTAAGCAACGGCTACATTCTACTATGACAATACGTAATATACTTGTTACACATGCAAATTTTTGTAATTGATGTCATTACGCTATCGGGTATGGCTTTGTGCGATGACAATGGGTATAAATATTATTCAATAATAATAAAAAAAACGAGACCTTTCACCGATTGTTGGTCTTAATTAATCGAATGGTAGTGCGTTGACCCGTTGATATTTCGAATAGCGTGCATGGCACATAACAAAAGAATAAAAAAAAAATGATTCTCGTTTTTCATTTCGCCTACGGTCCGGGAGAAAGTCACATTTTTTTGTTTTTTATACCTATAGATACAATATGAAGATCGTTTGAAATGGTTCGCGAGTCACCCACATATTGGGCCGGATGGAGACGATTAGCGAGATTAGAGGTCATCGCGCTAACTAGATTCTCAAATAAGCGCAGTGCTTAACCTGCAATTATTACGTTTCTTATGATTAATTTTCCCTTGAGCGCGAAAAATGCCACGTGTGAAGTGGAACGGCCGAAGACAATGCCGGAGAAAGGCTCATATGTACAATTAAATATGACGATCTTTATTTACACATCTTAGTTCATTATTATTATCTCGTTGGTAAGCGTGTGTGACCTGAATTTTAATTTCTCGCACCCATTTAACTTTGATTACGTAATTAATTATCATATTTACATATGATATTGCAAAATGTAGTCACGGTAGATAACCACATTGTAGAAATAGTCGATAGTCATTTATACCTATCGACTATCGGTGAACATGGCTGGATCTAAAGAATATGAGATAAAACGAAGAATGAAACTAGGATGGAGCACTTTTGGAAGAATGCACATGGTTTTTAAATCCAACATTCCGCTATGCTTAAAAAAAGGCATACGACCGATGCGTACTGCTAATTATGATGTATGGATGTAAAACGTGGATGCTGAATTCAAAAATGTTACTTAAGATCCAGTGCACACAGATAAGCATGTATGTTTGGTATAACAAGGAGATCGTGCAGAATACATGGGTAAGATGCATGAACAAAGTGGCAAATATAGCGGAAGGTGTGAACAATTTGTAGTGGAAATGGGCTGGACACATAGCGAGAAGAATCGATGGCAGATGGACGCTGGAAATGCTGGAATGGATGTGAAAGAAAGCAAGGTACACCGAGGGGACGATGGGCTGATGAATTGAGAAGAATGTGTGGAGTCAATTGATGCAGATTGCGCAAGACAGACAAGAATGGAAGAGGATTGTCGAGGCCTTCATGCAGCAGTGGTTGGTGAACGACTGAAAATGATGATGATGATACATCGTGGTAGCCAACGAACAGAGTAAACAACATAATACTAGGCGTTCATGCCAAAAATACATAGTAGTCTTATTGTGTATTTAAATTCAGAAAAAAATCTGTCTGGATCTTGAATTTTATATTGTTTATTACAGATAAAATTCTGGGTATAATTTCATGTATAAAATGTGAATAGCAATAACGCTCCCACAATCTCAGTGGTTAGAGCGTTAGTCTCTTCAGCGAAAGACATATGATATTATTTCCAGATTGGTCTAACGACTCTGCAGAAGTGCTACGTATAAAACAACACATTTCGAATATTTTAAAGATTCTTTCCTTTGAGCAGCGTATCAAATTTCCAGTCGAGCAACTGTCGTTTCAATTATTCGGAACCTTACTGAAACAATGGAGGTCCACGCGTAATGGGGGTAGATTGGTACATACATACTACATATATCCGGTGTCAGGCCGCACCACGACCGTCATAAACAACATCTATGTAATGTCGGCAGTAATGCGACCTCAGAGACGAAGATACGACCTGGCCTTTGTCGTGCCACCGCTAACACGATACCACACACAATCAGATTAATTAGAACGACCCATAATTTTGTGGAAGCTGCGCTCGCTAAAGATTCTCTTCCGAATCATTCGCACTCACTGGAGCACGTTTGAATCATACCAAAAGTACGCATTTCATACGATTCAAAGTATTTGTGCACAAGTTATCATGTTACTTTGATTGAAGTGATAAACTTGACGGTGAAAATTCCCGCTACTGGCAGTTACGCATTAGCTAATTATCATGTTCTGCAATTTTCGAACGATCGATGACAAAATTGGCCAAGATCTCTCGCCAAATACCCCAATAAATTTATTAATTAATCACACACCATAAAATCAACCTTTACATAGTCAACTTCAGTTTTACGGTCGAGCGGGTCGTATCGGACATACTCAACTGTCAGGTGTGCGTGTTCACAGTACATATATTGAATTAAGTGGTTTTGCAACAGCGTAATTTAGCAGTTTCAATTTCATTCCATTTTGAATTTGGTTTGAAAACAATAAACCCAATAATTAGATAATAACAAATTAGATAATTGTAAATGTACGCGTATTCGTACCATAATATTTTTTTACGTAATAATATAACGTAATATATTACAATGTATTGAATGTGCATCATGAGCGTTAAAAGCAGTACGTTTTGACT
Organism: Parapsyche elsis; assembly: GCA_022651745.1. NCBI lineage: Eukaryota > Metazoa > Arthropoda > Insecta > Trichoptera > Hydropsychidae > Parapsyche > Parapsyche elsis. Next base: position 3,454,685 of record JAGVSN010000005.1, on the reverse strand, counting down.
TTGCGTTTTCTTTGAGAGCCGCATTCAGATTTTTTTTGTCGAAATGTCGTGATGAATTCTTAACGTGCTTAATTATTTAGTCACGATTAGAAACTCCTTTGGCTTCGCAACTATTATCCGATGAATGTGTCAAAAGAATCATGCTCTTCACAAAAAAAAAAATTACTACACAAAAAAGTTGAATATTTATAAGCATCAATAGAATATTGTGATCGATTGTGTCCGTTGTATTTTCCTTGTGAAGGTAGGATAAATTCCACGATCAGTTTAGAGGTCGGAGGACTCGAGGACTTGATACTCGAGGGTTGTGGATCATGTTGCTCTGCAGGGAGCCCCCTAACCCTACCCGATATGATCTCGGTGTGGCATTTAGCTATCTTAACTTTACATCTGATAACTGCCTTACCTGTTTGTCCACAACGTTGCGAGCATTGAAAATCATTTCTTTCAAATAAAAACTTTTCCGATCGAAGCTCGTGAAAAATATAAATGTTAATTTCGAACACGCGATGAATCTACTCTTCCTACAATACACGATTTTGTAGTGTTGCTCAGTCGACATTAATCAGATGTCCCGAGTTGTGTTCGAAACACACAAGCTCGTTAGACAGATGTACATAAATGATTTTTGACCTCCTGTGACGAAAATTCTCCACGATTCAAATACACTAGAGTATAAATCATGTGGAAAACCTTTGAAAGTAGATCACATGAAATATTAGGCAATTAATAAATTGACGGCTATATATCATATAAAGTTCATTATGAAATGATACACGCCACATTATGAATGCACAAGCATGTTTAATTGAATCTTATGTAGTGTACATGTACGTCGTGTAACCATTTGATGTTTGGCAAAAAGTCATACAAAAAAAAATCAATATTTACTTTGTGTATCCGACTACGCAATTCAATCAAATCATGACAAACCACCATTAGCCATATAATAATTTCGCACTAATCTCAAACACATCGGACGCTGGCAAATAAAAATTCAGTGAAAATTTAATATAAAAAATAAATAATTAAAAATTGTATGTACAAATTACAACTCCATCCCATGTATTTTAAATAAATAAATAAAATATTAATTGAGATTGAAAATTTAACTTAATTTCGCACGCACGAATATATTATTCAATTTCTCAATGGACTGAAATATCCGATGTTGGCACGAGGGACGGTAAACGGCAGCAGCTTTGCGGGAATTATTAATTACTTGTTTCTCGCCGGTAACACACATAATTAGCCTCGCCATTACCAAAGATTATGCTCGTAATTTTTTCTGTCCGTTCTTAGGAATACCTCACGCGGGGCTGAAACCCACCGTATAATTTATTCCGGTTATGTCTGCTGTCCCACGTCTGGCTAATGGCTCTGAAAAACACTTAATTTGTCACCGTTGTTGCAGTCGGCAACATTTATTGCATACAACCGATCGTTGCACAAATTCGTAGCAGAACGATTTTATTGAACGAATATACATACATACATATGAAACATACATACATACATATGTACATATGTGCATAATTTCACAGAAGCGATCGATGATTAATCAATTAGCGACTCTAAATAAATTGTAAGGAGTCTAAAATGAGATACGATCTATTTAAAACTAAACTGGTATATTCGCCCGAGAATGTTTTATTGTTTTGTGTACAATTGTCGTTTTTCATCTTCACGTGCGTGTGTGTGTTGTATGTAAACCATCAGAATCGTGTATTGGACCATTGTTTTGATCACTGCTGAAAAATAAAGCATCCGTGTCTCGTACGTTGCGTTCGGATTAATCAAACTTGCGTAGGATGATTCTGTCTGAAAAAAGTTCGGTTTGTGGTCTTTTCTCAGAAGTGTGGAGCATCAGGATAGCCGGAGCGGGTTGGAAGAGCGGGACCAGAAGGCGAGCTCGTCTGAGACTTGGGCAACAAAAACCTGGTCGGTTGCAAGCCTCGTCCAAAATTGTCATTCCGGACCAGAGCTCAATACTGCGAATGGGTAGAATTAAAAAATGATGCTGCGGGCCGCATATACCTTAGTTAACAGATGTACCTCCAGCGGAATCCAACAAAAGTAGCGCGTAATACAAAAAAATTAAATGAATATAATGAAAAAAAAAATCGCTCAAACCACTCCGATAACGGTGCTGCATTTATGCGTAATTTTTATTTTTCAATTAAATGATTAAAATCGTATCGAATCGCAGTGAAAGTTTGATTAATATATTTTAGATGTTGAAAAAACTGGCCGAAGCTATGAATGTTAAGTAAGTTTTTGCGTCTTGTTACAAGATTGAGTCCTTTTTTGTCTTTGAAAGTCGTATCAATGTCGGTATAGGCTTTTATATCTGTTATGTATCAAATTGAATCAATGCGGCTTTATTTATTGTAAACAATCATTATACACACGTCCATGTTTCCCCTTCCAAATGAATTTCATGAAAAATTTGTTCAATCCTGCTTCACATTATAATGGTTTCAATACAATACATTGTATTGAAACTACAAATACTCGAAGAGTCCGCTCAAATAAAGCGGTCACATTTTCATAATGTGTTTGCGTAAAGCTCATTGACTCGAAGCCGGTGTTCAAATCAATATCGTCAACTGATTACCAAGATTATTACTTTGTGCACATGCATATTTAATGAAATTGATGTGTGTAGATTTAGCTATTTTTAAATTGTTTTTTTTTGTGTTTGCTTTATTAATGCATAATTAATTACAAGCGTTTGACATTAGCGGTGTTCAACCGTGTGTTATTTGCTGTCCGCGTCATCCTACCGATGATATAAGTCATGTTAATAACGGCGTTACCTCCCAAGAAGAATCGCAAACGATTCGCTTTATCCAGCTTGGCGAAATAATCAACATTGCATTTCGTAGCTCAAGGGCGATAGTTATTCTCGTAGAGGCTGGGTGACTTATCGAGTTTTGGTTGCAGTGCAAACATGCACATTGCACAATGCACGTGTAGGTACGTATGTATAAAATGCACACGTTCCGTTGCGCACATTGAAGAGCGTCCGACAACTCCTCCCATGCACATTTGCACACATTACGATAAATCGATTGTTTATTCATATTTATTTTGATATAATTAAATATTTATTCATCCGATTTGCGTGTAGAAGTTGCGCTGTGCCAAAATATCGCTCTTCGTCGGACAGAAGTCGGCGCAGTTACATACAATCTGTCCCACGAGTTTGACGATTTTTTACCGAGTCCAGGGCCGGGCTCGGGGCGAAGCGACTCTCCGGTCGTGAGTTTATGCTCCACCTCCTCTTCCAAACCGAAAATAAATATCGAAGTGGTTCCCGGCCATCTGCATTTAAGTGGAATGCCGTAGATTCTTACCGCGTTCGCTTAATGCGTTTGCCGAATAATCGAGTTCCGTCCCTCCTCGTCATTTTTGCTTCGACAGCTATGTCGACATATTTTCCAAATTCATTATTTTCATTTCACGTGAAACTCACACAGTCGTGCTATCGACTTTACGCCCGAATAACAAGGTCTGCGATGGCATTGTTCTTGAACCTAAAAATAATACAGCTGAAAATGATCTTGCTTTGCGAGTAGGTATGGCTCGCTAATGACAAATCATCGTCATCATCATTTTCAACCGTTCACCATTCATTGCTGAATTAAGGCCTTTTCAATCCGCTTCCATTCCCGTCTGCCGTGAGCAATCTGCATCCACTTGACTCCACACATTCATCTCAATTCATCAGCCCACTCGGTCTACCTTGCTTCCTTTCACATCCTCTCGGATACCATTCCAGTATTTCTCGCGTCCATCTGTCATCCATTCTTCTCACTGTGTCCCAGACCATTGCCACTTCAACTTTTTCCCACGTACTGCTATATCTGCCACTTTGGTCACGCTTCCTACCCATGCACTCCTCGTACGATCTCTGCTTGTTACACCCAGCATACATCTTTCCATGCTTCTCTGTGTGCACCGAATCCTACGTAACCTTCTCGAATTCAGCCCCTTTGTTCATCATCATCATTTTCAGCCGTTCACCATCCACTGCTGGATGAAGGCCTCTCCAATCCTCTTCCATTCCTGTCGGTCTTGAGCAATCTGCATCCACTTGACTCCACACATTCATCTCAATTCATCAGCCCATCGTCCACTCGATCTACCTTGCTTTCTTTCACATCCTCTCGTATGCCATTGCAGTATTTCTTGCGTTTGGTCATGCTTCTTATCCATGTATTCCTCTTACGATCTACTTGTCATACCAAACATACACGCTTATCTTTGTGCACTGGATCTTAAGTAACATTCACGTTTCGCATCCATACGTCATAACTGGCAGTACGCATTGGTCGTATGTCCTTTATTTTAAGCATAGCGGGTGTTGGATTTAAAAACTATGTTCATTCTTCCAAAAACGCTCCATCCTAATTTCATTCTTCTTTACATCCAGTCTAGTATTTCTCGCGTCCATCTGCCATCCATTCCTCTCGCTATGTGTCCAGCCTATTACAAAAGACTGATATTACATGAAAATGTTCAACTTTGTCCATTTATAATACAAAATTCTATACCTTTGTAAGCTGTACCTGTACATTGTAAAAAAACAGGGTTGTGGAGTCGAGATTTGAACCATTTTTGGTGGAGTCGAAGTTGCTATAAATTTCCCGATTATGACTCGTATTTTAAGCTAACTACTTACCGTAGGTACCCCCAAAGAAAATTGTTAACACTCATCTCCCCCCCCGATTTGCGCGGTAGATACGTTCCGCGAAAAACGCGCAAATCGAAATAAACGACTCGTACGAAATTCGAAGATAGGAGCCATAAAATCGACTCCAACGTGAGTCGGAGTTTCTGAAAAATTATCATATATCGGAGTCGGAATATTTTTTTATATATATATATATTTTAACCCTATTTAGGTAAAATTATATTTATATTATTTTAGGTGTTTATTAGAGTATTTTTTAGCTCACCTAACAACCCTGGTAAAAGTCTTACGATTTGAGGTGTATTCACAGTAGTCATTGACACAATTTTTCGATAGATCGATGGATCACGTTGTCCTATCACCATCGTACCCAGTTTCGTGTGTGTGTGTATGGAAGTGGGGTAGAGGGGGCGGCGTGAGTGTGGCCGCCTACTGCCGCCGCCTAAGCTGCGGCCGCCCCAGGCTTTGCACCATTTAGCTGTCAGGCCAGCGCGCGAGATCGAATCAAAAATCTGGCCGGTCATGCCCACAGCCCAAGGGGCCAGCTGGACCAGCCGAACCAGCCACCATCATCACATCACAACCCCGACAATACATAAATCTTGACGACTAATCACTACCCTTACTTGTGCCGCATATATTTATACGTTTGTGCCGTTTCAGTGAGACATACTCGAATTCTAACCACGGAACTCGTCAATGCGATTTTACGCGTCATATTACCTACATACATACGTATGTACATATATGTATATGTATGTATCATCATCATCATTTTCAGGCCTCTCCAATCCTCTTCCATTCCTGTCTGTCTTGAGCAATCGGCATCCACTTGACTCCACACATTCTTCTCAATGCTTGCTTCCTTTCACATCCTCTCGGATACCATTCCAGTATTTCTCGCGTCCATTTGCCATCCATTATTCTCGCTATGTGTCCAGCCCATTGCCACTTCAACTTTTTCACGCGTACTGCTATATCTGCCACTTTGGTCATACTTCTTACCCATGTATTTATTTTGCGACCTCTTCTTGTTATACCAAGCATACATATTTCCATGCTTCTCTGTGTGCACTGGATCTTTCGTAGCATTCTTGAATTTAGCGTCCAAGTTTCACATCCATATGTAATAACTGCCTTATGCCTTCTTTTTTTCATATACTACATATGTCTAATGAATTTTGCACGCAAAGCGTAGTCAAAGTAGATAATCATATTTATTGTCATATCTAATCATTCTGCCGGATGGGAGAATGAAGATAATAATAATTACATGAAATATTTTCACAATCCAATAAAAAACGAGAACGGATAACACGCACCGGTACCTTTAAACGAAAAGTCGAATGAAGAAGAATAGGACTATATGTATGTACTAGTGTAAGCCCGTTGAATATCAACGCCCGCTGAATTTTAAATATCGTAAAGCGCTTTTTTAATAGAGACACCTATCGACATATAGAGCACGGTATCGAATCCCAAATCCCAATTATTTTTTTTACTTTACTATTTATATTATAATTATTAATTATTATACATATATACCTATATAATAATTATAATTTTGTAAAAATCAAAAAAAAAAAAAAAATGATAGTTTTTATAACGCCATCTATGTATTATTAGCAGAGTCACGATCCCTTTTATAGGTAATTTTTAAAAAAAAAAAGGACCAAAGAGACCAAGGGCGACAGCGGATAGCATTAGTGCGAGTCCTCTCGAGCCTGGGGTCCTGGGTTTGATCCCCCACTCGTTCTGGTTTCTTAACTATTTTTCCTCAGCGAGCGTTGTCAGCAGACAGACAGACAGACGGATTTCGGCTATTATATATATAATATGTTGGAGAGTTTAATATTTTATATTAAAAAAATTATGTACATCGAATATGTATGATTCTTCTATTACTTAATTTTATCATTTTTAATTTTTACATAAGAGAATCGGTTCCATGACAAAAGAGAACAAGTCAAAACAGAACACGACAAAAGAGAACAGGACAAAACAGAAAAGCCATAAAGAGAACAGTGACAAAACAGGACAGTGGAAAAATAAAATATTTATTTTTGTCGAATCTATTTATTAATTACATACATATAAAAGAAAATATTATAAAATATATAAATATACAATATATATAACAAAACGATGACATAACAAAACAGTGGAAAAATAATTTTATTTTAATAAATTTTTAAATAATTTTTTTTTTCCACTGTTCTGTTTTGTCACTGTTCTCTTTATCGCTTTTCTGTTTTGCCCTGTTCTCTTTTGTCCTGTTCTCTTTATCGCTTTTCTGTTTTGTCCTGTTCTCTTTTGTCGTGTTCTGTTTTGTCTTGTTCTGTTTTGTCCGGTTACCAAGAGAATCATAACATAAATATTCAGTAGGTTTATTAAAAATAAGGTTAATATTTATTTATTTATGTAATTATGACTGTTATACGACGGTTTCACCAAAAACTGACACCTCCTATCCAGTATTCGTATATTAACCTGTTATTGAATCTACATAGATCCCTGTATTTTAAACCCTGTTGATTAACTTTCCCAACAAACATTTTACATATGTACCTACATATATTAAATCTTTTAAATGTTGCACGATAACTGTAGTTGGTATCTACCTAATCTTTGATACGTTCAAAAATATGAATATATGTACATATATTTAACGGAATTGTTCTTTTTTTTATTGTTTCAGGTGAGGGTTATATCTCGCGTTGGTATCATTCTTATCATCAATCATTGTTTCAATTGCTAAATGGTTTGGTGAGTACAGTATATGTATATTTAAGCTTTGCATATTTACTATCAATCATTGATCGCTTGCCGCGGCGCGGCTCTTTACTTCTTTCGCGTTAATTTTCCGTGTCGTTTGGGGATTTTTTTCCGTTGGCGGAATCATGACGTCGTTTTATCCCGAAATTACACTTTTAATTATAATTGAGAATGAAAATCATGACACGGTCCGCTTTTCAATGGGCTACGGATCACGATCGCGGTCCGAGACGCGTTGTGTTGCGGTCGAGCCACAAAATTCTCCAAACAGATTCGTTCCAGAAAACTCCTCCCCGGGGTCGAGTGTTGGTAGGTGACGAAAGGGATAAAAAAAAATTGTGAATAAAAGAAACTACTCGTGAACGAGTGGCTTCTTCGCTCGTCAAACGTCACTTTCGTCGGCACGCCTCCACCGGGTGCCCGGGTAAAATAGAACACTCACTGTGAACAAGTCGAGGCCAAATAAAATAAAGCGGTGCCGAGGAATAGCCAACATCTCAGAACGGCGTTCCTCTGACACATCAATAAAGCCATTATTCTAAGAGGGTAAGACTCTGGCCTCTCGGTCTCGCGCCAGAGGGCCGCTGTCGCCATCTCGCGTCACGCGAGCCGCATCGCCCTATTCAATCTGACTCTCTTTATCTTACTGATTTTTCCCAAGAGTTTATTTATCATAGATCAGCGCAGTTGAATACCTAATGCTGTCCAGTTGGCCGACATCGTTGACCGGTCAGTTCGCGGACGCGTCTTATGTTGGCATCTAAAAAAAAAAAAAATTGACCTTATACTTTGAAAGTTACGTGTAGATACATATATCATGTTACTTAGTGAATATGACTGGATGTAAAGAAGAAGAAATAAAACGAAGAATGAAACTAGGATGGAGCGCTTTTGGAAGAATGAACATAGTTTTTAAATCCAACATTCCGCTATGCTTAAAAAAGAAGCCATACGACCAATGCGTACTGCCAGCTATGACGTATGGATGTGAAACTTGGACGCTAAATTCGAGAATGTTACGTAAGATCCACTGCACACAGATAAGCACGTATGTACATATGTTTGGTATAACAAGAAGAGATCGCAAAAGAAATACATGGGTAAAAAGTGTCACCAAAGTGGCAGATATAGCAAAAGTTGAAGTGGCAATGGGCTGGACACAGCGAGAATAATGGATGGCAGATGGACGCGAGAAATACGGGAATGGTATCCGAGAGGATGTGAAAGAAAGCAAGGTAGACCGAGTGAAAGATGGGCTGATGAACTGAGAAGAATGTGTGGAGTCAAGTGGATGCAGATTACTCAAGACAGACAGGAATGGAAGAGGATTAGAGAGGCCTTCATCCAGCAGTTGATGGTGAACGGCTGAAAATGATTATGATATCATGTTACGTAAGAACCGGTGCACACAGAGAAGCGTGGAAAAGATGTATGCTTTATATAACAAGAAGAGATCGTAGGAGGAATACATGGGTAAGAAGTATGGCTTTCAAAGTGGCAGAAACTTTACTAAAAAACCTGCTAAAATATATTTTTTTGTTTTGTTGGCAACGCTGGCGTGACCGCAAAGGCTCAGGCAGGCAGACGCTTACGCTACCATATGTACATTTATAGTAATTGAAAGACTATGAATTTCTTACATTTAAAGATTATATTTAAATGAAAATTTTATTATTTTATTTACTCTTCATATATCAAAATATAAATTTGAGTCTTATGACAAGATGTTTTTAAAAGAAGATATCTATTCATTTTTTTTAAATTTATTTTCAAAGGTGCTCAATATTTTATATACCAACATAAAAAATACAATTTATTGGCATAACTCAGTTGATGTAAATGAGGGTGAGATAGCTGAATCAGATGAATGCAATTTACGAAAAGGTATTATCGCAAACGTAACGCTGTGTAATATTTTCAGTTAAAATATATTACTTATTTCACTCATTATTATTTTGTTTTGCAAGTATATGAACATATACCTATATATGTATATTTAAAGTCCTTGCGTTGTCTTTTGAAGTTCGTTGAAAATGTTTGCCATGTTCAATACTTTTTTTTTTATTATAAGCTGTACCTTTTGTACAGCATCTTTTGAACAAGAGTAGAATCGAAAGATTCCTCTTATGCTATGTAGATCATATCAATTTGAAATGTCTTTACACATGCGCATATTATATGTACATAAACATAACGTTGACATGCTTGCAAGGTTTAAGTTGTGCTGAACAATCTTGAGATATTGAAATCTGAACATCACATAATTTCATTAAAAATTTTAAATTAATACACAAATATAAATATGGAAACGTGACTATTATTTTTCTTGAATATATATAAAGAAAACCATTTTGAGTGTAATGTACAATTTTAATATAGGTTTCGCGTCACCCCTCTCATTGAACTCAATTACGCTTTTCTTGCACAATTGATTGATAAATAAATATGTATATGTATGTATATTTACTTTAATTCTAATTTAAGTTCTAATCTAAGTTCTAATTACATACTTAGATACTTTAATATAGATTTTAATAATATGAAAAAATTGGGTACAAGGGAGAAGAGACAATAAATATTCGTGATTATATGTAGATATGAATGTCCGTCAGACGGCTTTATGCTCACCCTTCCAAAATGTACGATATGCTTAATTGCGGTATCAGGTCTTCTTTGAGAGGGAACTGAAACCTTGCTGGACCCTAAGGGAACACCATTCTTTATCATGGTGTCATAAACTACACCACACTCTCGCATACGTATTACATATGTACATATTAAAATATAAAATAAATAAAAGCCAATATTTACCGACAAATAAATAAATGAGTAATTGTAAGCTAGCTGGATACGTTGTAATGATTATATTCTACCATTTATACAAAGCGTGTGTCTACATATTCGTTCATCAGGTATAAAGCAGAAATATTTTTACGCTTCCATAATATCTCTCCCTCGGCGAAGATCCCTTTTAATAAGTATACACACTTTTATTTACACTCTCATATATAACCACGAACTAAATAAATAACATACAAACGAGAAGAGTCTGAACTGAAAATCGCACGGCTTAAAATGTTCGTCATCGCATATGTTCCAATATTTTGCCATAACTACATACATATGTATATATAAAGTTCGTTTGTATGTATATTGTATATATTTAATTGAATTTTGTACTGTTAACATTTGCCATTTTAGATCAAACAATTTCACCGTTCTATGTAAAATTCTAAATCATTTCATTATTGTTACTTTGTTTTTTAATTTATCATTGGTTACAACCTTAAATTATGTTTCACCAATTAGCTAAAACGTTTATTTTTTTAAATTTTTTCTTAAACTAATCCTCCCACAGCCGTCTATAAATTATCTGTTTACGTATGTTATAATAAAATTCTTTGATGCTGTTTCCAAAGATACACACCCTACTATTAACTACCCCCTTCGTTTAAGACACCGCAACATTTTCCTTTATACCGGTATTATTAGGATTTTGTAAATTACTTAAATCATCCCAAATGCTGTTTGATATAATGTTGATGATTTTGTATGTGATTTAATAAAAAAATTCAAATAATTTAAAACTTAAAAATGCAACTGAGCTTAAGTTTTTAGTCGTAAATTTTAGATGACATTAGATAGAGAACGATCACAAGCGATCTGCTTTACAAAGCTACGTAGTTCCGTGTCTCTCTTAACTGTTGACTTCGTCGGGCAATAAAACACCTTTTATTATTAATAAATCGTGTCTTTCCCACTTTAATCTTGGATTCTTTTATTTTATTTTTATCGGCAGAGGTCGTATTGTCCTCGTTAGTTAAAAAATGCCATTGAGCTAGTTGTAAATTATTTCGGTCCCTAAAATCAGATGTAAATGTATTCACCTGCGGTCCAAGAAATCTCACTCGTTATGACATATAAAATTCTCTCTTGACTAACTTCTCTTTTTACCTGAGCAGAGCGCTCAACTAAATTGAAATAGTCTTCCGCGTCAACCATAAATTATGGATTATTATTAATCAAAATTCGTTTCTACGGATATTTTACATTAGTTGTAATGTGAAAAAAAAGCACCTATAATAAAGTTCGAAATCTTCCAATAAATTAAATAGTGTAAGGTGTTTTTATTCTGTAGTGCAGACTAATTAAAGGTTACAGTAAAATGATGAATGTTACATTAAAACAATCAGCCGTCAATAACAACAATAGATCGCGGCGGAAACAAACAATTTATTATGCATAGACATCTCGTAATAATAGAACCCTAGACCACGTCCGATGATTCCAACTCGGCTCATGAGCCCCACACACACACACACACTCGGAACATATTGAAAATATTCGATCCCGATGATTTGTCATATATTGTTTTATTTTTCGTTTTACTGACAATGGCAGATAACATCAAAGAGGCAATGTATACTGTGTACAGTCCGATCGTGATTCATTCCTTGCGCGCTCGCCACACCGAACAATAATGCTACGACTTGAACGATTCTAAGATTATTGTAAGAAAACAATAGGAATTAAAATGAAATATATTATTCGTAATATAAAAAAAAAAATTCTTCATACGTATGTATGTACGTTGTAGGAACACGCTGTAAATAACATTTTAATGACTCCATTCATTTACTCTTGACCGTAAGCTTGGTGCGCGATGTGTCCGAATGTGTACTTACATACATCTAAATTTATTAAATATTAATATACATTTTGATTGAAAATGTGCAATCAGGGAACCACTGATTTATATGAAGAGTTAACTTGCTCAGTCAGGTCTCATTGTTCGGGGACCTCCGTGTTATCTTGTAAATCTTCACTCAAATTCGTGATCGCCGGCGATCTCCTTTGTTCCGGGAATGCTCTAGCGCCTTTTGCCTCATCTCATTGTTTCACGTTGAAGGATTTTCAAACTCTCGTTCCGAATATTCTCGCAACGGATAAATACGCGGATATGTAAGTATCTACACAATCATAATATGTATAAATTTCATAAAACTCACGTACATACCTACCTACATTAGTGGAGAAGAGACAATGAAAAACGCCGCATTGCATCGAACGAAAATGACCGTCGCGCGACAATTGATAACTGTAATCAAGGCGATTAAGGTCGACGACGATGGGACACTCCGAAGGGATACATATATATATATATGTATATATATGTACCAGACCCAAAGACAAATTGCAACGCTGGCAAAATGATCACAATGAATGGATGCAATTATGCAAGGCGCCAATTTTATGCGCCAACACCTCGAACCGGCTCAAAACGTCGTATACGGATACACCACGTACGATTCATCTCGCATAAATATTGCAGTTATTACATTGTATCGCAAGAGCTATCAAAACATTTTATTGTTATCGATTTGCAAAGCGCGCGTTTGGTTTCATTTTAGATATTAAAAATGTGCTCACAGTGTGGGCAGAGAGCGAAATGCAAAAATGTTAATGTAAATAATCACGAAGACACGATAAAGCACAAAGTTCCTCTTGGGTCGTATGCAAGCAAAAGCTATCTAACTATAATGTTCATAAAATAGACAATATCCTCGCTGTTGATCTATGACCTCGAAGTTGTGGCCGGTAGGCTCTCATGTTCAGAATTTATATCTGCATACCAGCACAAAATATAAATATTTATATGGTATTCCTACTATATAGAGGTCTTTCTCAAAAAGGAAACCGGTAAAAGGGCACGACTGACTCTTTATCGCTGCACAGGTCTGATTATGATTACTTTATAACAAATATTGAACGATAATATTGTACAAGAACTTCAATTACATCGTGGAAGCTAATTAGTAAACCACCCATTACTAAATATTGTTTAAGGTGTATATGTAGATTAATTCGTTGAGAAAACTTATACGTAGGTTAATGTTATTTCAAAGTCAATGATTAGTCATTCATTAGGGACAAACTAAAATGTACAGTAAAATAAAACTAATAAATAGTTAGTTTTTATTAAGTGTACAATATGAACATTTCCATTCCACGACAGGAATTTTTTCGGGTTTCTTTGATGAAATTTACTGTCAGGTAATGTGAGACGTTGTAAGATTTTTTTTCATTCCATATTGAAAAATCGTCGAAAATTATCCCCACGGTCACATTCTTATTTATTACACTGTCATAATTTTATAAATAAACTTAAAAAATAACTAAAAGACAGTGCGCTTAACATTTCGCATAAATTGATCATATCGATTACAATGTAGTCATTATATTTTGCAATATGAATTCCGAGTCTAATTTTACGAGCATTTTGAAAGTAACTATAGAAAAATTATCACACACATTGTCATCTTAAGATTGTAGATATTAGAATTCACGGTTCAAACGAAAAATGTGCACGTAATCATACGATTTTTCTTAGAATGTGCCAAAAAAAAAGCATTATTGCTTATTATATTTTTTCTTCGATGTTTTGTGATGTGTGTTTGATAAGAATTTTTTTTGACACTAAAGAGATTGATTTCATTCGACCGTAACAACCTTTTTTTGAATGTTGAAATTCGATATTTGATCATAGCTACATAGGTGCCCAAAAACAGGCAGAAAGTAATAATGCACTGAGATCACCCACGCGTTTTGATTGTTCGCCGTATTAAATGTGATGTTTAACAAAACTTTATGTGAAAACGAAATATTTTACTTCGTTTCTCACAAGATGCTATCTAATTGTAAGCCTAAGGGGGAGTGAGCGAATGCTATCAACAAAGTAGCGTGGGTAAACAATTCATTAACAAATGTGTATATAAATATTTTCGTATTCGAAGAGTTTTGTTTGAAAGCCAACGTTTTACCCTCATTTAAAAATGGCCACATATCTTTAACATATGCCATCATAGCTAAGTTATACATTATTATAAAATCATTGAGATTAGTGTGCTATAGACTTTACCATTTGTTGATATATTTTTATTCGTATTTCGAAGATATACGCATATGAATTATGTTGTCCATTGTTTCATGCGGGACAGTGAAAAGTCGTCTGTAGTATTAATATGAAATTAAGCTTAGGACGTTCTCCGCCCATTTCCTCGTGGTCGAAAAAAATCATGATTAATACACGAATTGTTCGCCATATAGTTAAAGATAGTGAACGTCCTACATGCACGAGGTTACAATATATTATTCAATGGAAAATAAAAATAATTTATTCGTGTGACATTAGGCGTGAGTCGTGATCGGACTTTGCCCGAATATTGCAAGTGAAAAATGCGCGTAGGTTTTTATTGTATTATATGTATATACGCTCTCCGCCATAATCGATATTCACAATATTATAAACGATGGAAAAAAACGCAAATACGTTCGAGACCGATAAAAATATTAACAAATTTTAAATGGTTAACTCGTTTTATTTGCTAATTCGTATAGCGTCATATTAAGTTAATCTAAAAACAGATAATTAAGGTAGAGAAACAAATAATATAAAAGCAATTGTACAAGTGGTTTGTGGAATTTAATGGAAAACCTATTAAAATTGATTTGTAATTCAGTATTTTTTTCGTTATCGGACATTTCCGCTATAACTGCCCGTATGTGAATCTTTATGGACAACATTTTATGATGTTTTGCGGTCATTGTTTCTGGCATTTGCTCAAAATTTTACATCGATTGAGTTGCTTTTACGACGAAGTTATCGTTAACGCTTATAGAATTTGCGTCGTTTTGCGGTGCACTTCAGAAATATGCTATATTTGAGAAGTCAACTTGAATCAAACGCTACAAAATTGAATTTCCCCGCGCTGTCAAATCGTTACGTACGAAAAGCGCGTTTGAAACGAATATATGTATGAACCTACGTGGATTCGTTAGAAAAATTATACAATTAGAGACGAATTTTCCCGTCTGCCAACAGTCGTCCCCAATGCCATCTATCATACCATATCGGAGAGTAAGATAAGCGTACTCTGCTGTAAAAGTAATGGCGTCGAGGCCGAGGAGGCCCTGACCGTGCTTCTAATTCAATTAATAACAAGAGTCCCAACACAACAATGCCAACCGACCTGTTGTTACTATTCGACCACTTTTTTACTCGACTCGCTTATGTAAATTGCTCCACTAAACAAAACGTCATTGTGATACGAAATTAAATAAATTATGTTTTTTTTTTTCGTCTTCGCGCTCGCGCGGGCCGCTTGTCAAATTGATATTTACGATTATTTATTTCCAATAGTCGTCGTCCATGTCGTTGTTGATTTTTTTTATGCTCTATGTTCTTCGCAATGAAATAATTGCATAACAATAATACGAGCGCATTTGTACAAATCGAATATACATTTTAAAGGAGAGTGTGTATTGTATGTAGTTTGTACATGAAATTCGGTTCCTTATTGAATCCATATAAAATTGGCACCACCGCATATTGCAAGGGTGCTCAACCTTTTACAGTTTCTCGACTGCCATGCAAAAATAGAATAGGGGGAGGTCCGGATATAATATGCTAATAAGATTCTAATAAGATTTTTATAAAATATCTTATGAACTTTTTTTTATTTTTCAAAGCTATCGATAAAAATATGCGAAATACATACTATTGTTTTTATATGTTTATTATCTGTCTAGAGGAGGGGAGCAAGACACGCTGCAAGTAAATTCAATAAAACGAAAATTTCACTAAAAAATGATACATATATGTAGATTTAATTAGTGAGATATTTCTTTGTGCGTCGTTGGCTATTTTCAAAAAGTTAGGTTTTTAATTACTTATAATTACAGTAATCAAGATGATCATCGATATAACGTACCCGCATTGCTGAATGCAGTCATTTAAATATACTTTCTCATAAGAACAATTATTTTGCATTATCAATTTCTAGAGACCCGTGTTTTTCGCATATATTTTTTATCGATTTTAGCATCTTGATCTGTCTGTAGCGAATAAAGTGTTTGATTTTAGCATCTATTTAGCATTTATTTTTATTAGATAATTTTTTTAATACAGATCAATTTCAATACTCTCTAACACAATTTATATATACAAACAATTTAAAACTAACGTGACAAATAAAAAATAGTAGAAAATTATTAAGAAATAGCAATATGGAGAAATACGAAGACAAAAAATCATGAATTTAAAAAATAAAATATAACATTAATTTAAAATTTATTAAAACTAAGCATGGAACATATTTCCACAGACGACTCTTTTTAGTTAGTACGACGATCAGTTACCACTAAATTATATTTACTAAGAAATCTTTCTGCATCCACACTATTTACAGGACACCAAATTGATTTTATTGCAGCAGAACCAAACTCTTCATATTTCATTTTTGTGGTCATTAACAATTGCAGTATATCAGGTTTTAGCCCACTTTTTATATTTGCAAGAAATCGTTAAAAAAAATGCTTGAATGGTATTGTTCGTAGTAAGATTTATAGATTTCAGATGTTTTTCCAAGTTATCCTTTTTTCTGCCACTCCACTAGACAATTACAATGTCTGCACATTAAAATGTTAGCATAATTTATATAAATTCCGCGGGCTTTGTATGGATTTGCTCTGTCACGAAAATTAATATTAGTACGCCCCATGCTGAAGCTAAAAAAATTTTTTTTACATTTTAATAAATTTCTGAACATTGATTACTTTAATAAAATTTTGTATTAAATTACGGTCGATTTTCGTGAATTTTATAGTTAAACCAAATTATGAAAATGATAAATTCGTAAAGTAAATAAATACTAGCCTTTTTAATCTGTCCAAGTCCAAAAAAGTCAAAAATCTTTCACGTTCAAGAATCTTCAAAAGTTCACGACTGCACGTAAGAGACCGATGACGAGACAAGAAGAACGACTCTTGCTGAAGTCAAACGACGAACTGGTTTTTATTTGCAAATTTGTTATAAATAATACTGCATGCTTCGATATTTCCCATCAATAAAACTACTTTGGGTAAAACCATCTCAATTTTTGCCTCCAGGTAAAAAAACTTATTTGGGTACAATTTTCGTATGGGTTTTTCTTTAACTCATCATTGCCGACCCAGGTATTCACAACCCAACGTATCAATATGGACACGACTGTTAACTTTCAGTTATTGTTCGCTAGTTAGTGTGTACAAACAAATCTCAACGTTGTTTTATTAATATTTTTCTTTAAAAATAATTAATTTTTGTGATTTTTAGCATCTATTCGCATATTTTCGGATTTTAGCATAAATTCGCATATATTCCGAATTTTAGCATATATATCGCATTTATCGCAAAATGCGAAAAACACGGGTCTCTATCAATTTCGAATAAAGTGTGCGGTATTGTAATACATAGAACAGATTTTAAAAGTTTCAAGAAATCCTCTTGACTTATTTTGACAAATTATCTAATGCGCCTGAGAGTCTGTGATTAAACAAATGCATTCCGCAAAAAAAAAAAAAACGGTCCCTTCGGCTTAAAAGACCGGCTTAATAAACAAAATTGAACAATTGTAGTTAATTTGAAAAACGGAAAGCAAATTTTGCTTCTACCCACCTATGTTGTTTCTACCCGCCGTTCATTCATCCACGTTCCTTCCTTTTTACTCTATCATATTTCTCCAATAGAGGCAAAATGAGACAGCGGTATCTTTCCCTAGATACTCCACTGTGGTAATACTGTAAAACGTTTGTCCAAACATGCAGAGGCAACGCTTTATATCAAATGCCGCACTTCAAAAAAGTATCCATATAAATTTCATTGAGCAAATATGTGCGCATTTTCATTTATTTTGATCGGCGTACATCCGGTATTGATCGGCAATAATTGAAACATCATTAGTGAACTTAACGCCGTTTAACGCCACTCTCTGGTCTGCGGTAAAAAGCGGTCTGCGATCTCATGATATTGACCGGCGCATTACAAGGTGAAGGTAATACACGAACCGATCATCGGTAAAGACAATCCGAGTCACGTTTGTTCGGGTCGAGCTTTTATGAGCCGCATTAGCACTGTATCGACCGGCTAACTGACACGTACATACATACACACACATACACTCTTCAGGCACTGTCTCAAGTTGGCTTCAATCAACGAAGACACTCCCGCTGGATTTCGGAGGGAAGACGTTTTTAGATCTCTCTCAAGGGGTAAATGTTATACGTATTGTGTATATCGAAATGGTTATCCAGTGTGACTGGGCGGGTCCCATGGGCGGAACCGCCACTGGCAGCCGCCAGTAATACCGCTTATTCAATACCAACCAAGCGCTGTATCCACATCACGATTCTTCTTTATAAAGCCTGCTTCTTTAACTATTGTTATGGGCCTTAGTTCGAGCGCAACTATGCGGACCCATAAGTACTCCAGCAAATGAATATTCCTCGTTTAATATCCATACATATTATATCCTTTTGTTCGCTACCATTGAATGTGCACTCTCGATGCACGAGATTTCGCGATTGCTCCACATCGCGATACTTTCTACGAAGTAGTCGATTGTTACGCCGCATCATCGTTTCATAAAGTGTGTTGTAGGTACTGTGTGAATAACGAGACTTTTCCAGGTGGTCTGATTATTTCCAAACGCAGGATGTATACCGTAATCCATTCCATTTTTATTACCAATTCATGTCCCTGTCTTTTTTCCATTGTGATTTTTTCCATCGCAGACGATTAAATGAAGAGCTAACGCTTGATATCACATACGCCACTTTATAATGAATTCTTGGGGCGCAACGTCGAGAATTTATAAAAAAATATCCACTACCATTTTATTTTTATTTTTGGATAGGTATCTGCGTAAACCATCAAATTATCATAAATGCGACATAAAATTACGCTTTGGCGATTTTCACATGTTTTTTTTACGCGTCTATGAAAATTTCGAGCCATAAATTACGATATCTGTCTATTGAAGCCATCTTCGATTTGAAAGGCATTCACCGCGAGCATTGCAAGTTGTTATTGAATTTATCAAAAACTTTTATTTTATGTGTTCAAAATTATGCAAACGTCGCTCAGCAACCACACACATAAATACCGGTCGTTCTAATGTAAAAGTCGTGTTGGTCGAAATGTGTCGCCAAAAAAGTACGATAAGACGTGTCATTCACATCACAAGCTTTTTATTATCCGAGCCATTTATCACGAAACCACTGGCGATTCGAGTAGGACTGGGATCGAAATTCGCAACGTTTCGTCGCACTTAAATTTAGACTACCAAATTTCACTTACTTAAATACACATAAAATTGTTTATATAGTTATTTTTGTACCTGCAACCATTCACGACGCCTAAGTAAACAGTGTAAAACAATGTTTGCCAAAGGGGATTGTTGTGCACACAAATGCGGTGTCAAAGAAACCATTCGAAAATTTGTTTCTATTATATTCGTTAGCATTACAAAATTGTAGTAGATAAAATTTAGGATCGTACCTACGTACATATGTATGATAAAAAGTACATATATAATATATGTATGATAAAAAGTTTAATAAAAATTCCAATATTTAAAAAATAGATAATTAATTGGATCATTCAATTTTAGCTTTTGATCATAAAATACAACCCAATTAAAGTGAAAATGTCACATTTCGGAATATGTCACTATGCATTCCCAATAGGAATAGTAAAAATATTTTCATGCGGAAAACTCCCAGAGAGAATTCACCTGATACAATTCACATTGTTTATGTGCAAGAATCGAGTTTTTTTTTCATAAGAGTCAATGGTTCTCGCTTCGAGTTAATATTATTCAAATGTATTCATCTATTTTGCATTTACACTCAAATATATGGCATTCCAGCGACCGTATTCACCGGTTGTTATACGCACGCATTCGTTTTTATTCCCTCTCCGATAGGAATCCCGAAAAGTGTATCGAATACTCGATTTGCCCCACATAAGAATGCACCCAATGTAAATGTTTATTTATTGTAACTACACCTACACTGGTACGTGAAATACACTATACATACATATGTACATAGGTACGTATGCGATTGTGTGTATGTGTGCACGCGTGGAATTTACCTATGTAAATTATTTACATGTCAAGTTTCTTAGTGTTGTGTATAGCCCTTGCGGACAACGTGATGATTCGTCGGACTCGACGTGAATTATGATTTCGGGAACGATGTGACCGTTTTCGCCGTTTCTCATGGCGATAATTGCACGTTTTCACGTATAAATCAGTTATATTCAATCATCATCACCGCTTTACGACATGATAAATCAAAGCGCGTTGGCACGATAATAGTTTTATTCGGGACGATAGACGAAATAGTGCGGGCCAGTGTTGATAATTATATAGCAGTGATGCAGTGTCCAGTCTGGTCTCTCTCTACCAGGTACCGCCCACGCGCACAACTGACGACTTTGCGGCTTCCATTTCTGAAACGTTACGTTTTTATCGCCTCAAAACCGAGACTTATCTAACAACTCATATACGTGCGCTCTTCATATACCTACCACCATTTGATTCGTGTAAGAAAATCTAAAAAAACATAACGCCATTTTGCTCTACATCGCTACAAAGTTTAAAAAAGCCCTTTACGACTAGTAGAGTAAATATTCGAAGAATGAAGCGCTTTTGGAAGAATGATCATAGTTTTTAAATCTTACATTCCGCTATGCTTAAAAAAGAAGGCATACGACCAATGCGTACTGCCAGTTATGACGTATGGATGTGAACCGTGGATGCTGAATTCGAGAGTGTTAACGTAAGATTCAGTGTACACGAATAAGCATGTGTATATGTTTGGTATAACAAGGTGATCGTAAGAGGAATACGTGGGTAAGAAGCACGACCAAAGTGGCAGATATAGCGGAACGTGTGAAAAAGTTGGAGTGGACACATGGCGAAAAAAATGGATGGCAGATGGACGCGAGAAATACTGGATTGGTATCCGAGTGGATGTGAATTGAAAGCGAGGTAGACGATGAACTGATGAATTGAAAAGTACCTATGTGTGGAGTCAAGTGGATGCAAATTGCTCAAGGCAGACAGGAATGGAAGAGGATTGGAGAGGCCTTCATCCAGCGGTGGATCGTGAACGGCTAAAAATGGATGATGATGAAAGTAAATATTGCGCGCTGGACGTTTTTCACTGAATACTATCTGAAAACAATTTTTAATTAAGTGTGATTATTACAAGTAAAATAAACGTTGTTTGAATTTTAAAAATATTAATTAATTGAAATATCGTATGTATAGATACATACATACGTATGTGTTTTAGTATGTATGTAGGTGCGTGAATTTTCCTGACCATGTCTTGTTTTCAGTGCTCGAATTCAGCGGGAGCGGCAGAGAGCAGGCGTTCCCTTTCGTGAGATTTGAAAACGTAGCGTACCCTTTCGTGAAATCTGTAAATTTAGCGCTCCCTTTCGTAAAAAAACAAAATTTCCGTGCTCTTTCAATAATTATTGCCGAAAAAATGTTAGAAGGTGAATTTTTTTTACATTTATGACTCCTAAATCACAATCTTTGACTGAAAGTTAAATTCTTTACATTTCAATTCCGACAAAGGCATCTTATCTGTAGCCAAAAGCCATTTAAAATATTATTATGTTGTATGGATGCACTTGTGTTACTTGAAGATAACATTGAGAATTCCAGGGTTTTTATGCGTAAAAAGTTTTATTGCTTTATGGTCGGCACTGTCTGTCACACTATGGTCGAACTGCAGCGGGTCCCTCTCGTGGCATCGGTCATTTCGATAATTTACGATATCTTTCTTTGAATTGTCGGCTTTCTTATTTTAACAAAATTTCTAAAGCAGCTGTACTGCTACCATTATACTAAAGGAACCAAAATTTCAAAATACTTCAGTCTTGCCTGTCCCTCTGATGAGAGAACTTGAATTTACCGAACGTATTTGCAATTTCAATCTATCATCGGGAATCGCTTGATTATTTTTTTTATTTATATTTTATTACTGCACTTCATCACTAACAAACACTTTTCTAGCAACATTTTTTAAGTTGTCTGAATTATAATTACTGCACGTGACTAACTAAATAGTCATATTAACATTTAATCAAATTTTAAAAAAAAATTAACCGTGTAAATTGTGCATGTATGTATGTAATACAGTTTCTATAATAATAATACTAATGACCTAATATATACAACCATAAATTTATTTACATATATTGGTGTACATATGTTACGTACATAAGTGTTTTGGTGTTATAATATAAGTATGTATGTATATAAATGTACGTACATTTTCTATACATTTAGTTAAAAAAAAGGTCATTTGATATTTTTTGAAAATTATCGAGCGCTCCCATTCGTGAAAATTTCCATTTCGAGCACTGCTTGTTTTAATAAACTAGCTGACCCGGCATGCGTTGCAATGCCCGATACCGTTCCCGTTCCTAGTACGTTTTCTGACGCGTGAGCAGGCCTGTTCCCGATCCCGTTCCCGTTCCAGATCCCCAGATCCCGTTCCCAATCCCGTTCTCGTTCCTAGTACGTTTTCTGACGCGTGAGCAGGCCCGTTCCAGATCCTGTTCCTGTTCCCGCTTCCCGGTCCCGTTCCCGTTCCCGTTCCCGTTCCTAGTACGTTTTCTGACGCGTGAGCAGGCCCGTTCCCGTTCCTAGTACGTTATCTGACGCGTGAGCAGGCCCGTTCCCGTTCTCGTTTTTTCCCGATTTTTTTTTACAGGAACCATCCCCGGCATGATCACAATAAGTCCTGAAAGTTTCATCGCGATCGGTTGAGTGGTTTAGGAGCCTATAAGAGACAAACAGACAGACAGACAGACATTGATTTATATATATGAAGATAAATAATTGTTTCTTAATATTCGAATCCATTTGCTTACATCTCAATAACAGAAAATTTTAGTTTAATTAAATGTTCTTCATTTTAGTCGTATTCTTCATCGCTAAAAATCGCGGTCATGAGGATTTCGTTTGCTGTTAAGTAAATCTAAAAATTCGCCGAATGGCTATGCGGCGCTGGATAGACAAATTTTCTGTCGAACGATTGATACAATAGATATCATATGTCTATGTATATCCATAGATGTACATATATGTAAGTGTAACGTTCGGTTCTATTTTCTAAAATGAAAACGAATACGGAGAATGTTGTTGACTAGACTGGATTTTTTAAAACTAAATTTCGATACATCACCTGCTTTTACAAATTAAAAAAAAAATTGTACAACGCACGCTGATTGAATATCTTAATGAGTCCAACTGGTTCAATATTCTAAGTATAGACTCTCACCTGTATCTCCGGAACGAGTATCTGTAAATCTGTTGGTAAAAAAAAACAATTTTTTTTCGCTGACCTTAATCATTGATATTATATTATCTGCGATGTGCAAATTAACGAAATTCAACGGGCTTAAAAAGCCGCAAACGGATCTAAATTGTATTGTTTGGAGGTCGCGGGTACTTACCGACGAGAACTTAATGTCACACTCTAGTGGAATAAATGTTTTCAGTATGCAGACGCGGCTCTCAACAATAGTTTAATAACAAGACGGTAGAAAAAAAACGAGAACCCTCGTTTCGCTTAGTCAAAATTCTTCCGGTAATGCGATAGTTTATCGATAGAGATAATCCATTGTGTAACTGTTGTGCGGCACCATCGTCAAAATATGAAGGCAGCACATTGTCTGAAGAGGCGAGTGTCACGTCACGCTGAAAATGGCTCGTCATGGTGTCGAGGTGCTTGTCCCGTTATGCGCGCTGACCCCTGGGATTGGGACTTGAGGCCATCACACCACCACTAACACAACCGAAGAACCTTCACCAATCCATCGTAGACTAATGCACCTAAAACACATCTCAAACCTATTTAAGTTATATCGCACTCGGATAATATCTCGCCATAGCGAGGGTGGTTCAGTAAACGAGCACACAATTTCTAATGCTGTACTTGTTCCACCACTCGATCAACTTTCCTTTCAACCCGGTAGCGTAATTCCAAAAGCCCGTTGAAGACAGCGCAGGTCGGTAGCGCTCTGGCGTTTGTACATATTTGCTGAATCGACCGTATGGACGCACAAACGCCCGTTGATGTCAGCGCATACGCATATTATTCGCTACGCTACAGAGCAAACTGTGCGATTGTCTAATTTTATCATATCTGACTGTGTGTTACGTTTTTTGCAATCATATGTATTTACTAGTGTAAGCCCGTTGAATATCAACGAAGCGTTCCCATCACCCGATAAGAACGTACTGAAAAATAATATGAAATTTAATAGTTTTTATAGTTATTGTATACATAGATGGCGCTTTATAATACAGCAACGTAACAATTTAGCAAAGTCGCGAACTTTCAAACGATTTATCTGTTCAAAATATAAGGGATCTCGCATTATCGGCGTTGGATCATGACGTAAAGCGCTCAATGTTTCGACCTGGTGAACTCGGATTAAAATCCCATTCGCGCGACGTTTCTGGTTTTTACTTTATTTAAATTATTTACCGAGGCGAGCGCTATCAGAAGACAGACGGACGCACAGACAGACAGACTATTATATATGTATATATATTAAATGTACGATATCGACAAATTTTAAACAATTAACGCTGAATAAAAGTTCTATATATGTATGTATGTATGTATAGGTATAAAGATACTCAAAACATTTATTTTTCAATAAACCAAAAACATTTTCGCATAAACTAGTGCAATACCCACCTTAAAGTACAAATGTTTAATGTTTGAACACTTGCAATAATTTGTTGCATAAGTTTACTTAGATAATAATCGTCGCATAATAGGAATACTTATTTACATATATCATATATTCTATATATCGATGGGTTAGTGCACAGATATTGCATGTCCAGTTTTGTTTTAAGATATTGTAAGTGACATACATACATACATACATCTCTTTTGCATGAAAACTATGGACAAAATGGACATCTACTATATAAAATTCAATGTTTGTTTGTTTGTGATTCCGCTATGCAAATCTACAGTTTTCAACTTAGAACCGCCAAACTTGGTATACTATCTCATGATACCCCAAGTCAGACCATAGGTGGGTTTTCGAAGGGGTCGAATCAGGGGGTCAAGGGGGCCCCATACAATTTTTTTAATCTGAAAAAAATTTTGTACTGGAGAATAAATTTTTTCATTTGTTTCAATTTTTGTTTGTACTGGAGAATAAATGTCACCCCCCCGAGCAACGCTGGGCAATTCAGCTAGTATTATATATATGAACAAGGCAATATTTTCTCAAATATACTATTTGGACATACAATACTTTTAAACATGAAGGTTTGACAGATGGACGTTTTGTGTATGATAATTCAATTTTTTTTTAATGGATATATGTATGTATGTATGTATGTACAATATCTATGCACTAACCCATCGATATGTATGTAGGACTTTTATTTAACGTTAAATGTTTAAAATTTGTTGATATCATATATTTAATATATGTATTTATATTATTATATACATACATATCATTGCAAAAAACGTAATACACATTAACCGGCGTTTGTGCGTCGATACGGCCGATTCAGCAAATATGTACTAACACCAGAATGCTACACCGTAGTGCATTGCCGACCTGCGCTGTTTTCAACGGGGTTTTGGAATTATGCAACCCGATTGGTGAATATCAAATCCGCCAAATATCTACTTATAATGAAACACCAGCTTACTCGGTATGTTTTTGCTTTATTGTCGACCCTAGCAAATGCCTATCCTTAAAATATTTCAAGCAACCGTTCACCTCGAGTGATACCGGTCTTAGATTACGCTTAACAGCCATCAAAGTGTCGTACGCGATCATTACTTACGCGAATGAAAAAAAAGAGTATTGTAAAAAAGAAGAACGCACCGTAGTAGTGTATATGGTCAAAATTGATCACGGCACCGATGTGTCGAATCCGACGAGCAAACAAGTTGATTCGGTGGTCCGTCTGTGGTGCGATGTACCTGAATACTCGCAATCAAATCACGGCTTATTGAAGTTTCCTCTATCTCGTTACAAGAGAGCCGTTAAACACCTACAGGCAACAAACGCCGTCGTGGAATTTTCACTGACCTACAAAGGTTGCGAGATTCGTAGAGATATATCGCGCTGAATGGATTTTTAATATCATCATGATTTGTGTACGACACAGCGAGTCATGAGGCAATTTTCAGTTTGACGTTTTAATAAGAAATTATCGTTGGGTCTAAAATGCTTACGCATTTTGTGTGTTGCGAGAATTTTTTTTTTTTGCGTGTCGACAATAAAATTGTTCGCTATCGAACTTTGGCGTTCCTTATCTTCCAAATTTCGAGCCAATTTATGCCATGCGATCACGTGTAGTATACGTTTTAGTTTATTTGGCAACGATCATGCCGATAGGTTGATAGTGATAATTTAATATGATTTATCTTAAAACGCTAGAAGCAATTCGGTTGATATCGTGCGTTTGACCATCACGCTCACATACCCGAACAAAAATGCTTATAATTTATACCTCTATATGTATGTATATTACAAATTCTACATTTTGTTTAAAATGTTCTTTAGATTACACAACGTAGTTTCAGTTGAGATTTATTTTTCACTATAAATATTCAAACGTGATGATATTTTTGCCATATGTATACCTAATATATGTATATATGTAATATTATAACAACAACAATATATTATATGCATCATACAATAGTAATATAAAATTTTACCTATTTAGCTGTGTAACTTACACATATGCAAAGATGAGCCCTAATACAAGCGTGCTTGCCTACTTTGTATGGACATTGTGCTATGTCAATTATTAATTTTCCAAAGCAATAGCGTCCTCTTTTTTTCTGTCTGATGAGAACGTTATCACAAAAGAGAAAAAAATAAAACAAAAAAACCAATAAATATATAGTTGAGGATTATAAAAAGCGATCTTTTCATCCAGGTTTTTTTCCTTTTGCTTTTTTCTATCGTAAATACAATGCGCGTACCGATCGCCATAGTGGGCTCACATCAAACCGCTTCAAATGCTTTAATACTAAACGTCTGACATGACACTAAGTGTACCCATATTTCATAATCTTTAAACGGTATAGATATAAAATACATCTTGCTTCAAGCGTGGAAGTGGAGTTCCCATAGTTTACATATTTATGCTTATTAGATACATTATAATCGTTGTTCGTGAGTTATCTTATTATATTTTTAAAATTAAGGCGGATCAGATGTTTCCCAATTCACCAAAATTGTATTAGACGAAAATAATTTAAAAGTGTTTCATTATCGCATGAAAATATCTCTATGTAATAAATACAATACACGTAGTATATGAAATACATGCGGTGTACGTCTTATTCGAAGTTTTTCGTAATTTTCAATTATAACGCCATCGTGTAAACGTTTTAGAGCTGTTTCATTGATTAATTGCTGTAAATAAAATTGATTCGTATGGAAATATTAATTTTCCGTGTAGACTTTAATCGCTTTAACGGCGGATTCGCTTTTATTTAACCATATCTAGATTATTACGCGTGTGTCCGACAAACGCTGCGTCGGCCACGGTGTAACAGATTTCAATCTTAATATGTATACATAAACCATTAAAAACACTTATTTGTCGACATAAAATATATTTCTAACGGTCTCTCATCATCTTTTGCCATAAATATACCTCGTAAAATTTTATATCTTTATCGAAAAATGAACGGCGATATTGTGTAAAGAGTATTCCGATCTATTTTATAATTTACTGTAGACATTCTGTGCTAGGAACGGTCGTCTTTCTTGTTTCTTTTAATATTTACCCGGTAGCCATGCCGCAAAGTAAAAGTCTACAGCCACACTTTTCCTCTAACGACAGACCGCATCAACTTTGCGTTATTTATAATGTTCATGGTAAAATTTGATAATAGTTTAACTTGTCGGCGGCGATTGTTCGCGGAAGCCGCATTAATTTGTGGTCAACGTTTTCGAATGAAGCTCGCGGCTCGCACAGCAGCTCCGATTGGACACGGCGAAAAAGCTACAATGCGATTTGAATCGGTCCTTAATATCCTGCAACCTTTGTTTATCATCATCATCATCATTTTCAGCCGTTCACCATCCTCTGCTGAATGAAGTCCTCTCCAATCCTCTTCCATTCCTGTCTGTCTTGAGCAATCTGCATCCACTCCACACATTATTTTCAATTCATCAGCCCATCGTCCACTCGTCTACTTTGCTTTCTTTCACATCCTTTCGGATACCATTCCAGTATTTATCGCGTCCATCTGCCATCCATTCCTCTCGCTGTGTCACACGTTCCGCCATATCTGCCACTTTGTTCACGCTTCCTACCCATGCATTCCAAGCATACATCTTTTCCATGCTTCTCTGTGTGCACTAGATCTTACGTAACATTCTTGAATTCAGCATCCGTTGTCACATCCATACGCCTTCTTTTTTAAGCATAGTGGCATGTTGGATTTAAAAACCATGTACATTCTTCCAAAAGCGCTCCATCCTAGTTTCATTCCTTCTTCTTTACATCCGGACGTATTCACCTAGTATCTCTTTCTCAGTATCAACTATCTCTACAATATGGTTATCTACTGTGACTACGTTTTGCGTGCAAAGTTCATTAAACATAATTTTTATTTTTAAACATATTATTATATGTACATATGTAGGTATATACATATATGTATACATATGTACATATATATATGTATATATAATAGCCGAAATCCGTATGTCTACTGATAACGCTCGCCTCGGTAAATGATTAAAAGACACGAACCATCCTCGCGCGAGTGGGATTTGAACCCGTGATCACCAGGTTGGAATGAATCGTACTAACACTATCATCCAACGGAGGCGATGACGAACCTGCTACGATTGACAATATAATAGCACGCAACTTTACTAAATTGTTACGTGTTGTATTATAACGCGCCGTCTATGCAACAACTATAAAAACTATTAAATACACACATACACACCCACACAAACATACGTTAATATTCAACGGGCTTACACTAGTAACATAAATATTAACGGAAAGCACTTGAGCGATATAAGATTCGCCGACGATATATGTACATATGTATGTATATATCTGTGTCCACTTCGACTTTATCACACGTTCCTCTATGTATGTACATATCTGCCACTTTGGTCACGCATCCTACCCATGCACTCCTCGTACGATCTCTGCTTTTTACACCGAGCATACGTACATCTTTCCATGCTGCTCTGTGTGCACCGAATCCTACGTAACATTCTCAAATTCAGCCCCTTTGTTCATCATCATCATTTTCAGCCGTTCACCATCCACTGCTGGATGAAGGCCTCTCCAATCCTCTTTCAATCCTATCTGTCTTGAGCAATCTGCATCCACTTAACTCCACACATTCATCTCAATTCATCAGCCCATCTTCCACTCGGTCTACCTTGCTTCCTTTCACATCTTCTCGGATACCATCCCAGTATTTCTCGCGTCCACCTGCCATCCATTATTCTCACTATTCTCACACGTTTCGCAATATTTGCCACTTTGGTCATGCTTCATACCCGTGTATTCCGCTTACGAACTCTTCTTTGTTATACCAAGCATACATCTTTTCATGCTTCTCTGTGTGCACTGGATTTTACGTAACATCCACGTTTCACATTCATACGTCATAGCTGGCAGTACGCATTGGTCGTATGCCTTCTCTTTTAAGCATAGTCTTTGTTCACAATGAGGGGAAAAAAAGTGAACGAATAGGTGAATCGAGTTGGTGCGCGGTGGAGGCGATCGCTGCGCTCCCCAGTTATGATCGGATAATCGTGATTAAATGTGATCACTTTGACCGGCAATGATTGGTAGGGATTTGCAGACGGCCACGAGGTTAATTCTGGCGGTCAAGTCGCATCCAAAAGTGAAGCTGGCAGGCAGCTGACGAACACGCCCATCCCGACGCTCGGTGATTGAACGCAGCTCGCCAACGTTTCCGACTTTCTCATGTGGCTCGCGAGAGCCTCTTCTCACGCCGAAAACATCAGCTTCTTCTGCTCATTGGAGGCCCTGGGCTATGCGCCGGGACCAGCGCCCCAAATTTAAAATATTCAAGCGAGACGCAATGATAAATAATGGTCAGCTCGCCGCGGCGTGCCCGCAACGGCAACGGCCATACGTCATGCAAATTTAAAATGCGTGGCCAAATTGCGAGCGGTTCGGTCGGGGGATGCCAAACACAACATTAGTCGCTTAGGCGGACAACTCACGGGCCACTTTGCTCGTCAATACGCCACGACTACAGCCCTCAAGAGTACCTCAAGGCTCGCGGCTCAAACCCTTCGAAGCATAAGTGCATAGGTGCACAGTGCACACATACGTGAATGTATGGGCGCGAGTATCGCCCCCGAGCGTAATCAAATTGTCGACGAGTTAGAAACGAGGTGTATTAATAATTTTGCATCGATGTGCACAGTGTTCCGTTCCGTTCGTTGCATTGCGTATGAATAACGTGAAACTTTGACAGCTCAAAATCGCCACACACTTCCTCCGCCTACGTAAATAAATGTGAACGAATTTATCATTGTGTGCGCGCGGACGGTTTCGCAGATTGCCTCATTAATTTAAAATCAACAATCGAAAAACTTTAATTTCAACATTTTAAGACGAGTGCGAGGTGTGTTTATAATATTTTTAGCTTTGTGGTGTTTATTGGGGGGAGACAGTTAAGGGGGCATTTGGGAACGCGCGACCGAGACAGGAGACGGAGACAGTGTCGTCTGTCGCTTCACCAATTTGGGGCAACGCGACAGAGACCGACGACAGTATTTGAATTCCATTGAATTTGAAATCATCAGTCGATCCAGTGCCTTGGAAGACACGTTTTTTTCATATTGAATCAAAGTCAATTTAATTACGTTTAATTGAAAAAGATATCAAAACCAGAGACGGAAGTATCACACCACGAGAAATTTGATTTTTTTGATTGAAATTTCATTTTGAGGATCATATAGGGGCTTATTTTCATCGATTAAATTAATCAGGAGTATATAAATAACTTCTTCAACAGAAAACATTACATCTGTCATTTTATAACATCGAAACAATGTGCTAATCAGCGTATTCGTCCGCTGTCGCACGCGCGACAGCGACACCACCAGTCCAAGAGCAGTGGCCTGCGCACTGTCTCGGTCGCGCGTTGCCAAATGCTCTCCATACAATTCTATACAAAGCAAACATTAAAGACCTGTCTCCGTCTCCTGGGTCTGTCGCGCGTCTCCGTCTCCTGTCGCGGTCAACCTGTTAAAGCCAACAGGTCTAAGAACACACGGATCTACAGATAGGAGGTGTCAAATTTGGTCTCACAACTCACCAAATTAGAATCTAGAATGACAGTTGGGGAATGCTATGGTCCGAGCCCATAAGTAAAGTCAAAAAAATTCCCTTCCCTTTCCTTTTTTTTTATTAAATTATTTGTTTTTTTTTACGTTTTTTTGCGTCTTTTTTATTTTATTTCAGCAGAGATGCGCGGTTGTTCCGGCCTTACTGGACTTCCGACAACGGAAAATTCAACAGATATATTCGTTGGGGGGGGTGGTGGCCTGTGAGGGTCTTGGGGAGAAAGGGCGTGGAGGTGTTTCTCTTCAAGGCAGCTTATATATATATATATAATCTAGAATGACAGTTGGATTCTTTGGCAATAATGTAAGATCCATTTTACTGTGATAAAAACAAGTTTTTAATTGATGCTCATCGTTTGCTTATAATGCTGCGTACACACCGATGAATCGAACGGCGAACTACGAAGGGTTGCTGTCGTGTGGACCGTTCCACACAATAACGTCCGATGATTTAATTCGAGCATTAAATGCATCAATTGCTCGAAGAAAAACTATGAATTTAATGATAGAAACATTTTTAAACCAAATAAAATGTCTTTCTTTGAATAAAAATAATGATATCGATGTGTTATATAATGAATATTCACATCTTCGATTGGTGTCCCTTGACCTGAACGAAGAGCAAACCAATGACAGCTATTTTATAAATAAAGTATCATTGTGTGTAAACTGTATTATTTTATTTTTCACATATATTTTTGTACATAAAAATTTTCCCCAGATAAACAAGTATGTGATGTTGATTTGAGAATATTGTGAAATTATATATATTTTAATTTTTGTTTCGGGCTACGTGTTCCGAAATTGTCTCAGAAGTAGTTAGCAACCCTACCCAAAACTACACAAGTTCGATAAATTGACAAATTTTAACAAGGGATGGCCGATCTGAATTTATTAATGTCCAAAGTTTCGAAATATGGGGATCGAACCCCGGACTTTAGCTCAAGAGACGCGCTCTAACCTCTGGAGTGTTTCAATATATAGACAGATTGACGTCTCGCATAGATATAGAATAACATAGATAGGCCTTAGCGCCCGAAAAATGACATACAAAAAGTCCATGCAAAATGCAAAATGCATTAAATGCATGCAAGGCATGCATTTTGCTTGACTTCTTTTCTGTGGGAATTCCTTTCCCCCCACTTAAGACCCCCGGCACACCCCCGTTGCTTCTGACGCTTTCTCCGGGCAAATTTGTTTGGAATGGCCTATCTATGTTATTCTATAACTGTGACGTCTCGTGATACGTATTGTGAGTTGTACGGTCGTATGAATACTATTGAACATTAGTTTGACTCGGATTTAAGGTTGAGTCAGTTTCATTTAAAACAGTCGAAGAGGACCGACTCTATCGATTGTATGGTAACTATGTGCGATCACCCACAGTGACTTTAATTGATTGTGTTATATGTATGTTGCAGGTGCGCGTGAACGTGCTGGACAAGAACGACAGCCCTCCTGTGTTCGAGTTGCAGGGTCAACAGCTAGGTGGTGTGGGTGTTGGCATGGGTGTGGTGCTGGTCTCCGAAGAAGCAGGTGCTGGTCAAGCAGTGGGGGTGGTTCGAGCCAGAGACCCAGACACTGTGGGTCGCGTGCGCTACCAGCTACGTGCTCCCCAACACCGTTTCTTGCTGGAGCCGGAAACTGGAGCTCTCAAGTTGGCAGAACCCCTCGACAGAGAAGTCAGAGACCACTACAAGCTGCTGCTGCGAGCCACAGACGGAATACAGCACACGGACACCACGCTCACCATAAAGGTAATGCCGCCGTTAATTATGCTCTATATGTGTCATATGATGACACCTGTCTTACGTCATCGAAGTGGGTCAAATGGAACGATCTAATCTGCAAAATGTATATCATTTTCAGTCTGGGATCTAATTTCGGCTTTCCATATAATTAACACATTCTTATCCTTTAAGGATATTTTAAATTCAAAAAGTAAGTAGTGAATATGAATTAGGTGATTTTCCAAGGGAAGTACAGTGTAATAGGATAAACGGTTTTTGAGTTATTAGCGATTCTACACAAATATACACAGACACACAGACATACAGACATTTTCCAGAAATTATGAAAACGTGATCAGGGGATGATACCTGATACAAATCAGTAATAATCTAAAGCTTGAAGTTTTCTCCCGATCACAATACTTTATCCAATTAGGATAAAGTAAAAAAATTATATTATTTTGAAGGTCGTTACACCTATTACATATGCAAAAACTTCAGCTTAATGTGTATGATAGTTTTGCCGGAAAAATCTTCCAAAGATTACACAAAAATTAGATGGTTTTCCAAGGGAAGTACCACTTCCGGTTGATGAAAATTTTTGAAAGCCTAATGGATTATAATGGCCGGTAAAAAACATATATGTAAATATAAAGTTTCAGTTTAATAGGATAAACGGTTTTTGAGTTATTGGCGATTTTACACACAAGTACACAGACACACAGCCATACAGACATTTTCCAGAAATCATGAAAACGTGATCAGGGGATGATACCCGATACAAATCAGTCAAAATCTCAAGGTCGAATTTTTGCACGATCACAATACTTGATCCGATTGGGATAAAGTAAAAAAAGAACGGTAAAGCCTGACTCTAGTAAGCTAACAAACTTAATTCACTCACAATTGCAAGGTGGAAAATTCTGCGTTCTCTGGAAAAATCTTGCGGAACCCCTAGAGTTCCGTTTGAGAAACGCTGTCCCTTGAGATATGTCTTTTCTTTTATACATAGCATGTGATTTAGACCATGTGTGACCTTGACATGTGTGTGTGTGTGTGTGTCACTGTACACGCTGTACAACACATTTGTCGAAAGCGATTCACCTCAAAAGCGCTCATCGCGCGCATAAATCGTGATGTGTTGAGTTTTTGTTGCGCTGCGACTGGAAGCCGGCAAAAAGCCGGGGCTCTTATTCATCAAAGCGGACCCCGAAATAAATAAATGCGAATAACTGTGGCCGTAGACTAAATTCCTTTTAATCGGCTGCCATTGCCGCATGCAAAAAACGGCGCGGCGCGGCGCGGCGAAGAATGCAGCCGCCGAACCATCCCAGAAGTATCCTCGGCCACGGATCGATACCTCGGCTTGCCACTCGCCATCGAAATCTACATATCGCAGAGTTGTTTTTCGCGATCGAAATAACTTTCGATGTACCAAATAGAAGAAGCGCACGCGAAAATATTCGCCAACTCCCGTAGCGTTCTCCGCTGCACGGTTATCAATCAAATTTTTCCGGCCACTTGTACACTCCGTTGCTCGAGATATTATAGAAACTTGATACAGTTTTTTTTTGTATGTCTTGTTATGCTTTGCCTATTTGACTGTAATTAAACTATTCGGGCATATTGTGGTCGGGGGCCTTCAATACTTCCGTCACGGTGTGCGGCTGTGGTTCCAAATTCCGAAAGTAAACATCCAAATTCGAATTAAAGCATTGATACAACAGCTAATGCTATTCTCGGGAAAATTTTTCCTTTTCACACTGTGCTCAGTATACAAACAAACTAAAAGAAACAACAATTTATTTCACAAAACAATTTCAAAAAACAATATCTTGTCCATAAATATAATATACATATGTATGTATGTATGTACATTAGGGTGGAACGACGATGTATGGAACTTTTTTTTTGGGATATTCGTTTTGAAATAGTTATAAAAAGTTGCATCTACATCATACCCTTCTGTCTGAAAAAATCTGCTTAATTAAAAAAGTTTTTCTGATCTCTACCAGCACTTTTATTTTAATACTTTTACTAGCATGAAAATTTCCAATTGATTGTTTCCAATCTCTATAAATTGCAATTTTAATTAGAAAATTAGTATTTATTTTTACTATACATACTTTTACTTTACTCGTACATATTTATATTTACTCGTATGTCTCCCTCCACCGCGCTCACAAATTCACACTTATTTGAATAATTCAAGGAATACGTAAATACATAAATTAGATTTTACAAAAAGTACTTATAATATTCAATAAAGTTAGGGTAATTTTATCTAAAATTTCGTATTCTGTGTTCAGATTTCGAAATTAATAGGCAAATTTTCATTTTTCGCCTTCAGGTAGAGGCCTGAAGACATATTCACAGATTTTTTTCAGTATTTTTACGAGATTACGGATGATATAACGAAACTTTTGGTAGGCGATGCAATGCCGAACAGAACAGAACGAGGTAGAACAACGCCGATATTTATTTTTGCAATGTCGCTCCACCCATACGTTATGAATATTTCATTCCAAAAATAGATTAAAACATTCAATAAATAAGTTTTTTTTGATAATGATTTTCAAGGGGATCAAGTGTATATTATATTATATTACACTTCAAAGCATGGATACTATAAAACAGTCAACAAAACGTATTTATTCATCCATGGATGACGCAAATCAGCTGCACCGATATCAACTTCAAGATTGACATCTAACTTTGATCCGATAGTAGGTATTCGAAGAAGGACGTCGCTAAAAAGTGCATTCGTTCCGAGGAACTGTAAATTTTTTCATCTCTTTGGTTTTAAATTATATTAGATTCGTGATTATAATCACATTATATTGCATGCAGGCGGATTATTGTGTTTACCATCTCTATTGAAGAAAATTCGCTGAAGCTACGTTAAAAGCACCGCTCGAACCCGGCCAAGTTGTGGGACAGTGTTTTTATTTATTTTTTAATAAAAAATATATACAATAGGTAGAATCGATAGTGCTAATTTTTTTTAAATTGTAAAATTTGGTTGGAAGCGTTAGTCTGTGTGGATGACGGATGGTGGCACAGGAGTCTCCGGTTACCGGCTCGTGTCCGACAACCGGCCTGTCTCCTGTCATATCTCGCAACCGGCCGACCAGCCAACCGGCCACCACTATCTGGATCTAGGATCGCGCTGACGACGAACTAATAAAAAAAATAATAAAACAGAAAGAGAGAAGCAGAAACAGCACGGCTACCAACCGGGCCTATCCTCTCGCATCGGTGCCTCATCACACCTGACGAATTTCGAAATATGTTATTCACACGACGTTTCGCCGTCGTACCGGTTCCCTTCATGAAGGAAGCGCGCTCCCCGTGCTATTTATTTCAAATCTTCGAATAAGCCAAGCGGACCGTGATGCTAAGCCGTTTTCGTCCGCGCCGAGATACAATCTCGACGTCTAAATAAGGAAGTGCATTTCGTTTGCTCTTCGGGTCGTTCGCTGTCAATCACCATTATACCGAGCGTGTGTGTTTGAATGTTTGTTGAACAACCCCGGTTGTAATCCCACAGGTACTGTTAACTAACTCGCGGTATCAAAATAACTCGGTCATTCGTACCACCCATTAAACTCGAGCCCATCCCAATTTCTGAACTGTGAAAGTCACACACTATAGCCGGGGCCTGTCACAGGATGAGTGAGGCGGGGGTCACTTTTATTTTTAGAGGTCCTCTTGTAAGTCGATACTTCAAAAAAAAATGTTTCGCCAATCGAAAAAATCTCTTTGAAATTTGCCTCCGAGACTACAGCGATGACCTTTTTAAGGGAATATTCTCATCAAAACTTTTCTCGTCCCCAAACTGAGACACAAAATTAATATTCAATTTGTATTATTCGTGTGGTCTGTTAAAAAAAAAAATCAATGAAGATTAGAGACTTTAACGAACGGTGTGTAATAAAACCCAAAAAAAAAAGCTTCGAGAACATAATTTTATTTATATCGATCAAGTTTATGTTATTTTTTTTCCCACAGAGACTTGTTGTGTTGAATTACTGCAATATCCATTTTTGTAATGGCTCTTGCGTCAATTTAAATCTGATACAGATAAATTTTTAACGGGGTGTGACAAATTTCAATAGTAAAAAGCTTCAAATAAAATAAAAAAAAGTTGTGCATTTAATCTAAATTGTATCATTATGTCACGAAAATATATTGTTTTCGAATGTGAAAGCCGCGTGGGATACTTGGGATATTGAGATATCTCGTTTTAAGTTATTCGGTATTCGAACATCGGCATTGCCGTGAATATATTTATTGCACGTGTGCCTATACATATACATACATATTTATGTATTTAAATAAAGTAACAATACCTGCAATGGTAAATGGTGATTGCAACATTGCAAGTAATTAAATAAAAGGCATAATACCGATACGATATTTAATTTAAATACTTCGATGTTTTTTTTTATAAACTCCAGGCATAGATCTTTTCCGTGCAAATTATAATACGAACTAAACCAGAATAGAGTAAGTATTGAGTATTTTACTCCACTCTTGAAACCACTTATTCATTCGTGATTTTTATCTAGCAACTATTATCGTATATTAATTATTCTTCATCAATTACCTGCAACTAATTACTTCAGCGTTTCTTTACTACCACGTATGTAATGTACACATAAAGTGAAAAGTATAGTTTAATATTTTCTCGCACTAATTCGATCAAGCCAGGTTTATTGTAAGAATTTCAGTAAAATTGACAATGCTCACTAATTTTCATATATGTATTTATCAATTAAATCAATCCACACATCATAAATAACTAACATAAAATTTTATTTCTGTATATAAAAATATGCTAATTACCGATTTATGTGATAATAGCCCACGTGTTCTAACTTATCTGTATTATCTTATTCATAAAAAAATTATTTAAACATTTCTGTAGATATTTTAATAATTATTTTTTATTATTATTTCAGGTTACAGACACCAATGACAATCCTCCAGTTTTCCTGGAAAGTGCTTACTCTTTCGACATACCAGAAAATGCAGCTAGAGGGGCTCGTGTTGGACAAGTTGCGGCTAGCGATCCCGATTTAGGTCCAAATTCACATTTGACTTACACAGTAATCTCAGATTGGGCCAACGATGTATTTTCTCTCAATCCTCAAACTGGAGTTTTCACACTGACTGCACGACTGGACTACGAAGAGGTAAATGTAAATGCACTGCAATATATCTACACGCAAACGAATGAATCTTATATTCATATTTCGAAAATGAATGAACACGACGACAACAGATGATGAAACTTTTTTTTTTAAATGCCTATAGTACAAATATTTCATTGACTCGTGTGGGCTGAACGCGGTCTGTAATCCAAAGTCGGTTCTCTATAGTCCGTCAATGATTTACGACAATCATTATGTGTACGTGAGCACTTTTAACATGAGGCACTGCAACAGTTTACAACCTATTATTGTGTGGCATATGACAAAAGGTAATGTGACCCGTGAACCTCAAATGGGCACAAGTGCAACGTTGTGGTAAAACGCGATTATATGTAACTAATTAGAGTCATTAATCTTTACAAAGGTATCAATTTGTATGTATATACGAGCATACGAGCTTCAACCTACATCAGAGTTATTTTATAATTTGAATAATGCTAAGAACTTTCTTTTTTTTGCCAAACTAAATCAAAGCTTTGTCTGTACAATTAATATTTTAAGCGATTTCATTCAAAATTTAAACCATTTTCATGCTATACGTTGTTGCGCATGTATTCAAATTCCGTTGAATAGTTGCGTCAATATTTTATTTATTGATTTCTAGAAATTTACGTAGCCAAAGAACAATGAGTCGTTGGTTTGATGATGTTTTCTCATTTTATGAGAACACTGCTGGCATGCAAGAATAACATTTGCTAATACATATGTACGTACAACGTGAATGTCGCATCTAAAGATATAAATCTTACAGAGGTGTTTGAAGCGTGTAAGTTCTATATCAGTGATTCCCGAACTTTTTAGTACCGCGACCCACTTTTTAGAACGACAAAATTTCGCGACTCGCCTAGTTATAATGGACATAGACATGGTTTTAGTGGACTCGTTCAATTGCTATGAGAAAAATGTACATTTTCGGCCCATTGGGCCTTCCTTTCCTTTCGACATCTATATGTACTTCTTTCTTGCTCTTATCATCAAACCGTGTCATTTATTGCTGGG
This sequence comes from Parapsyche elsis, assembly GCA_022651745.1. Classification (NCBI taxonomy): domain Eukaryota; kingdom Metazoa; phylum Arthropoda; class Insecta; order Trichoptera; family Hydropsychidae; genus Parapsyche; species Parapsyche elsis. Next base: position 3,414,992 of record JAGVSN010000005.1, on the reverse strand, counting down.
AGCACCAAAGACTTACCAATTAATTGTATACAGCTTACTAGCTTGCGCGATTCGCAAACTAGTAATCAGGTACCAGACGTGGAGAGATGTTTGATTAATGTAATGCGAAAGCTTATTTTTCGACGATAAGCTGTTCAAGTTGTCTTACGAAAAATTCGATTGGCTTGTTTTTCAAATCCGGATGCTTTCTCTAAATATGCTGACGCAATTTGTTCGGTCGCATGCTCTCGCTCGCGAGCACATCGCACTGCGACCGTGGATCTTCTTCGTTTCCATCCCACGAAAATCCGATTTTTAAATAATTCTAAAAAAATAACATTTCAAAAAACTTTTACGACCTACTGAAAATCAGCACGCAACCCACCAGTGGGACGCGCCCAAAGTTTTAGAACCGCTGGTCTATATAATTTAACCGTTTCCATTCAATGTTAGACGTATTTTTTAATAAATTTACTTTATTTTAAAACGCACAAGGCTGCCTCATTATTCAAAAAAAAAAAGGAAAAGTAGAAGAAAATTTAATAAAAGTGCGCGACCGGACATCTGCTGAATTTATGCGTCGATATGCAACATATTCATCATTTTTATTATCATTTTTTTTGGTTTTTCGAGCCAAAATATTTTGGGTCGGCGAGGGCGATGTCGGATGAACGTTTTTAATCTGATGCAAATATAATGGGTGGCCTGGGGCGGTTTATTTTTTATGCGGCAAGTGGCAGTTGCCAGTGCATTAATTTCATCGATTTCCCCCGCGCAACGGCCCTTTACGGCCATCTTGTGGTCGCTCACCACAACTTCACGGTTTTGTTGCCAAAGTTGTTAATTTGATTTGTTGTATGCGCGCCCCCGGACCTCAAAAAAACTTTTATGTGATATGCGCTCGCGATAGGGGTAGCCAATCGGAGGGCCGTTGTCGAGATAATGCATTAAACGCCCGGGGCGATACGTGATATTTTTATATTATCATCGTATGTGTAGCTCACCCAAAGCATCGGAATTTGCGTATATAATTCTATGTCGCGGCACGCAAGCCAACTCAGTTGTCCAAAGGCTCCCACACACCGCTACGAAATCGCTTATGAAAACCTAGCGCGGCAAACCTAGCGAATTTCACAAGTCTACCGGCCTGCGCAAACGTCGGTTTCTGTCACTCTGACATAAGCTATCAAACTACCATCTGTCACCTCGCATTCGGAACGTTTGTATTTAACTCGCGATTCTCAAGTCAGAGTTATTTACATATAACTCACGTCAACTCAAGTCAGAATTATTTACATACAACTTTTCCACAAACGTCATCGAAATCGGCGAAATCGTCGAAATTCAGCGGCAAACCGTTTTAGTATAGACGCGTATTCAGTTATTCCATTCTCTCATTAATGCCACACACGCGCATCTAACTTTATTTATTGCGAATTTGTTTCAATTCTATTAATAATTTGCACTACATACTTTACGTAATATATCTATTGTGACAGCTAACAAATATATAATGGACGTATATAATCGCCCCCGCCACCCCCTACACCCGTTTCAAGGCAAACTAAAGTATTCACCACGTGGTTATGCCCGAATATTTAGCGGTTAAAGCCAACTTTGCTGTCACGCGCTCTATTTGATGTCACTCGGTTAACCTAGCGAAATTCGCTAGGTTTGCCGCGCTAAGTTTTCATACGCGACTTCGTAGCGGTGTGCTGGAGCCGTAAGGCAGTGTTTTCCAAAGTAAGATTCACCCGATCTGAATCGTAAACGTCTTTTGAATTCGCCTCCCAAACAAATAAACAATCATCAAAGTGAGGTTCGATGATTGGAAAACGATAATTTTTCATAATCGGTCGGCTGGCAGTGTCTGTCCTACCGGTTACGCGTCACTCCGATGTACATACATATGTACATACATAAGTGTAACTGTTAACTGGTTAAATGCCGACGTCAGGCCGACTCATTGTGATACGTTATAATTGGCGAGCGGCCGTTTGATGTCTTCCTCGGAACAACCGACCGCCCAATATTTATTTGTCGGGTCCAAATCGATCGGAGACAAATTATTCGGCGATCCTGCCACGGGGAAAAAATACTAGACGAACCCTAATCGCCGAATCTCCATTTGCCGGTCGCCAAGCGGTAAATCGATTTAATCGCGCAATCATTACGGGCTCGGCCACGTCATATTTCATTGCGCGGCCGTTTTTGACCGTCGAAAGTCCACCATTAATTGAAAGATGGGTCCGTGCGATGCTCGCCATCGATAACGTGTGTCACTAATGGTAGACATTTTCGTCTACAACTTCATTTGACACTCACCAAAAAAGGCACGTTCGTTTCGTTTCGTTCTATTTTTCCCTTTCGAAAACATTCAAGCGTGCATTCATATTTTCCATCATATAATTATTATTTTTTTTTTATATATATTATTACTATTATTATTGTTATTATTATTATTATTATTATTGATATTATTGATGTCCAATCGACTGTCAAAGAAAAAAATGCGGGGCCGGTCAGCGTGCGATTGTATCGATGAATTTTATGGATAAGAAACGCATATTTGTGTCTCTATTGTATGATGTATTACACATAGACGCAAACCAGAAAATATCAAACTTTTTATTTTTGTTATTGCTTTACGCATACAATTACAAGTACGTACATGATGTAATAAAGAATGATAGGTGAAGTCGTTTGGAGAACAAATTCAATTCAAAATTCAATTCGATTTAACTTAAGAGTAAAAGTAAATTTGTTTCATTATATTGTGTAAAATTAGCTGGTTTACCCGTCATATGAGTGTTTACCCGCCCATGTGCGTTGGTTTGCACAACACTAGTACAGCCCCAAGCCTGTTTAACAGTAGGTGAAAATTGTATAGCGCACCATAGACTGAAATGATATAGAAAAAAAATATATATTTGTTTATTATTTTGACAAGACAACATGTCCGGGCAGGCAGACGCTTCCGCTAATATATATGCATGTAGAGGAATACATGGGTAAGAAGTATGACCAAAGTGGCAGATATAGCAGTACGTGTGAAAAAGTTGAAGTGGCAATGGGCTGGACACATAGCGAGAAAAAGGGATGGCAGACGGACGCGAGAATTACTGGAATGGTATCCGTGAGGATGTGAAAGAAAGCAATGTGTGGAGTCAAGTGGATGCAGATTGCCCAAGACAGACAGGATTGGAAAGGCCTTCATCCAGCAGTGGATGGTGAACGGCTGAAAAAAAATAATGATGATATACATATACGAGTATGTATGTAGTTATTAGATTGTATGACAATTTCAAATAGATATACCTTAAACTAGGCTTAGTTGACTTTTTTCTACAAATTATATCCCTTTTGTAACAAGAATGGAAGAGGATTGGAGAGGCCTTCATCCAGCAGTGGATGGTGAATGGCTGAAAATGATGATGATGACGATGTATGTATCATGAGTTCGTGGGTGCCCAAACGCAATTTATAGAAGTGGGGACAGAATAATTTTCAACCAAAAACAGCTTGGAAATTCGTCAATTTTCGGTATTTCACCGAAACGGTGAGCTTTGGGCGCAGCGACTCGGTTATAAGGAGAGCTTCCACTACCTTTGCCATCAGCAAATCCCAATGCTTTTTCTGAGATCGGCGATGAGGCAGCGCAGACTGGGAGCAATGTCGCACAAAGGCGGCCGCCTGCTGCGCTTTTTGCCGCCCATATTCCGGGTATCACATAAGAATGAGGGATTTTATCATTGGCGGGATTCCGTCGTGTCCTCTTGTATAGTGAGCCAGAATTGTAATAATGCCAGAGGGCCGGCCCTGCGCCAAATGAGTGTCGGAAATCTTGTAAGTCCACAGTGGAATGCCGTCGCGTTCGCGGGACTCACTTATCGCCTTTCTGACTTGTGCAGCTTCTCTATTGTCTCGACTGTACAATAGACGATTACACTCCGAAGTCATACTCATAACAAGTCAGCACATTATCGAATCATGTCCAACTCGAAATGCGATCGTAGCGTGCGTAAGAACTGCGTGTAGGAATATATAATTGCACTTTGGATTAGATTGTATGTAGTATTAACTTTGTACACCAAACTTTGAGAAAGATTATTTAAACTTTGAAAAATATTGTTTTAACATAGTACCACCAACTTTAATTTCGATAGTTTGCACTTTGAAAGGGATTATTTTAACGTATTGACAACATTAAAACAAAATGTAAGATTACATTTGCTTCGTTGGAATCACTTTCGGAATTGTATTTATCAATAAATTCAGTTATGTAGATTGCTCATTGTATATAATAAACAAGGGTGACGATTAACTTGACAGCAACAAGGTGAGGTTATGAACACAAGTGTATGTTAATACCGAAACTTTTTTTTATTTCAAAGTGCGAACTATCCATTTTTTTGTGCGAACGTTTTTTCATAAGTACAATATATGTATGTATGTATTTGTGGAAATTATTTGTTATAAGTGGAAACTATTTGTTATATGTACATAAGTGCAAATTATTTGTTATAAGTAGAAATTATTTGTTATAAGTGGAAACTATTTTTTGTAAGTGGAAATTATTTGCTATAAGTGGAAATTATTTGCTATAAGTGGAAACTATTTGTTATATGTATGTATGTAAGTGAAAATTATTTGTTATTAGTGGAAATTATTTTTATGAAAGTGAATAAGATCTAAACCAAAGTGCAATTAATTACCACCCATAATTAAATATGAACGAATTGTATAGGTGTAATCAAACCTTATGAAAGCATATGATAAAATGACAATTTTTTGAATGCTCGCCTAGTTAGTGGGTGTTTCAGTAATGGAATGTTCAATCGCGACACATCACAACATACATATGTACAGCGAGACACATTTTCATCGTAATAACATCATGCATACATAACAAAAATACATAAGGCATTTTTTTTAATGGGCATAATAACCGTCTCCGCTCTTTGAAACTCGTAATTTTACGAACGTGCATTCGGCGAGAAAATATTATAAATCTGGCCTCTTCGACGGACGCTTGACACTCGCGCTTAATTTGTGTGAATATTTACCAAAATTAAAAATAAACACTTGCTTGATTCAAAATCGCAATAAAAATTCCTTTTATCGGCCGTTTTATTCAAAGAGAGGAATATTATGAATTAAAATACACGTTTCGCTTAACGATCAACGGGTTGCCGTTGTTATTTTGAGACGCGTGATTATTCGTTGTCGTTCATTCATTTTATTATTTATTTGAAATTTCGGTATTCATAATTTTATATTTTATTTAATTTATATATTTTTTTGTAGGTGCAACATTACATTTTGGTTGTGCAAGCTCAGGACAGTGGACATCCAGCGTTATCCAGCACACTCACTGTATATTGCAACGTGTTAGATCTAAACGACAATGCACCAGTTTTTGACCCAATGAGCTATTCCAATGAAATCTACGAGAATGTATCTATTGCGACATCGGTCGTGACAGTTAGCGCTACAGATTTGGATTCTGGTAAGGAATTTTCTAAGGTCATGACAATTTTAATGCTGGGTTAATTGAGTCGAGTCCATTGTGTGATAAATTAAATCAATTATATTTACTGGTTCTTAGTCAATCTCAATTGGTGTAAAATTAAAAGCTATCTTGTAATGTTTTTGAATTTATCCTGAATGTGTTTTTTTCTTGCTCGAACAGGTGATAACGGCAAAGTCGTGTACAGCATCACATCAGGTGATGATGATCATGATTTCGAAATAGCGCAGAACGGAACTGTGATGACTCGTCGGTTGTTGGACAGAGAGACGAGGAGTCTTTACAACCTGGTCGTTACCGCTTATGATCAAGCTCAACCACCGTCAACTCGCTTGTCTTCCACAGTTCAGGTAATTTTATCCACTTTCTTTCCAAAGCTATCTAATTCCATTCGTAAAATTCCAATATCGAAAACATCATTGATTTTCATAAATTAGCCCAAAACGATGGACGTGACTGTTAAGCGAAAAATAACCATAGCTTATAAAATTTAGTGTTTGTCAAAGTGAGACGATCCCGTGAACGGTTTATAGCGTTGTCGGATACGGGGATGGCGCCAATCTCAACGATAATTTATTCGCACAGAACGAATTTTTATTTTTTGTCTACTTTTTCAAAGTCTTAAGTGTCTCGACGTATAAATTTCGCTCTAATCGGATGATAATCGTATTTAATAGAACATATTAAGTGGCTTATTATACAACGCCAACCATTCGCAGTTATTCAAGCACGACCGTTTTAAAAACGGTCGGCATCATTTAGAAGCCATCGACCAATAATTGCGATCATTTCAATGATCGAATGTTAGAAGCAGCGTTGTGTTATTTTAGGCTGCTGAAGACGTCAATAAACAGCAAAGGTGAAGCACACCCGTCCCAACGAACTCCTCGTCGCTCAATTGAGGACTTTTATTTATTTAAATTCGTTCGAGTTGTTTACGCAACGCCTTGCTTTTTTTATTCTTGCCTTACCTCAGTCACCAGCTTTTCATAAAGTCAGCATTAAAAAAATAACTTACAACACTTCAAATTTTACATAATAATGAATCATTAAAGGCAACACGATGAGTCAGCCTAATGTGTTTCATCTTATTTTATTCGAATAAAAAATAACATTCAAATTACTACATCGCGTAAGTACATTAACGTTTGCAAGAAATCGTACGTGTATCTACATACATAAAGTTCAATGAAAATTTTTCGATTATCAAATCAAATATTTTGAGTAAAAACACTCGTGGCATAGACAAATCGTAATATTAAAGAGTGTGCGTTCATATTTATAATATAAAATATTTTACTTTTCCTTACAAGCAAGACAAACTAACTTGTCACATTTCGTGTGCTTGTACAAACATTGGACAACATTCCACGAGGAGTGTAGTCATAATTTCGACGCGTTTTGTTTGTTCGAATCCCAGCTGAGGAAAGAACACTTAAGAATGACAGGTAGAAGTAGTGGAAGCGGAGGAGGGCTTTCAAAGAAGTAGTCTTTCACAACACACGAGACCTCTTCAAACATTACTACTGACTTACAAGTTTCGTTTTGTGGCCTTTTAATCAAATGGACGCATTTTTCTCACTCTGCGATTTATTTGAAAAATTTCCAGGTGACAATAGTTCTCAAGGATGTAAACGACATGTCGCCGGAGTTCGTCACACCGAACGAGACATCTGTGGCGGAAAATATTGGACTGAACACGGTCGTTATGGCAATAAAAGCAATCGATAAAGATGAGGGCAGAAATGGCTACATCGAATACTCTCTCAGTCCTAATGATGGTGTGGGTGCAATGTTTTCACTCGGGGCAGCTGATGGCCTTTTGAGAGTGTCCGGTCGTCTCGATAGGGAAGTTCGTGCTCTATACTCACTGGATATAACGGCCAAAGATCGAGGAGATCCACCGAGAGCAACACACACACGACTCCTCGTGCACATTTTGGACGAAAACGATAACAGTCCGGTATTTGATCCGAAACAGTACAGTGCATCTGTCGCGGAAAACGCCAGCATCGGAGCGAGCGTACTGCAGGTATATTCACTTGGCGGTGATATTTTAATTTTAAATTATTTCAATCAATCATACTTAATCGTTGCTGCATTTCAATGTTAGGTTTCCGCTACTGACGTTGACGAGGGCAACAATGGCCGCGTTCGCTACTCAATAGCGTCTGGAGACGACAACCGAGATTTCAGCATCAGCGAGGATAGCGGCGTCGTTAGGGTTGCTAAGAATCTCAACTATGAAAGAAAAGCTCGCTATTTGGTCCGAGTGAGAGCTGAAGACGGAGCTGGAGCTTCAGACATGGCTGAATTATCTATCACAGTCGCCGATATCAACGATAACCCACCGACATTTCTTGATTCGCCCTATTTAGCTTATGTGATGGAAAACGTCATTCCGCCAAATGGTGGCTACGTTATTACAGTGCGAGCTTACGACGCTGATACACCTCCGTTCAATAATCAAGTGAGGTATTTCATCAAGGAGGGTGATGCTGATTTGTTCAGAATTAATGCATCGACTGGAGAAATTTCCCTGCTTAGAGCTTTGGACCGGGAAACTCAACCGGAATACACCCTAGCTCTTGTCGCTATGGATACCGGTGAGTACACTCCTTAATTGCCCTATTTACTACTATTATATGTACTTTCAAATAGCCAATAGAATAGTCATCGATTTTTAATAATATTCATGCACACGGTATACATTAGTATGTATACCGTGCGGAACTATAAAGAAACACACTTCGCAAGCAAACGTATAATATAAAACGGGGGACGAAAGGGAGTAGAATACTGAATGAAAATATGATTTTCGAAGGTGAATCGACGATATACATATTAGGATAGTTACGTATCGGAGATGTGTTCAACGGCATTTCAATATTAACGAATGTAGCAATTAGCCGGCAATAAAATAAAATAGCCTGACTCCTGAATACGCAGGAGGCGTGTACACCGACTTGGTGTAAATAACAATTTCCTTTCGATGCCGCTTAAGACTTTTAACCGATTCGTTTTTCGTTTGTTTTAAAGTTTTATCGCGCATTCATAAATGGATTAAAATTACCAAATCATATCTTGTTGCGATTATTATTATAAATTCAACACCTCACCCTGAATACATTATACATATTTTGTCCCAGGCTACGTTGGAATATCACCGCTGGAGATTTCCAATATGACGATAGTATCTATTTTTACATGCGAGATTTCTTAGAAAGTATTTGATGATATTTTTTTTTATTCGTTTCGAAAAGAGTACGCAAAAATATTCGTTAAAACAAACACGATTCGTTCGGTTTCGGGAAATCGATAAACAGAAGTTCACTTACTCGCCAACGACGGGCGCTTCTTCGCATGTTGATTGAAATTCGTGGATGCTTTTCTCGGAACGAATATTGTGAACGTTTCCTTTCCCAGCTCGAGTTCGTCTATACTTCGAAGTCAACGCTGTTCGCACGAAACAATATTCTGCGAAGATGGACATCGAGGCTCACGTTAGAGCATATACAGACGTGTGACAAAATAAATGGACCAATAGGGTAAAATAGGCTATTAAATGCAAAAACTAGCGAAAATAGGTGAAATTTGAAACTAAATATGAAAGTTGGTATTCAGGTAGTGACCTAAGAAGAAACAAAAAAAATTGGGGTGAGGGATGAAACAAAATAAGGTCAATAAGTAAGGCCCGTAACGCACTAGACAGCCATGGCCGCGCAGCCACAACGATGTTAGAAAATGTATTTGAATGCCTGTTTGATAACGCACTAGGCAGCCAGATAACTCTGGCTGCGCAGCCACAAGTATGGGCTCCGATACGCAGCAGCCAGACAGGCAGCCACTGGCTGCCGCGGCCAACACGAGATGTATGTACTTGGCAAAGCAAATGTATGTGGCTGCCTGTGTGATGCAGCCTGGCTGCTCGGCAGCCAGTCGATTCACGTTTACCATTTCAGATTTTCAATTTATACACAATTCACTACGCACTAAATTCAACGGATAAGATCAAAATATTTAAAAACAAATCTCGCCAATATTGCGCGCTGGAAACGATTCATATGAAACTATTTTCAACAAATTATTTGCATCTACATATGTACATACAGTACAAAAGGATCCGAGATCCGAGATTACGAACCAAATATTGCATTGAAAATATGCTGTATCTACAATGTTATCGCTGACCATTTGTGAGTGTGTTCTCATCGTTCTGGCTGCCACTTTGGCTGCTTGAACTGGGTGTACGTTTTCTGGCTGCGCAGCCGGGCTGCCTAGTGCGTTAGGCCCGTAACGCACTTGGCAGCCTGGCTGTGGCATACATTTTCTTACATCGTTATGGCTGCGCAGCCATTGCTGTCGCAGCCAGGTTGCCAAGTGCGTTACGGGCCTTACAAAACTTTGATTAGACCTGTGTCGACCTATGAAGTGTTGGACTCTTGCCGGGGCTGATGGACGTGCTCTTGACACATTCGAGAAGAAAGTGGAAAAGGTGCAGAAAAGGTTTTATTATGTGCATTTTTGCTAGGGACAATGTTATCGCTGACCATTTGTGAGTGTGTTCTCGTCGTTCTGGCTGCCAGTTTGGCTGCTTGAACTGGGTGGACGTTTTCTGGCTGCCCGCAGCCAGGCTGCCCAGTGCGTTACGGGCCTAAGTTGTCAGCTTTTGCCTTGTCAACACATACCTATCTGGAAAAAAATCATTTTTCATTCTACAAAAGACTTAAAGTGTCATTAGGAGACATTTAATCTAGCGTTATCAGTTTATATGATTGTTTATCTAGTTTTAGTATTAATTTATGTACTGGCGATTGAACATTTTGCACAGGCGACTTTAGGAGTCATGTACTATGGCTCGGCCTAGGCTTATGAAATTTTTGGGAATAATTTTCGGCACTCGGTCCATCGCGATAACTTCGGTGCATCGTCGCGTACATCGATGCGGAACGACGGTAGCGGCCGTTAGCGGTTCTTAGCGGCTGTTAACGGCTGGTAGCGCCAAAACGGGGCGGGGGATGCCAGTGGCTAATTAGTTGGGGGCGGAACCGGGGGCGGAGTCGTGCTGCCATTGGCCAGAATGCCTAGCTTGCCTCATTATATTACGCCAAATTAACGGCGAACTTAGATGACCCCCCCCCCATCCTTGCATTCTTCCTCCTGCTCTCCCCAATTACGAGCTATTAGTATTCAATCGTTGCAATCGCAGGAATCTGCTCACCCCCAATGGCCGCATACGATACATATTAAATGAAGTCATCTGCCGTTCAAGGTGAACTCTATCGATGGGCTTTTTTACCCCAGTGATCCTTCGGGAAAGTCGAAGCTTTCGGTGGCAGCTTTTGTGCTATGATATCTATGTATAGTTGCTTGAAGTTCGAAGTTCATCGATCAAAAGTGGCTATGATTAATTCTAGTCCGTAAAATTCCGATCTATGTACATATGTACATTAAATCCCGCGGGAAAATTCTCTTGCCAGAATGGTGTAAGATTCCAGTTGGAAGTAAATGAAACGTTACAGTGTGCATGTCAGTTTATTTTTTTTAGTTAGATAAGAATTTGTTGCCAAAATATTTATTTAGAGGTTAAAATCATTAATACTAAGGGGTAAGAATTGATTAATAGTTTAAAATTAAGCAGATCTTGTGCAGACAGAAAAATTAGTCAAGTTGACAGATTCCTGGCAGCTTTATAACAACACCTCTGTACAAGTGATAATATTGTAGATAAATAGGTACTTTTCAGATTTGCGTGACTTTTATGTTTGTTTTTTTTTTAACATAGCTTTCTAGGTAGGTATGTAGGTGAATCATTGCAAAATAGCATCATTGTGGAATAGGCAATTAAAATAATTTGTTATAATATTTCAAAAAATTATACATAGATATATGTAGGTACGTATGGTACCTACCTAATAAAGGGAGCGATTTTGAAAAAAAGCTCTCAAATTTGATGATTTTTTCGCACGTCTACATATGTATATTTCCGAATGCGTTCGACCGTGTCTCAACTCTTGAGATGGGAAAACGATTCCATATTTTGTAAAGTTCCATATTGGCGTAGGGAGTTTTGTTTTTTATGTTTGGTACATTATTTGTAAACGTTTATGGAACTATTGAACGTTTTCATTTATTTCCTTTTGTTTGATTGCGTTTCTTTTAATTTTGATTGACAGCAATGTCGCGTATTTTCATCTTTCAAGATTAGCGGCACAAAAGTGCTGTATCATTTAATATAATTATGACTATTAAAAAAAGTCTTTCAAAAACTGGTTGGTATTCCTTATTATTTTTTTTGTCAGATAAATTTTCGACTATTATTATTAGGCAAATATGTTCCGATTTTTATAAGGCATCTATGTATAAATGTATGTATATATTCATCGACGTACATAATTAAACCGTGTGTAAATATTCGTACTCCGTTGCTGTTTCATTAATCATCAATTTTTAATTGTATCATTTTGGTACTTGTGATTGAAATATACATATGTATGTACATATACTAAAAGGGTGAGCTCTTTCTTCATCCTTGAAACTTACATACGTCAAATGAAATAGCTTAGATCGCATCACAATGACGATATACAGCAGTATAATTATAATAAAACAAAGAGCCGATACCTTATTATACATACATACATACATACATATATTGGAAGGGGGATAGCTGTTGAATATTTCGCCCGGGGCGGCAACTCGAATGCCTCGGTACGACCCTGAACAAAACATTTGCCGTTTGCTGGATCGAACCGCGATATCGTATCGTAGCAGTATTATACATATGTACATAGATACCTATGTACATACATAGTAGACCCGAACCCCACCGACTTTACGCTGAACACACTTAACGATTTCTACCGATCAATTTTTGATTATGCGCGATTGATACGACTCGTTATCTAAATGTAACTAATTACAATGAAAAAAATAAATAAAACCAGCAACAACAACAACAAACGCGGGCACTGAGCAGCGTTTAATTTGCATAATTCAACGTAGGCCAATTTTTCATTTTGGAAACAACGCACGACGGCCGTATTTTACGTTTTACGTCCGATTTTGTCCGGTCGAGTTCGGCACACGATTCATTAAAACGGAGCTTCTAAACAGGTGGGACGCGTGAAAAAAAATTTTTTTTAACGTTATAAGTCATGATATATCATCGTGAAGACGTGCATAATGGCATTCGAATTAATATTCATGTATTTAATGAACTTACACCCCGAGCTTCTTATATGTTGGATAGTTGAAAATTCTTTATTTATAAACATACCATTGCAAGTGATTCTCAAAGTGGCGCACATTGCCACTTTACGACAGTCGTTATCGTAATGAAGTAACAAAAAAAAATATATCTACTCCCCAGTGGATTTTTGTTGCTTTCTGAAAGAAAAGGAAAGAAAGAACAATCAATTTATAGGTAGGAGGAATGTTAGGTTACACCAAATTTCAATCTAAAATTAGAAAAAAATATGACAGGAGTTGAATAGCGTCCAAATCTTAGTCAGATTATATAGGTAGGTACATACGTATGTAGCTCGATGAAGATTTGGTATTTTAAGTGAAGGCTCGGGATTAAATTTTTTTCCTACCTATCAATCCATTTTCCGTCCTTTATTTTCTTTACTTCCCCTCCAGAAAGCAATAGGAAAACACATTATAAGTATTTTTCCCAAGACAGTTCACTTTGACAAACGATTCTACTATGTACTTACATACATATCGATGGGTTAATGCACAGATATTGTATGTTGAGTTTTAAAAAAAAATTAATTATCGTACACAAAACGTCCATTTGCATCAAACCTTCATGTTTAAAAAGTATTGTATGTCCAAATAGTATATTACATTTGAGAAGATATTGCCTTATTCAAATATATGTATGTATAATATGTCCATTTCGTCCATAGTTTTCATGCAAAAGAGATGTACATATGTACATATGTCACTTATAATATTTTAAAATAAAACTGGACATACATGGGTACATTATACAAAAAAAAGAGTAAAAAAATATATTCAAAATAACAATGCACAATTGGTGCGATCTTTGACATTGCATTTCACTTACTAATTCTCAAAGTTGGGAGTGTAAGATGATAATCCCAATCGCAAACAATCATCAAGGTTGGTATTGGTGAGTCGAGATCTGGTTTTTGATTTTATTGTGTTCATGGTGGAAAATAAATACGTGGAACCAAAACAGGATTTCGATTTCAATAAACAATATTCTTAAAAAATACTATCAAGATTAAATTTTGATTTTTTAGTTATTTAATTCTTTGTAGCGGGCGCATGAAAATAGCTCCGTGGGCGCACATGCGAATCCTCGGTCTAAATCATCAAGGAAATTGGTTACAACTCAGGATGCGATTTCGTATAATCACACTGAAACGTACGCATGTTGAGAAGCGACTGGCCGAAAGCGCCGTTATATAGAGCCGAACAAGATTAGTGGTCAAATTTGGAAGACATCAAGCTGGGTGCGGAAAAAATATTAGATCTGCCACGGGTTGTAGCTCATCGTCCCGTATACAAATTGTGTACACGGAAAATCTGCCGGCGGCCATTAATCGACGCCTCGGCTATGGCGACGTCGCGCGGACCCACAAAACGCGCAATCAATGCGTCCGCGACCAACAAAAGATAAATTAAAACATTCATTTGAGGCCGGTTCATTAGCCGATGGCCCTCCCGATCAATAACTGATTTATTTGTACATTTGCGCCGGGCCAACCGTTGATTTATGCAAAAGTGGTCGCCGCACACGCAACAAACACAACGCAACGCGACGACATCGACATCGCTAACCAACACAGATAACCCAGCGTCGGCGCACACTCATGATCGATCGTTTCGCACACAATCTAGCCGAAGATAAAAGCGTGAAAGGGAAAAATATATATATAAAGCAGTCACTCGAAAATTCTAGCGAAATAAAAAGGTAAACGTCGATTCGCGCATTTATCGCACGCGGTGAGAGACGCGCGTTTGCTCCGGTTGCGGACGTGCCTTTTAAAATTTGCGTTTAGTATTCGAGGGCTCACACACACTCACCACCTAACTAATTCCAATCCCAAACGCGTGAATTTCTACGGTTTTGTAATTGCAACACAAATACAAACCCCGCGTCACAAATTCATAGCAACGGCGGTGTCGCATCGGGCGTGGTGTGGCAAGTGTGTGTGAGCCTTTACAGAAATGCGTGTGTGTGTCGGTCAAAGTTACCTAGCCGAAACAAAAATCAGTAAGTGGTCTTTTTTCATCACAGCCAAATCATCCAATAATAAAATTACCAATATCGTTAAGTTTGGTGATCGTATAAATGAAACGTTACAGTGTGCATGTCGGTTTATTTTTTTTTTAAGTTAGATTAGAATTCGTCGTTGAAATATTTTTTAGGAGGTTATACATAATATGCATAATCATTAATAAAGAATCTAAAATTAATGTCGCCTTCAGAAAAATTAACCAAGTTGACAGATTCCTGACAGCCTTAACACAACACCTCTGTACATGTGCTAATAGATAAATAAGTTTAATGTGTACTTTTCAGATTTGCGTGACTTTTATGGTTTTTTTCTTTAAACTGTCAAGCTGTCTAAATAAATAAAATTCTATACATGCTCTTTTCAGACTTTGAGTTGAATCATTGCAAAATACCATCATTGTGGAATAGGCAATTAAAATAATTAATTTTGTTATAATATTTCAAAAAATTATGCGAAAGCATTACTTTTTTGGTTTATTTTTATGATACAAAACAAGCAACAGTTAGATTGGACTTTCAAAGTTGAATAATTTCATTTATTATATTTGAGTGTTCCTTGTGTATTCGTTGTTTCTGCTCTTTCAGAGCAAAGATTTGTTTTACTTAATATTTCATATTAGGAAGACTGGCGAGTAGGTATGTATGTATATACATTTTTTGTTGTAAATAATAAAATGTGACTATAAATTGCGTTGGAATCACGCGACGCCACTACGTTCATTAGCGTTCGTGATCGCTCAACCGGTGCCATGAAATACACAGAGAGGTATCAACGATCTTTCCCCGGCGAATAATGTGCTCCACTCTACGCCTCTGGACATTTGAGTTAATAATGAAGGATATCGTCCTTTAAGTCAATTCTTTCGCCGCGTGCGTCATCGGCCAATTCCAAATTGGAAAATATTATAAGTTAAAAATCGTGCGTCGGTGAAACTATCTATTAAACACGAGGTGCTGTCGCGACTTCATTGTGACGAATATGTGTGCTGTGTGTGGAATGTGCGGTGATGTATCTTTATTGTCGATCTGCCGTCATAATGTGGGCGCATCGATAGAGATGAATGGCCGAATGGAGATGCATGTTATGCAGATGTGGCTGTAATCAGCGGATGATGATCTGAAGTTGCGCCGCGACGCCTCGGGTCCTCGGAGGACCTGAACCGGCGTCTTCCCAAACAACCTTTTCTGATCGAGCAATAGCTCGCATTAACGATTCTCGATTTTGATAGCCCGCGATATCATTTTTAGCGATATAATACACCGGGCGATTAAAATAAAATTCTCCCGCGCACTTTCAGAAACAATGCAAACGTCGAGCTACATACATACATATATATGTATTATAATACCCACCTATAATACTTTGCGCAATTAGTTTGTTTGAAATAGCTCATTTTAAACATTAATTATGATAACGTAGACAATTTTGCACGGCTACCGGTTTTAATTTCATTATACGAGAGGAAAAAATAAGTGGCGGTCCTATGATATAGGCGCGAGAACTAATTGCGATTCTCATGTTTGGATGCTCATTGTTCACAGTTTCAACAGCACGATCTCATCCTCGCATAGGTACGCTGAATATTCCAGAAGTGTATTATAACTCGTATAAAATAAACACGTCCATATGTTTAATAACATTATATTAGTGAGATATTATCCGCATTATTTATAGACAGTATTAAATTCGACTCGGAATCTTCGCTCGCCGGACCTTCTCGTTTTCGCAGGAAAAGTCTCGACAACATCCTAGTTAAATTATCATATACGAAACCGGACATCGAGGGTAACCAACAAGTTCATTATTTATAAATAATGCCTCGTATTACAACCTGCGTTAATTGCGATAAATCGTCGGCGTAATTCAATTACTGCTCGTATCGTCGAGGCGAGATAGTGATGCTGTGTGCACGCTGTGACCCGGCGTATGGCTCGCAAACTCGAACCTAATGATTTAATAGCGTTTCACAGATACATTATAATATTTTTCTTAATTTAAACATCTTAATGAGTCCTTGAATCGGTTTCGAATATGCATACTTTTAGCGCCGCCGTATATTATACCAACTGATACTGCACGAATGAATGCATACTTAATGTGCTATTTAGAATATACGTATGTATGTACATACATACATAGGTGTATGGGAGAGGTATTTGCATGGTGTGGGTAGATGTAGTGAATAGCCATAAAACACGTACGTCGAAGTCAGTATCGGAAGGTGGTCTGCACCAGCATACCAATAATTCTGTTGACGATTACATATTCGGCAGACACCTCGCAAGGCCGTGAGAAATCATTGCCATGGACTCGCGGCACGTTCATCATCAACTCCATCTTTTTTTATACGCAAAATGAACAGAAATGTTTAAAATACGTTACATATTAGCAATATGTGTCACATTGTATCATAACGGGTATTATCTATCGCCGAATTTTTTTTGTAAATGTATGTAGGTACATTATAATAACGTACATAATGTATAGTTTGGAATCACGTACGTTCCGATGTAGATGCTAAGGAACTCTTTATTGCCTCATGTCTATTATTTTGGTGTTTTTATGAAGACACTTTATGTTCTTCAACTTCCACTCAGATAAATCTACGTCAGACCGAATAGTCTTTTCTCGTGTGCGACATGACATTCTCGGAGTCTAGACCCGACGCAGTCGATTATCGAATTGGTCCACGTGGTGACGGTAAATTTTCGCGTCGCGAAGGATACTCTACGTTTAAGAATAGACCTGAATACTATCGACGACAATTATAAATTTCGGTCACGAAAATGGTCATCATCGTTGCTTATTCCCACGACAGTATCGCTTACCGGTTCGAATCGTGTTTCAGTGCGGTCTTCTGAAATATTTTCAAATGAGAGTGGGTATTTTGAAAGCTTCCGTTCCGTGCGACGACAACGCTAGTTATAAACGACAACGACAGGCAGTCGTCGTCGTTCTAACAAAGCGTTCAGAAATGTAACGTTCATTAGCACATTTGCAACTGTGAAGGTTTTCATTTATCGGTCGGCCGTTGATTAATTTGTGTCGAATGCAAATTTTGCCTGGTGTGTCGTGATTTCTAATTGAATCACCGGGAATTGCGAGAGCTTTTGGCGTCGATAATTTGGACGCCCGAGTGAAAGTTGCACGGAAGCTTTGCGCCAGATTGATTCTGCGAAATCTCATTTTGCATAGCGGCACAGTGACCCTCGCCCTCGGCGTGCGAGAGCCTCCTCAGGCACGTTGAACAGACCTTAAGGAATGCTCGCTTGTGAGAAAAATCCTTTGGCAACAATAGCAATGCTCCGGCATCACGATCCGCAGCAGAAATAATGCACAATCAGCTTCTAATAATCTGCAACAACGAATTTAGCCTTCCCTTTGCCATATCTATCGTCGTGTTATATAATCGTTCACGTTTTCGCGTTCGCGATCAGCTAAAGCTCTCTGACCCAGATGTATAAACATATGTATGTATAATATTATCTTTTACATATAATGTTGTGAATATTTCATAATTGTAATCGTTTCAATTAAATCCATTGCACAGTTGCAAACACATTACTTTCGCTTCGAACATGCTATGAAGGATAGTTTGCCGAAGAAATTTAACATGTTCGATTTGTCCGTTCGTGTTTCTACACATTAGTAAAGCTTGCACGTTTGTAGTTTATGGATTGTTTCGTGTACATCGTTTTCGTCCAATTAATAAATGGATACGTTCTAAGTTGCACTTCTGAAACAATTTATATACGCGTTGTGTGACTTATGTAACGTAATGTCGATCGATTGAAATTCTTTAGATGATACTTATTTTTTATGATGTATACATTATCTGTATATTAATTGAGATGATGATTGTTTTCAGGTTCGCCTCCGTTGACTGGTACTGGCACAGTACGGATCGTGGTACAGGATGTCAATGACCACAGCCCCGAGTTCGCACGTCAGTCCTACCGCACGACTATTGCAGAAAACATGCCCGCTGGTACCGTAGTGCTCACTCCCATCGCCACAGACAAGGATTCTGGCATTAATTCTAAAATACGCTATAGTCTTCTTGGCGATAAAGTGGACAGATTTTACATCGATCAAGACAACGGAGTTATTTCAACCGCCGTCAGTCTTGACCGCGAGGAGTCCTCCGAGTATTACATGACACTCATGGCTCAGGACTGCTCGGCTACTGATCCTCGGGCGACTACCGTGAACCTCACAATTATCGTCCTGGATGAAAACGATAATTCGCCATCATTCGGCAGTGCTCGCTACTTGGTCAACATACCCGACAACATCGGACCTGGACAATTCGTCTTCGGGGCTAAGGCCAACGACGCCGACATTGGACTGAACAGCAAAATCGAATACTCCCTAAGCGGAGAGGACGAATCAAACTTTTTCATCAACAAAGAAACGGGCGTGATCAAAGCATCGGATCGATTCAAATTGAATAAAAGAGGTAGCGAGAAAATATTCAAACTTATAATCAAAGCTTCCGACCACGGCTCGGCACCGAAATACGCTATGGCCGAACTAACCGTCATGCTCAAGTCGGCACATTTGTTTCCCAGTTTTGTGTCTTCGCCAAAGACGTATTTCACATTGAAAGAAAATGTTGCCGAAGGGAAGCGTGTAACGAGATTGAGCGCAACATCGCCCAAAAAGGGCACAGCCGGTAATGTTCAATACGCCATTGCCGGTGGAAATGTAGGAGAAGCTTTGAAAATTGATCCCGTAACTGGCGAAGTCCTAGTCACAGGTCGAGGATTGGATTATGAAACATCGGCGCTGTACGAAGTTTGGATTGAAGCAAGAGATAACGATAATCCTTTCTTGAGAACTGTACTTGAACTTGAAATCAATGTGACCGATTCAAACGATAATCCACCTGTTATTGAAAATGCACTATACAATTCGTCCGTATTGGAAGAAGAGCCTCCACCACAATTGGTAGTAAAAATCACAGCTACGGATGCCGATTCAAACGAAAACGGGCAAATATCGTATAAGCTTGTCGGAGACTTCGATGGAGCATTTGAAATTGATTCTGAAACGGGAGAAGTTTATACGAGTATGCGATTGGATAGAGAAGATATTCCATTCTATGAATTGATCGTTGAAGCAATAGATCATGGCACTCCTCAACTAACGGGAACGGCATCTGTTCTCGTCACAGTATTGGATAAAAATGACAATCCACCTCGATTTACTCGATTGTTCAGTGTAAACGTCACCGAAAACGCTGAAATGGCATCCTTCGTAATAAGGGTAACGAGCTCGGATCAAGACATTGGTCAAAATGCAAATGCGACGTACAGTTTTACAGAAAATCCTGGTGAAAAATTTGTTATTGATCCATTGAGTGGTAATGTTACCGTAGCTGGTTCATTAGATAGAGAACAACAGGATGAGTATTTATTAAAAGTTGCGGCGGTGGATGGCGCTTGGAGAGCAGAAACTCCATTGACTATCACGATTCAAGATCAAAATGATAACGCGCCTGAATTTGAACATTCATATTACAGTTTCAACTTCCCAGAACTTCAGAGGGAAGTCATGTTTGTGGGTCAAGTCACCGCAGCAGATAGAGATAAACAAGGACCAAATTCTGTAATATCATATTCGCTACAACAGCCATCAGATATATTCACCGTAGATCCAGCATCCGGAGAACTATTCAGTAAGAGATCATTAAAATACAAGCAAACGCAATTGGAATCGTCTCCAGAAAATATGTATTCAGTCGTAGTACTAGCAACCGACAATGGAAAGCCTCCGATGTCATCAGAGTGCTTAGTGACTGTCAATGTTGTGGATGCAAATAATAACGCTCCGAAGTTCGATCTTAGAGAATATTTGTCTCCAGTTCCAGAAGAAGCTGTCATTGGTCAAAGAATTATGAAAGTGACAGCTAAAGACGAATCCGATTTTGGTGTAAATGCAGAAATCGATTATATTCAAATAGGCGGCAATGGAACGGATCATTTTATGGTAGATAAATCTCAAGGTTGGATTTTGGTTACTAAGCCATTTTCCGGCACTGGTAAAATATATTTATTACGAATTCAAGCAATTGACAGAGGTGTACCGCCACAGCAAGATGAAGTTTTGGTTACTCTGGTGGTAACAGGACAAAATCGGTTTTCGCCAATATTTACAGCACTCAGCTACCAAGTGATAGTGCCTGAAAATGAGCCGGTGGGATCAACCATATTAACTGTTAACGCTTCAGACAATGATGAAGGGCCAAATGGAATGGTGAGGTACACCATATCCAGTGGCAATGAACGCAAAGAATTTGCAGTGGATGCGGTGACTGGAGCAGTAACTATATTGCAGCCTTTAGATTATGACACTGTACAAGAATATCATTTGAATATTACTGCGGAAGATCTTGGTTTTGAGTCACGACAAGCAACGGCAATGTTGACCTTAACCCTAACGGACATAAATGACAATGCTCCTAAATTTAATCAGAGTGAATACAACGCATACCTGGCTGAAAATTTACCACCAAATAGTTTCGTATACAATGTAATTGCCATAGATAGGGATTCTCCAAAGAATGCAATAATTCAATACTCAGCTGTAGGTGGAACAGGGAAAGATGTATTTGATATTGAACAGAAAACAGGAAAAATAACTTCAAAAACTATTT
The DNA here is from genome assembly GCA_022651745.1 of Parapsyche elsis. Classification (NCBI taxonomy): domain Eukaryota; kingdom Metazoa; phylum Arthropoda; class Insecta; order Trichoptera; family Hydropsychidae; genus Parapsyche; species Parapsyche elsis. The sequence continues at coordinate 3,393,547 of JAGVSN010000005.1, read as the reverse complement.
TTGACTTTGAAGAATCTAACATTTACAGCTTAGACATAGTTGCTGCGAATCCAGATTCTCCCATGTACGGTTCAACAAAAGTGATGATACATATAACAGGAGTTAATGAATACTATCCTAAATTTATTCAACCAGTTTTTCATTTTGATGTATCTGAGTCTGCTGAGGTAGGCACTAGTATCGGTCTGATACAAGCAACAGATCAAGATGCCGGTGAAGATGGAAAAGTCTATTACCTCTTTGTTGGATCAAGCAATGATAAAGGATTTGGAATAAATGCTGAAACTGGAATAATACTTGTATCTCGAAATCTTGATAGAGAAACGCAAAACAGAGTAGTATTAACAGTAATGGCGAAAAATTTTGGTGGAATACGAGGAAACGACACAGACGAAGCCCAAGTCATCATTTCAATTCAAGATGGTAATGATCCACCAGAATTTTTACAAAAGTTGTATGAGACAACTGTTTCAGAAGGTGCTCCTCAGGGAACAATGGTTTTAAGTGTTAAAGCCGTCGATAAAGATGTGAGACCACAAAATAACCAATTCAGCTACTCAATCATAGGTGGCAATACTGATCAAGCATTTAAAGTAGATCCACAAACCGGCGATATAGAAACATCTCTCCAACTAGATAGAGAAAAAATTCCTATGTATACCTTGATAGTAGGAGCAATCGATACTGGTTTACCACCACAAACAGGCACTACAACTGTCAAAATTACTCTGAGTGACATCAATGATAATGGTCCAGTATTTGACTCGGCCGAAGTGATTGGTTATGTAACCGAAAATGAACCTCCAAATACAAGTATCATGACTTTGTCAGCCACAGATCCAGATTTGCCACCAAACGGAGCGCCATTCACTTATTATCTCATAGGGGAAAAACATAAAAATCTAGTGACAATTGAAAAGCATTCTGGAGTCTTGCGAACAACAAAAAGCTTAGATAGAGAAATCACACCAGAACTGGAGGTGTTGATAGAAGTTGAAGATAGTGGAACTCCAAAAATGCATTCACAACATTTTATCAAAATAGTTGTTCTCGATCAAAATGACAGTCCATCGACACCAAGATCAGTACATGTTTTAATTCATTCATTCAACGACATTTTACCAATTGGCCAAATAGCAGATGTTCATCCAAACGATCCGGATACAAGTGGAGATTATACCTGCAAAATAATAAATGGTCCAAGTCCCAGCAACATTCTCCATATACCAAAAGGATGTGATTTGCATACATCACGTATTACATCGGGTCAAGGCTATTCTTTATCTGTATCAGGAAATGATGGAAAGCATACTAACGTAATATCAACAGTAACTGTAGAATTTTTATCATTTGATAACTCTACTGTAGATCAATCCATCACTGTGAGAGTTGAAAACATGACGGCATCCAAATTTTTAGCTCATTATTATAGAAGTTTATTAGATTTGATTAAAAGCAGCTTAGACGTAGATGATGCTTTATCGTTGTACAGTCTTCATGAAGTAGATCATGGACTAGAATTGTCTATAGCTATAAAACATCAAGGCGGACTAAGACCAAGGAGTTATGTTTTAGAAAAGTTAAATAGAAAACAAGAAGCTATGGTTCTGCTATTGCAATCAACCAAGATCAAAATTGGATACTCTCCATGTCAATCACTTATTTGCCAAAATGGAGGAATCTGCAGCGAAGAAATCAGAGTTCACGACGATACTAGTATAACAGATAGTCAAACATTAATTTTTACTTCGCCCCTGGTCAGTCACGACTTCAGTTGTAGATGTACAGATGGATTTACTGGTACAAAATGTGATAAACGTCAAGATCCATGCTCTCCAAATCCTTGTCAAGCTGGAGGTAAATGTAGAAGACAAGGCTTTGACTTCCAATGCACATGTTCTCCGTCAAGGGAGGGTAAAATGTGTGAATTGGAGCGAGGCGATGCTTGTTCAATTAACCCATGTAGAAATGGAGGTTCGTGCAGAGAAAGTCCTGATGGTTCATCATTCTTTTGTCTTTGCCGTCCTGGATATAGAGGAAATCACTGTGAAGCTATTGCTGATTCTTGTCGTCCAAACCCATGTCTCCATGATGGCTTATGTGTAAGCCTAAAACCTGGTTACAAATGCAGCTGTTTAGATGGACGATATGGTCGTCATTGTGAAAAATCCACTTTTGGTTTCAACGAATTATCTTATATGACATTCCCTGCACTTGACGCTGCAACTAACGACATATCTGTTATATTCGCAACTACAAAGTCTGACTCTTTATTAATTTACAACTATGGTTCACAAACAGGAGGAAGATCAGATTTTGTAGCAATTGAACTTGTCCGGGGTCATGCTATATTTTCATTTGGAGGTGCAAGAACATCAATAACTTCAGTAACTGTACCAGGTTACAGTGGAACGTTAGCCGATGGCGAATGGCATAAAATAACAGCAACTAGAAATGGGAGAGTCGTTTCTTTGAGTGTTGCACATTGCTCAGACCATGGAGATTCTTGTATTGAATGCAGACCTGGAGATTCATCTTGTTACGCTGATGATGTTGGTCCCACAGGGTATGTACACCTAAATACATCATACTAATATATTATTTATAAAAATAATAATGAAATTTTTTTTTCAGGACACTCAATTTCAACAATCAACCTCTACTTATTGGAGGACTATCAAATGCTGACCCAGTTTTAGAACGTCCAGGACAAATACACTCCGATGATCTAATTGGATGTATTCACAGTGTTTCTGTGAATGGACGTGCTTTAAATTTGAGCAATCCTATAACTTCACATGGAATCGAATTAACTTGCGGAAGAACTGCAAATGGACCTTGTTTCTCTTCAGTAAATCGTGAAAAAACAAATAATGGGTGTGGTGGATTTAACACATGCTTAGATCGATGGAAAACCGCTTCATGTTTATGTGGAGGACATTTGATTGCACCCGATTGCGAAAATTCATTGGAGCCAATATCGGTCAATGACGGAGGATTTATAGAGTTTGTAATAACGGAAAAACATCGGCGTATGCAACTTCTGGAATCACTTTATAGGGGTTCAACTTTATGGTATAATCACAGACAGAAAAGAACACCCATGCCAACGAATGCAAACAATTTACCCGTTCAAATTTTATCCCCCCCCCAAAGTATTTCGGTGCTATTTCGAACGATTCGAACAGATGGCATAATATTGTTTGCTGGAACCAATAAACACTACACAATACTAGAACTGAGAGATGGAAAAATTGTTTACACGTCAAAGCAAGGAATATCGGTCAATATGACTGGAAGTCATCCGAATGGGATATCTGATGGACGATGGCATAATATAACACTACATTCACATAACCGTGGACTTCAACTTCTCATTGATGATCTGCACATAGGAGATGAATTAGATTCAGCTGGAGTTCACGATTTCCTCGATCCATATTTGACAGTCTTATCACTCGGCGGTGTGCGGAGAGAATATTATCAAAATTCAAACCCTGTTAATTTTGAAGGATGCTTCGCAAATTTTAGTATTAATAATGAAATTCAACCATTCAATGGATCAGGAAGCGTGTTTGGTGAAGTGGTACAAAATGGAAAAGTTTTTCACGGTTGCCGTCCAATCGGAATTGGTGCGACTCAAGCACCAGATCCTTTAAGTATAGGAATAACTCTTGTGATTGTGTTTTTTGTAATTTTAATTGTCGCAATATTAGTTTCATTTGTAGTATTCAGATTAAGAAAACAGAAAAAAAATAAAACTGGTGTTCACAGCGGAAAATCATCCGGACTACATTCAAAGCAAAATGGTGGTACTATGATCGGGGGGCCAAATTTGGTCTCCTCGGTTGGAGATAACTTAATGGGTCGTGGATTGAATTCTGGTGATCCCAATTTAGGATATCTAACTGAAAACGGTGATGTTATTCGCGGTGTGGGAGGACATCATATAGTAGGTCCTGAACTTATTTCTAAAAAATATAAAGAAAGAGAAATTATTGGCACAGAACATCAAAGACCTCAACGGCCAGATATAATAGAACGCGAAGTTGTAGGCAAAAGTCCTGCATTGCGTGAAGATCATCACCCACCACCACCTCCAAATTCTGTACATCATCCACACGATCATCCGGGTGGTATGGATATGAATTTGGAAACTCCCGAACATTATGATTTAGAAAATGCTAGTTCAATTGCACCATCTGATATCGATATTGTTTATCATTATAAGGGGTACCGTGAAGGTGGTGGTATTAGAAAATACAAAGCCACTCCACCACCGGTTGCAAGTTATCAGCATAAACATCAAGCTGCACAACAACATAGACATGCAGCTTTTACGAGAGCCCCTCCCCAGCCTAATCAACCTACTGGACCACGAACACATCAAACAACTCCTTTAGCAAGGTTGTCTCCAAGTAGTGAATTAAGTTCTCAACAACCCAGAATTTTAACACTTCATGATATATCTGGCAAGCCACTCCAGAGTGCTTTGCTTGCTACCACATCTAGTTCCGGAGGCGTCGGCAAAGATGTTCTTCATAGTAATAGTGAAAGAAGTTTAAATAGTCCTGTCATGTCTCAGTTAAGTGGTCAAAGTTCCTCAGCAAGTAGAAAAAAACCCGGGGCACCTCCTCAAGCACCCCATGTAGGTTCTGTTGGCACGGGACCAATGGGATTAACCGCTGAAGAAATTGAGAGACTTAACTCACGGCCTAGAACATCTAGTTTGGTCTCAACCTTAGATGCAGTATCCAGTAGTAGTGAAGCTCCAAGAGGAACAGGGCCATCTCACCATATGCCACATTTACACTCGCCAACAGTTGATCATCATAGTTCGACAACAACCGATGAAAGTGGTAATGATAGTTTCACATGTTCAGAAATAGAATATGATAATAATAGTTTAGCTGGAGATAAATATTCAAAACAAGATGATGATGACCGAAGGGGGAACGATAGTGGTAATACTAGTGCAGGAAAACCGCCAATGTTACCTCCTTCTTACGATGGATTTGATTCTTCCTTTAGAGGATCATTAAGTACTCTAGTAGCTTCGGATGATGATTTATCAACGCATATGGGAGGTCCTTTATATAGAACAAATGATGGCTCACCATCAGCTTCAACGGCTTTAGGTTGGGATTATCTTTTAAACTGGGGACCGAATTTCGAAAGTCTTGTTGGTGTTTTCAAAGATATAGCTGAGCTTCCCGATTCAATGAATGGTCGAGTTCCTTCTTCATTACGTCTTCCAACTAATGGCCCGAAGCCATCAGAAGAATATGTTTGAAATATTTGAATAGTATTTTCCAATGGACATATAGTGAAATTTATTTAGTATTATTAATGTGTAAATATTGAAAATTAATGTTGTACAGTGAGAATGTGTAAATGAATTGTTTGAACACCCCATTATTTAAGGAAATGTCTTAAATATATTTAAACCTTGTATCAAGGTTTATGATATCAAGACTTTTTTGTAAAATAATCTTGCCATACGACTGTAAAGGGGTCACGTATAAAGTAAAATGTACAGTAGCTAGAAATATTCGAATTATATGTAGGAAAACGAACCTCAATGTATATAGTCAAAGTTATAACTATACAACTTAAACGCTCGTACTTAGTCAATTAAAGACTTACGCATATGTACAAAGTCATACAACTGGCTTTTCAAGAGCGAATAAATAAAAAATTCAATGTTTTAATTTTATGTAAAATTAACCATGTGAAATAAACGTGAAATGAAAGGGAAAAGTCAAACCAAAATCAAAATATATTCAAACAAGTTATTTTTTGACAAATATACAAATTAAATGAAAATGTAATCTTTTACGAAAGACCTGTGTCATACAAAAATTTTTTATCACATATTTTTCTGCTAAACATGATATAAATATAAATAAGAATAAAAATAAATGTGCCAAAAATGTATTGACTGTTTTCATAAAACATGGTAGAACTGAAGATTTATGTAAAATTATGAATTAAAAATAAACAGTGTCATAATGTTATATCGTTGTTTTATTTATTTTGTACTGTTTTACTATCACAATATTGAAATTATTAACAATAGTTTGATAAATATTACACAAAACAAAGCATTAGTCTTTACCAAAAAATCAAATAAACGTAATTTGTTTCTACAAATATTTACGTGTAATAAATACAAAACACACAAGTTACAAGTTACTGGGTATTTCAAAGTATACCTAGTTTTGAATTAAAAATTATACATAGGTACATAAATAGATATAAAATTATGTATCGCTTCTAACTATACATTTGTTTTTATTGTTTCCTGTCATATTTTTGGCTATATCAATATTTTTTCTATCTACGCACCACTCCAAAAATTGTATAATTAAATAAACCAAACTCACTACCAATAAATAAGGCCATACTCCACAAGGAATATAGCTTTGAAGTTGTTCTCCTAAATTTTTTGTTGGTTCACTTGCTACTCGTTTATATACAATTTCAGTTCTTTGCGTGATATCTATCCAATTATACATACTCTTGACTAACTCATTGCACTCGAATGGACAAACATTTTTACCAGATTGCAAGTCAAGTATTGCTTGTTCAAGTCCATCAACTAAACTATCTAAAGTTGGTTCAGTGAGATAGATGAGTTTCTCTGGTAGCACCTCTGGAATGCCTCCTACATTTGTAGAGACTACTTGAAGTCCACAAGCTGCTGCCTCTACGATAGCCATGCAATACGCCTCCGTTAATGATGTATTCAAAAAAATATGTCCCTTGTTGAGGACATTTCTAACTTGTGAGTGTTCCAAGCTGCCTAAAAGAGTTATTTGATCTTGCAGTCCTTTTCTTTCTCTAACTTCTTGTAAAAGCCACATTTTTGGTCCGTCGCCTCCAACAATAAAAGAAATATTACGATATCGAGGACAAATATCGGCCATTATTGCGGCCATCAAATCAACACCTTTACGGTACACTAAACGTGATATTATCACGATTGTTATTCCATCGCTAATCTTCGTTCTTTTCGATGGATCCGGAGTAAAAGAATAAGCATCGACGGCATTCGGAATGACCGATACTCTATTACTAGGTACTTTAGCACGAAGCACCGTATTCTCTTTACCCGTGTGTGACACACATATACAATGGTTACAATCTGCTAAAGATAATTCTAAAAATTTGTTTGTTAATACTGCAGAAGTATCGGCAAAACCAAATAAACTGTGATCGGTGAAAACGGTCTTGAGCCCCATGGTTCGTCCCACCAACGACACTTCGTGTCCTAAAGCGCTAAATGCAGAATGACCGTGAATAATGTCTACCTGTTCCCGTATTAAAATATATCTTATTAAAGGTATATTACAAATCATCGTGGGCAGTATACACTGATTGTAAAATACTTTTATTGGCAAATAATACACTTTCAAACCGCACGTCATATATCTGACTCCGACTCTCTGATCGTAAGAATGAGTAACGATAATGACTTTGTAGTTGCGACGAATCAAGCATTGAGAAAGGTTGAATATGTGTTCTTCGACGCCTCCCATATTCGGATAGAAAAAATCTGACGCCATACATATAACATTGAACATGTTTGTGTCTGAAAATTAAAACAAAAAAACTATAAATCATTTGAAAGACAAAATAAAAAAAATCTACATATTTATACAAAAAGAAGGAAATAATATTAAAATTTTGATAAAAATGTCAATAGTGCAATTTTTTTTCTTACAATAACAAAACAGATTTACGACGTAATGTTTAAAATTGCGATTTAGAAAACATTGTGATAATTACCAATTTGAAAAGATTGGGCAAGAACACGATACGTCAACTGAACTGTCAAATATGCGCATTACCAACTTAAATAAATTCGGGTGTGGCCAACCCATGACTATCCATATATTTGAGGAATACAAAGAGTAACGAAATTAATTTTTTAAGTACATAAGTAAATAAAACGCATGCACACCACCACACCAACCAACATACATACATATCATGAAATCACTGTGTTGAGTGCGCACGCGTATGTAAAATACGATCTTCGGCATATATTCAAACAGGAAAAACTGCCACTTCCGGTAGTCAGATGTTGACCAAAATCACAGGATCTCTTACAGCTAACGTGAAAACTATAGATATGAAATTTCGACTTGATCGCCGGGGCAGTTTCGGAAATATTCTGTGGTAAACTTTTCGGCAAAAAAAACCTTACTTGCGGTTGACTGATTTATTTTTTCGTAACTAGCAATTTCTCTCAGGAGTACAACATTACAATATTGTGATGATACTACATATTTAAAAGGCCGAAAAAAATAAAAAACAAAAAATCGTTCAAGAGTAAACTGCCACTTCCGGTAGTCAGATATTGACCAAAATCACAGTATCTCTTACGGCTAACGTGAAAACTATAGATACGAGAAATTTCGACAAAATCGCCGGTGCCCCGTCACCCAGAAATTACGTATTTACAGTGTTCTTACGAGCCGTAACACAGCCGCGGTGCGAGGGAGACCGCGTATACGTAAGACCAACGGAGCTAGCGAGAAGCGCTATCTGGCCACGTATGCATGTGTTCGCGTGTAATGATCAACGGAATCCTGCGGCGAGGCCATTATTCATTATTACTTACTCCAATAAAAATAAAATAAAGTGCCACGCGCTTGTGTTTTTGTTGTATGCCGTATTCGAGGAGACTAAGTACTGCTCCCGAGAAGGCCAGCTTCTTCAGCGTCAAACCAAGCTGTTAGAAATAAAATGACCTTTAATTCGTATTTATACCAATTTATTATATTGTGGAGTGTGAGGGGAAAGGCTGAAGTAGTGTTAATTGCGTGAGCGACGGATACCGAGTGGGAGTGACCTGTGTAACACTCGGTCACCGGTACTAGGGTTGCCAACCGTCAGAGAGACAGTAATGCCAACCCCAGCCCATTGGTTCACCGAGTACCCACAATATCGTCTCCTAGCATCGATTCGCTTCACAGGCTATCCGTTTACGATAGGGTTTTCGTCGTTGAATTCGACACCAACACATCTACTGTGTTGTATAATGGGGACTATCCCAAAATTTTTACCCTTTTTAGAAAATTTAATTCATTCCTCTCTCTTTTTGCTTGTGAATAAAGCTTCTACGCTGTCGAAATTAGCAATAATTTTTCACCGCATTTATAACGCTATTTAAGATGTAAAATGCAAACCCAAAGTATAACCTATTAGTAGGGGGCATGGCCGTAATACGAACAGTGTTGAGTGTGCCATTTGTAATGGCTGGCTACTGTCAGTCAGTGTGTGCCGTTCGGCTGTGTCATTTGGACGTGTTCGATGTAAGATGCGAATCCGTATATTTCGTGTCGGCCATGTCGGCGTGGTTAACGCGCCTAATTCCGGTGTGCTTCGATCTGTTGTCAACCTACTTCCGGTTCTGCTGCTGCTTACGGTACAGCTCGCCCAACTCGCCACACCACAACTCCTCATCAATGTCAAGAACCAGGTAACTATTGCTGTCATCCTCATCGTCTATCTGTCACTCACCTGCACATCTCCACAAAAGTCACAATGTATCAAACAAAAATCATATGTATCATTCCTTGTGCAAATGTAAACATTGACAGTGCCTGTCAAAATCACAACCTCAAACTTATATTTCCATTCAAATCATTCCATGTTCCACTTCTGTGGGAAGCGGTGGAAAGGCCGAAACCAATAAGAACGAATCCATCATGGACGAATGGAAAATGTCGCAAACGAATAGGGTAGAAATCGAATTAGATAGAAATCTCATCAGGTCTATTACGAATAAGATAGAAAGTGGATTTGATCGAAATGTAAAAATATTTAAAAAAAAAAAAAACTTTCTTCGATTATAAAAGTTGGTCAAAAGAATCACCGGTTATAAGCTTATAAGCTTAAAAGAAATTACTCCTCGTGTCTCATTTAATATTTTAATCAAATACACTTTCCATCTTACTTGCTCTCTGCGACATTCCCATTAGACCATATCCGTTTGCGACATTTTCCATTCGACCAAAATGGATTCGTTTTTATCAAATTCGGCCTTTTCAGCTGTAATGGACTTCTGCTTACATTTACACATTTGTTATGGTATATTACAAGTGTATTTTGATAAAACTATATTTAATGAATTTTGCACGCAAAACCTAGTCACAGTAGATAATCATATTGTACTATTGTAGAGATAGTTGATAGTTATTTATACCTAGGACAATTGGTGTATACGACTGGATGTAGAGAAGAAGAATTAAACTAGGATGGAGCGCTTTTGGAAGAATGAACATACTTTTTAAATTCAACATTCCGCTATGCTTAAAAAATATGGCATACAACAAATGCGTACTGCCAGTTATGATGTATGGATGTAAAACGTTAATGCTAAATTCAAGAATGTTACGTAAAATCCATTGCACACAGAGAAGCATGGAAAGAGATCGTAAGAGGAACACATGGGTAAGATGCGTGAACAAAGTGGCAGATAAAGCGGAATGTGTAAAAAACTTGGCTAGGACACATAGCGAGAAGAATGGATGGCAGATGAACGCGAGAAATACTGGAATGGTATCCGAGAGGATGTGAAAGAAAGCAAGGAAGACTGAGTGAACGATGGGCTGATGAATTGAGAGGAATGTGTGGAGTCAACTGGATGCAGATTGCTCAAGACAGAAAGGAATAGACGAGGATTGGAGAAGCCTTCATCCAACAGTGGATGGTGAACGGCTGAAAATGATGATGGTTATTACAAATCACGGACTCATGGTTTATGTGCTTGTTTTATTTGTCATTAACTTTGAAGTGATACTGTATGATATTTTGAAATTCAATTTATGTAAATCTAATAATGTCTATGTTGTCTTTTAATTTTTAAGGGTGGTGATGTTGTGCAAGAAACAATATGGTCAAATGTTAGCGAAGACACGGTGACATTGGAATTTCAGCGTCCCGATGGCACGCTCATAACACAACTCATAGATTTCACTAATGTAAGTTTATCAATTTTGGTTTTTTGTTGAGTTTCAGAATTGCTCATTACATTGTTTTCATTTTAAGTATGAATATAGGGTATAAAATTATGCAACAACCAATGATACATGATGTATTTAGTTTATTTCTGATATTTTCCATAAGGGATTATATAAATATTCCAGGAAATAATGATGTTCAATGTATCCAATTGTAAACCTTACGGCCTAAAGTTTACCTGTCTGTTTGATTTGAATGTTGATCCGTATCAGATGACTTGTTGAAATTGTCATCCACAGTTGCCGCTATACGCACCCTACTATATGTTTAGTATAATAAGCACCCGTTGATTTTCGACGGGCAATCATCTATTCCTTGTATATTTTTACATTCTCGATTGTTCGTTTGATAGTTCACTTTTGCAATCTTTTATTTTGCCATGTTTACTTCTTCAATAAGCCTCGATTACATGCATTTATTTTTGTTTTTGATTAAGTTACCATTTTATATACATACATATGTACATATGTATGTATTAATTTTTACTTTCCTAATCGGATATAGTATTGTGATCGTGCGAAAATTCGACCTCGAGATTTTGACTGATTTGTATCGAGTATCATCCCCTGATCACGTTTTCATGATTTCTGGAAAATGTCTGTATGTCTGTGTGTCTGTGTACTTATGTGTGTGTGTGGCTGTATGTGTGTTTTCTCCGAAACTATCAAGTCTATCAACCTGAAATTTCATATCTATTATTTTCACGTAAGGCGTAAAAGCCATAAGGAATTTGGTCAACATCATTCAACCGGAAGTAGGGTTTTTTTCTTGTAGAAAATTATAAAATTCTTTTACCACAGAATATTTCCGAAACGGCTCCGGGAATTTTGTCAAAATTTCATATCTATAGTTTTCACGTTAGCCGTAAGAGATACTGTGATTTTAGTCAACTTCTGACGAGCGAAAGTGGCAGTTTACTCTTGAACGATTTTTTTTTTTTTTTTTTTTTCGACCTTTTAAATATGTAGTATCGTCACAATATTGTAATGTTGTAGTTTTGAGAGAAATTTATATTAAAAAAAAAAATTAGTCAAATAATTTTTTTTTTTTTCGTCGAAAATTAGTCAAACCGGAAGTTTGACGTTTTTTTTAATTTTCGTCGAAAATTTTAGTTTACGACAAAATGGCATTTTTTTTTTTTTTTTTTTTCGACCTTTTAAATAAACGGCTCCAACCGGTATTTTTTTTTTTTTTTCGAAAAGTTTCATATCTATAATTTTCACGTTAGCCGTAAGAGATACTGTGATTTTAGTTAACTTCTGACGAGCGAAAATGGCAGTTTTTCTAATTTGAATATATGCCGAAGATCGTATTTTACATACGCGCGCACTCAACACAGTGATTTCATGATATGTATGTTGGTTGGTGTGGTGCTGTGCATGCGTTTTATTTACTTGCGTACTTAAAAAAATAATTTCGTTACTGTTTGTATTCCTCAAATATATGGATAAAGTCATGGGTTGGCCACACCCGAATTTTTTTTAATATATTCAATAAATTTGAATTTAAATATAAACATATTTAACAGAAAATATGGAAAATATGATATGAATTTCAAGAGAATTTTTAGCAACCAGCGCATCTTTTTTTTTTTCATACATACATACATACATACATAATATCTATATGAATTTACTTTATTCATATAATACTTAATTCATATGTAGATACATAAAACCTAGATTAAAATATGTTCATAAAAAAATACGTATTTCAGATGAAGTATTGTGATCATGCGAAAATTTGACCTCGAGATTTTGACTGATATGTATCATGCATCATCCCCCAAATATTTTTTCGCGATTTTTGGGAAATTACTGTATGTATGAAAATCGTTATCTCTCAAAACCCGTTAGTCTCATCACACTGATATTTCGTATTTATAAGCTTAGTGCTGGCATTTATTATTTATAAAGTTTTCAAAAATTTTCGTCAACCGGAACAGGTAGTTCCCCTTGTAAGTCTCCTTTTTTGACTTTTCTTTGTTTGTTTTCTCCAAAAGAAAAATCACATAAATTAAGCTGAAATTTTGTATATCTATACTATTTTGTATATATTATAGAATGTGAAATGATTTTCAAAAAAATATAATTTTTAGATAATATTTTAAGATAATAATATAATAGCACTTGAACCTTTGACTTTCGACGTTTTTCAGTTTTTTTTCTTCTCCTTTTGGGGCGGATTCTCTGTTCGTCTTGTACATTTTGCGTTCATCTTTATCACTGTTTCCACTCGCCAAGTGTTTACCGACGACAGTACTTATGCTAAAACTGCTATCCTCTTTGTGCTCTTAGAATTTTCTCCGGCCTTTTTTTTTTTTTTTATTGATAGTGTTGAAATTTACGTTGTCATTAATTCATTATACACATGTACAACGTATTTATACATACATATGTACATACATACGATAACATAAACGACAAATTATATCTTCGAGACCACCACACGAATGCATGCAAATTTCATGCACACGTGTTTTTTACGCGAAAGCTTTATTAAATCTTAAATGCATATAACGATATAACACAATGTTACTTTCAGCTAAGTTTGTTGAGTTAACACACTCGACTTTAAATTGACGGAAATTCGAACTATGTATACCCATCTAACTTGGCTATCTTAATTTACGTTACCGGGACTTGAAAATTGTTTAATCTTCGTAAATTGCATTGTCTTCGGGTGCATAAAGCACCACACCAAGTATTAGCACTAGGGATCCCAAATATTCGTCGACTTCAACTATTCGAATATCGAATAGTAAATCAAGAGCTATTCGAATATATTCGAAAATTAAAAAATAGGTAATTACATACATATGTATATACAACGCATCAATTACATTATTTTTATATATGTAATATATTAAAATTAATAAAACATAATTTTAAGAAAATTTATTAAGAATAGCTGAATTGCCCGGCGTTGCTCGGGCGGGTGACATTTATTCTCCATTACAAACGAAAATTGAATGAAAAATTGAAACAAATGGAAAAATTTATTCTCCAGTACAAAATTTTTTACAATTTATTTACATGTACATACATATGTACGTCCATACTCCATACTGCTCAAAGGATTAAAATACATTTGTGTATACAAATATGATCTAAATTTACATGTACATATCTATTGTAAGATCGCGAAATATAACTTGTTTATGAAATCTTTTAAAAAAATAACTTTTTTGCAAAATATATACACGAATAATATTCGAATAGTTGATGAAATAGTCAAATAGGGAATGGCTGCAAAATCAGGCGAATAATTCTAATACTCGAATATATTCGAATATTCGATTGGGATCCCTAATTGGCACGAGAGTGCATATTAAATGCGGTTATTTGTGGTTTTTATGTGCTGATATGTATGTACATATTGTAGCGTTATGAGACCGCGTGGCGATCCCGCCAAAATAGACCAATGGCGTTCTGATCGCCTACTATAAATAGAGGCACGATTGGCCTCAGAGAGCATTCTCGCTCAGGATGCTGGACCGAACGGACCGTTCGGCTCCAGTGGAATAAACCTCTTACAACCAACTTCGATCTTTCTCTCCGTTCACGGAACCACCCTTCCTGCCCACGCAACACTGGTGTCAGAATGGTCAAGACAAGAGGCAAGCAGGTGTCACCGGCGATCCAGGAGACACCACAAAAGGAGCAGAATCGGGAGGAGGTCCGTCCAAACGGGTCAATTGCAGGGACAATGACTACACCGAGACGGACGGAAACTGTGGCACAGAGCGACTTACGTGCCGAATTGAGGAAGTCAAAAGCTGTTATCACAGCTAGTATCGGTTGAAAGACACGGGGAGTCACAGTCGTTTTTACGATTGCTTCCCGAACAGTCGGTTGCATCGGTCACATCTGTTACATCTGTTACGCAAGGGCTGGAAGCGATACCGTTATTTCAACATTCCGCAAATGACGCAGCACCCAAGGCCACCGAAGGGGAAGCGGTACCACTATTACGACATTCCACAGATGACGCATCACCGAAGGCCACCGACGTCACGGAGGAAGACTTCGGGACACGGATACGACATCATATAGAATATCCAACATTCGACGGAACAGAGTCCTGGGAAGAATTTCTGGCCCGTTTTAAATTCACGGCAAAGCTGCATGGTCATGAAAAAAAAAAAAAAATACGGCTGTGCTCCACAATGAGGTCAGCGGCAATGACCTACGTATGTCGTTTACCTGTGACGACACAGGAAAATTTCGAACAGCTGATCTCGAAATTAGCAACACGATACGGGAACCGCACGTCAGTATACGAGCATTTTGAGAAGGCGGTCGGAAACAAATGGAAGACCAACACCGGTGAGGAGCTGACGGCGCACGTAGACGCAATCACAAAACACGCCGAGTTGGCGTTCGCCGGGGTAGCATTGGCACCAGAAGCTTTGGAAAGGTTCATTTTGTGTGCTTTCGTAAACACCATTACCGATGCAGATGTAAGAGCAGCTGTCGCATGTCTCGATCCAGCCACCGCTCTTCCAGAAGCCGTAAGAATCGCAGAGGCGGTCTACCAGTCGAAACTTTTCGCGCGCAATGCATCCAATGCTTCAAGTAATGTGCGGCAGCCTACCGTCACTACAGCTGCGGCCGGTGGCGCTACAGTCGCCGGTCGACCGGAGACATCTGGCGGACAGAAACCACGATACGCGAACACGAAGTTAACACGCACACCACCGCGACCATTTCACACCCCAGAATGCTGGAATTGCGGAAAGAAAGGTCACATCAGTCAGTATTGCCGAAAACAAAAAACTCGACGACTCGTTGACGACAAGGACGACAAAACGAATCAAGCGAAGCGGCGTCGGAAAAAACGAGCAGTGATCGGTCGAATACGGGCTCAACCGATCACTAAACGAACGAAAAGACCCGGAGTTAAAACAATCGGCACTCGCGGATCACCGCAAATAAAGGGAAAAATAGGTGGAATACCGTGTCATATGGTGTGTGACACCGGGTCAGAAATTACAGTTATAAACACGACCTTTTTTCGCCCGAATTCCTTTCGACCGGTTTGAAGTAATAAAAGGGCGCTGTACAAAAGCACGTCAAGCCTCAGACGCATACCTCCATATCAACAAATGGATACGCGTTAAAATCGAAAGCCAAACCAAAACATTTACATGGGAAGTCGCAGTTGCAGCGATTCGCGACAAAGTGCTTTTAGGAGTGGATTTTTTTTAAGGCATGCCAAGACGGACATATTGTTAACGGAGCCGGAAGTAGTAGTAACAATTCGGAGAACCATCCAAGAATCACCCCATCCGAAGTTAGCGGCGTTAATGGAAACCACAACCGATGATCTTCAACCGGATGTCCGGCAGCAGCTAGCCGAAATGTTGCAACAAAATGGAAAAGCATTTGCGCGCGACCAAGACGACCATGGACGAACCAACACCGCGGTACACACGATTAACGTAGGCGACGCCAGACCAATTAAACAGGCACCGAGAAGAACACCGTTAGCCAAGAAAGGAGAAGTTCGCCAGCTGATCGAGGACCTTCAACGACGAGGCGTCATCGAACCAGCTTTCGGCCCATGGGCATCTCCCATTGTACTGGTAGATAAAAAGGACGGATCATCACGCCTGTGCGTGGACTATCGTCGTTTAAATGCAGTCACCAAGATTGACTCGCATCCCATCCCAAGGGTAGACGACACGCTTGATCAGTTGGCCGGGGCACGTTATTTCAGTACATTGGATTTACAGAGCGGCTATTGGCAGGTACCAGTGGCACCAGAGGACCGAGAGAAGACAGCCTTTGTAACAGAACACGGCCTGTTCCAGTTCAAAGTAATGCCGTTTGGACTGTGTAATGCACCTGCAACGTTCGTGCGATTCATGGAACAGGTCGTCGGGGATATGAAGAACAATGTGCTGGTGTATTTAGATGACATAATAATTCACAGCCAGACATTACAGCATCACATAGAGCAACTAGAAAAAGTACTACGACGGGTACAGGCCACTGGATTGAAGTTGAATGCCGACAAATGTAAAATCTTCAGCAAGGAAGTCGAGTTCCTGGGACATCGAGTGTCTCCCGAGGGAATCACCACTGATCCACGAAAGATCCGAGATGTCAGAGACTGGGACGTCCCGAAACAAAACGCACGTGAGGAGTTTTTTTAGGGCTAGCCACGTACTACAGGCGTTTTGTACTCGATTTCGCTAAGATAGCGAAACCTCTACACAAGCTGACGGAGAAGGATACAGCGTTCGAGTGGACTCCGGAATGTCAAAAGGCATTCGACCTCTTGAAAGATGCGTTGATAACGGCCCCGGTAATGACACATCCACGACCCGATGGTCACTTTATCCTCGACACAGACGCCAGCCAGCACAGCATCGGAGCAGTATTATCCCAACTGCAGGAAGGGGAGGAGCGAGTTATCGGGTACTTCAGCAAAACGATGAGCAAGACGGAAACCAACTATTGCGTTACCCGGAAGGAACTACTTGCCTTGGTGAAAGCAGTACAGCACTTTCATCACTACCTGGCGGGGACTCCGTTCACCCTGAGAACAGACCACTCGGCGCTGACGTGGATGAGAAATTTGAAAAAACCAGAAGGACAACTTGCTCGATGGCTGGAGGTGCTAGGACAGTACAACCTAAACATCATCCACCGACCGGGACAAAAACATGGCAATGCCGACGCATTATCACGAAGACCATGTCAAACGGACTGCCCGAAGTGTTCACGACTAGAAAGGCGAGACCAAGAAGCAGACCACGAAGAAGAAGAAGAAGCTACGGTAGCATTAGTGGGGATCCAGACAGATGACATGATTGATGCGACAATTCAGAAAGTGATCGACTGGAAGCAGAACGGACAACGACCACCATGGGAGGAAGTGTCCGCCGAGGAGCCCGAGGTCAAAATACTCTGGGCACAGTGGGATACACTCGAAGTGAAGGATGGCAAGCTTTATCGTTCCTGGGAAAGCAACTCCGGGAACCGACAAGTAAAGCAACTTGTACTGCCAAAGGAAAAAATCAAAGATATCCTGTGGGAATTCCACACCGCACCCACGGGTGGTCACTTCGGCATAAATAAAACGTACAAAAATATTCGACAGAGATATTATTGGCCAACTTGTAGGGCCGATGTAACCCGCTGGTGCGAACAATGTACGGAATGCGCGGCACACAATGGACCCCACCAGAGGAATAGGGGAGCACTGCGTCAATATATCTCTGGAGCACCCTTAGAACGAATGGCTGTTGACATTCTTGGACCACTACCTGTCACTGAGCGAGGGAACCGGTACATCCTCGTCGCCATGGATTACTTCACCAAATGGCCAGAAGCGATCGCCCTTCCGAATCAAGAGGCTGAAACAGTGGCTGAAGCTCTAGTAAACCAAGTGTTCACCCGACTAGGTGTACCTGACGAATTACACTCAGATCAGGGTCGCAATTTTGAATCAAAATTGTTTCGCCAAACACTAAGTCTTATGGGGATACGAAAACGAGGACCACCCCTTATAGACCACAGTCAGACGGCATGGTGGAGAGGCTAAACCGGACGTTGTTAGCCCATTTAACCAAATTCGTGGCAAACCAACAGACGGAATGGGATTCATTCGTGCCACATTTCCTCATGGCATATAGAGCTGCGCAACATGATTCAACAGGAGCATCACCAGCTGCAATGATGTATGGTCGGGAGCTCCGCGTACCAGCCGACCTGATGTACGGAGGGCCCCACCCGACAATGGGCCACAAGAACCACACCAACACACCACTCAGTTGATCGAGCGAATGGCAGAAGTTCATAGATTCGCCCGAACCCACCTACGAATGCAGCACAACCGCATGAAAGCACGGTACGACGTCCGTGCAACGGAGCCCCGGTATGAAGAAGGCGACCGAGTGTGGTTGTACAATCCAGCCAGATACGTGGGACGCTCCCCAAAGCTGCAGTCCTTCTGGGAAGGACCATATCGGATTGTGAAACGGATCAGCGACGTCGTGTACCGCATCAGAAAAGAGTCTGGAAACTCTACACGCTGCGTAGTGGTACATTTAGATCGATTGGCTCGATACAAAGCCACGACAAGTGAGACACAACAGTGATGTGTGCTAATTATGACTGTACTATTTGTTTATGTGTATTTGTTGTATTTCAGCTACTTGTAAGGTTATTTTATAATTGATTTGAACTACTTGTAAGGTTATTTTATAATTGATTTGAACTACTTGTATATTTCGCACTATTGCTATACTGATAAATGTATACATATATGTATGTGTGTATGTCGATCGAGACGATCTCCTCTAAAAAGAGGGGCAATGTAGCGTTATGAGACCGCGTGGCGATCCCGCCAAAATAGACCAATGGCGTTCTGATCGCCTACTATAAATAGAGGCACGATTGGCCTCAGAGCATTCTCGCTCAGGATGCTGGACCGAACGGACCGTTCGGCTCCAGTGGAATAAACCTCTTACAACCAACTTCGATCTTTCTCTCCGTTCACGGAACCACCCTTCCTGCCCACGCAACAATATCATTATTTTCATTTTGGTGAAGACCTTGATTGGTAAGTTATTTTTTTGTTAAAATTATCGAAAGCCAAATGGTGCGATCAATATCTATGACCACCATTGTAATTATTAACTCACTCTCGTAAATGCATTACACACCATTCATTTCAAAACAGTATCTCTTATCTCGTATCCGTATCGCGTTTTCATTTTTAACTTTATACAAACACATACATATGTATGTACGTGGTATGTGTCTATAGATAAAGTATTGTGATCGTGCGAAAATTCGTCCAAGACATTTTGACTGATTTGTTTCAGGTATCGTCCCCTGATGACGTTTTGATGATTTTTGGAAAATGTGTGTGTGTAGAATCGCTATATCTCAAAAACCGTTTATCCTATCATACTGAAACTTCATATTTATAAGTTTGGTACCAACCATTACAATCTGTAAGTCTTTCAAAAAGTTCTACTAATATTCTTATGCCTGATCCCCAGATGCGCCCGAATGTTTGGCCGAATGTTCGTAGGCCAATGCTGCGTTGCTAATCCGAACGAAATCCGTGCTACCGTACCCACTTGCGTCGCGGGCGAGTGGCACTAGTGGCGCCGAGTGCGGCAGACGGGGCAAACTGTAGCTGTCAGTGCAGTAGTAAATCGCACCGCTGCTTCGCTTTTTTGCCGTCGCCCGTGCATCTGCGGCGCTGGGATCGCAACGCCCTGATCAAAGCCGGGCGGTCGTTCGTTGCTTCACGGGCGACTACGGGCGACTACGGGCGACTACGGGCGACTACGGGCGCACGGGCGCACACGGGCGACCGCTCCACACATGGGTGATCGCGGTCGCCCGCCGACGCCCGCCCCATGTGGGGAGCCGGCATTAGAGCACACGAGTGCGAAGTCCAGACTTGTCACCAATGAAAATTTGAAAAAATTACCTGTGCAAATACAACAACAGTGAAATAGCATGCAAAAATCTAGAGTAGGTACAATATGTACAATTATCATTTTTATATAAAGTTCGCCTGATTTATGATGAACATTTCAAACTTAAAAACTGCTGCCCTGAACAATTTACTATTCATTTCTCCTCTATGCTCTGAGAACGCGATATATTTCCGTATCTCGACCCAATCACCAATTTTTATACACTATTTATACACAGTGAACACCGGATTTGTGTTCACTGTGTATATCACAAAAGTTGAACCGATTTGTTCAAATCGATTTTTTTGGTTAAAAATGTGTAACCAATAAAAGATTAGTGTGAAAAATTTCAACTCAGTTTTGGACGTGAACCAACAACACCACAGTTATGCCCGAGCCTCACCGGGCAACTAATCTACCAACTAGTCTGCAGACTAGTCGGCCTTAGTCGTCGTGTCGTCAAAATGTTAGCGTTTAGACGGAGCGGACCTCACCGGGCAACTCAGTCTCCGCAACTATGGACGACTACCGACGACTACATGCCGTCACGGCAACATGCCGTCACGGCAACTCTGGGAGACTCGCCATTTTCACGACCCGAAAGGACGTTTATATAGGCATGGAAATCCAAAACCGACTTCAAATATGGGTTTCTTGGACAATTTTGTACAGGTAACACGGAAAAAAAATGCTTTTTTTTTTCAAAAAAAACGAAAAAAGAAAAAAAAGACCAATTTTTCATACTAGGAGATAAATAATACACACAGATAGTGATTTCCGAAGAAATTTTCAGTCCAGATCCTTATTTTTCTTCTTATTTTCAAAGATTCGTCAAATTTTCAAATTCTTCAAATCATAGCATACATACATCTCCATTAAAGTGTATATCTCTGTAAGAGGCCAAAACCGACGAGAATATAATATGATTATTAGGAAATTTTATATAAGAAACACGTAAAAAAAAAAATTTTTTTTTTTAAGATTTGTCTATTTTGAAAGTGACGTAAATAAATCATACAGAGGTGATGCACTCGCCGTTGTCTCGCTCGCACTCTTATTTGCGCGAGAAAGAGACGCTGCAGTCCCTTGCACTCGTCGCATACTACGGATACTACGTCATACAATGAACAGCTGGATTCGAACAATATAAAAAACGAAAAAAGACGAATTTTTCATAACTTTTTTTTTGAGTTTCATTTATAGAATTGTCTAAGAAACCGATTCTGCGGGTCAGTTTTGAATTTCCATAATAATTAAAGATAATCAACATCGCAATGTGAGCAACTAAGTCGGCGGAGTAAATTGCTCAATGCAACTCGCCGCAGACTAGTCTGCAGACTAGTTGCCCAGTGAGGCTCGGGCCTTAATCTCTCCGAGTATTCGTTCAACCTCTGAACAATTCCATTTACATGTAAAGATCTCAACATCGAATCGTAGTATGTATGTAATTGCATTCATCTATAAAGATGCACTCTCGTTGGTAATTCGACGTTTTACAACTGTCGGATGAACAAGGAACTATTAAGTAGCAAAAAGGATGATTAATATTAAGATGGTTTTCACGTACATATGTACATATGTATGTATAATTATTTTCTTTCGCAAGTGTTTATATGTACATATGTGTATCATATTGTTTGGTGACATTTCCGAGGACGCCATATGTCCTTCAAAAAATGTTAATTTTAAAATAAAATTTTACTTTTACTCTTGGTTTTTGACGTTTTTCCACTTTTTAAATTGTGAAGCTAAAACACTAACTTTAACTCCAACTTGTGTGTATACCACAACGAAACAAAGTTGTGGTATACACATAGGGTATCATTTTATCACGAGTACCTGTGTAGGTACATTGTTCGTGCAGATGTTAAAAGTTTTACATTTTGATGCCGGCACTTCATATTGGACGAGCGCTGACGAGCGGTGCCGAGCGCCAAGGTGTGGGTAAACATTCGCAAGAAGGCCAACGTATTTTATAAACATTCGCGCGGTATCCGCAAAAGTTGAGCGAACGCGAGCGACGACGACGAAAAAAGCAAGGTGACGAACCATTGTATATCAATGTGACAAACCCTTCCCCCTCCACTTTCAGTGTTGTCTGTGAGCTTACTGCGCAATCATGTGGACAAATTCAATAACCGTTTTTTTACCTTCCAGGCATTGCATACTGCCAGATAGTAATTTTATGTGCTTATTGCACACATGGTGGTCGCATAGATTACTGCGATGTCTTGAACGCTTGACATTTCTATAGGCAGTGACGCGACACTTCGTTCGCTGCCGCTTGCTGGTTGACACGTGAGTGGCGCCACTAGCGATACGATCATAGCGCTAAGGACGGGCGAGCAGTGGCAGCTGACCACAACGCTAAGGCCAATATTTCACGAATATTCCACGAACATTCGCGCGATGGTGAAGTGGCGGCATAACAGTACCCATTGGGGAATGCTCTATCGGTTAGTACATATTGACGATTCAGTCGGGAATTTAACTACATAAGTGTGTCCCTCTTCGGTTCGAGAGCATGTGCAAATAGGTATGCGTTCTCTTCGAGTTTGTCCGCCGACCGAGTGGCGACCAATCGAGCGAACGAATCGAAACGTCCCCTAGCTTACACATCTAGAGCTTCAACGGTTTCCTACCTTCCTTCCTTCCTTCCTACGATCGGGGTGCTTTTATTGACTTTCTGTAGAACTGCGGTGCCCCCCCCCGCGGCCAAAAGCTTCAGGCGTCAGAATATTTTATGCCGAATCTATTTTCATACCCGAGAGCACTTTCATCGCGCTTCGAGTGTTGACTGTTAAATAAGGGATCGATCTCGGCGAGGGTTCACTTTGTCAAACATTTACCCACACCTCCTCTTCTTACCCCACCTCCCATTTCCACCCATTCACTTTTCCCTCTCATAGCGGACGTTGAACGGACGCCATCGGTCCAAATTCGATTTTGAACGAATTTAGTTCCAACCGTGGAACGTCACATGTGAAACAAAATGAAATAAACCGTACCTCTGCTCTGATGTGTAAAAAATAAACTTCCATTCAACTCAGCATACATATGTACATACATACACGTGTATGTACGTGTGTACAAACAACTGTAATGATTTTTGACTGGGTAATAAATTTAACGTGTCAGGACACGGGGGGTCGTTCAACGTGACGTTTTTCCTCCATAATAGGGCTTTTGTTTGCGAAAGCTAATGATATGCTCATCCCTAGTAGCGTTTCGCTCCAATTAATATTCACCGTGCGTTGTAACACGATAATATATACGCGGCATCAAGTAAATTCGCGCTGATGAAGTTTGTGACGAAGTTGTGAAGTTTTGCCTTGACTTCACCTCGAATACTAATTCCGCCATGTTGTCACCTGCCCCAGGTATTCGCAATGAAATAATATTCGCATATTCACCGCGGCGGCGCTCGTTTGTATATTTACATAATTTCGCCGAATACACAATAGAGTGCAAATTAAATTTTCGCAGCTCGCAGTTATGTAGATTCGCTCGACTCGCTTGCCCCGCTCGTCTTCGATTTTTCCGAGTGGATGTTTTCGACATTTGCAACTTTCGAATTTTCTCCCGCTTCGGATAGAGCTCGTGAGCATTTATCAAGTGTGACACTCGCCGCGTTGCTCCTTCGATCGAAATTCGCGGATAAGGCGATTTGTTCGAAAGTTTCGCGATAAATGCTGGGGAAAGTTTATTTAATTGCTGGCGTTCCCTCTGTGATCGCTCTGGTGTTTTTCTCAAGTCACCTTAAGAGACATTCTTCGACTGGGGAAGTTTTTTAATATACGATTCGCGACTGAAACATTGGTTTCGCTCCACGATATGGAGTTGTAAATTTCGCGATGAGCGAGCGGGCGCGCTCGCAGATGTCTCTCCCGGCTTTTGTTTTCGCCGGTGTGCTTGGGGTGAACTAACTTTTGTTCGGTGTAACAATAACGAGGCGCCAGTTTTTCCTTTCATTATCCGGAAAAGCGTCCGCTGTTAATTTCCGGGCGTCACGGAGTTTTTCCGCGGTGACCCGTGCATAACGACGGACGCCGCGGTTTCTTGCGGAAATGAAAAAGGTCCTCCGTTTCTCCCAAATACACACATATTGTACCTACAATATATCCGTATTCAGTTTTTCATTGTTTATTGCAGCTTTTCATTCACCAATGAAGATTTTTTCACTTACATTGTACAATTGTACCAATACTACATACTCGAGCTTTTTAATCTGGATTTTTAAACACCTAATCCTAGCATTTTAATATAAAAATTCAACTACATAACCGACTCTAAAAATATGGGACAGGGTAAAGGAAAAGAAAAGGAATCCTAGAATTGTAAACTCTTTCAATATTTTAACTCATAACCGTTCACGTTCGAAAAATACATAGCCATCGATAATCACCAGTTCAAAGCATAAAGGCGCCCGCACACCGCTGCGGGTGGCGCTGCGTATTCAGTTCAGCCAACTTTTCTGTCGTTTGCGCTATCGCGCGTTCTGTTTAGCTTAACTGAATACGCGGTGGTGCTGCCTGCACCACGAAGGATTTCCGGACAACCGTCTTACTGGACAACCGCCTGTCCCCAACGGAAAGGTCAACAGACTATATTCGTTGGGGGGGGGGGGATGGTGGCCTCATGTGAGGGTCTTGGGGAGAAAGGGCGTGGAGATGTTTCTCTTCAAGGCGGCTTATATATACATATATATGTATATACATCAAAACCTATATGTTTTCCTACACGAATTCGCAGCGGTTTCAGTTACAGGCAAAATGTAAAACAAATCGATGAATTTCGGTGTCCGAATCATTATTTATCTCACCAATCGAATCTGAACAACTGATCCTGAAGAACAATTTATTAGAACCAGTATTTTCTGCGGTCTTTCTCAAAGTTTACTTTTTCATATGTGCCATTTTTATTTCAATATATGAAGCATAGTACATTTTGCACTTTGCCTGGCCATTTTGGGTATTGTCTAGTGCAGCGGCCGGTAACCTGTGGCTCTTTATATAAAAACCTGCGGCTTTCATTATCACCCAACGCTTACGTGAAATAAAATAAATATTCCGAAAAGGGTGTTTGAAACGTAAATCTCACAAAATCAATATGAATCTATCCTAATTATTCCCTTTCCTAATAATTTTCATATGACCTTCATGCCCTCAAAAGGCTCTAAAATCGTTTTCAACATTACAATAAATTGTCTAACACTAATAAATATCAGGAAGATTAACTATTTTAATACAACTATCCAGTTGTATTACAAATGAGTAGCACAGCGCTCCATCCTAGTTTAATTCTTCGTTTTATTTCTTCTTCTTTACATCCAGTCATATTCACTATCTCTACAATATGATTATCAAATATATGTACATATGTATAATCCAAAAATAATATGTTGCCGCTCCTAAACTTACCAATTTTGCAAAGTTTTCCTTGATTTGGCTCTTGGCTAATAAAAGGTTCCCAACCACTGGCAGTAGGTAGTGCGGGATTGCATACCACCTGTAAAACTTACGTACATACATAGGTATGTTTGTGCATACTTATTTTTGCAAACTAGTACTTGCAGACGCTTTTGATGGAACCATCAGCTGAAATATTACTACTAGGTAAAAGTACCATGGGTAATATCAACATCATTTGCGCTAGCCGTCTATATTAGGTAAGCAATGATTTACATGCATATACATACATATGTACATATGTATGTATACATGTGCCCTACGTGGCACTTTATAATTTACATAGTCGTTCCATGCTCCAATTAGTATATTACCCAACATAATTTATGCAAATATAAATACTAAGTAAACAATGTAAGATCCAAAATAGCTTGCAGCGGTAGTCACAGTACCGCCTTGTTATCGCTTGTTTTCCACGGTTTTCCCCCCATGTTTTCCTCTTGCTCGCAGATAAGAGCGCATCTCGTTATCGTAATGCCACCGCTGAGGAAGTGCCACGGGAGTTTGTTCATATATATTTTTTTATCTCAAACACACTTACTTGCCCCTCGACTCCGAGAGGGTGCGCTAGCAAAAAAAATGTCACCGCGGCGACCACGTACATACATATTCTGTATAAAATAGGTACATAATGTATCTCGTTCTCGACCGTGCTCTCTCATAACACCATACAAATTACGCGCACAAACAGATCGATCTATTTTACGGAGCGAGTAACTGTCTCCATTATTCACGCCGCCTCTCTTACGCATTCTCTACCTAAACTTTGATATAGTTTTATTTATGGGCCAAGTTGGACGCGCGAACGGGCGCCAAAGTTATATGTACCTATCTTTTATTTTCTCCGTGTTGGGATGAGTTGTACGTTTCGTCTCGTTCTATTGTTGGTATTTTTTTTTATCAACACACACTCACACATATCGATTAACGTGCGAAATGAAAACTTTCCTTTTGTTATTTTATTCGAGCCGTGTTCGTTTGATTCGAATTTTTCTATATGGAAGTACATATGTATATGTACATACAACACACGTGTTATAGATGCGAAATTGAATTGATCGAACGCGTCCCATTTTATTGGGAACATGTGCTTTCGATAATGTTGAATCGTGTCGATGTGTAAATAAGGCAATTTTGAAACGCCGTCTCTTTGTGTATGTACTTTATATGTACATTCGACCGTTCCCGATATATGTACATACATACATACATATGTACAATGTATAACCAAAAACAAATTCTATTTCATATAATAAATATCTTGTCTGTATATGTAGGTATATCATCATTATCAGCCGTTCACCATACACTGCTGGATGAAGGCTTCTCTATCCTCTTCCATTCCTGTCTGTCGTGAGCAATCTGCATCCACTTGACTCAACACATTCTTCTCAATTCATCAGCCCATCGTCCACTCGGTCTACCTCGCTTTCTTTCACATCCTCTCGGATACCATTCCAGTATTTCTCGCGTCCATTTGCCATCCATTCTTCTCGCTATGTGTCCCAGCCACGTTTTTCACACATTCCGCTATATCTGCCACTTTGATCACGCTTCTTACCCATGTATTCCTCTTACGATATCTTGTTATACCGAGCATACATCTTTCCATGCTTTTCTGTGTGCATCTTGCGTAACACTTTTAGCATCCACGTTTCACATTCATGCGTCATAACTGACAGTACGCATTGGTCGTATGCCTTCTTTTTTAAGCATTGCAGGATTTTGGATTTAAAAACTACATTTGTTCATTCTTCCAAAAACGCTCCATCCTAGTTTCATTCTTCGTTTTATCTCTTCTTCTTTGCATCCAATCTCTACAATATGGCTATCTACTGGGACTATAATTATATATCATGACATAATAATTAAAATTGGATTCTCGCGTGTATTTTTCTATGCCTATTATTTTAAACAAAGCATTTCATTATATTGATTGATGAATCAGACAATGTAGAAATCTTATCATTTTAAACGAAAACTTGATCTAAATTTCAGGAAGTGCAAATACTGAAAGCCTTGGTGTTGGGCGAAGAGGAGAGGGGACAATCCCAGTACCAAGTCATGTGCTTTTTGCTGCACGCAGACAAGACTGAGTTTATATCGGCCGACGCCATGGCCAAATTGAGACAGGTAATGTTATACACAAATCATTAATCATTAATACACGGATTTTCCCCACCGCACACTTTTCACGCATTCACAAAATCTTTAAAGAAAAAGTATCGTTCATTGAAGTTTTCCGATACGTAAACATTTTCAAAGGCGCATATGGTATTTTCGAGCGATATATCGTCAAATCGTTTCGCGCGGATAACCCACCTTCGTAAGCTCGCAATTTTGCTAGTTTACGTATTCGATTTTGTGTACAGTGGAAATGTGCTGAAACGACGTTAATACATTTTAAAATGTCTAAAATTGGTCTTGTAAAAATATACCCGTGCAGTTGCTGCGCGTTTTATTAATTGAATACAAAGTTAAAGCTTGAAATTTTTAATTTTCCATTACTTTTGAACACAACTCTGTGTCGTGAAAGATCTCCCTAAGCTATTTTCAGACAAAAAACATTTATCTCACTGAAAATTTATTATGCTGGAAAGGATACATAGTATAAGAAGGGTGTCTTCGTCACGTATGACAGATACTGTTCGTATGATGGCCCAGTATCGTAAAACCCGTCAAGCTAGGGGTCAATTTGATATCCCTACATGACTTCGTTTTCTCTTATAGCACTTTACATACTATTGTATTATATTTGTACGTCTTGCCTTCTATTCAATATGTAAAACTAACTTTTATTTATTTGGCTATGATTAAATTATATGATGTTGTATTTAGTTTTTTTTATAAGTGCATGCACATGCCTACTAGTTTATGCTAAATAAATCTGCTGTTAATAACGCATTTACTCACAGTTTGCGCAATTTAATACGCTGTTCATGCGCTAGCAACTTGGTACACATTCCGTTCTAAAGTTTCGTGTACAGCACTTCACCAAGTATACGGGTTAATAATAATCAAACACCGTGCAATTTAATTTTGTCTTCTTAACGATGAACATGGTTATGATGTCGATGTACTGATACGATTATAAACCCTGTGCTCAGTTGTATTGTAAATATAATACATAATCGAAATAGATTCTATTTAGATAAATCTGTTGCGTACTTTCATACATTCTGAATAAATACAAAGTTTAACAATAAATGTGCCTCAGCTGCTGTGGATTTTTATAATAAAAAAGTTTCAAGTCATTATTGTTCGTTTCTTTTCAGTGATAAAAAACAATTATTTCATTGTTGTTTCGAACATATTTTATTCAATTTAATCTTTGTCTGAAATCACTTTCCGATATTTTTGGAAAAGTTTTCCAGTCACTGCGGCTGGGGGCAAAACCGTTACCCAACTCGAATTGGAAAAACTTGTACCGCGGAAAATGTAAATGGCGCGCTTTCCTTTTATGGCCGGCCAATTCCTTTGGGTCCAACTCCAATCTCTTCGTCTTTCGCCATTGCACCATACATACTCTCGCATTTATAATATTATTGTTTACTTTCGGCGGATATTTAACAACGGTTCAATCTGTACCGAATTACGCCAATCGATACGGCTTATGATTTTCACCGAATTATTTCCAAATTGTTATTCACCGAAGTGGAAACAAAAGCTGCCCACATACATTATGTATGTATATAATAGCCGAAATCCGTCTGTCTGTCTGTCTGCTGATAACGCTCGCTGAGGAAAAATAATTAAAAAACCACCAGAACGAGTGGGGATCGAACCCAGGACCCCAGGCTCGGGAAGAACGTCCTTAGACTAATCTGCCAAAACCAGTTGACGGTTTGGTCCTTTTTTTTTTTTTTAAACATTACCTATACAAGGGATCGTGTTTCTGCTTTACCTATAACATAAAAACTCTGCTAATAATACATAGATGGCGATATAAAAACTATTAATTTTTTTTTTTTTTTTGATTTTTACAAAATCACTTACAAAATTATAATTATTATATATATAATAATTAATAATTATAATATAAATAGTAAAGTAAAAAAAAAAATCGATACTACGGGATTGCTATAATACATAGATGGCGCTATAAACGCTATTTTTTAAAAAAAAAATTTGACACTTACAACCGTGCGATTACTTAGTGGGGATCTCTATTAAAAAAGCGCTTTACGTAATTTAAAATTCAGCGGGCGTTGATATTCAACGGGCTTACACTAGTACATACATAAAGTACCATATTTAGTTTTGCGCTTTCGCCTTACACCACTTAAATTATTATTAAATTCTACGCGTATTTACCCAGATTTTATGAACAAGCCAACGCCGACTGGTTTTGTGCTCCTTGTAAATTAATCGTTTGCGGCTTAAAACCCGCGGGATCATTTGCTCACGTTCATGATTAAAACAAAAAAAAACGCAACATACCCCTTTTGACCGTATTTCTCATTGATATAGCGACACCCAACAGTGGTGTCGTAAAAAAAAAAAGAGAATACCCCGCGGAAACAAGGCGTAATAGGGTAATAAAGGCGTATGGAAAGCTTTATCGGCGCCTTCTAATAAAACGTTGCGTTCTGATAGTACCTACATATATGGGTCAGCGGAACGCTCGGCGTGTAATATCATTAGATTTATTCGCTGTAATTATTTCGTCGTTACATTGAATATTCATGCGCCATCGTTTGAATAAATCAACCCTCTCCGAAGGTACCCACCCTCCTACAAACCACCCTCGGAACGGTTGGCCTCCATACACACATCTGCATGCGAGTCGTTCGCACAACGGCCACTTAATTGTGCGGGGCCAACTTTGATTGGATTATGTCGAGCTTCTCTGCAAGGATACAGTGGGTTTAGAAAGACCACGTACACATTTCCACGCCAATCGATGAAATACATATTAACTATGTAGCTGGAAGTACCCGGCCTTACCTTGACGTACATTTTTCCATATATGTATGTACATATCTATGTATGTATGTAGGTATACTGCTGTTTCTGAAATGGTTTATGTAATGGTCTATGTCGACTGGCAATAGGTTATATGTATGTATGTCATCATCGTCATCATCATTTTCAGCCGTTCACCATCCATTGCTGGATGAAGGCCTCTCCAATCCTCTTCCATTCCTGTCTGTCTTGAGCAATCTGCATCCACTCGACTCCACACATTCTTCTCAATTAATTAGCCCATCTTCCACTCGGTCTACCTTGCTTTCTTTCACATCCTCGCGGATACCATTCCAGTATTTTTTGCGTCCATTTGCCATCCATTGTTCTCGCTATGTGTCCCAGCCACGCTTTTCACACATTCCGCTCTATCTGCCACTTTGGTCGCGCTTCTTACCCCATGGTCTCTTCTTGTTATTCCGACCATGCTTCTCTGTATCTTACGTAACATTCTTGAATTTTGCATCCACGTTTCACATCCATGCGTCATAACTGGCAGTACGCATTGGTCGTATACCTTCTTTTTACTTTATCCTAATCGGATAAAGTATTGTGATCGTGCGAAAATTCGACCTCGAGATTTTGACTGATTTGGATCGAGTATCATCCCCTGATCACGTTTTCATGATTTCTGGAAAATGTCTGTATGTCTGTGTACTTGTGTGTGTGTGTGTGTGTGTGTGTTTTCTCCGAAACTATCAAGTCTATCAAGCTGAAATTGCATATCTATTATTTTCACGTAAGGTGTAAGAGCTATAAAGAATTTGGTCAACATCAGTCAACCGGAAGTAGGGTTTTTTTCTTGTAGAAAATTATAAAATTCCTTTACCACAAAATATTTCCGAAACGGCTCGAGCGATTTTGTTGAAATTTTATATCTATAGTTTTCACGTTAGCCGTAAGAGATACTGTGATTTTCGTCAAAATCCCTCCTGCAGAAATGGCAGTTTACTCTTGAACGATTTGTTGTTTTTTTTTTTTTCGGCCTTTTAAATATGTAGTATCGTCACAATATTGTAATGTTGTACTCCTGAGAAAAATTGCTAGTTACAAAAAAAAAAATCATTAAAATCAGTCAACCGCAAGTAGGTTTTTTACTTTATTTTTTTTGGTGAAAAGTTTACCACAGAATATTTCCGAAACGGCTTGAAAGATTTTGTCGAAATTTCAAATCTATAGTTTTCACGTTAGCCGTAAGAAATACTGTGATTTACGTCAACATCTGACGACCGGAGGTGGCAGTTTTTCTTATTTGAATATGTGCCGAAGATCGTATTTTATTTACGCGTGCGCACTCAAAATAGTGATTTCATGATATGTATGTATGTATGTTGGTTGGTGTGGTGGTGTGCATGCGTTTTATTTACTTACGTACTTAAAAAAATAATTTTGGTCATGGGTTGGCCACACCCGAATTTTTTAAACATAGCGGAATATTGGATTTTAAAACTATGTTCATTCTTCCAAAAGCGATGTATGTACATATGTACGTACGTTCACGGTATGCTCTCGAGTGCCTTGCGAAATATACATACGGTATCACAAATAGTATCACTAAATTTTGGTTTCGATTAGTGCGAATGTAGACACACTGACAAAAATTATTATTTTTCTTTTCTCTTTTTCTAGAAAAACCCAGGAACCGTAAGGTCCGCTGAAGAGGATAGAGGTCGTAGTAATCACACCATGTCGGCATGGGTGCTCGTTACCCATAGCAGTGTTATATCAAGACATGCTCCATCACTGTGCGCCGAGGCAGAAGATCTTGTTTACACCAGTTATGCAGATTTACTGGCGTGGTCCAATCTACCAGGTAATTTGTCTGTTTCAATATGTATGTACATACATATATACGTATGTATGTACTTTCCGATTGTACACACACAATATTATATTATATTAATGAGCGACGACGTAACTTCGAACGTTGGAAACTACTCTAAAGCCCGGTCGTGTCATATTTGTTTTCAATGGGCGTGCATGGCGGCGCTGCCGATAATAATTCAGTATGGTTGGTCTCCTTTTGAATTCTGTAGAGGCACCCGCAACACCAATACCTACGTGACCCAATTATTATGGTCGAGTAAATTGCTATGTGTCGTCTCGAACCGTCTCTCTTTGGAAACATGAGTTTTTCTGAAGACGTCGTCTATCGAAGTAGACGCGACGCACTCAACGATCGTTACAAAAAAAAAAATGTCTTCGAATCTTACGAATGAGTTTTTTTTTCCAGCTATAGCATTTGGCGTATTTTTATCAGATCATTCGCATTGCATGACTGGGCGAGTGTAATACTTGATTGTGAGCATTTGATCGATAAGATTTGATTTCGCCCCGTGACCTTTTTTTTTTTTTTTTTACATGGGGGTCAATCGAGCAAGCCTTCATTTATTAACTGCGTTGATAAGATCTCGCAACCCGCGCCTAAACGCGATAATTTGATGGCGTGTAGCGTCCGTTATTTGTCGGACCGGGCCAACGGGCATTTAATTCCATTCATGTTTATCTGCATCATCAGCAACGATTTTTCTAGACTTTGGTGGTTCAGGGATTTCGGTTTTTTCCCCCTCGAGCCAAAAAAACCGTAGAATGATATTGTTATTGCGTGCGGTCGCTACTTCAGCTCGTCAAAAGTTTTTTCGCGGCGTCAACTTTGCAGTATCAAAATTTTTTCGATGAATGCTCACAGTTGAATGCTGGCGATTTCGTCGGCATTGTTTCCGCCCAAAACTGTGCTTTCATAACATAAGTTTTTATTTTCATCGTCGTAAAAATTTTTGCCGTTAAAAAGTTCTAAGGGAAACGCGTCGCATATGTATGTACTTATGAATATGATCGTTAAATGCATTCGCATAATAAATCATGTTAAAATAAACATCTTTTGTAATACCAGAAATAGTTTGGTCATTGTAGGTTCCTACTGATAGATTTGGCATCCGAGTGACATTGCATTGCTTTCAACTACTTATTATTAGCACAACCCTTGTTTTCGTGTCCTAATTATATGTATGTGGGGGTACGTATTTGACTTACCAGGTGACTAATGTCGAATTCGTGAGTCAAATGTCATCACGGATCAATACGTAACCGACAAACATTGCACAATTCGTGCTAAACATACCCTAAACCAACCCCATACACTTTACAGACGAACTTCACCCTCAAACTCTTATTATTTTAAATTAATTAAAAAAAAACGCCGACGAGAATCCCCTCCACATCGTAGCATTATGAAAAGAAAATCAATTTAGTTTCCCGTCTTTAATCAACTCGCACCTTTATTTGCCACTTCTGACAGAAATGAACTCGCCTACGCGTGCGTGTGTACTTTTTGAGGTTTTCCTTTCTCACCAAAGAAGAGAATGTATATTTCTCCCGCATTTAATGCATTTTACTTTATACACGTTGAGAAACGAACACGGTGAAATATTTTATGTATTACGAATTTTTGGTTTTAAAAATTAGAGGACGTAAAAAGTCAGTCGTTTTACGTGTACGCTAGAAATTTTTCGTATTAATTGTTGGGAAACATACAATCATAAATTCTCCCGTCGCGTCGTTGACGTAATGTCAAAATCGCATTAAATGTAATATAGTTAACCGTTAAAATTAGCAACCCCGCCAATACCGCGTTAATTAATTGCTTTTCGATGCTGTTAGTGATTTTCCTCACTTTGCGAAAGCTTTCCACCACTTCGTTAATTGTGAATTTTGCCTTGTTTTCAACCTTCGAAATTTTCACAAACAGCAAAAAGCTTCTCTTTCGTAACTCGATCATCGTTTGCCGTCGTAAAACGTATTCCTTACAAATCGGTATTATTTTTCAGACAATTCCTTAATAATAAATAAAGTAAAAATAAATAGATACATTGAACATATGTACATATATATGTATGTACATACGTACCTATGTATGTAGAATGAAATGTATACATTTTTTTTGTTGAAAGAATACAATTGATATATTAGTATTTCATTGATGAAATTATTCAACAATTGTATACCTACGTGTGTCTTTTAATCACCTTTAATATTTTATACAACTTGAAAAGTATCGTGTGGGCGGGTCGTTTCGCAACTCGGGACCCATCATTTGTATCAATCATAAAGGAATATGTACGAAAGCGTCGGTGTGTTCACCTTCGTCATTCATCAATGTCTTCTTTATTGGATCTCGGCACGGTGGTGGGCGCTTTTCTCTTTTCTTTTCGGTGCAGATTAAATTTAGAATTTGTTTTATATGGAGATGAGGATCCAGAAATTAAACGTAGGAATACAACGGCCCGCGCACATAGCTGTCCAATCCCAGAGGCTGCTCCCCTAGGGAACGATCCGTCCCTCTCGTTTTTGGCGACAGAAAATCCCTTCAAACGCACCATCAAATCCAGTGCCGTGCACCTACTATAAATTGTACCGTCTACTGTGTCGCTTTTTAATATTTAATTATCGTAAAAGTGCTTTTCGCTTTTCTTTAAAAATATCTATACACGAAGTATCTCGTAATTTTTTCTTCAAAATGTTTAAAATGAGACTTAATTTGACGTTGAAATCATCGTGAACTTTTGTCTATTCGAATTTTGTTTAATAATAATCATGAAAACTACGTTACGTATGGGTCTCGGAAATTCGCCTTCTGTTTATACAATTTTCGCGAAAATTAATTCAAGCTGTAAAATTTAAAATATGCTGAAGATTTTTTAGCACCGGTAATTTGTCCAAATAACCAGCAATCTCGGTAATAAATTCAGCTTTTCTGCTTAAAATATCCGACCAAATTGCCGTTTGCATTTTATTGCAATTTTTGTGTGCGAAGTATGTATGCTCCGTGTACATAAATATGAAACCTTAAAAGTGTGCATGTTAGTATATATTTTTAAATTAGATAAGAATTTATTACCAAAACATTTCGATAAATATTTAATAAGTGAGTATAATATACATAGTCATAATACTAGGGGTAAGAATAAGTTAATAGTTGAGAATTTAAAATTAAGTAGATCTTGGAGAAGTATCTTGTTGAATATAATGGCCTGCCAGAAGTTCTCGGAAATATAAATAAAATTGATTAGATTCCTGGTAGCCTTAAAACAGCACCCCTGTACAAGTGCTAATATATGTTTATTATGTAATTTTAGCTTTAAGTTAACGTTTGTTTGTAATTAGCTTTTTAAGCTATCTTAAATAAATATGTTTTGCCTTACTTTTAAATCGCGATCGCCCAAATTGATTGGGTGAAAACGGTGACGTAGGGCGATTACTTCACTTGTCGCCATTTTCGTCTCGGGTGTGAATAACCGCGATTTTTCATTAAATTAGTACATTAATTTTTGACAGTGGGAAGATAAAGCAAGTTTGCGTCCGCGCCTAAGCGATATTTACTTCCCGGACCGCTTTATCTCCGCGTTGAGAGAGATAAATTTGCGGCACCTTCTAGAGTTAAATTGAATGTAAGAAGAATTTGTATTCATGCAGTCCCTCCTGAATACTATCTTTGTTCCTTAATTTTGTAATAAAGCAGCTGTACCCCCCCCCCACATCTACATATGTACATACCTAGACGCTGCGAAAAGCAAATTCTAAACCTTCTGTTCAATTTATGTTTGTTACGCGTAAATGAAATTCTATGAAGACTATTTTGGTTTTATTCAACATCTATGTACATATGTAGATACATCTGTCTAACTAATCTACCTATAGGTAGACTAATATCTGCTATGGATACACAGCTAGTTAGTTGTTATTTAACGGGTGGGTGCGCGCCGGAAGCACGGAGTTAATTGTCGCCAACCCCTTTGGTGTTGGGTTATATATGTATGTAGAAGCTGGAAAAGGCTTTGCATTCACAAAGGCTCCTGGCCAATTTCCGTCAAAGCCTACACCTATGTACACGTACACCACGCGGAAGCTTCGCTTGTCGACTGCAACGTTTAACTAGGCATTTTTTCATCGTAATTCGCACCTCAATTAATCTCAAGCCAACTCTGCGTCATAGTATAATATATACAATATGTATATGTATATATTTCTCACTGTAACGGTTATTATTATTACTGAGAAAATTTAATCAGCCATTTGCGAAGGTTTAAATAGAAACAATAATTTTATTGCGATTCCAACGATGGGATTTTCAGAACACTCGGTTTATTCCTGTCCTTTAGTCAAATTACTCGTCCCGGACCTGTAACCCACTTAAGATATCCCCAATCTTGCAATAATGGTTCCAAAAAGCAATTTAATTGGTGCTTGAAGAAGCATTGAAAGTGTGAAATCGCACCTGATCCTTCGGATCTTACTTTTTACAATTCGTATTTGCCAAAATATCAAATTACCTGACATAAATTTAATTTTATGCAATTTTTGAATTTATTATTTATGTACAGGCGCTTAGACCCAACACATGGGTACTATATTACATACGAATAATTTTTATTCGGTATATGTGTATACCGAATTAAAATTTAAATACGATACTCAACCTCACTTTGTTGTTAAAATTGCTCCACGTTTTATTAACATTTTGAAACAGTACAAATGAATAACTTGTAAATTTTGCCTTGCATCCTATTTTGGTTGCGTATTTATGTACATATTGTCGACACTTTTTTCACAATAAATTCAAAATTCAAACAACTCGATAGTACATACATATGTACCTATAGTATGTAATTTAGTTTTATTCAGTTGTTCATTTTCTTAAACGTTATTTTTATACTGATTTTCTTCTCTGTTTCGCATTACTTTTTACACCTTGGGATTATGCTGCGGTAGTAGTTTTTATTGAATTTTCCTTTTCTTGCTAGGTACATATTTGTTATCGTAGCGGTAGGCTTCGCCTCCCTTTAACTATACTTATAATACATACCTACAATCTACCATATCTTGCGGAGGTTGTTTGGTCTTCGTATCAGGATTTACCGTTGTTTTCTTACGAGATTTTACAAAAACGCTGA
Source organism: Parapsyche elsis (assembly GCA_022651745.1). Lineage (NCBI taxonomy): Eukaryota > Metazoa > Arthropoda > Insecta > Trichoptera > Hydropsychidae > Parapsyche > Parapsyche elsis. The sequence goes on along the minus strand of JAGVSN010000005.1, from coordinate 3,355,682 downwards.
TGGGCACTTTTCCCCAGACAAAAAGAAAATAAATAAATACTCACTGAAGTGAAATCGGAATGGTGTGGTATCTAAATCTAAATCCCCGTACATGTTCACGTGCGTTTATTCTTTATCTTAGTGTTTGCATTTTCACATATCCGTCACAATTAGATGGTGAGCGATTGTGCAATCGTGTCATAGCACGCAGGAGTGCTTCCTTGATCCTTTGCGTAATCCAGGATTACGTTCCATGAGTGCTACTTCTAATATTCATGAGTAAGTGCGTGGGATCACACCGATTACACACCCATTCCATAGTGCTTTGCTTGAACCAGAAATGCGTTTAACTTGTAAAGGCTCTCTAATGGCATACTCGGATTTTTCCCAAAAACTGTGTCTTATTCTCAGATCGGAGAACGTAACGAAATTTTAGCTTTGAAATGTACGAGCTCTATTCTCACATTACATACATATGTTCAAGAATTCGTTTATATTTTCCGTTACAGAAGAAACTTACCGATGCGATGTGCGAATCGATATCCTCTGTGGAATTTCATTAGATGAATTATCGGAAAAGCTCGAATCAAAATAATCAACACTACTCGAATACTTATTCATTATTTCGATTGTAATTCACAGAATTTTTGAAGCGCTAGACCGGCTAGACTCGGGGCAAAGCATTTTTGTGTATGTAGATACATATTAATAGATAAATAGCTTATTTTTCCGTTTACGCTAGACTGGCGATGGTTTCAAGACAAGTTGGCGTACCAAATTGGATTAGATTGGCTGAAAATGAGAAACCATTTTCCACCAAAGTCCATTTTTTTAAACGCTCATATCTCATAAACGAGAGCTAACCAAAAAAAATCATTATCATATTCAGATTCAGTGGGTCAGAATTAGTAATAATTTTTAGGTCTCCGTTCCGGTAACTCAAAAACGTGATTTTTTTTTTGTTGCTCGGTGTAATCGTTGGTTATCGTACCTACATAGATACATATGTACTGTGTTGAAAATTAATAAAGTTTTCGATTTATGCCCGTGGTCGCGTTTCACTTGTTGTTTTCATTTATTAGTATTCCGTTAATTTTGGATAAAAGCAGTAAAACTTCTCGGCAATGTTTACAAATGACAGCTTACGAATAATTGAAAATATTGACGAACAACTTCATTGTGTCAACTTCACGGTGGGACACCTGAAACATTACATACATATATGTATGTACATATGTACATATGTATGTACCTATGAATTATTGATACAGCATCCCAGAACATGTTTACTCATACAGAAATCAATCGAACGTAACAGAAATTACTTTGACTTATATTAATTGGTTAATTATATAACATTTTCACTTAGTCGGGATTTATAAATATATTTGATTTTAATATTTATAGTACCATCTAAACAGATTTGTCTTCTCATCCGTATTACTTGTATAAAGGCTGTTCGCAGGAAATCAATATGTTTTTCGTCCACTTGACGGGGATGGCTTCAAACGATACGATTTTTAATAAAAATTTTCTTTCTGCGCTATCTCTGGTTGAGAATTTCTCTTCGCTCTCCAATTCTTTCTGCACGATTTCTCTTTCACAGTGGACCTCCTATTGTGCGTGTATTATGCTGCTGGGCACTCCAGCCGTTCTAGTGCCGGATATTCGTTTTCGATCTTATTGTTGTTTCACGCACAATGGACGGCTCTTTGTGTTTGGAATAATGCTCTTATCGTAGAGCCACCTCTTCTCACTCATGCCTGTTGATAATGGATTTTTTTTAAAGCTGGGCGTCTGGCATTTTGAGAATCTATAGAATCGATTTTCCATGTGGACGTAGGTGGAAAATCGATTCGTTGCTACATATATAACTGATCTACATACTACGTTCCATTAATATTAAACAAACAAAACACTTCACAGCTTTATTATAAAAATAGTCCCGGAATGTTTATGAAGTCTACACTTCCAGCATTTGAATGTAAATATAAATCGAAAGCTTTCAAACTCAACCCGGTACATTATATATTATATATGTATATAATAGCCGAAATCCGTCTGTTTGTCTGTCTGTCTGCTGATAACGCTCGCTGAGGAAAAATTATTAAAAACCAGAAAGAGTGGGGGATCGAACCCAGGACCCCAGGCTCGAGAGACCTCGCACTAATGCTATTCGCTATCGCCCTTGGTCAATTTAGTCCTTTTTTTTTTTAAACATTACCTATACAAAGGATCGTGACTACATAGATGACGCTATAACAACTATTTTTTTTTTTTTTTTTTTTTGATTTTTACAAAATCACTTACAAAATTAGAATTATTATATATAGGTATAATAATTAATAAATATAATATAAATAGTAAAGTAAAAAAAAAAAATTCGGGTGTGGCCAACCCATGACTTTATCCATATATGTATTTGAGGAATACAAACAGTAACGAAATTAATTTTTTAAGTACGCAAGTAAATAAAACGCATGCACAGCACCACACCAACCAACATACATACACACATACATACATATCATGAAATCACTGTGTTGAGTGCGCGCGCGTATGTAAAATACGATCTTCGGCATATATTCAAATTAGAAAAACTGCCACTTCCGGTCATCAGATGTTGACCAAAATCACAGTATCTCTTACAGCTAACGTAAAAACTATAGATATGAAATTTCGACTTGATCGCCACGGCAGTTTCGGAAATATTCTGTGGTAAACTTTTCGACAAAAAAAAAACTCTACTTCCGGTTGACTGATTTTAATGATTTATTTTTTCGGAACTAGCAATTTTTCTCAGAAGTACAACATTACAATATTGTGACTACATACTTAAAAGGCCGAAAAAATTAAAAAACAAAAAATCGTTCAAGAGTAAACTGCCACTTTCGCTCGTCAGAAGTTGACTAAAATCACAGAATCTTTTAAGGCTAACGTGAAAACTATAGATATGAAATTTCGACAAAATTCCCGGAGCCGTTTCGGAAATATTCTGTGGTAAAAGAATTTTAAAATTTTCTACAAGAAAAAAAACCCTACTTCCGGTTGACTGATGTTGACCAAATTCCTTATGGCTCTTACACCTTACGTGAAAATAATAGATATGAAATTTCAGCTTGATAGCCTTGATAGTTTCGGAGAAAACACACACACAGACACACACACGCATAAGTACACAGGCATACAGACATTTTTTAGAAATCATGAAAACGTGATCAGGGGATGATACTCGATACAAATCAGTCAAAATCTCGAGGTCGAGTTTTCGCACGATCACAATACTTTATCCGATTAGGATAAATAAATACTATAATACATAGATGGCGCTATAAAAACTATTTTTTAATTTTTTTGTCACTTACAACCGTGAGATCAATTAGTGAGGATCTCTATTAAAAAAAAGCTTTACGTAATTTAAAATTCAGCAGTCGTTGATATTCAACGGGCTTACACTAGTATAACTACATTCATATATATTCATATATATACATATATATTCTGTATTACGGCGAATTCGAACGAGAGAAACTTTATAAAATAAATTCATAATTATTTATATCATAAAAATTCGCATCCCTTTCATCACTGTAAAATTGTGATCCGATAAATTCCACATAAAGAGAATCCATTTTATGGAGCGTATCGCAATATACCAGAAAGTTACTAATCTAATCTGGGGGAATGAAGCTCGAATTACGAACACTTTATTGCATCTTCGATACCCGATGAAGCTATTTTATTAAATTTTATTTCCCGTCGCTTACCATCCTATCTCGGCGCCTTTAATGACATCATTGAACGGATTGAAAGGCGCCTCAAACCAAATTGACTCTTTCAATTTCAATTTAGTATCGAGGCAAGTCATTTATCTTCCCAGAAGACGTAACGGATTAAAGGTGCCGAGAATATAATAATGGATAGATACATACGACTCGGTATTCGCTATCCCAGTAACTGAATTGAATGTATTTGCATATTATTTATTAAGCTTTCGCTTAGTGTTGACACTTCGAAATTGCCTACATTTTCTTTATTCCATTTTCATATAAAGATCGAATTTCGACTTTATTCAAATATCTACATTTTCTTACATAAATTCAATAACAGTTTATTTATCTACGTTAAAATTTTGTATAGTCAATTAGGTGCTGAATTTTAAATGTTAACAAATTTAAATTTAAATTTAAAACAAAGTTAAAATAGCAAAAGTAGCACATAAAGTAAACGTATGAAATACTCTATTGGCAGTTTAGCTTTTTTTTTTCCAATGCACAAATCTCTAACAAAAAGCTTCTTTTTTTTTTTAGCAAGTCTTGTGAATCTGAGCTTCAATACGAGAGCTTTCGTTCTTCATCGAACGTAAAAAATTTTCATTATTTGCTTTCTGGGAAACATCCAGTATAATGTACATAACTGGAATAGAAGCTTTTGATGTTATTAAATTTCGAGTACGTACTTGATAAATTCATTCGCTACCTACCCCACATACAGTTATTTAAACATTCAATTCGATTGGCGAAAAACTTATTGAATCAGATTCTTCAAAGATGCTTGCAATGTTTTGCAATGACCATTTGCACGTCTAAATGATTGTGAAAAGTTTTTTAATCGTAGCATTTTGCATTTTGAGGGATTTCGTGATCACAGAATATTCACTCGTGATTTTAGAGACGTTCGTTCGACTTACAGGCGAACTTAGCGGTTCGAGAGCAAACAAACAAGCAAAGACAAGCTGCTGAAAACATCTCTCGATTCAACTTCGGGCTCTCCGCGCCTCTGCGTCCGTGTAATAATTAAAGATATCATTAATTAAAAGAAAATATTTACACTGGCTCGAGAAAACTTTGGCGAAATCGTACCCCGCAAGTCTATACGCTGAATGCTAATTGATTCATGATGTTTACTTTTCGTTCGCATTTCCATTTGACACCACCAAAATTGTTGCTACATATACATATGTATGTACATATACAACCGATTATCTTTTTGCACGGGGGATACGTTCCAGAGACTACCGTGTAAAAAAAGATACAGTGGACATATAAAAATGGGAGATAGGTTCCATTACTTAAAATCAACTCTAAATATAAAATTCTCAAACTACAAAAAAAACCGAATTTATTTTTTATTTATACAAAAAAATATTTTCATTAGTTACATATAAATGAAGTAATAAATTTACATGGATTTCGATTTTAATTTAATTTAATATAAAAAATATATTCATTCAGTGTCGCTGCTTGACAATAAACGCGCCCGTTTACGTAGGGCTGGCGAAAAATCACTTTCATCGCTGGAAATATTCAGTGGTGAGACATTCTCGAGAGTATCTCGAATAAAATTAACATCTTGTGTTTGTGGTGTTTCATTGGTTTTGAATAGGAGTTCGGTTATCACTCGCTGTGATTTTGTTTTAGTAACATAGTTCCTTGTATGATTCTTGATAACATGCCATACACGTTTTCAAATCACGTTGGTTTCAATTGTACAGCTCGTTCGACATTGTAATCATTTGTGAGAAAATGATTTCCAAGTTTATTGGCTAGTTTAAGGCCTTCTAGAATTGAACTTGCAGTTAGTGGAACCACCCCTTCATCATCGCTACTCTGAACTAATGTGGAATCATCTACATGCTCTGAACTAATCTCTAGTATTTGCTCTTCATTAAGAACTTCGTCAGCTGTCAAATCTGCAAGATCTTCAATTGATAATTCTTCAAAGCCTTTTCGGCCAATTGCGTGTGACAAAGTGATAATATCGGAATGCAATTCGGTCGTATTTATGGATACAAGATTTTTGGTTTTCACACATTCTGCTTATTTCATACATGAAAAAAGCATTTTTCTTTTCGTTAATTTTTCATCAATTCCATCGATTAATATGGTGTTATCATAAAATTAAACACATTCCTAAAACGAAAACTATTGCAACATGCAACAAGATATAATATTATTTATTTATTTTATATAATAATAGCTAATTAGCTAATTTAACTTACATCTATTACATATTTATAACAACTACATAAATCAAATATACATTATACACTATACTTATAAATAACTACTATCTCTCACAGAGGTGTCTCCTCACACTTTTCAAGAATGCATCTATTGTCTTAGAAAACTTGATGCACTCCGGGAGGGCATTATACATTATTATATATCAGAATATTGAAATACAAAGCAGAAAAAGTAATAAAATTTAGAAAACTAATGAATGTGACAAATTTTAATGCACTCTTTTTCGCATTTTTAGGGTTCAAATGCGTATGTATAAGTAGAGCTAAGACCTCCTAGTTAAATCAGTGGTATGCAACCCTTGATTAGTGTGCATTGTGCAACATATGAACGATCCATCTATTGTTGTTTTTACAAGTTCAACAACTCGCCTAATGCCGACCCATATTTGAAAAACCCAAAGTAGAAGTTTTAGAGAAATAAAAATAAATTTTATCGATTTAAAAACGAAGACTACTAATAATATAGGTTATTTTATTATTATTTTGCTAAATTCGATGCTTGTGAAAATTTACACAAATTAAAGTTTCCTACCGGTATACATTTCTATATGTTTTGTTTCTAAAATGTTTCATAATTAATTTTAAAATATCATGAACTGAAAAGGTTTACGATCAGTGGGTAGATCTGAGCGATGCCATTGTAGTGAATTTTTGGCTTAAAAGTTACATACTCATAAACGAAACTAAAGTGTACCATAAAAACCAGGAATATATGTATGTATGTACATATATGCGACCAGTGCAACACAAAAATCTTTTTTGAAAACCGTGTTAAAGCAAAAAAATCAGTGTAAAAAAAGTAATTGGTCCGTTATCTTGAACCGTGTAAAAAAAACCGTGCAAAAAGAGAATCGGGTGTACATACATACATACGTGATGCTATAAAATCAATAGATAATCATATAGTTTAAAAGTACCGTTGTGTGTTATCCGTTCTCGTTTTTTTATTGATTGTGAATAATAATTTTTAATAATAAATAATTAATAATAATTATTATTATTATTATCTTCATTATCCCATTCCCAGAATGATCAAATATGGCAAACTCAGAATTTATTGATTTTTTTATTACTAATCTTTAGTCTCCAAGCAAAGACTTATTATTTATTTTATTAACTTAACATAATTTTTTTTTTCCTTTTTGTTTTTTTTTTTAATTTAATATATTATGAATGTATTTTCTTTATGTGTAAAAGCCCTAATAGGCGTTTAATAAATAAATAAATAAATAATTTATTTATCTCTCAGTTTTGTTACATAAAAATCTTTCATATATCTACATAATATGTTTCATCGCAGTCATCCATCCATACCTTTCTCATTTCATGTTTTTATTAAACATTAATTTATTTTTGATCTACATATCCATAATATGATAATATCTTTGACGTTCCAAGCCACCTGACTTCATTTGCTATTTAAATTTTTTTGCGGTGAAATTATTTGTTTCTTGTTTACTTTTTTGAGCGCCACAGTAATTGGCTTTTAATGGCGGTTTCTCATGTAGCATTATTTTTCTACCACAGCTTTTTGGTTGCTATTTTTCTAACCGCAGCATCTGGAAAGCACTCTTGGTTATTCTTTTTACAACTCGGATATATGTATATACATATGTATGTACATTATTAAAGCCGCATTTTTACTTTATCCACATAAAATGTGTAGTTCAAGTATTTCGCCGGTGAAATGTGCTTCAAAAAAATTGTAATTTTGTGGCTTTTTGCAAATAGGGTATGTAATGTTTATTTTCAGCTAAAAATTATGTTGCCGCGCTGAAAATTTGCACAGTAAGTAAATATGGTAGTAAGCTCTAATACCGCCTCCGAATTATAATTCCGAAGGCGACTTATCCTTCCCAGCTGCGTCTCTTTTAAATAAAAATGCCTAGGCTGCAGATTGCCTGTCGTATGCCACCATTGAAGACGACAATGGACCCCGAACGTGAACCTCAGCATCCGGTTGAATTCGACCGCGACTTCAAAAAGATCACGCACGGTTTCTACATATTACATGTATACATAGGTACATACATACATATATGTATATATAGGACTCCTATCAGCGTTATCGCTACCTGCTGACTCAAGCTATCTTTTTCAGTTGCTTATTTAGTATGGTTACTACTAAAAGTAAATTTAACCATAGATATAATGTTGAATTTCGTATGACGTTCACTTTTATATTTGTACGTAAAATGTAATTTTTTGTTTGGTAGATTTAAAATTGTTTTTATTTTTTTGAATTTTTTGAAATAAATACTTCGCTTTTAATGTCAAAGCAGAATTACACCTGTCGGAATTCCGTAGAAGGCCGAAATTCCCTCTGAATATTTTACGCTCGTAATTCATAATATTATTTCACACGAAAAATGCTTTCTTGTGATTTTTATTGTTCGTGCAATAAATTCAGTATGAATAACTCTGAAGCATATCATTTTTATTAATTCCAGGAAAGGGCCGCCCTTTGTATTATACATATGTATGTATGTATGTACATACATAAGTGTATTAAATACGTTTGTATTATCATTCATTTTGTGAAAGCTTTCGTACAATCCAAATTCTGTGGGACGAGAATATGGAAATAGATATTATACCTATGTATATTGTATTTTAAATATACATATGACACGATAAACATCTTAATATTTGAAAAAAATAAGCTTTTATAGATAATGTGGTGTATAAAAGATATACAAATCCGTGATCGTGATATTATACTCTGCTGTAATATATAAATTCATTTCTTTGCATTTACATCGGATAAAAATATCCGTATTTAATCATCGTTGTATAGAATTGAATGGACGCGGTGCGGTGTACAATACGCTCGCGTTGTTTACGTTTTGCACGTATTTTCTCTAATATCTCGAGAATACTTTGGGCTTTATTAAAAATTATTATAGGTATATCCAATATATCAAATCTTGCTTATATACATACATATGTAGATAGGTATACATTTCTTCAACAATTGATTACTTTTTTCACATTCAAAGAAGCAATCACAGTTTTTTTCACTTCTATCCATATCGGATAAAGTATTGTGATCGTGCGAAAATTCGACCTCGTGATACTGACTGTTGATTTTTGGAAAATGTCTCTTTGTGTGTTGGGACGAATTTATGTAGAAGAGGTGTAGCTTTAAAACTATTAATCTTATCTCACTGAAATTTTGTATTTATAAGTTTAGTGCCGGCCATCACAATCCATAAGGTTATAAAAAAATTTCGTCAACGAAGTGGTACCCCTTGTAAGTCACCTAATTTTCTCCTTTTTTGGTAATTTTTCTCTCAAAAACTATCGTATAGATTAAATTCAAAATTTCTACCATATGTGCATTAATTTTCAAAAAAACATAATTTTTTTTTTTTTAGTACATAGGTACATACATATGTACATATGTATGTACATACATACATGTAAATATATACATACATACATATATGTACATAGTTACTATTGGTTTTCTACTATTCTCTTACTATTGGTTTTCGATATTTTTCAGCTTTTTCTCCAAAACTATCAAGCTTCTCAGGCTGAAATTTCATATCTATAGTTTTCATGTAAGATTAAAGATATGCATAATATGATTTTGGTAAAAAAAATTAAAATTAAATATTTTAATCTTTATATTATATATAATTACGGTCACCATACGTCCTTTATTTAAGAGGACAGTCCTTTATTTCATTTCTAAAATGACCATTTTGTCCTTTATTTTGTAAATTGAATATTGGCGCATATCACGCAGAGCAATAATTGCATAAGCACTAGTGTCGATTGTCTTTCGGTAGATATTAAAGTGATATTAGTAAAAATTTATTTACATTTTTACATCTACACAATCAGAGTGAAAAAATTGAAAGAATTTTTTGATGATGTACATATGTAGATGTTCAATATATAGGTAGAAAACTACTGGGTTACAGCAAAACGCGATGGGTAACTTTTCTATCAGCTTTAGAGAGAATATTATAACTACTCGGGTCACTAAAATCGTACTTTTTGAAACTGGAAAAATGTCCCACGATTCTGAAAAAATTTTTTAATGATGTGTTTGCCGAGGCATGATTATTTTTTATTCACAGCCAAGCTTTTCAACATTTCAACAATATATGTATATTAAAGTTAATTGAACGAAAAAATCAAGGGTTTTTAGATTTTGAAAAAATCCAATACATATTAAAAGATGCAACAAAATCGAGGTAAGCGTTTTGTTAATTTCCAGTCACTGGAACTTAAATATAAATGACCGCGAACTATTTCATGAAATTTCGTGTATTAAAATTTATGTCACCAGTTTAAAGATCGAAGAATGACGACAAAATGACGAGTTCTGCCAACGTAGATGGTTTGAAATTTTTAAATGTTTCACAGATAAACACGTATCTTTTAAAATACATTTTAAAAATCTCACTGGTCCCCACTGAATGAGTATTTTCATTAGTCAACCAGTGAAAAAAACCAATTGAAAATCGAAACATTGGAAGCATGCATTTATACCAAACGCAACTTTGACATGAATTGTATACAATTTTATGAATTCTTAAAACACAAACCTGAGCTATTAAAAAAAGTAAATTCTTATGAAAAGTATCAAAATAATTTTTTTTAAGTAATAATATGATTATTTGAAATGCTATGCATATATTTAATAATAAATATTATATAGCTTTTAAGTTGTAGTGAAACAAAAATACGCTACCAACTTTTTTTTATTATGAAACAATTTCTCATTTGTCCTTTATTTTCTCCAAAGAAATATGGTCACCGTATGTATGTATGTATAATAACATTTATAACACTGAAACCGAGTCCTTCTATACTGCGCGAATTACCGATCAGCGAGGCGTCAAAAGGAAAGTAAATACATTTTTGTGTACTTTTTGATCTAAGAATTTTTGTGTGGAAGTCTGTACATATGAAGACTTTCGTACATATAAAGACGTAGCAGACTTTCTCTCTATGTGTATGTAATTCCAATATATGTATTCACAAATCTAACAGGGCTGATTTAAAAGGGAAGAGGAAAGACTAGATAATCATATAACTTTCTATTCGTACGAGTATATAAATATGTATGTTACAGACGAAGTATAAAATTCTCGCATTTTATAAAATGCCTAATAATTTAAATATGTGCTCTAGAGTCTAGGCAGTCAAGGCAAAGTATGAAATAAATGAATTTACTGTCCCGAATCATTCTTTATCTCATATATCTGACCACTGATCTATGCACATATACATAGTAGTGTTTATATTTCGATTCATGAAACGTAGTACATTTTACACTTTACTTAGCTAATTTTGGCATTTCATATACAATATACATTTAATAAATATTGGAAACTAAATCCCTTAATACAATTTAGGCAAAATTTACAAAACATATTGAATTTTAGTCTCTAAGTCGGTCCAGTATCCAGTCCATGTAATGGGCGACATATGTGTACACAGCAGGAACTCCAATGTTCCCGCACGATTTCCCAAAACTAACAATTCCGTACTGAACCATCTTCACCACATTCCTGACGTCACCGGCGAGCATCATCGGGCCTCCTGAGTCTCCTATGCAAGTATCTTGCCTAGTTGCCCCACCAGCGCACAATTGCTTGTGAAAAACACGAGTTCTTCCTTGCCTGCAATGTAAATAATATTATTCGATATTGTAAAATGCATCGTAAATGCTATAATACTATATCTTGTCACCCCCCTCCCTCTTATCTATGTTTTTATGCTTCACAGTTGTAGAGCAAATAGGGATCCTTATTGAACAATTTATGCGTCAATTAACTTAAGTTGATTATCATTTAAAATTCTTGTACTGTTAAATAAATTTGACCATAACCTTCATGGGGGAGAAATTACTGGATAATAATAATAAGTAATTAAATTAAATTTGACAGAGATTGTTGAAGACAAAGATGGGAAGCGGAAGTAGAAAAATAAATTGATTAATGATTTAAAAATTAGTATTAGGATTAGAACTATTGGTACCCGGAGAGGTAAGAATCAAATCAAATACGTACACAGGATAGGGCCTTGTTCATTACATACCCTCGTATACATTCTGAAATGAGTACAACTGGAACTCGAGCCTTCAGCAGTACGTCGGATGGGTTTGAGTCTTCCGTTTGACCCCAACCAGCCACTAGCATATCTGAGCCAAAGAGATTCATGTTTCTTAAACTCTCACTTTGCGGTAAACATATAGGTATAGCATTATCTGAAAACAAAAATACGATAGTAGAATTCTTCTGGAGGTAGCGTACTTAATATCAAGCGCCGCCTCTTTACTATTTGACAAACATGTTACCGTCTGTCGTAGTGAAGTAACCAGATAAAGATACATACTATACAACGGTTTCCCATTGCCTTTTGAAGTGGATGAAGGGAGAGATTGTGATTTGGAACCGTCTCACAATTAGATAAATTGGCAAATTCTAACAGGAGACGGTTGGTCTGGATTTCGTAATGTCCAGATCATGCCAGTGACGAAAATTACAATTGAAATTACCGTCGAGAAAGCCTTTCAACATGCGGGGATCGAATCCCGGACCTTCGCTCAAGAGACGCTCTAACCACTGAGCTATCACCTGGATAGTAGAATAAATAGAAAAGATATCGAGGTCGAATTTTCGCACGATCACAATTCTTTATCTATACTATGTACATAGTATATCCATGTACATAGTATATCCATATGTACATATGGATAATGTAAAAAAGACGGTTCATAGTTTATCTACCTCCGTCTAATATACAGAGTGGTGACGCATTCTCCATTTGGTTACAAAACACATTCCCAGCTAGGGGGTGGGGATAAGTGGATCTATGTAAATGAACGAAGGTATAATTCAGTTTTATTTGTATTAATCACGATGGGGAGTTTGAAAACCGCAATTGAAATTGAAACCAGTGAAAATCACAATTTTTACCATGCAAATTTACTATTTATGGTAGATAGCATCAATAGGTAAGGTTCCTTCAGTTTCAAACATATCCTGGATAATGTTGATTGTCGAGCAGAGCGAAGTGGACTACACTCTATTTTCAATTACGAATATCTTCAAATACGCTCAGTTTTTGATAAACCAATTTTTGTCTATTTAACTGCTAACATCTTCAAATTTGCATTCCCTATATCCAGAATGAGTTTGGAATTGATGGAAACTACCTTACTAATGCTATCTATGAAAAATAATAGATTTGCATGGTTTATACGCATAAAGCTTGTAATTTTCACTGGCACTTTATTTACAAACTCTCCATTGTGTTAATCAGTACAATTATAAATGGATCATATCCTCTATTGATTGTAGTTTAAATAAATTCTGTAACTCCCACCTCTCGGCCACAAGAGAATTTTGTAACCAAAGAAGAATAACTCGCCACTATGTACTATCAAAAAGTCTAAAATTAATTTGATAATTTCGTGCAATTTGACATTGGCCTTATTAGATAAAACCGAGCCAAGAAAACCACTTTGATCTGAACTAACCTGTAATATTAATGGGTCTGCTCAGTCTGATCAGGGCAATGTCGTTCTGTTTTAGTCTCAATGAGTAGTTGGAATGAATCAAAAAACTTTCAATATCGATGTCCCGAAGAGCTGGTGCACAATAGAGATCATCTTCTGGTCCTTCACAGTCTCTAACCGTTGTAATGTTGTGTTCACCAATCCTAACTTGAACTGGTGGAGAACGAATCACGCAATGCGCAGCAGTCAAAATATACCTATCGTTGATTATGGAGCCACCGCATACGTATTCCATTGGACCGGTTGATTCTGTAAGTTACAATGTAGAGTATGTACGTATGTACATACATATACCTACATTTATTACGGTACAGAGTCGAAAGACACATTTCAAAACGCTCTACCATTGAATAGTTTGATTCGAAGAGATTTTTTTGAGTTACAATGTACAGGCGGAAATCAAAATGAATGATTCATGGCATAATGTCTTATCTTATCTCGAAGGAAAACCAATATAGGATGTGGTATTGCTGTATATTATGTTATACACGTGGCACAGAAGTTTTTACTTTATCCATATTGAATAAAGTATTGTGTTTTCCTTATGAAAGGTGTCTTATATTTCAATCCCTGACAATTTTTCAATACCGGAATTTAAACCAATAATTTTAAGATGCACAGTGCGTTACTTAATTAAAATGCCCCAAAATAATTTTTATACCTGTGAAAATGATTTTAATATATCTATTTTTTGTTATAAACAAATATAATTTATAAATGCACCATTGTTTCATCTAAAGCAAATTTCCCGCATAGTTCATCAATTATAAGCACCATCGACATATTTTCTTCCAACCTTGAAAAGTAATCTTTGAGAAATGCAAGAGTTCAAATGGTCATTTTTATAACTAGAATCCAGATAACTTTGTAGTACATAATTATAGACTACAACTACAGATGAATAATTACGCGATTCAAAAAGAAAGAAAGTTTCAGAAAACTGAAACTCTTAATCCCGGGTTTTCGACGTCATCAATCTCGGAATTTTTGTATCGAGTAAATAAACGGGGTTCCAGAATCTCGAGATTCGTAAAATGATATATGAAAACCCGTATGTTTCAAACCTTGCTTTCCACTAGTTCTAGAAAATAAATAAAATTTTAAAATGGCATTAAATACCCCAAAAGAAAGCTCTCTGCGACTCTGTAGTACAAAAACATAATAGAATTTGGGTTTTTTTTTTTTTTTTTAATTGGTACCTCTTCGAATTGCGATGCGAGCCATCCATGGAAATTCCAAGAGGCCTGTTTTACTTCCGCTTGTTATGCGTTCACTTTCAATTTCTTCACATTTTGATGGTAAAAGATACGAATTCGGATGATTGGTGACATTCGGTGGTGCCATGAAATCCGTTCTACTTATCATCTTATTGGGGTTTGTTTTAGATATGAGAGATTCAGGTGAGTTGGGGTATCTCGACACATCTGGCGAACTGTCATTATCAACGTCCACAACAACAGGAGGAGAATCCTCGGGTTCAGAAACACAGCAAACCTACGGAGGAATAATCAACATGGATCAACACGTTGCTGTAAACACAAGAGCAACTTATCAAAAGTAAACTGATACCTTTGACTCAAAGCGTTCGTAGCCGCAGTTCAACTCTTTCAATAGTTGACTTACGACGAATCTTTGCGATGCGGACGTGTTGTCCCACTGTAATATTAAACGGGAACATTGTTTGAACAAAACGCAATATCCAGACTGACCACTCGGTGTAGTGCAGTCGTATTTTGGTTCAATTTCTGCAATTTTTGAATAACACTATGCAACAAGAAATCACGTTTTTGAGTTACCGGAGCGGAGACCCAAAAATTATTACTAATTTTGACCCACTGAATCCGAATATGATAATGAAATTTGTTGGTTAGCTCTCGTTTATGAGATATGAGTGTTTTAAAAAATGGACAATTTTTACATTTTTTGACCTTTACGGTCTGTAACTCAAAATTTAGTACCTACTTTTGTGTTAAAAATTTGTGAAAACCATCTCTAAACGCGACTTTAAATCATCTACAGCTCAAATTTTTACGTTTAGACAAAAATAAAAAATACTTACTTAAAGAACCAATCTTTATAAATGCGTTAAAATAAAAATAAAAAACTGGCCAACCTAAGGCATAGGGAAAAAATACGAAAAAAAAAAAATTTGACGTTTAAAATTTGCTATTTATATAAGTATTTTAAAACTTTCAAATATCACAATTAATAGCAAAAAAATCTGACTATTGCTTCCAATACTCCTTTTGAACACAAAAGCACTAAATTTTGAGTTACAGACCGTAAATGTCAAAAAATGGTAAAATTGTCTATTTTTTAAACGCTCATATTTCATAAACAAGAGCTAACCAACAAATTTCATTATCATATTCGGATTCAGTGGGTCAAACTTAGTAAAGATTGACTAGGCTCCGGTAGGTTTTTTTGTTGCACGGTGTAATTAGTGGCATGGACCGTAAATTACCGCCAAAAGTAATAACTTATTCCACTTTCAAAATTAAATTAACGAATGCTGAATTTCGTTCAATACCAAAATTTAACCATTTACTGCTTCAATTTTCAAAAAAAAATTAAATTATTTTCACAAGGATATACATACATATGTACATACGTACATACATACATACATACATACATACATAAAATACAATACATAATTATCTCAATTTTTTCAAATTTGTGACATCCACTTTCATAATAACCGGCATATATACTCGTAAGTAGTCTTTTTTTAACAAGGCCAAAGTGTCGAAAGAACAGTTCAGCTAAAGAGGAAACATGAAAAGCAAATATATTTCAGCAACATAATCAAAATGTTCACATTTGTTTCCTCAATATATCTATGCTTGCTTTAACTGCAATGACTGGTTATCGTATCTAAAAATAATTTCTAGTTTTACTATCTTAGTTGTTTAATTAAGTTCACCTAAATCTGAATAAACAGCTACTTCGATGCACGGTGGTACAGATGGTACAATGTGGGAAAATTATTTAATATCCAGATATAATCGCAATAAAAACAAGAATATAAATAAACTAATAACAGTTAAAAATACTCACGGCATAAGTTCGAGTGGATCAGTGTCGCTAGCAAGATTAGGATAATCATCCTTTAACTGTTTGTATTCCTTTTTCTCCCAAATACAGTATATCTCTGGTGGAATAACGCGCTCAAACTGGATGTAGCGTCAACGACACGCTGTATGTATAAGGAAATATCCTCGTATTTTATTAAATACTTGTAGTAACTTGAAACCACAACACGCATAAAAAAAAAATTACGGTCATTAAATGTTATCGCGTTAAAACTGGATATAGCCTCAACGGCATAATATACTTGTATTTTATTAATTAACTAGTGATTTTGAATAAATTTATTAAAATAAATAATGATATGTATGTATGTATGTCTAAAACTAATAATCTACATACATATGTATATGTAAAACTAATCTGAACAATATAATTATAGAAAAAGCAATTTTTTAAAGTAAATTAGACTTGTGGACTTGTAGTGTTATATATGTATGTAGATTCGCTGTTTTCTAAAACACCAATGAATGATGATGTTGTCTGAATTTATCAATCCCTTTAATATTTCGGTTCCCCTTTTATTTTATTTAATATAAAATATAAATGAGAACGTTTGAATTTTGCTTTGATAATAATATTGAAATATTAAATTAATTAAGCAATTTACTACATTCCTACCTGGTGCATAAGGAAGAAAGTTGTTTTAACGGAATTTTGCTTTAATATATGTATGTATGTAATATTGACACCGTTTTTGTCAAGCAATTTACTACCTTCCTACCTTGTTCATAAGAAAGACGGAAATCTTCGACGGATGGAAAATTACACATTTGATGGAAGGTTATATATTTTTACTTTATCCTAATCGGATAAAGTATTGTGATCGTGCGAAAATTCGACCTCAAGATTTTGACTGATTTGTATCGAGTATCATCCAATGATCACGTTTTCATGATTTCTAAAAAATGTCTGTATGTCTGTGTACTTATGCGTGTGTGTGTCTGTATGTGTGTTTTCTCCGAAACTATCAAGGCTATCTATTATTTTCACGTAAGGTGTAAGAGCCATAAGGAATTTGGTCAACACCAGTCAACCGGAAGTAGGGTTTTTTTCTTGTAGAAAATTCTAAAATTCTTTTACCACAGAATATTTCCGAAACGGCTCCGGGAATTTTGTCGAAATTTCATATCTATAGTTTTCACGTTAGCCTTAAAAGATTCTGTGATTTTAGTCAACTTCTGACGAGCGAAAGTGG
Source organism: Parapsyche elsis (assembly GCA_022651745.1). NCBI lineage: Eukaryota > Metazoa > Arthropoda > Insecta > Trichoptera > Hydropsychidae > Parapsyche > Parapsyche elsis. The sequence goes on along the minus strand of JAGVSN010000005.1, from coordinate 3,337,847 downwards.
CAGTTTACTCTTGAACGATTTTTTTCGGCCTTTTAAATATGTAGTATCGTCACAATATTGTAATGTTGTACTTCTGAGAAAAATTGCTAGCTAGAAAAAATAAATCATTAAAATCAGTCAACCGGAAGTAGAGTTTTTTTTTTTTGTCGAAAAGTTTACGTCAATGCAATGGAATGCTGAATTTACATATACAAGAAACATTAGTAGATAAATAATAAATATTTATTTTATCATAAAATTTGAGATATAGGAATAAAATTAATATAATTTCAAAGAATTAAGTATGAAAAAATAATAATTAAAATTTCAAATAGAAACAAAAGAAGTACATACATATGTATGTATGTACATAATATGTATGTTAGATACAGATTTACATTATAACAGTGAGAATGTATATTTATAGAAAAATACTCACTGCCCGTTGACAGTGTCATCGGGTGGTTATCATGTATGTATACATATACAAATAGTGTGTTTACATGTGTAAGTAGCCAATTAATTATTGGTTTTACAGAATAAAATAAATACTTACCGCTATTATATGGTGAATTGTTGGCCACTAAACATTGCGTGGATAAAATCAAAACTGCCAATAATTAATACACATGATAATAATTATGACTACGATTGTAGATATGTATGTTTTCGTCAATGTCTGAACGTCGACTGAACGTTGACTTTGCCAGGTTTATGTATTTATTATCAGTGCTCGAATTCAGCGGGAGTGGCAGGAAGCGAGCGTTCCCTTTCGTGAGATTTGAAAACGTAGCGTACCCTTTCGTGAAATCTGTAAATTTAGCGCTCCCTTTCGTAAAAAACCAAAATTTCCGTGCTCTTTCAATAATTATTGCCGAAAAAATGTTCGACGGTGAATTTTTTTTACATTTATGACTCCTAAATCATAATCTTCCACTGGAAGTTAAATTCTTTACATTTCAATTCCGACAAAGGCATCTATCTGTAGCCAAAAGCCATTTAAAATATTATTACGTTTTGAAAAAGCTGAGTGCACGCGTTACTTGAAGATAATATTTAGAATTCTATTCAATTCCGAGGGTTTCTATGTCCGCTTTGCGCAAAAGGTTTTTATGGCCGGCAATCGGCATTTCGAACTGCAACGGGCTTTTTCGAGCCATCGGTCATTTTGATGATTTACGATATCTTTCTTTGAATTGTCGTGTTGTACCGCGACCATTATACTAAAGGAACCAAATTTCAAAATAGTTCAGTCTTGCCTGTCCTTCTGATGGGAGAACTTTAATTTAGCGAACGTATTTGCAATTTCATTCTATGATCGGGAATCACTTGATTATTAAGTTGAGTGAATTATAATTACTGCACGTGACTAACTAAATAGTGATATTAACAATTATTCAAATTTAAAAAAATTAACCGTGTAAATTGTGCATTTACATATGTAATACAATTTCTATAATAATAATACTAATAACCTAATATATACACCCATAAATTCATATATATTGGTGTACATATGTTACGTAATTAATAAGTGTTTTGGTGTTATAATATACATATGTTGGTATAGCTACATACATATAATTAAAAAAAAAAGGTCGTTTGATATTATTTGAAAATTATCGAGCGCTCCCATTCGTGAAAATTTCCATTTCGAGCACTGTACAAAATAAATTGTTAAAGGTCATCCGAAATTTAACTTATCCGAAGGTTATGAGATTCTGACACTCGTCAATTTAGATGTACAAGTTTTTTTCTATCAAACATTTTATTGAAATTTCCATAAAATTAATAGTCAAACAGGAAAATAATACCAAAATGGCAATAATACAAAAATAATAATAAAATTAAAATAAACCATCTCTCGTATTAAAAGACTGTTTAACAAAGAATTTGCTGTGTCTTTTGATTCGTATTTCGTATTTTTACATAATACCAGCTCACATACCCCTTATCAAAGTATAATATGACTAAAGTAACACTAATGTTAATAGTTACATAATTATAACTCTACATATGTATGTATACTTACATACATACATAGCTTCAGAAATCTTACTCGAAAATTTTCACACAAAGATAAGAATCCCATTATTTTGCATTGAAAATTTTAGGTACGCTTAATTTTTCCTGCATATTTAATGGTGATCGTTTGCGATGTTTTTTCACGCCTGTTTGTGCTTTTATCGTAAAATTTACAGTTTTCCACAATTTTGTACAGAATATCCCTTGTACTGAAACCAATTTTGCGTATTTTTTTTTAAATTAAAAAATCCACTTCAATTAATTGAGTTCACCGAAAAGCCTACATGATCGTGTCACGTTTGATGCTCCTATATGTATATCCTTCATGGGGTTTTGTACCTAGAAATCTACACCAGGTAGGTATAGGGTGTGGGGCTTATGCGATTTCGCACCGCACAGTAAGCTGAATTGAATTATTTATTTGCACCGCATACGTATAGTATACATGTACCTACTGCGAAAAGGCATATACATAAATGTGTAGGTATACAACTAATGTTATTGCAGGTGGTACGTAATCCCCGACTCTCATTTGCAGACGGATAATTGCTGCCGAAGCCCCCCTTTGTTCAACGAGGGGCAAATGGTGAAAATTTTTATTCACCGCACGTACCCACCCATTGTTTTCCCATTTTCCTCGGGAGAGAAGTCTTTTAAATTCAATTTCGCAACATTTCTTTGATCGCGAAAGTGTTTCTTTGCACACTCAACTTCTTCTGAATGTTAATTGAAAAATGTGTACTCACTCATGATATTGCATATTTTATTTAGGTAAATCTAACAATGATTACGTAATAAAGTTTTTAATTCAATTGTACTTCGGTTCTTGCAATCAGTGCAATGCAATATGAGCTCTATGTTAAAGTTACCGTGTTATAAAAATCGATCGCCGCACCAATATTGAAAAAAGTAAAAAAAAAAATCTGTATAATTTGACGGTACGTATAACTGTATTATCAAAGTATTTTTATTGAATTTTCAGGCCTATATTCTTACCGCCGATTTCACGAAACGATAAACCGAATTTCTTAATCCATTGTGAATTTACTTTGAGATGATAATTGGAAAAGGTTCGAAATGGTTTCGTTCGTCTAGGCACTCATTTCAAAAGCCTTTGTACTCAATGGACGTTCATACTTTTATATGTATGTATATGTATGTAGTGTATTCTCGCTATCCATGAAAGCACCTAGCTCACAATTTATTCGGCCCCCTTTTAATGGTGAGACAAAACAAGTTCTCTCGTTTGTTCTTTCATTTTCCTACGATAATGAACGGAAAATTCTCCAGAGAAGCGTCTATCACTTCTGCATCATCGTTCAATTTATTTCGCTTCAAAATTTAAACAATGAAGAGTAATCTTGTTTACACGACAATCGATATGTAGACAATTAATCCCAGTATCTCTTTTCATACATCACCTACATTGTTAGTTCAGTAAACAATTTGAAACGAGCGATTTCGTAATGTTTACGAACGCGATCTGAAACATTATATAATGGCGCTGTGATAAAGTTGAAAATGATTTAATACCAGTGTTTGATCGGCATACGTTCCCGTTTCAGTTCCAGTTTACATTTGGACCGGATGAAAGTGGCAACGATTCCAACTGAAATATTGCCACCAAATCGTACGCTGAATTGATATATGAGCTGTTTCAACGGACCATTATTTCCAGATAAAATAATACTTATTTTCATTTGCAAATTCCGCGCGTTCCGACTGTGAAACAATTTATATGTTTCATTCGTTTGCTCTCCATATCCCCTTAATATCTTTACATCACCTTTCAGCGCATGCACTAAAAGCGGTACCGCTCACATTTTAAAATATCTTGACTCGTATTATTATTTAATTAATTGCGCAAAGGAACTCTTAGAATAATACATCCATAATAATGAGTCAACATTGCTTAGCGTATAACTATTATGGAAGTTGGGTTTGCTTTCTTTGCCTTTGGGTAAATAAATCTTACAACATATGTACCTAAGGATATTCGTTCGTAAGCAATGCGTACCTTTTATTTTCGTCTAGCCCGTCTTGTCTAGCCAGTTTGGTTCTTGAATTCGGCCAAATGAAAGAGGGTCACTTGGATCGATGCCGCTCTCTCTAGTTGTGGTCGCCTTTTACAAACCCCTCACCCCATCGAATTGTGAGGTCTCGTTATTATTTTGACCTCAGATGACCGTTCGTAAATCAACATTTATGAGGTTTCGCGACACAGCATCGACCGCAGCCAAAGCCGCAATGTCGACTAGATATTTTTATACGAAAATAAAACATCTTGCAATTTCATCGCGTGCTTGTTTAATGACGTACGATAAAATGAAAATTGGCCACCTTAATTTTGTGTCTACGTTGAAGCGGGTATGTATGTACATATGTAACATCGACCGATGAATGCTGAAAACTTACAAATAAAAAATTTAAACGCATCCGTAACTGCTGTCATTTAAATTTGAATTAGCCTCGTGCAATTCAAACTCCACTACCACTTGGTGTCCGGAGGCCAAACTTGATGAAACTTACTAATTGGGCCGTTGTTCGTTCTGGATGTGTAATTGTGTATGGTGTGGAAACTCACTAATGTTACCAGATGCTTTTATTGTTTACCCGTCTAATTACTTTAGGGCTTCCGTTAATATTCTGTAACTTTTAGTATAGTGTATGTAATATTACAAAGAATCAACTGAAATGAATCAATTTATTAATACATTTATGAAACAATATAAAGTTATGGATATTTTAAATTCACTGTTTTTGGACGTATGTATTTGTTATTATTTCGGGTGTACATACATACATTTCGATGGAACTATTTCAGTCTGTTTGCAAATGTGCTTTCAACGATACAATTCGCGCCAAAGGATTAATTAATTACACTATATCGAGCAAAACGTATTATTAAGCGATGCTGTCTCCGTATATTATCAATGTTTCATAATTTTCATTTCGTTATCCTTATCATATTCTTATTCAATTCTCTTCTTCTTAGATATGTATGTATTATAATACCTATACACCGAATGAAATATACGAATGGTGGACAAAAATAAAAGTAAAAATTCGGGTGTAGCAAACCCATGACTTTATCCATATATTTGAGGAATACAAAGAGTAACGAAATTAATTTTGTAAGTACGTAAGTAAATAAAACGCATACACCACCACCACACCAACCAAAATACATACATACATACATATCATGAAATTACTGTGTTGAGTGCGCGCGCGTATATAAAATACGATCTTCGGCATATATTCAAATAAGAAAAACTACCACTTCCGGTCGGCGGATTTTAATCAAACCCTTATCAACTCTTAAAGTTTATATGGAAATTATAAATATAAATTTTCGACTTGATCAATAGGGCAGTTTCTGAAATATTCTGTGGTAAACTTTTTGACAAAAAAAAAAACCCTACTTCCGGTTGACTGATTTTAATGATTTATTTTTTTGTAACTAGCAATTTTACTCAGGAGTACAACATTATAATATTGTGACGATACTAGATATTTAAAAGGCCGAAAAAAAAAAAAAACCAAAAATCGTTCAAGAGTAAACTGCCATTTTCGGTAGTCAGATGTTGACCAAAATCACAGTATCTCTTAAAGCTAACGTGAAAACTATAGATATGAAATTTCGACGAAATCGCCGGTGCAGTTTCGGAATTATTCTGCGGTAAACTTTTCGACAAAAAAAAAAACCTACTTCCGGTTGACTAATTTTAATGATTTAATTTTTTTTAAATAGCAATTTCTATGAGAATTACAATATTAGAATATGGTGACGATACTACATATTTAAAAGGCCGAAAAAAATATAAAACAAAAAATCGTTGAAGAGTAAACTGCCACTTCTGTCAGACGGATTTTGACCAAAATCACAGTATCTCTTAAGGCTAACGTGAAAACTATAGATATGAAATTTCAACTTGATCGATGGGGCAGTTTCGAAAATATTCTGCGGTAAACTTTTCGACAAAAAAAATCTTACTGCAGGTTGACTAATTTTAATAATTTATTTTTTTTTTTTTAAATAGAAATTTCTCTCAGAATTACAATATTACAATATGGTGACGATACTACATATTTAAAAGGCCGAAAAAAAATAAAAAAACAAAAAATCGTTCAAGAGTAAACTGCCACTTCTGTCAGACGGATTTTGACCAAAATCACAGTATCTCTTAAGGCTAACGTGAAAACTATAGATATGAAATTTCAACCTGATCGATGGGGCAGTTTCGAAAATATTCTGCGGTAAACTTTTCGACAAAAAAAATCTTACTGCAGGTTGACTAATTTTAATAATTTATTTTTTTTTAAATAGAAATTTCTCTCAGAATTACAATATTACAATATGGTGACGATACTACATATTTAAAAGGCCGAAAAAAATAAAAAAACAAAAAATCGTTCAAGAGTAAACTGCCACTTCTGTCAGACGGATTTTGACCAAAATCACAGTATCTCTTAAGGCTAACGTGAAAACTATAGATATGAAATTTCAACTTGATCGATGGGGCAGTTTCGAAAAAATTCTGCGGTAAACTTTTCGACAAAAAAAAAATCTTACTGCAGGTTGACTAATTTTAATAATTTTTTTTTTTTTTTAAATAGAAATTTCTCTCAGAATTACAATATTACAATATGGTGACGATACTACATATTTAAAAGGCCGAAAAAAATAAAAAAAAAAATCGTTCAAGAGTAAACTGCCACTTCTGTCAGACGGATTTTGACCAAAATCACAGTATCTCTTAAGGCTAACGTGAAAACTATAGATATGAAATTTCAACTTGATCGATGGGGCAGTTTCGAAAATATTCTGCGGTAAACTTTTCGACAAAAAAAAAAATCTTACTGCAGGTTGACTAATTTTAATAATTTATTTTTTTTTTTAAATAGAAATTTCTCTCAGAATTACAATATTACAATATGGTGACGATACTACATATTTAAAAGGCCGAAAAAAATAAAAAACAAAAAATCGTTCAAGAGTAAACTGCCACTTCTGTCAGACGGATTTTGACCAAAATCACAGTATCTCTTAAGGCTAACGTGAAAACTATAGATATGAAATTTCAACCTGATCGATGGGGCAGTTTCGGAAATATGATTTTTTATAGGATTTTTGAATTTTCTGCACGAAAAAAACCCTACTTCCGGTTGATTGATGTTGACCAAATTCCTTTTGGCTCTTACACCTTACGTGAAAATAATAGATATGAAATTTCAGCTTGATAGACTTGATAGTTTCGGAGAAAACACACAGACGTACACACACACACATAGTCCACAGACATACAGACATTTTCTAGAAATCATGAAAACGTGATCAGGGGATGATACTTGATCCAAATCAGTCAAAATCTCGAGATCGAATTTTCGCACGATCACAATACTTTATCCGATTAGGATAAAGTAAAAATGGGCGCAAAAGAAATTCGGAATATTAACGTCCTTTTTATACGCCTAGATCGCGTTCGAATGGCTTGATGAAATGCGAAAAAATGAAAACCTTTTTGGGTTCTCATAATCTGTAACTCATTTATAATATTTTTTTTCCAATCGCTAAAATGTCACAGTATGAACATTCGTTCGCACTCATCGAAATAGTCTCGCGGGTAATTTTTAGATCTTTCGTCTGTTTTATTATCGATAAACTGTCAAAATTTTGATTACCTTTAAAAAGCGCAAACATGAAATATGTACATATTCAGAACAAGTATTTCGTTCATTATTTATCATTCATTGTATCGTTGATAAGAACCAAATTCATTCAGAGTCTTTTGAAGGTGGAAAACCTAAAATAGGCTATCTATACTTTGAGAGTAATCAGTGGAAACACGATATCTATTTGATTTGTGACTGTTAACAAACCACAAATTCATATTGTACATATACCCATATCGCCTCACAGCAGACGATCAAAAAAAATCTCAACAGAACAATGTCGATACCTTGAATCGACTTTTCCCATCTTATCATTATCCTAGTCACTGCCCGTTGACAGTGTCATTGGGTCGTTATCATTTATATATAATTGTATAGGTATACGTCATATAGTGTATTTACATATCAAAACGTATTTGCGTATGCGTAGGTGGCCCAGCCGCGCTACGCTCTCAAATCTATTATAAATTACATTTAAAATATGAGTCTATTTTAATTCAATACACGCATATACAAATACTTCATGAGCCTAAAGCCATCCATTATCAAAAGCTTAGTAATATATCTATTATGTATGTACATACGTTATACAATTCCATGTATAATAATATTAAATCTACCCCCTAGCCCGTTTGTCCACTGACAAATGTTCGTATTTAATATAACACCGTTGATTTAATCAGTCTATACCTAAAAAATCATTAAAATTCTATTCTATTAAAATTATATTTTTTGTCAAGTTACAAACTTGACAAATGGCTTAAAAACTATTTTTGAATTATTTTGGTATGAAATAATTTTTGGAATTTATGATACTTGGCCGGTTCATGTAAAGCCCGGTACACACCAGGCGACTAGTTGCGTGACTAGTCGGCCGACTAATTACGCGACCAGACAAATATATGTATACAGTAAAGTCGCACGGTGTGTTGCGAGCCTTATAACTGCATATGTACATATTACATACATACATACATATGTACATTTGGTCTGGTCGCGCAACTAGTCGCCCGGTGTGTTCCGTGTCTAATGGGGGTATTACACATGGATAGTTTACTCGCAACGATCTCGCTAGTTTACTGACCGGCACGTCAAGCTGGTGTCGAGTAGCTAGTAAACCTATTACACGTGTTAAGTTTACTCGCTAATGTTGCCACTCGCCGCCGCTAGAGGCACTGTCATCAACTTGTGAGTTGTTCACGTGACGGCACGTGTTTAGCGCACACCGTCAAAATGCCCGCTGAATTTTCAGTATCGTAAATGTATCATGTCCATTGAAGTGTACTGTGTGTGTTGGGAGCTGAAAATGAAATGCTTAACCTCAAACTGTCAATGAAGCGACGTCACACGAGCCAGCTAGTGCGAGTTAAGTTCAAACAAGGGCTGTGGAGTCGTTAAAAAAAAATCACGACTCCGTCTACGACTCCGATTCCGATATTTACCAACAACGCGACTCCGACTCCAACTCCGACTCAAAAATGTTAAATTTTATCAGGTTGTTTTCCTATCTTTGCAAATATTTTTCATGTTATAGGCATAAAAAAAAAACAAGATCAAATTAAACTTTATTAATTATTTATTTGAATTTATTCTTAAAAACAACATTGCTTCTAATAAATCTGTATTCATAGAAGCTCTCAAATCAGAATTAAGGATTTTAAGAGCGGAAAATAACCGCTCTATGGACACTTGGGTTGGCGGCAATGCTGTAACGATCAACGCTGAATTTTTTATGATTTCTGGATACTGCTGTATTGCCATTTTAACATTTAAATTATTTGCTCGGTCAATTTTTTCCACCATTTTCAATGCATCGTAAAATTCATTTTTAAATTTTGAAATGGAGTCTTCTTTGTTTGCTATATTGGGACTCAAACACATTCTATATTACTCTTTGTTTGCTCTTTGCTCTATATTATTCTTTGTTTGCTATACACATTCATTATTACGCAATTGAAATTTCATAAATTTCGTAATTAAAAAATGGTCGGAGTCGCTCATTTTTCACGACTCCGACTCCGACTCCGGCCAAAACAGCGCGACTCCACGACTCCGACTCCGACTCCACAGCCCTGGTTCAAACATTCGAACTTCACTCGCGCGGCCAAAAAAGTCTGCTAGTTTACTAACTTCACCTATTTACACGCGGCTATTTACCAGCGACCAGCAAACCAGCGAGATTGTAGCGAGTCAACTATCCCTGTGTAATACCCCCATTAGAGTATGCAATAAATCCATTTCCATCAAAATGCCACATCAGTGAAAAGTGAGGGTTACAGCAATTGGCCTCCACAGTGGCGATATGTACATATACATACATACATATATATATTAAAAAAAACTATTGTTGCGTGGAGCGGGGGTGGAGGGACGGGCTCAGGGGAAGTAAAGACTTCACTCAGTTTACATGTCTGTATTAAGACATTTATTCGACTCGATGGCTATGCCAGAACTGTCAGATTGGTGGCTGTCTCAGTGCTGCCAACCCCATAAGTGTTCTGTTGGCAACACTGAGAACAACTTAAATTGGGGGGAGGGGGTACCCAAACGTTACACTATTTACATTGATTTTCTAACCTTACTCTATTTTACTCTATGTTTGTATGTATGTATAGTGTTGTAAAATTCTCGGGAATAATCTTTTGGAGAATATTCTCCAAACCGAGAATTTTCTGTTTAAAATTGTAGTAGGTACATAATTCAATGTACCCTGGGCTCCATCGGCCACCATATATTTTAAATAAATAAATACCAACTAATAAATAAATACCAGCTAATATGTACTTGGGAGAGGTGATACGGATTACACGAATAATATTAGTTCTGTGTATCCGTGACAAAAACTAAATTTGATGAGGCGTGAATATGACAAATTTTTTACGATCTTTTGTGCTACATAAGTTAAAATGAATGATTATATCATAAGTTGGAACAATTTCACTGGAATATCATAACCAAAGCAATAAAAATATGTATACATAATTTATTGCTTCTAGAGTTAATAAACATTGCATTCCTGTGAAAATTTCGCGGAAAACGCTAGTAGTGCGTATGTTAAAATGTCGAAATGACACATTCAGTGTCGTCAGAATGAAAAAATGTCATTCAAAATGCTCTCAGACACTCTAGAAATTCCTATTACTCCTAGAATCCTCTAAAAGCTAATAAACTATCTAGAGATGTTTTATAACCAAGAAAAAAGAAAATTCTCGAATATTCTCGGAGATTAATCTTTTGGAGAATATTCTCGACTTACAATACTATGTACATATGTATGTATGTACATTAGAGTGGAGCGAAATATGTATATATATATTTTTTTAAATCAAAATACTTGGGTTTGGGATAGTTGCTCCATGGCTATACAAAACATTGGTAAAATTATTTTTTCGATATTTTAATTCTTTATACTGCCCCAAATGGGTCAAAAATTTAGAAAAAATATGATTTTAGCTAAAAGTTGAAGGTTCATATGCGGTATTAAAACGCAGATAAACTACATTTCTTGTCGTTTATTTGGTTTAAGACAATGCAAATAAGCAACACACACGTTTAAATTACTAATTAAGAACAAAAATCATCCCACAACAGAATCCCACAACAAAAAAAAAAAAATAACCTATGTACATACATGTGTAGATACTATGGGTAATAATTTTTTTTGTGTTAAAAATAGGCATTATTTTTCGTGATTAGAGTGTCGTTTTTATGAAACTATCTCACCTTAAGAGCGATATTACATTGAGCAACAAAACCAACACCAGATTTTTTTGGTGGTGGCGAGCATCTTATTACATTGCGCCACTTTTCAAGCTACCAAGCTACCTGCTCATCTCATAATCTTCATACAAAAAAAAAAACTATTTTTTTTTTTTTTATTTATTTTAGGAAGACCAACAGCTATGTTACAACAGAAAAAAGTAAGAAACTTATAAATACAGAAAGCCAATAACAGGTCTCCACAAATAGTAACAATGTAAGAAAGAAAAGAAAATCAAAATCAATAATAAAAAAAAAACAGAGTAAAAGAACACAAAACAACAACCAATATAGTACAAAAGCAAATTAAAGTAAGGTAACAATAGTATAGTAAGAAAACATATAGTATAGAATAATAGAATAGAATAACAACAACTAGTAAAATGCACAGGTGGTATAGTAAATAAAATAAAGTAACAGAAAAATAAAATAACAGTAACTAATTAAGCATAACAGTATAGAGTATGTATGTATAATAAAATAAAATAACAGAGCCAGAATAATGCAAACATCCCATAATTGTCACAAGAACTACTATGGGGAAGAAAAAAAACGATGACTTAAAAAACCTCTGGCCGACGCAACACTAGTACAGAAGAGGTCAAGATCAATGAAGCTTTTAGACAACTCATTAAAATTCTTCAAAATGCGCCAAACAAACGCATTTTGTCTGTAGTTTGTACAAGCCGATGGGAGATACAATAATTGATTGGACCGGAGTAACTTTACTGGTGCCAAAAGAGAAATTCGGGATAATAGCTGGGGGTAGTCAATGGAACCAGAAGCAATTTTTAGAAGGAATGTTAAGTCAGCAACCTCACGTCTTACTTCTAAGGGAAGTAGATGATGAATCCTACAGAGTAAGGTAGTTATCATGGTTATATAGTATGTCATCATTACGATAACATAAATAGCGGATAAATTTTTTTTGGATGTTCTCGATACGCGAAATGTACGTATCGTATCTGGGATTCCAGATTTGGGTGGCATACTCCAGATTGCTACGGACAAGTGAGCAATATAAAATTTTGAGTGTTTTGATACGATTAAATTCCTTAGAGCAACGCTTTATGAACCCTAGGGCCCTATAGGCCTTGGCTACAATGTTATCTATGTGTGAATCGAAAATCAATTTAGAGTCATGATACACTCCAAGGTCTCGCATACCACACGCCTTTCGTAATATGTGACCTTTTAGAGTATAGTCTGAAAGCGTGAGGTTACGTTTACGACTATATGTAACTAAGCTACATTTAGATGGGTTGAGGTCTAAATGATTTTGAGTACAATAATCTTCAATACGAAAGAGATCGGATTGAAGAGCTATGGCATCAGAACGAGATGATATTTGGGAAAAATTTTTCATGTCATCCGCAAAACAGAGCAAGTTAGAAGTCCTCAGACACAGCTGAATATCATTAATGAAGATAACAAAGAGCAACGGGCCTAAAAGTGACCCTTGGGGGACGCCACTAGGAATTGTAACCCAACTAGAGATATAATTACTAGTAACTACAGCTTGGGTACGATTATCTATGTAGGATGAGAACCACCTAAGTAAGTCTCCACAAATTCCTATCTTGGAAAGTTTAAGAAGCAATAATTTACGGTTGATTTTGTCGAAAGCTTTGCTATAATCCGTGTAAATGACATCGACTTGGAGTCCATTTTCCATAGCTTCGGTTATGTAGTCGTTGAGCAATACCAGATTGGAGACCGTTGACCGTCCTCTTAGGAATCCATGTTGAAGAGGACTGAGCTCCTGCATAACCGAAGGATATAGCTGATCATAGACTAATTTCTCGAAGACCTTTGACACAATGCACAGTTTGGAAATTGGTCTATAGTTTGTAATGTCAGTCTTTGGTCCCTTTTTGTGAACTGGTGTTATGTATGCTTGTTTCCAAATATCAGGGACAACTCCTTCAACCAACGATCTACGGAACAATATTGAGATAGGAATAGCTATTGCTTCAGCACATTTTATTAGGAAATGGGAAGGTAAATGATCTGGTCCGGCCGATTTTGAAGGATCCAGTTTTTTGAGTAGTATGCAAACGGCTGCTGGGTTAATTGTTATGGAAGATAAATAAGTTGAGGTTTCAAAAAGGGGACTGGGGTTAATTGTTAGTTGTCGCAAGTGATTTGGGGATGAAGTTAAGAACGTAGAATAAAAATAATCTGAAAATGCAAACAAAAAAATGCAAAAATGCATACTATACGAAACTAGGTACTCTATGTAGACGTAGAAAATATATAAAATTCAACCTCGTCGTATTTCTTTCTGAATTTCAATTGTTTTTACGAAACAATTGCGTTGACGTTGCGTTGCGTTGACAATTGAGTACGACGATGCAAAAAAAAAAGGTCAGAAAAGGGTTTTTTGAAAGATTTTTTTCGGCGAACATTTTTTCGGCGAACATTGACTTCCAAGAAATTTTCAAGCAACCCAGAATCGCATCGTGTAATACATCGGTATACTTACCATTGGAACCTGTATATCTATCTGGTCGCCGAGGTTCAAAAAAAACCTGGTGTCCCGATTTGTTGCTGAATGTAATATCACGCTAAGGGTTCACAAACAGTATCAGAGAGTTCTGTCACTATTTTCACTGTGTAGCTTGAATGTGGCAAGGAAAAAACTTTATCTGAGGTAAAATGACTATTTATTACTTTTTGATCGGCAATAGCTTGTAAAATAGTGTCTTTATGAATTTGTTGTGAGGAGACTCTATTACCTCTTCCCAATTTATAATGTTGCCACAATCAGGCCATTTTTTGACCAATTCATGAAATAAACAGTAAGCGTATACGCTATTGTTTATCCCACTCATGTTTCGATACTTTTTTTTTTTTTTTTTTTAATATTCATTTGTGGTTTATATTTTCGTTTCAGGTGCATCCTTGTCGGTGCTGCAGGAGGCTGTGAAGACTTTCCCAGGGGACGTTCCCCCGTGCGCTAATGTGCGAAGTGGGCGCTCCCCATGCCGCTGTCGACTCGAAGCCTGTGTCGGTTGGTATCCCTGTGGTTTGAAATACTGCAAAGGACGAGGGCCCCCGGCGGCTGCGCCCCTCTCGTACAGATGTGGCATCAACACGTGTCGCCGTTGCCAACTGTTTGATTATTACGTACACCGCAAGCACCACTGTCTCTGGGACGAATGACCCGACACGTGCATGGGTCGCATTTGTACAACGACCTCGTCCTGCCGATCCTCGTTAGGTCGAATCGACAGGATGACGTTGAACATTATCGTTGTAACTGCAGGAGCACGGCTTCGTACGTCGTCGGTGTGGAGTGTCTTAAATTATTATTATTATCCTTCGGACGGAATGCAGCGCCGCTGTTACCGTCACTGTAAATTCACCGTCTGTTGGTGATAAATTTGTCGGGTTTGTTTACTTTTTTTATTCGACCAATTGGTTTACCTATCGCCAAGAATCGACATTTGAAATTTTTCGATATCGTCGCATCGAAAAATGCTTTTACGGTTGTTAAATTGTCAACGAATCAATTTAGAGCCCCTCTCCGTTTAGATTCCATTATGCTTAATAGAAAATTTATAACCCCCGTAATATGGTCAAGTGTGAAAATACATACATACATATATATCTCGTTATATTTTCAAGAGGCAATTCGTTTTAAACTTGTTGAGGCATTGATTTTTCGAATTGTTCAATTCTATTATGATTTTATTTTATTTCTATTTATATTTTTTCATTAGATTAATGCCCGTAATTGACGACGCTCTTGTGCCATTTTATTTTTATGTATGAATTATCAGTGTTTCCCAAAGTGTGGTACGCGAAGGGGTTTAAAAGGGGTACAACTTTGAGTGGATAAGCAATCCTTTTCTCACAAGTATTCATAGATTGCAAAATAATCTCCCAAATGCGGAAGAAGAACAGCTCTTGGAGCTGACTTCCGATGGTTTTTTTTTTTAGTGAAAATTTGAACAAAATTAAGCTTCATTTTGATTGAGCATTAATTCTGAATATTCATCTTCGTCTTAAGATAACAAATATCAAACCATACGTCCAGGTTTGTATTGTACATAATTTTGACCCAATCAGAAGGAAATAATAAGGAATTCCTTATTCCAATTGATAAATAATCTTATTTTACTCAATTCACCAAATTTTACAAACAATATGCTGTATTTTAATAAAAACAATCTCGCCTGTGGCGCATTTTTTTTTAGAGATTTATACAAAATTTAAAATGATTGATATACAAAATGTTTTTATGCAAGAAAATATTTCGCTCGCAATGCATTTTTTTCTCAAAAATCGAAGTAATTTTTTAAGAATTTATTGTACAAAATTAACATATTTTTCCGAAAACAAAAATATCGCCCAGAGTTATGCGAATTACAAACTTGTTACAATACCGTCTCTCTCCCCAATTATTTTTGTCAAAAGTGGGGTACGCGCATGTTGTAAGTTTGGGAAACACTGTATTATATGAATAGAATATTATGAGCTCTAATTATTACGTTAGAATTAAATATGTAATTTTCATTAAGTATTTGTATGGAATGTTTTTTACGAATATTTCGTGCGAAATAAGACCAAAAAGTATTTACTTGTATATTTATATGTACATACATATATACAATATAAATTATATTTCATAAGATAAAAAAGCTTGACTTGAATTTTAATTTATCCATATTTTGAATTTAAATATTTTATACCTGATAGCTCTATTATTTATCGATGATAATTTAATTTATTTTATCCTATAAATAAAAGACAAGCACATAGTAGAAATGCATTTATTTTTTATTTGCTGCTTATTGATGGTACTAAGACACTGAATGTTTTTTGTGTAATCGTATTAATAAAATCTTCCTTCACCAAATCTGATAAATTTTATATTACATTTTTCGTTTATTGATTTCTTAACTTCATTCTCATATATGAAATCTATCTTTAAGTACAAGTGGCCTTAGATCACTACACTGTATTTATAAATGTCAATTTCCTCTCATGTACATTACGCCTGTTTTTAATTATTTTTTTTTGTATGTAAATCACATTTATTTACTATTTTTATATTTAAATATTGTTTCAGCATATTTGTTAAAGGAGTGTACATACATATTATAATATACATATATTGTATCGACTAAATAAAATTATTTGTATAAATTGTTTTCGAGCAGTTATTATTACATACGATATTTCAACATTAATTTCGCTAAGCTATCAACTGCACAGCATCCAAAATACATACATATGTATGTATACACATGGGCCTGGAAACTCTGGAATTGTATCAATTGTATTGCATTCACCCGATTACATACATTGTTGTTCTACTTATATTTGGCAACAAACAGTATTTGGTTAATCTTTTTTTTTTTATATCAAATTAAGGTAATTGAAATTCGTTTTAATACCAAGTTATCGATGACATAAGTCGTTAATTAATTGTGTGTGTTTAATTGATAGCTTGCATGTTACAAGAAATTTATTCCTCAATCATTTTTACTTCGTTCGGTGGCTATTTTGTGATCGTTTGATATTATTTTATTCCTTGAACATTAACTCTTAACATGCTTTAGCAATATAAATAATCGAAAAAGTAAAACGAATACTCGAAATAAGATACTACGAATATTCGAAAAAAATTGAATGAATTTTCTGCAATTAATGAATTTATAAATCTCTATATTAAGTGCCGAAGCTATTGAGAAAATTTAAAACAATTAGCTTTTTAATGGAATATATTTTACCGTAAAAGCTTTTACCTTTCATTTTTTTTCTGGTAGATAATTTATGTACAAATTAATAAATGTTTAAATTTTCTTTGCATATTATGATATGTACGAAAAAGCAAGTTTTCCATAAACAAGATGTACAGTTTTGTTAGGTTTTTATGCTGCCCATAATTAGGTTTTTTATTGTGATTTTGCCCTGAGCGTTTTTCTCGGAAAATTTCATTATGAACAACTATGTAGATAAAATAAATCCTCATTATTAATTAATTTTTGTTACCAACATACATATTATATTAATTTTCATAACATTATCATCATTTTCATTCCTCGTAACAGCGAATAATGAACAACGAACAACGAATTTTCATCCTAAGCTAAGAAGGAAAAATACCACTTATATATTAATAACTATTTGAACTCGGAATTTATTTCACTTTGACGATTAGCCAGCTCGGAATTAATTTTGACATTTTTCAAAAATAAAATATTTTTAACATCTTAGTACCAAAAATAACTATAAATCCATGAAACACATTTCCTTGGATGAAAAACCATTAAATGAATCTTTCGAACCAGTGCTTCCAAATTTTTCTACAGAAACATACCGATTTCACCTTTACCAACTTAAAAATACGAATATTTCGGGGATTTAGATTTTTTTTTAGTTTTTGTCTCTTTAATACATTATTTGAGGACTTGGATCGTCTGACTAGAGTGAGCAACTTTACGAGACGAGATCTGAACATCGGTTAAACTTGATTTTAAAATCATGATTACTTTTCTTCGTGAACTTTTTCAACGTTCAACAAAAAAATTCGGGTGTGGCCAACCCATGACTTTATCCATATATTTGAGGAATACAAAGAGTAACGAAATTAATTTTTTAAGTACGTAAGTAAATAAAACGCATGCACACCATCACACCAACCAACAAACATACATATCATGAAATCACTATGTTGAGTGCGCGCGAGTATGTAAAATACGATCTTCGGCATATATTCAAATAGGAAAAACTGCCACCTTCGGTCGTCAGATGTTGACCAAAATCACAGTATCTCTTACAGCTAAGGTGAAAACTACAGATATGAAATTTCGACTTGATCGCCGGGGCAGTTTCGGAAATATTCTGTGGTAAACTTTTCGACGAAAAAAAAAACCCCTACTTCCGGTTGCCTGATTTTAATGATTTATTTTTTTTAAATATCAATTTCTCTCAAAATTACAACATTACAATATTGTGACGATACTACATATTTAAAAGGTCGAAAAAAATAAAAAACAAAAAATCGTTCAAGAGTAAACTACCATTTTCGCTAGTCAGAAGTTGACTAAAATCACAGTATCTCTTACGGCTAACGTGAAAACTATAGATATGAAATTTCGACAAAATTCCCGGAGCCGTTTCGGAAATATTCTGTGGTAAAAGAATTTTAGAATTTTCTACAAGAAAAAAACTCTACTTCCGGTTGACTGATGTAGACCAAATTCCTTATGGCTCTTACACCTTACGTGAAAATAATAGATATGAAATTTCAGCTTGATAGCCTTGATAGTTTCGGAGAAAACACACATACAGACACACACACGCATAAGTACACAGACATACAGACATTTTTTAGAAATCATGAAAACGTGATCGGGGGATGATACTCGATACAAATCAGTCAAAATCTCGAGGTCGAATTTTCGCACGATCACAATACTTTATCCGATTAGGATAAAGTAAAAACAAAACCAGCGATTCTCAAAAAAAAAAAAAAAATTCATGTCGAACTTAGCTCGACATGCGAGCTGCCAAATAACTATCAATGTCGAGTTATACTCAACATGCGAGATCAAAGAGTTAATCCAAAAGTTTAATCGATATTGAAATTAAATATTTTAAATTCATTTCATTTCTAAGAAAAAAATGCTAATATTCTCTATTCTATTCGTGGAATAATGGCTATTCGACTGCGAATGAAAATATATAAAACAAAAAATTCCTCCACGGCATATTTCATTTTGATTTGAAACATTGAGACCTGTGCAAATAGATCCGAGTTCCAAACGTTCTTTGTTCTTTTGTCGAGTTTCATTTGAAAATCAAAAGCTATTTGCACAGCGTTTATTTTGTGCGTAGCTTAGTAGCCGAAATGTACATAATACATTATTACTTAATTATATTTATTTTGACATAACGCCGTGCATGCATGACATCTTTCATCCAGATCGTAAACGTAGTTCATACATACAGAACATGATATAACAGAATATGATTATGAATAGCAGAATATGAATATGAAAGAGCCAGAACTGTGACAAAACAGAACAGCGAAGAACAGAACTATGACAATAATTCAAAACAGGGGAATAATAAAACATTCTTTATTGAAATTGTCGTATCTCTATATGCTGTATTGATTTTTAATCACATGAGGTTGTCCATTCGCCTTAAAAACATTAATTTATATAGTTTGGGCATTGCTCATCGCTGGCAAGGCTCTGGTAAATGGGACTCAATTCGGTGTTACGTATGTATGTGTTTTATTATTTTTATAGTACCAAGTTTTAAGTGGTAAATATAGCATATACATATGTATGTATTACAATAACATAATACACAAAAATATGCTGTACATCATGAAAAATATAAAACTTCAAGTTTAACATTACATAAATTCATATGAAATTAAATAAGGAATGATTAACTCGAAATCGAGTACTACCTGATTGGTCGGTATACATGTCAAATACGACAAAAATAAATGTTTTATTTTTTCCCTGTTCTAAATTGTCATAGTTCTGTTCTTCGCTGTTCTGTTTTGTCACAGATATGGTTCTTCATATTCTGTTATATCATGGAACCATACATATGTACATACATATGTAGATACAATAATAGCTCAGCGGTGAGAGCGTTAGTCTCTTGAGCGAAGGTCCAGGGTTCGATCCCCGTATGTCGAAATGATGAATCAGTTTAGTTTTTTTTTTATAGTTGCAACCAGGTTCGCATAGCTTCCGGAAACAATATCGAAAATATCCTTGCGCATGTGTATGTATGCGTGCACCTAATACATTTCCCAGCATGCTGTCTTTGAATTTCTTTACATTTCCGCCTTTTATTTTATTATTGACAAATTTTCCATCGTAAATAGTACAATGTAAAACGTGTAATATAATATGTATGCTAATGCGAGCTTGGTAGTGTTTCCGGAGTTAATTGCTTCTCCATAAATCCTAATGAAGCCATCCGCGCATATTGGGTTAGTGTTATTAAGATGTTATTGTGTGTCACGGTTATTAGATTATGTGTGTCTGTTGGCTTGGTAATCCATCATCGGATTATGCTGACTTGTCAAACTAAATATTATGTCATTGGACACCAGCCAACCCGTTAACGAACGAGCCTATTTCGCCAAAACCATATTCAGCAATCGTAATTAGTAATTTTATATGGTTTACACGCGAAAATTGTACATAAATAAACGCTGGTACGAAATTTCACGATATTCTGAGAAACGTCTTTGTTTTAATCATAGTGGAGCTTTACCTTTAAAACTCTTCCATAATACAAATTAAAGTTTACGATATCCTTTGATTCAAAACGGTCAAGTTTCATTCAGTAACTTGTATTGACTTCAGATCAATTTTGAAGTAGATATATTAAGTTCAATAGTCAAATGTACTATGCGGCAACGCTTGATATCGAGCACGCCACTATGATAACGAATGCTTATCTCAGATTACCATATATTATGAAGATATTATTAAAAAGCACGAAATAAAATATGCCTACGAAGGACTATAGTCACTATAAATGTTTGTTCTATGGGGAAGTGAAGCTAATCTCCGTATAATGTAACGCCAACCACAAATCCCAGCTGTCAGTTGCAGACGGGGTACTTCCCGGTGACCCGCAGGCTCCAAGTTTCAGGACACCATCCATGTCCTATGTACGATACAATACAATCTACGGTGGATGTGAATGGCTATCCAACTCAATTCAGCCTTCATCGCTGACGTTTGATGCACATCTCGACATCTTGTGTGTTGGTCAGAAAAGCCTTATTGTCTGAAATTACAACAATCCAATATTTCATCTGAGTACTAACATTTTCTACTAGAATAGAAATAAAATTGAAATAATCTTAAATTCTTCCATTTCACCAACATTTGTATATTACATATAATGTACATATGCATGTAGGTCAGTGATGCACAACACGCGGCCCGCGGGCCGCATGCGTCCCAAAATGATAAATACTTCATCACCAAGTGCTTCATTG
The DNA here is from genome assembly GCA_022651745.1 of Parapsyche elsis. NCBI lineage: Eukaryota > Metazoa > Arthropoda > Insecta > Trichoptera > Hydropsychidae > Parapsyche > Parapsyche elsis. The sequence goes on along the minus strand of JAGVSN010000005.1, from coordinate 3,316,411 downwards.
AATATAAGATATGATTCGCATTGGTTAATATAAGATATAATTCGCATCAACGACGATAGAGCGCGAAAATTTTCGCAAGCGATTTCGCTTTTGTGTGCTCAGCCTTTATGCAATAGCAAAGGAATATTTATATACATAATCTGAATCGTCACTAACAGAAAACCATACAGTGCTGTTTTATTTAGTACGACTATTTTTTCACGGGTTTTTGCGACCAAAATTATTTTTTTTGCAAATGTGTCACACTCTACAATGCAGTTGCAGTCTATTTTTAGATAATTGTTTTCTTGACACACACTTAAGTGTTAATTCTCCCTAGAATTTTGCCACTGCACAACCTTTACGAAACAATATTGAAAATTCGCCGTGATTCCCATTTATTTATAATGGCAGTAAACATTAAAAAACAGTTCAGAGCCTTTCTTGATGAAATTGACGCTGAATATTGTACCATTGTACTACTGCGAAATTCGTTGGTTAAGCAGAGGCATGGTTTTGTATAGATTTGTGTTACTTTTAAAATAAATCAAAATGTTCCCTGTTAACAAAGAAAATCTATCGATATTTTGGAAGATTCTCAATAGCTGTGTGACTTGGCATTTCTGACAAATATTACAACACACCTTAATGATCTGAATCTTCGATGGCAAGGGAAAAATCATTACATCTCAGACTTCCAGGAAAAACTTAAATTGTTTCATTCACAGCTGAGAGAAAATATCTTTCCGCACTGCAAAAAAATGTCATCCTTACTTGGCATTGATTCCAGCTAAAAGTATGCTTGCCACATCATCCGAATTCAAGAATCTTTTGAAAGAGATTTTGTGCGGCCCGTGAACAATTAGAATATGGATAAATTGCACAACCTATTTGGCCCTATCAAATAGGTTGTGCACCACTGATGTAGGTTGTTCGAAAATCTGATTCAAAGTCAAGATGTTGACAGTGTTGCCTCTGTATCTCAAGCTCGAAATATGTAAAATTGCATTGCATCAAAAGTAAATGAAACATCCTTAAACGAAATCCTAAAAGGGATAAAAGCGACAACACTAGCGAGTGGATGTGAAACTTACAAAGTTGTACAGCACAGTCCCGACAAAAGTTTTCGATGTTTAAATTTCCATCGGATAGCTTTTCAGCTGAAGCTTGTCGCCGGAAGGCTTTTCAACTAGCCGCCATTGAAGATAGCGATCTTCTTTCACCATACCTACAATTTTGTTGGTATCAACGAACTCTCGAATCACTAAGATAAATTAACGCACATAGTACGCTTGAAAAGGCTTCCATTCCCATTTGTACGTCTGTATCGCCAAATTTTAAACTGTAAATGCAAATAGTGTAATTTACAATGTTCGTTAGTGTGGCCAAACGACCACTCATTAACATGCAGTGCCAAACAATCTGCCTCGGTCGGACAAATTGGCGTTTTGTTAATGGAAAACGTAACAATCATTCTAGGAGATTGGATATTCGTGATACTTGTATATATGCTACCTATTATATGTATGTAACAGATTCTAGAATCTGAACTCATTGCGTATATCGGTTTCCGATACAAGCTGCTGTTCAAATAATGACCGCCAATCATCAGTTTTGGCAGAGTTTAATTTGCCGATAAGGATGTATCCGTTATCGAGAACCAGCTCGTTTGCGACTATTGATATTTCCATGGAGCTGTTGGCTAATTTTCATTAATTAATTTAGAATTTTTCAGTGCACATATTCAGAATTAAACCATGTAAAAACCTCGAGCATGTAATTTATTCTGTAATAAATCCCTAGCGGGTCCTTTTCCTGAAAATTTTGTGTAACCAACTTTTTACATTTAATATTCAAAAGTTAAACTGGTATAAAACAATTTGCAACTTATATGTATATATATATATATGTACGTATATGGCGTCACCTATGTATGTATGTATGTACATATGTACATACATACTATCTTTTCATGTTGTGGAAAGTTCAATGTTTTCTCACTATTGCGATTGGCTTAAAATAACAAAGAAAATTTTAACGTGAACCGAACATTACACCAGAAGTAAAATTTATGAAAGAAGACTTTAAAGAAGCTTAGGGAACAAGTTTACAGTTTTTTAAACATAATCTGCAAACGCTTAGAGTCAAAGCTTCGACTTTAAAATTCTCCTAGCACCCTGTATAATTTTAATACTCACCTAGTGAATAATTATTACAATTGTTTTATTTCTTATACTTCTTGTACAAATACAGCGCACGTCCTGTCATTATACATACACATATTTATACCTACAGTACAAGAGACTCCTGCGCTCCAATACAATAACGAAGATAAATTGGATCATTTCGATGTTGCATCTCACACGAGCTATGTATGTACAGAATATTATATAAACCCATATGGCTCTATGGGACCCTATTGACGCCCTTTCGCTTGGGTCATCTATCATCTTTCTGCGTCAGCTTGTCACATCACACTCCCGCGCGTCGACTCTCATTCAAAACTCACAATCTACCATATATTATTACGCGAAACATACAATATTACACATGAGCTAAAACCCCACCACGAATGGCTAAATGAATATTAAATATAAAACGATAGTCAGTTTGGCTATATTTAACCGGTACGAATCTGCTCCGAAACCTATTTTGAATTGACATCACGTTCAGATTTTTTCAGCGATATCTAAAAGTATATTTATAACATTACCGGTGCAAAAATGCCCCTTTAATATATACATTCGTGTATTAAATGTAAAATATTGGGAATGTACACGTGAACGTTCCCCGGAAAAGCCGCACCGTGAATGTAAATGGCGTACCAGAAGTGCTGTGGAACGTGTACAAAGCTGACAGGATGATATATGATGATCAGACATATTCGAAATGTTGTAATCTGCCATCGACACCGATATAGTTTAAAATGCTGAAGTGTAATGAAAACCATTCATAATATACATATATGTACATACATACATTAGAGTGGAACGACATAGCAAAATTAAAAATCGGCATTATTATACCTACCAAAAGTTTAGTTGTATCATCCATATTCTTGTAAAAAAACTGAAAAAAATCTGTGAATATGTCTTCAGGTCTCTACCTGAAGGCGAAAAATGAAAATTTGCTTATTAATTTCGAAATCTGAACACAGAATACAAAATTTTAGATAACATGCTCATAAAATTATCCTGACTTTATTGAATGCTAGAAGTACTTTTTTTAAAAATCTAATTTATTTACGTATTCCTTGAATTATTCAAATAAGTGTGAATTTGTGAGCGCGGTGGAGGGAGACATACGAGTAAATATACATAAGTAGGTATATACGAGTAAAGTTAGTATGTACATATAGTAAAAATAAATACTAATTTTCCAATTAAAATTGCTATTTATAGAGATTGGAAACAACCAATTGGAAATCTTCATACAAGTAAAAGTATTAAGATAAAAGTGCTGGTGGAGACCAGAAAAACTTTTTTTAATTAAGCAGATTTTTTTCGACAGAAGAGGTATGATGTAGAGGCAACTTTTTATAACTATTTCAAAACGAATATCCCAAAAATAATAAATTCCATACATTGACGCTCCACCCCAATGTACATACATACATATGTACATACATAGATTCTGATATCCATTGAATTAGATAACATTTTTTACGTCTGCCATAAAATTAATATTACACGCGGTACCTGCATACGAAAAACCTTTTCTTTTATTACCATGGAAGTATATCTTTATTTATTTTCACAATATCGATTATATGTACATACATATGTATATTACATTTATACCTAAGTATGTTTTGCTTTGATCTGTAACGATTTATGTATCCGCACAAGATCTTTTGTCAGTCCCATTTGTCAATTTGAGGATATATATTTTTCAAACGTTTTTTTATTGCGGAGGTAATCTCCGTAAAATGTCAAATAGACCACAAATTTTGGCTGTCATCTGCAAGAGCGACCCTCCGAAGGGAACGGAGGATGCGTGACGCCTAACAAGTAGGCGAAAATACGATCGAATCCGCGGTCTCGAGCTTTTGGAGGACACAAAGCCTTTAAAAATTAAGATTGATGAGGTCTGGAAATGACTCATTAGCTTTGCGTTGCGTCCCCAGCGTAAACTATTTTTCACGCTCGGTTAAAAACACTTTTTGAGTTTTCAGAACACCCACCCTGCCTCCAATGGATGGTTTCATTGTGCCTTGAATATTTCATCACAATCATTTATCACGCCGAATTCATAACAATGTTGAAAAATCAATAATTTGACTTGGCTACTCTATACATACATAAGTAATACGAGTATGTATTCAGTATATATTTATGGGTTAGTGCACAGATATTGTATGTCCAGTTTTGTTTGAAAATATTGTAATGGTGCATACACACCGACGAATCGAAAGCGAAGCGAAAGCGAATTTGGGCTATTTGGACGCTATGTGGACGTCGCGACGTCGCGTCCAAATAGCCGAAGGATAAGGAAAATGTGTCTTGTCTAAGGAAAAAAATACACCTACATACATACATAAAATTTCTGACGCCCATATAAAATCTTTGAATATAATAAAATCGGCCAATAATAATGAAATCTATAAATTTGTACAAAACAGTCAGAATGCTCATATTTTAACCACTGAAAGAGTTTTCAGAACAGTGTATAGGATAGTAAAAAATCAGAGACCATTTTCAGATCTACCTGTTGAAGTTGACTTACAGACATTAAACGGTATTAATCTCGGTAAGATTTTGCATTTCGATAAATATATACATATGTACATATGTATAGGTAATCAACATACATATACATAATTACATAGAAGGTCGTTTGATATTTTTTGAAAATTGTCGAGCGCCCCCATTCGTGAAAATTTCCATTTCGAGCACTGCTATTACTACCACTACTATTGTTGATAAGTACAACTGCTCTCCAAGATGCTACGAATAAAGACGCAATGCACAAAAAATAAGGTATTCTTTTGATTTTACCGCTCTAAGAGCGATCTCGGAGCAACTCCAATTAGAGTATTTTTTTGTTGGTTGGGTTATTGTTAAAGATCTTCTTTTGTTAATACTGTCTATTGTATTTTCGTTCGAGGGTCGATTTTCGGTCCTAATGTTCAAGTGTGGACATACAACCAACGAAGCGAATCCTATCGTTCGCTTCAAATTCGCTTCGAATTCAGTTCGCCTTCGATTCGTCGGTATGTATGCACCATTAGTGACATACATACATCTCTTTTGCATGAAAAATATGGACGAAATGGACATATTATATATTTGAATAAGGCAATACCTTCTCAAATATACTACATATTTGGACCTAAAACACTTTTTTAACATGAAGGATTGATGCAGATGAACGTTTTGTGTATGATAACTCAATTTTTTTTTAAACTGGACATACAATATTTGTGCACTAGTACCCATCGATATGTACCTATATATGTATGTACATACATATGTACATAGATTGTAGATGCTTACTGTTGGTATTATATGGTACATTGTATGTAGATATTTGACAAAACGAAACTGAGTCCTGGCTTTGAAATGATGAACTTTCCGGCTTCCGCCAATAAACAATCACGTGTCAGAAAAGCGGAAAGTTTTTCGTTGGCGAAAGTTCACATCGCATCGTCACGAATAGGATAAAATGAGACTAGAAGAAATTACGGGCGGGTTCGGTCGAACGATAAATCATCTCAACTCCTTCAAAGTTTGCCACTTAAAGTTATCAACAGTTTGTCGGATTTCATACACCTTGTTATGTACGATTATGCCGGTAGCCGCTAGGCAGGTACCTAAAACTAAACCTTAGAATTTTCTTTTCTCTCAAACTTCTAACTCGATATTAAAAGGAAACTATTGTGAAAAAATCCACCGATTTAAAATCCAATAGTAAATTTTCCTATGAATTATTTCCACGAATTTCTTCACACTCGGCTTTAGGCGGCTTAGGTGTGTGATTTAGTATTCTTTTAGATTTATTGGGGATTTTCTGTCACGACAAGCGAGGCAAAGATGACCCCGAAAAATGCAAATCGCCCACACCAGAGATGGACTTACAGCCAGAAGTGGTCAAAGGTAGGTTCGGATTAAGTAGATCTGGGTCTACGGTCAGCCGCGAGTCGCAATTTATTAGCCGTACCCTAATCCTCCCTCGGAAAATAAAACTTTTTATTTACTGCCCGGTAAATTGCACCGCGTGTATTCGACGTGCCCAAATTATAAATAATAGTTTTAAATTAATCGCTTATATTAATCAAGACTTGAATTATAATTGCGTCATCTTGACCATTTATTTTGTCAAACACAATGTACATACATATGTAGATATGTAGATCAAACAATGGCGGTTTCAAAGCTTTTCGTAATAATTCGTAATAATCAAATAATCTATTAAATAATGTTATGTGTAAGAATTTTTTCTAGCTTCGTAAGATGAAAAAAAAAGTTAATACGAATCAGCTGAAAAAACTTTTAAAATCCATTATAAAAATAAAAATGCTAGTTGTGTTCATTTGGCTTTTTTCAATGGGGAAAAAATATGTGGCCGACATTGTTGTCGTAAACATGTCAGTGTGTTGGAAACGATAATTTTCCATTTCGAAAAGGGGAAAGAAAGAGGTCACATATACGGAAAGAGAAGTGGATTGTATGGTCGTGGTCGGAAAGAGGATTTTCTAATAGACGAATATCTAAACTAAAAATATTGGAAAAACTCTTGCAGAAATCGGAATATTTTCAATCAATTAACCCACTCCCTGTCTATTCTTGTACGTCCATTTCAACGAAAAAATCTACATAAGTAAAATTAATAAGTATAATTATATGTATATCTTGAGACCTGAGAAATACCATCGAATTTTCTGGTACAACAATTTCACTGGTACAACAAGAGTTTTCGCAGAAAACAAATTACTTTACAAACATCTTAGCATAAAATTAAAATGTACTAATACATATGTACTTCAATTCAAAATTGAGAAATATTTTCAAAATATGGAATAAATACTTGTATATGAAGCTACACGGCTAAATTGTAATCTTCACGTTCCCGTCTGCGAAATTCCAACATTTCAGAATTTTCCACGAAGAAGGTGCAAGATTCTTACTTTCAGAATTTCTATTCCAAGGCAGGATATTTCACGGAGCAGAAATAGGTATAAAAGGCATATCATTGTTGAAGCTAGCTAATAAACCACGTATCTACTAGTAGCGAATAGAAAAATTCGAAGATATAAAATACGCACAAAAGAATCCACCATTTCTTTTATTCAGCGAGAGGGTAGTCCAACCGTCCATTTACACATTATGTATATGTTTTTCTTTATCACATGCTTAAATGCTGACGAAAATTGCTTGAAAACATAACTTATAAAGAAATTTTATACCTAGAAAAAAGTATTTTGAAATTTCTTAAAAAAACCTTACCAGTGGGTTTGTAATAAAACGGATTGCTTTGAAAGTATTTCGAGACATTTTTGTAAAAGTAAGTTTTACGCATCGCCGCAATAAATTTTTAATTAAAAGTGAAATAATTAATGAGGTCTTGGGAATCCAGCCACAAAATGGGCTCGGTCCGAGTTAATAGCCAATTTCCGCTTGTCTACATTTAATTGAATTGTCAAAAGACATCGCAAGGAGACTCGTAACATTCCACCATTTATCTACACGTTGAGTTACATATTCAATATCTCCTCCATAAGCTTTTTACACTTGAATATAATTAATAATCAATTGAAAAAAGAATAATACACAACTGACAAATGCCTTAAAACTATTTTACAATTAAATTAAAAACTAACTGGAGAATGAACGATGAACTATAAAATCCTGAAAGCAGGTCTCGAACTCTACTCAACGCCATTATAAGGATCTATGTGTGCTATTAGTCAGCGACGCTTCCAAAAAGCTAAAGCTAAAGCTTCAACCCGTAGCTTAAAGCATACAATCAAGAAAGGAAACCGACCGACCAACACAATAAGTATACACACATACATCTCTTCGTAATGGAAAATTACCTGATAAGAGAAAATTGCTGCACGTAAATAACGCTTTCAAGTATTTAACAACAATAACCGTTCTTCATTGCGGAAGTTTTCCGCTCAGACTTCTTTCCGTTCTTTTTTTACACTATTTCGCACCAACAAATAAACACATAAAAATGATGATGATTAATTGACAATCGTATGATATATGTAATAAAATTTTGAGCTTCGCCGTGTTAATGTGAATTTACTTGTAAATACAACTCGGTGTCTACGAAAAAATCATCGATGAACCGGAGTTTTTTGCCGATTGAACTACCTAGGTTGTAAAGAGGTTCGTTAACTGTCAGCATTGTTATCCTCGCTGTTTGAGCCCGAAGCGAAAAATTCTTTTCTACATGTATGTATGTGTGTTTACATACATATATGTATGTACATATATACGAACAAGCGAACGTGCAACAAAGGAAAACAAATCGACGCTTTTTAATAATCCTCCGAGACCGGATATCAAAGCCTGAGGCACTCTTTGCCAACGTGAGACAAAGTCAATATTTAGGTACATATAGTAGGCAAGTGCATACTACACTGACGCTAACTGATGTCATTGAAACACACTACTTTTTTGTAATATTATTTTGAGAGACAACATTTAAATAATATGAATGACTTGCGAACAGTTTGTTCTAAATACGATTTGGTTCTTATGCAGCGCAGCGTATGTTATTCGGATTGATACGAATTTCTACCAAACGTGGTTTGAGATGAGTTTTCTGACTCTTCCGTAAAATTGAATTAGGTTCGCTGTAATAGTGGAATTGACTTTAACGGCCCTGTTCGTATATTTATATAGGTGGTAGAGAAATGGGCATAAAGCGTATTCTAATGGGAAATGCCTTCAGATTAGGGGCGAAAGACGAATGTGCGTGAGAATAAAGGCGTTCGGTAGGGTGGGTTTCTCAATACGACTAATGCTCTCGGTAGTCAAAAGTCACGTGATAAATTGTAAGGGTGGTCCCAAGTCACTCCCCCCGCGAATTACTTGTTGACGATTTAATATTGAGAAGTGTGCGAAAAAGGCTGAAACAAATAGCCAATTGTGTGGGGATCGCAGTCCGCAATTTGTCTAACAACTCGACCCCAAAGGTCCAAAGTAGGCAATTCCCAGGCTTCATCAAGCATTCTAGTTCACGTCTCGTTCAATCAGCAACACAATATTTTAACTGGTAACAATATTGTACAATAATAAAATCGATGAAATTTGTAAATTAATAATAGATCTCTCTACCAACAACACAACAGAGGTATACAATTGTGGAAGCGTTTCGCAAGTGACACTTTAAATATATTTCAATTAGCAATGAATTTATGAATTCACTTACGCGTGATGAAGACTGATTGGAGCGTTGTTTGATAACAAAGGCAAGCTCGTTGAATTTGCAGGAAATCACCAACAATGGTAATCGCAATCTCTTCACTTGGAAAGAGAGGGAAATTGTCGAATTGAACATAAACCCGATAAATGTATGGGTACGATAAACTTTGTACGTTTGCGTGCACAGTTTCCAAGAATACTTCAACCAACTTCTTGAAGCATTGTGATAATCTTCAAACTTATAACTTGATCAGACATTTTGCGATTGTGTTAACACGAGCGAGAAACGTTGCCGCTGGCTGGCAATTTGAAATTAATTTACCTACATAGATATTCAATTCAATACGAATACTTACAAAATTCAATAATGCCAATTCATAAAATGACAACATTCAATTGAAAAAACTATCAAATTGAAGATTTTATTATTTGAGTAAACCTACATTTATTTGTACATCTAATATACACAATAATCCATTAAACATAAATATTTAATTATACCTGTAAAATGCTGAATAATAATGTATGAATACTACTCTCCTACGTTCAAAAGTCCATCTAGTGAGAATTTTACGCAACTTACATCTCAACTTTCACATATTATACAAACGTAACCAATAGATGTCATTAATTTTTAAATTAATTATTCTATAAGGAAAAAAAATTATTTAAAGTTTTCTTAATCAACTTTTAAAACAGTTGTCACCGTAAGAATTCACATTGAAAGTATGATTTAAATAAAATGAATATTAAGTGTCGTTGAATGCTTAAATGAAATTCAAATTCAAAATATACCTAAATATGTATACCTATGTATGTAATATACAATATTGAAAATCGATATTTTTCATTTGTTATAACCTTATAACTAGACCTCGGAATTTCGGATTCTCGAACCTTTTGCCTCAGGTATATTTGAATGTTGCCGCTGCCCACTTGAATTTTTGTTCGAAATAATGAATATTATTTATTTATTTGTTAAATTTTATATGTACATATGTTGTACGCATGTATATGTATAAAATAAATTATATATACAATATATATATATATATATAATATATATTATATAATGTTCAAGTCATTAGAATAAAAATGTTTAAGGAAAAACTCTCATATCTCAAACAGCCAGCATTTTGAAGAATTTGCTATATTTTGCTATAATTTGCATTAAGAGCATTTTCTCGCCAATTGTAGACACTAAAACCTCACTATTTTTGGGTATGTAAAAAATATACAAATAAAATTATTGAGTAATTATATATATCTATGATATGATATATATTATAGGTTAAATAACAGGGCTGTCCAACCTCGGGTAACCTGAGGGCCGCATTAAGAAAAAAGTTTTATCCTTTTAAACTTCCAGAATAATAATCTGTTTGATATCTATGTAGGTACATAGTTTCGGAGAAAACACACATACAGACACACACACACATAAGTACACAGACATACAGACATTTTTCAGAAATCATGAAAACGTGATCAGGGGATGATACCTGATACAAATCAGTCAAAATCTCGAGGTCGAATTTTCGCACGATCACAATAATTTATCCGATTAGGATAAAGTAAAAACAATAAGCTGAACAAGCACGAGGCGATTGAAATATTGCGGGCGTGGCGTACGCAGGCCTGGGAGTTCATTGTAAGATCAGAGCGTCTCGCGTCGCCTATTGCACCTTGTGCGTTTTTGTTATCTGAACCTCCACCCAGCTGCCACATACTAAGCATTCAAAAACTGCAATTAAAATAATAATGTATTTCTTTAGTTCAATTTTATCACAGACTATATCGGGAGTTGGGGTTACAGTTTCTAAATCGGAACATACTCGCCGAAATCCTGGATGGAGAGAATATGTTAATGGTAGAGTACCAACGAGAGTTCGGGTGGGTAACGGAATATCCTAATGCCGGCTCTTCATATTGGACGAACGCTGACGAGCGGTGCCGAGCGCCAAGGTGTGAGTAAACATTCGCGCGAAACAACGTATGTACTTTATAAACATTTGCGGGGTATCCGCAAATGTTGAGCGAACGCGTGCGACGGCGAAAAAAGCAAGGTGACGAACCATTGTATATCAATGTGACGAACCCTTCCCCCTCCACATTCAGTGTTGTCTGTGACTTTACTGCGCAATCATGTGGACAAATTCAGTAACCGTAATTTTTTTTACCTTCCAGGCATTGCATACTGCCAGATAGTAATTGTATGTGCTTATTGCACACAAGGTGATCGCATAGATTACTGCGATGTCTTGAACGCTTGGCATTTCTGTAGGCAGTGACGCGACACTTCGTTCGCTGCCGCTTGCTAGTTGTCACTAGAGTGGCGCCACTAGCGTTACGATCGTAGCTCTCGGGACGGGCGAGCAGCGGCAGCTGACCACAACGCTAAGGCCAATATTTCACGAACATTTCACGAAATTCGCGCGATGGTGAAGTGGCGGCATAAGAAGCGTTTAAGGTCCAAAGGTCGCACATTATCAAAAGCATCCATCTGTCCGCCGTCTAGTGATAACATGGAATATACAAGTTCGATGGTTTGAAAATATCCAATGGTGTGGACAGTATTCATGTATGTTGATATGTACGCATTCATACAAGCGTTCATACTTGAGACACGTTTCTAGTCCAACATTTGAATCGAATTTTCATTTAGAACCACCCATGTACACAATGCGCATTAATGAAGTGGCTTTTCGAATTCTTCGAACGTCACTTTCGATAGCATTCCGACGCATCCGATGCGAATCGCAAAGATTAAAACGTGGTATGGGTGCTTTTTAAAAGCTCTGCAAATGTCGGTGCATATTAGCAGTTGGACAGACGCGACCTCGTTGCACCGTTTCCCGCCAATTTCGGGTATCGTGTGTGTGCGAGTTTCCAGCGCTTTTCTAACATCGAGGTCAGACGTGCGAAGAAAACGAACCGCAAACTGCACACGTCGAAATTTCACCATGCGGCCTGGTTAACTGATCGTGACCCGTGCAGATGCGCGCCCGCCATTGTCCGCGCTTGGCAACCCCTGCGGCCATACAAAACTCGCCCACTCACACACTAATATTGTAAGGCTGACCGCACACCCAAAGATCAAAATGATCAAAGCGTAGGAAGTAGCGAATAACCGGTGGTGTAACTAGAAATTTTGGACACGTATTCAAAAATTGGAAAATAAAACAAGTGCTTTTCGAGGAATGAACATACATACATACATACATAGTTTTAAAATCCAACATTCCGCTATGCTTATAAAAGAAGGCATGCGACCAATGCTTACTGTCAGTTATGAGTTATGACATATGAATGTGAAACGTGGATGCTAAATTCGAGAATGTTACGTAAGATCCAGTGCACATAGACAAGCATGGAAAGATGTATGCTCAGTATAACAAGACGAGATCATAAGAGGAATACACGAGTAAGAAGCATGACCAAAGTGGCAGATACACCGGAACGTGTGAAAAGCTTAAAGTGGATACATAGCGAGAAGAATGGGCGGCAGATGGACGCGAGAAATACTGGAATGGTTTCCGAGAGGATGTGAAAGAAAGCAATGTAGACAGAGTAGACGATGTGCTGATGAACTGAGAAGAATGTGTTGAGTCAAGTGAATGCAGATTGTTCAAGATAGACAAGAATGGAAGTGAATTTGATAGGTCTTCGTCCAGCAGTGGATAGTGAACGGCTGAAAATGATGATACAAAAATTGCCAAAGACGCCCCTTTGTGTTTAACTTGAAATACATTTTAAAATTGAAGAAATAAAATTTTGATCATCTCCTACATATATTTGTGTCATCATCATTTTCAGCCGTTCTCCATCTCCATGTCTTGACCAATCTGCATTCACTCGACTCCACACATTCTTCTCAATTCACCCCATCATCCACTTGGTCTTCCTTGATTTCTTACGTGTGCTCTCGGATACTACCCAAGTATTTCTCGCGTTCATCTGCCATCCGTTCTACTCGCTATGTATCCACTTCAACTTTTTCACACGTTGCGCTATATCTGCCACTTTGATGATGCTTCTTACTCGTGTATTCCTCTTACGACCTCTTCTTGTTATACCTGTCAACCATCTATTCATCTATCAACCATCTCTACAATATGATTATCTACTTTGACTACGTTTTGCGTGCGAAATTCATTAAACATAATTTTAATTTTATTAAAATTAATTTTTAAACCTACTTTTGTTGCTTAATTGTGATAATCTATTTTGTTTTCACATGCAAATATAACTTAAATATTAACGGAAAGCACTTGAGCCATACAAAATTCGCTGACGATATATTTGTATGGAAAGGAAAATATATAAAAACAACTTAAATTTTATTATGAAATATTACGAAATGCGCTGCAGGCAAAACAATATTTCTGTTTTTAAAACATGATGTATTGAACTTTAGGGCCCTCTTATGTATGCATTGCACCCCCTGCGCCATAGCAGTCACGTCATCGTCACTCCGAATAGTGCACATCTAATATACATAATTATAAAAATTATAAATTAACCGAGCGTAACTGCCACTATCATTATTGGCTATCACAAAAAAATATGGTTAGCAAACTAGCATTAGTGTGGAAGTGGCAGTTAAAGTCTAACCTAACCATCAATTGACGTTAAATCACACCAATAGCATGTCATACACGAAAAATACAAATTTAAGGATCAAAAGCGATTTGCCAATATGAAAAATCATAATCAAAAGCTTTTTCGCGGAAAATTTATATGAATAATAACTTTCTCGAACCAATGCGCAAAAAGAGGTTGACGCTAGTGCGTCATAAGACGATCGTAATAAATTATGGCAAACTTCGTGTACCTGTATGTAATTAATAAATTTCTCAAGTAGTGATGTCATATAGATCGAGGGATCGGTTTATTATTTATGAGATGGTTATATTATATTACTCATGGTAAATTATAGCATGTATGTATGATAGTGAACTCGGAAGTAGGGTCAGCGCTGGTCGTGAGAACAAAATCGCGAATCCGAAATAATAGCGCCATCTCTTTTAATAAACTTATTTATTACCCGATCCAAACAATGCATATTCAAAATACTCGATACGATCCAGACTGAAGATAATAACGAATATACATAGTATATATATATATATATATATATATATATATATATACATATGTACATGTACACGTAGTTATATACTATACAAAGTTGCATCGGAAATATTAATTATTTATTTATTTCTGAGATTTGACACAATTAATTTTATTACAAGTTATAAGCTCTCGATCTTGTGTGCCAATTGCACCGAACATTATGAACGTGATCGTGGGCTGTGTCAAACTTGAAATGACCAACGGTCACCAGTGCTAGTGCCATTGTCTTGCAGATCTTAGTTTAAAGGCTAACATTGACATATTTATAAAAGTATCTAAATTTTAATCTTAAACACACTTATTTAGAAGATGGATTTTTACATTTTTTCAGTTGATGTATTGAAAAAAGGTTGTACAATATCAAAACAAAGATTTATATCGAAAAAACAAAATCCATGTGGGTTCGCCTCGAGCTAATCAATTAGTGAGTTGTCAGTAGAGGTAAGTAAACACATTGCTACTTAACGAACTTAAAGCATTCGAAATTTAAATATGTATTGTATGTAGGTACTCGGATGAATGACTAAGTATGACCACCAACGCTGCCACTGCATGAGTGCTGAACTCTGCTACTTCCGAATAAATAGAGTTCGTATGTATGTGCATACACACGCATCTCCATCATTATACTATGTAATTGCTGACGTGAAAGAACCATTATATCAAAATAATTATAGTGCATTAACAACCCTCGTTCTTTCACAGGGTACGAAACACGCTCACGTCTGCAACAACTATGTACATAGGTACATTAACATTTACATTCACGTGTAATTTAACATGAGTTAATTATCAATTCACATTATGCACACGAGTATAACTTTACAATGTATTTATATTATCTAATTATTATCTGTGACACAAAAGAAAGCTATGTGACACAAATCTCATGGGTGTATAGAACACTGATTCATAGCCCAAGCGGAACTTAAAATGCACGTAAAATTTTATCGAATCTTACCAAATACATATACGGATGTTTCATTTTATTTCTAATTCATTCTTAGTCATTAAAAGCTAGGAAGTCATATCTGATGTTTCATTGCAAATATGGAAAATTATCTCTTCAGAAAACATTGACGTTACATTTTACACATACTTAAAAGTCTTTAAACGTCAATATTGTATAGCGCTCAGTAATGAAAGTGTCTAAGAATACGTTCGAGTGCTGCGTGATAATATTTCAATTTTGTTTTCATCAGGATATACATACCTATACATACATAAATGTAAGTACATACATATGTAAGTGGACGTGATGTCGAGTCACATACTGTCTGGCCACACTACTTTCTAAAAACAATAGGATGTTCACTGGTCGTTGAGTGAAGTGAAAACGACCTCCACAAATGGATAATTGGTGTAAGTATTTTTATTGTGACATTTAAATTGTTAACAGAACAGATTATTTATCTGTGTGTCATAGCCGTCATTAAAAAGCTCTAGCGTCTAAACTTTTCAAAAAAAATTACGTATATGAGAAATGTCAAACTACAATGAAAAATGTTCGTTGTACGAGTGCGATGTATGTACATACATACATATGTACATATACATAAATAGAGTGATTGAACTCAAGTCGCGGATAAGATTATATTAATCCTAAACTGACTATATCCAATCAAGTTTAACCTGTTTCTCGGGTTGACGAAGACAAATATCTACATAATTTGTCAAAAGAGGTCAGGGCCATCTCTTCGATCTCATCCGATCGTTCATAGCATATTCGATGTACATAAATAGGTATACACATAGTGACGATTTTTCGTAATTATTATGCTAAATTCCTAGGTAGATATCTACTGATTGCGATAAAAATACTATTAAAAGGTTTTTAAATATCATCAAACTAACAGCTTCACTTTGAGGTGTGATTTTTTTCTTATAAAACTAACAATAAAATATTAAAAAATACTAGAAACCAGTAAAGAAAAATGTCGACTGAATTGCATATCAACGAAAATTTTGATACAAATATGTAGCATTCATTCATTATTTTTTATTTAATATTCACAACGAAGAAACTGCACGTAAATGGTATATAATATTTTGATCGGGACTGGGTATCATGTGACTTGCAAGCCCCAAATATTATTTCATCGTCATCATCATCATTTTCAGCCGTTCACCATCCACTGCTGGATGAAGACCTCTCCAATTCACTTACATTCCTGCCTGTCTTGACCAATCTGCATCCACTTGACTCCACACATTCTTCTCAATTCAGCAGCCCATCGTCAACTCGGTCTATCTTGCTTTCTTTCACATCCTCTCGGATGCCATTCCATTATTTCTCGCGTCCATCTGCCATCCATTCTTCTCGCTGTGTCCACTTCAACTTTTTCACACGTTCCGCTATATCCATGCTTCTTACCCATGTATTCCTATTACGATCTCAAAATTACAAAAATCCATTTACATTCAAAAACTTTTCGAGATGATTTTTAAAGAGATTTGTATGTTCGGAAGTTACTAGCTGATTTGGGAGTTGGTTCCAAACTTCAACCACTCTATATTTGAAAAGTTAGAGTCTCTGACAATTCTGTTAGATTTGTCCTTTAGGAGTCTCAGAGTATGACCTCTGAGATGAGCGTGTTTAGTATTTATTTGTATTTTTTTTAATTTTAACATCATCAACATTTTCATTATGGCTCTCGATCAAAATTGATTTCTTTTATTACTAGCTTTCTTGTCCTCTTGAATTGCTCAACCCTGATTTAAATAATCTGTGAGAATACAGAATACAATTAAATTTGCTTAATATTACAATTTAAATTTGCTTAATATACAATATTTACAATTAACCTAAACTTGAGATTTCGACATATGTACATATGTAGTTGCAGATTGCAGATGCACACAGTGCAATGCCAGCTCACTGTACGAAAATTAAGTCGGTATGCAAGCGGATACGGAACAGTGACGCAGTGTTGAATAATCAATAAATGTGTAGTAGTTTCCGAAATCTTGAACGACAAGATTTCCCGGAAGAAAGAGTGTGTATTTGTTGCATACCCGCTCATCGAGCTCTCTCATTGTCAGTGGTAGGCGTATACTTGAACCACCAAGTCGTCAGTATTACGCTGACGGCCGAACCATCAACATCATCATTTTGTATTTTGAAAATTTATTACAAACGACAATCATTACAAACAATACGACAACAAAACAACGGTAATCGATATCATTTTACTATACACTCGCTACATTTCACGCGGACGCTTGCGGTCAACATTTTTGAATAGGGTGAAAAAAAACATACATGAAAAACATGCGCGAAAAAATTCTGCGAGAGCATGAGATGCTTCCTATTTTTGCTCTGTCAATATTCGACAAAACCAGTACATCCACAGACTGTACCTACATTATAACATTAAGCATATCAAAACCGATCGTTCAACTCGATTCGTGTGCAGTGATGACAGTTCAGATTTTTGGACACAAAATTTTTTTAATAATATGACATTAATTAATTAATTAATATCCTATTGGTAAATTGATTATATTTCAAGTACTATAAGTGAAATTGAAAGTTTCAGTGCCTTGTGTTTATCTTTAGGTACTACCCTACTGAAGTAAATATGCTAATTACATACTTTAATATCGTATATGTATGTAGGTACCATACACACATTGATCAAGCTTTTAGTTTCATTTTTATGGCAAAAATATTGAAAAGTTACTCCATACGTTATAATTATGAATTGTTCGATTTCACAGCTATGTATTATTATAACCATTTTCGTAAAATCAACTACATATGTGTAAATACGATGCGTGACACGGAAATTCTTAACGACACGCTTAAAATGGCACACGCGTCTTTGATTAGACATCTCTGTTATTGACAGTTCTAAAAAATATGTGTAAGATATATTGGTGTTCATTGTATTCTAATAGATTTATATAAATCGATCGATGTAATCGGTTATCCGTTATCAGAATCTTTAAACAGTTTAAGGTTACAAAAAATGTAGTCTTTTTGTTTTTGGACTTCTTGTATGTATGTATGTTGTATGTTTCGTATCGTGTTACCATTCTGTTATCGTGTTACCATCGTGTAACATATATCAGTCTGAATATCATCATTAGTAAAAATATTTCCAAATAAACTGAGATGTGCGAAATTTCAACCGTAAAAAATTATCATCTTTGGATATTTATTTGTCAGTGACGCGGCGTGCGTTAACCTCCACGTTGTGTTTACATTTAATATGATGCAAAATGAGACCACGTTGGACTAATGGCGAATTTTTTTTTTTTTTTTTGCTGATGCTCGTCGTCATCGTCTGTGAAATTTTGTTGATAAACTGAGCGGTTTTAAAATTTAATAATTGGCGGTTGTGTCCGTGACGCACTTGTGATTTACAAGCAGCGGGTCCAGGCGATCGATGTTCGGACACAATGATGTATGTATTATACACGTGTTTATAGGTATATCTACTGCCTATTTATGTACATATACTATCAGAGGCGGATTTACCATTTTGCCGCCTATAGGCTATAAGATTATTGCCCACCCCCCCCTCCATAAATAATTTTTAATTTTTTTTTTTTATAAACGTTATTTTTATGCAAAACTCGAAACTTACAGACATAAAATAAAATAAAATTATTTATGATTCATTTCACGGGGTCCTTGTTTAATAAATTCGATGTTAATTCTGTTGTTGTGGATTCATCTACTTCTGTTGCATTTTTCTCTTCACCAACACCTACAATAAATAATCGACGATTGATGATTTATAATATCTGTATCGTGTTCTTCATTCAGATCAGTTATTATGTCATCACTGCCACCAACAACTACATCTTCTAGAAGTAGTTATCTACAACTACATCTGTTAGAAGCACTACATGTATTTAAAAAAATGTTTCAATATTGCCTGCTTTTTTAACATCACTTTTTTCTTTGGCATTTTTTTGTATTGAGATCTACTTTTCTGTTTTCGTTTTCTACCGTTTTCTACCGTTTTCTACCGTTTTCTACCATTACCCATTTTTAAGAATTTGGACACATTCATTTTCGAAAAGGTATAGCCGACCGTACCCTCAAAAGCCGTACAGAAAACTGAATTGTTTAAAATTTCATAATTGAATTTGTGAATTGTTTAAGAAAAAGTGAAAGATGTAAAATTGAAATGCTTAGACATGTTTCCTTGATACTAGAGGGAGATGTAAATGATTCTCTACTTTCCTCGACATGTGAGACTGGCTTTTTATGGTCAAATTTCAATTTCAACGAGCCGATATAAGTTGGCCAAAAACAATGGTTTAGTGTAGAATGTGGTTTTTATGACTAACGTGTCAAAAGAGTTTCAGTGGACTCGCTAAGTGATTCACGTCTGGAATTTTTTTTCAAAGAAAAAAAAGTCATCAAAATTTTAGCAGCAAATTTTCCGCCTCTCAAATCTGCCGCCTTCGGCACATGCCTACTCTGCCTATTGGTAAATCCGCCCCTGTATACTATATATTCGGGTAGCGATCCAACATTTCATTTTGCATACGTCGAATTCTTCAATATAAATTTATAACATAATGTGTGTCTGAACTGAAACTCTGTATGCAATCTTCGAGATGCGTTAAATCTCTTGCGTTTTTTATTTTTTAATTTTCACTTTATCGTATCGTATTTTATCGACGGCACCGATTTCGTTAAATCTTCAATGTAGATAGTGCAGGTGTACCGGTGT
Organism: Parapsyche elsis; assembly: GCA_022651745.1. Lineage (NCBI taxonomy): Eukaryota > Metazoa > Arthropoda > Insecta > Trichoptera > Hydropsychidae > Parapsyche > Parapsyche elsis. The sequence goes on along the minus strand of JAGVSN010000005.1, from coordinate 3,296,226 downwards.
CATAAAATATGAAAGTATCTTCTCAATTTCATGAGAAATTGAAAAAAAAAATAATATGTAGGTACGATGACGTATCAATGGCGATTTATAATAGGATCAAGTTTCCTTGTTTTCGAAACTCATCATCCTATTTCTACAAATCTACATACAGGTTGACTATAGCAACGATAAAATATTAATATGTATTAAAAGCTCGCAGCAGTAAATTCGTCAAAAATATGTGTATACTTTTAATAATAAAAAAAGTACTAAAGAAATGCCATTCATTCAAGTTTACGATGTGAATACTTAATATGCGCTTTGTATAATTTCGCTAACAAAAATCACGTACGCTATAATGAAGCCTTATTTGCTTGATTGCATTATAATAGTATATAATAGTGCATACTTTCATTGTGCCCAAAAGTTGACTAATGAAATTGAATAGCGTTTTCGGCTACGTGACGAAATTATCAGCTTCACTTTCCATGGCAGAAAATACTTTTATTTTTGAATGACACACGCGCGACTTTGTTATCACTTTTTTTTTTCATTAAAACTAAAGTTTTTTTAAATTCTTAAAAATTAAGCTTCCGCCATACATTAGTCACTAGAACATGGAGAACTTTTATCACTTTTCGCTAAGAAAATCTTTTATGCACGTTTTAAATATTGATAGCGGATTGAAAAGCTTTAACAGTATAAAGAGATATACTCCGTCTGACTTAAGAAGGACCCTTTTCTCGGGCAACTAAAAAAAAAAAAAAAGAGGGTTGTGACTGTCTGAGGTTTACGACTTTTGCTGTTTATTCTATCTTTTGCTATAATTCCAAGACACTGAGATGCTGACGAAGCCCATTGGTTGAACGGCTCTCTTTTATGCACAGAAGGATTCCAAATCGGTCAAGACTAGGGTATTTCTTAAGTTGGAGAGAATATACATATGTAGGTAATTTAGCATTTAATACAATCATCGTAGACAGGGTTGGCTCAATGGTACACTACAATAGACAGTTGTGTCTTGTTCATTGTGGCCGACGAGACAGGGATACATAACGGCGACGTATTAATTTATCAATAATAAAATAATTTGCATTCGCGAATGGGCATGAGATCATCGCGGAATGTTGATAGCGATCGAAATACAATAATTGTATGTGGAGCGGGCAGCCCCAGGGATAAGATGAGGGCGGGGGGGGGGGGGGGGGGGGGGGGCGGTTGTTCTCTATCATGAGATTCATGACATCACCAAGCCTAGGAACGGTTATAATGGATTATTTTTTTACTATCATACTAGTCAATAACAGTGTCCCATCTCATCCATGACCTAACCATGCAATAACAGTTGCCACATCATTGTTATGATACAAAGAGAGCTGCCAAATCACTACGGTTCATCAACTGAACACGCCTCTATTTAGCTTACACTATTGTTAAATATTTTATTTATCAAAGAATAATTTTGGCTATTTCATTATAATAAGCAAAGCTGTGATTCACAGTTTTTTTTTAACTCTTCATAGTATGAAAGTGTTACTTGTAAAGCAATCGCGAAAATGACCATAAGCTTTTAATGATATTTTAAATGGGAAAATCTCATATGATATGAATGTATGTATGTAGAAGTTTTTTACTTTATCCTAATCGGATAAAGTATTGTGATCGTGCAAATATTCGACCTCGAGATTTTGACTGATTTGTATCAGGTATCATCCCCTGATCACGTTTTCATGATTTCTGGAAAATGTATACATATGTACATATGTACATATGTCGGTGTGTCGGTGTACTTTTTAACTTAAGCTTTTTCTCCGAAACTATCAAGTCTATCAAGCTGAAATTTCATATCTATTATTTCCACGTAAGGTGTAAGATATTATGATTTTGGTCAATATCCGCTAACCGGAAGTGGCAGTTTACTCTTGAACGAGATTTTGTTTTTTTAATTTTTTTCGGCCTTTTAAATATTTTGTATCTTCATAATATTTTAATTTTATAATCCTCAAAGTAATGCCTAGCAACGCCATTAAAATCAGTCAACCGGAAGTTGGTTTTTTTTTGTTTTCTTATAGAAAAGTCAAAAATCCTGTTACCACGGAATATTTCCAAAACTGCTTAGCCAATCAAGTTGAAATTTCATATAGATATATTTTTTTCACGTAAGGTGTAAGAGATTCTATGATTATGGTCAAAACCCGCCAACCGGAAGTGGCAGTTTACTCTTGAAAGATTTTTTGTTTTTTTATTGTTTTCGGCCTTTTAAATATTGAGAATCTTCATAATATTGTAAAACTATAATCATTATGCTAATTACAATCTGTGAAAAAAAATCATCAAAATCTCTCAACTGGAAGTGGGATTTTTTTCGAGGCAAAAAGTAAAAAATCCTGTTATTTTTCTTTGTACACGGTTTTTTTTAACTTTTTCAGTGTTTGGTTACTTTTCATATTCCTCAAATATATGGATAAAGTCATGGGTTGGCTACACCCGAATTTTTTCTATTGATTGTGAAATTTCATTGCTTCAAAATACTCATAATTATTTATCTAGCGAATTTTTTTTTTCAGATTTTTTTCATATCTGACAGTGATCAAATTTTTGAGTTTTATAAGTTTATTTTTTACTAAATATTCATCATGTAGGTAATAATATTATCAAAGTAAACAAAAATGAAATAGATATTGATGAGTGGAACGGTATAAATATGACCGCGATTCTCCAACTATCTACATACATACATATGTATGTACATACATACATATATTGCCATACGCATCTAGACTACCTGGAGCTCTTTTAAATCAATTACATATCAACTGTGAAGCAATTCCATTTAAACGAATTAACCAAATTTATTTCGCACAATATAAATACATAGAAACATAATATATTATAATCCCTATAATTTTCACGTTCACGAAAAACGAAATAAATGTAATGAAAAATGTAACATGTATAACAAGTCGACATTAGATGTCTAATCGAACTTTTTAATATATTAGTATCGTAATGCATACAATACATTCAACTTTCACTTTGACATTAAAACGAGTATCGCATATTCACTACATATATTGATAGTGGATATGTGACGTCTAACTTGTATCGCACTGAGTCTAACTATGGTAACTTGATGCACACTGATATTAATTAATTCAATTTTATTATACTTTCCGAGAAGATGCAGGGCTTACTTCCTCGATATAAATATACTTATATCGTCTATAAATATGCATAGGATTGTAACAAAAATATGTCACCTGTGTACGATGCTATGGTTATTTTTTTTATAATAATTGCCGCCACTGTCAATGTTCACCAGATGAATTCCCCATAAGAGAGTTCAATGGGACTTTAAAAGGTCATCAAGATGGCTTTTGACACGCAATTGAGGAATACGCAGCTTGTACACATTGTGTCCGTTATTCTCGGTGTTAAGAAAGAACCGCCGTAACAGTTTTTCATGTTCAAGGTTTTTAAATTTAATTTCTCGATGCGTTTATAAATCATCTTTTGTGCTTACTTTTTACTGTCAACAAAAAAATGTAAACAATTATATTTTCGACTGTATGTAAAATATGCGATTACAGTTAAAATCTCTCCTATGCATTTTATCAATATTTGTTACAGTCACAAAATAATTCTCAACACACATTTCTGTATTATTATTATTATTATTAATAATAAATTGTTGTATTATAATAAATCATTTTTGGAAATATAGAATGAAGAACTGAGGCCTAGTTTCGATTGACTCTATTTGACGCAACGTGACTATAAGGACAATTTTAAAGGTGAAGACATCGCCCTAAACACGGCTTTGGGGTATTTATCACACTCACATTATGGTAGGTAATATTAAACAATTACCTACATGTAAAACTTTCGCAAACTAATTTTCTACGGAAAACATTATTAATGAGAATCTAATAAGATTGGAAAACTCATAGGAGTTTAAGAAAGAAAATTTGCATCCTCTGGGTTTATTTCATTATTGCCCACTATTAAAATTTCACCCGGGCATATAAACAGTGTAATTCGATTACGAACAACTTTGCAAGAGCATCGAATATTTCGCACAGTGCATAAAAGAGAAAATGACGATGATATTGGCGGGTACAAGTGCAGATGGACGCACGCGATAGCCCAAGAGAATGCGTTAAATTTTAATATTATTATTATACGTACAGAGGTACGTATGTACATAGTATTTATGCGTTATATTTGGTGCGGGTATACCCATAAGTTTATGGAAGGCATTATCGATGGCCGAGTGGCGTTTTGAAACGTGGGAAAAAAATCCGGTTGGCGAATTCCTCTTATTGCACCGAAAGAGTCAGCCAACCCAGGGAATTTTGGCGACGTTCCCGCAGACCAAAATTGAACCATCGATTTCATCAACTACCAATTTCTACCTTGTATGGAGACAACTGGAAAATCAATTCAAGTGTAGGTACATATTAAACTCAAATTATATTATTTCATGTCGGTGATCTGTGTACAACGCTTAAAATAAAATTTTCATCACAAGCATTGAACTCAACTGCAGTATGTGCATGGCTGCAGTTGCGGTATGCTTTGATTTTTTTCACACACATACATACATGCATTCACAAGCAACGAAACATTTTTCGGTTGGCTGTTGGGCTCGGTAATCGTCAAACGAGATATAATAGTTATGAGACGAGTCAACGACAGTATTTAGCGTGTCCGAGATTTCTCTTGCCAGTAACGCAAAACATACGATACGCCCCGGGGCAAAATCACAATATGCGATGCACAATATCCATCACGTTCGAATGATGCTAATGTGTATCATCGCAATTTTGTTCAACATTTGTTACATTCGTCCGTGGTAGGTATCTCACATTCAATTTGGTAATTTTGGAATTTAGTCTCTTGGGAATTAAAAGTGTTTAATTTTGGAAAACGATCACAATAGCTGACACACTAAATTACAGAATAAGATTAAACAATTTTCCGTGTAATAATTCATCCGAGATAATATCGCAACCGAATAACGGCTCGTCGCGCCTAGGTATCTACTATTGTTTGCATAAAAACTAGGCTGCCATCAAAACTTCTACACGGCTAACTTTAACGACGAAAATGTTCATGAATCAATGAATTCATATTTAAATTTAAAAAGTTTAACAATAACCATCACCCATCACATGTGCAAATACTTATCCCACGCTAGGGATCGACAGGTAACCAATTTGGTCTCGTGGCCTGTTAAAAATTCGTTCATGTCGAAAACCACATATGTACATACATACATACATATGTACACATAGTCAATTTATTATAAATCCATATTCTTCCTATCGTTTTTTTCTCACAGTAAGCTTATATACATACATAAATAAAAATTTCATAAAGCCATACGATAGCTCAGTGGTTAGTATTTTGAGCGAAGGTCCGGGGTTTGACCCCGCATGTCGAATGATTTTCTCGACGATTTGTTTGATCTTAACTATCGTCAATGGCAAGATATGAACATTACTAAATCAAGATAGGCCGTCTCCTGTTAGAATGCCTCAATTTATCTAATTTAGTTGTGTGACAGTTCCACCAAAAAGATGGCACCTCCAATCCATTATTCCTATGTTAACCTGTTATTGAATCTGAATCCTTGTGTTCTTAGACCTGTTGGTTAACTTTCCCCCCGAATAAAACAAAAAAAAAGTCAAATAAAAAGAAAACTTATTTTTATAGCACTTTCGAATAATATAAAAATTCCAAAAATTTAAAACCGTTAAATTGTACATAATATCAAAGTGACCGGTTCGACTTTAAAAGTGGGTATTTCGCATATAAGCTTATGAATCGTACATAAAATTAACCATATTGAATAAAATACGTATCGATTTAATAATAATATTCAATATTCGACGCAAATGTTGTACCCAATTATAATTTAATAGTAATTCATCGAGAATGCGACTTTCGTAAAAATTTCTTTCGCGCAATTTTTTATAGTTAAAAAATTAATCCTCGTTTGAAATCAACACTCTGATATCAATAACACTCCACATCAAACAATGCTAATTCGTCCTATCATTAATCTAAACCGCTCTCATAAAAAAATAAACAACCGGTTTGTGAAGTGTTCTCCATATTAGGATTTGGATTGGACATTGGAGGGGGCTAACAATATTCAAAGACGGATCCAATTTTTATTATCATAAATTATTATAATGAACACATCATCGTCACCGTCAACTTGTATCTCGTCTAATATTAAAATACAATGAAAAATAGTACATATTTATCATGTCGTTAGCACCTTTTGCTGCAATTAATTAATTATTACAATAGTTAACAATGACACAAATACAAAAACTATTTTAACTAAAAAATTATATATTTTCCCTAATAAGTATAATACGTAACGAAACACTTTAATCGATGTAAATAAATTCACGGTTGGATACGGTATATCATTTATTTAAGCTTTAGGTCAACTCTTTTCGATCACAACGGAATACATATTAAAACTAATCGTACAAACTTGGGAATATAAACAATATCTTATTTATATTTATGTAAAGGTAAATTAGATAAATATATAGGTACCATTTTTCTTGACCGGAATCGTTATTTAAATATTCTCGTAAAAAATGGGTCAGTCTTACTAACATACATAGTAGATACATAATAAATTATGTAGAAAAAAATATATTAACATTTTCTGCGCAAAGAAAAAGTTGAATTTCGAAAATTTATCAATTAAACATTAATTAATTTGTATTCAAGTATGTACATGTTTTCGTTCGATCCTATAAATAAACTTATTTAAGTTCCCAGTGTTTCTAACATTCTTCTCAAATCAAACGAATCATATTTTATTACGATATAAATAAAAATTACATATATTCATGAAACATTTAACTTAACACGCTTTTATATTTCAGCATTTTCAGTGACATGAAAGGCGAAAATGCTTCAAAAAGGAAGCCAAAACGTCTTAAAATAATGAAGAAAACTTTGATCGTAACGCTTTTTATAATAGCTACTATTGGGTCAGCGCATAGTGCAAGTATTTCAAATGAAAAAAATTCTGAAACATTAATAGACAATGTGAACAACGCAATAAAGAATCACACGTGTAATTTTTTTTTTTGTTGTTTTTTTATACGCTTATCTATTTATTTAAATTTTTTAAAAGCTTCATTTATAAATGTTTTCATATTTTTTGTAGATGAGATGCCCGTTAAGGATTCTCGAGGTCTTTTCTCTCCGAGGATGGACTACGAGCAATGGAAACCTTTGGGTCGTGGAGATCCTTTACAAAATGATCCAACTTATGACTACGTGCCACCAGTATTGGACCGAGTGCATTACTGGATAGAACCACCTACAAAGAAGCAGGACGGGCCTGCTCAGCACGATGGGAAAAAATCTGAAATACTCGTCCTGGGAGTCTCTTCGAAAAAACCAAGCTCCAGTGTGCCATCAGCGGACGTTAGAAAAGATCAATACGACCCATTTGTCAAGTTCATAGATGGACCAAAGTTTTATCACCACCATCACAACTCATTCAATCGCCTCAACCCAGGTCAAAGACCACAACACCCAATGCCGCCTCACAACTTCCATTCTCAATTTTATAAAAACAAATATGATGAGAGCAACTATAAGCCAGACGAGCAACGAATGCCGTATACTGTCCTAGTACCACCTCCGATGCCACCACCGCACATGGAAATGCCAATATTCAATTCTCAAAATCCTTCACCGAAACTAACCCAACCAACGACACAAAGACCGGTGTATATACAGCAAACAGCTACCATCGCACCTCGTCCTTCGGTATCCGTCCAAGAAGCTAATCTCATATACCATGCTTCCAGCACTGGCGGAAACAATCAATGGCACAACAACGACAATCAATTTGCCACTCTCGAAGCTAGCAGTCAATATGTCACATGGAGAACTCCGACAGTCAAACCACCCATACGAAATACACATCAAGAAACAAACAATGCGAATACCATTAAGTTTCCCAAAAATTCGACGGAGGGTCAGAAGTCGACATCCGAGAATAATAAACCATTTGTATTCCCGAGCGATACTACTGGGCGTATCGTGTTTGAGCAGCATTCTGTCTACGACTCCTCCTCTGGTCAAAGTTTACAAACGCCTAGTATGCATATTCAAACAGGATCGTTCCAAGACATTCCCATGGCTCAAACACCATTAGTACTCGCCACGAGTAGTCCTACTTTACACATACTACACGTAGCTGGTGCTCAGCCCGCTGTCACACATATGGCAGTCGGCAACCAACCCATGCACAAAGGCCAAGTTTCAGACGATACCATCGGTAATGCGTACGTCAATATCGGAAAACCGAACGCGCATATTCAAAAAGAAATTACAAGTATATCTCCAGACGTAAATATGAATTACCCACCAACTGCGATGAAACCATCGATGCAGATGCCGCTGCTGCCAATCATGTATCCAAACAATCACATCAATTCCGTATATACCAATATGAACACACCAGCTTTGATCAACAATGGCGTTCCTTTCAGTCGAAGACCCGGTCCCATAACGGAAGACTTTACTTTGCAGACAATGCAAACTATGCAACCGCCTTCTCCGACATATAAGACGTCTGAACAATTTACCAAAAAACCGACAGGATTCCTTCATTCGATTCTCCAAAAAGAATTTTCAACATCTTCGCCATCCGTCACCACATATCCATCGACGACAGTCTCAACTGCTGCAACACCGACGGAAGCTGCAACTGCCACTACTACAGCAATCGCTTCCCTCACTACAGATCCACTATTCAAACATTACAAACAACCGAATGAGCCTTTGAAAGGACCGATGTACCTCATAATACAGGGACATTCGAAAGTAAAGAATTATGGTACTACTCACAAAGAAATCGTACACACGGTATCCATGCCAGAGACTAACGAAATCCCACAAACTGGTGAAAAATATTCGGTCAAACACCTTCACAGTCGGAAAGAAAATTTTAAGATCGACAATAAAGAAGAAACTGGAGTGAGTAGATCAAAGGGTGCTAGAACGTTAAAGGATTTATTAGACAGTGGAATAGGAAGCCTCAACGTTAAGGAAACTCTGCTAGGTGCAAAATATGAAATCGGCGCGAACGATGGCATAGTACCAACAGAGAAATATCACAAGGGTATTGTTGAGACCGAAGAGCTGGATATTGGTGAGAGAAATTTATTGAAAAAATCACCAAAAAATAATAGAGAAAAGAGACAATTGGAAGAATTCATTCCAGTTGTCGAAGATACCGTAGAAACGTTTATTTACGATTACTTGAAAAGGCAAAGCGAGGGGTCGGGTGTTGGTGCCATGTTAGCTTCGGCTATTACCAGTGATAGTTCAGAAGACTACAACGATGATGCAAATAACACTTCTATTGAGAACTCCTAGAAATCAGTTCTCTTGTGATAAACATTACGTTGTATTGAGACTTAAGAATAATTTGTGGAACACTGTAACGACCACTCGTCGATGTGGTAGGACTACTTTTTTTCTCGCGGGATATGGCTTACTACTATGTAAACGTGCGCTCTCCTTCGACCATTTGAATTGTTAATAAGGTAATTTTGATGTCTGGGCACGACTTGTTAAAACGATCAAATTTGGGGGTAATCTTTTGCGGTAAATTACGGTTTCATAAAGTAAAATGACAGAATTTCCAAGTATTTCAAATAAAAATCAATAAATTCTGCCAAATTGGTAAAGTGGAAACGTACATATTATAAATTGCAATATTTTTGATATTTATTTTATGTAAACTTTATAACTTTCTTAAACATGTATGTGAATATAAAATATATATACATATATATATATATTTACGATTTAAAATATAGCCAAAATTTATTATATTGTGCTATAAAAGTATTATAGGTATTTTGTACTATTTTTTTTTTTTTAAATAAATGATATTTATTTATTTATTAACACGATATTTTTATTTGTATTATCCAGATGAATTCAATTGAATATGAAAATGTTATATAATAATGCATATTTGAACTACATATGTATGTATGTATGTATGTATACACGGTTGGGTGTAAATCGATTTACGATTAAACCAACAAAAATTTAATTATACTATTTTTACTTTATTTGACGAATCAAAATCCGAAAATCACTATTTGTTCAGATTTAATTTACCGTAACTAAAAATGCATCTGAAAATACTTTCACTGCATTCGCAACGTAATGCGCATATCGAGTAAAATTTACACGACGAGACGAGAAGACACATCCAAAAATAAGGTCGAAAAAGGGAAATTCTCGATACGATACCAACTCGATACAGCCAGAGTTGGGTCAAAATTATAATAAACGAACATCAAAGGAGGTCCGTTACGAGGCGCAGCCGCCCACATGTGAGCCGCCCACGGGCACAGTCTTATTCGTCTGACAATCGTATTTCACGTCCATACGTGAATTTGCCGCCCATGGGAACCGTGTCATAACATAATTGTTACATCGGTATTGCTTATGTAGTGATTCCCAACATACATACATACATACATATGTACGTCCAAAAATATTATTAAATATCAATGCAACCCAATCTACAGCATCTCGTAAAATATGATCGCTAATTTCAGTTGAGAGATACATACATATGTACATATGTACCTACCTACTCGAATCCAAAGAAAAAGTAATGTTGTATGTTGTTTGATAATGATTAAAAATTTTAAGATCCCCAATCAATTTTTTGTATTTTATATTTATTTATTTATTAAACGCCTGTCAAGGCGTAAAAAAATACATATGTAATATATTAAATTAGAAAAAAAATAATTAATTATTAATGTTGCGTTAATAATATAAACAATAAGTCGTTGTCTTAGGAACGAAAGATTAATATTAAAAAATATCAATAAATTCGGAGTATTTATTGCCTGTCAAATCATAAAAAACGAGTAATGTCGAATGAACAAAGAATGGGACTATCTATTAGACTATTAGAGAGTTTAATATATTATATAAAAAAATTAAATCGAATATGATTCTTCTATTGCTTAATTTTATCATTTTAAGCGAAAAGTGACATAAATATTCACTAGGTTTATTAAAAATAAAGTTAAAATTTATATTGTATTTTTTCAATAGAATACGAATGAATGGCAAAATGAGGTAAGCGAACTATATACTCTAGTTTGCTTCTAACTAGCGAACAGTTTAGCTTTAGATACAATAGTTAAGGCAACAAGTTAAAAAGAAAACTTTCATAAATATGAAAAGCGTCTCTGCCAAACAGAAAGAGAGGATGTGTCTATGCACGAAAAACGAGCAACTACAATAGTCTAGAAATCTAATGCAATGTCAAAATTGAATTTTGATTTTTTGCTTCCATCTATCCCAGGCTTTAGATCAGTGGTCGGGAACCGGCGGCTCCGTTTATAATCCAACACTTTTCGTAAAATAAAATAAATAAATTGTAAATTAGATTTTTTTGACCCTGAATTTACTCGCGTCAACCAAATTAGTTACGTTGCTTTTTTTTACATACTTGCCTTCCTTTAATATGGATCCAGAGAAAACATAAAACCAAACTATGACAAATTGAGTCATAAAATCGTGAAGTATGTTACTGTTTTATGAGTAAAATTATATTATGTATAAAAAGTGAGAATATTGTTTCTTATTTCGAATATTACCATTGAGATTCAGTTTATTTCGCAGTTCGAACGGGAACAGTTCAGTTTGCACACGTATTGTGTTTTCGAAATTTAAATTTGTGAAAAGTGAGTGAATTCGGGATAGAAACGTGTTTTTCTTCTTTTGAACTGGTACATTTTCGGACAATTTACATAAACTCGGAACGTATTTAGTGTTCTTCAATTGCATCGGTGCATTAAATCTTTCGTCACTTAATTATGTTAATAATAGAGCATTTTAATGTTGTCAAAAAAGCTTATGTTCATGAAATCAACGTCGGAACGAATAAAAAATCGAGTAATAAATCATCATTTTCAGCCGTTCACCATCCACTGCTGGATGAAGGCCTCTCCAATCCTCTTCCATTCCTGTCTGTCTTGAGCAATCTGCATCCACTTGACTCCACACATTCTTCTCAATTCAGAGTAATAAATAAAGATAGGCAATCCCTGGCGTTAGAGAAGCGCTCTTATAAGATGGCAGCGGTAACGGTCCATTCGCAGGAGGCATTGTCACATTAGGAAACAACGTAACATAATTTATTTTCGGTGACTGCTTTGTAAGACCGATTTAACAAGTCAATACTGATGCCGACACTATCAATAATAAACCCGTATTTATAATTATGTACATATGTATACTATCTCACCTATGTGCTTTGAATTTCATTCGACTACGATCATTTCAATTGGCCTTATGTACATATGTACATTTGTATGTGTAATGCGACAATGTGAAAAATTGGACCAAGATCCTATGAAATTCCTGATAAAGCCCAGGATATGAATTCAATCGTCGGTTGATGACAGTGAACTTTTCATTATGTTTTCAGTACAATTCGGACTTCCGGTTTACACACGCGTCTACTGTTGGATCGATCGCATTCTTGTTGCGATCCAAGAAGTCGTCTCGGTGAAAGGCAGCATCGGGAGCATCAGCTTCAGCCAGCCAGATCTATGAGACGCTCTGTGTCAGTAGACCAACAACAGGAACAGATCTCCAACACATGGATGACATCGATGCGGCCTTGTTTCACCTCGTGCTCGTCGATATGAAGGAAGAAAAACTAGCAAACCACAACACAGATACGGCAGCTCATCGGAAATGGATATGTCGATGACGATCGAGAATGACTTTTGTCAGATCAGATGGACCGACGAACGCGATATAACATTTCGGAACAACATGCTATGCTTAAAAAATAAGGCATACGACCAATGCGTACTGTCAGTAATGACGTATGGATGTGAAACGTGGATGCTAAATTCGAGAATGTTACGTAAGATCCAGTGCACATAGAAGAGCATGGTAAGATGCATGCTCAGTATAACAAGAATAGATCGTAAGAGGAATACATGGGTAAGAAGCATGACCAAAGTGGCAGTTATAGCGGAACGTGTGAAAAAGTTAAAGTGGACACATAGCGTGAAGAATGGATGGCAGATGGACGTGAGAAATACTGGAATGGTATTCGAGAGGATGTGAAAGAAAGCGAGGTAGACCGAGTTGACGATGGGCTGCTGAATTGAGAAGAATGTGTGGAGTCAAGTGGATGCAGATCCAGCAGTGGATGGTGAACGGCTGAAAATGATGATGATGATGAATACATACATAATACATGTTCATAACAATCTGTTAATTGTTTGTTGTACGATATCGGAACTGTAACCTCAATTATGCGCGTGCCGTATGCGACATGGCTTTTTTCCAGAGATCTAAACATGGTAAGTCTGGTTTTTTTTATTATTTCTGACGCCATTCTCATTCACATAGTGGGAAGTACGACACGACTTACTTGCTCCTATGTATCACTGCACTAACAAACCCACCCACTTAACTCGTCATTTGACATGCTTCTTCAAGAAAGAAATGCTTATTAACAATATTTACTTTTTTTACTATTTATTCATTTTGTAAAGCAGTCCGGCAGCTTGGGACAAGTGAGGCAAAGCTTTTTTTTTTTGTTGTTGCTCAGTACACACAGATAGAGCATAAGAAAACTGAAAAATGAAACATGTCGTCGTGTGAGTTTGCACATGTGAGATTCGTCCGTTATTCGGAGGGCACAAAAGGAGGATAATCGAAAGAATGGAAAGGCGTTTATTTGGTAGTGAAATGTCCCATGGGCCACCCACAAGAACTCGCATTGCAGAGGCATCTGGCCAGACGAGGGCTACTCTGGTAATTGCAATGGCGACAACATTCGGCCAATGCAGCGGTAATTGCAGCATCACAACAGTAACTACCGAGGTGGTCCCACTGGGACCATCTGTCCTTTTTACCATCAAGGCGGCAATGCTTCCTCGTTTTTGTACCCGAAACGTGTAGGTACATGGTACATTGATACACTGTACACGTCCTGTGACATTGCTGCCTATAAGGTCAATCTACATAGATCTACCGGTAGTTCGATTTTTAACTAAATTCGAGACCAAATTGATACATCACTCGTTTTCAATATCTCCAAATTATTTGTGTACTAGGTCGCAATAGGGTATTTCCTTTTGACGATCATCGGGCGTTTATTATTGACATATGAGTGGGCTAACGAAAGCGGTAATCTGAAACAAAATTGCAATACAATTTTTGATGGATGGGCAATATGTCTACTGCAAATATAATGGAATTGGTTTCCATATTTAATTTTTGAACAACGTTCATTAGCTTATGGTGTTTGTTTGTCCGATAAGTGTATTTTTATTATTGTCATTATTAATTAAGATTCAAACTTTGAGTATAACTTTTTTTTTAATTCAATTAATTTGTATAGGTTTCAATAAAAAATTATACAAATTACAAAAACATACTAATTGACTTTTTGTCGTAAGTGTGAAAACGCACCATAGGATAATACATACAGTGTTTCCCAAACTTACAACATGAGACATTAATTTTACCGGGCATACCCAACTTTCGACAAAACAATTGGGAAGAGGGGGAAGGTATCATAACACATTTTGTATCAAATTATTTTAAATTTCATAAGAAAATCAATAGATTTTGTGTAAAACTTTAAAAAAATGTGCCACAGGCGAGATTTTTTTTTCAAAACACAGCATAGATATTGTTTTTCATAAAATTTGGTGAATTGAGTTAAAAAAGATTATTTACCAAATGGAATGACGAGTTTCTTCATTATTTCCTTCTGACTAGGTTAAAATTACAAACCTTGAACGTACATCCAGCTTATTTTGTCCAAATTTTCATTCCAAAATCAATCAAAAGTCAGCTCCAAGGCTGTTCTTCTGCATTTGAGATGAATACTGGTGAGGAAAGACTTTCTCATCCACTCAAAGGTTCAAAAAACATTCAACCGCATACCCCTTCAAACCGTGATAAGCAAGTGTTCCGCGGCAATCCAGTCAGCCAGACAGACCCTTGCGCTACTTTATGATTGAATTGGAATTTAAGAAATTTTAAGAAAAATGAGTAAAATACAATTTAAAAAAAGTTATCTTTATTTTGAATAAATAATTTACAGGATTAATTAGTTTATAATATGTCGATTTAAGTGTTCCATATAAGCATCCAGGTCATCTTCGCTGTCGTGAGGAATCATGTTGTTTCCACATTCAGAATCACCGATGGTTGCTGATTCGATGATATATTTATCAGGAGATTCGGAATCAAAATAATGTTCTTCTTCGTCTCTACCTCGAACTACGATACAGTCATAATCGGCATTGTTGTCAATAGATTGATAGTCAAAATCATTATCCTCTCCATCCAAAAAACTGCGATGCATTTCTTGTACAAATTCTTCACGCAAAAGATTCCTTTCGGGAGCTGTGATAAAAGGTATTTCATCCACTGTTACCTTTTTCTTTACATTTCTTTTGGTATTATTAAACTCTCCCCATTGAACGTCATTTTTAAATTCTTCATCGCTGCTTGAACTTATTTCATTATCTGATCGATTATTCTTCAAGTCATCCTCTTCATTTTGCTTCTGCTCATTCAGCTCCGTTTTAACGTGATTTCTATCAATGCCTTCCAACAAAACATTCAACAAAGTTAAATTACTAGTATCAATATTATCTCTGGCCAATTTTTCATCATCCGACATGAATTGGCCGACGAGCTGTTCATACAAGAGTGGATTTCTGTGCATCATTTCAGTTTCAGAAAAATACGAATCTTCTTTAATCATTTTTGAAAGTGCTTCAAATCGTCTATTTTTAACTAAAACTTTCTGTTTGGCTTCGTTCAAAATAATTTTTAGCTGAGTTATATGATAATTCAATTCATAGTTGTCACTGTCGACTGTTTGGCCACAATTTTCAAAATAAGTCAAATGCTCAATTTTCAAATACTTTCCATATTTTTCTAAGAAGTTTAGTACACCTTTATTAAATACATCAAATGCTATTATCTTCTTTTCGCTTATTTTCAAATCATCTTCTCCAATTTGTTGACTTTTAAAATAAATATCATTGTTTCGAACTAGGTAGTCGATAATGTCATGAATTGCATCATAAGATTCGTTGCTATTCTGTAACTCTCCCGAGTTTTCACACTCAACATCCATTTCTTAAATCAACAAAAAAAAAAACATAATCAAGTGAAATAGTAAATATTGTTTAGAAATAATATTATCATATCACGAATTAATAAATTCCAGACATTCTTTATGTGTTCCTCAAAGCATCACAAAAAAAGAGTTCCAATAAATTGGTTGACCAATATTTAATTGTCATTATTGACCATTTAACTACAATATCACATCAAAGAACGCATTGCATTGTTCAAAAATTTAGTAAAATTCCATACTTGTGTACTATAGATGTTAAAATATATTATATTACTAATATAAATTGAAAGTATGCGTACCCAACATTGTTAAATACAAAGATTAAAATCGCACTTTATGGAAAAATCACAAATGAATTTCAGCGGATAGCAAAACGTCAAAAATCTATCAACGAATGTTTTCGTTGTGATGACGTGTTGCCAACCTATAGAATGGTAATAAATACTTCGTCCAGCACTTTATTCATTTGACAAGTAGTTTTGAGTAGTACAAAAATACTTTTGTTTATAAATAGAAATAGTAATTTAATTGAGGTAAGAAAAAAAAGCTTAATATATAGGTATCTAAATAAATAATTTTATTTTTTTAAGTACAATAAAATCTTTTAAACCATCGCAACCTTCGCGTACGTTGGTTTTTTTTGTATATAATTTGACAGATGCGTGGAAAGTGGCAGCGGCCACAACAGCCAAGTCGGCCAGACCGCGGCCACTTGCGAAATAAAGACTTTAACAAACACCATTTTGCACCTGTCTAAGCTAATTGTATGGCTCGATTTAATGAGTGTGGCGGCGCGGCGGCGTGGCCGCGGTTCGTAGGCACGCGGCGACCAGAAGGGAGAAAAAAGGGTGTGGGGAACTGGCCTCGAATGAATTAGTTGCAAAACTCCATTCCTTCCACTCAAGTCGAGTAGATCAAACAATTCCCAGTTTGTTTGACCGCAGTCGACAAATTCTATAGTATAGCCTTTAGGTACTTAAAGTATACAAAATACGTCATAAATTCGAATGTATCTTTTATTTACACAAAAGTGATAAAGTAATATTTCCAAAATATTATCTGATTTTTTAATTCAGAGTCTACTTGGATATTTCGCAAAAAAATAATATGAGCGAAGGCCGTAAACCATTGAGTTATGGCCAAAATGTCAACTGACAGTTGTTAGCATCAACAGATGTCGATGAAGTTTTCTGTCATGCGGTTACCATTTTCATATCCGGACTATAATTTGTATGTTTTTTTTGTCATTTTATTAACCCGTGAATTATTTTAACTAACAATCTATAATTTTGCTGAAAATTTCATCAATCTGTGTGTATTGCGCACCGAAATTCCAATGGTGATAAGATAATAATTATGCACTAATAAAAATATCAATTTTGTTTGAAAATTAAATTCTTAATTTTGCACCCAAAACTACACTATTCATTTCTGATATTCTGTAATACAATTTGCTCTATTGATATTGATTTATAGAAAAAAAAAAATTTAACACCTTTATTGATTACCTTATTAACACCAGACTAGAATATTGCTCGTTGATGATCAACAGGTGTTAATTATTAACATGTGAGTGGGCTAACGTGTTAATAGTTAACATGTGAGTGGGCTAACATGTTAATTATTAACATGTGAGTGGGCTAACGTGTCAATAATTAACATGTGAGTGGGCTAACGTCTTAATTATTAACATGTGAATGGGCTAACATAGTAATAGTTAACATATGAGTGGGCTAACCTGTTAATTATTAACATGTGTGTGGGCTAACATGTTAATTACTAACATGTGAGTGGGCTAATATGCTAATTATTAACATGTGAGTGGGCTAACATGTTAATTATCAACAGGGGCTACGGGGAAAATATAATAATCAAAATTTTCAATGAAAACAAAAGTGTGTTGACCGTTTCTGATGGGTAAACTTAAGGCTATTACATATGTATATATAGGTAGGTATAATAATGTGATCCGTTTTATTTCCAGATTTTCTACACACCATCAGTTGAAAAGAAGATAAATTTTACATTTTTAAAACATGGACATAGAATGGCGATGGGAGGATATGTGTGGACCGGACGGTCTTCATCCCTGGAATCCAAAAACGCGCGATATGGGATATTGCTTTCAACGTTTATTCATATTAATACCGACGCTTTTTCTTATCGCAATTGTCTCATCTTTTTACGCCAGTCGGCACATTGATTGGGTAGTCCGTGGACGGCTACAAGAAAGAACTGTGCTTTTCAGAAGCTTAATTGTCCTGTTTATGATTATTCTTCCGTTGATAAAAATTTACAAAGGATGCAAATTTACAATAGATTACTTTGAATGCTGTACGGAAATCATAGCTTGGTTCACGCACTTTTGTTACATAATGGCGTTAAAACATAGACTTGGAAAAAGTCCTAGAGGTCCTACCTTGATTTTAGTGCTTTGGAGCATAACAGCTGTCATGAGTGTCATCTCACTCAGAACGCTTATTTCAATTCACCAATCGTATGCTCTAGCAATAATCACATTAGTACTGCAAATCAACTATGCACTTACTTTATTACCTTCTGAAGGAGCAACAAGTCCAACGTATTTCTCTCCTTGTCTTGTAGGATCTCAATATTCTCAGGTACTTTAAATAATTTTGATATGTATTATACTTTTTTAGTCTTAGTCTTCATGTATGTATGTACTACGAACAAAAGTTTTAATAATAAATTCTGAAATTTCAGTTGAGCGAACATCATCCACTTCTACAAACTTTTATTGAAAATGGGGGACCTTTAGGCGTAGCAATGCTAGGATCATCATATTTATCAAAACTATTGTTTTATTGGGTGAATCCGCTATTTACTAAAGGTTAACTTATACACATGTATGTAAATATTTCAAAATACACAAAACTATCACTATATCTAAAACTGCAACACATTATTTCAGGTGTAAAGGATCCGGATGATTTATTCGATCTACCACCAAATTTAACTTGTTCTGAAATTAATCGAAAAAGAGAAAAAGCTCTCATTGGCAATGTCGATCAATATTCAAGTTTATACAACGATAGTGCTATAACTGGAAGAGGTATATTTACAAGTAATTTTTTTATCACATTATTACACATTGTATAATATATGTAATTGCTTTGTATTACTGTTATAGGAACATATGGGACCATCAACAATCAAAATAGCACCGATCCTTTGCCAAATATAGATATAATAATTCCCGAAAGGAAATATAATGTTTCTTTGTTTAGAGCCTTGCATTCGTGTTTTGCTTTTGAATTCTATACAATAGGCTTATTGAAATTAGTAGCAGATGTGTCAGGATTTGCTGGTCCTCTACTACTCAATAAATTAGTGACCTTTATGGAAGATCCCACAATCGATACTAGAACTGGGTATAAGTTAATTGTTTTAAATAAATGTATACCGTTATTTTCATGATAAAATATTGACTAGTGTTCTTCTTGTAGATATGCTTATGCAGGGACATTATTAATATCGTCTCTATTGTCATCATTTTGTGATTCTCACTTTAACATGTGTATGGCTATTGTAAGCTTGAAATTAAGAGTTGCTATAATGTCAACTGTTTTCCGCAAAACTTTATCAGTGACATCGACAGAATTAAATAATAAATTTACGATTGGAGAAATGACGAATTTCGTATCGACCGATACCGAAAGAATAGTAAATTCCTGTCCAAGTTTCCATTCTGTTTGGAGCATACCTTTTCAAGTAACTATTATTTGAAATTAAGTTGGGCTTTTATAACATTTTTCAATATATAATTTGTATTTGAATCAGCTTGTAGTGACACTGTATCTTTTGTATACACAAGTGGGGATATCATTCTTAGCTGGAGTTGGATTTACTATTATTCTCATTCCAATAAACAGATTTGTTGCCAATAAGATTGGAAAGCTTAGCACTGATTTGATGCATCATAAAGATGGAAGAGTAAGTCTCATGACTGAAATTTTTAAATTTATCAGAACGATAAAACTCTACGTTTGGGAAGATTATTTTGTGGATAAAGTTGAAGGTACATTTTAATACCACACTTTCAACACATTATATAAGTTCAAGAATTATATACTATTTAATAAATTGATATTTTCACAGGTGTTCGATCAAAGGAAATGAAATATCTGGAAGGGCGTAAATATTTAGATGCAATATGCGTTTTCTTCTGGGCCACTACACCCGTCATTGTTACGGCTTTAACCTTAACTACGTACATTCTTTTGGGTAATCCACTTACTGCTGCTACTGTATTTACAACTATCGCTCTACTGAATATGTTAATAGCTCCGTTGAATGCATTCCCGTGGGTGTTAAATGGATTAACTGAAGCGTGGGTGTCGATAAAAAGAATACAGCGAATCCTCGATGTTAGTATAAATTTTGTAAAATAAACGCTGTGAAATTGTTTTTATAAATTAAGGTGTATTTTATTTTCAGTTACAAGACTTTGAAAGCGGTTTTTATTACAATGATGAATTGAAAGAAAATGATATTATATTATCATTGAATAATGTGACATTTAGTTGGGTGAAAACTGTAAAAACAGATTCTAATGAACAGTCAAAAAATATAATCAAAGGCAAACGTAGCGTATCTAAATATGCCAATTATCAAAGAATGAATTCCTCTATTGAAGCTGGAATGTCCAATGAACCGGAGAGTATTGCTAGTCCCCCTTTTAAATTATCAAATATATCTATTGATATAAAGAGAGGTGAATTTATTGGTATAATCGGTCGAGTTGGTTGTGGAAAGTCGTCACTCTTAAATGGAATTCTCGCTGAAATGAAAGTTATTGATGGCAATATTTGCACATCTGAAAGTACAGGTAAAGATATTCCAATTCGTACTAATATTCTCAAATCTACTTTTATTAAAAATTAGTCATCTTTTTTTTTAGGCTTTGGTTATGTTAGTCAAAAACCTTGGTTACAAAGAGGATCTATTAAGGATAATATTTTATTTGGGAAATCTTTTGAAGAAACAAAATATAGAACGGTTGTGGAAGCTTGTGGTTTGATGGGTATTTGGCATTTTATTTTTTATGCAACAAAGCTCCTACTAAAGTTTTCAATTTATATACATTTTTTTAATTTAATAGAAGATCTGGCACTTTTGGGAAGTGATTCCTGTGTCGGAGAAGGTGGAAGTTCTCTTAGTGGAGGACAAATAGCCCGAATCGCATTAGCTAGGGCCGTTTATCAAGATAAACAAGGTATATATGTACATACCTAATGTGGTGGATTGCAAAAGATAAAAATTGATAATTGATTGTTATACTGTTAAATTTCTTACTTTTCAGTTTATTTGTTAGATGATGTTTTATCAGCTGTTGATCTCAAAGTTGGTTTGCACATATACAAAAAGTGTATATTGGGTCTTTTAAAATACAAAACTAGAATTGTGGTAACTCACTCACCCGTGTATGTTAATCAAGCAAACACTGTTATATTAATGGAAAATGGTTGTGTAACACAAAAAGGTACTTTAAAATCCTATACTGTGTATGTATTTATGTATTGATTTGAAACAATTTTTTCATGATTTATTTCAATTTTTAGGTCCTCCAAACGTTATTTTGAGTGAATGTGATATGAGTTCTCTCTTTGGCGACGAGGAAAATGATAGTAGTATTATAATGAATAGTGTACCTTTAGATAGAAGCAAAACTAATGGATATTTAGATGAGGTTAATATACGTGTATATATCAATTGTGATAATTTTTATATAAATTGTGATAAAAATTCCAAATTTATATTTTAGAAAAAAGCTGGAAGTATTGACTTTTGGGTTATTTCATTATATTGGAAGAGCGTTGGTAGTTGGCTTGCATTAGCCACGTTGATATCGTTATTGTTAATGCAGCTCTCACGCAATACTACAGATTTATGGTTATCATATTGGGTATCCAATATTGTGCCAACAAATATTTCAATTATGGACACGAGCAAAAATGAATTGAATGTGTATACTGACAACATTTCCAACATTACAAATAACTTCAATAACGATTCTCAAATAAATACATCAATATTTCATAATATTGAGAATTTTACGAGAACGGTTATTCAAGATTTGACGAATAAGATTAAAATTAATTTGCTAACACAGGAGGTTAAAAATTTTAAAAATGATCAATCGGTGCAGAACAATTCTGAAAAGGATGTCATCTTTTATTTATCCATATATGCCAGTTTTACAGTAATGAATGCAATATTTACGCTTATTAGAGCTTTTATGTTTGCATATGGAGGTATTCAAGCGGCTAAAACAATTCATAATTCTTTGTTAGTTACTGTAATAAAGGTACCAACTTTTATTTATCGTATGTCGCAAATTCACAATTATTGCAGATTTTATAAAATATTTCTTTTGCAATAGGGAAAAATGAAATTCTTCGACGTAACACCGGTAGGTCGATTGTTGAACAGATTTTCTTCCGACACTTACACAGTTGATGATTCTCTACCATTTATACTGAACATACTTTTGGCACAAGTCTTTGGAATCATCGGTAAATAGCGTCACGTGCGGAATTTCATTCGTCAATTTAATATATCTATATATTTTTTAGCTTGTATTGTTTTTAATGACCAACAGGCGCAATCTTAGTAACGGCTTATGGCCTACCTTGGATCACTTTAATTTTGGTACCATTGCTGCCAATATATCATTGGTTGCAAAATTGCTATCGCATCACATCTAGAGAACTGAAACGTTTATCCAGCGTAACTTTATCACCCATCTACTCTCACTTTAACGATACACTTGAAGGTGCACATTTCTTTTAAACCTTTAAGACTACAAACGCACACACTTGTATTACAAAATCTAAATTTTAATTCAGGATCAACTGTAATAAGAGCTTTCGGTCGCAATAATCATTGGTGTCAAAACGGCGAACATTTCATTGAACGTTATTCGCGCACAATTCTAAGTAGTACAGCCGCCGCTCAATGGCTCGGATTAAGACTTAGACTTATGGGTTCTATGGTTTTAACCGGTGCCGCAGTCGTTGCTGTAGCTCAAAGAAATGCTAATACGGTCGATTCAGGTGATCGCTTAATAACTTTTTATATTAAGACACATCGATCACAATATATTATAATATTTAATTCGTTTCAGGAATGGTTGGACTTGCCATTTCTTATGCTTTATCTGTAACATCTCTCCTTGGTGGTGTAATAAACGCATTTACTGAAACTGAGCGTGAACTGATAGCAGTGGAAAGAGTTGGTGAATATATTAAACAAATTGAGCCCGAAGGCAAAGATATAGAAAACGAAAAAATATCCCCACCTTATGGATGGCCTAGTATGGGTATTGTGACATTTAAAGATGTTGTTTTAAAATACAGGTATATATTTGTTGTTGGGAAACATTGCACATAGTCATTAATTTTTTTGAAACGTTTCATTGATTATTTTTCAGACCACAAGCTTCGCCGAGCTTAAAATATGTTTCATTTGAAACTTTTCCTGCAGAAAAAATTGGCGTTGTCGGACGAACGGGTGCCGGAAAGAGTTCTCTCTTTGCAGCATTGTTTCGTCTTTGTGAACTCCATAGTGGAAGTATTACAATAGATTCTGTAGATATTAGCAATTTATCTCTCATGACACTAAGGTAATTTGACCTATTCAGTATTGTACATAGTAGTAAAAATATTAAAATCTGATTCTTACTTTTCGATTACAGATCACGTCTAGCGGTGATTCCGCAAGAACCATTTATATTCAACGGTACTATTCGACAAAACATAGATCCTTTTGATTCGCATTCAGATGTTGAACTTTGGAGTGCTCTTGATAAGTGCGGTGCTAAATATATCATACGACAAAAAGGCGGCTTACAAGCATCGGCCACCGATTTATCTAGAGGACATATGCAATTATTGTGTCTTACACGTGCCATTTTACAAAACGCGAAAGTATTGTTTTACAGTTTTTCCTTTTTTATTGTTATTTTTGTATCAACAAATACATAAATTCTCGATCTTTGCAGATCTTATGCATTGACGAAGCAACTGCAAATATCGATCCCGAAACTGACAGGATGATACAGGAGACGATACGATGTTCATTCCGCAAAAGCACAGTTATAACAATTGCTCATCGAATAAGTACCATATTAGATTCTGATCGGATAATTGTTATGGGAGATGGAGAAATTTTAGAATTTGACACCCCTGAAAATTTAATGCAAAATACGGATTCCTACTTTTATCAACTATCGGAAGTTCATTGAATCCACTTTTTTGCAATTATTTTTTACTACTATTTAATTGAATATCAAAGATTAAAATGTGATGATTTTGTAAATATATGTATTTAAAATAAAAAATCGTATTAAAATTGTTGCTTTAAATTAATTTCCTAAATCTAAAATATAGTTTCCATAAATTAAAAGTATAAATATGGTTCATATGTACATATGTACATATTTTACATTATACAAGTAACATATTTATTCTCATGAGATAATTAATAACTAATTTTCAATACATTGTCTTGTACATTTATTTTTACAGTAACAAGAAACATGGTAGCAATATGTAATATTTACATTGATTTATCCTTGCTGTCTGAACCTTTTTAAGTAAAATCCTTGTGGATCATATTTAGCCAACAAATTTTTCCATATATTTGGTTTATTTGCAGTCAAATAAGCAATAATTCTCATTGTGGCAGTGCGTTGTCTTGAACTACAAGATGCGCAATTCGTTACTAAAGCATCTGGTATAGTTTCTGAAATATTTTCAAAATTAGTATTTATATATGTACGAGTATGTTCGTATAGAATACAAATACTTAATACATAAATAATATGATGCCAAATCTCGTAATTACACTACATTTACATGATAATGAATTATGTATTTATGAATAAAAATGAAAAGTATTATATGAAGAGTAAAAGAGTTACATTTGATATTGTATCAAGAAGAATTTATATGAAATGTGAACAAAAAAATAAATACAAAAACCCAATTCTTACTTCTTAGTTCCGCTCCATCGTTTGTACATTTGCCTTGATCCAATAGACATTTTGTATATGCATTTAGAACCCTTTCGTTTCTCAAAATTTCATCCACATTAATATTATCATATTTTGTGGTGTATTTTTGTGCTTTTGTAAATGCGAAAAGTGTGTACAATATCACACACAAAATGAGTAACCGAGACATTTTAATCAAATGAATTTAATTATATATAACAGAAAGATGTTTTACGGTGAAATGTATTCAAACAAATGATGGTGTCCAACAAGGCCAATTCTTAAATATAGAATAATTTCTCGAAACTTACACAATCAAATACCACTTAGTGATTACCAAACATCAGTGCTATATACAGGATGCGCTTATTGAAAACACGATACAAGTATATATTGACCAAATCATGTGAAAGTCTGAGAATTTTGGCATTGAGTGAATTTTATTCTGGAATCCTCAAACTGTCATTTCTAAATAAAATATTTAGTGTTCTTTAAATTATACCAATAAAAATAGATAATAAATTGATCTTCCACACCTAAATGATTTACAATAAACTAGAAGTTTCTTATTTTACGGATTATGAATAAGAGAAATTAACGAAATATAAAACTATCCTAGGCAATGTGAAAGTTTATATGTACTTACACGATGTATACAATGATTTTAATTTGACAATTTTGGTGTTCTTCAATAAAAAATGTTCTGGAAACTACATGTTTAAAAATCTGCATTTATACAAATATTAGAAAAGTACACTTTTGTTCATTAGATATATGTATGTATATCTATAGATAGCGACCTATTAATTGCAATACCACTTATTAAAATAGATGAAATCGATAATGAGTGCCTAATTACCAAAAATGTTTGATTATATTGATTAATTACCCCCTGATGCAGTAATTT
Organism: Parapsyche elsis; assembly: GCA_022651745.1. Classification (NCBI taxonomy): domain Eukaryota; kingdom Metazoa; phylum Arthropoda; class Insecta; order Trichoptera; family Hydropsychidae; genus Parapsyche; species Parapsyche elsis. The sequence continues at coordinate 3,270,099 of JAGVSN010000005.1, read as the reverse complement.
AAAAAAAATTCTATTTTATAGCGGGAAAAAAATTATTACAATTTATTAACTATGAATATAAATTTCGTATATGAATAAAACAAAATTCATAAATTATAAAATAGTTAATGTATATTACTACATTTTTTGAAAATTACAATACATGCATATGTATTTCATTTTGGAAATGAAAATCAATGGCCTCCTTGATCACTGAACAGTTGCTTAATTTTATCATTATTTGGATTGGGAGAACCGAGTATGTTAAGATCCGACAATGATTTCCAAAGAGCTGATGCCATCAGAGGCTGGGCAACCTAAAACCAACAATAAAAACTAAAAAAAAAAAATTAAAGTACATCACATTATATAAAAAAAAAAAAAAACTGAGTAGGGTGTGTACTGTCAATGGGATCAATAAGTTCGAAAGTTTTTCCACCGTGAGCCACCCAATCGTCAATGGCTTTATTTAGAGGATTTTCCACGTAATAAACTTTAAAAGATTCAAATTTAGAATTAGAAGAAATATCTTTCAGCACAAGCGATAGCTCTTTGGCTTTCTAAAAAAGATGTAAAAAAAAATGTAACACGTTTTTGAAATACATATAAATATTTAAATCAACAATTACTTTTGAAGTAATTTGTCGCAGAGTTTCGTTCGGCGTCATCCATCCGTTGCATGGACCGATTTGCATACAAGAAAACCAAGCATACAAATCTTTGAAATGAATATTCTTGAACAAGGAGCCTAAATATTAGTATTAAAAATAATCATTAATCCAAAAATTACTCATTATAATACAATTAATATGTTTTGATAATCAACCTAAAGGATGCACCCTTTCGGCCATTGCCGGATATATAAAAGAACCATCAATCAAGGATACGAGTGCAACGCTACTATTGAGGGGTAATTTCGTATCGAGAATTTTCAGTGTCTCCAATACAGATTTTCTATATTCGTCCGGAGTCGTCATATTTCCAACGGTATCACGAAACCTGAGAAAATTAAATCACTCATGCATTAAATAAAGATTACACTTATGACAAAGAATCTCAATCCACTCAAGATTTCTTATACAATTCGACTTAAATCAAAAGTCTGAGCAACATGAATAGATATTATTGAAGTGAAGTGCCTTATTTAGGATATGAGTTAAACTCATAATATAACAAGGCTAAGGCTAAGGCAAGCATGTGTATAAATTAGTGATAAACCGATCATCTTAAATTTTATTTTTGTCTTTAGTCTCCCTGTGAAAGCGAGGCCGGAGCCAAAAGGCTCCTCTCCGATAGAGTCTGTTTCTGAGAGAGATTTCTGTTTATTTTCATGATTAAACTAACTTGTATGAAGTCAAGTTCAATACAAACTATCTCCGTAACGTTAAAATTAATACTAATGAACACACCTATTACAAACATCATTTGCCATCATTGCATATATAACAATAGCTGGTTTATCTGACGGACTTCTTGTAACTGAATGCGCTTGATCGATACCGTGACGCGCCATTGCTGCATTCTTTGCACAGTTTTGATAATCACGGTGAGAACATAAATTGTTGGCACGCAGTCTCAAATATAACGAATCGACAGTACCCTAGAGACAATGTTTTATTCTTAAATTGAGACAAAATACATATGTATATTATATTTATATATACATATGTACATACAAAATACATATATATATTTTTGTATAAAATAACAATGATATTAACTCACATTTACTAAGTCGGGGTATGTCGAATTCATAAATCCAGAGAAGTATCCAAGTTCCGGCCAATCTATTTCATCTAACAGGACTTCAATTATCGTTGCTATGCTGCTCTAAAACATCATTTTTTTATTGAATTTAATAAATAAGAGGAAAAAGTATCAAAACATGTCTGTAGTAGTAATGGGATTTTGCAAGCTTATGAGAATAAAAACCTTGTCTTGCAGATTTGGATTCATCCATGATTCTGGCATATGAAAATGAGCTCCGATAGAATCACCAATATAAATAAGACCTTGCGATTTACTATTGTCACACAATACTTCTTCCCATGGTCTTATACTATCAGGATCGTCGCCCCAAATTCCGTTACAGTTGTCTTATAAATATATGAAAGAGTAAGTTTAAAATATACTATTCATTGATAAATTTCTATTTACCTAGAGTAATTGCTATTTATGTATGCATATGACAAAAAAGATTCAAAGCAAAAATTACAATGGTTCAGTATAAAATTCAGTATAAAATAAAAATTAGCAATTTTCTCCGGAATATTCAATCTTCAAACATAATGTGACCAATTAAATAATTATTTGTATAATGAATGACATACGATCAACATTGCTGTCATAGTTTCGAATCTCAGCTCCTGGATAGATGGTGGGATTTATATCACTGCAATCTTTACCTCTCCAATCTGAGCCTCTAGAAAAAATGTACTATGTTGAAACGTACATTTGAATACAATAAATATAGAGAAATTACCATTTTACCTAGCAACTCTGAATATGCTGAAACCGTCTTTATCCAAATCCGCACCGGGGTAAAGATTGCCAAAATCGCCTTCCACTAAATTGCATATGACTATCAACACGGGCATTTTACAAAAGTCCACTTCGGAGAGCATATCACTGTTAACCATTGACGTTTCGTCTATATTGAAATCAATTTTTTCGGGAAAATAAAAATACCTGGTAATCTCTCGAATTATATTGCTCTCTTTGTATGAAAATGTATCAAAATTCTCAGTTAAATGTAATTTATTCAATATTTTATGAACGTTATATTCCATCATCACTCTCTGAAACAAATAATAAAAAGTGATTAAAACTCAAATGCTACATAGAATTAAAAAATATTATGAAAAGTAAAATGAAGCCAGACGGTGAGTTGTTCAGACGCTTTGTAAAACGATAATTGCGGTTCCGGGAAAAGGTGGCAGAAATTTTCCCCCGGATCTACATGGCACGAGCGAAGGGCGTAACAAAATAAATCAGGTGTAAATAAATTTAAAAATCGCCTGGAAAGCAAAAGGGTAAAATCATTAAATATCAAAAATTATTGCCTATTATTTTGTATTGGGTATTGGTTGCCATAAGCGTTCAATCGATTTTATCTATTTGGGTGAATGCATACACTGATAAATATATGTGATCAAAAAGTTCACAGGTCGATATACTGTCATAAATGTATCAACAAATTAAAACTTCATCGTTTCAAAATATAAGTTTAGTACTGGAACTTTTTTTTACAATTAAAACACAGTTACAAAATCAAGCAGCGATAAATTACACACTTCAAATGGAAAACAATATTAATCGCACAATGACACAGTAAACCTGATATAAAGAAACCATTACGTTCAATAATTTTAATATTATTTAGAGAACAATTTGAACTAGAGGAAACGTACTTGTCAATCAAAAACGGTTCCAAAGCATCGACGACTCCGAAACAAGTTATCTGCAATTTTGCTGGAAGTTCTTTACAATATTTAATGGCAGCTTCATAGATAGATACGCCTTTTAAATATGCCTTCTGTTGTATGATTCCGATAACTATTGTACACACTGTAATAAATATAGTTAGTGTGAAAATAAAGTACATAAGCCCAAATTATATATGTATATGTACGTCCCAAATACATACCAGAACAATTTATTCCACCGTTAACACCACGAGTTTCGCAGACTGAGATGTTCATTAACCATAAAGTTGAAACGACGACGAATACAAACCTTGGATTCATCTTGAAGTGTAAAAAATCAACGATTCGTCTGGAAATCAATGGCGACTGAACGACGCAAGTAATTGAATTAAATCAAGCCAACAATGGTGTGGTTATTATCTATTATATGCGTCACTCGAACAATAATCCACGTAACAATTCACCGTATATGAACAAACTCATCGTGGAATGCAAATTGAATTTTAATCTGAATTAACATATTTAATAAAAAATTACATTAAAACGAAGATTCGAGTTAAAAAAAAAAACAATAACAAAGTCTAAATGTCAAGCTCTCAACGTTGGTCCAAAAGCTTAAATTATTCACCAATTTTACATATCTTTGTATCAGAATAAATATTCAACGCAGTATTTAATCATGTTTTGCACAGTAGAGAAATACTTTTGCTCAGTATTTCTATTTTATTATTTTGTACTTTTTGTACCATATTCACAATTCAACCAATTTGTATTGACAATACGGCAATAGGTCTGGTAGATGGTATTGTCTTAGTATATATGTACATATGTAAATGGCTGCTTGCATTAGTTTTATTAGTTAAATTGTATTTTTGAGACACCAAAATTGAAAAGAACCTATACAAAAGTAGCTCTTGCAAAGTCAGTCTGAATTTACTTGGATGTTAAGGAAAATTATAATTTATCTTGGTTCGGAAAGGTTTTGTCATTTTTTCCATATCTTTTGTAATTCCTTAAGTTCGAAGATATTATTCGTCATTTTTTTATTATTGAGAAGTATGATATTGATCATTTCAATAAACTTTAAATTTAACGTTGATAACGAGTGTATTTATCTAGCGTCATCATTTTCAATTACATAGTACATAAGGCGATTGATCATAGGATGTATATACATACATACATACATAGGTACTAAAATAAAATGCATTAGTGTTTTTGATGAAGCAATATATTTATACAGATATTTTGCATTTCATAAATATATAGATATTACATATACATATTTCAATTTTGTATTTTTATAATATGAACATATAATATGTCACATTATGAGGAATAGTGCGTCTTTACCTTAACTATTTATTATAACATTTACAAAACTAATATAAAATAGGCAAGAGTCAAATATTCGAGAGCCTGTGCTAATAAAATCACCCAATTAGTGATCAAATGATATACAATTTGCAAGATAAGCTTACCTGATATATTGTACACGTATGGAAATCGCATAATATTTAGTAATAAAACAATTACAGGTAATTTTCATACTTTGCAAATTTGTATAAAAAAATATTATACATCCATTCATTATACATACATACATACATACATACATAAACCGAAACAATATTTTTGAATCCCATATAGAAAGTTGATCCTTTATTTAGCTAAGAATTTTTATTAATATATTAAAAAGCGTGCTGCTAAATCCACACACACACACACATATACAGAGCAGAAAAATGCGTTATTTATTCATAAAGAAATTTTAAATAAAAAATAAATCAAAAGTGTTGAGCTCGATGTTTTATAACATATGTAAGTGATTTACGATTGATAAATAATTTCACATTAAAATAAATATTTGAAAATATTCATAGCAAAATATCTCACAGCAGCATCCCAATAAATACGTAATTATAATACACATACTAAATAACACTTCAAGAATCTTATGTAAAGACTAGATACACATAAAATGTATTTCTTATACCTTGTATTCACATTCTCTTTTTTTTTAAATCAAAAATGCAGCAGCCCCATTAACACTATTATAATTACTCTAAAATTAATTAATTTGAATATCGCACAATCACATGTAGCTGATGATACACTCAACGTTAAAACCAGTTGGGTCGGTATGACACATTTATAACTTCACAGTAAGCAAAGTATAGTCATCTAATTTGAAAAGCATATATGTACATACATAGCATAAATACGTCGTTCTTAGTAAGTAAATTCAGGTTAAGATAGAAAATAGCCCACTTGACTGGTTAATGTAATTCAATTTCATGGACATTCCTCATGGTCCAAATTATCTAAAATATCAATTAAGAGCATGTACAAGACTTTATTATATACATACATGATTAAATGCAAATTAATTTATAATTTAATAATTAACATCACATTTTGAATAATATACAACTAAATAAAAACTTAGAAACTAAATCATAATTTACAATAGTTTTCAAAAGAAATTAAATTAATGCTAATTCCACGACATTTGCAAACATTCACATTACAAAATAAACATTTGGCAGTATTTATAGTAAATATCATTGCAAAACATAAAAATAGCAATTGCATATCTCGAAAAGCACACAAAAATAACATTATAGTGGATAGTTTTGAGGAGTATCAAATTTATATCCAAAGTTATAGTTATAAAAAATATTTTTCCTAACTTGCCTACGCTTTCTCGTCCAGGTACACCCTTCATATATAAATTTATTTTCAAATTCACTTTCCATATGATTTTTGACACATTCCTATATGTATATCGAAGTATGTATGAATCAGTTGGTTTTTATGGTCTGAATAAAACAATGTTTTGAAATAATACACGAGGTATACAACGTGTTCTAGTTTAGAATTACACTTATAATATAAATCTAACATACCTCAATAAGTGCAATCTATATAAATTCGCACTTGTGCTGTTTTTAATGAGCAATACTATTTCAATCACAATTTCTTATCCATAATCAGTATTATACGTGATAAATGTTACAAATGAATACAACAAAAATTTAAGTAAATAAAAAATTTTCATTTAAAATAAAAAATATGAAAAGAACTAACGGATCATCTAAATTTTTTAAATTCCATATTTTCAATGTACATATTCTAAAAAGTGTGATGTCAATATATGTATGTAGTACGATGATTGTGAAATTGTGAATAATGTGAATAAAAGTAGAAATCTTCAGATGGTTTATGTCGGACATAAAACTTTAAGTATATAATCCGTGAGAAGTGTTGGAACTGTAGGACTATCTTCATTTATTGCCTTTAAAACTGTAAAAAAACACATATATTAATTTAAAAAACTAGATGTAAAAGGTCATTTAAAAAGTTAGTATTCATACTCTTTATGAGAACTTGAAGAGCTTGGTTGTTTGGTGGTCCACTATCCAGATGATATGGTATTACTGTAGTCAAGTACTGAAATGAAAGCAATGATGCATTATTTAAAATAAAAACAATATATATATATATATATATATATGTATGTATGCATATGTACGTATTTAGTAAAATTACCTTTGGTTCGTTGCCTAAATTTGGCGCCATTTTAACTGGATTCATATTACCATTTTTAGAATTACGTTTCTTCTCAACGTGATATTGTCTACGTTTATTTTGTACAGCTAATAGCAAGGAAATAAATGTATTTTTTAATTCTTTTTCATATTCTAATTCGTCTCGAAGCGCCAGTTCTGATATAAGTGTTTCTGAAAACTCCCTTATGAGAACTTCCAATTCTAAATAAAGTTCGTTTAATTGGGATAACGATAACGTCTTCAATTCTAAAAATAAAATAAAATCAATATTTTTAATTGAGTATATGTACATATGTATAATATTATTTTACATATAGCACTGCATATTTTATACAAATATACTGACTGTCTTCATAAAGAGGAGAACTAAGAACTTCTTTTCCTTTTTCTAAAGCTTCGTTGTGTTCAATTATATCATCTTCTGATCCAGGTGACGATTCTTGCATCATATCGTCAATTTCCTGAATAACCTAATATTACAAAAAAAACTTTTACTTTAATTTAATATTCAATTATATTGAGTAGGTACTGTTAAATTATAAAAAAAATATGATTACCTCGTCAGCAGTTTTCACAGGACATTCATGATCTTGATGAAGACCACCTAGAATAAGTGCGTGCATGTCTAAATCACTCGCCACAGCTTCATCTTCTGAACTAAGTAAATCATCCTCTGGAGTTTGTCCACCCTGAAAAGTTTATTTTGCCGATATAATGAAATATTATTATATTTGAAAAACTACATAAACAAGAAAACCACTATTTATTGCTTTTAACCTTTCTTTCTCCGAGATTCAATGTGGGCATGTGCATTTTTCGAGAAAAAGACTTTGTCCAGTCGATGGGAAGAATGTTGCCAAAGTTACCGGTAATTGTCCACCACATTCTGAAACAATTTAAAAAAAAAATATATTTAGGCTCAAGATAAAACACAAGAATTCATATAAAATATACATAATACGTACAAAAGGCAAGGAGCTCATTTTTTTAAAACTTATATCAGATTATAAAAAAAATTCAGAGGGTAATTTCTTACAATTTTTTCCATACAAATTAGTGACTCATTCAATTTCATAAAGAGGGTTCTCTTTAGCACGCGGTCGACACACCCTTATTATGGATCAAGTACCCGAGAAATAAAAAGTAGAAATAATAAAAGCATACAGGTAGGTAACTATGATTTTTTTTACACTCGCGCAAGTACCTACATATGTATGTATACCTCGCACAGGTGATTGCCCTTAAGTTCACATTTATCGGGGATAAACCGGTCGAAAGTGTTCGATCGACTTTTATATAATACACGTATGAAAATATGGATTATTTAAAGAACAAATTAACATATCTATCTACTATTTACATAGCTAACGAAAAACTGATATTTGTACACATAAAAATGCAAAATGAATGGCTAGATTTGGTGGTGTTCGAATATGGTCAAGCAACGATCCTTTTAAAATTTTAAATAAACAGTTGTAAACCTCAAATTACTACCGTTAGTAACGTTATAAAAGTTATGCATTTTTAGGGCATCCGATTGACCTATTCAAAAACCGTGACGTTGATAATACATATACACAATATAATAAAAAAAACTGGTTATTTTTATATCAGGCACATACAACGTAATACAAAAACTATTGCGATACCGGTTTTACCAAAAAACGGCACCATTTATGTATGTACAGTCTGGTTTTCACTTTTAGTATGGAAATTGAATTAAAGATCACTCGTTAGGAAAATTGTTATGATTATATTACTCTTACATTTAAATGTTAAAAAAGATGTATTCCCAAATGTGGTATATTATGTTAAAATATGTACATACATATTAACAAAGTATAGTCATCTAGTCATTTAGTTTGAAAAGCATACGAGAGTAATGAGTATGTATTTTTTATGGATTTATTTTATAGGAAAAAACGAGTATTTTACCACAGTAAAAATCAATTCTTATTTTACTTATACATATGTACTTAATACACTGGTCGGGAACATTTTTCAGCAAAATCAGGAAAAAAATTACAATATTGGCAAATTTGGGAGCCTCAGCATACTATTTTCGTATTATGTACATACATATACATACATACATACTATATAAAATAAAAAAAACTCACTTGGGATTAGAGAGTTCAATGATACACAATTTTAAGGATTTTTATGTCCATGAAGTTAACACAAAAGGTTGTTTGCTGTAAAAGTTGGTTAAATTAATGGCATTTTGTAAAAATTGTGTTTCAAACACCTTTTTTAGAATATTTTATTTCACTTTACACAAAGTTCCCGACCGCTGGTTCTTAATCTGTATATGCTATTGAAGTATAATTTTCTAATATATTTTCAGTATTTTCATGAATTTGCGCTGAATCTGAACATGGCGTGACATTCTAGAAATATATATTTTTTTCAATAATAATAAAATAACCTTAGGACAGTCAAGGTTATCTTAAATGAATCTTTAAAAGGAAAATAACTCGCAGATAGTAATCATTTTATATGGAGAATATAAAGTGCTCGCACCACGACGATAAGCAAACTTTTCATGGGAGCTTTTATCGTTCATCGAACGTTTAATAGATGCGATATGAGAATATGCCCATTTAAAGTAGGTCGTTTCGTGTGAGGGACACACGGCTGGATGGACCGCATTTGTATTCAGGACCAGTTTCGCTCCTTAATCTCCAGGGGAATACAAATGAGCACGACAATGCGTGCCGACCTTAGTCGGCTACCGATCAAGGCAGGAAGAGGAATCCCATTTTAGTACCTCAGAATTCAGCGAAGGAATTTCGTGTTAATTAGAATCATAATTAACGACAGATATTGAAGTTCTACACTGGACGTGTGATCGTGGTGGCTAAAACGAGGTGTTGATTAGTACTTTGGAGTGTTGGTTGTCTAATGAGCTCGTTTCGGCTTGGTCCATTTCACCTTACAAAGGCAAAGGTGTTGATGGGCATTTACCATCGAACGCGTTGCACAACGAATACCGACCAACACAAAATATCCCTCCCCCGAATCGCCTTTTACTTATTTATCTTCCCTGGTTTTTTTTTTCAACCGCGTGCTGATGTCGTTGGAAATTTTTCAACAGCCCGTGTTTGCTTTTTGACAGGCCGTTAACTTTATTTTCGGTAGACGCTCTCTCACGGGAGTGACTTAAAAGCCCATTCGGCTCCAAAGAAAGCAAAAGAAGACCAAATAGTAGAGGAAAGCGCCGCTGAGGAATAAAAATGAATGAGATCGGCTTTATTGCGGATTGCCAACGAACTCGATCGCCCAGGAATGCACTTCAGTTACAAGCACTTGAATTGGACGGAATCGTTTACGGGTAGAAAAATAACTCTGCTCGGAACAATCTCAGTCGGATGATACTCTTATTTTTGTGCAGCGATGCAGCAATAACGAGAGAAGAAAAATTGTACCGCGGACAAAAGCGGAACAATGGAATAGCAAAGAGATAGAACCAGGACGCGAGAACGATCATTTACTTTTGTAGCGCTAGTGTACATATGTGCGCATTGCAGTACTCATGATAATTACTTCCTAGTAAAATACTATTGCATTGCAATAAGCGGAAATGTACAAAGAGGACGTAATTTAAGGCGTTAAATCAGATAATATACATATGTAGGTATATGAGAAAAACTAGCGTGGAATTTGTAGAATCTAAAAGCAACACACACATCCAATGACGATTTGACAACGATGGACCGTAAAAAGACTAAGAAGAAAGCAAACATATTTTGCGGCTAATAAAGTCGGTATGTGCATGTCGCTGGACTCCACAGTAAATCCACACAGAATTCGTTTGAAGTGGTATTTCTGAATTTGTGCTCGTTTTCTCTGAGTAAATAGTGTTTCAATAAAATTTCAACAATGGACATCAATAGTACACACTGCCAGTGGTTAGTTAGCACCGGTTTCGATCGGTTACAGCTCGTATAATGTGTACACTGTACACCTAGTGTTCAATTATGTCATGGATCAATTGTATGTAAGCGCAAGATGACCCATTTCTACTCCCGCCACTCTGTCTGCCCTTTTATCGACTGTGTTTATATGGATGACCTTCCGCAAGTGTTAGTGCAGTTACTTCACATGCAAATATCCGCTGGATCGATATCACTGTAGAGCACGATATGCACATTTATAGCTTTATTGCTTGAATGGAAACGTAATATTACATAAAGCAAAGAAAATTAAAAAAAAAACTATGCTACATATCTTTTAAATCATCCAAATTACATTTTATTCGCACCGAATTTTATTTGGGACCCGTGCAGATAGATAAGGTATCTAGAGCGTTACGAGGTTGCTTGGAACTCTTCCAAATTTCCACTTTTTCCACTCGGTTAAATTTTAACTCGGAAAATCGTAAACGTCCGAAGAATTCGAACGCCAATGATGATATATTTAAAGACTTACATAATAAAATATCTCTACGGCAAAGTATACATATGTTCGAAATCAATAACCGACAATGGATATCCGTTCAAATTTGAATTAGCTCATTCACAAACAGTTAGCATTGTACACAAGGCGATTACGTTTAAAGAGTGCGTCACTGGATCTAATTAATTGTTGGTACTTGCGAAACATTTGATCAGTCAGTGTAACGTTTGCTAAGTACGGTACTCTACGGCTCAATATTAGCATCGCAAGTGCGAAACAAAAAGCCATTAGAAGTATATATGAAGATAATAAAAAAGGGATGCTGTGTGATTAAAGGGCCCGCCTGGGAAATATTTATGGCGAGAAAGGGATCATAAAAGAAGCATTAAAAAAGTTAAAAGCGGTCGGTAACGTGTTAAGTGGGAAAGATGGCCAACCACATGAGATACTCCACTCGAAGTATGAACTGTCTTTTATTTTTGGTTTTCGAAGAATAAAAGGTTTAGAATGGGAGTAGATTGAGACAATGGATCCTCTGCATGGGGAATTCAAAATGTGCATTTAATGTTTTTGGACCATAAATTATACAGACACATACATACATATGTATATACGCTGGCACAATCCCTTCTCATTAGAACGTCATATAAATTCCGAAGCAAAAGATGCGTACCGAAATAGAAATGCTCAAAATATAACCCTTAACCCGCGGGGTTATCGATTGGTTGTTCGTAGAAAGCATCTCTTATCGTATTTTTACAGCCAGTTTATGGCACAATAATATGTAAGTAGTTTAAGACTAACCTCATTATCAGTTTTGAAAATACTAATAAGGTCCGTCAAAGCGAATAATAAGTGGCGTAAAAGTGATAGATTGAAATGGGAGCTAGCGGAACATCGAATAATTGTCATAAAACGTGTCATGAATATTTGTCATAATGAACAATCACTTGTACGTGACCGAAATGCATACATCATAATTTTCTGTGGTTTACATTCATTCCTCAATCAATCAATCACTATATAATGCATAAAAAAGTCTTGGGCACGCAATGCATAAGATCGAAAATGTTTAAATTCTCACTTCAATCAAAAAAACTGACGTACCTAATATTGAATATACACATACATACATACAAAGGTGCTTCCCTTTCAGATAAAATAAATTTTCGCGCGCGTAAATTGCATTTGTTTATATTGAAGTTATAAATAAACGTGAAAAATCAGTAACATTTGCTGGCTCGGCATTTGGCTGACGCCAGTGTAAATAAAACCAAAAATTGTGTGGTCGCGGAACGTTGACCTTATGAAATGAGCGTTCGGCGAAAAATGCGATTTAAATATTCACGACGATCAGTTTTTGCACGAGACAAGACAAGAAATACAACATTAAACCGGTGCAACGAGCCACTGACACAAATTTAAGTCGAAGTCCAAGAGGCAGAAGAGCTGCGACTTTCGTGACCGCTCAAAAGTAAGCGTAAGCAAAAACTTAGTTCAATCATAGGGGTATAATTAACCCCAGCCAGAAAAGGGGAGACAAAGAAACCATAGTCGTGATAGAAAAAGCGCTATAAAACCTAATTGAATAACGATGTCCACGTGGCCGGGAGTCGATGCATTCTAATGGACAGTTTAACGCGTTGACCATGATTGATGACGGTGCTTGAATTAGGGGTTATTAAAAGTCGTAAAAATGTTTTGAGAAGTCGTGGAGAAATGATTAAATCATTTTCGACTCGTGTTGTGTCGTGAAAGTCGACTTAAGCCGCTTAGAACTTTTAAATTGTCGGATTCTGCTATGTACATATGTACATTGTATTGAAAACGTTTAAAATATGAACATGAAGCGAAGATGATGCCTAGTTATAATCAATTTTATGCGTCATAGTCATCATTAGTGTTTTAAAAGGCACACGAGTTAGAGAATTTATCTGTAGAATTTTTTTTATAAAGCGGAAGAGCATAACATACTATTTAATGAAAATAGAAAGTAAAGTGTGTATAACATCACATAACACAAAATATTTACATTAAGAAATATAAAACGATTAGACGTATCCCAGTAAAAAGTTGGCACATCTCTAAAAAAAACCAAGTAGAACAAATATTATTTTTAAGTTCAAAATTCACTCCGAATAAATCAATCTATCGGAATCGTGAAGTTTTCCATTGATCGAATTGAATAGACTTTCCAATTAGTTTCACACGTTTTTTTTTTAATTGATTTCTCCATAAGCACAAGCTCCTTTCGTTATAAAAAAAATAGTGAAAATGAAGCGTTATAACGAGGGGCGTGTCGATAAAAAAACAAAAAAAAATCAAACAAAAACGTCATTGGATGATAATGTATAGGCAGTGGCGTAGCGACCGCGCCTGCAGACCTCGCAATGCGAGGGGGCGCCCAAACTAGAGGGGCGCCGCAAAGCGGCGCACCTTTTTCTCAAAATTTTACTTTATCCTAATCGGATATTGTAAAAAAATTAAAGTATTGTGATCGTACAAAAATTCGACTTTGAAATTTTGACTAATTTGTGTAAGATATCATCCCCTGATCACTTTTTCATGATTTTTGGAAAATGTCGGTATGACTGTGTGTTTGTGTGTCTATTTGTAGTCTGTGTACCTGTGTGTAGAATTGCAAATAAGTCAAAAATCGTTTATCCTATTACACTGAAACTTCATATTAGTGTTTTTTGCCAGCCAATACAATCCATAAGGCTTTCAAACATTTTCGTCAACCGGAAGCGGTACTTCCCTTGGAAAGTCACCTTATTTTGCATATGTAGTATGTGTAACGACCTTCAAAATAATATAATTTTAAAACATTTTTTTTCTAACCAGAAGTAGTACTTTTACTATTGGTTTTTGGTATATTTAACTTTTTCTCCGAAACTATCAAGTCTATCGTGCTGAAATTTCATATCTATTATTTTCACGTAAGATGTAAGAGATATTAGAACGAGATTTTGTTTTTTATTTTTTTCGACCTTTTACATATTTGGTATTTTCATAATATTGTAATATTATAATCTTTAAACTACTTAGCCGATCAAGTTGAAATTTTATATCTATAGAATTCACATAAGGCGTAAGAGTTGATAAGGCTTTGATCACAATCCGCCCACCGGAAGTGGAAGTTATGATTTTTCGTTTTCGGGCGTTCTATATATTTTGAATCTTCATAAAATTAAAATTATTAAAGCAATGGTGAGTTTAAAAAAAACTCATCAAAATCGGGATAGTAGAAGTGACGGTTTATCGTGTTTCAGTATGCGTTGAAAATTGTTCGTTTCATATTATGATATGTTCGTTCGTTGCTCGCTGCTTTCGAGGCAATGTTCTCTGGCTCGAACAAAATTTGATTTTTGACTTCAAGTTTCAAAAATTTTTTCGTTACTCTTTGTATTCCTAAAATACATATATGGATAAAGTCATGAGTTCGCAACACCCGAATTTTTCAACTTGTTCTGTAATTTTATTTTGACAAATTTTTAAAAATGTTCTACATCGTTTATTTTTCAACCTATTTGCATCTCGTTTTATTTTATTTAACGAAATAATCAAAGTATTTACCAATGCGAAGTCCAGAAGAAAAAAATTTCTACCTAAAAAGGGGGGGGGGGGCGCCTTAAAATATTTTGCGGGGGGGCGCCTGGAATTCACGCTACGCCACTGTGTATAGGGCTTGGGGCGTTGTCCAAACACATGATATTTTTTTTTTACTATTTACGACACACAACATTCCAGTCTTCTATCAGATTTCATTCCCTTATAATATACGACGTGGTTATTTTAGAAATGTTTGGGAAGTGTGTACATATACCGGCTTTCGTCCCGAAAGACCCAGCATAAAAGCAAGGAAACTATTACAGCATAACTATTTTTCGACATAATCACGCTTGAAACACTGTATCTACTCGCGAAATGTGGGTAGTGATAATATAACCAATCTATATTGCCCATATGTGATATGATATAACCCACACTTTTCATTGTGGGTGTAGTGTAAGAACAGGGTTGAACTAATGACTAAGAATTCGACTTTTATGTAAAATAAATATTATGGAACAAAAATTACCCATAAAAATTCTTAACAAAGAGAATAAACAATAATAATAATTAGAAAGTTTAATATTCAACACGTGTGGTATAAAATATGTAAAACGATTAACGTTGATTTACATACATGCATATGTACATACATTTGTATGTATGTAATATAAATGAATTTTATTTTACATTATCAGCCATCACAGTTGGAGTCACACATGTGTATATGGACGTATGTAGAAAAAGTGTGAAATTATTGCAGTCACTCATAGCAGGGGAGGCAACGAGAATAAGTGTAGGAGGTGTAGACATTGGTAAAACACAACAGCGTTTCTCAAATATTAAATTCACTTACATGTTGATGTCCCAGAATAAAATTTAATAAAAAATCAAATGAAGGTGGGTGGGTGTGATAAACGATCCATGTGCAGGTGAAGAGAGGAAAATAATCACTCGACTCGACCGTTAATAATACCTAATCAGACAGGCGAGAGGACAAAATGCGGTACACAGAATGAAAGTTTGAAAAAAAAAATGGAACAGGTTCTCGTTATAATAATTTAAGACGAGCATTGGTGAGAAAGAGCTCGAGAGATGACAGTTATTGTCCGAAAGAGTTTTCATTACAATAACCACTCAATTAACCATGTAACGTTTTAAATTGGTGAGCGTGAGATTGTCGATAGCCGCATTGGAACTAACTCATGTACCAATCATTGAATTAATTAGATTGCAGCATGTATCGTTTGATAATTTCCTCTATGTAAATAGTCACTAGACGATTGTTGTTTGCGAAGAAATTTTGTGAAACTATGCGATAACAAAAGCTTCAAGAGGGGATAAGCAAGTTCTTGGGTTCATACAAAAACAATAATGGAAGAAAATACGATATGGAGATAAACCGCAGCATCTGTTGTAAAGATAAAATTACGTGCACACTCTCTTGCACGTATTGTATGTACATACATACAATGTTTCAAATAAGGGCAATGAGAAATTTTAAAACCGGCGTAGTCCACTCGTTGGAGGAGAGATCCTTTATTAGTACAGAGCAGGTACATATAAGCGATAAAGGATTGTCTATTGCGTGCATCAATGCATTCCAAATAAACCCAAGGATGACACTTAAATTAATTAAATTCAAATAAAAAATATTAATGCAATAACCCACCTTTATATACATATATGTAAAATAGGTAAAAAAGGTTCACTTTTACGCAGAAAGTAGCTCGTGTATCTACAAAGTACATAGATAAAGAAAACTATTGTAGTCCCTAAAGTGCTAGACGTCAAGATTGATCGAACGAATGAAAAGATTCTTTTAAATGGCCGTTTACTCTTCTTGACGAGGGTACATTGAAATTTAAGAAATCTTATGTATCTTGCACATCTACAAAAGATAATGAAACGATGAATGCACTAGTCGGAACGAATGCAATGAATATTGGAGTTGCACACATGATTCGCATTCAAGTCAATTAGGTCTAGTTATTCACGAATGATTCACCCGGCGAATAAAAATCAATTTCCGAATAAGACGATGGTAACAAAAAAGTCAATTTGTTAAAACGAAAAACTTACCACGTTGTTAAAAAAAAAACAGGAAATTTAAAAAAACCGTGTATCTTGAAAGGCAATCAAACGATGACTGTTAACGAGACCGTAAAAATGTACTGTCACTATATTTAAATATGACAATTGGAGGAAGAGGTAAAGGTAGAAGGCCTACGCATACTACCATTTGTGTGCAACTTGCAAGTGCACAATAGTTGGATGCGCCCACTAGATTCAATAATATGGATATGGAAAACGCAAATGTACGTTTAACTTAAATATATTGCAATTTTAGACAGAGGGTTGCTCCGGTTGCTCGATAATCTGTAACTATACAACGTTTTATAATATGACTAAAAGTGATGGTTCACAAATAGAAGTGCCGAGATGAAAATTCCAGATGTTTTTCTATGCGCGAGCATCACAAACGGAAGCTTGGATGAATTTCAATTTTTTTCTTAGAATTGGAAATGATGCGGATTAATTTTGCACAGTTGACGATCAATGGTATAACGTCATTACCATTCCCGTCTGCCTTCAAAATATGCTCAAAGTTAGGAGATGCGACCCACGCGTCAGACTAAAATGGTAGTGAGGCATATCGCGGATATCAAACGACGATAAAATCCCAACACACATATGTATGTACATATACCAAAACATGAAATATTTATTTAAAAAATAAACACGAGGCGAGCAACTGTAGAGAAAACGTACAAGCGCGCTTAATTAATTTTTTCCTACTTGGCTGAGGAGAAAAAAATATTTTGTTTTCAAAGTGAACACTTATTTAGAGTAAGAATTTAATACATATTTATCATTTACTAATAATAAATTCAATAAGGAATGGTTCAAAATTTAAAAATTTCTAAGTCGTAGTGTAAAATCATTTCTTAACCTTACGAACAATGGGTATTGGAAGGTTAAAAAAAAAAGTCAGGTAAAAAGGGGCACCTGCTCCAAGGCAGCACCTGCTTGCTGTCTGGGTCTGGCTCAGTTCAAAATCTCACACTTTAGAAAATGAAAACGGAGAGAGTTCACTTTCTCCGATAGAAATTAACAACCAAAAAGTTGACACGAAGGACCGAAGCCAAGGCGATTGACACGTTCGTGATCATGCCAAAACACAGTCAACCAATTAAAATTAATAGATTTTAATTAGAAGCGATTGAATGGGAAATCGGCTATGTCAATTGAGACGATTGAGAATCGGCGATATCACAATATTGTGATTGGTCACATTGCCAATTTACGGTTTGGGACAGAGGTTTTTAGAACACATTACCCATGTACATACTGGTACAACATACATACATACATAGATTGTGTAACAAGCGCCAACTTGGGAATACGCTTGCGTACAACGAGTCGAGATTGCAGATTGCTCGTGGGACAAGTTTGGTTCAGTTCGCGTTACCGTAAATGGCCAACTTGCGACGAGTGCGAGCGATTGCAAGTTTCATTACCAATGGTAAATTCATATGGTATTCATATGGAATGTACATACATACATATGTAGTTCGGTCGGTGAACCATCTAGTTGGGACTAATTTGAACACCTGTACGCATTGTCGCACTTCACGCATTGCCACTCCCGGATTACTCCAGATAGATTAGATAATCCGTATCTTTTCATGACGATTATGCACACTTTTCTGGATAAAAGGCGTGTAATCGCGACTAGCGAGACTGGTGCGTCATGCTTCATTTCGCGCCAAGCTCCACATCAAATGGGTTAATCATTTCTTCCGCACTTTGAATGATCTGATCCAGCGCGCAATTTACTTAATTTGGCATTGTTTTATGTGCCGATTGAATGTTTACGATCGTTTCCAATTTCCAACGGAGGCTTGCCTAGTCCACTTGTGGCAGGTCAGGAAAGCTGAAGCTGTCTTGTATCGATCCGTGGATTCTAAACCGGGTCATCCATCCACTGGGCCAGCAGACCCACAAAACAGAGTAGAATGAATGCCAGACACTAGTCGCCACAAGCATCTTTTAGCCCATCTGTCAAATTAGCCCTTCGTGATGACAGGCTGGTCGTAAAGGAGAACTTTGAGCAAGTCGCATCAGAGAATGCCACATGTCACAATGATTAAATCGGACTAGAAGCAGAACAAGTACATACATATGTCTTTTTCGGACTTATACATATGTATATACTTGATTGATCAATTTATTTTCTGAAATAATGAAATCTGAGATACTATTTATGATATCCATTTTTGTAGATGATGCTTACAATTTAATAAAATTCATTAAAAAGGAAGAAGAAATGATTTTAAAATCAAAATATGTAATTCCCTATCTGTCAGCTGAAGTTCAGGCATATTATAAAATATTATTGATTGGCAATCAAAATGAAGAGGAAGCGAATTATTGCTGCTAAAGTGAAACGCTATTAAAGGAGTGGATAGGTGTCAATCTTCTTAGCTCCTTATTACGACGACGGGATAAACTGGAGAAACCTGATTTTTAAACGAATTGCTTTGCATTACAATGCACAGCATTCAAGAGGAAAACCATAGATGAGTAGGCAATAAAGTTAAATAATCAATTTCCTGTAGAACGTTGACTCGACAAACGCAATTATTAACTTGTGCATTGAGGGATTTGCGCCAGATGTTCCCTGAGTTTTCTCAAATCGTGAATAATGAAAAACGGAAAGCAATAAATTATGATATGGCGACCAGTGTAAGGCCGATTTCTGAAGTTCACACAATAACAAACGATTATTTCGTTGATGATTTCTACACTGCAATTTACAATAAACTCGTTGCAGACCTGCGATTTAGCTTCGGCGAGAAAACAATGGAAAAAGTTTTCGAGAAAACTTCTGTTGCGTGTAATTTGCGTAAAAAAAAAATAACGACTTTGAACTTGAACAATGTAAATAAATTGCAGTTGAAGTGAATGTGTTAATGCTGTGAGAATCCGTAACGGGAAAGATATTTTGACATAGTGGATGAGAATCTGATATTAGAATTGAAAAACATGGCAAAAGATTGAGTAACTTTTCACTTTATCCATATACATACATACATATGTATGTGTAAGTATTTTTAAATACATCCGCGTTATTTATTTTTATTATCGACATAATGGAACACGAAAAACCATTTTTCTTGAATATTTTTGATAACAAACTCGCCGTTCTGGAAAATTTCGCTATTGCTTCAATTTTTGCTTTCGAAACTGAATATGTAATCATATAGTTTTTACTCAATAAGTGTTTGCTATTTTCCACAAGTAATCAAATTAAGTTTGAAATTCAAATAAACATGACCGTAAGCAAAAATACATAAATGTATGTATATCATTAGAATTGAGAAATACGAAAGTGGAAACTTAAACAATATGAATCATAAGAGCATTTTCTATCAATACTTTAGATATTCAAAGATAGACTCAAACTCCAAAATACCTTCATTTGTGTGACTATACCCATCTATGTATGTATAACCTACAATATGTACATATGTATAACGTGATGTATACGTACCAGAATTGGTGGAAGTAAATCTGGCTCATCTCTGAGTTTCAGACGTTTACAACTTGATTTCTTTCAAACATTTGGGTTGAGATACAGACCGTTTGTCTTACGTTAATTTTTTTTTCACATACAAAGAAATTTTGAACGACGATTGTAGAGATTTTGGTGCTTTCTAAAATCTAAGGAAAACGACGGGTATCTTTACCTGTCTATTCCTAATCTACTCGACGCAAAGTTACAAGAAAGAATTCATCAGTATCTAATACTGGCTGTAATGTCATTAGCGTGAGATTCCAGAAAGCTAACTCAGCGTGCAATGTGCATGTACATATGTATGTATAGGTTTGTGGTCAAACATATGTTGAGCCATGTGCAAAACATGGTGGAAGCGTGGAATTACTATTGCATATGTCCCATCCGTTGCAACTGAATACGACTTTTAAAACGAAACAAATCAAACAACTGAGCTAATAACCATATGAACAGAATTCTGTTATTCGTGCAGTAACAACAGTAAATATATATATGTATGTATGTAGGTGACAATGTCAGCTCGGTTAGCTATTAAATTATATGTACATAAATACATAATATATACTATGTATGTATGTATAACTTGTTGAATCACAGGGATAAACGTGACGGTAGATATTGTCACAGTTGCAGTTTATTTTCATTAAGTTTTAAATTTTCAAATTGAATACATACGTTCGTGTAAGAATTTTATGTTAAATTTGAAGCTCCTGCATTATATTTCACTGTGAATTTTTCACACATCTATTTATAGGTTGCATAAGTCAATAGATAAAAATTTTCATTGTTTAGCTGAAACATGACAACGGTGCTATTTAATAACACCGCGAATGGCTAACATATGCATAAATGATAAGCAACTATCGCATAAAAGTGTGTGACATTTGACGTAACTACATATGTATGTACATATATGTATTTATCTACCAACTTTAGATTTAGAGGTTACAGTTTATCGGAAGATTACAAATACATAAGAGTAAAAGTGTACTATTTGAATATTTAAATACTGCATGTTAGGAGTTATGTAGGTGAATACTTTTTATCAACGGTTCAAGCGGCGTTTTCTGGGATCAAAGCCAGAACACTCACAGATTATATTAGATTTGTTTTAACAATATCAACAGTAAGTCTTTTGATCGATTGGTACATTTCAACTGCACGGTTCGGTATGTATAAATATTGGTTTTAAATATACGTAGATTGGTAAATATAGGCATACGAGAAACGTTCAAATAACATTCACTATCAGAGAGTGAATTCATATGCAACGGAAGAGTTTAAAACTTTTCACTCGTAGTGTCTGCAAAAATAATTGTCTCCGTTTGAAAAATTTAGTACACAGAAGCGTGGCGAATGACATCACGGATTCGAGTCATTTAAAAGGTCAAAATAATTAATGACCATCGTTGTCAGTCAGCGGCGGTCAATTGGTAACCGCAAACGAGCCATATCCTCCAGTAAAAGAAGGCGTAAAAAAAGATACGAATAAATTCGTACTAAACTGAAAATTTTAAAGGGATGACATTCGAAGATGAAAAATATTTCAAAGTATTAATGCATAATAATTGTATTAACAAAGTGTATATAAGTTCTGACTTATAATACACTTTGATAACGTTAATCGTTTCGCAAGTGTGTCGTTGACACTAGTTAGCGTTAACCCATTTACGACCGATGATAAACGCTTTTGTTAAAATTTTATCCGCGTTGTTGCATATCCGGTGATGTGCCTTATCTTCTGCTATTTCCGGCGCGTTTATCTACGTATTTTATTTTATCACTTACGAAATTCGTAGACTTGTATTATTACTATTTCCAATGTGTTTGTGAACCTTCAGGTATAAAATAAACAACGATCGAGAAGACATCTCGTAAAATTTATGTGTAAACACTAAGCAGATATTGGTCAAGGTGTTTGAACGTGTAAAAATACTCAATACTCGCGAATGTATGCGAAATATGGAAAAAAATACCTCACCTATTCTACCGTTCTAAGTTGTTATGTAATTTGGAAAATAAAATGAATGTATTGCTCTCTGGTAAATAAGAAGAAACATATGCTTTTGACATTTTGTAAGGTTTCTAGTTAATAATAAAATGGCGCGTCAACATAATACGTATGGAAGATGACTCACAGGGGGAGGAAACGGTCTGGAATTAAAATCAATACTGAGACAAAAACAAGGGGCAAGGACTAGGCGTGTTGTTTTTTTGGGAAAAATATAAACGTCAACATCCATAAAACATACACGCATACATCAGAATTGAAAATATGGCATATGAAACATATAAATATACTTAAAAGTTCAAATGTTTAAAAAAAATATATATATGAGACATATTTGTAATTTCTGTAGATATTTAAATTCATCAAATGAATGTATGTACATAATTAATTATTTATAATCATAGCTTGTGTCTTAAGACTTAAATTACATTACGTTATTTTAGATTCAGCGGTGTTGGAATACAAAACGATTTTGGACATAAAGAATAACCAACCATAACAGGTAACGGGTAACTTGCAAATAAAAATATATACTAAGCAAAATTTAGACCAGGCAGTGCCGTGCACGGAATTGCGCGCTCAATTAATCATGATGAAATTATTTTCGCATAAAAGTGAACACCACTTTCTACCACTATTATTTTTGAGATAATTGATTGAACACGAATATATTATATGTATTTATGAACGGAAGAGCGGTATTTTTTTGCACATAAAATTCTATGAACAATGGATGAATACATTTGTATTCAAATCAGATACCGTGTGGTCCCTAACTGAACGAAAGGAAATCAATGGTCGCGAATCAAATGGACTTTATTCCTTTCGAGGATGTCCGACGTCTACATTGGATAAGCATCGTAATGAGTGTCCTTCGAGAATGTCCACACATTGACATTAACGAATATATTTTCAATTTGAACAAGTAGAATGATCGAATGAACACAAACTGAGACACAGTTATGGTAATGATAAGTAGAACGGAAAAAGCCCGTTGTAAGTCATAAGAACCGTTTAATATTGTCATACCTGTAGGACTATAATAGACGAACAATACGACAAACTAGTTTAAATTAAATCAAATGTAAAATACGACAGAAAAATTATTCAGCGTATGTACCTACATATGTATGTACATATGTACATAAACAAGTAAATTGTAATTTTTAAAGTTTTTAGACTGGCAGGTAGGTATGTATGTATACCATTTTACAGGTTGAGTTAGACATCTAACTTTTGAAATAAGGCAAGTAAATTGTCCAAAAAGAATAAGCGGTCACTTGATAACATAAATTTTTTAACAAATGAGTGAGGAATGGTAAGTACGTCCAAAGAAGGAGTCATCCGTGACATTTAACTTATTTAAAAAAATGCAAAAGCAGATATACCTATACATATACGATTTTAATAACCGAAAGAATAACAAGCAATATGTGCGCTCAATATATCAATGACGCTGGATTGCTCAACATGACACGAGTGACCACTTGTGGTGTGACCCACTAAAATAGCAACTCCAAAGATCCGATCATGATTACATGGCAACTTGGAGATTTGTTAACGTTTTACGAAATAAATACACAATCGGAAACATATCGACCATTTGACAAACGCACGGGAAAAGAGCGGTCTACGTAGTTAGGATTAGTCAAAAGGTTAAGCGATAAGCTACACATTTCGGGGGTAACAAATAAAGTTAATTACAAACACCACGCAAAAGCTTTTCACGGGTGTGTAATAAAGAAAAATCAATATAAGAACACCACACCCAGTGATAAATTATTGCGTATAATATTGTGAATGGTACCGATTCAGATTGTTCGGTCACAATGAAATGAAGCACACGTGTAAGCTAACATTAGAAACGCATCTGAACGTTTTATATGTAGTATTTACCTATAATATTGATGAATGTTCAAATTGTGAAAGGGATCTTTGGATGGGTAGAATACATACATATGTACGTATGTATGTTTATGTACCTACCTACCTATGCACGTTCAACTTTTCTACCTTGTGGTTTTGTTCTGTCTGAGGTGGTTTCACCGACGGTCATGGACCTCGTCATATCGATCCTGGCGGTGCCAGGACGTGCAAGGAGTTCGCCGGCGGCCATTTTTTAAGGCTTTCGCGGAGTTTTATGACCGTACCCAACGCGGTACAAAGGTGCAAACCACCTATCTACCTGTCAAATGGCGACCGTGAAAGCCTTTATCGTGAGAGAGATCCCAGGGTACTCGAGCCCCCTTTTGTTCCTTATCTCACGATCATCTTTGCGAAGTGAACATGAGCCAAACCATGAGTGCGAAGTGGAATAATGAGATTGCATTCAGTGTAACTGCTCCCATGTGAGACTCGGAACAGCTTACACTAAGTCAAAAATCGGAAGTAGTAAGCGCCAGAGCATTCTTGTGCTGGAGTAGGTTCTGGGTTACCCAAATTACAAAAGCGGACTTGAAAGGTGCAATTTCAAGGGCCAACTTCAACGGATGACGTAATGGACGCCGAGTTCAGGCCGCGCACTAATGAGCCGATAGGTCTATTTCAGCGTTAGGATATATTTAGAAGTCGACGATCTGATCTGCCCGATCTTCGACCCAACAAAGTCCGGGCGCCTTTAACGAAAATTCAATAAATTTAGCTCTAGTCTGACCATGACACGAAACGTAACCGTTACGATCGAATCAACAGGTAAAGACTTACAAATAATGTGATAACCTGATAACATTGGATAATCAAGAGTCGATGACCGTCGAATTGAACAAACACTGGGATACACATAGACAGAACGGGTGCTAAAGCACATTTGACTAGAAACAATGTAAATTATTAGAACTTAAACCAGTATAATACCTAATTAAAAGGTGAAAAGGGGAATGCATTGCGAAATCTTAGTACCCAAAAACTATAATATCCGAAAAAAAAGTAATTAATCACTACACGAGACAAAACGTCAACTATAGAACGTTCATCTGCGACACGATCATCAATCAATCTGTCGACGCAGTTTAAAATCTGCCTTCTCCAAAGGGTTACTTACTAAAATACAGAGTGTTTCAAAATTGCAAAACAATCTAGAGCAAGTCAAAATTATAAATTTGCATAGCGCGATCGTTGCCAAGAGTATCTTGCTCGAATATGTGTTAAAATCGTAAACCTGGTTGTTTTCGTTAGCCGGATCCTTACCAGCTATCCCGCGGTAACACCGCAGTCAATATAATACACTTTGAACCAAGCAACAAAGTGAACTTGAACGTGCTATACATAGGTATATACAGAGTAGTTTACGATTCAATTGAGCCAAGTTTTATGGTGGGTACACACTGACGAATCGAAGGCGAACCGAAGGCGAAGCGAAAGCGAATTCGGGCTATTTGGACGCTATGTGGACGTCGCGTCGCAGCGAATGCGAACCGAACGATCGCTTCGCTGTTCGCTTCGCTAGGTCTCGGAGAGATCGGAGCGATCGTTCACAGCGAATGGTTTTTTGTCGCTTTGCAGCTCCAAAAAAACAATTTTTTTGTGTATGTATTTATTTATTTGAATTTTAAACACTCATAAACGTTTTTAGTGTGACGTACAATCAAGATCAACATGAATTGTGAATATGTATGCAGGTAAATTTTAAATGCAGTTATACGGCTGAAACTTGACTGAATTTGAAATAAAATTGTGCTTCTGTGTGTCATTTTTATGATATTAAGCCTTGAAAGTATTCGCGGGCGCATATACATACATAGGTATGTACATACGAGTGAACCCATACTATATAATATGTACCTACATACATATGTACGATTCCCCGAGGTAAGTTTTGTAATGTTTACAATATTTACCGGCAGATTATATATACGTAAAAATATATAAAATTCAACCCCTCATCATTTTTTCTGAATTTCATTGTATGTACGAAATTTTCGAAAGTGAGTTAATTGTTTTATTGTTTGGTGATTTATTGTTACTATTGTTGATAAGTACAACTGCTCGCCAATATGCCACGAACACAGACGATATGCACAAAAAAATAAGGGTTTATAAAAAAAAATCGTTTGATGGACCGCTCTTGGAGCGAAAATGAACCGAACGCAAATAGTGTATTTTTTTGTTAGTTGGGCTATTGTTTAAGATTTTCTTTTGTTAGTTGGGCTATTGTTTAAGATTTTCTTTTGTTAATTCTGCCTATTGTATTTCCGTTCGAGGGTCAAGATTCGCTTGGTATTCGGTCCGAAGATTTAAGTATATACCTACAACCAACGAAGCAAATCCTATCGTTCGCAACAAATTTGCTCCGAATTCGGTTCGCGTTCGATTCGGCAGTGTGTACGCACCATTACTTTGCATAATCAAGAAAATTTCACACGACGAACAGTTCCTACTGTAAACATTGCTTTATTGTGGGTTGTATATGGGAACAGTTAAAATAATGGTCGTATAAGGAGTTAACAGGTTTTGATAGCTATTTTTTTGGATGGGTCAGATGTTTCTGATTGGATACACAAATATGGCGAGACGCTGTCAAATGAAGGAGTCACGGATCCGTACCCACAGGTAAAGTTGGAAAGTTTCGAGACGATAACAAATGATTCACGGTACGTGTGACGCATGCTCGCTTTTCTCCGAGATGCAAATCTCGACCGATTGGACAATATGCATAATGGGCGATGTAATAATGGATCGAGAGAAAGTAAATCGAAACGAGTTGAAAGTTAGAGAGACACTGTTGTGGAGACAAAGAGATTAGAATAGGTTGATATTGGATACGCATACGAAGGTGATTCTGGTAACGAGCGAGGTATAGCAAAACAGTGAAAAATCAACAAAAGCATCGTCGTCATTAGAGAATGACGCTTGTTACAGTGAATGACCCAACTAAGTAATTGTCCATTGTACCAAAACAAATGGTAAAAATAGGCTTTTGTACATACATACATAGTATGTACCTAACGTGCGTTTAAATTACTGCCTAAGTATACAATCTGAGTATTTATACTTAGTAGGTACTTTTAAATGAAATCAAACCGTGTATAGGTTTTAGATTTTTTAGATTTGATTTAATTAGATTTAATTCTGCAAGTGTTGTATCTAGCATATGTCTTTTAAGTAAAACCCTAAAGGTGGAGTAACTGGAAATTTTGGATCCACATGCAAAAATGAGCTCGAGAGCCCCCCTTTCTTTGATTCTTTGTATTATGGTATCAATTTTTTCCAAGAGTACGATTCGTAATCGATTTGCCAATCAGGACTCAGAGGGAAAACTAATTATTAACCTATTCCATACCCAAACGCTAAATATGGTTTGGTGAGTTCTAGGATTTTCATAAAAGTATACTATTGAGTTAGGTTATATTGCTTGACCGTCACGGGCCAAAAGCCGACGTTCAATGCGTCATTTTGGCATTTGTGCCATTGTTCGCGTGCTATTATTATTGTGAGACATTTTGCTAGATATAAAAGCGCAATTTTCAATCATCGCTAGATTGCCAAACGGCGGAGAGGGGAATCCTTGATATTTGGCACACGGGGTTCACGGATTCCCTAAAGGTTAAATTGGGACTAGAGGAAGAGAACTGTCTGGTGTGGGTTGAGGGGGATTGTCTGTTCAAATATCAAACGAAATTCGAATGGCAACGCGTAAAAACGTACGAAATATTGATCGCAGAACTACCCCCGCGCATGCGCCCTAAGCAATGACAGGGTTAAGCGCTATTCTGCGGGTGGAGGGGAGTTGAAAACCAAACACAAAAGCGATTCGTCAACAATGCTCTAATTAACCCTAAATTACAATTGAAGAACGCATAAATGTAAACGTTATCCCATTTTCAAACAATCGCTCGAATGCCTCATGACTCCGTGAATCCCCCTCATTGTATGTGGAAAAAATTTAGCAGGTGCCTATAGGTATATATGTAGTTGAAATGCACAGTTTATTTTCATCGATTCAAATCAGTTTAATACCTAGGATTGATTAAAAATATTATTTCCTCGATTGCGTTTATACTTTAAGGTAATTTTTAATAGAAAATGGGCATTTTCGTTAAATTTGTGATTCACTTTGGACGTAATGCGGTTTTGCATTGAATCGTACAAAAATATCCACGGACGTAAATAAGCGTTAGTTAGAAACGAGTGTCGTATTTATGTATTGTGCTGATGTGCAACAAAAATACCATGGAAAAATAAGATAAAAAGTAGTAAAATATGGCTATTAATAAGATTTTAGTCGGGGTATTTGTTACCCCCAAAACAGCTTTCATCGACGCTTTACAGGTTTGATAAAAAAGGCTTGCCGAACGGCAATAGGGAAAGTACATACATATGTATGTACATACATACATAGCAAACGCCTCACAATCTAATCGAAAGGCTTTTATGGAATAAAATTACTATGTACATATATATGTATATGGACAAAGTGAAAATTTGCACGTGTCATATCGCCACGACTGCTTACATTGTTGACAAAGGGGTCGAAAAATCGATTAAGACCCTAGAATCTAAATACCACTTTTGACATTTCCATATGCACGCTATTACAAATCAGCAATATTACAGCAGCTATTACAAATCAGCAATATCAATATCAAGGCAATATCGTAAGATTTTACGTAACAAATATGCACAAAATTTTCAGGGTATTCCCTAAACCTAAACACTAATTAACATAAATATTGTACTTTAACCAAATACAACATTCATCGACGGAGTCGTGAATGGTCGATCCGAAAGCTTTCTAGGAATCTTTCTTTGCATACCTGCCGCGTATCGTTGAATTTTATAATACAGTGAAAATCGAGCTTTTTTTGTTATAAAAGAAGACACTATAAAGTACATAATACCTCACAAGTGTTAGTTTGTCCCAGATTTACCCTATACCTTATCTAATGTTAAGAGAGTTTTCAGAGGCACTAAATTAATAAACCAGAATAAACCAGCACATGGATTAGCGAGAGTGCCTAAATTTTAAGGAAATGGAAGCTTTAAAAATATTCGATGAACCGTTTTCTTGCTTTCTCTAAATGGTCGTACATCTTACGAAGCGAGAAAGCATATTGACCATCATCATTTTCAGCCGTTCACCATCCACTGCTGGATGAAGGCCTCTCCAATCCTCTTCCATTCCTGTCTTTCTTGAGCAATCTGCATCCACTTGACTCCACACATTCTTCTCAATTCATCAGCCCATCGTCCACTCGGTCTACCTTGCTTTCTTTCACATCCTCTCGGATACCATTCCAATATTTCTCGCGTTCATCTGCCATCCATTCTTCTCACTATTGCCACTTCATCTTTTTCACTTGTTCCGCTATATCTGCCACTTTGGTCACGCCTCTTACCCATGTATTCCTCTTACGATCTCTTCTCGTTATACAGAGCATACATCTTTTCTGTGTATACATCTGGGTGCACTGGATCTTACGTAACGTTCTTCAATTTAGCATCCACGTTTCATATCAATACGTCATAACTGGCAGTACGCATTGGTCGTATGCCTTATGTTTATTCTAAAAACTATCGATATGAAGTGAAAACGATAATCTATCTATACTACGTGCATAAAGTAAAAATTGACAGGTCCAAAGCCGCGAGTTTGGTTTGTTAACGAGCGGAACGCAACCGAAGCTTTCAAGATTCTCAACATAACCTAATATATTGCGAAATTCGGCCGCCATTTTTGAGCGCCATTTTTAAACGCCATTTTTGCTTTCAGACGATAAATGAACAGAAACTTACTGGCACTCGTTCATGATCTCCTCCTGGGTGCGCACTTGCACCGGCGCGAGCTTCTCCACAGACTCCTCGTAGTTACCGAAGCACTTGGTGATCTTATCGTCGAAGGTGTTGACGAGATCCTCGAGAGAGCCGCTGAACGTCTCGTTGAAGTTATCGGCGGAGACGGGCTCGGGACGACCGATGCCATTATTGCCATTGTTGCAATTGTTATCGATCGGTGGCACAAACTCCCCCGCGAACGATTTCAGGGTGCGAACGTTGAAGTTCAGCGCATCAGCATCTGGTGTTTGCTGATGCAGCTGTTGGTGCATGTTGTTCTGTTGGTGCATCAGATGGTGGTGTTTCATCGGAGGCATGTCTGTTGCAGCCCACTCGTCTGATTCCTCGAATTGTGCCAGAGGAGCTTCGAATTTGAGCTCAGCCATCTTATCGGCGACGTCCCGCATGTTGTGGAGACGACCTCAACTAAACACTGCCGCGCCTGCACTCAATACAGAACACAATTCTAGTACCCCGCCAATACCCCCACCAAAGACAATCTTTGTGCGCATGTACCCCCACCATGTTGCTCCAACAACCCCTTTAACACGCTATGCACCCCAATGCCTATTTTGTGCGAGTTTGGGTTGTTTTTTATATTTTGTATTTTTTTTCTTCTCTTCACTCGACTCGTTTGTAGCGTATTTAGCGTTGGATTTTGTAAAACAAAATGACTAGTTTGAAAACGCATTGAAACTTTTCTATTAAATTTTATATCGACATGATGGTAATAAAAACAACTAAAAAGTAAATAATATTTGATAACCTCATCAGTAGACCCCGGAGTTATGGATTATTTTGGTAACGTTTCATACGATATTCCGTTAGCCACCCGAACGCGTGCATATCATCAGGGCCGTCGTTAAGGCACGGTCGCACTGGACAGTTACCCAGGGCCTCACGCTTCTAGGGGCCTTATGCTGTTCATATTGTTAATGAATATTGAAAGATCTTTCGGCAGAGTGGATAAGAATAATTTATAGCAATAACAGAAAAACGGTTGAAACTCCTTCCTGAACACAAAAAAATAAAACGCATGCACACCACCACACCGACCAAAATACATACATAAATATCATGAAATTACAATGTTGAGTGCGCGTGCGTATGTAAAATACGATCTTCGGCATATATTCAACTACCACTTCCGGTCGGCGGATTTTGATCAAAACCTTATCAACTCTTAATTTTTATATGCAAATTATAAATATAAATTTTCGACAAGATCGCCGGAGCAGATTCAGAAATATTCTGTGGTAAACTTGTGGTAAAAAAAAAAAACCTACTTCCGGTTGACTAATTTTAATGATTTTTTTTTTAAATATCAATTTCTCTCAGAATTACAACATTACAATATTGTGACGATACTACATATTTAAAAGGTCGAAAAAAATAAATAACAAAAAATCGTTCAAGAGTAAACTGCCACTTTCGCTAGTCAGAAGTTGACTAAAATCAAAGTATCTCTTACGGCTAACGTGAAAACTATAGATATGAAATTTCGACAAAATTCCCGCAGCCGTTTCGGAAATATTCTGTGGTAAAAGAATTTTAGAATTTTCTACAAGAAAAAAACCCTACTTCCGGTTCACTGATGTTGACCAAATTCCTTGTGGCTCTTACACCTTACGTGAAAATAATAGATATGAAATTTCAGCTTGATAGACTTGATAGTTTCGGAGAAAACACGCATACAGACACACACACACATAAGTACACAGACATACAGACATACAGACATTTTTTAGAAATCATGAAAACGTGATCAGGGGATGATACCTGATACAAATCAGTCAAAATCTCGAGGTCGAATTTTCGCACGATCACAATACTTTATCCGATTAGGATAAAGTAACAATATTTATTGCGAATTCAACCTGAAGGGCAGACAGACGCAAAAGAATGTTGCTCTCAACGGTTCATTTGCTTCGAGCTTCTTGTGCAGTCAACCCGAAATTCTTTATACGGGATTCCGCTTCACCTTCACCTTCCGAATACAGAATAAAAGTTTTATATAAGAAACATACATATTATATCTAGAGTAGACATTGATTTGAATTTTTTTTACATCTTCCATACAAATATTTTCACATGATACATATCCAATGTAATTATAAACTGTTTTACTTTTATTTACGTATTACGTTAAAGAAAGGTAAATTTAATTGAACCATTACCTATTTACGTCATGGCCTAAAAATTGACCTAATAATTATATGTACTATACATGTATTGCTTATTGTGACACCTATTGTAGAATTTCAAAATTTTTTTAAATATTGCTTTTCTTTATCTACTTTCAGATGTCACTTTACAATGTAGTTGTTTTATATAAAAATAGATGTCGTCATGACATATTCATTTTCATAAGGTTTAAATTGATGGTGTTTTATAATACATAATTATACCCACATACATATTATATAAACTCGATATATAAATAGTATTAACATACATTATGAAAAAAAATTTTTTTTAATTTACATAATCGCCAACACTTTCAAGTAGGTATACCATATTCGAGTTTTCCGTGAATTTTCCGACTAAATTTTACTCAAGAAACCACGCACGTAATTGATTTGTACACATGAAACTCTGTCGCATGTCACGGCAATGTGACAGACGTAGCAGAACCCTTTTCAAACTGTAAGACAAGGACGAATTAAGGAAAAGATTTATTCAATTCAAATATGAATGTAAATGAAGTTGAATTCAATTCCTTTTTTTCAATTGTGTGTATTGTATGCTCTAATCGAATTTCATGGAAAGGGTATCATCTGAAAATATAGTATAATAAGTTACTTAACATTGTATATTAAAATGGCCAAATAGACTTTTGTGCGCGTACAAAAGGGTCCTTTCGCCCCATTCCCCATACATTCACCTTAAGTACGAATTGTTTACTACTAATTAATCAGAAAAGCAAGCGTAAGTGTGGCGTATTGGTCCCTTTCCTACTCATATAAAGCGTTTTTTCAAAAGTTTTAGTTTATTTATGTAGGTTGCAGGCAAAGTCGTAACAACACGAGTCACGAATAACAATGAAAAGCTTTTTTTTCCTTTTTCTCATCATCTCCAATCTTCAGAGAACGAGTATATCTTACAAAGCCGACTAAAAAAAACGTTTCGTTTCGTATGAAAGCGTTCAGAAAAACTAGGAGATACTGTTTATGTGTGTGTACAGCGCTGTTGTGTCAGCTTACTCTCCTGTATGTGGGTCAAGTATCTCCTTAGTTTTTTTTTCCATAATGGTGACACTCTTCAAACGAGAGACCCTTGTTTTGTTTGCATAAATGAATTTTAAATATCGCAAGAAATACTATTTAAATTTTGTACTGAAAATGTAATAATCGATACGTATTAGTAAAACTAGTGAAAGGGGAAAACTTTTTTTAATAAAATGTAAAGATTGAAAAGAGTACCCCTTTCCTTTTCCTCCTTCACAACTGCAGATATAGGTATGTACATATGTATAAATTTTCAGAAAGGGTCAGCGGAATTCAGGGGTCGCTGGTCGCCTGAAAAGAGAAAAAGGAAATAAGGTTTACTCAACGCAACCGGAAATGATCTTTGTCGAACACGCGTGTGCTTACAAATAATCAACAAAAGCATTCAACCTACATATGTATACGCATATGTATTTTTAAAAAATATGTTTTTTATTTTTACCATTTTGTATATATATATATATATATATATATATATATATTTGGAAATGGTGAATTCAGCCGAATGTTGAAAACCGAGTCATAGTAAACTAAATAAAGTAATGGGTAATATATTCGAGTATTAGTGAGTAGGCTATACAAGGGATTAAAAAGAAATTGTAATTATTATCAATCAACGGGCTTGATTTTTACTTTATCCCAATTTCTTTTGTAACATTGCACACGATAAAAACGTACATAGCAATACATATATGCATTATACATACGTACTTACATATACATATGTACATATGTATGACATCATCATTTTCAACCGTTCACCATCCACTGCTGGATGAATGCCTCTCCAATCCTCTTCCATTCTTGTCTGTCTTGAGCAATATGCATCCACTTGACTCCACACATTCTTCTTAATTCCTTAGCCCATCGTCCACTCGGTCTACCTTGTACAGATATGTACATACATATGTATGTATGTACATATCTGTCACTTTGGTCATACATACTTCTTACCCATCTATTTCACTTACGATCTCTTCTTGTTATAGCCCACATCTTTCCATGCTTCTCTGTGTACACTGGATGTATGTATGTATGTATAAAGTAAAAATATGTATTTATTTAATATATGTATGTACATACATAATATCGTGTTGTATAAAACGAAATGGCATTTTCAACGATGGAAAAAAGCCTCTTGTCTCTCCTTGTTTCCTCCCATCTGAAAAATGTTTTCAGTAATGACATCCAACCATTTCACTCACAAATGTAATCTGCGGGAGGGCCGCGACCTTGAACCCGGAATCGCGCATTCTTCCTTAGCAATTTCGGAATATGTATTTTTTTTTCGTCTGTAGATTTATACCGTGTTTCAATTTCCACGGCCGTAGAAATGGGTGGGAATGAGAGACGGAAAACGAGGAGATAAGGGGTGGTAAGTGAGGGGATAGAGGGTTGAAAGGAGAGAATGAAAACCCCACGGACCGGAGGTAGTAGTCTAAAATATACCGACTGTTACAGACGCATCTTCAAAAAACCGGGAAAATTGCGAAAAAAATCAAAAACCGTTCAAATTCATTATTTTAATTCAGAGTGGTATAATTAATTGACTCATTTGCCAAAGTTGAAACTAATGATTTTGAATTCTTCAACTCAACATTATGAGCTTTTGTTAACAAGTAAGTAATTAACTATTTTTATTACTAAAATACTAAAATACAAATTTATATGAAAATTTTCTGGACGCCATCGACCAAGGACAAATCCCTTCTTTTTATTACTTTATCCTAATCGGATAAAGTATTGTGATCGTACGAAAATTCGACCTTGAGATTTTGACTGATTTGTATCAGGTATTATCCCCTGATCACGTTTTCATGATTTCTAAATAATGTCTGTATGTACATATGTCTGTATGTCTGTGTACTTATGTGTGTGTATGTGTGTTTTCTCAAAAACTATCAAGTCTATCAAGCTGAAATTTCATATTTATTATTTTCACCTAAGGTGTGAGAGCCATAAGGAATTTGGTCAACATCAGTCAACCGGAAGTAGGGTTTTTTTCGTGTAGAAAATTCTAAAATTCTTTTACCACAGAATATTTCCGAAACTGCCCCATCGATCAAGTTGAAATTTCATATCTATAGTTTTCACATTAGCCGTAAGAGATACTGTGATTTTGGTCAAAATCTGACTACCGGAAATGGCAGTTTACTCTTGAACGATTTGTTGCTTTTTTTTTTTTTTGGCCTTTTAATTTTTGGCCTTTTAAATATGTGGTATCGTCACAATATTGTAATGTTGTACTTTTGAGCAAAATTGCTAGTTACGAAAAAATAAATCTTTTTTTTTTGTCGAAAAGTTTACCGCAGAATATTTCCGAAACTGCACCGGGGATTTTGTCGAAATTTCATATCTACATATAGTTTACACGTTAGCTGTAAGCTGTGAGATACTGTGATTTTAGTCAACATCTGACGACCGGAAGTGGCAGTTTTTCTTATTTGAATATATGCCGAAGATCGTATTTTACATACGCGCGCGCATTCAACACAGTGATTTCATGATATGTATGTATGTATGTTGGTTGGTGTGGTGGTGTGCATGCGTTTTATTTACGTACTTAAAAAAATTAATTTCGTTACTCTTTGTATTCATCAAATATATGGATAAAGTCATGGGTTGGCCACACCCGAATTTTTTACCTACATGTAATATTTTATACATGAAAAGCATACGGCTTATTGAACTTCAATTAAAATAAATCATATAAAATGTCCTAATTTCAATTTTAAATCAAATAATTATTTTACGAATAATATTTGTAGTACAATAAACTTGTACATTTGATCGTGGTGCCATACACGTTTTCAAGACTGTATGTAACGTTTTAGCCGCCTGGGGGCGATATATGCCGAAGACTGTTATCGAGAAGCGATTTCAAGAGCCCGATCACTTTATCTCTGACGCATTTGGTTTTCAGGTGTGGTGGTGTGCATGCGTTTTCGATTTACGCTTAAAAATTAAATTAAAACCGCCCGCTCCGGGCTCAGCCCATTACGTAAATCCCGCCTCTTCCATAATTTTATCGTGGTGTTGTAAGTTAACATAAACAATAATGGATAAAGGATGGGTTGAGTTTTTTTTAACCTACATGTAAAAAAATAACCGTATATAAAGCATATAAATTCAATTAAAATAAATCATATAAAATGTCCTAATTTCAATTTTAAATCAAATAATTATTTTACGAATAATATTTGTAGTACAATAAACTTGTATATGTATGTATGTATGTATGTAGCTAGCTACTGACTGTTATAAACGAGAATCACTTTATCTCTGACGCTTTCAGAAGTCGCTTTTCGCTTTCGCTGAAAGATATTGATAACCGAGAGATTCAATTTCAAAAATGTCCTTCAACAAATGAAAATGAGTTTTTTATATTAGAATAAAAAAAGTATTATGGAGGTATATAATTCACATAAATTGAAATTAATATATATGTATATACAATATAATATATGTAAATAATAGTTGGTTGACATAAATTTTGCTTTTTTGAAAAATGTTGCTTTCGACCTTGAGAGAGTCCTTTATCAATGTCAAACCCAAATACAAAATTTGAAGCTTTAAGTGTACATATGTACAATCGTAAAAGCACATTTTTTTAAATTTTTATTTCGCTTTTCTTCATTTATTCAGTACACAAACTACAGCTTATGAATATAAGGCTATACATAATTACGACCGATACAACATACATATGTACATACATAGATAAGACCTAGTGCTTCGTAACGTTTTTCTCAAAGTAAACAATTTTAACGTCTATCTCATCATACGATGTACATATGTACCTACATATGTACATATGTATGAAGTTTCAAAGGAAAATCATCTATATATTTACCAATCACATTTTCATAATGTAACTATACCCTTTAGTATCAATTAGGCTGTACATCACCACAATAAATTATCAATGTCAGTTACGCAAATTGTCATATGGATCATATCCTACAGGATGTAATCATTAGAGCTAACCGAAAGGAAGTCCGTCACGAATATTTTCGATGCTACACATAATTGTATAGATACCGATAAGTTTTTATTTTTATTTGTATACCCTTGTACCTAATTATAATTTATTTTCAAATATTTTTATAAATATATCTACTAGTATATAAAGGTTATCTTTTATTACTTATGTATATTAATTGATACAAAGACATTGGAGATAACAACAATATTGCCACCATTTTATCATCTTAGAAGTTTTCAATTAAATTTTAGTAGATATACAAATTTATTTCTATTACAGGCATTGTATATAATATATAGGTATTGTATATAATATTTTTGATGCTACACACAATTGTACATATAAATACCGATAAGTTTTTTTTTCTATTTGTATACCCTTGTACCTAATTATAATTTACTTTCAAATATTTTTATAAATATATCTACTAGTACATAAAGGTTTTCTTTTATTACTTTTGTATATTAATTGATACAAAGACATTGAAGTAACAACAATATTACCACCATTTTATCATAGAAGTTATCAATTAAATTTAAGTATATACAAATTTATTTCTGTTACAGGCATTTTTTAAATTACCCATATTGGTCAGGCAAAGTGCAAAATTTACTTCGCTTCATAAATTGAGATAGAAATAGGACGTATGAAAAATTAAAATTAAAAAAGGCCACGTAAAAAATATTGGTTCAAATTGTTCAGAATCAGAATCAGCTTGGTAAGATAAAAATGATTAACACACTAAAATTGATGCCTAAAACGCTTAGGCATTGTATATTTTCATTGTGTATTTGGTGTTTTCACACATTGCCTGTAACATATCCACATTGAGAAAAATCTGTAGTTTAAAAATGCCGTGCGTTTATTCGCGTGATTTTTCAGCTGCCACTGTGTGTACAAATATTGAAAACAAACATAGCACATTTGGGACGATGATGTCGAGCACAATCATCACAAAAACATAGTCCCGAGTTGAGTCGGCCTCTGGACTATTGGACTAAATATAAGTTCAGTCGTTATCGTCGCGTTTCGCGGCCGCCACACATATCACATCGTCTGAAATACCACATTAGAATCTGAAAAGGTATTTATTTATGTTATGACACCTAGTGAGTTTTTCGTTTATCGTTGTCGATTTTCATGAAAAATCGTGAAAAAACTTCAACCTTTTCGCGAATTTATATTTTCATGCAAGTTTACGTTACATCACAATAACTTTTTCGTTACATTTTTTTCTTATTTTTCCAAAAAAAACCATTTTTAAATTGGGAATTTGCGTAGTTGATGCCAATATTTGACATGGTTAACCTTAAATATCATTCCAATCATTCCATAATATCATTTGTTTACCACGTGTGGTAATTTTTTTTTTTTACATTATCATTTTACCAAGCGTATCTCTACGAAGCGATAACTACATACATACATATGTAGATACATGTGTAGTATAAAAAAAAAAAAATGCGTATAAAAAAAATCAACATGCTTGCGTTGTAAAATATGTATACATTATATGATAACAAAAAAAAGTGAATACACATTTAGTTCATGTCATAATAAACAAATATTTTTGTGCGTTCGTTTAATTTGATCCGTATGTCTATGTGCACAAAAAAAAATTAATAAAATAATGCAAATCAAGTAATTGATAGTGTTTTATGATTGTTGGGAAAATTCTACATTTCTAAACTGTCATTACTCGTCGCCAACGTTTGTATAAGATAATAATTAGATAAACACAAGACAATCTTTTGGCGTATAATGAAAGATTTTTCCTGTCAGTTGCAAAATATACATATGTACATACCACACTTTCACAACATGTATAATTATTTTTTAATAGGTGAGCAGGTTTTCGTTATAATTGTTTTAAATCTTTGCCGATTTATATACGTGCTAAAAAAAACAACGACAGTACAACATTCACCGCCCAGTTTCCTGGTTTCATGAACTGACTGACGTGCAACGAGCTTAAATATAGTACTCTTGTTATTAGTTATTCGCAATTAGTGCAATAAATTTTGTATATTTTTGGATTTAAATCACAATACATACATATCGCGTCCTCTCCGAGCACAAAGGTGACATTTCCATAATAGTAAATTGTTCAGAGCAACACATACTTACCACACCACACGTGATGTGATTGCGTGGTGTACCATCGTTGCTACGAAATGTGACGTGGGGTGGGGTGTTGCGAGTGTGTATCTACGCCATACAAAACTATAGAAATTCATGCGTTTAGGATTTCGCGAGAAGAAGTGTGTAGTGGGTGACATTGAAATGGTCATCATTGGAATGTTTTTGTGTGTTTGCATTGCATTGCAGTGTTTTTCGATTTTTGCGATAAATGCGATATATATGCTAAAATTCAGGATATATGCGAATTCATGCTAAAATCCGAAAATATGCGAATAGATGCTAAAAATCACAAAAATTAATTAAAATTAATTATTTTTAAAGAAAAATATTAATAAAACAACGTTGAGACTTGTTTGTACACACTAACTAGCGAACTAATAACTGAAAGTTAACAGTCGTGTTGATAAGTTGGGTTGTAAATACCTGGGTCGGCAATGATGAGTTAAAGAAAAACCCATACGAAAATTGTACCCAAATAAGTTTTTTTACCTGGAGGCAAAAATTGAGATGGTTTTACCCAAAGTAGTTTTATTGATGGGAAATATCAAAGCATGCAGTATTATTTAAAACAAATTTGCAAATAAAAACCAGTTCGTCGTTTGACTTCAGCAAGAGTCGTTCTTCTTGTCTCGCGATCGGTCTCTTACGTGCAGTCGTGAACTTTTGAAGATTCTTGAACGTGAAAGATTTTTGACTTTTTTGGACTTGGACAGATTAAAAAGGCTATTATTTACTTTACGAATTTATCATTTTCATAATTTGGTTTAACTATAAAATTCACGAAAATCGACCGTAATTTAATACAAAATTTTATTAAAGTATCAATGTTCAGAAATTTATTAAAATGTAAAATAATTTTTTTTAGCTTCAGCATGGGGCGTACTAATATTAATCTTGGTGACAGAGCAAATCCATACAAAGCCCGCGGAATTTATATAAATTATGCTAACATTTTAATGTGCAGACATTGTAATTATCGAGTGGAGTGGCAGAAAAAAGGATAACTTGGAAAAACATCTGAAATCTATAAATCTTACTACGAACAATACCATTCAAGCATTTTTTTAACGATTTGTAGCAAATATAAAAAGTGGGTTAAAACCTGATATACTGCAATTGTTAATGACCACAAAAATTAAATATGAAGAGTTTGGTTCTGCTGCAATAAAATCAATTTGGTGTCCTGTAAATAGTGTGAATGCAGAAAGATTTCTTAGAAAATATAATTTAGTGGTAACTGATCGTCGTACTAACTAAAAAGAGTCGTCTTTGGAAATATGTTCCATGCTTAGTTTTAATAAATTTTAAATTAATGTTGTGTTTTATTTTTAAATTCATGATTTTTGTCTTCGTATTTCTCCATATTGCTATTTCTTAATAATTTTCTACTATTTTTTATTTGTCACGTTAGTTTTAAATTGTTTGTATATATAAATTGTGTTAGAGAGTATTGAAATTGATCTGTATTTTGATCTGTATTAAAAAAATTATCTAATAAAAATAAATGCTAAATAGATGCTAAAATCAAACACTTTATTCGCTACAATATGCTAAAATGACAGATCAAAATGCTAAAATCGATAAAAAATATATGCGAAAAACACGGGTCTCTAGTCATCATAAATCAGGGGAAATTATATAAAAATGATAATTGTACATATTGTACCTACTCTAGATTTTCAGATGTTATTTCATTGTTCTCGAATTTACACAGGTAAATTTTTCAAATTTTCATTGGTGATACGTCCGGACTTGTCACTTGTGTGCTCCAAGAATATTAGTAGAACTTTTGTACTTTGTTATGCCAAAATAAATTGTGACGTCATTCGGATGTGCCACTTGACTGCCCTGTGAGAATAATCAAAGAGGAAAAAAATTGCATTTATAACTAACTTTCAAAAAATCTTGGACATTTCACTTTTGCGCTCTGAGGACATGTTTGATAAAAATCTGACATACATATGTACATTAGGTTTTATTTATACATTTTTTATTGAATGTAAATCTATGCTAAAGCTTCATTAGATTTTATTGACTCGGTGTAGGAGTTAGTTACGCCACTATCTATACCAGGGGCTCTTAACCTTTTGCGGTAGCCGGCGCATTTGAGATATAGGATAATAGTCGCGGGCGAACGCCGGATTTTAAAAAAAACATGATTTAAGTATTATGTGTTACATTTATTATATCATTACTAAATTATTATAAATCGGTAGATTATACATTTATTTACATGTACCTATGTATATGTATATTTACGCCTGTAAGGGCATTTACAAAAGAAGCATAAAAAAACCCATACAGTTACATAGATACATACATACATATAAAAGATAACATATACAAAATAAAGAGATAAAATACAATAAAGAGTAAAAAAATATATTCAAAATAACAAAGCACAATTTTTGCAAAGCATAACAATGTCAAAGTGCGATCTTTGACATTGCATTTCACTTACCAATTTCTTAAGTTTTTCTAAGTTTCTTTAAGTTGGGAGTGTAAGATGATAATCCCAATCGTAAACAATCATCAAGGTTGGTATTGGT
Organism: Parapsyche elsis; assembly: GCA_022651745.1. Classification (NCBI taxonomy): domain Eukaryota; kingdom Metazoa; phylum Arthropoda; class Insecta; order Trichoptera; family Hydropsychidae; genus Parapsyche; species Parapsyche elsis. The sequence continues at coordinate 3,227,908 of JAGVSN010000005.1, read as the reverse complement.
AAGTCGAGATCTGGTTTTTGATTTTATTATGTTCATGGTGGAAAATAAAGATTCGCACAAATATGTGGAACCAAAACAGGATTTAATTTTGTAAGATCCTTTTTTCAAAAAAGGATACTTTTTATGGTCAGCTAGATTCTACAAGTTTTCATTCGAACCGTGAGATTTTAATATGATGTCATTTTGAAAATCGAAAATCTCTTCTTCAATTTTTGATGTTTCTTCTTGAAGAATTTCCGCTATGGATTTAGCAATTTCAGTAATGTCTATGTGTGTACTAAAAAGGATTTACAAAAAGTGTAGACACTCACTGGTTTGATAATGGTAAATTGCTCGAATCTACTTTCAAATTGCTCCAAAAGCTTCTTAGGATGACTAATAAATAATTTTAGGTCAAAACTATTTTCACCAATCACTTTTTCACAATGTACAAGAGAATTTTTCGCCAAATTATTTATCAAAAACTGTATTTTTGCTTTGAAAGCTTTTTGTAGAGGTAATCATTTCTGCTATATCTATGTTTATTTTTTCCTTGGAGTTCAATTTTTCACATACATATGTACATATCAGTTTATGAAGTTTATCTAATTTTTCGAATGTTTGATGAATGAAATGAGAATTTTTTTAATTTCTTCCAAAAGATCAAAAATTCGCCAAGATCTTGGCCCTTAGTTAACCATGTTATATCCGTATATAAAATAAGGCCAACTTGTGAGGAATTGTCTTTTTCTACAAGGGCTTTAAACATTCTGTGTGATAAAGGATTAGTTCGAATATTGTTGATTATTTTCAGAACAACATTCATGACATGTTCAAAGTATAATATTTTGGCACATAACGATTCTTGATGAATAGAATGATAATATATAAAGTACGTGAAGGATTCATCTCTCTTGCAATGGGAAATGAATCCATTATTGCAGCCGACCATTGCTGGAGCACCATCTGTAATTAATGCTGATACCTTGTGTACAGGCGTATTAATTTCTTTCGCGTAATTTTTAAAGATATTCAAACATTTTTCCTTAGTTTGGATAAAACAGTAGTCTTCTTCCCAATAATTGTTAAAATGATATGTTCGTTGTTTTTTACTTGGATAACTCATTTTGGGGTAAAATGTTTATCAGAAAAAATCAAACGCGATGACAGCCCGTGATGTAGGGCAACACTAAATTTAGACTGAACCCCTGATCTATACCTTACACGCCTATAGATATCCTTCGCAAACGGCTTCAAGCTTGCTATTGTTTATGGGCCGTATAATAGTCCGTTTTTAAGTCAATAAACAAATCGTCAAAGGAAAGAAACGTCAATTTTATCAGATTCGATTGTCCTGCGCTGCGCTGTCCAGTCAGTTCCGGTTGCTGCAAAGTCACGAACTGGACTCGGACGCTGAAATACCACAGCAGTGTTGTTTTTAATTGATTGCAAAGCTCTCGTCGGTGATATTCAACAAGCATTTGCAATTCATTGTCCTCTAGTTATTGTTGACATCGAATATGCTGTAGGGTATCGATTAAAATGCAACTCGTTCAATAAAATTGTAAAGTAACGAACAGCCTTGTCTCGCCTTTTCCCGAGGCGCAAAGAAACTGTGTTTCTAGCACATCGGCTATATCTTCAACACTGTAAACCCTGTGGGATTTCATGACGTGATTCAATGTTGATGGTACTTCTCCAAGGCAAAAGACCAACGGAATTTTTGTATTTCATTTTGAAAACTCGACAAAAGTGGTTCAGCTCCATACTGCATACATATGTATGTATGTACATATGTATGTACATAGGTACATCGTACATACATATACATATGTACATAATACACTGATCAATGCTAAATTATCCGACCATTTGGCAAAAGATACTTGAAAATGTTTTGAATATAAACAATAAATTAGCAAATATTATATGCACAAAGAAATATTAATATGTAATTAGGTAATCTATATTTCCTGGGAAAGTGGTCACGGTTACAAATGCTATGTACAAAGCACGAACTTGACTAATGTAATGTATATTTTTTATGGGTTTTACTTATTGTCTTCTGCATGCGATAGCAGTATGGATGAACGCTGAAAAATTAATTTATGGAAACACTTTAAGTGAACATAAAATATCAATTGGATTCAACGATAAAATCAACACGATACACACGGAAAAAATCGTTTAATTTAGCACTTTAATATTTCAAAGTGCATAACTTGCAAAATCAATAAATTACATACGTATGTATGTATGTACATATCTACTCTCCATATGAAATCGTTCGGAGAAAGCATTTTCGAGATTTGCTGCTATTTTCAGATGCTGTTATTAGAAATTATACATAAATCCACGTCGGCAAATTGAGTTTCGACAATATTCTAAACAAATTTCTTAAGATCAAAGTTTATAACAGGTTGTGACCGTTTCGAAATCCTTTCATTTAAATTGTGATTGTTGTATCTAGATATCCTTGCGAAAGGACAGTCACACATGTACTGTATACTAATATACGAACATTAGTCGTCAGGCAAATAAAAATTCTGGCAGTTCATAGAAGCATCAAGGATTGATAATCTAATGATCTGTACATACATACATACATATATACGAATATTAGTCTTTAGGCATATAAAAATTTTGACAGTTCGTAGAAGCATCGAAGATTGATAGTTTAAGGTTGCTCCGAAATGTATTTAACATATATATATATATATATATATATATATATATATATATATAAACAGATAGTGCGGAATTTTTTAAGTTGTCTAGTTTCTAGTTTAATTGAGATACTATTAGCAACCACGTGAGACGTTGTTAGTGACGTATTTATTGAGAATTGTTCGATTTATTGCATTTGTTGTAACGATGACGTTACAATGCATTGCTACATCAACGTGTCGAGTTGTTTGAATAAATCAAACTGAACATTGAATAAGCGAACGTTGCATTAATAAGTATTAAAATATATGTGCAAAATAGTGGAGATTGTTCAATCGGTCTATTGAAGACATGCTGAAAAGGGGCTTTCCCGGTGAATTTATTTTTCATAAGGTATTTTAGAGAATAGTTTTAGTGATTTTTTCTACACTACAAATATCTGTTATGATTTTAAATGTTCTTTTAACATCGATGATTATTTGGAAGTACATATGTATATATGTATGAAGATGTACATAATTTCTATAGTGAGTTAACTCGGTAAGAATATCAACGGTCACGTAATCAATTACATATCCCTGACAATTTAACATCAATAATTTATAAATATCTTGAAAGGAAATAAATGATTATGATTGATTGCTGTAATATATCACATATTCTTATAATTTCTTATAGTTTATTTAATAAAATAAAAATAAAAATGAACCGACTGACTCGAAAAGCTTGACATTGGTTTCAAAATGTAATAATTTCTTTCATCCTCCTGACATTATCCAAGGATTTTTTTATAGGTATAGGTATGTAAGTATGTACATAGTACATATATAGGTAGGTACTCTTAGGTGGGTCACATTTCGTCGGTTTCGTGATATTTCCATGGAAACCGAAATGAACTGTTGCTTTCCTCGTTTTCGCAGTGATTTGCAAACTTTTGCCAACGAAAATCAATACATGCTGACTTGGATTAAAATAAGACACCCCGATTATTATCAACGAGTATATAGAGATAGATAATATTGATCACTAAAACTTTTATCCAATATTATTTACTTATTTTTCTATAGATACGTGATTTTTAGTCATGCATCAATACTAGACTTGTATAATAAATATGATCAGATATACATAATCACTTATTAAACTTACAGAATATACCAACCGAGTAATTAATATTGCCTATCGCCATTTAACCCAATCAGGTCACACCATTGTAATTTTGTGCAATTTACAATTAAGCGCTGGGCTTTTGAGAAACACCGTGTCATGATAGCTTGTAGTATTTGCATAATTGTAGTGTTTAATTTTCAATTTACTTCATTCAAGTTGAACAACAACATAAAATCTTTTTTTTTGTTAATTGTGGGCGACTTCGCACATTTGTTCCATTTATTTAACATTAACCTTTATCAATTGGCCATTATTATTATACCATTTAACTCGTTTCATTGTATTATGTAGATGAAAAAGTATGCAGGAATAATTTTTTTTTTACCTATGTACATACATACATACATACATACATATGTATGTACTTGCACTTCAGTGTAATTAATTTCCTTATTGAATCGCCTGAAGTTTTCTCATCTTTTCCTATCATCTATCCAGTCGCCTTATAAAATATAACTTTCAATACATATAACTATGTATGTACACTGAAAATCAATAAAGAGAAACAGTCAATCTCTCGCTCCCAACTATGCAGATTAGCACTAGATGATCTCTATTTGTCTGGTTTTCGATAAAGTGTCAAAGGAGATAATAATTTATACACAGGGAGGGGAGACAATAATAGCACTGTTCACACGAAAAATGCTTCAGAGACGAGATATGACTTTTCTTATAGATCTATGCCCAGTGAACACGAATCTGGTAATAAAAAATTCGGGTGTGGCCAACGCATGACTTTATCCATACATATATTTGAGGAATACAAAGAGTAACGAAATTAATTTTTCAAGTACGGAAATAAATAAAACGCATGCACACCACCACACCAACCAACAAACATACATATCATGAAATCACTATGTTGAGTGCGCGGGCGTATGTAAAATACGATCTTCGGCATATATTCAAATAGGAAAAACTGCCATCTCCGGTCGTCAGATGTTGACCAAAATCACGGTAACTCTTACAGCTAAAGTGAAAACTATACATATGAAATTTCGACTTGATAGCCGGAAATATTGTGGTAAACTTTTCGACAAAAAAAAAAACCCTACTTCCGGTTGACTGATTTTAATGATTCATTTTTTCCTAACTAGCAATTTCTCTCAGGAGTACAACATTACAATATTGTGACGATACTACATATTTAAAAGACCGAAAAAAATAAAAATAAAACAACAAATCGTTCAAGAGTAAACTACCACTTCTGTCAGAGGGATTTTGACCAAAATAACAGTATCTCTTACGGCTAACGTGAAAACTATATGTAGATATGAAATTTCAACTTGATCAATGGGGCAATATTCAGTGGTAAGAGAATTTTTTTATTTTCTAAATGAAAAAAACTCTACTTTCGATTGACTGATGTTGACCAAATTCCTTATGGCTCTCACACCTTACGTCAAAATAATAGATATGCAATTTCAGCTTGATAGACTTGATGGTTTCGGAGAAAACACACATACATACACACACACACACACACACAAGTACACAGACACACAGCCATATGTACAGACATTTTCCAGAAATCATGAAAACGTGATCAGGGGATGATACTTGATCCAAATCAAAGCCATCCAAATCATCCAAAGCCTTCTAACTACTTCATTACAAAATTATTTAAATTCAAATTGAAGAAAGTTTCAACTGCACTGCTCTATTCGTTGTGTTCAATGTCGCATCTGCTAGGTATGTACATATACATATATATGTACATACACATAGCAACTATTCTCTTTGTAGTACGAGTTTTAAGCTCGCTATTTTACCGATTTAAAATTCAGCACACTTCCAATTAACCCTTTTAAACGAAAACAAAAATAGTGTGGTCAGAACACTATCCCAATAAACATGTTTCAATAGAAAATACTCACTATAAAATAATATTAACAGCGGGAAAAAATCCCAAGTGAAAATACGTACTTTTGACTTTTGATTTGAACTGGACGACTACTTAGAAAGATCTGAAAGCTGAATAGTACTACAAATGAAAGATAAAATACCTGACTATAGATTCCAATATTCATTTTGAACAAGAAATTGACAGATTTTGAGACATCGAACGAACAACACCAAGAAATAGAAAAATCGCGTGACATATATCTCCGAATCTCGAGCCAATCAACATTTTTTATTAACAGATTCGTGTTCACTGGGCATAGATCTATAAGAAAAGTCATATCTCGTCTCTGAAGCAAAAAAAAAGTCGTCATTTGTCGAACAGTGTAATTTGTGATTTGTATGTATCGACAGTAAATTGAACTTCAACGTGCTAAATACTACCAGCAAACTCTACAGTTAGACTGTTAGTAAAATATGCAGATTAGGTAGGTAGGTTATGTCCGTTGTATGTACATACATAAAAGAGGCACACAAGGCCAAGGACATTTCAATACATCGACCGTGTGAAATTTAAGATAGATTCCTACAAAATCTGCATACACTCGTAATATTGACAATTTTTTATTTACATACATACATAAAGAAATTGATAATTACTTCTTTGTATTAATATAAATGGGTGTATGGGTGTTCGCAAAACAATTTAAATGCTAGCAATAAATTAAAACGGCGGCTGATAGAGTCGTTTAAATACGATTTAAAAGTTTGGCTCCTTTAATGCTGTTGTAAAAAAAACTATATCTATACATACATACATATGTACATATGTAGCATATGTCTACTTACTAGAAGGAAAAAAAACAATAGTAAAATATATTATAGTAAGTTGATTTTATTTATGGTTCAATCTTGTAAGTTGGATAGTTTTATGTGAGCTTCGTCTCGACTCGAGTGAAAATGTAAATAATAGCTATTTTATTTTATATTTTATACTAGCTGAATTGCCTGGCGTTGCTCGGGCGGGTGAAAGTTTATGAATGAAAAAAAAATTCTTGTAATTTTCCACTAAATTTATTTTAATTCATCTAGGACAGTGTTTCTTAACCCTGACGAAGCAATCGCCCCCTTTACCACAGTAAAATTATTGAACGCCCCCCAGGTAAAAATGAATATCGAAATAAACATTTATTCTCCAGTACAAACAAAAATTGAATGAAAAATTGAAACAAATGAAAACATTTATTCTCCAGTTCAAAAAAAAAATTGATTAAAAATTTTGTATATGGGGGCCCGTCGACCCCCTGATTCGACCCCTTCCAAAACCCACCTACGGTTTGAGTTAGGGTATCATGAGATAGTATACCAAGTTTGGCGGTTCTAAGTTGAAAACTGTAGATTTGCATAGCGGAACGACAAACACAGAAAGAAAGAAACATTGAATTTTATATAGTAGATATACATACATACATTTTTATATATACATACATAATTATTATGTATGTACATATATATTTTATTTTAGGATTCTATATAATTTTATCTTAAGAGTTACGTTAAAACATTAGAAATGTCGTGTACATCGAGTGTTCGAATAAACCACTCATAAGTTCTTTTAATCAAAAAGAAAGTGGTAAAAGAATTTTATCATTGGTTTATTTTGGTTGCTCACGTGGATTTCACATTGAAAACAACAACGATTACAGTTGAAATAGTGAATGGTGTGATCTTGACCGTTGTTGACTAGAGTTTATTAGTGGTTGTCGAATAAAAACTGACCCAATAAATAATGTAAACGATTTGTAGAAAAAAATATATAAAATTATAAATTAGAAAATATGAACTTTTATCCACTCTGTGGGGAGTGGATGTAAAATATATTTTTAATTTATTTAACTTTTTAATTGAATAAGCTAATTTTACAAATATTTCTAGAGCCTTAAAAATGTTTTCCTGAAATGCCCCAGATAATTTGAGAGTCTTAATTATAAAATTGTAAATTTAATAACTCTCAATAAAGTTATTTATTTGACAAATGTGTTGCCAAGGCAAGTGAGTCATCAGTCACATGATACTTTGATAATGATTATCCTTGATAAGATCCTGGAAAAAATAACAGGTTTCTCAAACAACATCGTATAACCAACAATCAAATATTTATGAGGAACAAAAAATATTTGATTTGTCATATGCTAAGGTAAAAAGTGGTTATTCGAAAAAAATTATCATCCGCATACTATTCAATTAATATTAACCCTTAAAATTTTGATTTACGTAAATAATTTTATCTAGATAGGTATATAAAACATTTAAATTTATGATTATGATCGATTTCCGCTTTTGATCAACAATAGGTACTGTCATCGAATTTACCATAGCCTTCGATTACACTTGCATGCCATGTTAGAGAACATTTTAGAAGTATGTAAACCTTAGATAAAAAAAAATTTTAAGTTTGGTTGAAGGTAAAAAAAAACTCATTTATTTAAGACAATAGAGAAAATTTTGTCAACAATGACAAGTAATAAAATTTTCCACGTCTCTCCTTTCTCGAAATTTGAATCCAAGACAACAGTTTTTGTCGAACACATTTTTATAATGTGTCTGCTGCTGTGTTAATACGAAAAATAAGCAGAACACATCTATGTAGTAGGCTATTATTTGCAAAGATAATATGCTACGACCTTCGCCTATTCAAATGTATATTTTCAGAATGACAATAAAGAGAAGTAATTTTATGTTCAAAGAAAACCACAAAAAAAATTTGCGCAAGCGTTGTTTTTCACGCGGAATTTTCAGTATTTGTTTCCACCTAAACGAACAAGGACCATACCTAAAAAAATATGTGAGTGTTAAAGTTAATTTTAAGAATGTTTTTATTAATATTTATGTTGTTTATACTGTTATAGATATAATAATTTTAAAATACGCAATTTTAATCTAATATACATAGATAGATAGCTAAACTTTTTTTTTCTAAAATTAAAATTTGGTAAAATGATATGTAAACGATGATAATTTCGTAGAAATAAACGTGAAAGTTGTTTATACTAGAAGAGGTAGATGATGTATCCGACAATAGGTCAATATCAACTATGCATTTAAAGATTAAAAATAAATCGGAAAACAGGAAGATTGAACGATTGGTTTTAAATATTGACCGGTTTCAATTGATTCAGTTTATAAAAACATACATATATTCCACAATAGAAGAACGCGATAGCTAGTTTATATAAAAAAAAGTATTTATGTAGGTATACATATATGTATGTATGTATATGTACATATATATGAAGGACGTGCACTTTTGTTATGATTTGCATTTTCTCAATTACTTTACCAGTTTTTTTTGTGTAAATTTTACATACCTACATATAAACATTTTAAACTGGATATGTTTAGCAAAATTTATGAAAAACAGTTTTTGTGAAATGAGAAGGTCGCCAGGTACGGATACCCTTATTTTGTTTATAACGTGTTAATTTATTTGAATTCAATCTATACTCCATCGAACTAAAGAAAGGATATTTTACACGCATCTAAAGAAAAAAGCGGTTGTGTCTGTCAGAGATTATCGACTTTGGTTGATTATCCTTATCGTTAATATATATTTATTCCAAGAAGCCAGGATGCTGACGACGCTCCTTGTAGCTGCGCAGAACGAGTATAAATCGGTCCAAACTCTTGGTGTCAATTATCCTTTCTTAAGTTGGATGGAATATAGTAATGCAATATCACTCTAAATGAATGACTAATAAATCGATTTAGCAATAAACATTTGTAAAAAGCTTATCACTGATAAAATAGTTGGGTCTGACAGGAAAGGCGCCGAAGGACGCCGATTAATTAGGAAAGTACAATCAAATTTGCTCGCACTTTTCCTTTTGACCGGTTCTATAATAAAATCGTACAAGAATGAGGAAGAACTTTTTTCATATCGTATCAGGTTAATCGGTAAATGTAATAAATATATGTACTTACTTTTTATGGAGTTTTGAGATACATATTATGTATATTGAAATGAATTTTAAATATTATAAACAAATCGTTTTTACGTGTACATAAACAGAAGACACGAATACTTACTTCTAATACTATACATAATACAAAAAAATTACTGTAAAGTCTTGATATTGAATTTTGTAGTGAATTAGTGTAGTATTAGTGAATTAATATGTAGTGATAAACTGTTCTAATTTCTCAAATTGACGGCGGAAAAAAAAGAATGCAAATCATTCATTGCACAAATATGCGATAGACATTATTTGAATCGCCGTTGAAGTGGTGTGGGTTGACAATAACTGCTTTCAAAAACAAAAATGGAAAAAAATTGCGTACTCGCCTTCAATTTCAGTGAACCTGTTTTGTAATAGCTTTGATTCACAGTTCAACGGAGCAGAAAACAAAAATTGTTTGGTATACGATTTCGTCTAGAAACTTATCGATCATCGTGTTTTCCGACTTGTTCAAGACCGACAGGTTCAGGGGTGGAGATGAAGGTAAAGATAAGTCACACTACAAAATATAGTCTGGAAAGTCCATTGTTTGGAATTCCTGCAGAAGCGCCTCCTAGGTCTAAGATAATTGCGTTAGCAAGTGAAGCAAAAAGAAGACATAGAAGTCGACCTTCAGAAGTCAGGGAACGTTCCAAGTCATATGTATTACAATCCATAGTGTATTCACTGAACGTAAACGCTTTATTGCCTTACATTCAATTCGTACATTTTTAATTTCCTATACAGTTTTTACAGATAACCAATCGCGACAAAAAAACTTTTCAAATTTGCATTTTTATCTAATTGTTTTCCACGAACAAGATGAGTCCTCACCATTGTACCTAGCTATGTACATACTTGTATGTTGTGAACGTGTTGAAATACATAGTATACCACAAAAAGAGCAGATTAAAATAATTAAGAATAGAATAATAATAATTTAAGAAGGTGCGTTACTTATTGCATGCTTTCATCGTAGATTTGCATCAAAATGTATGGCAAATGCAAGGTCAGATGCAAAATAAATATAATATTATTCATCTTGGTGAATAATTTGCTGCTTGAAAATTATGATTTTTTTTGCATAAAGGTATCTCCATATTTATTATAAATATAATATAAAAACTACAATTTTGCACGATCGGTTTAAGACTATTAGATTTACTCACGTAGTTTGCAAACTCGGGTGAGGTTGTTTGCGCTGTCGCCTATGCGCTCCACTTCCGGTTTAATTGAGTTTTGATCTTTGAAACTCGATAACCCTTCCATAAAGCAAAACTTGAAGGAAAATTTGATGATGTAAAATTGAGAGAAAACTCACAATTAATCGCTTTGAAGGTTATAGAGTAACCTTTGACCATGGAATTTATAACTTTTAATATTTTCGAAGAAGTTGTCACTTATTGTATGTAGGTATCTAATGACTATACGTAATTACCTACCGATAATATAAGATTATTCTACTGGATTTAAAATAAAATTGTTGATATTGCTATGAAAATTTTATTCATAGTATTTATGTATCTAACTAGCTCTAATTATAATATTATATATTCAGAATTTGTTATCAAATAACATTTAATATATTTTTTTAATTATCTGGTGATAAAAATAAAAAATAATGAAATGCGATAAATGAATATCTAGTCAGTGCAGACAAATTTTTCTTATCACAAAGAAATATTGCAATCAAAAGATACTTTCATTATAGCGAAGGCCATTTATTGTTATCAAAGATAATAATAATCTACCGTTTATTGTAATCAAACGTGGAAATTGAAACTGCGTATATAAGAAAAAAATCATGAACTTTTTTTAAAATCTAGTTTCGATCATCTTTTTGAATCTAAGTGACGTTAATTAGCCGTATCACAATTACATTTCGCTTAAAATGCCACAAATGAAATTTAGCTGTGGCAGGGAATTCAGTAGGGGAAAAAAACTCACTAATCAGATTTTAACATAACATTTAGAAAGTTCACTACAAAAAAGAACACAGCATAAATTTACGAAACGTAATCCTGATTGTGAGGAAAAAATCGATGGAAGTGAAACAAGTCCATATAAATTGAAACGTAAAAAGAACTAAGGGTTCACTCGAGTATTGTGTGTCGCGCTGGGAAGGTCTCCTCTGCATCCAACTAACTGTTCGCATACCGGTGATCCAGTTGGTCCATATCGGTCGGATTCAACACACTGTGCTCCACGTATTCTTTGAAAAATATATCCTTTTCGAAAATGGCTGTTCATCAAGTTTGCCCGGCTATCAGCCTGAAGTCGCACGAAGATGGAAACCATTTCCTCGGCTACACGGTAATTTTATTTATTATAGTGAAAAGTGCGGAAAATTTCGTTATTATTTGTTCATGTATTAGATTCGTTTTCTTTCGGCTTTATATCAAAATAAATATAAACTAATCCAGTGGTAATATAATACAAACGTTGCAAATACACAAGATATCCTTAGGATCAGCTATCCTAATAATAGCAGACAGCAACTATAATAATAATTATACATACACACTACAGATGATGCACACTTTTAAAAATCAATTTAAAAATATCAACTGGTTTTTCAAGTGAATCGTAAATTTTTTTTTTTCAAACTTTCCTTTTTTTACCAATGATGAGTATTAAACATAACTTTAAAGGGTAAACAGTCACATACAAACGTCGCATAATTACCACAAGACTCTTCTGCCATGGATAGAATATGGGTCATATGTACATACATATGTACATATGTACGTACATATGTATATTATGAGTTTACTAATGCATTCGTGGAAATTCAATTTGCATTCCGAATTACATATATGTACATATGTACATACATACATATATATATATATAAATTACTAGTTTATTGTAAAATTGCTAAAGAATGCGGAGAAAAAAAAGAAGTGTCTGATTCAACAGGTTCGGCGAACTGATAAATTTCTATGAACAAAAGCTATTTTATACAATTTAAGCATCTTTCATGGATGTAAAACAACCATTTATTAATCGATATAATCTATTAATCGATAATTTAATAATTTTCTACTAATTAGCGCTACCCCTTTTTGTCATGGAATATTAAATATAAACTATAATTTCATATACAGACGGACTACTTGAACGATGATCAAAACGAGAATAGAATTACATATGTATTATAAAAGAATCGCGTATCGATAGACCTCGGTTCAAAAGTTCTGACCCACTTGGTTTAACATCCACGCGATATGTATATTAAACACAAAGTGCAATACACAATAGAGAAAAACATTTTTCTAGTTTTATGTAAATCAATATTTATAGCACATGTGGATACATCGTCATCATGTATTCATAAGATGTTAGCATCTGTAGTATTTTACTGAATTTCCATCGAAGTTCGTATGAAAGCTATTAAAATTATTTTCCCGAAAATTTTATATTTAAAAACAATTTGGAATCGGCTATATATGAATATTCGAAACGTATGAGTCCAATTATATTAGTCTACATAGACATTGAACATTGAATTCTTGACATTGAATAAAATTTTCTCATATAAAAAATATGATATAATAGAGCAGTCAACAAAAAATTGCACATTCTAATCGCAACGTGAAAACAGGTTCCTAGATGATTGTCGATTGGACTGTTAACCGTGGCAGTAAATTGCAAGTGCGGTGCTTTTTATACTGAGAAAAAACATCTGTGGATAATGAGAAGGTTTTTTTTAACCAGACGCGACAGCTTAACCATGACTTTCCTCTTTGTCTGACTTTGAACTCATGTACATGCTATGTCCTGGTTAAGACGAAAGAAATCAAAATCATAATAAGAACAAGCGCAGTATCAATTACATACAGTGATTCAATTACAAATGGCAACGTATCCTGAACGAAACAGGATCTAAAAGCGCATTCAATGCAAATGCGTTCCTATGTAGGTACTTCATTAGCATTATTGCGCTCCTATAATCGGATAGCGGATCTTCTGTTTTATAAGGAAAGTCGATGCTAAAATATAAGAACGTTAATATTAGATGCAACGATGATTAACATCATCCCGACAAATTTTCCCGTAAATTGTTCAGATTATAGTAACATAGGATTACTTGTCGATAATATGACATTTTGATGACGCGAGTGTCTCTTTATAACAATTATCTATTATTATACGTGTGAATCAATTACATACTGTGAACCAAGGACGATAACTTTTTATTGATAACTGGTCAAGATTTTTATCAAGAAGTCGATAAAAAAAACTAGCCGTACAATTTATCGATCGGTAGCTGAATATTCCCAGTAGATTAAATTTGATGCCAATTGCTTCATTAAAATGCTATAAATATTATTAAACAAATTAAATGTGTGTATTACTATAAATTTAATCGAAATATCGTTATATTTTTATAAAAAGAAAGCCTCAAACAATACCAAATGATGGATAGACGTAAATCTAAATAAAATCAATGAAAGTACTTGCTGTATTTCACATTATCGTATCGTAATATTTTAAAATAAAGTTATTCCGCTACAGAGGTATGGATTAACCCAATTTATTTTCAGGGGCTTGTCTCATCGCATTTCAGTAGTCCTCGCACAAATATAAATATAGAAACGATGATCATGCTTAAGCTCAAATCGAAGCCCCACACATATTACACCATTGAGCCAATTATGCAATAGCATCGCACGAGCAACGCCTGTCCTTCCACAGTAATGAAAAATGTGGTGTTTTTTTTTTATTATTTTTGCAGATCGGCGATTCGATCGGAGCCAAGTTCTCGAACCTGTCGCTCCATTCTTCGACAAAAGTCATGTCTACCCCACCAGCCGTTTCAACCCCTGCTTCGCCGACCCAACGACCCCTTACGACCCCATTACCCGAAGGATTAACGGCGAGGATGATTCAAGCATCGGACGCCGAGAAGGTTTTGATCTTCCTGCGCGAACGATTTTTCATGGACGAACCTCTAAACAAGGCGATTCAATTGCTCGAGGACGAAAATGACACCTGTAAGGAGCTCGAGGAATACTGCATGAAGTCTATCGACGAAGGTGTTTCGACGATGATTGTCGACAAAGATGACAATCTGGTCGCCGTTGGGCTCAATGGGTTGAACCGGAAAGAAGTAAGTCGTAACATTCGAAAATAGATAGATTATTTATTGAGGTTGTCGTGATCAGGGGATTGGCCGCCCTTGGGAAATTGAAAATGACGTGATAGTGATATTACAAATCATAAGGAGTAAATTTTCTTTATTTTTCAAAGCGTGGTACCCGTTATGATTTCAGTCACCCACCAGAACAATAACGAATTACACACTACGTGATAAAAAAAAAATTGTTCCGTGAGTAACGCCCTCACTATAAATTATTTTTTATTATAATATAAATAAATAAATTTTGCACGCAAAACGTAATCACAATAGACAACCATATTGTAGAAGTAGTTGATAATTATTTATACCTAGGACAATTGGTGAACATGACTGGATGTAAAGAAGAAGAGATAAAACGAATAATGAAACTTGGGTGGAGTGCTTTTGGAAGAATGAACAGTTTTTAAATCCAACATCCCATATGACTAATGCGTACTCTAAAACTATACAATATAGAATATTAATTTGCAAGTTTAATATAAATAAATGAAAGATGATCCGCACTCCAGTGAGTAACCATTATTGGCTCAAGGAAAAACTTTCTCGGATAGGTCAAGCATGTAGTTGCTATGGAAACTCGAGTTACGGTATTGGGGTTAATCAACCCAGAATCCCAAGAAATTGTTCGCCTATGCAATTCTAATTTCAATGTTAAGCATTTATGTATGTGTGTAAATTTTCGTTCGTTTCAGGATCCATTCGAAGATTGCAGTGAATCGTGTGAAAATCCTAAATTCAAAAAGATTCTTAAGCTGTTGTATAAGGTCAATAAGGAGTCCGATATATTTGGAAAATGCCCCGATGTTGATGTGGTAATGGACATGAAAATAATATCCGTAGACGAAGAATACAGGGGGAAAGGGCTAGCACATTTTTTGCTCTCCAAGACAAAGTGAGTTATTATTTATTAACTACCTGATATCCTATTAGATGGTTATCAATATTATCATTTATGTATATATGTATGTATTTAGCTGTTCAAAATGTAGTAGGTAGTTGAAAAGTGCGAGCGCTTCACGCTACCCGTGGCGTCATTGTATGTGTGAGTAAGTAAGCGTATGTGTACGTGCCTTGACTACCCAGCCAGCCAGGCAGACCCTTGCGCTACTATCATTAATTAATTATTATTTTCTTTCAATTATATGAACATGTGATTACTTTAAAAAATGGGTTAATTATTGTTATTATTACTAGTTTGCTTAAAAAATAAGGCATACCAATCAATGCGTACTGCCAAATATGACATATGGATGTGAAACATGGATGCTGAATTCAAGAATGTTACGTAAGATCCAGTGCACACAGAGAAACACAGAAAGATGTAGATATGCTTGGTATAACAATAAGAGGAATAAATGGGTAAGAAGCATGACCAAAATGGCAGATATAGCGGAACGTCTGAAAAAGTTGGTGTGGACACATAGCGAGAATAAAGGCACTCACACACCTTAGCGAAATCGCTGCGTCAAACTTTCGCCCCTATCGTCGTCCCATTCGCACCGATATACATAATTTGCATTGGTGCGAATCAACGACGATCGAGGGCGTCAGTTTGACGAAGCGATTTCGCTAAGGTGTGTAAGCGTCTTAATGGATGACAGATGGACGCGAGAAATACTGGAATGGTATCCGAGAGGATGTGAAAGAAAGCAAGGTAGACCGAGTGGACGATGGGCTGATGAATTGAGAAGAATGTGTCGAGTCAAGTGGATGCAGATTGCTCAAGACAGACAGGAATGGATGAGGATTGGAGAGGCCTTCATCCAGTAGTCGATGTTAAACGGCTGAACATGATGATTTTGATGAGGGCAATTGGTGAATATGACTAGATGTAAAGAAGAAGAAATAAAGCGAAGAATGAAACCATACTCTATCCAACTTTAAGAAACACAAGAGTTTTGACCGATTTAGACTCCTGCGCAGACTACCTGGGTCTACATAAAAATATTTTCACAAGTTACATATCTACATATGTACATGATGAAGTAATAGATTAACATGATTTACGATTTAAATTTAATTTAATATAAAAAAATATATTCATTCAATATCGCTACTTGACAAGAAACGTACCCGTTTACTGCTGTTTTTCTTTTTAATTTTTTTGTAACCGTGTTAAAACAGAAAAATCAGTGTAAAAAAAATAATTGGTCCGTTTTCCTGGACTGCGTCATTTCAAAACCGTGTAAAAGGAGAATCAGGTGTACCACCCGGTTGGTCAAATTTCGGAAAAACCCATGCATTATCTACGAAATACTTTTACCTTTGATTTTTCCCTATTCTCAATTGTCATGGTTCTGTTCTGTTTTGTGGGTATAGACCCACAAAACAGAAAACACGATCGAAAAACACGATCCCACAAACACCGTGGCCCAATCGTCGAAATTCTGGACTAGGAGTGCAGAAGTCTATAGGAGCTTTTGCCGTTGAAACAAAATGGCACACACACATACACATATGCATGTACCTCCCCCTCTTAGGTCCGCCCTAGACGTATGTAACTGAATTACGGTGCGTTTTAAAACGTAGCGATTTTGCCTACGGCGCAGTTTTTTTGACGCTCGCCCCTACACGTTAATGTACGAATTCACCTTATAATGCTGCGTGGGCGTGTGCAGCGCCACGGCCGCGGCGCGAACTATACGCGAGCGCTAACACGCTTAAAGATGAGATCTTTCCTCGCTAACGCTGAAATCGTCGAAATCGAAAACGGTGCGATTTTTTCACCTACACGCTCCGTTTTTACGGCACCGTACTCAAATCGCACCGTAATTCAGTTGCGTCTAGGGCCCGCCTTACGATAGATCCATCAAAATGCGAAAGACTTGTGTCACTTGAATTTTGTCGAATACTAGGAGCGCAGATCTAGCAGAAGAGATTTGGTTACATGTCGGACGCAACCCATATGAGAGAGCGAGACAACAATGGGTTCGTCAGTTTAAACTTTGTTTGTCAGTTTAGAGCAGCAGTACTCAAACCGTAGCCCGCGGGCCACGTGGCCCGCGTTGTTGGTAGAGAGTATGCATTGGGCAATATTAATGGATTCGTTACGCTTTTGAAAAATCAATTTAATTTAGCTTGTCTTGGTGTCATTTCATTGCTTGATTCATGAAGAACTTATTTATGAAAAGAAGATGTATTTCTATTTATTTACTTTTCTATCGAATTTCTTAGTTAAAGAAACAATCATCTATATTTTACATATATTCAAATTACTATGCGGATCACCGGTTGGTGACCGCTGATATACAATTGGCGTCCGTGTTATTGTGTGCGTGGGGGTAAGAAGTAGAAACTAAGGCTGATATTACACTAGACCATTTTGTTTCAACGGCAAAAGCTCCTAGATATCATGCACTCCTAATCCAGCTTTTCGACAATTTGGGCCCGGTTTTTCTGTCCCGGTCCCATACTCGAGATATCGTTATTTATCTCCTTTACGTTGTTGTGATCCTAGCCGGAAAAAAATAATTTTGGGCGCTGGTATCAGCGGTTGGAACGCATCCCTGTTTTGTCACTATTCTGATTCTTCATGTTCTGTTATACATATGTACATGTTCGGTTATATCATGTTCTGTTTATTCATGGAACCATATGTACATATGTAAATACATACATATGTATAGTAATTTTTTAATTTAATTTTTACATTTTTTTTTAGTGAAATTGCAAAGGCAGCCAATATTAAAATAGTAAGATGTGAATGCAGCAGTGCATTCTCAGCAAAGGTGATGCAAAAGTTAGGTTCAACAAAAATATACACATTGAAATACGAAGACTACAAAGTAGATGACGAGACAGTGTTCACAGTGGATCCACCTCATACGGAAGTGGGAATATATTACTATAGATATTAAGCAGACTATAGCTTTTTTTGGATACATTATATAATATTATAGTCATCGCAGCCATGTTTTTACGGTAAAACAACATGGTGCGTTCGTTCTACTTCTAATTAGAGATTTTGATATTTATCAGAAATGTATGAAATTAAATTGTATGCAAGTGAAACAAGTATAAATATGTATGAAACGTATTTCTATCTAAAAATCATTATACTAACTTTAGATGTGTCCTAATATTTAAAAAAAATCACATTGGTTAAATTTTACAATAGGAGCTTGACTGGAATTACGATAGATTGAATTATGATTCAATGATAACAAAAATATTGATACAAAATCAAATCGGTAAGATTGTGACGTTGAATGAGTCTGAAATAGTTAAAATTAAGTTGTCGAAAATCTCCCATCGAGTCTTCCATTGTTTTAAAACGATAACAAGAAAGTTAAAAAATTACTTTATAAATTAACTATAGATAATAACTACATATAAAAAATTCTATTTAAGTAACAAAGCACAATATAGAAAAAAATAATTTAAAATCAATTGTATGCCACATAATATTTTTCCATTGTTTCTTTGATTACAATTTGATACAATTGCACATAACTCTATCCAGATGAAGTTGATGATAGTACACCAAAGCATTGTAAGTAAATTATATAATATGTACTGGCAAATGGTATCTATAGTTTTAATAGCACGAGTATTTCACCAATGTGTCATTTATAATTCCACAAAACTATTGTGACTTTAGTATTATATATATAATAGCCGAAAACCGTCTGTCTGTCTGCTGATAACGCTCGCTGAGGAAAAGTAATTTAAAAACCAGAACGAGTGGGGGATCGAACTCAGGACCCCAAGCTCGAGAGGACTCGCACTTATGCTATCCGCTGTCGCCAGTTGTCAATTTAGTCCTTTTTTTTAAACATTACCTATACAAGGGATCGTGACTCTGCTAATAATACATAGATGGCACTATAAAAACTATAAAATCACTTACAAAATTATAATTATAATATAAGTAAAGTAAAATAAAAATTCAGCGGGCGTTGATGTTCAACAGGCTTACACTAGTATGTACATAATTATGTATGTATGTATGTATGTATTAAGTAATCAGTAAATTCGAAATATGTATTTGTTATTGAAAATTTCATTTTATCTGGATTTGAGGATAATGGATGTGTATGTATGTATTTCATAAAAATAAAGAAATTTTCCATGTTTGGAAACGTTTATTGAAAACAAAAATGCGTTTTGTCATTTCCCCAAATATAAATTTAAGTCGTTATAAATGATAAATGGCAAAACAAAAAAAAAATACAATAAATCCAATAATTTTTTAGACATAATAAAACAATCATAATAAACAGTAACATTTTCAAGAATTCTAAATAACATGTTTATTACATCAGAAGAAATTACTCAAAATGAATATAATACTAGCATCAATAAGTGTCATTTCTTGTAATTCTGTATAATTATCATATTTATAATTTACAATAAGTATCCAAAGCTATGTTAATATCGAAAAACAATTATGTATTTATTTTCAGTAGAAGCGATGAATTATGGTTTTAAGCATACAATAGTAATTAAAAACTAGAGCATATGAAAACAAGGACTGAACAGTGCAGTAAACGGAATGTAAGGGGAAATCAGCTGTAGAATAGATCAAAACAGAACCTTTAGTGCAAATATAGCACCAAAAGTTTAATTGATTCACTTTGAAAAAGTGTTTTAATTTGTTAAAGGCCACAGCGATTGGAGTATTGGATTTAATGTAAATTCCGGAAATTAAGAGTATGAATTAAATCAGAGTTCGTCCATAAACAAATCTATTAGTAATTTATATAAAAAAATATATTTGTCACTGATATCACAATAAATAGAAATACATTGAAGGATTATAAATATTAAACCGTGTCATCGAGAATAATAATCGGCTATGCATTATGATCTTACCGAATGAGACTAGAAATATTGAAAATTCCTATTTTGCAGAAGGGGGTGACCGTCAACGATCTCCAAACATAACGTACAAATCTATAATCAATATGAATAAAAAGGAGTATATAAATTTGACCGAAGTGCATAAAAACATTTCATATTCACAATTAATTTAAACAACTTGAAGCATGGCTTCTATAATCTTAAAAAAAACAAACATATTCTCATTTTTATTCATATTTCAGCATGCTCAAGCATGATATTTTGAAGAAATTGGTCAATTAACATTACCAAATTTAGTTTTAAATACTAATAACTGTACATACAATGAAATTTTTTTGTCATCCTATGTTAAAAAAACCATTGAGATGTTTTTATTAATCGGTTGTTTATGAAAGCGGCATGAACTTCTTAAAGATCGGTTACAACTTTTGTAAAAAAAATTCCGAAATTCTGTCCCGCATACCGTCTAATTCCACTTCTGATTATGAACGATGCGGTGTACAACAAAATTTCCAACAATTTTTTAAATGCCTAATCCTTGCATTGCTTACATAAAGGTTCACACCACTTTCAAAATCAATGACTCAAATAAAAATCTAATTTTCAATTGAGCAGTTAGTTGTTGGCGATAAATTTTTAACAATCTTTATGAATGGACTTCACTCCTAGAATAAGCAATTCTGGATTTTTTTTTTCATTTCAAACGGGTTTACATTATGTTTCACAATTTTTAGCTAGAATCAAAGTACACAAAAAACAGGCATAAAATCTGAATCATTTATATACTAAGGGAAATAAAGTTTTAGTAAAAATGTCGATAAGATACACATTCTCCTGAAGAAAAGAAATACAATGATCCAAGGCCCAGCTTTGCTTATTCTATACAATTTTATACAATAAGTTATTTTTCGTTCACTGTTCTGCATATCTTTCTTTTTTATCACAAATTTCTTTTTATTACGCTAACAAGAATTTAAGCCTAGAGTGACCCCCCACATTTTCAGTATTCCATCAAGAGTACCTATCATCGTCAGCATACTAATACTAGCCATGGGAGGGGCGTATTTAAGCATGTTACATGTCAACCGATATAATTATAGTAACAAAATTATGTAAGATATTGATTTCATCGTGGCACATTCCGTCGTACTGCTATCTTATACCGCCTCGCACCCATGGTAGGGGTAGCCCCGGGCACGGTGGGGAACTGGGGTGTCGGAGCACCCATGCTGAAATTAAATTGCGAATTTACCGGAGCCTGGGGCAACGGCGACCCAAAAGAGAATACAGGAGCAGAACCACCGGCGGCTGCCACTTGACCAAACCCTGCGATGGGGAGTTGATTCAGATTGTTCTCCCCAAATTTGAACGGTACATTTTGGGCCGGCTGCGAGACTTGAGCAGCCTCCCCGAACGGTATAGACGCGCCAAGAGCGGGCGTCGGGACAGCAGGGTGAGAACCGAAGATTCCACCAGTGGATATAGACGGGGCGCCCGTTGGCAACGACGAGCCGAATATATTAGTAGACGGTGACTGAGCTTTGCTCATGAACGCGTTGACTGACGGTTCCGGAGCCGTCGCCGGTTTGTTGATGGCTTGGACGCCAAACAGGTTGGTCGATTGTTGCAGAGTGGAATTATTCGCCGGGGGACTTCCGAAGATGTTTCCCGCGTTGAAAGTCGAATTAAAAGTGGCAATCGGTTGGTTGAATATGGATCCTGTTTGCAACGGTTGCGGCAAATTTGCCGAATTCAGTTGAGAGCCGAATATATTAGCAGGTTTGCTCTCGGTCGATTGTGTGTTGAATAAGTTCGTCGAGGGGATTTGAGGTACCGTATTCGATACCGAAGATCCGAATATGTTTCCGGTGATGGGTGCGAATGTGGATATAGGGGTGGTGGTCGGTTTAAATGTGGCATTGCTCGTCGTTTTGTTAACGTCGCCAGACAATACTTGACTTCCGAAAATATTACCGCTCGAATTGGTCTGCGGCGTTCCGAACAGTGACGGTGTGGGTTGTTCAGACTTTGAAACGGAAGAACCGAATGAAAATACCGGCGCAGCAGGTGAAGCGCTAGTTTTGAATAGATTCGGCGGTGGATTCGGCGTAGAAGACGACCCGCTGAAGTTAAATACCGGTGCAGCTGTGGGCTGATCTTTCGGTTTTTCAGACATCGGAGTCGAAAACGGAGAATTTATGACTGTCTTCGTATCTTTTAACGGTGTCACCTCCGGGGATGTTATCTTCGGTGGGGGTTGTATCGAAGCGGAAGCGTTCGAAAACAGTGTCGTCGTACTATTAGTGGCCGGCATTGAAAATAATGACTTTGGAGCGGAAGGCAGTGGAGGATCCGATGCAGCAGTAGTCGTTTTGCCGCCGAATGAGAATATCCCCGTCGGCTTGTAAGGTGTATCAGCTTCGGATTTCGTAACCGAAGGTGTAGCCGGAGATCCAAAATTGAACTTGGGGGCAGTTCCAAACGCGACCGATGGTTTCGCCGGAGATGTACCGAACGAGAAGGGTGACTGCGTATCTTTACTACCGGGGTTTGCAATCGTCGCTACCGGCAATTGTACCGGCTTCGGGTCGTCTTGTACAACCTTCTTGGTGTTGTTAGCCGGTACGACGGAATCGTCTTTCGATCCATTATTTTGTGAATCCGTTGCAGGTTTGCTCAACTGCGGCGATGTGAATGTGAACGGCTTGATCGGTGACTCTGCGGTCTTTTGAGTTTCTTTCCCCGTCGAGTTGAATCCAAAGAATCCCGGAGGCGATTCTCCCTTTCTCGTGCCGAACGTCATACTGGGAATGGGCGACGGTTCTGGCTTCTTTTTATCAGAATCAGATGGTGCGTTGCCATTCGGCAGTCCGAATTTAATTTCACCGGTCTTTGGAGCATCCACGGTCGTCGGTATTCCGAAGACGAAACCACCGGTGGCGGAATCGGCGAGCTTTTAATCTTATCCAACGAGGTGGGAGTGTCGGCTTTGTCGATTCCGAATTTAAACGAAGACGTTTTTGCTGTGCCAAAGTTGAACGTCGTCGCTTTGACCGCCTCGCTTTCGGTACCCGGCTTGGCGGCCTCGCAGCAGACACACTTCATCTTACCGGTGTCGTTTCTCGTCAAGCAGCAGGAGCATTCCCATTGGGCTTGTTGCTTCTGCATGAAATTCGAAAACCCAGACTTTTTCGCCTCGAATTTCGCTACCGGTGGAGGTGCATTAGCCGGTGCTTTCGCTACGTTACCCGGTTTCGGTGCTTCGCAACAGGCACACTTGTCTTTTGTGTTATCGTTGCGGGCCAAACAAGAGTCGCACTCCCATTGACTTTGTTGTTTTTTAACGAAGCTAGCCAAGGAAGGCAGCGCCCGAGTGGAATCGGCGACGGTCTTATCGGCGAGTTTAACATCGCCGTCTGACTTTTTTGACTTTGACTTGTCGTCGGCGATGCCGTTCCACGAGAATGTCGGAATCTTATACTCGTCGCTGTTGATCTTTTTGATCGGTGGTGCGTCCGGCGTCGCGTCGCCGTCTGTAACTTTTCTCTTGGCATTGTCGGCCGCCTCTGTCACCTGATTCTGATGCAGCGAGCTTTTGTCCCCGCCCGGCTTGGACGCCTCCACTTTGGGATCGGTCAGATCGAGCGGATCGCTGAAGTGAAACCGTTTCGACGGTAGTTCGTCAACGGATATCGGCGTTGCGAATTTGAACGTGGCGATGGGTCCGTTCGTTTGCCGGGAGTGGCTCCGCTTGAGACTCGGCTGGGATGCAAAATCGGGCAACGTGGCGCCGGTCATGTCGAGCGTGATGTTCGGGAGGTGGACCGGACTGGGCATGTCCCACTCGCGCTGCATCTCCCGATCCCGGTTGCGTCCCGTCAATCGGTGTCGTATCTTGTTGGAGTGCGGAGTCGGATTGGGTGCCGGGAGGTTGGAATCGTACGGTGCCGAGCTGCTCAGCGAGGCGGTGATCGCAGCCTGAGCACTCTCCACACGTCTGTTGTTGCGTTTGAGGGTAACGAGAGCGGCCATGGACGGCGCACGGAGGGGTTGCAATCGGTTGGGAGTCGTCACCTGGTTGAGTTTAGGGGTGTGGGGTGAAGCTCCGGCTCTCCTCGCGTCTGACAGCGGTGATGAATAGTTGGCTAGGAGTTCCCAGATGCGTCTGGCGGTTCTGCTCGAAGGAGCTGATGCGTCCACTGAGGTGGTCGGCGGTGGCAGGACTCGCGATCGTCTCTGTTCGTAGAAGGCGATACGATCCGTGCCGGATCGGGAACCGGAACCGGATCCGGATCCGGATCCGGCCCCAGCCCCGCCGTAAGCCGTGGCTCCACCGTAGAAGGGTGACGCGAGTAGACCTGGATTGAAAGCTGGTCGTTTGTTAGGTGCGCGGCCGCGGCCCGGGTCCGCCATTTCGACGTGTGATTCGCAAATTGGCACCGATTGGCACTCGAGGGTCTGGAGTGCGAGCTCGTGAACAATTAGTGGCAGATCGTGAGAAAGAGCAGAGCGTGGTGGCGGCGCCTCCCGCCGCGAGGCACGTCAGACCGCCGTAACCGAAACAATTCACTTAACGGCCATACGCTGACTGAATGCGACGCGCACGTTTTCCCCTGTCGTTTTGCCCCGTCTTTACTTTATTTTAATTGTCTGCGTGTTGGCCGGCGTGTTCAATTTATTTTTGGTTGCGTTGTCGCGTGGACGTCGGTCGTTGGAATATGTAAAAAAAAAATTGTGCAACTTTCGCGGCTGTGAGTCGTAGGCCCTCCACACACGGGGCGACTGGTTTGCAACTCAAGTTTCAAACTGGTTGCATACTAGTCACACACACGACCAGTTTCCAATCAAAATGAAACCTCATACCGCACACGAGCGCGACTGCTTCTGGATCATTCGGAGCTAATATTTTATTTGGAATATGACAATTAAATGAAAGCATCGAAATAGATACATTATTGATATATTTTTATATTAGCATAACGAATAAAGTCTTAACTAGGAATGTATGCCTGATTAAAGGCGTATTCAGGTCAAAAAAATAGCTACTGAAAAGTGATCTCTATACGCATTTGAACTTATTGAATGAATTAAGAGGCACGAATGAAAATCAGGACTACGCAAATTATTATCGTATGAAAGGTGACTGTTTTGATCACTTGTTGGAAATGGTTAAACCGTTCTTAACAAAACAAAATACGTTCACGACGAAGTTGATAAGTGCTGAAGAAGAACTGGTTGTAACCTTACGATACCTTGCAACTGGAAGGAACATTAAAGATTTAAGATTCTCAGTTATAATGACACCAGCTATTATCAGTTATCATTATCGGTGACTGAAGCGAGACTGATGGAATGCGTTGCACGCTCAGTCTGTTGTCAATCCACACCAGACTGACGAAAATTATTAAAATATTTAAATATCTGTCAGTCTGGTTCATCAGTCCGTCAGTAAACGCAATATACGATCAGTTCGACGTCAATCTGACCACAATCATGGACTAATGCCAGACTGAGCGTGTAACACCCGTCGTAGAGTCGTAGTTTTTTTTGCAGGGTCGGAGTCGTAAAAAATATATGACTTCTTCCAACAACGCCATCAACACTAACATAATGTTTGGGTGTGTAAATTTTTTACGGCAGCTGGGCCAAATTCCTAGATGAAATTTGTTTCAAATTTCCAACCAACTACTTATGTACAATTTAAATAATTATTAAATATTACAAAAAATCTACCATCCGGCCCTGTCAGCCGGTTTTCCCTCTACTCATTCTAAACGACAATGCGAACAACTGTCGCGCTCTAGTCATCACTTCCACACTCGAAACGCACCTAGTACTCCAACAATTATTCGATTGGTTCATCGTTTTCAGCACAAAGGAACTGTCGAAAATCTCTAGATGTTTCAGAAGACGTCGTTCGGTTCAAATCAAGGAGAATATTGCCCTTGTGCAAGAGAACTTCGAAGAAAACCACAAAATCTCCACGGGAAGACGTTAACATTTTGGGGGGGGCAACAAACACAATCCAGAGATGTGATTCCTACATTCTCATACATTCAACGATGCGCTATCTAACGACCGTGTACGTTTCGACACATACCACAGACGTGACAAACGAACGTAGTTTTTATCGGAATCGGTTGTGTTTGTACATGGCGTTCGCCCTTGTACGTGACGTCACCAATGTCCGACATTTCGGCCTATCGCGTGTGACGCTTCGTTCGTCGATCGTCAAGTTGGCAGCACTGGATAACCGCAAGCCGGTCTTCTCGTTTTGTGGATTTAGCCGGATTATCCCACCTGGTGCTCTGAATTACAACTTATCAACTGACTTTTTGAGGTTTTCTTTTTTCGATAACTGTTAATAGTTAAACTCTACTCACCGACATACTCGTCAATCGTATGTGTACATTACAGAACTGTCACTCGCATCCAAACTCATACACTAATCTCTCAAAGCATGGGATGTACAACACTTGACAGCGAATGTCAATAGAACAAACAGTTCCTCAAACATGGAATATGTATAGGTAGAAAGAATGTGTTCATGTCGACATGAAAAACACGTTACTGGTACAAAATATTCAACTAGTTTGGAAACCTGCTGCCAAGCTAAAATGTTCCATTACTCATTTTATATATACCCAGGGCCGACAAAGAAACAGTGTGGAGTCTCATATTACAAATATCAATCCAAGAGCCTTTTTCATTCCATGTGTCTCCCATTCCTTAAATGTAGTCATTGATGCAGTAAAAGGAGATATTGAAATTGTGATATTTTTTTCAACCATTCAAAAAATTTACAATTTTTCCTCAGAATCGACAAAGTGTTGGCACATTTTCCAGTCCGTGAGTTGTCAATTAACGGTGAAATCATTAAGCAATACTAGATGGGAAAGCCATGTTAATGTCGATAGTGCTTTGAAATTATCCAAATTAAAATTAATCAAGAACTAACTGCCTGCGATCAAGCACGAGTCAAGAAAAATTGAATAGCTTGGCAATAATTTCAATAGAAAATAATATTGCCCAATCCGTTAATATTGATGTCTTGCGGCAGGATTTCGCTAAAATGAAAGCCAGACGAATCCCTTTTGGCTAAGATGTATCTCAATTAAAACTTTTGGTCAGTTTTCATTCCCATTTTTTAATAAAGTGATTTTATTAATAAAAATATTAATTGTTGTGAACTTTAATTTATTTGTAACTCTTAAGTAAGTTCACCATGGAAGCCATACAACCTATTTTTGGTCTTGGTCAGTTTTTTTTAAACAGTTATTTGAAAAAAGGATCTCAAATTTGTATAAGCAGGACTAGGACATATGTAAGATTATATTCTAAAGTGGTTTTCATTTGCTCTTCATTTCCTGTTCATTTTATTCGCAGTTTACGTGAAAAAAAGAGGGTGGTGACTATTTTACGACTTTGGTTGGTTATCGTTAATGTGTATGCCGAGAAGCCGAGATGGTGACGAAGCTCATTGGTTGAGACCCGGGTAGTCTTCACAGATCGATTCTAAATCGGTCAAGACTACGATGTTCCTTTAGTTAGGACAGAGTATAGACAAACTTTTTTCTTCTACATTGAAAGTAATTATTTTCGTAACCCTTGGGTGACGCTATTGTTAGCTCACTCATATGTCAATTATAAACACCCGTTGATTGTCATCAGGCAATATAGTAAAATTGTAATACCCAAATGAGACACGCAATGTCTATTATGTAGTTGTATTGCAGCGAAAGAAGTTTTACATAAAAATGCGATTCGCGTTTAATTTGTTTTCTTTTTTTCAGACGATGTCAACTACAAAATTGAATTGGGATAAGCCTGCGGAAGACATGGCGATTGCGAAAAAAATTATTGACCTGAAGATAAAATCAGAATCCACAGAAGAAGAAACGGAAGATGTGCCTAATTTAGCTGAAACTTCTTTACTGCAGAAGATAATTCGCAATGGATTAGTCGACTCAAAAAGAGACATAGAAGTGCAACGTAGAGATCCCAATTCACCATTGTATTCGGTCAAAACATTTGAAGCTTTACATTTGAAACCTAATTTGCTCAAAGGCGTTTATGCTATGGGCTTCAATGCACCTTCTAAAATTCAAGAAACGGCACTCCCCACTTTGTTGGCTGATCCACCTCAAAATATGATTGCTCAATCTCAATCTGGTACTGGAAAAACTGCCGCTTTCGTGCTAGCGATGCTTAGTCGAGTAGATCCGACCAAACCGTATCCTCAAGCGCTGTGTATGAGTCCGACTTACGAGCTAGCGATCCAAACTGGCGAGGTTGCAGCCAAGATGGCTAAATTTTGTCCCGAAATTAAGATGAAATTTGCCGTCCGCGGGGAAGAATTACCTAGAGGTTCAAAAATCACCGATCACATTGTAATAGGTACGCCGGGAAAAATGCTAGACTGGGGTATGAAATACCAAATGTTCGATATGGATAAAATACGCGTGTTCGTTTTGGACGAAGCGGATGTTATGATTGCACGACAGGGCCACCAAGATCAATGTATTCGCATACACAAAAAACTGCCAAAAACTTGTCAAATGATGTTCTTCTCGGCGACTTACAACACTCCGGTTATGGAGTTCGCAGAAATTATCGTTCCCAATCCGATAATTATTCGATTGCTCAGAGAAGAAGAATCTTTAGACAATATCAAACAATACTATGTAAAATGCAGAGCACAAGATGAAAAATATAAGGCTATTTGTAACATCTACGGTGTTATTACTATAGGTCAAGCAATAATATTTTGTCACACTAGAAAGACCGCTAATTGGCTGTCGGAAAAATTGTCAAAAGATGGTCATTCTGTAGCTGTGTTATCTGGTGATTTGGATGTAGAACAGAGAATATCCGTTTTAGATAGGTTTAGGGCCGGACAAGAAAAAGTGCTCATAACAACAAATGTCCTCGCAAGAGGAATTGACATAGAACAAGTTACGTTAGTGGTTAATTTCGACATGCCCATTGATACGGAAAAGAAAGCCGATTGTGAAACCTATCTTCACAGAATTGGACGGACCGGAAGATTTGGCAAATCTGGCATCGCAATAAACCTTATTGATTCCCCGCAAGCCATGAGTATATGTCAAACAATTGAGCAACATTTTGGTAAAAAAATTGAAATCTTGGACACAGAAGATCCCGAAGAGATTGAAAAAATTGGAGCTTAACTTCTTCGATTACTTAGCAATTGTTTGTAATTTTTATCAAGTTTATTTTTTTAAAAGCAAAGCTTATAGCATTATTCATATGTGTCTTATTCAGAATTAATAGCCAATGTCCATGCATTTTCAAATGTACTGGTGTGAATATTTTTGCATGATTATATGAGGTTGAATAGTGGTAATTAAAAATACTATACAACAATTGTTAATAGGACTTGAATCTGAGATTCATTAAAAAAACCATTAGCTATAATATAAACCATAATATTTGTAAACAAACTTTTCTATCGCATTATGTACAAACAAGAATAATAAATAGAATTTGATATTGCGATTATTGTTTCTAATTCTCTAGCGTTCGAATGCTTGTTCAGAATTGGCGGCCCCAGACAGCAATACAAATATCACCCCCCGGTACAATGTACTAAAAAATAATTTTTTTTCTAGATATGCAACCTGAAAATCAGCAACAAATCCGAATATTCTTATCTCGTTTTACATTTATGTATATCAAAAAGAGATATACTATAACCAAATGAAATTAAGGTAGAGTCGCACCAAATTATTAACAGAATTGTACAATACAGTAACCTCCCCCCTATCCGTTTTGCGGCTCATCCTTGTGTATTTTTGGACGAAAACAAAAGAGATGTTAAAAATTGAAATATATTAGAAATATGGAATAATAAGCATTGTATGCAACAACACGTGCACATTACAATACTAAAAGTCTTTGCACTCGACAGCTATCTGTCCACTTGTATACTATCTGTATACTTTTCGCAAAAATAATATGATTCGAAACATACATACATAAGCACTACCAGTATGAGGCATTTCCATGAAACTCAGTAATGCAACGCTTATTAACTCCTCAGGTAGCAGTAAATTAGAACCAACTGACACATTTTAGTGATGAGGTGAAGATATTCCAATTAAATTGTTTACTTAGTGATTTTATCATTCTTTTAATCGTAACCCATTCGATCGTATTTCACATCCCATACAATTAAGTTTGTATCGCTAACACTAAAAACATCCACAAGAGTACATAAGAGGGAACTATCAGCTATACATGAAACAAAGTGGGATGAAAATACAACATTGAAAGATAGTGAGAATAAAGCGTTTTAAAGTTATAAATATAATAAGAGAAAAAAAATATTTTTGAACATACATATTAGTCGTAGTAAAGAATTACAATTAGTCGAAAGTTTATTAGAGTACACGAATCAGTGAAACTATGATTTAAACGAAATTTAAATAAAGTACCCATTGATGTAAAAAAACTACTAAAAGACTTGGACACAAACAAAAAATACTATCTATATATTTTTCTAAGCCTATATCTGAGAAATGCTGATGAAAACTAATATTGTTCGTGTAGTCCGTGCTTTTCAATGTTAACAAATTAATCAGTCAGTAAAAAATATATTTTTGGTAACTTTTTCACTAACGGTCGGTCAAATACTGACCGTTTATATAAATTTACTGACAGATCAGAATTCATTACTGTCCATTATTATATATAGAGACCGGACAGAAATGGCATGAACGTATTGACTGACTGGTGGGCGAAACCCAAGGCAAGGGCTGCATCGGAAATTTTTCGTAATATTTAAGAGGTACTTAAATTATAATCTAATCATTGGAAATTTGACACAGCTAAAAAGCTTTTTTTAGCTGCAGGTAAAAAAAAATGAGCTGTTTGAAATTGAAATTTTTTTGACTAGTTTTACTATTGTTTCTGAGTTTGTTTTATTTAATAATTTAGATGCTATTAAATATGAGTTACTTGATGTTTCATTTAAATTCCCTATTATTACATTACCTATATTATTCCCGCATTTGTCAGTCGTTTCGTCTACATTCACATATAAATATTTATCAACATCTTTATATATTTTTCATTTGAAATCTTGGACACAGAAGATCCCGAAGAGATTGAAAAAATTGGAGCTTAACTTTTTCGATTACTTAGCAATTGTTTATAATTTTTATCAAGTTTTCATTATTTTCATTAATTTTTACCAAGTTATTCATATGTTCAGAATTAATAGCCAATGTCCATGCATTTTCAAATATACTGGTGTGAATATTTTTGCATGATTATATGAGGTTGAATAGTGGTAATTAAAAATACTATACAATTGTTAATAGGACTTAAATCTGAGATTCATTAAAAAAAACCATTATATAATTAAGTTTAATATTTTTAAACAAACTTTTCTATCGCACTATGTACAAAAAATAATAATAAATAGATTTTGCGATTATTGTTTCTAATTCTCTAGCGAGCAGATGCTTGTTCAGGATTGGCTGCACCTGACACCAAGACAAATATCACCACTGGTACAATGTACATCCACTGAAAAATAAATTTTATTAAAAAATTATATTTTTATTCTACATATTACATACTGAAAATCAGCAGATACTTACATATTTTGCTAAAAATGAACGATTATCTTTAAATTCCCCCTTTTCTCGGGCTTCTCGTTCTCTATCCAATTTTTGAATGTAATTTGCTGTATCCGGTCTGCGAATGAAGAATTTTTATAAACATTTATTTGTCATAAAAATAAAAAAATTTACTTAAAATGACCAAAAAACTTACACTGGCGCTTGTTCAATGTGTCGCACATATACTTCTGATGAGAATTCTATGGGTGTCTTTTGCTGAACAGAAGGCTCAAATATAGATGGAGAAATTCCAACAGCGGAAACAGCACCAGTATGAAGAATCCAAACTACAATGACATCATGAAAATTCATCGCAAGCAGTGTCTCAGCCTTTATAGAAGATAGGAATGTACTTTCAGATCCGTCGGAAGTATGGGCTATAGATTTTAACTTGTAAAAACTGTCTATCTTTGCCGCTTCCTGAAAGGATAAACATTCGAGATATTACAGTTTCCACTATTGCACAGAAGGCAAAAATTATATCTTGAGTATACCTTGAGGGCTTTCAGTTCACTTGGATTTAGAGCATTCTGTTCTAGATTGAACGCTCCAGACCGGACACTTTGTATGGTTATGTTCCCTCTATCGGTAAACTGATTGTTTGATCCAAACGAATGTTGTAACCTAATATTCAACCAGCCATCGTACTCGACATTACTCTGAAAAAAAATTCATCGAATTATTGTCATAACAACTAACAGAATTACAATTCAAACATGTCGGAACGATTAACATCAGTGGTCACCGCCAATAGTTACAGTACACTCCTTCTAATCCGGGCTAATGCTGGGCAGAGGTGGCACGTATTATTGAAAAACACGGATTACACGATTAACATTTATTTTCATCAAAATTACACAGATGAAAAAAAAAATGAGTGATTTTTGTTTGAATTTGCGAATCTTTAAGTCGTTTTTTTACTTCAGTGCGTGCTTTCCTTACTGCAATCGTGTCGTTGTAATCGAAGTTCCACTGATTCATGTACTCTAATAAGTCTTCGACTGATTGTAAAGCTTTCCTATGACTAACTCGTTCTAAAATAATTTCTTCACTATTTTCGTTTTCTTCATCGTCAATTTGAATCGTAGTAGCAGCAACAATATCTGCATCGCTCATATGTTGGAAACCTTGTTCATTTGAATCAAAATGCAACCATTCATTCACATTTTCAGTGTCAACGTCTTTAAAACCTTGTAAATTTTTTATCAATTCTATGTTATCCGATATATCGTCGCTTTCTTCGTTGGCATCTAAAACATCATCTTCTACGTTTTCGAGAAGCTTCCTCCACGATCTAACTAGAGTTATTGACTTAACATTAGACCAAGCTGCCTAAGAATTCTGAGAAGGCTCGCTCAATTTAGTCGAATTGCTTAAATGAGAATGATGAGCGTATACACCGATCGCAATGTCAATCCTCACACGACTGACCAAAATCTCAAAATTCCAATCCCATTACACATTCACGCTTCTTGTGAAACACATTACGTAAAATGAAAACGAATTTATTAAGTTTAAAAGAAGGAGAGTAAACAATCGCGTTGGAATACATATCGTCAACAGAGAACTAAAACTTGTCAGTTTGTTTTAATTTATTGTTTGAGGACTTAATAAGAGTTGAATTTTTTGAGTATTTCCCAGAACACATTCGCTCATGTAGTTATGTTTACGGACTTTTCACGGT
Organism: Parapsyche elsis; assembly: GCA_022651745.1. Classification (NCBI taxonomy): domain Eukaryota; kingdom Metazoa; phylum Arthropoda; class Insecta; order Trichoptera; family Hydropsychidae; genus Parapsyche; species Parapsyche elsis. Next base: position 3,193,978 of record JAGVSN010000005.1, on the reverse strand, counting down.
ACATTAGCTTTTGTACAATAAAGCGTTACCTGGCTTCGATTGGTGTGCTGTTTTTACGACAAATATGCAAGTTTTTATTTTTTAATTTTTGGCTAAAAAAATGCACGAATGAGCAAACCAGATAAGCCGCGCACGGGTAAGAGGGAGTTTACTGTATATCCTTTTTATTATTTTACACGGAGAACTGAACGGGGAAATCTCAACCAATGGAGATTTCCACAATCGTACTGTTATATTATATTTATAATGAGATGGGTTTTTCCAAGGAAAGTGTTTTTGCTCTGTGTAAAAAAGCATCTAAGAGTAATTGTTCAACGTATAAAAGGAAGCTAACTTCCAGACTAGATTAGTCTAAAAAAGTCATTTATATTCGTGTATTTTTATATTTAGATATATGTACAATGAAGAAACAACTTTAGTAAAATTTAATAATTAAATTTTTTTGGGTATTATTTTTATTTCAAAATGAGAACCCCTGTTCCAAGTTAAAATGCGTTGCTTGTGCTATAAATAGACCTCGAATTTCGGATTCTCGAACCAATGTGTTGGGAACGTGGGAACGTTGTGGTCACTTGTTACTGGAACGGGTGATGTGTGTGTAGCGTTCATACAAAGTAGAGTTTTGTATTTATTTTATTTGTTGAAGTACAGCAGCTTACAGGTATACCGGTATACGGAAGTTATGCTTCATGTGCTTAGGTCAGGATCCGTGCGAAGTAGCGTGCTGATGTGCTTCAAGTGCCTAGGTCAGGATCTTTGCGTAGTGGTGTCATGACGAGTACGTTTGTTCAGGGCAGCGTGAGTTCAGCTGACGAGCGTCTCTCCACCCGGTCCAAAAATGGCGCGAGGTAGCCAGGGAGTTGTTGGTCCTGTGTGAGCGCGGGGCGTACTGTCTATATGTGTGTGAGTGTAGGGCTTTTATAGCCCTCTATTGCGCGTTTGCATTGGTGTTGTTTTTGGGGGATGTCCCGTTTTAAGACCAGTAAAGTATATAATATGCAAGTCAGTGAAATGTGCATGCAAAAATCCACAAAAACTATAACGGTTCCGTATCCATTTTAGTAGGTAGCAAATTAGCCCACTACATTTGATATTATTTATACCTGCGAAAAGTGAAGATAACAATGTCGTAACCCCTTAATGCGTAGATGGGGTTGGCTATCAAAAAGGCGACCCCACCCATCATTAACCCATACAAAAACTAGGGATTGCCAGTGACCATTAACAGATTAACTCCATTCAATGTGAATAAAACTTCAAATCGATTGTGAATGTACAATATCAAATATGTCAACAAGTTTTAGTGTCATGGCATCGTCCATTCAATACTTACAGCTGTTGAAATGGTCGCGAGTGTGAGACACACAATTAATACAGGACTAAGCATTGTACTGATATTATTGGACGATCTGAAAAGAATATTATGCATTGGATAAAATAAACATCAAGGGTGTTGCTAACCTAACCTAACCTTAAAAATTATTAGATTATTTACATAGAAAACTTACTAAAGCGTGTCGCATAGACGATCACTGTAATATCGACTATCGGTTTGACAGTTCATTTGGTTAAGATTTTGGCCTAAGCACGATATAATATCGGCATTGTGATTTGTTTTAGTTCTTGATGACTACGCACAAATAAAAACAGTTTGGCCAGATATTTGCAGACTATGACGATCGAGTCGAATGAAAACGAAGGTAATGTAACAAAAACTATCAAGTGTGTTGTGGGTGCTCGGTGAACTAATGGGCTAGGGTTGGCATCACTGTCTTCCTGGTGGTTGGCAACCCTGGCACCGGCGACCGAGTGTTTCACTCCCACTCGGTATCCGTCACTCACAATAAAGACTAGCAAAACGTTCACTGCGTGTTTCATATTCAGTCTTTCCCCTCGCACTCCACAGTGTGTGTATTGTTTTTGTACGGGGCGGGGCTTCAGCGCTACTCAAACAGTTTCGATCATTCGTCTTTCGGTCAATCGTAGTAGACCCTGTTTTTGTGAAAGCCTCTCCAGATACAAAAATGAAAAAGGAGGACAATCTATTCTGAAATCAATTGAAATGGAGGACATTTCAAAATAAAAGAAATTTTGGTTCTTGTCAGTTATATCCCCGCCAGAAGTAGGGGTACCAACAAAAGTGCTTCCCACCGTTTGACAATCCCTCCCCTGAGAGTGTATTGGAGAAGCGTGTATATGTGCATTGTTGACATATTGAAACGTCAGTCAAGTATGAAATTGGGCAATAATTGAACTACGTTAATACATCAATGATTTACTTCTAGAGCAGGGCAGATAGTCTTATAACCTTCCAAGTGCTCCCTGCTATGGTATACCTTGACCTTGACGACATCGGCGCTCCCATATACGAACGATGACAGCCGACGGCCGATACGATTATACTTAAAATCATTTGAGTTTAAGACTACTAGTTTGAATCCAATGAACAACCGAGTGAAGAATGAACCTTAGCAGCAAACTGTAACTTTGCTATAGGCCAGTGAGTACATCTTCGATTGCGACGAGACATTCGTTTGGGTATTAGAGATTTTTAAGAGAGACTCGGTTCAAAGTAGGCCGGCGTCCACCAGGATCGATAACATAGACATATGTGGTATAGGTTGTAGTGGTATGACATGCGGTATAGGCGATTACATTACGGACATACAATTTTTATTTATTTATTGATCATATTTGAAGGTTTACATATTTATAAACTTGTCAAGTTTATTTTTACATATAGTCCATCATCGTTGAATTGAGATTTGAAATTTTAATTGTTTTCAGATTTTGATGACATCGCTTCTTGACATCTTGGACTGCGACTAGACAAATTCTTCGACGAGTTCGTTTTACTATCGCAGAATTCGCAAGTCGCAAGTAAGACTCGGTTCATAAGTGAATCCCGGCTCGCCATCATTTTAGAAAACCATTTGGTTATTGTTCGAGGATGTAGCAATGTGGATGTGGCATTAAATTTGACTTTTTGCATCACATACACGTAAAGTAAGGTGAAAGAACTTCGCGTGAACCCATAAATTTCCCACGAGTTCTTCCTTCTCCTGTTGGCTCGTCTAATCTCAAAGCGCACTTGGGTGATATAAAATACGGCAATCAGTCCGGTATCGCCAGTTCTCTCTGGTCTCACAACTCGACCACGCTACCTCCATCGTTGACCATCCATCGACGTCACTGCTACAACTCTCTCCACTGAAGACAACTACTCCGTACTCGTCGTAGCGCATCCCTACGCTGGATCCGAATCCCGACTCGGAATACATCTTCATGGACACAGTACTCTGGACAACACGCGAATGATTCATCGCACGCATCCACGTACTACTTACATTTCCGTACAACTTCTATGCATCTGTAAATTGCTGTACATACATCAAAATAAATACTTTTTTACTACCATCATAAGTTTAATTAATATGGCGACGGATACTTCACCACACCAACATCAACTACACTACATTGGTGATCCCAACATCCGCTCCGCTAAAATATATACAGAAGTAAGTGTCTACGTAGATGTATGCGACGAATTAATTGCGAATTGTCCAGAGTACTGTTTCCGTGTGTACGTCTTGATAATACAGCGACGTGATGACGTGCTTCGAATGAGGATCCGTGCGTAGAGGTGTGCTACGATGAGTACGTTTGTTTGGGCAGCGTGAGTTCAACTGACGAGCGTAAATCTCGTCTGGTGCGAGACTGATGTGCCAAAGGGCTGTGCTTCTCCGAGGAAGCCCGTTGAGAGTCCAGCGGGTTGCATTATAGCTGGAGGCGCGTAGTGTTTGTCTTCAGTGGAGAGAGCGTTGGTCATCGATGAAGATGGTTCAGATGGTGTAAGAGACAGGAGAGAACTGACGATGCTGGACTGATCGTCATAATTTATATCACATAAATGCGCATTTGAATTTGAGAGCACTATCAGGAGGGGGAATCTTGCGTGTGAGTTTTATGGGTTCACGAAGTTCTTTCGCCTCACATTTAGTGTATTATGATTACGGTGACCATATTTTTTTGGAGAAAATAAAGGACACATCAGAAATTGTTTCATAATAAAAAAAGTAGGTAGCGTTTTTTTGTTTCACTACAACTAAAAAGCATTTCAAACAATCATTTTATTACTTAAAATAATTTAATTTTGATAGTTTTCACAAGAATTTACTTTTTTTAATAGCTCAGGTTTGTGTTTTAAGAATTCATAAAATTGTATACAATTCATCTCAAAGTTGCGTTTGGTATAAATGCATGCTTCCAATGTTTCGATTTTCAATTGGGTTTTTTCACTGGTTCACTAATGAAAATACTCGTTCAGTGGGGGCCAGTGAGATTTTTAAAATATACGTGTTTATCTGTGAAATATTTAAAAATTTCAACTCATCTACGTTGGTAGAACTCGTCATTTTATCGCCATTCTTCCGTCTTTACACTGGTGACATAACTTTTAAAACACGAAATTTCATGAAATATGTAGTTCGCCGTCATTTATATTTAAGTTCCAGTGACTGGAAATTAACAAAACGCATTCCTCGATTTTGATGCATCTTTCAATATGTATTGGATTTTTTCAAAATCTAAAAACCCTCGATTTTTTCGTTCAATTAACTTAAATATATGTTGAAGATTGGCTGTGAATAAAAAATAATCATGCCTCAGCAAACACATCATTAAAAAAATTTTTCAGAATCGTGGGAAATTTTTCCAGTTTCAAAAAGTACGATTTTAGTGACTTGAGTAGTTTTAATATTCTCTCTAAAAGCTGGTAGAAAAGTTATCCATCGCGTTTTGCTGTAACCCAGTAGTACATCTACATATGTACATCATCACAAAATTCTTTCAATTTCTTTCACTTTGATTGTGTAGATGTAAAAATGTGAATAAAATTTTAATAATATCATTTTAATATCTACCGGAAGACAATCGACAGTAGTGCTTATGCAATAATTGCACTGCGTGATATGCGCCAATATTCAATTTACTCATAGATGTGGTATTTTATATCTATGAATTTACTATTTCAATTCACAAAATAAAGGACAAAATGGTCATTTTAGAAAATAAATAAATCTAAAGGACAGAGCAGTGAAATAAAGGACGTATGGTCACCGTAATTATGATGCAAGTGGTCATATTTAATGAGTTCACTATTCGGATGCTCTTTGTTCGATGCACTTGATGCGCAGTTGATTCCTTTGTTCCCGGTGAGCTCATGTTGTGAGATCACGCATTTTTAATGTCTTTGATTTGTCTATAGGGAATTTTATGAGTTCACTACACGCGGATGGTATCATGTCGTAAAAGATACGTGTTTGTAATTATACGTGTATGTATTGACAATAGTCGAGATTCCTACACGTGTTTACTCTACGTCGTTTGTGATACACGTCTATTAATACATGTCGTGTATTAGGCCCGAGCCTCACCGGGCAACTAGTCTGCCGACTAGTCTGCGGCGAGTTGCATTGAGCAATTTGCTCCGCCGACTTAGTTGCTCACATTGCGATGTTGATTATCTTTAATTATTATGGAAATTCAAAACTGACCCGCAGAATCGGTTTCTTAGACAATTCTATAAATGAAACTCGAAAAAAAAAAGTTATGAAAAATTCGTCTTTTTTTTCGTTTTTCGAGTTTCATGTATAGAATTAATTTTCTACGCCGAAAATGAGCGCGACCTCTTCGACGTCCATCTTCAACGTGAAAATGTCGTCCGAAAGTCACGGTAAGCACTTCTCGTGATTTACAGGGTCAAATAATTGTCATTCGAAATGTTCGGTATCAAACGTCATTATATTAACGCAGCATCTGGTAAAGTGGCTTGCATACGAGTGAGTGAGCGTCTCTCTCTCTCGCGCAAATAGAGTGCGAGCGAGACAACGGCGAGTGCATCACCTCTGTATGATTTATTTACGTCAATTTCAAAATAGACAAATCTTAAAAAAAAAAATACTTATTTTTTTTTGTGTTTCTTATATAAAATTGCATAATAATCATATTATATTCTCGTCGGCTTTGGCCTCTTACAGAGCTATACAGTTTTATGGAGATGTTTAAGATTATTGTGTATGTTCACAAAATTGTCTAAGAAACCCATATTTGAAGTCGGTTTTGGATTTCCATGCCTATATAAACGTCTTTTCGGGTCGTGAAAATCGTGAGTCTCCCAGAGTTGCTGTGACGGGATGTAGTCGTCGGTAGTCGTCCATAGTTGCGGAGACTGAGTTGCCCAGTGAGGTCCGCTCCGTCTAAACGCTAACATTTTGACGACACGACGACTAAGGCCGACTAGTCTGCAGACTAGTCGGCAGATTAGTTGCCCGGTCAGGCTCGGGCCTTAACGAGAGTCGCGATTCCTACAAGTCTATAGTGTGAACATCGCTGTTGAATATACGTGCCTAACATCGTTGAGATGCTTCGATGCAGATGTAGCCCGAAAACAATTCTCGTCATACTTTCGAAGTTTCGGTCAAATTAGATATGTCCCGTGTGCATTTTTACAATTATTAATACAAATCTGAACGTTTGATTCGAGGGGGAAATTAAAGTTTGACCCCGTTTTCTATTATTATCGAAGATAGATTAAATTATATTATACAACTAAACGAAAGTGGATGTATTATGGTTAAGTCGCGCCAAATTATTGACGGAATTGTACAATAATTGGAAGTAAAAGATAAGATTGTCAATTGGGCGTAGAGTGTTCTATCTGTTGTCACGTGCGGTTGTACTGTCATTGTCTGACTTTCTCCCTGTATAACTTTATTGATCGACAAGTTGCCACAACATGCTGCAAGGGCGAGCCAACGTAATAGTTCAACACTCACATTAATTTTTCATCCCCCACTATGTACCATTTTCCCAATGATTCATTGTACTAAACGTTTCTTCTCTTACTACTTGTCGTGAGTTACAAATGAATTACTGTCTCTCACTAACAGCTTAGCTTTCATTTCAGTAAGGGTGCAAAGTCAATTGGCAGAAAGATTACATACTGCCATGTCATCTTTTTTTTTTTAATTTTTTCCCTGTCCTATTGAAATGTATTGAAATGATCAATCGTTTGAAGACTCAAAGTGGTAATTTTTTCGCTAAACGACATTCAGAGTAATGAAAAATCAAGAACGAATCTTGAAATTTTGTTAGCCATTGCCAATTGAAAAGCACATGTTCGACATTCTTAACAAAAACGCGAATCTTTAAACTGTGTGTCAACTATGTAGAAGTGATTTCAGTTATTTCAATGTAAATACATACATACTAAGATTATTTTGAAAATATTATTACATATGTACTTTTCAGTTTATTAACTGTTATGTATGTAGGTGCATATCATCATCATTTTCTGTTTCATTCATTCATCAATCTGCACGACTCCGCACGTTCTTCTCAATTCGTCAGCCCATTATCTACACAGTCTATCTTGCTTTCTTTCACATCCTCCCGGATACCATTCCAGTACATATCCACTCTTCTCGCTGTATGTCTAGCCCATTGCCACTTCAACTTTTTCACAGGTTCTGCTATATTTGCCACTGGCCATGCTTCTTACCCATGTATTCCTCTTGCGATCTCTTCTTGTTATAACGTACATACTTCTTTCTGTGTGCACTGGATCTTGCGTAGCATTCTTGAATTCAGCGTCCACGTTTCACATTCATACGTCCTAACTGGCAGTGCGCACGCATTGGTCATATGCCTTCTTTTTTAAGCATAGCGGGATGTTGGATTTAAAAACCATGTTCATTCTACCAAAAGCGCTCCATACTTGTTTCATTCTTTGCAATTGCCCTAAGTCTAAATAATTATCAACTATCTCTACAATGTGATTATCTACAGTGACTACGCTTTGGGTTAAATTAATTTTAATAAAACTACTGTTATAACTTACTATTCCACGAATGCTTTATAGACCATAATTAGTGTAAAATTTTACATTTTGCTGTTTAGGTTAATTAATATGTTTATTTTTTGTTTTCAGGAACTACCTGATTTCAAAGTATTCAGCACAGTATTTTTCTACTGCGCAACGATCATCGCTCTTCCAGTTGTAACATTTTTCGGATCTAAAGCAATATTATTTGATGGCATTCTTAAGTTGGATATAATATCGAGCAATGTCTACTCGGCAATTTCAGCTATCGTCGCACTTCATATAGCTTTAGCGATGTTCATCATACGGGCTTATTCTGAAACAGATAAAGAAAAGCCTAGCAAACGAGATTAAAAACTTCATTTAATATACATATAATAAGTAGATTTAAAGACATAATATATAGTAAACAATAAAAAAAAAATGGAATATTCATATTTAAGGGGTGATCACCTTGAAGTTAAAGTCGAGGATGGAACGGTGTACACAGGTTGTTTAGAGAGCCAGATGAAAGACAAGAGTGCAATTTGCCTCGTAAATGTCAAGGAAATGCCGGAAGGTTTAGATATTGACGGTTGTATGATGTTCTATCGGATGGATGTGAAGCGGATTCGTAGAATAGAAGAACCCACCGCTACAAAGCTCACCAATGTTGTTATTGAAAACCTCGAACTGGTATCGAAAAAGTTTATTTTCATAAACCAAATAGATGCAGTCTATCGCAAAGCAATCGATGATCTCAATGAATACGCCTATGTGGCTTTGGGTACTGAGGGCTCGGAGATGGGTCGTAAATGTAAATTGCCTCTTTTGACAATATCCACACCCGGCCAAATATATATATTCGACGTGCAAGTTTTGCAACGAAGCTGTTTCGATGCTGGTCTCAAAGATATATTGGAAAGCGAGGACATAAAAAAAATTGTTCACAATTCGAGGAAATTGTCGGATTGTTTATATCATAAACATCAAGTTGAACTAACGAATGTTTTCGACACTCAAGTAAGTTACAAATTATCTTATCCCAATCATATATCTTGTTGTAACATCTGAAAATATTATTTCAACATAAGTTTTATACTTAACGATTGAAACCTAATCATTCGCGATCGAATTTTATCTTTCCAGGAAGGTTGAATTTAATTAACCTTTTTTTTCTACAAACTTTCCAATCAGATTATTTTTGAATTAACTTTACAATTAACTTTATTTTCAGGTGGCAGATATGGTAGTGTATAAGAATAAATTTGATCATTTACCAGAAAAATTTAGTACACTGCAAGAATGTATGACCTATTATCTGGGCCTCGAAGATAATATTACTGACAAGGTAACGTTTTAAATGTTTCATCGTCATCATCATTTTCAGTTGTTCACCATCCACTGCTGGACGAAGGCCTCTCCAATCCTCTTCCATTCCTGTCTATCTTGAGATCTGCATCCACTTGACTCCACACATTCTTCTCAATTCATCAACCCATTGTCCACTCGGTCTACCTTGCTTTCTTTCACATCCTCTCGGGTACCATTCCAGTATTTTGTCCATCTGCCATCTATTCTTCTCCCTACGTGTCCAGCCCATTGCCACTTCAACTTTTTCACACGTTCTGCTATATTTGCCACTGGCCATGCATCTTACCCATGTGTTCCTCTTGCGATCTCTTTTTGTTATACCGCGCATACATCTTTCCGTGTGCAATGGATCTTGCGTAGCATTCTTGAATTCAGCATCCACGTTTCACATTCATACGTCCTAACTGGCAGTACGCATTGGTCGTATGCCTTCTTTTTAAAGCATATTGGAATGTTGGATTTAACAACTATGTTCATTCTTCCAAAGGCACTCCACCCTAGTTTCATTCTTCGTTTTATTTCTTCTTCTTTATATCCAGTCATATTCACCAAATGTCCTAGGCATAAATAACTATTCCCTACCTCTACAATATGATTATCTACTGTGACTGATTTCGTTTATGCGAAGTGCATTTCTTTCGCGTTGTATAACATTATTCAATTATTGGATATTTTTTCAGATCGATATCGTCGAATGGTCTCAACGTCCTTTGAAAGTCGAGATAAAAGAAGCAGCCTCCACAAACATCGTATATATGCACCGACTCTCAGAATTGCTACACGATGAAATGATGGGTCCGTTTACGAAGGGTGTTTTATATTTTGTCGAACGTCTTCGTCAAAGTAGTGACCAGGAAGCATGGACGTTGAGCAGCCAAGAGAGACAGCTGACAGAAGAGTTTCAGGAAGTTCTCGGCTTCAAAGTTAAAAAATAGTACTTTTGATACATCATCCTTTCTTCTATTTCATAACAGTCGTATAACCGACAACTCACCCAATTGCAAGATATGCCGCTTATTATATTATTAATATGCATCGTGTTATGATTTAATATGTGACTTTTTTTATTTTCACGTGTGAATTCTTGCGACTTATTTGTCATTATTCAGTGTTGCATTTATTCAGCATCCAAATTAGAAATTAATATATTTTCACTTAGAAAAAAAGTTACACGTTACACACAAAACTTTTAAAAAAAGTTACACACAAAACTACATAGTTTTGTATGAATTTCTTTTATTCTCGAACAAACTTTGCATATCAACGTTTTGCTTGTTGCTATGTAAAAAAAATGTGACTACATATATTTTTTTAATACTAGAATTTTATTAAAAATAAAATATTCATCAATATTTTCGCATGTCTTCATTTTCTTATATTCATATAATTCATATAACTGATGGTTTAAACACTACCAATTTCTAATAAATAATCATAGGAAAAATTGTCGCATGTAGACGTTTTTCTGAATCAGAGCTATATACTTAGTTTCAGTATCTACTGTACTCCGATTATTTTTAATATAATAAATAGGCTCAGGACTTTTAACATTATACATATTTTTTGTGTGGTAAATAGTAATTGTGCTGTAAAACAGTTGAGAAAAACAACTCCTAATCTTTTCAGTTATTTGTAAATGTCATCTTCCTTAGGATGGCAAAATTCAACTTAATTTGTTATTAACACATGTATGTACCTATAGGTATATAAGAATTGATCAGTATTGCCTATTTGCTTATATTGTTACAGAATTCCTGGGCTGTTTGTAAATGTTTGAAATGTATGTAATGCAGAATACTTATGAGGCGTCTAGTAATTACTCATGGTAGGTTCGCCCTTGTACTAAACGCCTCATGTAATAATTTAAGAGTTTAATAAAGCGCAATTCATATACAAATATTTTTTATTCTTGCGTATTGCATAAGCTTAGAAAATTAATACTAAAAACAATTTTTTTTAAATATTAAGAAAATATACATACAATGAAACAACGTGGATATAAACAAATACGAGATATACAGATAAAAAATAAGTTTCACTTATCAATATTATCTGTATTGTAAAATAATTATGAATTCATTTTGTGTGTATGTTAAGCATCTACTGTTTGTAGATCTTCGTTTGCTTTATTCAAATTGAAACACTTCGACATGTTTGCTTTTGGCTAAATGAACAAATATTTATCTCAATAAACAAACCAATCGTTACACAATGATTTATTACCGGCTCTTTAAAGTTTACCTGTTGAAATCGACCAGGTGTTTTTACGTTGCACGTGGACAGGGCGTAAAAAATGAGAAATAATTAGCAGACATTGCTTCAGATTTGAAATGTAAATAAAAATATAGTATAGGTAATTAATAAATATTTTAATGGTGAAAAATTAGGCTTATCACAGGAAAACTCTATTTTTATTTTTACACAATAAAGTAAAATAAGTATGACCAAAGTGGCAGATATAGCGGAACAAGTGAAAAAAATGAAGTGGCAATAGTGAGAAGAATGGATGGCAGATGAACGCGAGAAATATTGGAATGGTATCCGAGAGGATGTGAAAGAAAGCAAGGTAGACCTAGTGGACGATGGGCTGATGAATTGAGAAGAATGTGTGGAGTCAAGTGGATGCAGATTGCTCAAGACAGACAGGAATGGAAGAGGATTGGAGAGGCCTTCGTCCAGTAGTGGATGGTGAACAACTGAAAATGATGATGAAAGTAAAATAGCGTTTATGAAAAGCAGCGTAAACCAACACCGAATACAAAAATATACGGAAACAAATTAAAATGATTTTTTTTTTTTATTTCAAGATACTTATACGTAAATATGTATGGTTATATGTAATAGGCACTTTTGAAAATGTGAAAATCATCATTATTCATTTCCTAGAAACAAATTTCTATAAAATTTTAGGCCTTCGTCTGAATCATCACGACAGGCACATCCGGCTGTTTCTGTCGTCAAAAGTCGTTCTTTTGCAAGAAGAACAGATACACCGATCTTCTGCGAAAGTTCTTCTGCTGATAAGGGACCTATTTTGAGCTGCAATTATAATGTTAAATTAAAATGCATAAAAAACTATGTACCTATTTTAATGTTAGAAATTGTATTATGCATATATGCATGTATGTACATACCATCTCTGAGGTATCTTTTATTATAACATTATCATCATGTGTGTTTAACTGTATAACACAAGCGCCACTCGGAAATTTTCTTAAAGACATGGGTGCACCTATAGTTTCAAGAAGCCTAAAAAACACAATTGTATTCACTTATTTGATGAAATTAATATGGACTCACTCCAAACAGGTAAATTAAACTACCTGCAAGCATTCAATAAATCTTCAGGAGAGATAAGTTCCAGTCCTCTTGCACGATTTATCCGACACCACACATCAGCCAAAGCCATCATACCACCGCTGCTCTAAAATTGAAAAAAAATCATTAAAATGCAAAAATTGGAAAAATTATTCAGTTAGTAGTTTGAGATATTATATATACCACTAGTGATTCAACTAGCATGTCAGATATTTGTTGGGATAGATTTTTATAATAATCTGAATCCGTTCGATATGCGTCTCTGGTTACAGGATCATCTATGCCAAGACTCATTAAATATGATTTAAATCTAATTGTGTCATCTTCGGTTATATCACCTTGTTTTTCCTAAATATTAAGAGGCCTGTATTAATCGGGTCATAACTTTTCCGATTTTCGGTCTGTTATTTCAATCAAACGGTGAGTAATTTTAAGAAGTGATCAGTAAATATTTTAAATGGTCAATAATTACATTGTGCAACAAAAAAAAAAAAAAACGACCAGAGCGGAGACTATTCAATCTTTACTAAGTATGACACACTGAATCCGAATATGATAATGAAATTTGTTGGTTAGCTCTCCTTTATGAGATATGAGCGTTTAAAAAAATGGACAATTTATATATTTTTTTAACCTTTGCAGTTTGTTACTAAAAATTTAGTGCTTCTGTGTTCAAAATGAGTATTAGAAGCAATAGTCATGTTTTTGCTATTAAAAATGTGATATTTATAAGCTTTAAAATACCATAGAGATAGAGAACCAATCCTTATAAATGAATTAAAAAAAAAAAAACTGGTCAACGTAACGCATAGCACCGGGAAAAAAAAAAAAAATTTGATGTTTAAAATTTGCTAGATGATTACTAATAAATATTTTAAAGCTTTTAAATATCATAACTAATAGCAAAAATATCTGACTATTGCTTTCAATACTCATTTTGAACACAGAAGCACTAAATTTTAAGTTACAGACCGCAAAAAGTGAAAAAAATGGTAAAATTGTCCATTTTTTTAAACGCTCATATTTCATAAACGATAGCTAATCAACAATTTTCATTATCATATTCGGATTCAAGGTGTCTAACATAGTAAAGATTGACTAGTCTCCGCTCCGGTAGTTATTTTGTTGCACAGTGTTATTAATAACTAATTACTAAACAGTCAGTATTTAACCGCTTCGTTAATTTTTAGTGACTGAAAAAGTTACTTACCAAAATTATTTTTTTTACTGACCGATTAATTAGTTGCCATGAAAAAACTGAGACATGAAATAACAGAAAACATTTATCATACCCTTATTTTGGTGGATATTGTTTTCGTTATAGAAACCATATCTTTTGCCATAATCATCAATTTGCTTAAGTCTTGAAATGCTATTGAGATACTTTCATCGGTTGCCTTATATTTTTTTTGTAAACTTCTTTCAATGCCGACAATACCAAAACGTGTTTTGATATTAAGTTGCTTTGCTACATCGTCGTCGATCGGCTGTTCAACTAATTCTACTTCCCAAGCTTTTTGCTGGATAGTTTCATTCAACGCACGCAAAAACGAAGCATCTAATCCTTCTTTAAAAGAAATTTTAATATAGTGAAATGCACTGTGCATTACGGGACCGGGATTTTTATCTGAAAATTTTTAAATAATACTTTAAAATCAAATTTAATTACACCTTTCTATTCAAACGAAATGATGATAGAACTGACCAGGTAGCGGTCCATTCAAATGCAATATGACTTTTTTACTCTTGCCTAAGCCGAACGGGCCGCTGCTTTCTTCTTCGATGCAAAACACATAGTGAACATGCAAGGAGAGGCACGTTTGACCACGCGGTATGTCGCCAGGATGCCCCCATAGTATCCTATGGGAAGTTAAAACCAGCTCACCGTTGGCAAATTGAGTCTACAACAATACATATACAATATAGGATAGTTTGCAAACGAATCGTAATATATTAAGTTGTGTAAAATAAAAAGTGTGCCTTGTCGTCTCCATCGTACAGCGTCACTCTGTTTTCACGCTTTACATAGTTTTCGTCGACTACCAAACGGGCCGGTACGTACTCGAACCGATTCATAGCACTCTATTTGCAACTGACAGCTGACACTTGCACATTTACTTGGCCGCAAATACTCACTTGCATGTCGCCAACTGTCAACGCAAAAAAGCAATACAAATAATTTATATTTCGTTTCATTATCATTTTCAGCCGTTCACCATCCACTGCTGGATGAAGGCCTCTCCAATCCTCTTCCATTCTTGTCTGTCTTGAGCAATCTGCATCCAGTTGATTACACACATTCGTGTCAATTCATCAGCCCATCGTCTACTCGGTCTACCTTGCTTTCATTCAGATCCTCTCGGATACCATTCCAAAACTCTACTTAGAATGAAAATATGAATGTTACAAACATACCATCACCCGTTCTTTCGGCGCCACTGTGCCGCCGAAGACAGGTTATTGCAGTCGAATGCACCGTTGCTGTAACGACAAGTGGTTGTTGTGCACGACAACCAAGCGCGAAACAAAAGCATTAGCACAAACAGACAAATGGTTTCATAGCAACTCATACAAATGGTTATGTATGTACATAACAACTCGTACAAATTTCTGGGATGTCATAGTAGTTTGAAATTAAATAATCCAGTCCATACATAGGGGCATGGAAAGATGTATGCTGTTATAACAAGAAAAAAGAAACA
Source organism: Parapsyche elsis (assembly GCA_022651745.1). NCBI lineage: Eukaryota > Metazoa > Arthropoda > Insecta > Trichoptera > Hydropsychidae > Parapsyche > Parapsyche elsis. The sequence continues at coordinate 3,178,723 of JAGVSN010000005.1, read as the reverse complement.
CATGGGTCAGAAGTATAATCAAAGTGACAGATACATCGAAATGTGTTAAAAAGCTGAAGTGACAGTGAGCCGGACACATAGCGAGAAGAATAGATGGCAGATGAACGCGAGAAATACTTGAACGATACCCGATAGCTTGTGGAAGAAAGCTAAGAAGACCAAGTGGACGATGGGCTGACGAATTAAATATAATATGTGGAGTCAAGTAAATGCAGATTGCTCAAGGCAGACAGGAATGGAATTGGAGAGGCCTTCATCCAGCAGTGGATGGTGATGAGTTTATATGAGTTGACTATTTTAGGTCTTTTGTTATAACAATACCTAGATCAATTTGCGATGCACCAATTAAATAGTGGATTTGTGTCGTAACTTACAGCCACTACATGGAAATGTTAAAAATCGTCGATCGACGGCACTCTACAAACATTACGCAGATATTATAAGTAGACCAGTGGTTTCGAGAGAATTTATGCGTTTGCACCGAAAGCGGGCAGGCGGGCCTCCGGTCTGGTGAGAGTTTACCGGTTTTGAAAACGCATATCCCCATTCATTGGGTAAAAAACGATTCGAGTGAGCGCGACCTTGATGAACGATGAACGATGATGATGACGTAGGTGGGGGTGTGCCTGGCGAACAGCCACTTGGAAACAACGAGAACGTCAGAACACGTTTGTACGCTTGCAATCTTGCATCAGCCTTTAGTAGTGTCTGGGGTGTGCGTCGTTCTTAACGTTGTTCTTCGATCAGTCACTGGTTTCGATAATGTCAGACGCGCTGTTGCAACAGCTGCAGCAGCAGGCAGATCGTGTGCGAAAACTCAAAAGCATACACGCTGACGCTGCACAGGTGAGACTTCCGCTTTAATCCACTTCCGGTCTTCCGACATCCGTTTTTTGACGTTTGTCGCCGTCCCTCTCTGACGCGCCTCATCGCCCGTCTTCCCCTCTCTCTCTCTCTCTCGCGTTCTCCCGGATTTTGCACGCTGTCATATTTGACACGTGCGCGACTTCACTTTCACTTCCGTCTACGTGTACAAATTTACGTTTGTGCAACACTGCAACGTGATCCAACTCGACCTTCGACTTGCCGTTTGTTTCGCGGATGATGCAATTTGATGCTTTGTATAGTGGATTACAACCTAACCTCAAAATGTGTGACTGAATGTTTCCCACATCGGAGTATTACCACTCGTACTGTATATGTATATGTAGGTATGTAAATTTTTTTTGGGAAACCTTTGGGTTTGATTTTGGTTGTTTTGTGGGTTTAGACGGTGGTTCTCAATTCTTGTTCTATGAACCACCGGTGAACCTCCTTGATTTACTTGAATTAAAATTTCACTTGCAGTGTGCTTTGTATGGTGTTCTCATTGAATTGGAAAACCCAATGGAATCAAACTACTAGCTGAAACGAATTAACGATCTTTTATCGGTGTAATGTTATTACCTCTCAATAGGTGTTGCAGATAATGTAACCCTAACATCGCAACAAGAGCCGAGAACATTTTATTTTCCATTTTTTCAAAATAAAAAACGGCGACACCTCCCCCCTGGATTAAAATCAAAATAAAATAATAATACATCCTTCTTTTCATCTACATCTTTAAGACCGTCTTGTTGGTTACTGGTCAAATATGTCAATTTGTAAGTGATGAGTGTATGTATGCAAGTGTGAATATGGCACATCCCAAAAATGAGTTTTGAATATAAATATATATATTTATATATATATACATATATATATATATATATATACATATATATATTTATATATATATATATATTTTACTGTCTCCAATTGCAGGTTATTACCTTCATATGTCCATAGCGAATTCATCAGAGAGAAAATACGTTCCACCGATGCATTTTATCCTGACATAGTTGAACAAAAACTGATGAGCTCTGTGTGGATCTGTTCCTAGAAATGAGTGTAAAACTTAATTCAGCAGAAATGAATGATCTCATCAGGTTATAAAATCGTGAACGACATTGCAATACGGCAATTCGACACTCACTGACTTGCTAAATTGACTAAATAATAAACTTTGTCTCGATAGAACCTACAAATGCGTCATGTTTGTCGTGGGAAGCAGTTAAAATAGCTAAAATGTCGCACTCTTGATATTCTTTTAAAATTTTGATTTCTTACTTTTTATTTCTTATTTTTATCCGGGACTTTTACTGTCCTGAAAAATGTATCCGGGACCGCAAAAGACGAGATGTCTAGAACCTTCAGGTCATTCGTTATAATTGAGGTGTGGTTGGTGTACTCAATTTTAACAGTTAGTTTCATCACTAGGACAAGGTCGAAAGAAAGGTGCAAAAAATATTTGCCATACGTTGAAGTTCAACATCATTCTACTGACGTTAAATTTCATCGAAATTTTTTTAACATTTGATATTTTCATCCTAATGATTTTCTTAATTTAATTGTTAAAATAAATAAAAAATTTGGAATTTATTATAAGATCTAATTTTACCACTATGAATTATTGACTAATCATTTACTAAAATAGTTGAAGGCCGGTCTGCTCTGGTAAAACTTTCTAATAAACATTGCAAAAAACCATGGACTACCTTTCGCAAATGGTTTTTTTTGCACATTACACCATCAATAATAATAAGCAAACAAAGAAATACTAAGATTTATTTTAAAAGTATTTATAATTAGCAACCGATTCATCGGTCAGTATTTAAATCGATAAACAATAAGTACAAAATATATTTTTGGTAAGTAAGTTTTTCACAGCCACTAAAAATTAATAAATCAGTTAAATACTATCCGTTTAGTATTAATTACTGATGATTTAATATATTTACTGATCAATTAAGTACTGACCCTTTATTAAAATTACTCACCATTTGGTTAAAATAACTGACCGAAAATCGGAAAAGTTACTTACCCAATAAATGCAGGCCTTACTTTCAGTATTTTAATCAATAAACGGTCAGTAAATATTCAATAACATGGGTCGGTATTATATTTAGAAAACGGTCAATAAAAAACGATTTTACAGTTAAATGCTGACCAAATAATTTATATATCTATAGATGAATAATATATTTTTAGATTCATTAAATATTTATATATTAATATAAATATATGTATATAAATTTTACCTAGTACAATTGGTGAACATGGCTGGAATGGAGTGCTTTTGGAAGAATGAAACGAAACAACGCGAAAGAAATGCACTTCGCATAAACGAAATCAGTCACAGTAGATAATCATATTGTAGAGGTAGGGAATAGTTATTTATGCCTAGGACATTTGGTGAATATGACTGGATGTAAAGAAGAAGAAATAAAACGAAGAATGAAACTAGGGTGGAATGCCTTTGGAAGAATGAACATGGTTTTTAAATCCAACATCCCGCTATGCTTAAAAAAGAAGGTATACGACCAATGCGTACTGCCAGTTATGACGTATGGATGTGAAACGTGGATGCTAAATTCAATAGTGTTACGTAAGATCCAGTGCACACAGAGAAGCATGCAGAGATGTATGCTCGGTATAACAAGAAGAGATCGTAAGCGGAATACATGGGTAAGAAGTATGACCAATGTGACAGATATAGCAGAATGAGAGAAAAAGTTGAAGTGGCAATGGGCTGGACGTGAGAAATACTGGAATGGTATCCGAGAGGATGTGAAGGAAAGCAAGGTAGACAGAGTGGACAATAAGCTGATGAATTGAGAAGAATGTGTAGGGTCAAGTAGATGCAGATTGCTTAAGACAGACAGAAATGGAAGAGGATTGGAGAGACCTTCATCCAGCAGTGGATGGTGAACGGCTGAAAATGATGATTTTTTTTGAATTTTACAATTTTTATTATAGATTAGTAAATAATTTATAATAAATATACATATGTATAATATATCCAGCATTTTTGATTTCCAATCAAACTGTTTAAAATAGTTTAATATAAATAATTCGACTATAAGAAGATATAAAGAGGGTGGAGCAGCCATATTTTAACAAACACCAAAAGCCTCCACCATAAAGTCTTTATATAAATTTACTTACTGTTTTAGAATTAATTTCTGACCATTTAATATGTATATTTTCCGATCCTTTTTAAAACCTACTGACCATTTATTAAAATTACTCACCGTTCGGTTAAAATAACTGACTGAAAATCAGATAGTTACTGACCCAATAAAGACAGGCCTTTATATTTTGGTAAATGTTACAAGCAATAACAATTTTTTCAAACTTATTATAGGGAGATTTTTCTAATGTCGTGATTGAGATAACTCCGCAAGAATACAAAAGGCTGAACGAATATCTTACAAATGAAAGTTATTTGTTTGGCTTTGGTCCGACAAAGCTCGACGCGGACGCTTATCATGTATTGAAGAAGTTTGAAATTGACTTTTTGAATAAGCACGAACACATCTGTAGATGGTATTCGCATATCGATAGTTTCACGAGCGACGATCGCTCCAAATTTGCGAAAATGCATGATAAGCTGCCGAGCGCCATCGAATGCCTATTTCCATCGTTAGATGGACAGGTGAGACGTTTTACCATAACGCATGCAATCTTTGCTTGGTTCTAATTGTGTATATTTTTTTCATCTTTCAAGTAATCAGTCGGGAAGCACACACTTGGATATTGGAATTCTTTGCGCTTTTGTTGTATAATCGGCGTTATCACTATGTTTTCTGTAATGCATCGTATTTTGACTCGTACACGATTGCCGCATAGGGGAAGTAGTGTTCCCGGTTTGCGTAAATGTAGATTAACATCATCCGCTGAACATACGCAGGTTATACCCCGTTTTGACTATTTATGTATATTTACCAAATAGAGTTTAGTTACGTTGTTCGTGTAGGATGGCGTCGGTTAAGTTTCCCCGTTTTGTTTTCGCAACGGTGCTTTTTTGGTAGTTGGCTTTGTATTGTGTAAATTTGAGACCAGTAAAACCTCAACGTTCGCTTCAAGTTAATCACTGTGTAATTTGGTCTATAAAAAATGAGGTTATACTGTTCACTTGTGGATAATAATTTGCACATTTTTTATTGTAGTACATTTTTTCTTGTAACGCACAGACCAGTGGTATGGGGGGAAATAATTTACAAAACGAGAATGGCTGTATTTATTTACTAGCTTTTTTAGCCCCAGTTTTAAATTCTTGAACGTTGCAATTTTTTTTAATACGTGCAAAACAGACACGTTTATTGTTCTGCTTTTTTATGTTGTAAATGTTCGTGTTTTGTAGTTCAATAGAATTTTCATTTCAACTATGTATGTATGTCTCTTACATTTGCACAGCTTTAAATTCAATTTTTGTTAATATTTTCGAATGCCATTAACGATTGTAACTTAATGTGTGTAAATTGTAAATTAGTGCTGACTTTGGGAGCATAATGAGAATGTATTCAGGGGTTTAAACAAAATTAATCACCAACATGTTCCCACTATTTTTTGACGTACATATCGCTTCCTCGGAGCACAAAGGTGACACGTCCAAGATTTTGGGAAAATTAATTATGAATGTAACTTTGTTCTTATCGGGGCAGACGAGTGGCACATTCGAATTACGTCACAATTTTTTTTCGCCATTACAAAGTACAAAGGTTCTTGTAGCACACGAGTGACAAGTCCGGACTTTTTGCATGCAATTTGTAAAATGTGCAAATTCAATAACAATGAAATGGTATCTAACAATCTCGAGTGTAGTTTGTACAATTGCCATTTTTATATAAAATTCACCTGATTTATGATGATCATTTCAAACTGCTGCCCCGAACAATTTACTATTTTAGACATGTCACCTTTGTGCTCCGAGAACGCGATATAAGAAAAAGTCACATTTGCATAGTTTGCTTTCACGGCCAGCACACGTTTGTTTGTAAATATTGTATAGTATTTGTTGTTTAACGTGAACATTCTTGGATATTCACATTTATGATTGAATTTTTAATGTTTTGCAGATATCCCGCGAAGTTTCGAAATTATTGGAGATCAAAGCATCAATCGGGAGCGATGACTTGGGACACCAGAAGTACACACTCAAAACCCCGAAAGGCACCAGAGACTATTCCCCCGAACAGATGGCTTTGCGAATGGGGGTTTTGGATAAAATAATAGCCGTTTTCAAAAAGCATGGCGCTGAAACCATCGACACACCCGTTTTTGAATTAAAGGTATTGCAAATATTTTACTGCGTCGACACATGGTGTTCCAATGACACACATTTTCAGTATGTTTTTATTTTGCACAAACAAATTCATTGACAATATTTAATTTCTCTGGCTTCTCCAAGGTTTTATCGACATCTGTACAAACATATTGTGGTCTTAAAACAACAACGAATCAATTTTGACTTTCATTATTTCTTCTGTTGACATAATCATCGCCGTTGTTTGCATATGGCATGGCATAGTAATATAGTTTTTTTAATTCAGTATCTGACCCAAAGACTACACTCATTTTGGCTGACCTTCATCGCCTCGAGATAACAATAATTATATAATTCGCTTAATCTATCACTGACCGCTTTATACCATTTTACAGCTATACACACACCTTCACTCATTTACATTTATCTCAAATGTTAATTATAGGTGTATGATATTGTAGAGTGCCTCAAGTGTAATGATTTCAAATGTTTGTTAACAATTTGAATGAACGTTTATTAATTTTTGATTTACTTCCGTGTGATATGCCATTTTGTTTACAGAAAGAATATGCGATAGAGGCTTAGTAAGATTAGAAATGTACATAATAGTATGTATACAAGTTGTGATTAGAAATTTGGAGATCCAACAACATTATTGGTGATTCATTCATAAGTGTTATGTATTCGAAATATAATGCTTAAAAATTGACTTTCCCAATCCGTTTCTTACTTCTTATCCTATATCACAATTCTGCATATCACACCGATCCTGTTTATTTATCGTTGTCTGGGCCCTCGGGTACAAATTCATTTCCTTTTTATTTATGTATATTATCTAAATACACAGATTTCCAACCTTTTTCGAGTGGCGACCCCTTTTTATAAAAGCCAAGCTACCGGTGACCCCGATATATTTGAAAAAGGCACAAAATATTATTCAAATATCAAGTCACCCATTAAAAATGAAAATTGGTTGGGAACTCGTGAATTATTAATGCTTTTTTTTGTCAATTTTTAATCTCACAAATATTGTCAAATTGAAATTTAATAGGTTAAATTAATTAAAACGAATTTAAATGTAAATTTGTTAGATTAAATTAAAAAATTATAATTAAAAGAAAAATGATATTTAAATTTAATAAAAATTTATGATGACCTCGATTATCGGAAGAATCCCTTCCTTAACAATCACATTTAAAATAATAAACCTACATATTAAATATAAACCAACTTTTATCTACATATAAAACTTAATAAATCTCATAAAATTTTTATTTTTTTAGACATTTTAATTTTAATACAATAATTCTGATGCTTTTTCCAATTTGTCGTTTCCTTTATTTGTTTATTGGCTCTATTTAATTTGATCAAAATTTATTTCTTTTTCAGGAAGTGTTAACGGGAAAATATGGAGAGGATTCAAAGTTGATTTATGACCTCAAAGATCAGGGTGGTGAAATATTATCATTACGTTATGATTTGACTGTCCCGTTGGCAAGATACTTGGCTATGAATAAAGTAAGCTCGATTAAAAGGTACCACATAGCGAAAGTTTACAGACGAGACAATCCTTCTATAGCCCGAGGACGCTACAGAGAATTTTATCAATGTGTTAGTTAATCTGTTAAATTTCACAATATACAAATATGTATTTATTACAAATGTTTGGTCAGTTGCATTGTGGTGCTAATTCATTTTTTAGGACTTCGATATTGCTGGAGCATTTGATCCAATGATACCAGATGCAGAATGTGTCCGTGTTGTTGTAGAAATATTAGAAGCTTTGGATATTGGTCAATTTGTTGTGAAACTAAATCACAGGAGACTGTTGGATGGCATTTTTGAAGCGTGTGGAGTGTCTGCGGAATGCTTTAGGACAGCATGTTCATCAATTGATAAACTGGACAAGGTATTTTAGATAAACATTTTAAATGTTTTATTGTCTATGTATAATCAATTTTTTTTTGTGAATGAATGAAAAATGTTTGTATTTTAGTCACCATGGGAAGAGGTGCGTAAAGAAATGATTGAAGAAAAAGGTCTTTCAGTGGAAGCGACTGATCATATTGGAGAATATGTTCGATTAAATGGACACTCTGAACTTATCGAAAAATTATTGACCGATGAAAAGTTAAGCAAATCCAAAGCAGCCCAAGAAGGACTTGAGGCTATCAAATTGCTTCTTTGTTATTGTGATATATTCGGGTTGACGGAAAAGATTTCTTTTGACCTTAGTCTTGCACGAGGACTTGATTATTACACTGGTGTCATATATGAAGCAGTATTAAAATGTAAGGATTCACATATTTTCATTTGTGTGGTATAAAATTGATCATACAGATAAAATATTAAGACTGAAAACATCAGAGTTGTTTTACGTGAGTTGCATGTGCTAATTTTATAGGTGACGGACTACAAAAGAATGAGGAGTCGTCTGTTGGTTCAATAGCAGGTGGGGGACGCTATGATAATTTAGTTGGAATGTTCGACTCAAAAAAAAAACAGGTACCTATTTTTACTTTTTTTAATGTTAGTTATTAGTAGAGACCCGTGTTTTTCGCATATATTTTTTATCGATTTTAGCATCTATTTAGCATTTATTTTTATTAGATAATTTTTTTTAATACAATCAAAATACAGATCAATTTCAATACTCTCTAACACAATTTATATATACAAACAATTTAAAACTAACGTGACAAATAAAAAATAGTAGAAAATTATTAAGAAATAGCAATATGGAGAAATACGAAGACAAAAATCATGAATTTAAAAATAAAACACAACATTAATTTAAAATTTATTAAAACTAAGCATGGAACATATTTCCAAAGACGACTCTTTTTAGTTAGTACGACGATCAGTTACCACTAAATTATATTTTCTAAGAAATCTTTCTGCATTCACACTATTTACAGGACACCAAATTGATTTTATTGCAGCAGAACCAAACTCTTCATATTTAATTTTTGTGGTCATTAACAATTGCAGTATATCAGGTTTTAACCCACTTTTTATATTTGCTACAAATCGTTAAAAAAATGCTTGAATGGTATTGTTCGTAGTAAGTTTTGAAATTGCATTCCGATGATTTATAGATTTCAGATGTTTTCCAAGTTATCCTTTTCTGCCACTCCACTCGATAATTACAATGTCTGCACATTAAAATGTTAGCATAATTTATATAAATTCCATGGGCTTTGTATGGATTTGCTCTGTCACCAAGATTAATATTAGTACGCCCCATGCTGAAGCTAAAAAAATTATTTTACATTTTAATAAATTTCTGAACATTGATACTTTAATAAAATTTTGTATTAAATTACGGTCGATTTTCGTGAATTTTATAGTTAAACCAAATTATGAAAATGATAAATTCGTAAAGTAAATAATAGCCTTTTTAATCTGTCCAAGTCCAAAAAAGTCAAAAATCTTTCACGTTCAAGAATCTTCAAAAGTTCACGACTGCACGTAAGAGACCGATCGCGAGACAAGAAGAACGACTCTTGCTGAAGTCAAACGACGAACTGGTTTTTATTTGCAAATTTGTTTTAAATAATACTGCATGCTGCATAGTTTTCGATATTTCCCATCAATGAAACTACTTAGGGTAAAACCATCTCAATTTTTGCCTCCAGGTAAAAAAACTTATTTGGGTACAATTTTCGTATGGGTTTTTTCTTAACTCATTATTGCCGACCCAGGTATTCACAACCCAACGTATCAATATGGACACGACTGTTAACTTTCAGTTATTAGTTCGCTAGTTTTTGTGTACAATCAAGTCTCAACGTTGTTTTATTAATATTTTTTTTTTAAAAAAATTAATTTTTGTGATTTTTAGCATCTATTCGCATATTTTAGGATTTTAGCATAAATTCGCATATATCCTGAATTTTAGCATATATATCGCATTTATCGCAAAATGCGAAAAACACGGGTCTCTAGTTATTAGGTATGCATACTGTCCATTAATACGATTATTAAATTATTCTCTTTCAAAATATTGTAATCCTTATAATATTTTTTTAGGTGCCTTGTGTTGGTGTTAGTATAGGAGTAGAAAGAATATTTTCTGTTATTGAAGCTAAATTAGCTTCGAAAGAAATGAAGGTTCGAACTACTGAAGTTGAAGTATTTGTTGCTTCTGCTCAAAAGAATTTCCTTGAACATAGAATGAAAATATGCAAAGATTTATGGGATGCTGGCATAAAGGTATTTTAGAAGTCGCATAAATTTTCGCATTGTGATATGATACTCTAAAATATTTATATACCTATATTTGTATTTTGTATTTTAGGCGGAACAATCTTATAAGAAAAATCCCAAAATGCTAACTCAACTGCAGCACTGTGAGGACAATGGAATTCCTTTAGCTGTCGTTCTTGGTGAATCGGAAATGCAAAAAGGACTTGTAAAACTGAGGGATATTAAAACACGTCAAGAAGTAGAAGTACCTTTAGATCAAATGCTTCAAGCTGTGAAAAACAAGTTAAAAGAATCTAAGGATCGTGCTTCCCTGCCAAATGGCCAGGCGTAATAAATAATTAATGTTATTTTTTATAGCTCTGTATTTTCATAGTTCAGCGGATAAAGACATTTGTATGAAAGTTATATCCAATTGGTCCATGATTTTGTTTGTTTCAAGAAAATGTTAAAATATAATTGTTTCTTCCTTAATTATAAAATTCATTTTTCCAAAGTCAAGTATTATTCGATTTTCCTTTTTTAAAATTTCATATGGAAGACTGAATCATGTATTAATTTAAGGTGTAGTGTTTTTCTTTACTAGTACTAAAGATACAAAATACACTTAATATAACGTCAACATAAATAAAATTATCTGTTGATTCCTAATAATTTAAATTAATTTATTAAGTATATATTTATTTTTCGTTCATTTAAAAAAAATCAACATTTTTAATTATGTTATCGATTTTGTACATATCAAGGTATATAAATGATAACATTGAGTTCATGTATGATCCCAAAATTAATTGCGCCTTTATGCAATTAATTTTGTTTGAAAGAAATCATCGATTGTTGCGGCTCTCATTGACTGAAAAATTATAATGTTATTATTTGCATATAGAATTTGAACAAATATATTTCATGATTTATTTCTGTAAGTAGTAGTAATAAACAATAGAAATATAGAAGTAAAACCCCTTTTTTTAGTAGATCATTTCCTTGAGTAATCTCAGTTGTGTTTAAAATGGTTGTGTTTCTGTCTTTTAATTAATTACATATTCTATAACGCTTTAATATTTTTTAAATTTATTGCACATGCTTATTTTATTATCATGTCAACCTTTTTCATTTTACTTATGCAAAAATAAATAAATCACCTTATCTTATCGAGTTTTTGTTTTATTTTTGATGAAACTGTTTGGTAATTTTTTCCTCAAACAATTCGAAGATTTTCAAACTATGTATGTATGATGTGGAACAATTTATTCCAAAAGTCATGAAAATAGTTAAACGAATTTCTTCATTCCCTTTATTGAAATTGAATTTGAATTTGGGAAATAATGTATGATTAAAATAATAGAAGACTGTTGATACACACTCGCATAACAATCATACTGAGTTGGAAATTTTCCAAATGGACTTATGTATGTACATATGTACATACATACATACATACATATAAATTGTCTGTTTTTATGTATCTTAATAAAATAAAACTGCTACGAAGGGCTAACAGGTTCAGAAGGCTTGCAGGCTCTTAACCTACATATGTATGGTGTTTCCTCCCCTGGGGAGAAATGAAAGGTCTGCAAGGGAGGAATGAGGTGTCTAAGTTACAATAACTTAACGTTAGATAAGCTTCCAGATTGAATTCAAGGCGATATTTTGAGGGATTTGGGAAATATAATGCGAGTCCTTTGGCGATTACTTTCAACCTGATTTAAGAAATGAGGAGTGTTTACGAAATTCTTTCAGTTTTAATTTGGACTCCATGGATGAGGACTTCATTGATTTACAGAGTAAAGCTGTGCTGAAGCAAGAATTCTCAAATCAAAGCCTTGATGAATTTGCTCTCAAATAGTTGACTATCCAGATTTGGCAAATAAAACACTTTCGTTGTTAATTCCATTTGCTGCGACCTATTTTTGCGAATTTTAATTTTCAATAATAGAATTTTAATTTTCAATGAATTTAGGATTGGGGAGAAATTAACATTGTGTCCACTTCTAAGGGAGGAAATGAGTAGTTTAGTGAATTTCAAAATCGGCATATTGAAATTTGTACTCTTACCTACTACTTGTACCGTAATAATTTTAATTTCATTTTATTCGCAAATTTTCACCGATTTCGTCGTCGATCGTGAGGTCGATGAAACTGTTTGTTTAATGCAGACCCAGACGGTTAGCTGAGGAGTTGAACAATAAAAAAAGCGGTCGCTAGTTCGACCGTCAATCACCGCCGATGAACTTTTTATCCAGCGGATGTAGAATTCCTGCAATTATCCATCGCCGATGAAGCGTGTTGGTCTTCGTCAACGGTCACGGTCCACCGAGTAGGCTTCGGCAGGTCCATCAGCACGATCGAACAGTTTTATTGCAAGCTTCGATCGCACCTGACCTCCACCGTCGTCAAGAAGAACGATAAAAATTGGTCACACCGATCACAATAGCCGCTTTATTCACGCTGTTGCCGATTATCGGGACAATTTACCAATACCATTCGTTTATTATTCTTCCACGTCCGAGTGTGAATCCTACCATTGTTCGGTTAATGTGCCGTGAAATTAACGCGGACCCCCACATCTATATATTTGGCACGAACCTGGTTGACTCGTTTACTCCGCGTCGCGATCTCATGCTTCCAACATGAAGTGCATCAGTGCATTCTCGCCAAAAACTGTAACGTTTCTCATGTGCACACTGCTCTGGCACCGCGTAACACCTTCGACCATCGGAGATCAGAGGCACCACCAATATCAAAAGGATGCTGCCAACGACATCAATGAACACTCTTTGATTCAAGAGAATCACCAAGGAGATAAGATTAACGAGAATCAAAACGTGCTGTCCGACAACAAGAGCAACAACTTCGTAGGGGCTAAAGATGAAGGCCACTATTCGAACGTGGACGTTGATAAGAAGATATTCGACGATAGGAAGTACGCTGGTGGGCAGACGTTCAATCAAGATTCAGGCGAAACGGTGCACGGCATAGCCCAAAAGAAAGGTCACAAGAAGGGTCATCACAATACAGGATTCCGGAACAGTTACCACAAAGACGAATCATCAAACAATAGCAGCTTCTTCGACGAGTATAACGACGAAGCCGACCAGTCAAACATGCAGAATGGCAGAGGAAAATTCGGAAACGAGGCAAATAAGCGCTACGATAACAGAAAAGAAGACGGAATACACCACCTGCAGGACAACTCCAGGAGAGGCAGTTACGATAGAAGCGGAGGAACTGATGCAAGAAACGTAGACCGTCAAGACTACGATAGAAAGAGGTACCAAGGCGATAGAAGGGATTATGGTCAGACGCAACGTGGACAAGGATACTCTGGTAGGGATAGGGAGTTCTCTCGCGCTGATGCTGTTCCTTACAATCATGGCGCTCACGGATATGGTGATTATCCTCCGAGGTATCCTGATCATCGTCGAGACTATTACCAGGAGCCACGTCCAGTGAACTTGCCTCCTCCACTTCCTGCCGCTCCACGTCCGGGTCACGGTGAGCTAAGGAGGCAAGACTTAGGAGAAGTACGTCGTCAGACCATAACCATCTACGAGGACCCAAGAATTACAGACACGTTCAGGAATCGCGATGTTGTAAACGATGATCCTGGATTTGTGCAATTAGAGGTACGCCCGGGCCATCAGAGGTTTCAGCGCTACGATAACTACTACGAACCGAGAAGGGGCTGGGGCATTAATCGTAGAAGTGACATAAACCCTTTAGTTTTCAATTATAATAGATATTGAAATGAACCGCTGCTTTACAGGTAAATAAGTGGGTTTTATTTATTTATTTATTTATGTATCAAGTGCTACGGATACATTTTAAATCTTGAATTTGTCTATTCTTAAAATTTATAACTATCAATGAAAGTCGAGCGGTTGAAATTCTTATTTAATAATAATAATAATAAAAAAGCTGTAAAATAAATCGATAAATGATAATTGCAATGTGTGTGTTTTTAATATTTTTTGTATTAAAAATTGAAAATTACTTGATTTGCATTTTTATTAATTTTATCATAAAAATCACTATATTGTTACGATCTGCTACATACATACATACATATATACACAGTGTTGCCCGTGTGTAATTAATTTACACACGTTTAAACGTAATCATAATTTTATAGCCGTATGTATGTACCTACATACATACATATTATATAACATTGAAATAATCGTTAATTAACATTTTCGCATAAAAAGATGTTATTTGATTCAATATGAGCCGTTATTTTTTAAAGTGGTGTAAGTCCATTTTTATAATCGACTGTGAATTCTTTATAAACAAATATCATATCTGTTGGTAACCGAAACTGCCCATACAATTAACTCAAAATTGGGCTTACACCACATTAAAAAATAACCGCTCATATCGTAACTTGAATCAATATCATAATTTTAATCGATATTTACTTTAAGTGAAATTGAACATCCACATTTGAAAGACGATTTTGTCAAACAAGTTTGACAGCTAAAAAAAAAGTGTCGCTACCAGCACATTTCGAGAAAATTCGTCACGGTTTGAATAGAAAAAAATTACATAAAATTTGGCTGTGAAAAATCGCTGTTAGAATTTTCAATAGAATAAAAGGGTCAGTGGGAAATTTGTTGGCCCGTGACCGACCATTCACACGTTTCAATGTAACCGTTTCCGGTTGAAAGTCGAACACTTGAAGGCTCTCGCGATTTCATCACCGTCAATCCTGCTTGTGAGCGGAAAACTTTTTCGCATTTTGAAACTCTCATTGCCCCTGATTTGACAACTTAACCCACCCCAAATATGCAGTGGCGCGGCGGCGTGAAATTTAAACGTTATGCAATTTGAGTATTTTGAAGTCGCTATATTGTATTTACACACCCACATACATATACATATATATGTACGTACATACATATATAGCGAACGAAACGCTGTACTTTTGCAGTAATACAGCAATGCATGTTGTCTAAGTTTGGCTAAGGCAGGGGCGCTCAATCGTCGTACCAAGGCAACGGGGGCCGTATGCAAATGCACCGTTCGTTCGGGCAATTAAAGCCGATGTGTAATTTATTCAAACGAATTTGTGATTCGCTTCGTTGCAAATTTAAACTTTGCCACTGATAATATTTCATCCATTTTGAGAATCACACAGAATATACAGAATCCATTTTGTTTATCATCGACGCTCTTTCGATGATGCTAATATGATCATGATTGCGGAAATGAAAAAAATTCAAGGAATAGTTATTTAAGTTTTAAAATTTATAATAGGTATGCTGTTTAATTAAAATTCCTATTATAATCATCAAACATTTGGGCAATATTTTGTTTAAGAACTTCCTTTCGAATAAGAATATCTCATATTGAATTAGTGAAGCATAGTGGGTGGACATAAAAAAAAATCCTTTTTGCTTAAAAATTCATATCTCCGAAACTAATCACACTTCTGGGAAAATGTAATAATTACTTGAAATCTTATAATATTATAATTTTTTCTTATTAATGTCAAAATTAACACAAGAAACGCATTTTAAAAAGGAACTTCATACAATTATATATATATTACTTTATTAAACAGTACACATATGTAGTCTTAACAATCAACAGTAAAATTAAAAATTAACTGTCAAACGTTTTCATAATCCTAATACTTTTAAATTTTTATTCTGTTCGATAGCTACAAATGTAGAAGCAAACTAGAGTAAAATTCTATAGTTTGGTCACCTCAATTTGTCGTATTAAAATTAATGTAAAAATACAATATAAATTTTTTAGAAATATTAACTTTATTTTCAATAAACCTACTGAATATTTATGATATGATTCTCTTCTGTCATAATTAAAAATGATAAAATTAATTAATATGAAATATTAAACTCTCTAATAGATAGTCCTATTCTTGTTCATTCGACTTTTCGCTTAAAGGTCGGTGGTGCGTGTTACCCGTTCTAGTTACTTTATTCTAATCGGATAAAGTATTGTGATCGTGCAAAAATTCGACCTTGTTTTTAAATTATTGGATTGTGAAAATGTTTCACGTAATAATTATTATCTTCATTCTCCCATCCCCAGAATGATTAGATATGGCAATAAATACTCGGAGTTTATTGATTTTATTAGTTATTTTTCCCTTTGTGTTTTTTCTAATTTAATATGTATATTATGTAAAAGCCTTGACAGGCGTTTAATAATTAAATAAATAAATAATAGTTTATCGACACATGAATGATTCAACATTGTCTCCTAACTTGTAACGTAAAATAATTTATGAAATTTGTATTTGAGCTATAAATAAAAAGATGTACATACACTGGTGCATGTAAACATCACAAATTGTATGAAATAAATTCGCGTTCGCGGAACTATCTTGTAAGGCTATTGTCACGAAGTTTTGAATTTTTTTCAGGTTTCATTAATTAGTCATAAACATTAGGAGTTGGATGTAATTGAGAAAGCTGACATAAAAATCACACCGCGTTATTAATTTAAATACGTGTTAATAGCATCTGGTGGTCAACAATTAATAATAAAAAAAAACGATGTCACGTTTCGCTGTTCTCGAAATCGAGGGTGCTCCGAAACGAAAGAAACCCCTCAACCGCTGCCATCATAATTAAAGTTCCGATTGTAAATATTTTTGCGATGCAAATTTGGCTATGCCGTTGATTCGTAAACAAATCAACAGACCGGGGCGTTCAATCGAAGGGTCGCTTTGATAGCGACGGTCCTCGACCGCTTTGACTCATGCAAATAGGACCGTCGCGTCGAGTTGCACGATTGAGATTCGTTATACGCAAAAATATGCAACACCCACTCGTTACACGGGAAGTGCCTTTGTTTCAAATTCAATCGCTCAATCAAACTTCTAAATTGCGAGCGTTGTAATTAAAAAAATAACTCGCCGGCGGAATAATGGAGGAAAGTGGCAGGAAAGTCATTCAGGCGACGACTTTGCTTTAATGCGATTTACAAAGTAGCTGAAACTCTCGCTTGTAAGAATACATCCACGGGGAGGACTATGGGAGTTGGAGGTTGGGAAGGGAGACGAGAAGTTTAGGGGTAGGACTGCCGGAAGCTGGGAGAGCAACCGAATAACAAGGCAATAATCGTTCAGGACGATTGGAAAACAAAAGTGTGATTAGCTCGCAAGGGCTGCCGCCAGGGGGTTAAACGAGACCGAGACAGCAATATTTGACTAGAAAGAGAAGAAAGGAACCGCGACATTAGTTACCCAACTTCGATAATCAATGTCTTTGTATTTAGACAACAGGGGATGGTTTTGGAATACGAGTCCTTAGTTAGAAATCTCAAACTTAAGCGTCTACTATACCAATGTATGCATGTATGTACATATGTATGTATGTATGTACATATAGTAGGGTGGAGTGACATTGCAAAAATTAAAAATTGTCATTGTAACAGCTACTGAAAGTTTTGTTGTATCATCCGTATTCTCGTAAAAATACTGAAATTTTTTTTGTGAATATGTCTTTAGGCCTCTACCTGAAGGCGAAAAATGAAAATTTGCCTATTAATTTCAAAATCTGAACACAGCATATAAAATTTTAGATAACATGGTCATAAAATTACCCTAACTTTATTGAATATTATAAGTACTTTTTGTAAAACTCTAATTTATTTACGTATTTCTTGAATTATTCAAATAAGTGTGAATTTGTGAGAGCGGTGGAGGGAGACATAGAAGTAAATATAAGTATGTATATACGAGTAAAGTAAGTATGTATGTAAAAATAAATACTAATTTTCCAATTAAAATTGCTATTTATAGCAATTTTATGAAATGGAAATTTTCATACAAGTAAAATTATTAGGATGAAAGTGCTGGTAGAGTCTAGAACTTTTTTTTTAATTAAACAGATTTTTTTAGAGAGAAGAGATATGATGTAGAGGCAACTTTTTATAACTATTTCAAAACGAATATCCCAAAAAAAAAGTTCCATACATCGTCGCTCCACCCTAATGTATAGGTACATATGTACATACGTACTTACTAGCAAATCAAACATACTCGTAAACCAATGTACCTATGTACATATGTACTAAGATTTGTAGTACTTACGAGTACATATACATATTATAACATTTGAACATTCTTGAATAATTAAAGAATGTTACGTAAGATCCAGTGCATACAGAAAAGCATGGAAAGATGTATCCTCGGTATAACAATAAGAGATCGTAAGAGGAATGAATACATGGGTAAGAACCATGACCAAAATGGCAGATATAGTGGAATGTGTGAAAAAGTTGGAGTGAAAACATGGCGAAAAGCATGGATGGCAGATGGACGCGAGAAATATTGGAATGGTATCTGAGAGAATGTGAAAGAAAGCAAGGTAGACCGAGTGAATTGAGATGAATTGAGATGAATGTGTGGAGTCAACTGGAATGGAAGAGGATTGAAGAGCCTCCATCCAGCAGTGGATGGTGAACAGCTGAAAATGATGATGATATAACATTTTAATCGTAAAAGGTTAGGTTTAAGTTATTAATTAATACGCAAGAGTTATTAATAGTTTGACGATTGATACATTAGCCGTGCCTGGGACAGTTCTTGTTAGACAAAGCGGCTAACGGCCTAATAAACATTATTTGCTCGTAGAACAAATCTCAGCTTTCCCCTCTTTCTTCGGCATTGCCTCCTTCCATCTCTTCCTCCACTTCACCACCACCACCGAACCACCTCACGGTTATATCCACCAGAGGAGCGACAAATTCTTATCTCACCCTGAGTTTATGACAAAAGTACCCAAATCTGAACCTTATCGGATTCGCGCATCGGCGCCGACTTCTACATTTTTACAACTTTTACATTTACTCGGCCCGGCCCCGCCCGGTGATAATTTTTAATGTAGTCGAGATAATTCATAATGAATTGTAGCCGACACGGATAAATTTAACACTCTATATATTTTGCGAACCAGATTGCTACAGTTTTGACATAAAAAATATTCTTTTGTAGTTATAACTTATGTATGTACATGTACATATGTATGTATATTAATTAGCTTTCAGCGCAACCCCTGTGAGCTAAACAGTATAAATTGAATATAAACAATACTGCATCAGTGTGAATTAGACCCATTGGTGAGCTTGAAAATTTTTCTATCTTTGAAATTGCACCGTAGCGTAGGTTCTATTGGTTTATTCAAACTTTTAAATTTATTTATTTATATAACATATGTACATAGGCAGGCGGTATAGCCGATGAAGCCCAGGGGTCTGATATAAATTTTACATACAGCTTTTAATTTTATTTTTTTAAATTATTTATGTTTTATAGTTGAGGGATTACAAAAATCCATTTATATTCAAAAATTTATCGAGATGATTTTTAAAGAGATTTGTATTTTCAGAAGTTAGTAGCTGATTTGGGAGGCGGTTCCAAACTTCAACCACTCTATTTAAAAAGAACGAGTCTCTGACAATTTTGTTAGACTCGTTCTTTTAGGAGTCTCAGAGCCTCAGAGATTTTTTTTTGAACGTGAGCTGGTTTTTTATCGGACATTTATATTTATTATTTATTTTATACACTTCTATTAGATCGCCTCTCAATCTTCTCGTCTCCAAAGAGGTGAGCCTCATTATTTTCAACATTTCGTTATAGGGTAGTGATCTAAGTGCAGATGGCATTGATAAATGAAATTGAATTTTTACAATACTTGAGTATCAAACCAAAAAAATATTTACTATTTACTGCTAAACTAATTACGCTATGTGGGCACGTTTTGGAAACTATTTACAATGTAAAAATGTGAATAAATAGGCTCCCAGAGGTTGTGTGCAAACGAATATAAAATGCGGTATTCCCCAGCGGCATTAGGGTCCATTATGCACAGCGTCGAGATTACGACTAACGACGCCTAAGAGATATGCACTCTCTCATTTTATCCCGATATTCCGCTTTTCCAGTTAACTGGCCAGAAAAAAATGATACACGAAACCGACCCCCGACAAGCCCGGCTTTTAAATGATGGATGACCGCAAACAGGTTATCAATTTTGTCCGCTAATGTATACCCCAGACAAAAAAAGCTTAATTATGCGCTATGTGTTGATGATGCTCCACAACAGCGTTTATTAATTTAAAAGTATTATTTTTTAATTAAAGTGATGTTTGGTTTATTTTTGTTTTATGTACATATGAAGTCGGTAGGAATTTAGCTGTTTAATTTTACTCGAGATATTATGAAAGGAACATTATTTATGTTTTGAAATTTCCCTTCCAACCAACCACAATTTCTGAATGCTCATAAGGAAAATATAAGAATCCATACAACGTACGCCCACGGCTCTCGTTTCAATGCAAAGCTCATTCGCATATACGAGTATTTTTTCTCCAATTTTCCACCTTCACATTTTTCCGTTCAGGTGGAAATTAATTTTAGTGTCGGCTTTCTATTGAAATTTTCCATCGACTAACTTGCAAGGCGTCTGAAAACGACAAAGTGCAATTTCACTTTTGAAAAAATATCGCTTACACAAAAATGGAAAATAATCCTTATTTTTCTCAATTTACATTGTTTTTGAACCACTGCGAACGGTTAATTAAAATTGGCACAAAATGGCGTCAGTGGGAACCTGATATCATTTATGTGTGTGTAGGTATGTGTTTGGGCGATATCGACATGAATGATGGTGGGTTGGTTCACAACAATGGAGTTTTTCTCGCTTAGGGTGGTTTCTGGATCTTAATGAACAGTTTACCCGCAATCTTTACGGCTACCAACAAGCAGAACGTCTTATGTCTAAATTACCTACAGCACCTGTTGGTTTCCCTAGTCCTCCCCCCCCGAACCATTTTTCTTTGTAACGACTCGGACTGGTTCCCATCATTAGGTGCTTATCTTCAACATGAAAGTATTTTGAAAATATAAGATACGCAAAAAAGACAATCAAATAACAAAAGTGTAAATATAAATGGCATAGTCATCTTTCCATTATTCAATATTTGAATATGATACCATTTACGTAAGAGCTTTGAATGAATAATTTTAAATTATGGTAATGCAAATTATATACATATGTATAGGTATTATATGAACTCTGTTTTAAAAGGCGTTGCTGTGTATGTAACTTAGTGCTTTGTTAAGCTTGCAACATTTTATAGATAGGCTTGTATACAGAGTGTTAAAATTGTCCCATCCCGGTTGGCCATATTGTAAAATCTTTCGTGCAAACAACGAAATGCCCCAAGATTAGGCGAAGACGCCCTCGGGGGGAGCCCCAGCTGCTATTTTGCGGTTTCGAAACAACAAATGTTCGAGGAAGAGGAGGAGAAGGAGTAAGACGAAGAGTAGGAGGAGGATGAAGTGGAGGCAAAATGAAGGCTTCAGGAGGATATGTCGCTAACGACACGACCCCGTTGATAACTATTTATGTTAGAGGAGAGGCATTCGTGCCCCGAAGCCATCTTCAGGTATTCCCCGGCAACAACAACTTGGGGTTAAGTCTTCCGGAGAGAACCCAAGTTTGTCGGAAGGGACACCTGAGCAAATTTGACCAACGACAAGTTCACGCGTGTAATCAAATAATTCAGCATTTTTATTATTTGAACTTAAATATTGTCGTTTAGCAGCTATCCAAGAATATGCTTATGTTTTATACTTTCAGACTCAATATGAAGTCCCGAATTTAAGCTTCCAAAACTAAGGTTTGCCTAGGGCGTCCGGGAATTATGTCGTTAAGTCTTTACGAAAATTTCACGAATCCTGAAAACCCCTAGCTTATGGACAATATGCCAGCACTTAAGTCCCTCTTCAACGTTCACACATATTTGTAATGTTATAGTAAAATTATTTTTGAAAATAGCTATGCTATTCATATTAAATTCACAACGAAGGTGGCAAGGGGGTGTTAGGGGGAATATCAGATATACTTCGGTCTAAGTACGAAGGCAAACAATGTTCAAGACAAGTGTGGGGTGAGAAGGAATACTGACACGGGGGTAGTTGACAATGAACAGGACTGAATTGAAACAAAATGTATTTTTATTTTCACCTAACCGTATTTTGCACAACACGAGCATTGGGCATTTCAATTATTCGAGTATATACATACATATGTATTTTCCGTTTCAAAATAAGAAAAGATAAAAACAAAACGGATACCTACAAATCTTTCGACTATACCCGTATTTATAAGCGCCACATAGACTTTTAAACCCTCATATTTTAATAAATTAAATTTTAGCACCGTCATTACCGATTCGACCCTGCCAACCCTCAAATGAAGTTTCCGTCATTTTTGCACCAGATAAGACCACCGGGAGAGGACGCTCCCGCACAAAAGGATTGCGGTGTAAAATAATGATTAATTGTGTAGCCGACACTCCTGTTCTGCAGATTAGGGGATCAGCAGGGCCCTGTATTACCGTGCAACGTCTGTGTGTGTGTGTGTGTGTATGTATGTATGTTTCAACGCAGCAGAATGTTAATAAAGCGACGGGGGATTTCGCCCTTAAGAACTTTATCGCACATCAATTCTCGTGTCTCGTGGATATCATCTGCATAGTCATAAGTTATGCTATGTATGCACGATGGCACACGTTCATAAATGAACAGCGCATATCAAAGATATAACAAAGTATTTAATGTGTTAACTTTTTGAAACCATACGACTTATTTTGAAATCGTACAATATTTGATCCACTTACATACATTCAGTCATCGGATTACAGAAGATGTATTATATTTTTCCGAGCGTTAGCCGAACCATTTTTCAGGGTGATAGATAAAGCGGTTAATTTTCTCCACTTAACGGCCAGCCGGATCGGTAATAAATGGTTACAGCTCACTTCATCTACCACCGAAGAAGACTTACAACGAACCGATAATGCCCTTCTCGAACGCGATTCTGCTTTAGCTTTACACACACACACAAACAAGAAGAAATCGAGGAAGAAACCCTGGCAATACATCAAGATTATTTCGCGAACTTGCGTGATGCTGCACCAACAATGGGGAAAGATTTGCACGAGGCGAGAGAAGGGAGGAGGACTTATTTCGCGTTCATTATTTTTTTTCGTTGTTATTGTATGCATTGCGTGTGTTTGATCTTAAAAAGAAATGTTTTCTTTTTGATGTTTCAGACCAGACCAAAGGTAGAAAACTGCGCTCGGTACGAAGCTCAAATAAAATAACCGTTTTAGCAAAATACATTAATTACTCCCCTCGCCCATTCGTGCATACATACATACATACATAAATGTAGGTACATATTTTGCTGACGATTAAATTGCGAACATAGTTTTTCGACGATCGTCTGTTTGCGGAGGTTATACGTGCAATTTTTCGACAGTAAAATGTTATCGAACAAAATGTTGAAATGGTGCGATGGGATGTGCGTAATATAAGCGAGATCACGTACCAAATCAAATTCCCAATTCGACTATGCGTGTGCGTGAGGTGGAATTCGTGCTGGGTTTGTAGCCGTAGCATTGGCACAATGAAAAATAGATGATGATGATGATGCAAGGGTATATTCACGATTTAATATAACATATATATTTTATATACATATACATATATATGTTCATATAACGTTAGATGAAATTTCAAACATCGACTATTCAACGCTCCAAAAGCACACGCATTGATTCACAGTTTACGTAAAATTTTATAATTACACTTGGATAGTAAATTAAGCTTAAATTATTAAGGCTATACAACAATGTATAGGTTTGTACTTTGCATATGTGGGAAATGTATTCAAATATATTGAAAATAGTATATTAATATTAAATGGAATTGAAATGTTATGTTTTTGTCGGTCTGTTCAATGCTCAAGTCACGTTTGAGAATAGGGACTCCCTCCAGTGAGATTACATCCTTTTTTATTCCGTAATCGAAAGTCGAAGAATTTTAAATGTACTTTTTTGTGCGGAAAATACTCCGACTGTGAAAAGTGTGCGAGGGATTGTTTCGCGCGAAAACTCGCGAAAATCCCATCCATTTAATTCAGCACCCCCTCCCCCCTCCCCTTTATTGTTTCCCGATTTAAAATGCTTAACAGTCTCGACGCTCATTTATACGGGTGTATATTTGAGGATCTCTGTTTTAATTCTGGCGGATGTTGAGTCTGAGTGAGCCATTGTCCCGCGGCAACTTAGCGAGCAATAAGGATTAAGCTTGCGAATAATTATAAATTCCCTCCTCGTTCCTTGGAAAGCGTAAGACGAAGGTGCGCAAACGAGCCTCATTATTCAACGCGCTCGATCCGATCAAGATATATTTTAATTGCGGAATTAAAGCGGGGACTAGCTCATGCGCAATTTTCGCATGACTGCTTCGCATAATAGTTTGTGTAACTTTCAGTGTGGCGAATCGCGGTGATCGTTGCTACCGTTGCAGTGTCTGATGATATATGTAATTATTTTGTTTTGTTTAGGGCCATTTCCGGTTGAGCGGACTTGCCAGTCATCTTATCGGTGCATCCGATAACAAGTTGGCAAGCACTGGAATGCTGCGAGCGAAATGGAACATACGTAGAACAGTGAGCGCGAGCGAAACGAAGCTAAGTTTGTTCGTGTGCGGTGTTGAATGTTTGCGATGAGTTGAACGCGGGAACGAGCAACGTCTGCTTTCGACTAATAAAATGCCTAGGCTTTTTATATAATGCCCAAAATGGCCGAGAAATATGCAAAATGTACTACGCTTCATTAAAATAACACGTTTGGCAAATTTTTATTGATTTCACACTTTGCCCAAAACTTTTAGGCATTGTACAAAATGAATAGACATTTTAATTATTTGAATTAATAAATTTTGTGTAACACATTGCTATGTATGTGATGGTGTATGCCCGTTGAAAAATTAACGGTTGAATAAATTAAAAATAATCCAGCCGCCTATTAAATAATTTTAAATAAAAAATAAACAAAAGTACGTTGAAATTTAAATTTTACTTTGATTCAGTGCTCGAATTCAGCGGGAGCGGCAGGGAGCGGGCGTTCCCTTTCGTGAAATTTGAAACGTAGCGTACCCTTTCGTGAAATCTGTAAATTTAGCGCTCCCTTTCGTAAAAAACCAAAATTTCCGTGCTCTTTCAATAATTATTGCCGAAAAAATGTTAGAAGGTGAATTTTTTTTACATTTATGACTCCTAAATCACAATCTTTGACTGGATTTCCGACAAAGGCATCTTATCTGTAGCCAAAAGCCATTTAAAATATTATTATGTTTTGAAAAAGCTGGATGCACGTGTGTTACTTGAATATAACATTAAGAATTCGAGGGTTTTTAGATTCTATTTATTTTGGTCGGTTATGCGCAAAAAGTTTTATTGCTTTATGGTCGGCACTGTCTGTCACACTATGGTCGAACTGCAACGGGCCTTTCTTGATAATTTACGATATCTTTCTTTGAATTGTCGGCTTTCTTATTTTAACAAAATTTATAAAGCAGCTGTACCGCTACCATTATACTAAAGGAACCAAAATTTAAAAATACTTCAGTCTTGCCTGTCCCTCTGATGAAAGAACTTGAATTTACCGAACGTATTTGCAATTTCAATAATCATCGGGATTCGCTTGATTATTTTTTTTATTTATATTTTATTACTGCACTTCATCACTAACAAACACTTTTCTAGCAACATTTTTTAAGTTGTCTGAATTATAATTACTGGACGTGATTAACTAAATAGTGATATTAACAATTATTCAAATTTAAAAAGAATCAACCGTGTAAATTGTGCATGTATGTATGTATGCAATACAGTTTCTATAATGATAATACTAATAACCTAATATATACAACCATAAATTCATTTATATTGGTGTTACGTAAGTGTTTTGGTGTTATAATATATGTATGTATATAAATATACGTACATTTTCTATACATATGTATATGTATGTAGTTTAAAAAAAAGGTCGTTTGATATTTTTTGAAAATTATCGAGCGCTCCCATTCGTGAAAATTTCCATTTCGAGCACTGCTTTGATTACATATAATATTGAGTGCATAAGGAAGATATGTAGTTGTTTAATGGATAGTTTATAAACAATGTACTACCTACCTATCTAACGTATAAGGAAGAAAGTTGTTTAAACGGAGGAAAACTTCGACGGATTTTAGATTTTTACTTACACATTTGATTGATAGAATAATTAATATTAATTTAATTCTATTACAATTAATAGCATATACATATACATTATATATATAATAACCGAAATCCGTCTGTCTGTCTGCTGATAACGCTCGCCGAGGTAAATAATTAAACAACCAGAACGTCGCGCGCGAGTGGGATTTGAACCCGAAATCACCAGTTCGCAACAGTGAGCGCTTACGCTATGATCCAACGCTGATGATGACGAGCCAGCTACAATTTAACAATATTAATCCTCAACGGGTTTGCGACTTTCCTAAATTGTTACGTTGTTGTATTACAAAGCGCCATCTAACCAAAAACTATTAAATACACATATACTCACCCACACAAACACTCACAGTATGGGTGATGAGAAACCACTCCGTTGATATTCAACGGGCTTACACTAGTATATAATATTTATGCGATTATAGGGCAAATAATTTATTACTGTATATAATAGCGCACCGGTCTGCCTGGCTGGTGCTATATATATATAGCGAAAGAGTGCCTGGCTGGGTAGACGAGGAACGCTCGTATACTCTCACTCACCCACATATACACTCACGGCACGGGTAGCGCAAGGCATTTTTCAACTACCTACTATATTTTTGTTACTGAATACACTAACCACTCGATGACACTGTCAACGTGCATCGCCTAGCATTATACATATATATAAAAGTATCTTAAAAAAATACTGTACATATGTACAGCGTAAAAACTCAATTGATATGTTTCACCGAGTAATAGAGAAAATGAGGAAATAATATCGAGTGAAATTGCATGTTGCGTTGGTTTCTTGTCATTATCAAATTTTAATAGTTTGGAATTTAATACGTACGTCAGACCGTAGCCATTTTTTTGCACATCGATGCCTATCGCGTCGTTTACATCTCAACGGATTGTTGGAAAAGCGGTCGCGTTTGCTGGAAAGTTTTGGCCGTAAACGTTGATTTTCCGAACAACAATACAACAACAACAAATATTATGCACATTACATTTACCTATCCCGCCCACTGCATATATTTCGCATTGCGAAAAATGTTCATTAAAAACGTGACAAACGCGTCACGCCTCAGACGAATTGTTTACATCTGTAAGGATTCTTCAATTAATTGACAAGCCCCTTTTGGTAGCGTCGGCGAGAGTGAGATAAAATAAAAATAAAACTTGGCCTCAGATTGACCCTATCTATAATGAAATGTATTCATGACAATCAATTATCGTCGAGAAAAAGATCAACCGATCATCTTCCTTGGTTTAATTTTTTTTTTGATAGGCTACACAGTCAAATTTATACGTAATACTTCATTGTCGATTCAACAGTGGACTCCGTGTTTATTTTCTGGAAGCGAGCGTGCTGTCCGCTATTATTTTCATGCTACTTCATTAACTTGCAAGCGGTCGCTTATCGGACCGCGTTAATCTCGCCGCGGAAACGGCTCGGCGTCCGCTCTATAAGGGTTAAAGTGGCCCGGCCCGCTAAGGGTTGCTTTTGCGTGCCATTGTCGCATGGTTCGCACCGGCCCGTGACATTAAACGGACATAATGTATACGTACACCATTTTTTTTTCTCTTACAAAAATAAAAAAAATATACCCTCCTACCGTTTTGTTAAAAAATATTTGCATTTTAATTTTGTCTTTAAGCGGCTCGTTTTAACGGGATGGGGTAAGGGAGGGAATGTGAAAGGGAGGGGAAGGGGGGGGGGGCGTAATCAGATACGACTAACCTCCATTTACCCACCCTGTATGTAAATCGTGAATTTTTTTGTTGTGTTTTAAGCCATGTATATTCATGCGTATTTTCGTGTGGACCCAGTCGCCAACGCTTGTCTTGTAAATTATACAGGTTGGAATTTTTTTTTTGTTGTCGTTTTTGTTTGAAATAAATTTAAATATTGTCGCCAACGAAAGAAAGTCGAGTGTCGGTTGCATGTTTCGCGGAGCAGTCGTAAATATTTTGCGTTTTCAGAGGGCGAACGTGCCGGGAAACATAATTTTGCAGAGGAGACTTCCGCTTCCGCGAAGACGATGGCAGCCGCCTACTTCCGGTTTCACTGAAAAGCATCAGATTTGTGCCATGCTGTCTTTAAGCTCGTGTCAACTTGCTCGCTTTCATAAACTCGGTCGCTATACACATATTACTGTACCTGTAGTGATAACCTTTAATACACATTCGAGTTTGTCCAATTTACGTTAACAAGAAAGACGTGTTTAAATTTTGATTAGATAATCTATATACCTACATTTATAAAAATCAATGTCTGTCTGTTTGTCTGTTTGTCTTTTTGTCTCTTATAGGCTCCTAAACCACTCAACTGATCGCGATGAAACTTTCAGGACTTATTGTGATCATGCCGGGGATGGTTCCTGTGAAAAAAAATCGGGTAAAAAACGGAACGGGAACGGGATCGGGCATTGCAACACATGCTGGGTTCAGCTAGTAAATAATAAAAAGTAGGAATATTATGTCGGCTAAGAAGATTATTATCTAAAGAAACTAAAATAATAATTTAATTAATTTAATAATAATGTAATTGTCAGACCACATCTTATGTATTGTGGTTAATTATTAAATATGTTAGATAAGTCAACTAGAGATATATTACAAATATTACACAATAGAGGTATGACTGTATGAGATGTATAAAAAAGATGATGATTGAATTAGATTGGTTGAATGTGAATGATACTTTGAGGATTTGTATGTTGGTATTTATGTTAATATATAAGTTAGATGTTAATATGTTACCATCATATTTCAGTAGATTTATTGTGAGAGGAATGGATGTATGTATGTGAATATAATTTAAGGAATAAAAATAATTTAATTATAAAAAAATGTTAGAGTAAATAGAAATAGGAGAAGCATCTTGTACAGAGGTGTTTTGGAATATGATAGACTGCCGGATGGAATTAGAAATTCCAAAACTATTGATAAATTCCTGGCAGTCTTAAAAAAACATCTCTGTATAGACGCTTAGTTAAGGTGAATATGTAATTAGCTTTAATAAATAATATTGTAATAGCTCCTACTAGATCCGTTAACGAATATTTAAAGTCTGAAGGTCTACAGTCTTTGCTACTGTACTTAGTACGATAAGATTTTTCCAACAGTAAAATAAATCAATGAGATCTTCGACTCACTGACTTTCAAATTTTTACTCCGTTTCGATTTCTCGCAAATCTGAAACGACTTTTCAATAAACCACAGCTTTATTTATTGTTGTACACACTTAGAATTGTTGTATGTACTTTTAATCAAGATACACTCTTCAGATCGCAACATGAACAGTATATTTACTAACACACGTAAAGATTTCAGCTTTCATATTCACATCGGAAAAGTAAATCGTACGAAAGTAAAGCGGAGCCCGGCTTGTCAGATCTCGCCGATTGGATTAGATTTTGAACACACGCGTAACGATTTTACTTGCGAATCGCTAATCGAAACAGAAATCGTTCGAAAAAATGCACCGAAAAGAGAATAATTAATCCAGTTAATACAGATCAAAGTACATATGTACATATGTACATATAATGTCCCAATATCTTTACAGTCACGAAACTAATTCCTCAATAGGACATTCAATTGGGATGTACGGGAATAGCGTGGAAAATTTTCCAGAAACATTGCTTGTTCAATTGCAAAATTATTTCGACATTCAAACATGAATTCAATCGATACATATTAGTAAATGTATTTTGAACGAATTTATGCCTTGTTGTTTTATTTTAATTTATATATTTGACAAAACCGTCTAAAGATATATTGCTCTTCATGTTTTGACGAAAAAATGTACCCACTGTACTGCTATTACCCAACCTCACCCGTACGTGCTTATTTGTATAATAGCAGTACAGCCCATAACTCGGTTGACAGTACGTGAATAGTGTATCATTGATTGAATGAGTGTATGGCAATAAAATCGCGTCGTCGACTCGAACCAGCTTTGACAGAGAGCGGTTCGTTGCAAACAGACAGCTTTTTTGTTTGTTGGCAATACCGGCGTGACCGCAACCCAGACAGGCAAGCAGACGCTTACGCTAATACATACATATAGTAATTCACGTCGATCGATTTTCCGAGCTTTTCCGACTTGCCGCCTTGGTATTAAGTCATCAACGTAGTAACCAGTTTGTGCAACAAGCTGAAAAGTGCACGCGGGATGTGAATTATAAGGGTCGGATGCACCGGTTCGACCGAGCGTCTCTCGTCTAATTTCACAAAGAAATTTCCGGTTTATTTGGCGGCTGAAAACCCATCAATTCCGGGAGGGTTGTTGTCAAGTTTTAATAACCCACGAATCCGTGGGGGCGGCCAATTTATCCGGCGAGTAATTACGCCCGGCGATTAAACCTAATGATAGTCATTAGGTTGTGCGTTTTTGATATAATACTAATAAATTTACGGCCTTTTCTCGCCATGCCCGGCCATTATTAATAATAATTTTAAACCGCTGGAAATTTTTGCACCCGCGATTTTCCACCCCTTTGTACCGGGCGCTCGCTGTGAGTTGAATGAATAGCCGCTAAAACAAAGCGTTATCAATTCATATTAACGTATTATCGCATACAAAATCTAGCATTTAGCGTATTATATGTATGTACATATGTACATACATATATATATAATAGCCCTATTCCGTCTGTCTGTCTGGCTGTGTGTGTGTCTGTCTGCTGATAACGCTTGCCTCGGTAAATAATTAATAAACCAGAACGTCGCACGAGTGGGATTTCAACCCGGTACCACTGAATGGAGACAGAGCGCTTACGCGGTGAGCCAAACCAGATGATAATAGGCGGGCTTCAACGTGACTATTCAATATGAAAAATAGGCTCGCGACTTTGCTAAATTGTTACGTTCTTGTATTATAACGCGCTATAGATGGCATAGATGCATCCATATTGTTGCATAGATGCAAAAACCATAAAAACTATTAAATTTAATATTATTTTTCAGTACGGGTGATGAAAACGCTCCGTTGATATTCAACGGGCTTACACTAGTTACATAATGTTTGTCGTTGAAATTAATTAACACACACATACATATTTTATTTATTTTTACTTTATCCTAATCAGATAAAGTATTGTGATCGTGCGAAAATTCGTCCTCGAGATTTTGACTGATTTGTATCAGGTATCATCCCCTGATCACGTTTTCATGATTTAAAAAAAAAGTCTGTATGTCTGTATGTCTGTATGTCTGTGTACTGTGTGTTTGTCTGTGTGTTTTCTCCGAAACTGTCAAGTCTATCAAGCTGAAATTTCATATCTATTATTTTCACGCAAGGTGTAAGAGCCATAAGGAATTTGGTCAATATCAGTCAACCGGAAGTAGGGTTTTTTTCGTGCAGAAAATTCAAAAATCCTGTTAAAAATCATATTTCCGAAACTAACACATCGATCAAGTTGAAATTTCATATCTATAGTTTTCACGTTAGCCGTAAGAGATACTGTAATTTTAGTCAAAATCTTACGACCGGAAATAGCAGTTTACTCTTGAACGATTTGTTGTTTTTTATTTTTTTCTGCCTTTTAAAATATGTAGTATCGTCACAACATTGTAATGTTGTAATCAGGAGAAAAATTGATATTTTGAAAAAAATAAAACATTAAAATCAGTCAACCGGAAGTGGGTTTTTTATTTTTGTCGAAAAGTTTACCACAGAATATTTCCGAAACGGCACCGGCAATTTTGTCGAAATTTCATATCTATAGTTTTTACGTTAGCCTTAAGAGATACTGTGATTTTGGTCAACATCTGACTACCGGAAATGGCAGATTACTCTTGAACGATATTTTGTTTTTTATTTTTTTCGGCCTTTTAAATATGTAGTATCGTCACAATATTATAATGTTGTACTCCTGAGTAAAATTGCTAGTTATGAAAAAATAAATCATTAAAATCAGTCAACCGGAAGTAGGGTTTTTTTTTTTTTGTCGAAAAGTTTACCACAGAATATTTCAGAAACTGCCCTATTGATCAAGTCGAAAATTTATATTTATAATTTTTATATAAAATTTAAGAGTTGATAAGGTTTTAATCAAAATCCGCCGACCGAAAGTGGTAGTTTTTCTTATTTGAATATATGCCGAAGATCGTATTTTATATACGCGCTCGCACTCAACACAGTAATTTCATGATATGTATGTATGTATTTTGGTTGGTGTGGTGGTGGTGTATGCGTTTTATTTACTTACGTACTTAAAAAAATAATTTCGTTACTCTTTGTATTCCTCAAATATATGGATAAAGTCATGGGTTGGCTACACCCGAATTTTTTTTAAGACTGCCAGGAATTTATCAATAGTTTTGGAACTTCTAATTCTATCCGGCAGTCTATTATACTCCAAAACACCTATGTACAAGATGCTTCTCCTCTTTCTAATTATTCTAACATTTTTTATAATTATATTATTTTTATTCCTTAAATTATATTCACATAGGTACATACATTCATTCTTCTCACAATAAATTTAGTAAAATATGATGGTAACATATTATTATCTAACTTAAATATAAATACCAACATATGTATGTATATGTATGTACATATGTACATATGTATGTATACAACAACAATATAAGTATGTACATATATGCATTATTTTAAACTTTGATTTGGATTTAATATCGTATTTACCGGAAAAAAGTTATTATATTATTTATTGCAATCGTCGCCGTCGCGAAGAACTTGATTTTGAAAAAAATATTACATATATAAATTTTCAATCACATTCGAATTTTATTTAATTGCTCAAAGTTAAGGTTTTTTGAGTGAATTTCATTATATGTATATACATACATAGGTATGTATATGTATATTATAGAAAAGTTCTTGAAATAAAATGTTGAGTTTAACAATGCGTGTTTTGGTCATTACCGTCACGAAATCTCGCCTGGCTGAGTTAAACGGATGACTTTGATATTTCGAGGGCTTTCAATTAAAAATTAAGCTCTCTCCGGCGTGAAATCTCCTCAGCCGCAAATGACAGGTCTCGGCAGCCACAGACAAAGGGTTAGTGCCACGGGCAGGGGTAATAGGGAGGCCTTACAGGGTTGTGGCAGTAGCATAATTATGACCGAGCGGCCGTGTGATTTTTATTTCAGACTCAACACCTGATAAAGACGTCGGGGTCTGTAATTAACGGCGATCGAACGGCCGATAATATTTAAAACCTCCATTAATATTAAAACCTCCCCCAAAGCGCAATTCGTCGACTCGAGCGGGGTTGAAAAAGTCCAATGCGGGATCATCGATCACGGGCCGCGGGACAATTATTGCCGAAGATATATTTTTTTTAAGTGCCACTTTGCGCCTTTAACGCGCGCATGATAAGGTTGATTACATTTATCTTTGGGCCGCGCGTAAAAGGTCAATTTCTCGCATTTTACAGTCAAACGCGTCACTTTCAATCGCGCGTCACAAAACGTCTAAATTATACAAACACTTTTAATAAATTTAAATGTAAATGGACATAATAAAAATTGCAGAGCCTTTATAAGCTTTGAAAAACGGTCTATAAAGGAGAATTTTCAAATTGAACGTTTTAGTTAGCAGTTGAAACAAACAAGCATAAACTTTTTATAACCCCCTTTGTATTAAATTTTTATCACATTTTAGACGTTAGTACCGTTTAATAAATTCGTGTAATATTACGTGGTGGATATTTCAGCGAAGCGTATGAATTATGCTAGATAAATTATTGTTTTGATAGTATCTACGATTGTACATTAGCGATCGATATTGGAGTAGTTGTGAGCGGAAAACAGTGCCGTGTAGATATTGGATAAAAATTAGCCGTTGAGATATTGGTGTAGTTGTGAGCGGAAAACACGCTAAATGGGGTTGTCGTACTCGTTTAGCACATTAATGAATTTCGTTGCACTAACATGTTAAAGCGCGCCCTTAAAATATGAACGACTACAAAGGGTTTCTGGCGCCTATGAAAAGGGCAAACGCGCTTGGCTTAAAGCCGAGCACAGACTGTGGCATTTCAAACAATGCCCTTTTGTCTTGTGTGAAATGCATTGCCCTTTAGACCGGGGTGGGTCTTCGTCGACGTCGTAGTCGTCTTTGTCGTTTAAATTCCACGAACTAACACCGGTAGACATCTCTATCAATGGTGCTTGATCCTCTGGAATTAATCATTTTGATGATTGCTATTATTAAATTGCGGCCGAGCTAACTTTTCGTTTCGTCGAGGGTTTTAAAAGCAGCGCAGCTTTTCCTAATTGCCAAACGATTTAATTTTTTTTACAATAGATCAATAATTTTCAATACAAATATTCTCCAAAGACATTACTTGACGTATCGTAAATTGTATATGCGTGTATAGAACCAATTGGGAAGTGCGCGACAGAAACTTCAGTATTGAGTACACTTGTCAAAATATTGATTATATTGTAGTAAATTTAGCACGTTTTAACGCATCTACACGTACGAAATTGGGATGTACGGGAATAGCGTGGAAAATTTTCCTGAAACATTGCTTGTTCAATTGCAAAATTATTTCAACATTCAGACAGAAATTCAATCGATACATGTATTTTATATGTAAATGTATTTTGAACGAATGTATGCGTTTCACTTTCACTGTATGCCTTGTTGCCTTATTTTAATTTATATATTTGACAAAACCAAAATTTGAAACTTCGTTTTGAATTTGTTTTTCGAATGTCATAAAATAAATACATTTGATGATATTTGAAAAATTGTGCTATCTTGTATTGTGTCAAGTTGAATGTAGTGTAATTTATCGTTGGTCGTCGAGTAACTTTTCCGGCAGTATTGTCTGTAAGGGGAGGTATGTATGCATAAATAATGGCGGTGCGATGTTGTTATGAAATAATTTCACAAAGGTGAAATGGGTCTAATATTTTATGCTCGTTAAACTAATGTCAAACTTGAACTGCGGTACACCCAAATTAAACGACAATCTGGGAGTGTACGTATGTATGTATGTATGTACGTACACTCCCGTGGTCCAGTATAATATATTACAAAATCGTTTTTAAAATACAAAACACGTGTGTAAGCCCACGAACATCTTACAACATTTTCTTTTTAATTAACTCGACTTGTTGACTCACTTTTTATTTTTAGATGCCTTAATTATACAAAATGTTTCAAAAGCAATTAATGAGTGTGCGGTTACGAACTGATTTTGTTATGAAAAATGTGTTTACATGTTACATGCTATGAGATTCGTTTATCATCTATTTGTAGCTCGTATGGAGTCGTACTGAATTCTTATAATATTTATTAAAATTATATTTACCCACCTTAAATTACATTACGTACCCTATATAATATGACCTTTGTCTTTTGAGATGATTTTTTTATGTTTATATACATATAATAATAATTCAATTGATAAACGTTAAAAATGACTGTTAAATATGATGTGACAGGTAGTTGTCGGTGCAGTCTTTGAGAGCACTCTCTCAGACCGTTTACAAGATTAGAGGCGTCGAATAATTAAAAGCATCTTCTTCGATTACGCTTCGACCCACCGGGCTTTAGCGCTAACTCGATCTGAAGGGTTAACTCTGGTGTTAAATGGAATTAAGACGAACTTCGAAGGCCGACACACCGATTGGATTATTTCACTCGACCGAAATTTTTCATTCAACATTTGAGATTTAAAAATGAGACGTTCGTGCGCCAACCCTACCACCCTCTTGTTTATGTCTCTATAAGGTCGTTAATCGGCCACTCCAGGGCCGCCATTTATAATCGCCATCTTGAGTCCGCGACTTCCGGTGTCCACTTCCGGTCAGACCTCAGCCAACGGCCGCCGGTCACGGAAGCCGTTCAAAACTTCACATGTCCGAGGGCCGTTCAACTTTCAACAGTGTAAAAAAAAGTCACTCACTGTCGCCGTGTAAAACTTTCGAATGCCTATCGATCGACAGGTAAACATACTCGAACTTACTCATTCCGCGAATAATTGTGACGTAAACGATTACTTTATGGATTAAGATTTACCAGTCGAGCGGGCGAAATGACACGGGTTCCTGTCCGGATTCGGGTTTGCAACGACTCGTTCATTATTCAAACGACTCCCGGATGAATACATCCATCTCTTCGGGATCCCAGTCAGCTGTGTGATATGCAAACAGAATGGGAATGAAACACACGAAATGAAAAAAGAAACACATGGAATGGGAAAAAAATTGTCTAATTCATGGAAAGTGCAAGCCCGTTGCTTCATTCACGAATTGGGCGAATTATCTGCCGATTGCGTGAATTGGGCATGAATTGTTTTGCTTATTTCATGCATTGAGCAAAGTACATACATACATAGTAGCGGTGGTGTTTTTTTGCAACTAAACCAAATGTCAGTTGATTCTATAAAAGTGTATCAATCATTAACTGTACAATGACGTTCATTTCCATTTACAATGCCAAAAAAGTCTAGAACTATAATATCGATGGGTTAGTGCACAGATATTGTATGTCCAGTTTTGTTTTAAAATATTGTAAGTGGCATACATCTCTTTTGCATGAAAAATATTGACGAAATGGACATATTATATATTTGAATAAGGCAATATCTTCTCAAATATACTATTTAGACATACAATACTTTTTAAACATGAAGGTTTGATGCAGATGGACGTTTTGTGTATGATAACTCAATTTTGGTAAAAACTGGAAATACAATATCTGTGCACTAACCCATCGATATGACGACGTACGAATTTTATTAAAAGGTATTTTCGCGATTTGTAAATTTACTAAAACGCATTCAGCAAAACTAAAACTGTTACTTGTCCAATCCATGACACAACCTAAATTCGGAACTGTCCCGCATCTTAATAATATACATATAATCAAGCTAAATTTGACATCCATATCAAAATTACCTTTTCAACTGTCATGTTGACGGTTTAAGAATTTCATACACTGTCCAATTCAAGCACTCGGCAGATAATTTGCACAATTCACGAATGGAGCAACGGGCTTGCACTTTACATGAATTGGGCAATTTTTTGCCCATTCCTTCTAATAATTAATTTCACGGATTCGGCGTAACATACATATACATACATACATACATAACGAATACGCATTTAAAACGTTATTTTCGACCAGTCCAAACCCTATACACGTGTTCTATTCTGTATGCCAAGTATTACAATTTAGATTTGCATTCCGTCATACATGCACCGCACCATAGTAAATCTCTCGGAAGACGCTGTCACGCTTCTGCGAATTCGCTCGAAGATTATTCATATCCATACATACATACATAGGTAGGTAAATTCAGAAGTGTCTCTAAGGGTTGGCTCACAGGTGAGGATGTCCCCAACCATTGCTGCCTGTTCGTGTTCAGAGCCGTAACTCCGATTCGAATATATTCAATTAATATGCTAATCCAATTCCACATTTGCCGTGGCGTGTACGAGCCGCCGTTATAAAACCAGAAATCCCACTGTTTAGTTAGCGGTTAACGGCGCATACCTTACAAATAACATACCCCCCCTCCCCCTCCCCCTCCACATTTACACCCCCATACTCCACCCCTAATCCTGAAAACTCCCTATCGCCACTATTATACTATTAGTATAGTTCGCCAATGTTATGACGTTATGAGCCTACGTGGAAAAACGCAATAACCGGTGCGGCTTGTGTACTTGTTCGTTTTAATTGTTATTTGTATTTTTTTTAAATCACGACTTTTTATAATGGAATGGTACTATAATTTTACTTTAAATTGTAATTCGATTGTAATTTTTCTTTTTACAGTTTTATCGTAAGTTTAATTCACGCATACATTATCGACCACCCGTTGCCACAAGCGCTCTTAATTATTTTTATGCTTTTACACCCACTGTAAACATGTCCAGTGGGGTAAAATGTCACACTTCCGGTTCGAACACATTTTATTTTATGAGCGTAATTTCGATCACTCGGATTGAGACTTTATTTCAAACGTGCAACTTGTTTGAGAAGTAATGTTTCGTGCGGTGTGCGATTTCGTATTCAAAACCACGTCAAACGACCATCAGTCGGGACAAGTGGGGACACATTAAAATGATGTCAGGTATTCAGAAAAGGATATATCACAAATGGCGGGGGATAAAACCGGAGCTGTCACGTTTCATTACAACAAATTTCGTTCTTTAAAAATGTAGATACGCCCAATATGTGATTCGATTTTGGAATTCGACGCGAGTGTCGAACTACCGAACTCATTCCGGTTGTCGTTTAAATTCCGGCATCGTAGTTTCAAGCGATCGCATTGTGTCGCAGTCATAACATCCAGTTTAAATTCATACAATAAGACGCCATAAAAGCGAACAATCGCATAATAATAATAAAAAAAAGCAGGAGCGCATCGCTAATGCTTAGCGCGCGCCCGCGAATATCTTGTCAATTTATGCGAAATCTGCGGGGGCGAACGCCGCAATAATATGATTTGATATTCACCCTGGGGGGCTGTTGCTATTTTTCAAAATATTATGTGTGCTGTGTCGTTTCCGTGGGGTGTTTTTTTCCACTTCACATTTAGATTGGGTATTTTTGTAATATTTTTCACCGTGCGATGACAAAATGCGCTCGCCTGCTATGAATGACAAACGCCCTGAAAATACCTTTGAACGGTATTGTAAAATTTTTATTTCCTTACATAACAAGTATTCTTATTAACATCAGTGCGATTTAATAAGGTGGTTCTGATCTTTAAATGTCACATACATACATATATAAGATACAAATTTTTTTGTGTAGGCGTTTGCAACGTGTGGCGTGCGTGACGTGACGCGTATGATAAATTTCGAGAAAAATCCGCATCCAAATAAAAAATCCACCCCTTTCCTCCTCAACGTGTGTAAAACATGAACTGAGGGTTGTTGGTTCTTTTTTTTCTTTTTGTGAGCCGCTTTGAATAATTTCGGCCATTGTTTAGCGTTTAAAACGCGCGTGCGTTTTGACAGATGACTGATATTTTGCTCGCTACGCGTCACGTACGCTTTTTATACGTAATGTATCATCGCTTCACATTTGACGAGTTCGCATTTTTTTTAACGGATTTCGCAGTTTAATTTTCAACGGATAACGAATTTTCCGCGCGTCCCGTCGGCGTCGGTCGTGTCGATAAAAAATATCGAAAGAGCTACGAAATTATTCACAGTGATATACATATGTACATATGTATGTATGTATGTGAATATTTTCTTATCTTACATGCTACATTTATATAATATGCATGTATGTATATTATTATATTACTATATGTTTTAGCGTAAGGGTCTGCCTGTCTGCCTGTCTGGGTCGTAATGGTTACTCCAACAATATAATTATATAAAAAAAAATTCTTATATTAATAAGAATTTTTTTTAGCGGTGTATCTGTCAAAGCTGGTTTGAGCCATCAACGCAATATTCAATCAACGGCACTATATAATAATTGTTTCACGTAAGAACTTTTTAAATGGGCCACTGTTATTGTACAAATCAGCATAGTGCAGGTGGTAGTTATTTTAGGGGAGGGGAGGGGTTACAATTAACCGTCATATAACGGGCATACCGGTTAGTGCTAAACTTCAATAAACAATTGATAGTGATTATTTTGAGTAAAAAAATAGAGAAAGGGAAAGGTTGACGTCTACCGTTTATCATTTATTTTAGAATAAAAATATTTTTAAAGCTAATTTGCTAAGTATGAAAGTGGTATGAAAGTCATTTGAGGTATGAAAAATTAGCTGTACCTTATAAGCTACACATTAAATTTTTCCACTACAGATAAGTTTAACAATACATATATAAGTCGTTTTATAAACCTATTTTTGTCAAATCGATTACTCATATTTTTCAATATTTATTTATTTATTTACAAATTATACCATAGTGACATTACAGGTTGCCCCAATTCGTCACTATGCCTATGGCGAGACATAAACGTACACGAACATACACAAAAATCACCGGGTGGGCTGTGTCGTCTACACGGCCGTAGGTTTTGATGTGAAACATCTTACACCTCAGCCCGCGTGTTCAGAACCCCCTCCCACCCCTCCCTCCCTTATAATATATTATGTAATTATATAATATAATATAATAAAATTTTGATATTATAATATATTATTTGATAATATAATATAATATAATACTGATATATTATATATAAACGCAAACAACAGGCACTGGCTTGTAGTCTATTTATAAATATCGCTCCAACATGACGTCATATCCGTTGCATTAGACCACCCATACTTTGTCGACAGGCTGCGGTGTAAGATGTTTCACATCAAAATAAACATTCAAACTGAAAGCTCTTAGCTTTTAAAAGTGGCTTATGCGATTTCAAGCATCGTCTCATTGCACATTTTTACCACCTGCCATAGTGAATTAACTAGGGAAAGTGTACCCCTCTGCCTTTTGGAGGGAAAGTAGAAGACATAGAAGAATAGTGAATTGGTGGTTCGAAAACAATTCAGATGGTGCTAATTTGTATGGAATAATTTCAAATTACGACAGTAGTAAGCCTATTTGAAATTTAATAACATCAAAATATTGTCAGCAACCTACATACATAATTATGTAAATCAATACCGGAAACGTTCGATTTTCTCGAACCTCGTGTTAGTCCAATGCTCTCAGACCTACTTACTTTAGCCATTGCTTAGTATATTTTTACTTGTGATTTGAAAATTTGACAGATTTGTATCAGGTATCGTTCCCCGATCACGTTTTCATGACTTTTGGAAAATGTCTGTATGCCTGTGTGCGTCTGTGTGTCTGAGTGTGACTGTGTACCCGTGTGTAAAATCGCTAATAACTCAAAAACCGTTTATCCTATTACACTGAAACTTCATATTTATATATATGTTTTTTGCCGGCCATTACATGCAATCCATAAAGGTGTCTGTAAACGATCAACATTTTCGCGGCAATGTATTGCCGGCGAGCATTGCTGGTGATATTACTGCAATATGGTGATGTGTGCCGGAAACTATTGACACTATTGTTCTACTATTGCTGGTATGGTTGTGTTTGGGAAGTATTGTTACCATATTGCCGATGATATCGCTCGGTATACGAAAATACAAAATCTGGGCAATAATAAAACAGCAATTACTCGTACTTACCGGCAATCATTGGGCAACACATTGCAGCGACACATATTGAGCATGTGATGCTGAAAATGTTGCTGGATGGTTGTTGAGCAATATTGCTGAAAAATGTTGCTCGTTTACAGGCCCCTAAAGGCTTTCAAAAATTTTCGTCAACCGGAACTGGTACTTCTAAAACCAACCATTATAACTGATACGATTTTCAAAAATTTCCGTAAGCCCGGGCGCACACTGGGTACGTATTCGTGTCGTACGTATGTTGTTGTCCCTCACACGTATGGCGTTGTCTCACGCCCAGAGAAAGACAACGCCATACGTGTGAGGGACAACAGCATACGTACGACACGATTTCGTATGAATACGTATCCAGTGTTCGCCCGGCCTAAACCGGAATCCCCATTGTAATTCACATAATTTTTTTTTCTACTCAATATGATTATTTAAGTTAAGTAACATTTTCACAGGAATATTCTTATGTATGTATATTTGAACTCTGTATATTATCAAAGTGCATGCGGTTTATATGCAATTTCAGTGTTGAAGTGTGCGGTAAACAGCGTTTATATGTACATATGTATACCGTCAGGTTTGACGGGACACCGCGTGGTCAGCAGTGGTCGTCAGGGGCGGCTCGTAACCGATCGCCCGTACAAATATTTGAGAACGAGGTTGATGCGCGAGCACGCGCGCCACTGTTTAACCACCAAATCAAACTTAATTGCGTGAATCATAGGCCGCATCACTCCGTCAAACAAAAACCCACCCCATACCATAAACACAACCCTCACATATTATACTAAATAAAGAGCTTAATGTGTGTGTGTCTGTCCGTCCGTGTGTCTGTGTCTGTGTGTCTGTCCCGTAACGCTATGACGTCACTATAGGATTTTTCGAGTTTTTTTCTATGAAGATATTTTTGAAATTTTTTTTTTTTCGGTTTTTTTGGATTTTGCCAACTATTTTTTTGGAACTTTTTTTGAATTTTTTTTTTTTGATTTTTCAGACTTTTTTTTTGGAACTTTTTTTGAATTTTTTCAACTTTTTTCTATGAATATATTTTTGAAAATTTTTTTTTTTCGGTTTTTTTGGATTTTTCCACCTTTTTTTTGGATTTTTTTTTGGAACTTTTTTGAACTTTTGAACTTTTTTTGAATTTTTTTTTTTTGGATTTTTTCAACTTTTGATACCCCTTAAAGCTATTCCGGCCCCTTACCACCCCACAGACCCCCCTTAACCCTACGGCACCTTTTCAGCACTCCCGAAAAGCTATGCCGGCCCCTCACCACCCTTTTTTTTGACTCACTAAAAGCTATGCCGGACCATCACCACCCCACAGACCCCCCCCTACCCCTACGGCACCTTTTCAGCACTCCCGAAAAGCTATGCCGGCCCCTCACCACCCCCCAGACCCCTAACCTGCCCCTACGGCACCTTTTCTGCACTCCCGAAAAGCTATGCCGGCCCCTCACCACCCCACTGACCCCCCCTACCCCTACGGCACCTTTTCAGCACTCCCGAAAAGCTATGCCGGCCCCTTACCACCCCTTTTTTTTGCTATGCCGGACCATCACCACCCCACAGACCCCCCCCCCCCCCCTACGGCACCTTTTCAGCACTCCCGAAAAGCTATGCCGGCCCCTCACCACCCCCCCAGACCCGCCCCTACGGCACCTTTTCTGCACTCCCGAAAAGCTATGCCGGCCCCTCACCACCCCACAGACCCCTCCCCTACCCCTACGGCACCTTTTCAGCACTCCCGAAAAGCTATGCCGGCCCCTCATTACCCCACAGACCCCCCTACCCCTACGGCACCTTTTTTGCACTCCCGAAAAGCTATGCCGGCCCCTCACCACCCCCCAGACCCCTCCACTGCCCCAACGGAATCTTTTCTGCACTCCCGAAAAGCTATGCCGGCCCCTCACCACCCCACAGACCCTCTCCTACCCCTACGGCACCTTTTCAGCACTCCCGAAAAGCTATGCCGGCCCCTCATTACCCCACAGACCCCCCTACCCTACGGCACCTTTTTTTTGCACTCCCGAAAAGCTATGCCGGCCCCTCACCACCCCCCCCCCTCCACTGCCCCTACGGAATCTTTTTTCTGCACTGCCGAACAGGTATGCCGGCCCCTCACCACCCCCAGACCACCCCCCCCTACCCCTACGGCACCTTTTTTTTGCACTCCCGAAAAGCTATGCCGGCCCCTTACCACCCCCCCAGATCCAAAAAAAAAATCAAAACCATTAAAAAATTCAGCGGGCGTTGATTATCAACGGGCAATAAGCTAGTAAATACTAAATACGTACCTGCCCCTACCCTACCTGACAGTATTGGAAATAATTGCATAAGTGAAAATTTCAATTCAGCGTTGCACTCGTGATCTGACGACGCTTGTCTCAATACTAATTCACTGTTGAGGTGTTTGTTCATTAATATTGTCGAGGAGCGTCGCGACGTCTTTTGTCTTTTGAACAGACGAGGCTCAGCGGCAGCCATCAGATAAGGACTTTCCAGCTCGGGGATGATGAAGAGGCGTCTTGTTTTGCCTTCGCGCCCGCCATTGTTCCTAAATCAATATTGATTTTACACAACCGCACATTAGATTATATACATACATAGGTACAGGGAGAGGTGCGAGAATGTCACGTTTTTCGCTGACGCATGACGTATTCAAGCGATCGTTA
Source organism: Parapsyche elsis (assembly GCA_022651745.1). Lineage (NCBI taxonomy): Eukaryota > Metazoa > Arthropoda > Insecta > Trichoptera > Hydropsychidae > Parapsyche > Parapsyche elsis. Next base: position 3,134,511 of record JAGVSN010000005.1, on the reverse strand, counting down.
TTAGCATTTGAATTGTTTTTGATAGTATTTCACTATCCGTATATACGAGTCACACTTTTTGAAAGTGGAACGTTGACTTATTTTCGTTGTGAGAGAAAATATAAGGTTTGAATTTCTGTTTACTGAGAAATCTGGGTAAACGTTTTTATTTTATCCACATCGGATAAAATAAGTATTGTGATCGTGCAAAAATTCGACCTCGAGATTTTGACTGATTTGTATCGGGTATCGTCGCCTGATCACATTTTTGTGATTTTTAGGAAATGTCTGTATGTCTGTCTGTGTGTTGGGCGGATGTGTGTAGAATCGCTGTAATTCAAAAACCGTTTATCACTGAAACTTCCTATTTTTTACTTTTTCTTTTGATACTTTTGTTCATAAGGAATCAAATTATTGTGTAGGTACCTACTTATCTTAAAACGGTATTAAAACTGAAAGGAACCTATTTTTTTTACTTTGAAAGAACATAGTACACTTTCCTTACACAAAAACGGCGACAGTGCGTTGGGCTCAGGCTGAAAATAGACCTGGCAACTCCACCGCCACCGCACCAACCTTTTTGATCGAATTCATTGTATTCGAAAAGGACAACCATAGATATAGAATAACATATGCTATACATAACATATATATAAATAATATGCTATCTACGAGGACAACCTTTTTCTTTTCTTGAATACAAAAATGAGTTTTGTTCCCGTAATAGGTTTTTTTTTATAATTTCGAGTTATATTGAGTTTTATGTGCTAAATTTTCTTCCCCATAGCGCCAATTAAAACCATTTTAAAATTTGTATATTTCATTCCATTTTTGTTTCCTTTTCGTTTTCTTTAGCAAAGAAACTACGCGAGTAAGCTAGATTTGTGTATACCGGATGGTTAGAGGTTGTGATTTCTCGACATTTTTTGATTCTCGAGATTCGAGAATCTCATTTTTGCGGAATACTTAAATCTCGAGATTCAAGAATCTCATTTTCTCGGAATATTTGAATCTCGAGAAATAGAGATTTTCTTTTTGGTTTCTCGAGATTCTCGAGAATTCTCATGAATAAAAAGTTACTTAAAATATAGTAAATCGATCTGTGTGACTGAGAGTGAAAGTGAGAGTGCACCACACAATACTGGAAACAATAGTACACGCGGGTTTTTTATAAGTACATATTGGTAAAATATATATATATATATTTATATATACATATAAATATGGTTAAGTTAAGACTTACCTTTGAAAAATTCGTTTAAAATGTCGTAGTCCAAAATCTGCAGTTCACAGTCGCGAAGACGAAGAAGAAAAAGAAGGAGAATATGAACGAATCTGGCTGAAGTCAAACGACAAACTGATATCTTTAACAAAATCAACCCTTTAAGTAAACTCGTCAAAAGTATTTTGGGTATACCTCAAAATTTGCCTGGAATTTCTCTGGGAATAACGCGTGCGTACTTATTGTTCGATCTTCCACGCTGATAACTACTTTCGGTAAGTCCGTTTCAAATTTTGCCTACAATGTGCGGGAACTACAAAAAAAACCCACCAGTGTATTCTAAGAAGGAAGAAAAATGACCTGATGTTGGGTTCGCACTTCGTATCCGCAACGCCTGAATTACGTATGTATATACTCGAGATTCTCATAAACGATTTCTTGAGAAAAAAGAATCTCCATATTTCATAATAAAATATTCTCGAGAAAAGAGAATCTCTAAATTTCATAATAATATATTCTCGAGAAACGAGATTAAAAATTATTCAAAATTTCTCGAGAATTCTTGAGACAAGATTTCTCAATCACAACCTCTACGGATGGTACGTTATATGTATCTATGTTGATGATACTTTTTGATACTTTTGGCTTCGTTTTGACGTAAACATCTTTAGAAAGTTGTAGCGTAAGTGGAAGACGCCATTGTTGTGATGTTAATTGAACGCGTCTAGATCGGTTTAGCGGCGAACAAAGGGTTAACGTTCAGGGACTTGACGCTGTAAAACGTTCACGTCATACTAGAAACTATTTAACATATCGCCGGGGAATATGGGCGCTGTTCGTGAAACTTCACACAATACGAAGTTGGATAAAAAAATTCGACTCGGAAAATACGGTTATTTTACGTTTATAATATCAAAACAGTAAACCAATATTGTACAAATATTCGATTGATATATACTTATGATTCTCTATATGCAGTACGGGCTATATTAGAGCTTTTCATTAAACGTACCCGCTGTTAAAATATACAGAATCAATTCACATATGGACATTCCGATTAGTGGCGGCTCGTCAGTCCAAATATTTCGAATAACTAATTGCCAAACGCATACCAATTACTCGAAAATTATAAAATTGCTAATAAAGCAATGCGCGTAGGTACCCACTTGAAAATTTTATACATATATATGTGCATATGTATGTTACAGCGAAAGCATATTTCAAGTGAAAATATATTTTCACTGGCGTTTCGGTGAAATTATATTCAAGCACATTTTCACTAGTAGATATATATCTCTACCAGTGAAAATATATTTTAACTGATACTCACTGGTGAAATTATATTCGTTTCCGAACTGTCATTGAAACTAAATTTGACAGTTGTGAAATAATCAATCGAATCATATAATCTGCTTAAATATTCAATCCTAGTTATTTTGTCGCTTCTTTTTCTTATCGTGCCGTGCCCGTGTTCAGGCGTAGACTTTTACTGGTTAGTACCAATTATAGTTTACAATGAGTCTTTGTCGATTTTATAACAATAAATTGACTTATAATGGTCGGTTTAAGAAGAAAAGAGCACGTGTTGCTACCCTTGTCCTCAGAATCCTGATATACCTACATATGTACATATATAACAACGCCACCGTTTCGTTCAAAACACACTTGTAGGATTACACATCATCGACTTAGGCCAACATCAACAAGTCACAAACACATACGCTTACTTTAATATACTTTCACCGATACTGAGCAGTGAAACTGTATATTCATTTTTTGATACATTTTCACTGCCTGAATTGGTAAAAATATATTTTCAATTGAAATATGCTTTCACTGTAACATATACACATTGCATATATCTCTATCATAAAATGAATTCAAATATTTGCAAAAAATAGCAAACACGAACGAGCATGTTGATTTTTCTCGTACAAAATATGTGTAGCGGATGAGCGGAGATGGCCGCACATACATCATGACTTGTTTTATCATAAGTTTGGGGCTGGACATCCGAGTCGGACTTCTTGGAGCGTGACGTCACGAGCCAAGGATCAACGACAAAGCCTCAAAGGGGGGAAAGGGGTGGATGAGGGAGGATTCATCCCTCAGAGCCACGTAGTTTCCTGTAAAGACTTAAGTAAGAAGTTTATTTAGAGGGGTGAGGGACACCGGTCAGTTTCTGCATTATAAATGACAATTGTTATACGAGGAAACTATTATATTTCAATTTTATATGTGTACTGTATACTTACAATAGTGGATTAAGTCTAATGAAATCGGATTACTTATTTATTTATGTTATGTAAAAGTTAATATTTATAACTGAAACAAACAACCACCAAGTAAAAATATTACGCTTTATTATTCGTAACGAACCTTAAATTTACTTCGACTTTTTTAATCATTTTTCATTTAAGTAGTTTATAAACCTATTATACTCTTTATAATATAGAGGCGTAAAAAGAGTTTCCCATACCTTCATTTATAAATGCAGGTTCATTTTCTTGCAGTTGATTCTTAAAGCGAACTTAGTTCACTGTTACACCGAGCGGCCCACATTTGATATTGCAAAGCTGATGAGAAAATGTAATTATTTGCCATTTTCCCGATAAAGCGAAACTTTGACGTGGAGAAAAGCCGGAAAACTTTTCCCGGAACCGGATGTTTTAGTTTCGCTACGTCGCTTCGCATTGTATTCCACGACTTTTGTTACTACCCACGGTTGAAGCTCATTCAATTGATATCAATTTAGTTTTGATGCGTAGATAGATATCCATCTACGAGTACACAAACGGCACGTAGGAATGTAATAACGGTTTTAAGCCGACACAAATATACATTATATTTTATTATTATATGTGTATATAGGTAATAAACAAAAAATATACTTACGCTAACACCGAATAACACAGCAAGGCTTTCACGTCACCGGATAATGGGTGAAGCGCGAGCCGGATAATTGATAAATTACCACCGAGGGTATCGGCATACTCTCACCGGGTCCTCGGAAAAATTTCCAACCGGCCCTATTCCCTTTCCAGTCTACCTTTCCAACTCCTATATTTACCAGATGCTTAATTATCTTCAGGTTCCCGCGGGTGTACGTCCGTTCGAACCGATCGATTCTTTAATATTCTCATATCATATTCAGGGTTTGGGGCATATAAGTATATGTAATTACATTTACCGACGTAGCAACAGAGTTTCATATACAACAGTGCCTTCTCAAACCACCCTCTCGAAAAGGTCGAGAAAATGAAAAGAATGAAAACCTTTCGTGCATTGTAGTATTATTTGTATTAACGGAAAGCACTTGAGCCATCTAAGATTCGCTGACGACATACATACATACATAGTCAAGTTGCATGCGACTCGGTAGTTTTACAAAATAGATTAACAAAATTAAGCAAAACGTTTAATAAAACTAAAATTATGTTCAATGAATTTTGCACGTAAAACGTAGTCACTGTAGATAATCATACCGTAGAAATAGTTGATAGTTATTTATACCTAGGATAATTGGTGAATATGACTGGTTGTAAAGAAGAAGAAATAAAACGAAGAATGAAACTAGGATGGAGTGGATTTGGAAGAATGAATATTGTTTTTAAATCCAACATTCCGCCATGCTTAAAAAAGAAGGCATACGACCAATGCGTATTTATGACGTATGGATGTGAAACGTGGATGCTAAATTCAAGAATGTTACGCAAGATCCAGTGCACACAGAGAAGGATGGAAAGATGTATGCTCGGTATAACGAGAAGATATCGTAAGAGGAATACATGGGTAAGAAGCATGACCGAGGTGGCAAATATACATTATATATATAAAGTTGAAGTGGCAATGAGCTGGACACATAGCGAGAAAAATGGATGGCAGATGGACGCGAGAAATACTGGAATGGTATCCAAGAGGATGTGAAAGAAAGCAAGGTAGACCGAGTGGACGGTGGGCTGATGAATTGAGAAGATTACTTGAACTGGATACAGATTGCTCAAGACAGATAGGAATGGAAGAGGATTGGAGAGGCCTTCATCCAGCAGTGGATGGTGAGCGGCTGAAAATGATTATGATGATGAGTATTATTTGTACTTGATTTCAACGCACCAGAAATACTTTGGAAAGTGACGGAGAGATCTTAGTTGCATGCATGCATTCAAGTAAATACAGATGCTCGAGCACGACTTCTCTCTAAGAGCATTATGATGAAGAAAAATACATTGATTATAAGCGTAGCTAGTTTCCTTTTCGATAGTATACCATATAGGTATACAAAAACAACCCGATGTTTTATATTATAGGTATATGTTATAGGTACATATAGTCGTAATATGAATTAATTAGCGACATGGGGATATCCAATTCGCACAATAGTCGCGGCTAGACACGCTTATCCGCAAGAGAGCTCACGTCTGGCTGCCGGGCACCGTTTGCTAATTGGGAATATGAAATGGTTGTTGTTTCCAACTAAGAACCAACAACTAATCACGTTAACAGGCAGTATTCGGGCGCCGAGGTTTGAACGCCGAATTATTACTCTCGCGTGCCACCTCACTCATTGTTATTACCGACGCGACTGAAAGAGGCGTTATGAATAGCTCTCCGAGCTGAAAAATAGTAGAGATGAAACCGGCGACGCGTAATTAATTTTAAAAATAAAAATGCAGTTATAAATAGTAATCACGTCAGCCAGGTGCAGCGTAGCAGCGAAATTTACGCGCGGTTTTCAATTACGCGCAAAATTGCATTGTCGAATGTGAACCGCAAGTCTCTTAATACGTATGCATCAGATGCAACGCATATCACCGACAGGATGAAGTTTATCGTTGCGCAAGATTTGAGACATCGTATGTACAGTTGGTGAAAGTGAAGGTGTTGTACTATTCTTTGCCGTATTGCTTAAATTGGAATTAAAAATACTACGTTTATAGCTAGAGAAAATATGTTTGAATTAGTTTGGCTATCAAGCCTTTTAGTATGTCATCATCGTCATTTTCAACCGTTCACCATTCACTGCTGGATGAAGGCCTCTCCAATTCTCTTCCATTCCTGTCTGTCTAGAGCAGTGGTCGGGAGCCTTTTTCGAGCTAAGAGCCAAATCAGAGAAAACCTTGCAAAATTGGTAAGCTCGGAAGCCGCAACATTATTATCGGATTTTATTTTTTGAATATATGTACGTATGTATGTACAATGTACATTTACAAAAGTACATAAAAACACCTTCATTTTTATTGCCAAATGGAAATTTCAATTTGTTAATTATGTTTCATTTGTGTTTCACGCAAAACGTTGGATGACAGCTGTAGGCTGAATAAAAGCCGCCGGTTCCCGACCTTCATGATATCCGACTCCGCAAATTTTCCTCAATCTCAGTCTGTCCTGTCATCCTCTCGTCCAGTCTGTCCATCTGTCATCCATTCTTCTCGTCTGTCTGTCTGTCTGCTGATAATATAATAGCGAAATCGTCTGTCTGTCTGTCTGTCTGTCTTCTTAAAAACCATGAAAAAAAAATATTAAAACCAGAAAGGGGGTGATCGAACCCAGGACCCCAGGCTCGAGAGAACTCGCACTAATGCTATTCGCTATCGCCCATGGTCAATTTAGTACTTTTTTTTTTAAACATTACCTATAAAAGAGATCGTGACTACATAGATGACGCTATAAAAACTATTATTTTTTTGTCACTTACAACCGTGCGATCAATTAGTGGGGATCTCTATTAAAAAAGCGCTTTACGTAATTTAAAATTCAGCGGGCTTACACTAGTGTATGTATATCTGCTACTTTGGTCGTACTTCTTACCCATGTATTACTCTTATGATCTATTCTTGTTATACCGAGCATACATGGCTGTACACATTGGTCGTATGCCTTATTTTTTAAGCATTTTAGTATGTATACATATTTAATTAGGAATTGAAGTTTGTAGGTACTTGTATTATTATTTTTTATAAACAAATGATTATCTAAAAACAAAATACGATTTATATGTTATTGAATTTGATAGTAAAATTTTCGAATGCAAGTTGCAGCATGAATCAGCTGATCTCCGATCCGTTCTCTGCACGAATGCAATTAAATGCATCTTGTCGGTTAATTGAGCCCCAGAATGTCAACAGCTCCGGTGCCAAGTTCAAATGCTAATAATTCATATCCAGCCGGCGGCATCGAGTTCACGCAACTGAAACTAGTGAATTTTGGCTGAAATAGCGTTTCATCAATCCGATCGGCTTGTTCGCTATTCAAAGGATTCCGCATCCGCTATCGTCATTGAGTCACGACACGTCATCACACAGCGCGAGAGAATGGAACTCAATATTACACAAATAAAACGATACCACTAGATACAAGTATGTGGATATTTGGTGACGGCATCGATTGTGTGTACATGTGTACATACATACATATACGTAGTACACGAGGTTATTAAATCGAGGAGGTGAGTCGTGAACGTGGTTTGACCGCGGGCCGGCGTCAATTAATCGCCGTCTGTCGGAAAATTCGATTTTCCTATTTCCTCTCCCTACATATCCTCCCCAACCTTCCTGCGATGCAATCCTGGCGGAATTAACGACTGCGTTCCTAGTACGGCTGGTCTAATGTATTCACGCATCAGCTAATTCTGTAGACCGCGCTATTAATCCGCTGGACGTTGCCTCCCTGTCTGCCCTCCCCTTCTCCTTGTTGGGTAAGGGGACCTGGAGACGGATAGCCCTTTCCTTTTTTTTTTTTTTTATACTCCACACTTTTTGTTTATTTAAAAAAATAGCTGTTTTCATGATATGTCGTTACATGGCTATACCTACATTATATATATAATAGCCGAAATCCGTCTGTCTGTCTGCTGATAACGCTCGCTGAGGAGAAAAATAATTAAAAAACCAGAATGAGTGGGGATCGAACCCAGGACGCCAGGTCAGGAGTAATCGCGCTAACGCATACGCCACGGCCATTTGTTGATTTGGTCCTTTTTTTTTTTTTTTTTTAAACATTACCTATACAAGGGATCGTGAATCTGCTAATAATACATAGATGACGCTATAAAAACTATTTTTTTTTTGATTTCTACAAAATCACTTACAAAATTATAATTATTATATATATAATAATTAATAATTATAATATAAATAGTAAAGTAAAAAAAAAAAAAAATCGATACTATCAATTGCTATAATACATAGACGGCGTTATACAATCTATTAATAGTGGGTTAATTAGTGGGGATCTCTATTAAAAAAGCGCTTTACGTAATTTAAAATTCAGCGGGCTTACACTAGTACATTATATATGTACATCTATATATATAAAAATGAATGTCTGTCTGTCTGTTTGTCTAAACCGCTCAACCGATCGCGATGAAACTTTCAGGACTTATTGTGATCATGCCGGGGATGGTTCCTGTGAAAAAAAATCGGGAAAAAACGGGAACGGGAACGGGAACGGGCCTGCTCACGCGTCAGATAACGTACTAGGAACGGGAACGGGAACGGGATCGGGAACGGATCAGGATCGGGAACGGGACCGGGATCTGGAATCGGGAAAAAACGGGAACGGGAACAGGAACGGGCCTGCTCACGCGTCAGATAACGTACTAGGAACGGGAACGGGATCGGGAACGGGAACGGAATCTGGAACGGGAACGGTATCGGGCATTGCAACGCATGCCGGGTCAGCTAGTTATATATATAATAGCCGAAATCCATCTGTCTGTCTGCCTGTCTGCTGATAACGCTCGCTGAAGAAAAATTATTAAAAAACCACTTGAACGAGTGGGGGATCGAACCCACGACCTTAGGCTCGAGAGTCATCACGCTAACGCTATACTCTATCGCCCTTGGTCGGTTTAGTCCTTTTTTTTTTAAACATATCGTGACTCGGCTTTATTTACAATAGGGATCGTGATTCTGCTAATAATACATAGATGCCACTATATTTTATTTTTTGATTTTTACAAAATCACTTACAAAATTATAATTATTATATATATAATAATTAATAATTATAATATAAATAGTAAAGTCAAAAATTTTTTTTTTTTGAGTGGGTATCGAAAGCGTTCAATTAATGGGGATTGCTATAATACATAGATGGTGCTATAAAAACAAATTTTTATTGTTTTTGTTTTTTCGATCAATTAGTAGGGATCTCTATTAAAAAAGCGCTTTACGATATTTAAAATTCAGCGGGCGTTGATATTCAACGGGCTTACACTAGTACATATATAATAGCCCTATTCCGTCTGTGTGTCTGTCTGTCTGCTGATAACGCTCGCCTCGGTAAATAATTAAAAAACCAGAACGTCGTACGAGTGGGATTTGAACCCGGTATCACTGATTCGGAACAGAGCGCTTACGCGGTGAGCCAAACCAGATGATAATAGGCTGGCTTCAACATGACTATTTATATAATAAAAAATAGGCTCGCGACTTTGCAAAATTGTTACGTTGTTGTGTGGTGCACTATTGCACAGATGCAACAACTATAAAAAAAATTAAATTTAATATTATTTTCCAGTACGGGTGATGAGAGCGCTCCGTCGATATTCAACGGGCTTATATTAGTTACATATATGTATAGTGACGAATTAGGGCAACCTGTAATGTCACTATGGTATAATTTGGAAAATAAATAAATAAAAAATAAATATAATAGCCGAATTCCGTCTGTCTGTCTGCTGATAACGCTCGCCTCGGTAAAGGCTTAAATAAACACGAACGTCGCGAGTGGAATTTGAACCCGTGATCACCAAGTTGGAGTTAGCGCTAACGCGTTCACCCAACACCGGTGATGGGAGGCTTCCTATAATTTGAAAATATTAATCCTTAGTAGGCTCGCAACTTTGCTCACTTGTTACGTAATCAATTACGTCAAACACGTCCGTCGATATTCAAGGGGCTTACACTAGGGTGATGGGAGGCCTCGTATAATTTGAAAATATTAATCTTTAGTAGGTTCGCGACTTTGCTAAATTGTTACGTAATCAATTACGTCAGACACGTCCGTTGATATTCAACGGGCTTACACTAGTTTTATATAAAACTAGTCGCTTTGCCCGTCATATGACGGCAGATTCTAACCCCACCCCCCGACTTCGACTTGTACACGCAATAATATTACAGGCCATAGATAGTACGTAAAACAATTGTAGTGTACCATTGATTGAATTGGTGTATGACCATAAAATCACGGTGTGGACTTGAACCAGTTTTGACATATAGCGAATTGTTGCCAACACACCGTTATGAAAAATTTGTTTGTCGCAAAAAATCGGTCGCTTATCGGTCATTCGCACTCTCTCTTTCTCATCTTCTCTCGAACGTCTTCTATTGAATGTTTCGCGCGAGAGAGAGCGCGCGAATGACCTACATGATCGATAAGCGCGCCGCACGGTAACATATCATAACGTACATAGTTTGAAATTTTTCGAATTAGTACGTTAAGATAAAATAAAAAAATATTCAGATAGAAAACCAATCCTTATAAATGTGGTGAAATAAAAAACTCTTCAAATAAATGCCAAATAGCATGGGAAAAAAAAATATTTTTGACTTTAAAAATTCGCTAGATAAATAAGTATTTTAAAGTAATAGTAAATAATAGCAATAGAAAAATAAAGCAATAGAAAAAATATCTGATTATTGATTTCAATACTCACTTTGAGCAAAACTATACTATATTTTGAGTTATAGACCGCAAAAGCCAAAAAAATGGATATTTTTTACATTTTTTAAATCGCGAATATCTCATAAACGAGAGCATATCAACAAAAATCATTATCGGATTCGATTCAGTGGGTCAAACTTAGTAAAGATTGCCTAATCTCCGCTCTGGGTTTTAAAAAACGTGATTTTTTGTTGCTCAGTGATATCAACGGACGTGTTTGACGTAATCGATTACGTAACAAATTAGCAAAGTCGCGAACCTACAGAGGTCTAATATTTTCAAATTATACATAGGAGGAGTGTTGGGTGAATGCATTAGCGCTAGCTCAACCAATCTGGTGATCACGGGTTCAAATCCCACTCGCGACGTTCCTGTTTTTTCAATTCAAATATGAATTTCAGCCTTTACCGAGGCAAGCATTATCAGCAGACGGACAGACAGACAGACGGAATTGGGCTATTATATATACAAATATGTTACTGTTGATAATGTTGTTAATAAATAATTAACTAAAACATCTCCAAATTTCAATAGATATTAATTTAAAAATAAAAAGTACTAAGACACGTTACTGGAGGAAAAAGGTTAGAGAGCTGAAATTTCATTTTAAATGTCAACAAATTTTTATCCACAAAATGCGTGTCTTCGGGAAGGGTATAGTCCTTTTGGGAGGGTGGTTGAAGGGTTAAGAGTAACGGCTGGTCCGATTAATAAAACGTCCTGACAAATTAAAAGGCAAACAAGCATCGACGGGGATAGTGTTGCGCCAGCTTGCGCAGATATTAATGCCTGATGACCGTTTAGTCGAATCGCCATAATAATGCAAACTGTGCAAACTCAGGGTTGTAAAACGTTTCGCATTAAAATCAATTATTAAATTTGAATAGATGGCAATTTGGGCGTTAAAATTTTAATTCAAACACGCTCTTCCTCGTTTTGGTTTTTATTTTGAAGGAGGCTTAGAGGTTGATGTTCGGTAATTGGCAGCCCTGGTTTGATGTCCGCTTAAATAATGCGGGGGCAACATCATTAGCGGCAGATGTCGCAGCCGACCACCCCTAATGACCAATCAAGACCATGCTGCCCAAACGGACGTGACCCAACGTTTATGAGCGGCCATGGCTAACCATATCTCCATACGTATGTACATACATACATAGATAGTGTTCCATGTATCTGTTGGAAACGCTGTTACTGACACAAATCATTTATCAATGGGAAAAGGAGGGGAGGGGGAATGAAAAGAAATCAGAATTTAATGACATTTAATCAGGAATATTTTTGAACTGAATATTTTGAAACTGTTCCTTTTATATAGATTGAATGACGTAACTATTCGTTCAGAGGGAAAAATCATATGAACAATTATATCCTATGTATACAACGTGGAATATTTGACATACATAATTGTACTAGCAAAAGATTTTTCTCTTTATTAAAAAAATCACATTTCTGATTCAATGATGTACATATACCTACATGCACACACACTGACGTGGTCCCGATTTGACACTTTCGACTGATTAAACTGATTTAACCCACGAGTTAAATAGTGTCCGGAATAAGTATGCAAATTTTCAAAATTATTAGCTCACCCTAACCGACCCTAAGCCGAAGAAGATTTCATTAAAGGATTGTAAAATGTCAATAATATCAAACTAGTGATATAATAGAAATTTATTGTCAAAAAAATGAAAAACAAAAGTAATTACGTTGTATGTATGTATGTACATACATATGTATGTAGGTGGTGAAAGACTTAATAAGTCATAGATTCTCATATTCATATAGACTAAGGGAAAATTATTAAAAAAAAAATCAAAGTTTGCATTTGATTAATAATGTATGCATACATATGTATAATGTAATTATTTCTTTAATTGACTATATTTTATTAAAAAAAAAAATTCGGGTGTGGCCAACCCATGACTTTATCCATATATTTGAGGAATACAAACAGTAACGAAATAAATTTTTTAAGTACGCAAGTAAATAAAACGCATGCACAGCACCACACCAACCAACATATATACACACATACATATCATGAAATCACTGTGTTGAGTGCGCGCGCGTATGTAAAATACGCGGCATAACATGTAAAATACGATCTTCGGCATATATTCAAATTAGAAAAACTGCCACTTCCGGTCGTCAGATGTTGACCAAAATCACAGTATCTCTTACAGCTAACGTAAAAACTATAGATATGAAATTTCGACAAAATTCCCGGAGCCGTTTCGGAAATATTCTGTGGTAAAAGAATTTTAGAATTTTCTACAAGAAAAAAACCCTACTTCCGGTTGACTGATGTTGACCAAATTCCTTATGGCTCTTACACCTTACGTGAAAATAATAGATATGAAATTTCAGCTTGATAGACTCGATAGTTTCGGAGAAAACACACATACAGACACACACACGCATAAGTACACAGACATACAGACATACAGACATTTTTTAGAAATCATGAAAACGTGATCAGGGGATGATACTCGATACAAATCAGTCAAAATCTCGAGGTCGAATTTTCGCACGATCACAATACTTTATCCGATTAGGATAAAGTAAAAACAAGACGGCGCAATAGAGAATAGGATGCGTCCGAGCAAATTGCGTTGGCATTTTGTGACGAAGTATCCGGATTTTAAAAACAAGCCACTAGAATTTTTTGAAAGACAGCTGGAACAGCTTAAGTCGTCGAAATCGAAGCTTTCGCAGTGCAAACGACAATAAAGGCAGGCGGTAAGGGTGGAGGGGTTTCCGAGTAAATGTCATAATAACGTCGTGATTCACTTTGTTTTCACCGCTTCGTTGCAGTAATAACCGCAACGGGGTAGAAGCGCCTAGTACTACACGGTCCTCATTTTGCAATCAATTCAGACGCATTTTCTAGACATTTTCCAGAAATCATGAAAACGTGATCAGGGGATGATACTTAATCCAAATCAGTCAAAATCTCGAGGTCGAATTTTCGCATGATCACAATACTTTATCCGATTAGGATAAAGTAAAAAAATTGTATGTTCAAAGAAGGATTACAAAAATTCCATCTAAACTATTATGGAAGGCTGAAGAGAATGAGTCTCACCTCTTCGGAGACGAGAAGATTGAGAGGCGACCTAATAGAAGTGAATCAAATATTTATATATATAATAGCCGAAATCCGAAATGTCTGTCTGCTGATAACGCTCGCTGAGGAAAAATAATTAAAAAACCAGAACGAGCGGGGGATCGAACCCTGGACCCCAAGCTCGAAAGGAACGTCCTTAGACTAATCTGCCATCGCCAGTTGTCAATTTAGTCCTTTTTTTTTTTAAACATTACCTATAAAAGGGATCGTGACTGCTAATAATACATATATGGCACTATAAAAACTATTATTTTTTTTGTTTTTTGATTTTTACAAAATCACTTACAAAATTATAATTATTATATCTATAGGTATATATAATAATTAATAATTATAATATAAATAGTAAAGTAAAAAAAAAATATTTTATGATTTGGGATTCGATACCGTGCACGATATGTCGATAGGTGATCTCTATTAAAAAAGCGCTTTACGATATTTAAAATTCAGCGGGCGTTGATGTTCAACGGGCTTACACTAGTAAATAATATAAATGCCCAATAAAAAACCTCCTCACGTTCAATAAAAACGCACATCTCAGACGTACACTGAGACTCCTAAAAGACAAATCTAACAAAATGGTCAGAGACTCATTATTTTCAAATAGAGTGGTCGAAGTTTGAAACCGCTTGCCAAATCAGCTAGTAACTTCTGAAAATATAAATCTGTTTAAAAATCATCTCGAAAAGATTTTTAATATAAATATTAAATAGATATATACATAATATCATCATCATTTTCAGCCGTTCACTATCCGCCGCTGGACGAAGGCCTCTCCAATCCACTTCCATTTTGTCTGTCTTGACCAATCTGCATCCACTTGACTCCACACATTCTTCTTAATTCATCAGCCCATCGTCCACTCGGTCTACTTTGCTTTCTTTCAAATCTTCTTGGATACCATTCCAGTACTTCTCGCGTCCATCTGCCATTCATACTTCTCGCTATGTGTCCACTTCAACTTATTCACACGGTCCGCCATATCTGCCACCTTGGTCATGCTTCATACCCATGTATTCCTCTTACGATCTCGCATACATCTTTTCATGCTTCTCTGTGTGCACTGGATCTTGCGTAAAATTCTTCCAAATATATAATATAAATAATTAAAAGAATTAAAATCTTTATGTACAATTTATATCAGACCCCTGGGCTCCATCGGCTATGCCGCCTGCATCTACTCTATAAAATTCAATGTTTGTTTGTTTGTCCGCTATACAAATCTACAGTTTTCAACTTAGAACCACCAAATTTGGTATAGCGATTCACGGTACTCTAACTTAGACCGTAGGTGGGTTTTGGAAGGGGTCGGAGTCCGCGGTCAAGGGGCCCCCATACAAATTTTTTAATCTGAAAAAAAATTTGTACTGGAGAATAAATTTTTTCATTTGTTTCAATTTTTGTTTGTACTGGAGAATAAATGTCACCCGCACGAGCAACGCCGGGCAATTCAGCTAGTTTTAAATAAATAAAAGTTATTCAGTAAATGAGTTTTATATACCGAATTGCAGATGTATTATTGTCATATAACATAGGGTAAGTTACGAAAAAGTTTCGTCGGATTTTTCATAGCATATTTATTCGCCATTCGGATTCGGAGATAAATTCGATATAAAGAGGAGGAATCGGTGTATGTATGTATGTGCGAGCGGCTCGGCTCGTTGATGCGGTGTATTTCAATGCGATATCCGACCATAAAGGTGTTCAGATCGACTCGGAGGGACGAAACCCCTCTTCGAATCCCTCCTAACGACCGAGCGGCTACAAAGGAAAAATCCGCAACAATAAAACTGTGGCGCGCGAGCGCGAGCAAAACCGCGCATTCACATCCACACCGGAAGTCATAAATACCCCACCCCCCCCCCCCCTCCCACCCCCTTTTGGGCCATACATAAACATGCGGCCGGCTCTGCGGGGTGTGCCAGCCCTTAAATGCCGTTTCGTATGTGAATTTTATACGCGACTGCGACCATTATCAGCCTGAATACGTCCACCTACCCCACATCATCATCCTCTCCCCCTATTCTGCAGATCCAACTCACCTTTCCAAAACTTCTGAAACACCTCAACTCAAAAAATTCTTTCAAAAGAGATAAATTTTACCGATTCCGATTAGAGTAACCAACGCAATAATTTGTTAAACCATCTTAAGGTGCCTGTAAACGATCAAAATTTTTTAGCAATATTGCTCGGCATCAATATCCAGCAACATTTTCGGCATCACATGCGCAATATGTGTCGCAGTAATGTGTGGCTCAATGATTGCCGGCAAGAAGTTGCTGTTTTAATAATGCCCAGATTCGCCAAAGTTCAAAAAAATATGTACATCAACAAAAAAAAAAAATTCAAAAATTAATCAAATTTATTTTTTATTTATACATAAAAATATTTTCATAAGTTACATACATAAAGGTGTCTGTAAACGATCGACATATTTACGGCAATGTATTGCCGGCAAGCATTTCCGGTAATATTACTGCAATATAGTGATGTGGGTCGGAAATATAGTCGTGTTTCCCGACACTATTGTTCCACTATTGCTGGTGAGGCAGTGTGTTGGCGAGTATTGTTGACATATTACCGATGATATCGCTCTCTCACATATGCCGAGGTGCGGACACAAAACGTGTGTGGACCTTCGGCGAGTACGAACTTGTTTTGTTTTTCTTTATTCAAATTTCAAAATGAATAATAAGAATTGGTCAAATGAAAAAACACTTAGTTTCACTAATGAAATATACCTACGCCCAGATAAGAAGAAAGATAGTTGGATATATGTATGTATATTTCGGAAAAATGTGAAATTTCTAGCGATGAAGCGCATAAAAAGTTTACGAACAATGCGTGTAAACACAAAATCTGGGCAATAATAAAAGAGCAACTACTTGCCGGCAATCATTGAGCCACACATTACTGCGACACATATTGTGCATGTGATGCCGAAAATGTTGCTGGATGGTTGACGAGCAATATTGCTGAAAAATGTTGATCGTTTACAGGCACCTTAATGAAGTAATAAATTGACACGGTTTTTGATTTAAATTAAATATAAAAAACATTATATTATTTGAAGGTCGTTACACATACATATGTATGTATGTACTACATATGCAAAATTTCAGTTTAATCAGTGTATCATAGTTTTGCTGGAAAAACTTTCCAAATATTACACAAAAATTAGGTGGTTTTCCAAGGGAAGTACCACTTCCGGTTGACGAAAAATTTTGAAATCCTGATGGATTGTAATGGCCGGCAAAAAACATATAAATATGAAATTCAGTGTAATAGGATAAACGGTGTTTGAGTTATTAGCGATTTTACACACAGGTACACAGACCTGCAGACACACAGTCATGAAAACGTGATCAGGGGATGGATATTTGATACAAATCAGCCAAAATCTCGAGGTCGAATTTTCGCATGATCGCAATACTTTATCCGATTAGGATAAAGTAAAAATATATTCATTCAGTATCGCTACTTGACGATAAACGTGCCCGTTTACTGCTGGTTTGAACCGTGATGAACCAAAAAAATCAATGTAAAAAAATAATTGGCCCGATTTCCTGGACCGTGCAAAAAAAGAATCAGGTGTACATATTTATGTACATATGTACCTGCAATATATTAATATCGTTATAATTTAAATTTAAAAATAAAGATATATGTACATACAATGAAAAAGTGCGATACTTTTGAACAACGGTGTACTAAATTGAAACTCACCTGCGAGCTCTCCATACAGAACGGTTATGGCGGAAGGCGAGAGATAAACGATACGAATTATTTTCCATTAGCGGTTTTGGTTTGTCCGCTTTAATCCCAACCACATATATCTATATTTTGTTTAGGATGATTGCACAGAAAATATAAACGCTTATGATATAAAATACTGCAAATATATCTGCAGCATACCATATTATTTTATATTACATTATTAATGAGCTTGTTTTGAAATTACCCGGGTAACTGGTGTATGTGTCTCAATTTACTGTTTGGTAAATATTATTTTGAGGCTATTTACGATGTAAATGTATACGTGAAAGGATCGGGGTGTGAATGGGATAAGGATCAGCGGTTGTGGTGGTCATCAATCATGTGTGTATGGGGCAAACGGTGCCGAGTTGAAGTTGCAACACTTCACCACTATTTATGATAATATTTTCCGAATTGTTCTTTTACACATTTCTTTTGCGTACCTTACTGTATAAATTGCACAACATAAACGCACAACTTTCATGAAAGGTACAAGGTACACAAATAGTATGATTTTTGTCGATTTGCCGTTCAGTTAATTAATATTTAAATATAGCAAACTGTGTAACGTATGTTTACATAATTCCAATTTGGTCGATCTTTGTTAATTTATTTGAATGTAATATAGTATAAAGTTATCACAATTTTGACGGTGTATTTTCCGGTGAAATTCTCCATGATGTGTTTATTTTTCCGCAACGGTTTGCGGTTGGCCACGATTCGATTGAAATACAATATAGTTGAATGTGGAAAGCTTTCACGCATATCAAAGTGAACATGGACATTGGGCACATCTGCCTGTATCATAACAAAGCCGATAATATAGATATAGCTAATAGAACGTGGCTTAAATATGTATACATACTATGTACTGATAATTTTAATACTTCCATGTGAAATGCATATATCGCGTCCCGGAGCACAAAGGTGACATGTCCATAATAGTAAACTGTTCAGGGCAGCAATTTTCAAGTTTGAACTGATCATCACAAATCAGGGGACTTTATATAATTGTACATATTTTACTCTAGATTTTAAGATGTTATTTCATTGTTATTGTATTTACACATGTACATTTTTCAAATTGCATGCGAAAAGTCCGGACTTGGCACTTGTGTGCTCCGAGAATGTTAGTAAATATTTGGGGTTTGTGATGCCAAAAAATTGTGACGTCATTCAGATGTGCAACTTGACTATCCTGATAGAATAATTTAAGAGGAACAAAACTGTATTCAAAACTCATTTTGGCAAAATCATGGACCTTTGTGCTCTGAGGACGCGATATGTACATACCCATTTCATATTCATCATCATCATTTTCAGCCATTCACCATCCACTGCTGGATGAAGGCCTCTCTAATCCTCTTCCATTCCTGTCTGTCTTGGGCAATCTGCATCCAATCGACTCCACACATTCTTCTTAATTCACCATACCAACGTCCACTCGGTCTACCTTGCTTTCTTTCATATCCTTTCGGATACCATCCCAGGATTTCTCGCGTCCATCTGCCATCCATTCTTTGGCTATGCGTCCACTTCAACTTTTTCACACATTCTGCTATATCTGCCACTTTGGCCATACTTCTTACGCATGCTTCTTACGCATGCATGTTGGATTTAAAAACTTCATTCTTCCAAAAGTGTTCCATCCTAGTTATATTTCTTCTTCTTTACATCCAGTCATGTTCACCAATTGTCCTAGGTATAAATAATTATCAACTATCTTCACAATATGGTTATTTACTGTGACTACGTTTTGCATGCAAAATTCATCAAACATAATTTAAGTTTTATTAAAATTATTTCTTAAACCTACTTTCATACTTACGCTGCTTAATTGTGTTAATCTATTTTGTAAATAAAATAAAATCTACTGAGTTGCATACAACCATAACTATGTATGTCACATTTTACATACATGCTTTAAGTATATGGTTTGCCTCCAACAGCATAATACTTTTCAAAATAGATATACGCCGTTTGTAGTCACTGCCAGTCACATACATTTACCTTTTTGACATAATATAAATGCACTTCTTCTCCACTATATCGTGTCTTTATTTTAATAGAATATGTTTGCAAGCGTAGCTAGTAAACTGTTTTATGATGAGTATACATACATATGTATATACATACATACATACATAGGTACACCAGATGCAAACAAATCCAAATACCGCAACGTTCAAGGTTTTTCCAGAGCACACATGAAATATTTGGACAGTAGACGGTGACTAGGCCATAAATCAAATTCGCATTCAAATCAGAACGTTTTCTGATACGGAGGGGAGAATGAGAGGGATGGAGTGGTGGAGAAGGGGGTAGGAGTGGTAAGGTATTATGAAAAATCTAATACGAGCCGCCATATGTGACCCGGCCTGGTATCGAGCGGCCATGCCCCCCCACCTCTTTACATCTCATCTGACGTTTTCCGATGAAATTTTCTTCTCTAAAAATTGCGAGCACGTTTCTAATATAGTGAAAACAATATCAAGTGACCTAAAAATGTTACCGGGGGTGGGGCGGGTGGAGCGATACGGGGGTAGTTTAGTGACTTCTGATACGTTATGAAGAATATATATGGCCGCGCGACCGGCTCAGGGAAATCAAGGGGATGTATTATGACGTGCTTCTCAAACATGCACGTACACAATATTCGTACGTACGTATAGTATGTATTTTATTTTATACTAGCTTTATTACCCGGCTTTGCCCGGGGTGTAATTAATATAATGTAATATAGTGTTTGTTTAGTAAATTATTTCGGGAGCCAAAAAAAGGGGCCGCCGGGGCAGGAGGGGGTCTGGGGGTGGTAAGGGGCCGGCATAGATTTTAGGGAGTATAGTAACGCTATGCCGTCACTATAGGATTTTTCGAGTTTTTTTTTTTTTTTGGATTTTTTCAACTTTTTTTTGGACTTTTTTGGAACTTTTTTTTAACTATTTTGAACTTATTAACTTTTTTTGAACTTTTTATGGACTCCTTCAAGCCATGCCGGCCCCTACTTTTAAGCCCCGTCGGCCCCTTTAATGGGCTCCCTAAAAGCTATACCGGCCCCTTACCACCCCCAAACCCTCCTTCTTACCCCGGCGGCCTTTTTTTGGACTCCCGAAAAGCAATTTCGGCCCCTTACCACCCCACCAGACCACCCTCCTACCCCGGCGGCCCCTTTTGGACTCCCGAAAAACTATGCCGGCCCCTTACCACCGCCTAGACCTCCCTCAAGCCCCGGCGGCCCCTTTTTTTGGCTCCCTAAAAGCAATGCCGGCCCCTACCACCCCCCAGGCCCCCCTCCTATCCCAGTGAAACAGAAAACGGAAAATTGAAAACGGAAAACGGTTAAACGTGTCATACATACATACATACATATGTACATGGCAACGAAAATTCACCGATATGTTTCAATCAAATGTTCAAATACACGTTTAAATGAATTAGGGCGAGTTATAAACTCTGTGATTATTGTAGTTTATTTTAAAATGCAATACATATGTATATTAGTTTTAAACGAGTATAATGCTTGTAGTGCACCGAAAAAATGAAAACCACCACCAGTAAAAAAATACACCAGTCGTAATAGTCACGTTTTCGTCTGAAACAGTTTTCACCGGAGGAATTAATTTAAATTAATCAAATCAGTTTTGAAAGTAAATTTCCTTAATCATTATAATATGTGTGTACTTAACGTAATAATTGTAATCATAAGGTGAATTTATATATTATTATTCTATGTATATCAAAACATTTGAACTGTCTTACTTTAAATCTGATAATATATAATATGTAATGTAAATCAAACGAAATTTGACTGTGGAACGATATCGTTTTATTAATATTATTATTGACTACATTCATAAGAATAACAGATTGGACAAATTAATCAATCCAAGATAATCTTAACATATTTAACTTATTTAATAATTGAAATTCAACTTAAATTGTACCTACTCAATGAAAATGGTAGATTAAGTTTTAATACACGCAGAAAGAAAAATAACAACAATTAACGCATTCATTCAACGTTTGAAACTAAATATTAAATTAAAAATTGAAAATAATATTAAAACCCTGTAATTTATATATTATTATTATGGTTTTGACGAATAATACTTTACTGTTGAAGGTGGAGTTAAAAATACTCTACTGTATTTGTTACACTCCATTTACACTGAAAACATTTTCATATTTTAAGAGTTATAAAATCATTATAAAAGTAATTAATTCGATAAGTTATATATATTTACGTTATCATTTGAACCAGTACTGTTCAGATTGCGAGACGGTGTCACGAAACTCGAATTAATTGTCTTAAAAACATTAAAATCATATAAAAATCAATGGTATTTGTTATCAAAAGAGCAATGTTGTAATTATATGTACCTGTTTAATACCAGTGTATTTATTCTGAGGAATTTCAGAACTTGAAACTTCGTCGATGTTGAATAATCTGATAATAGAATAGAACAATGCGATAATCTTATAAAAAGTAAAATATAACAAGTAAGATCAAGTAAATTTCACACACTTGTTTTAAGATGACTATGAGCAATCTTGAACATATGTTTCAGTGTCTTATATTTTTTGTGGACTTTTTCCATAGTCCCGGTCAATCGTTTTATTTCAGATTCCGAATCAGCATTCTTTTTTCTCTAAAATTATAGAATATTTTATACAATGCGATAAGAAATACGTGCAACGGCTAAAATATCAATGATTAGAATCAAAATAGGCAAGCAAAGACAGCAAATTAGTTCTATGTCCCTTTTGAAAGGTTAATATTTCGGCTAAGTCGGTCGCCAATTTTTTAGGCTCGGAAAATAAGTTTTTGATCTTAAATTTCCTAAATGTGAAAATAGACAATTTAACTAGAAATTTATTTTTATATTATCGGGTTTAATACATTTATAAATGTGATTGCACATTTTACATCCTTCACCATTTCCATCTATTCAGCATCAAAATAATAATACAACATTAGCATCAGTAAGATAAATACAATATAAGGTTAAAAATTGGGCGAGTAACTTTTCCGATTTTCGGACAGTCATTTTTTACCAAAAAGTGAGCAATTTTAATAAATGTTTTATAAAGGGTCAGTACTTAAGTGATCAGCAATTGATACTAAAATGCTAAATAAATTTATGTAAACGGTCGATATGTAATGTTTACTGACCGATTAATTAGTTGCTTTATTTTATATACAATGCGAGGATTTCACACATTGCCCGTAACATACATAGATGTTATTTACATATATTACATCTTATGTATGTATGTACATATATGCCCGTATTAAATCTATACAATAAGAATATACAAGCAAAAGTTTACTGTAGTTATCTACTGGTGGAATGTTTCTAATCATTGTCTGAAAATTGTACGAGCGTAAGTTTACTGACCGTTTGTGAAAAAGTTACTTACCAAATATGCATTTTTTAATGACCGTTTTCCATAAATGTAATACCGAGCATTTATTGATTTAAATACTGACCGATTAATACAAAATACAAAATTAAGCATCATATCTATTTTAATAAATGTATTATACTAACAAAAACATACATATGTACATACATATGTACATATATGTAATTCATTATTGTACCTATGTACATATATATACTGATTATGTTATGATGTAATTTTAAATAATCTTTTAATTTGTTTGAATTAAAAATAAAATATTTTATTAAACATCGTTTGTTTTAGGTTTTGATATGAAAATTTGTATGAAAATTATCCATGTTAAATTCGAAATTGATTATTGCCAAATTTATACCGGAATTACAGCATTCCGAGCAAAAAATATGTCCACAGCTGGTAAGGACGAAATGATGTTCATTATCCGGCTGCTGGAAACAATAATTGCAATGAATCTAATCCATCTTGTTTGAATATCCGCATTTTATTGCGTTGCTATGGCGATTATAAAACACAATTTCGTATTTTTTACGACCATGCCCATAATTCACAGTTCTAAAATATTCATAAGGTTCTCTTTTTACCTTATCCTAATCGGATAAAGTATTGTGATCGTGCGAATCCTGTTAAAAATAATATTTCCGAAACTGCTTCGGCGATTTTGTCGAAATTTCATATCTCTAGTTTTCACGTTAGCCGTGATTTTGGTTACTTACGTACTTTTAATTTCGTTACTCTTTGTATTACTTTGTTACTTTTTTGTATATCTACTATTATGGGAACGTAAAAATTCATTTAGAGAAAAAATATTTCAATTTGAAAACTTTTAAACGAAATTTTATACATGAGAAACATAGTCACAGTAGATAGTCATATTGTAGAGATAGTAAATAGTTATTTATACCTAGGACAATTGGTGAACATGACTGGATGTAAAGAGGAAGAAATAAAACTAGGATGGAGCGCTTTTGGAAGAATGAGGCATACGACCAATGCGTACTGCCAGTTATGACGTATTGATGTGAAACGTGGATGCTGAATTCGAAAATGTTACGTAAGCTACCCCGAAGAAAATGCTTTTATTGTCACAGAAAAATTGGTTTTTCTCCTTCTCTCAATGCTTAGGCATATGTATGTTTTATCGTTTGCAGGCTATGTTGGTTTTAAAAAATCGAGCACATTTTGCAATGATGTACGCTAAATATTAAAAATTCCAGATCAGCATATTTGCAAATGCAGTCATTAATCGAAAATTATTGAAATGTCAAACGTTCAAGACATCGCAGTAATCTATGCGACCACCTTGTGTACAATAAGCACATACAATTACTATCTGGCAGTATGAAATGCCTGGAAGGTAAAAAAACGGTTATTGAATTTGTCCACATGATTGCGAAGTAACCTCACAGACAACACTGAATATGGAGGGGGAAGGGTTCGTCACATTGATATACAATGGCTCGTCATACTGATATATGTACGTATGTACAATGGTTCGTCACCTTGCTTTTTTCGCCGTCGCTCGCCTTGCTCGAAAATCGCCTACGCTCGCGTTCGTTCCACTTTTGCGGATACCGCGCGAATGTTTATAAAACACGTTGGCCTTCGCGCGAATGTTTACCTACACCTTGGCGCTCGGCACCGCTCATCAGCGCTCGTCCAATATGAAGTGCCGGCATGAGAATTTCGCGGAAAACGTTCATGTTAGTAGTAGTACTACTAGTAGGTAGTGTTTAAATGACGAAATGACACATTCAGTGTCGTCAGAATGAAAAATTCAAATCATTCAAAATGCTCTCAGACACCATAGAAAGTCCTATTACTTCTATTGGGTTCTGAAAATATCCTAGAATCCTCTAAATAGCTATTAAACTATCTAGAGATGTTTTATCATCATCATCATTTTCAGAATAAATCGTTCACCATCCACTGCTGGATGAAGGCCTCTCAATCCTCTTCCATTCTTGTCTGTCTTGAGCAATCTGCATCCACTTTACTCCACACATTCTTCTCAATTCGTCAGCCCATCTTCCACTTGGTCTACCTTGTTTTCAATCCATCCTCTCGGATACCATTCTAGTACTTCTCGCGTCCATCTGCCATCCATTCTTCTCGCTATGTGTCCAGCCCATTGCCACTTCAACTTTTTTTCACCCGCACTGCTATATCTGCCACTTTGGTCATATTTCTTACCCATGTATTTCGTTTGCGATCTCTTCTTGTTATGCCAACACGATACATGTTTCCATGCATACATCTTTCCATGCATTCTTCTCTTAGTCCAAAGTGCACATGGATCTTTCGTAGCATTACTTGAATTTAGCGTCCAAGTTTCACATCCATACGTCATAACTGGCAGTACGCATTGGTCGTACGCCTTCTTTTTTTTAAGCATAGCGGAATGTTGGATTTAAAACTATGTTCATTCTTCCAAAAGCACTCCACCCTAGTTTCATTCTTCGTTTTATTTCTTCTTCTTTACATCCAGTCATATTTACCAATTGTCCTAGGTATAAATAACTATCAACTATCTCTACAATATAATTATCTACTGTGACTACGTTTTGCGTGCAGAATTCATTAAACATAATTTTAGTTTTGTTAAAATTAATTTTTAATTTTTATTTATTTTAATTTTAAGCCTACTTTCATACTTTCGTTGCTTAGAGATGTTTTATAACCAAGAAAAAAAAAAATTCTCGAATATTCTCGGAGAATAAATCTTTGGAGAATATTCTCCGAGAATAATTAATCTTTTGGAGAATATTCTCGTTCTCCGAGAATATTCTCGACTTACAACACTATATATGTACATAGTCATAGTGGGTTCATAATCGAATTGGCAACACTCAATTACACCGCGGGGCATGGTCCGGGTCCAATACAGCGTGTCGACCCAAGTAAATATAAACATGTAAGTAAACTGAACCCTTGCTGGACAATCCACGGGGAGATTGGTCCAAGGGGGGAAGAAGATGGGAGAGAATCGGGGGAGGAATGGGTAAGGGTTGAGTCTACAAATCACTCGGCCAGGAACAAGTCACTTGCGGCCTGACCGCTCTCGCCGCGACTCAACGGTAAACAATGCTTGGCCACTTGTAAGTCTTCCTTTGGGTAATTTTAAGCAAACGTTAGAACTTCAAGCTATCGATTTGAGACGAAATCTTACTATTTCAACTTCAACTTCAAATGAAATGTAATCGAAATAATGAATTGCCGACACGATACATGTTGGCTTATGTCTTTTTGCTCACGATCGATTTCATTTCACGTTCATTTGGATTTTTCACCCAAAGTCTACATTTGTATGTATGTATGTATGTATGTATGTATGTATGTACATTAGGGTGGAGCGACATTGCAAAAATTTAAAATCGGCACTGTAATACAGTTTCGTTGTATCATTCGTATTCTCGTAAAAATACTGAAAAAAATCTGTGAATATGTCTTCAGGCCTCTACTTAAAGGCGAAAATTGAAAATTTGCCGAAATCTGAACACAGAATACAAAATTATAGATAGCATGCTCATAAAATTACCCTAACTTTATTGAATATTATAAGTACTTTTTGTAAAAATCTAATTTATTTACGTATTCCTTGAATTATTCAAATGTGTGTGAATTTGTGAGCGTGGTGGAGGGAGGCATACGAGGAAATATAAGTATATATGTACGAGTAAAGTATGTATGTATGTACAATGTATGTATAGTACAAATAAATACTAATTTTCTAATTAAAATTATAGCAATTTTATCAATTGGAAATTTTCATACAAGTAAAAGTATTAAGTTAAAAGTGCTGGAAGAGACAAGAAAAACTTTTTTAATTAAGCAGATTTTTTTGGACAGAAAAAGGTATGATTGAAAAGGCAATTTTTTTGAACTATTTCAAACGAATATCCCAAAAAAAAAAAAAAACTTCCATACATCATGGCTCCACCCTAATGTATGTACATACATACATACATATACATATGTATGTTAAAAAACAAACAGTCGAACAAATGAAACAAATGCGTGAACTTTTGAAAATGGTTTATGAACAGATAAAATATGAATAACTATTCGGTTTTCATAGCATTGTTGGTCAATTTAGATGTAAATACATGTATGAAATTTGTGATTGATTTCTGGATCTAAATTGATGTGACTTTTTTCCTTCAAATTATCTCCCATATCAACCCTCACAATGTGTACCGTGAGCCGTCATACCTACCTACATATGTATGTACATAAAATCGCATGAACACGCTGTAGTGGACAAAATGATCAGTTACGGTTGATTTCCCCTTCGGTTGGGTATTAAATTATTATCACGCGAAAACAACCCAAACACACTCCTAAGCAAACAGGTCTTTTGCGGCTATCCTCGCAAAATGCGAAATATTTCAGCTATGAGGGCCTCTAAAGGAGGAATATGGTGTCGGAGAGCAGGGGGGGGAGACTAGCTGTGTTTAAACTAAAGTTTGGGTTTTGGGTTAGGGAGGGAGAGGGATGGAGGTGGTCAGTTTGACCACTGAACCGGGTTGGTCATTACTTACCTGCCGCCGGGGGTGCAACTTGTTACCTCTGTTGCCTCTCGCCCCTCGAGTGCTGTACCTACTCCACCTCTGGACAACTTGCCAGATTACGGCTCAACTTTTGAAACTGTCGACTTCGAAACACTCTCTACGTGCTTTGAAACTTGACACCAAAAGAAAATGGGGGTCCGATCAGTTGCTTAGATTGAAATATAAACAAATTATTTTCAGTTCAGTCAATATTTTTATTGTTCTAAACCAGCGGTCGGGATTCTTTTTAAAACTAAGAGCCAAATCAGGGATAATCTTCGAAAATTGGCAAATTTGGGAGTCGCAACATATTGTTTTCCAATTTTATTATTTGCATAAAATTTAAAAACAATTTACTCATTTACCGACTAGTAACCTCAAATTCCTAGAAGCATAGCTGTTGGCTAGTATTTAGCCACCTGTAACAATAAATTTGTAGAGGTGAGGCTTAGAAAGAACAGAGGTAAGCTATGCGGTAAACAATTTAGCCCTGGAATAGAGAGTTGTATTAAATTAAAGTTATAGTCGCGGTATTTCTAAATATTAGACAATGTATTACCTACATTTTAATCTAGAAAACGGTTTAAAGCTTTTTGTGACTATTTAGTTCAGTGGTCGGGAACCGGTGGCTGCGGAGCCTCACGCGTCTCTTTGTATGAAAACCTGCGGCTTTCGCTGTCATCCAACGTTTTGCGCGCAACCCAAAACGTCGAAACAATTTACACAATCAAAATGAATCCTATTTCTTCATGGCTATAAAAAGCGTTAAATCGTTTTTCAATAATACTCTTTAGTCATAAGCTATCGAACATTAAAAAATATTACATAGATATTCATTTCATAAATAAGTAACATTTAATTTAATTTTGTATATTGTTATACATAATATGTTGCGGCTCCCAAACTTACCAATTTTGCAAGGTTTTCCCTAATTTGGCTCTTACCTCGAAAAAGGTTCCCGACCACTGATTTACTTTGTACGAATAGAATGGAAAAGATTATTTGTTAGTATAATCACTACTATAAATCAATGTGAAAACGGTATATCAAAGTCATACAATGGGTTTCGCAAGTTTTCATACAAAGAGCCGCAGGTTCCTGACCGTTGCGCTGCGCTGTTCTAAACCATGTTTTCACAATTTAGGCAATCTCGTTTATTGAAAAATAATACTTGTGCATTTTCGACTCACTGTAATTTGTAACTAAGCCACAAATGTACATAATTCTGTGTATATCTCGATAGATAGTTTCAAAAAATATGTTTAATTAGCAGAAATTGACTTTTATAAAGTAGTTTTTCTTTAAAATATCTTCGACAGAGTTCATGTATTCAGTAATTTGCCTTAACGTTTCTGATTTAATAAATTTATTGCTTTGCACGGCTGGAAGTTTTATACGAAATTGAATTAAACGTACCGTTTTATGTATGTGTATACAAAATAAAATAACGTAGTTTTATAAAATACCGTAAAAGGTGAATAGATATATGTATAGTTTCGGTCGGGGTGCGGGCCACCCCCGAGCCGTTTGTATTCGGCTCAACGAGACCGGTGGGATGGGGAGTCTCTCGGCCCGCATGAGGTATGGTCGCGGACGGGTTAACGGGGTTTATTGCAATCCCTTTAACTGCCCTAATGTTTTCAGAAGAACTTACTGTCCAGGAAGGCCATACAAATTTTCTTTATCGGAGGGACAGCACGTGCGGGCGTCTGGCGCGCGAGCGATAAACCCACAAATTTATCACTAAACCGGAAATGCAAACACACACACACACACACGCACGCACGCACTAACCGTTCAGTTATCCCCGGTTTCCGTACACGCGCGAAAAACGTGACTTACGCTCCGATACACACACGACGATCGATCTTATTCGAACGGTCTTAAGGTGCCTATAAACGATCAACATTTTTCAGCAATATTGCTCGTCAACCATCCAGTAACATTTTCGGCATCACATGCGCAATATGTGTGTCACAATGATTGCCGGCAAGTAGTTGCTGTTTTATTATTGCCCAGATTCGCCGAAGGTCAACCACTCGTGTCGTGTCGTGTCCGCACCTCAGCGACAGAGACCCGCGTATGTGAGAGAGCAAGAAAGAAACATATATTGCCGCGTATTTTCGTATACCGAGAGATATCATCGGCAATATGTCAACAATACTCGCCAACACACTGCCATACCAGCAATAGTGGAACAATAGTGTCGGGAAACACGACTATATTTCCGGCCCATATCACCATATTGCAGTAATATTACCGGCTTGCCGGCATTACATTGTCGTGAATATGTTGATCGTTTATAGGCACCTTTAGTTTATGTAAAAAAAGTTTACGTTGTTCGACGTGGCGGGCAGGGCAGTGGCGTCCGCAAGGAAGATACGCTTGTCTTACTGTCGGGAAAACTTTCTGGTCGGCCATTCAACGACAGGGGTATGTCGTTGACGTGGGTTTGGCGTCAATGGCGACCAAGAGGTACACCTGTCCGTAGCAATCGGGACCAACAAACAATCGACCATTGTCTGGGCGTAAAGTATCTACATACATACATACATTCGCGTTAAAATTAAACGGCGAATTGAATTTGCGTCAGCGTCGATGTATAATTTTAATATGCCAGTGATCGCCCAGGGGTGCATTTCCTAACCATGTTGCAGACGTTGACCATAATTTGGATTAACGTCGACGTCGCATGTCATATAAGCGTCGAGCTTTACATTTGTACATATGTATATGTATGTATGTATGTATGTAAAGCTCGACGCTGTGTACCGACCACGATACGCAGGTATCTGTGGTCGATCGACAGATCCAGTTCTACATACTGTTACGTATGTGTAGTGCCGTAACTAGGGTTTTCGGCGCCCTAGGCAGACCGTGCCTTGCCCCCACCCCTATAATTTTTTTTAATTGAAAATTTTCAGATTTTTTTTTCCGCTAAAAATAATAATGTAATGAGAAAACAATTAGTAGAAAAAAGTAATCATAGTTAACATAAAATAAAGACCAATTACATTCTTTCCATCGATTAACAATTAATAACATCAATGAGAGAAGTAAGTGCGTGAATATAATAGTATTAATATATAATTTTTTATAATAGTATTAATACATTATATATATAATAGCCGAAATCCGTCTGTCTGTCTGCCTGTCTGCTGATAACGCTCGCTCAGGAAAAATTATTAAAAAACCACTAGAACGAGTGGGGGATCGAACCCACGACCTTAGGCTCAAGAGGTATTGCGCTAACGCTCACTCTGTCGCCGTCGGTAACGTATCAGCTACGGCCGCTTGGTGAGAGAGACCTTTTTTACCTACATATATACACGCGAACTTGACTGCTTTATCTACTACCTACCTATGAAAACTATAATTTTTTTTTTGTTTTTTTACTTACAAAATTATAATTATTATCTTTATAATTAAATCTTTATAAACAAAATTATAATTTATAATTATTATATAATAAAAATAAGGTATTTTTTTTTTTTTTTTGATTTTTACAAAATCACTCTATCGATACTATCGATACTACGGGATTGCTATAATACATAGATGGAGCTATATAAACTTTTTTTTTTATTTTTTTTTTATTTTTTTTTTACAAAAAACTTACTTACAAAATTATAATTATTATTTATATATATAATAATTAATAATTATCTATATATAAAAAATCAATGTCTGTCTGTCTGTTTGTCTGTCTGTCTCTTATAGGCTCCTAAACCACTCGACCGATCGCGATGAAACTTTCAGGACTTATTGTGATCATGCCGGGGATGGTTCCTGTGAAAAAAAATCGGGATAAAACGGGAACGGGCCTGCTCACGCGTCAGATAACGTACTAGGAACGGGAACGGGAACGGGATCAGGATCGGGAACGGGACCGGGATCTGGAATCGGGAAAAAACGGGAACGGGCCTGCTCACGCGTCAGATAACGTACTAGGAATGGGAACGGGATCGGGACCGGGATCGGGATCGGGAACGGAACGGGATCTGGAACGGGAACGGGATCGGGAACGGGCCTGCTCACGCGTCAGATAACGTACTAGGAACATGAACGGGATCGGGAACGGGAACGGGAACGGGATCGGGATCTGGAACGGGAACGGTATCGGGCATTGCAAAGCATGCCGGGTCAGCTAGTAATATAATAAAAATAAGGTATAAAAAATTATTTTTTTTTGTTTTTTGATTTTTACAAAATCACTCTATTGATACTATCGATACTACGGGATTGCTATAATACATAGATGGAGCTATATAAACTATTTTTTTTTGTCACTTACGACCGTGCGATCAATTATTGGGGATCTCTATTAAAAAAGCGCTTTACGTAATTTAAAATTCAGCGGGCGTTGATATTCAACGGGCTTACACTAGTAATTTTATAATAGTACTAGCTGACCCGGCATTCGTTGCAATGCCCGATCCCGTTCCCATTCCCGTTCCCGTTTCCGATCCCGATCCCGTTGCCGATCCCGTTCCCGTTTCTTGTACGTTATCTGACGCGTGAGCAGGCCCGCTCCCGATCCCGTTCCCGTTCCTGTTCCAGATCACGTTCCTGTTCCCGATCCCGATCCCGGTCCCGATCCCGGTACCGATCCCGTTCCCTATCCCGTTCCCGTTTTTTCCCGATTTTTTTTACAGGAACCATCCCCGGCATGATCACAATAAGTCCTGAAAGTTTCATCGCGATTGGTTGAGTGGCTTAGGAGCCTATAAAAGACAGGTTTGCTGAAACCAGTTTTCAGCAAACCCTGAAAACTGGTTCAGGATGTGTCATATTCATTTTTAGGATAAATCAAAATGCCTGAAAGACAAGAGTTTAGATTTTACTGTAAAAAAAAAAAAACAAAGCGCTTTTGAAAGTATTTATTAATATATTTACATATAAATAGGAAACATTACCATAGTGCCATAGTCAATGAATTCAATTACGTATATGAAAAATAGGCTCAAAATGAATTATTTGATTGTACAACAGAGCACATTATGCCCAAAGTTAATATTGTCCCATTTGATAGATGAACCAAAAACTACAATTATACGAACAAAATTTTATCATTTCTCCGTGCCAAAATTTATCAATCAATTTATCGAAATTTAACAATTTCGTGTGTTTCGTATTCGATGGACAGTATTGCACATGACTTTGTTGTTGATGATGTGTGTACGTACGAGTATGTGTAGAGGCGCAGCGCTTAGCACTCGAATACATGATGCAATGTTTTAGTTATGCGATCGGGCGCCCTTTTCAATTTTGGCGCCCTAGGCAACTGCCTACTTTCCTACCGCCTAGTTACGGCAAATTTACCATGCCTTTGCCGTAATGAAATATGAGACGGTTGTCGTTTTTGTTCGATATGACTAATGACGAGGTGTTCCAGCGGCGTATTTTCAGAATTCATATTCGTTTGTGAACTTCAGTGTTCAGCCGCCCATATAAATGTCACAGTGAATGTTGCCACAAAGCCTTTTTGTGCAACATCTCTTCCACCCCCCCCCCCCCCCCTTTTTGAAAGTCGGTGCTTCCTCTCGTTTTTACATTTCATTCTGTATCCTCCCCTTTCCCTTTTGTACAGCAGTTGAACGCAGTTTTATGTCTCGTTCGCTGTTTTTCAAAGCGTCTCGTTCCCTCCCCCTACCCCGCCCCCCTCCTCTCTCCTTTCATTTTGGACTTTCGCTTTTTTTTTTCATGCTAAAAACCACTGATAAAAATATGTCAGGTTTTTCACGGGAAATTAATGACATTTATATTCATTATTCATTAGAAGCCGGTCGGGGTACACTGGGTACAGTCGCGACAAAAAATTTGCTAACCTTATTCAGAGGAATATTTAAATTGTGATATGAGGCAAAGGAAAACTCTAACGAAACGTTAAATTATCATTTTGTACAATATTATATTTAATACATAAACACCTATGTATGTACAAAGTAGCGACTCTGTGTCGAGACAACCCGGGAATTTATTCCCGGGAATTTCAGTCTTTTTTGCCGTCTCGTGACCCGGGAATTTCAAAAAAATTAACCCGAGACTCCAGATTCTGATGTAAAGGTTATATAATATATTGTATATTTTATTTATTGAAAATAATATCTCCATGGTTGAAAACCACTGAAACGGTTGAAAACCAATGGTTGAATGGTTGAAAACCACTACATATACCCAAATTGTATGAAAGCAGGTATAAAAAAAATGTCCATTGCAGCGGATTAACCCAAGTGTTCTTATCGGCGTGAGACATCAATATATGTACACAGAATTCCTAGAAAACTTGCAGTTATAATTTGTCGGAATTACCCAAAATAGCTATCGACGTAAAATAATTCTATGCAACGTGCACGTGTTTTTTCCTAGAGAAGTTGCAGTTAGTAAATTGGCAAATTGCAGGCGGTATTACCCAAAATACGGCGCGGCGTGGGTTATTTTTTTCCTAGAAAATATTCGAGAAGAATTTACTTGAAGGATCGATTTTTAAAAAAATATCAGTTTGTCGCTTGACTTCAACCAAGTTTATTCTTCTTATCTTGATCGGTCCCTGACGTTTTTGTGTAGTCGTGAATTGCAGATTTTGGACTTCCGACATTTCGACGAATTTTTCAAAGGTTATTATTATTCACTTTACGTACATCCTTTTACACACATAATACCTATATACATATACATATACTATATACATACATATGTATGTACATACAAATATTTATCAAAAAAAAAATTTCTCTATGATGTTTTTGATAAGCAAACAAAAGTCTCGATTCCCGGGAATTCCCGAGACTTGAAAAAAAATTGTCTCGATTCCCGGGTCTTAAAAAAAGCCGAGACTTCAGAATCGCTAGTACAAAGCGATATTTTGTATAATATTTTCGATTAGAAGCCAACGAAAACAATTTTAATGAAAAGGTGCATTGTCTTTACGACAATAGTTATGTACATAAATTTAGTTATAGACTAAGAGGAGACATACATAGGTTTGAATACAAAGTTAAAATTTATACGAATAGATATGTTATGTATTGTACATATTTACATATAAATTAAGGATAACGATTTTGGCACAGTATACGAAAATTATAATTATTCATTGAATATCATTTTAATTTTAACGGGGCAGTTGTTTATTCGCCGAGGTCATTAGGCCGTCCCCAAACGTCTGAAGAGCTTTCGCGGATGAAAGCTTTTGACATTTTCATTATAAATTAGTTCACGACGTAAAAAAAAAATAGCGCACATAACAAAGACCACTGTATAGTTCGAGGCCAAAAGGTCCCCTGTATATAAATATAGTAAATTCGACCGATATAATTAGTCGTACCTTTAGTAACCAACCCTTCCATTCTCTGTTTGGGACAGCTAGCTGCTCTGGGTAGTTTTGGGCAAACATGAATTTGCCAAGTCGCCGTACATTATTAATGGCACAAGACACCCCCCCTTCTTTACCACCCCCACCTTCCTCAATACTTCCTCCCCCCCCGCATATAGTCCGATATGAATAGCATAGGATTATTCAAACATACCTACCCACATCTAACGTTCCTTCCATCAATATTACATTATATTA
Source organism: Parapsyche elsis (assembly GCA_022651745.1). Lineage (NCBI taxonomy): Eukaryota > Metazoa > Arthropoda > Insecta > Trichoptera > Hydropsychidae > Parapsyche > Parapsyche elsis. Next base: position 3,099,208 of record JAGVSN010000005.1, on the reverse strand, counting down.
TATTAAGCGTTTCTTCATACATTGACCATTAATATTGCTTCAAATTGCGATCGGATCGTATATATTAAAAGAAGCATTTAATGTCGTTAATTCGACTTTTCAATTAGCTAGTAAATTCCATTCCATTTGAATATTTAATGTTGAAATTCGTACGTGCACGTATGGTATTAGCTATTCTTACTGAACTGATTAATTATTCTTAAAGTCTGAACTAAGGTAGGCGTGTGCGATGAGTGAAAAGTCAACGTGCTAAGAATCAACCCCCCACACTCTAAAAGCAAATGAAACCCATATAAATAATTTAATATGTAGATACTTAAACCTTATGATAAATTAATGTGATTTGTATTGATAGTATAATAAAATGGTAGCCAGTACTTGGTTTCGTTAAAACACTGCATTTCTAAGCATGTGGTGTATTATCGAAAATACTCCTTGGGCTAATGTATTCACAATGCTGTCGGATAAATCTCATTGCCCGCAACATGTGTTGTAGGCGGTGGAAAGGAGACTTTGGAGGAATAAGGGTGGGTGGGATCGCCAAAGGGCCAACAAGTCGTAGCCCTCTAGCTACTTATAAAATTTTCACAACCATTTTGGCATCAAAGTGAGCCGTAAGATTCACCTATTTAGCCATTCAAGTGGCTCCGACCCGCCTTATCGGACGGGTGGGTTGTTTCGATTTTACAGAAAATACACGCAGAAATTATAATCCGACAAGTTTAATTTAATTTATGTTTCTCACTACGTTATCAGTATGCCGGGATGAAATGGTGAAACAGTCGCATGAGTTTTCACAGGCAAGATTATTGCGATTGCCTTAAATAAATTCAAGAAATTTATAGAAAGTACAATTTCTACGTAATTTTGCTGCAGGGCAGGTTTAGTGAAGCAGTTGAGAACATTTAAGTTGTTCATCCCGGACTACTACTAGAAGTATTGTACTTCACCTGCCACTACCGTCTCCATATCAGTTTTAAGAGCCAAACGCTTTGATCCCAACCCCCTCTAGTAACAATCCAGCATGCCGTTTTCAATTATAGCGGATCAAAAACTCATCAGTCGGCACACATGCTTTATGTAATATTTAAGAAATGAGTCGAAACGTCACCGGAACTTACCGTTTCAACTTTAACACCAGTGCTACACGTACATATGTATGTGTTATACAGAGTGGAAGTAAAATACTCTCCTTAATATCGTATGCTGAATTTAAACTTTGCTTTCCACCTCTCCATTTCATGTGAAAAAAATATGCCTAATTAAACAAGCACTTTTAATTGGTGTATATTTATGTACATACATATACACCAATTAAAAGAAGACGGTCTGAGCTAAAGAGTTAAAGAGTAATAACTACTTACATATATCCCCTTAACTCTCACCTCTCAGACAGGAGAGCATTTTATATTATGTCAGTTTATTCTGCCCCATTCTGTATATACGAAGTAGGCTTTGCAATGGAATTATTCTAATCCCGAAGCAGTCAGACAAACTATCAAGTATGAAGTAACCCACCGCCCTCTTAGAAATTAACATTACAAGTATATCCACTTTACATAATCTGCCAGAGTAAGAATGGATATAGGGATAGCTCGCAGCTACAATTCACGATCATCGCTTCTCAAAGTTTCACAATTAGTTTTAAGCAATACTGTGTACAACATATGAAAATCGGGTGTGGCCAACCCATGACTTTATCCATATATTTGAGGAATATGAATAGTAACCAAAAACTGAAAAGTAAAAAAAACCGTGCACAAAGAAAAATAACAGGATTTTTGACTTTTTTACAAGAAAAAAATCTCAATTCCGGTCGAGCGATTTTGATGATTTTTTTTCACAGATTTTTCACAGATTAGCATATTTTTTATAGTATTACAATATTTTGAAGATTCTAAATATTTAAAAGGTCGAAAAAAAAAAAAAAAAACGAAAAATTGTTAAAGAGTAAACTATCATTTTTGCGGATTTCGATCGAAACCTTATCAACACTTATATGAAAAAAATAATCATGAAATTTCAGCTAGATAGATTTGATAGCAAGAGTAAAAACCGAAAGAGTAAGAACCGAAAACCAAGAGTAAAAGTACTACTTCTGGTTGGAAAAAAAATTATATTATTTTGATATTATATCACACATACTACATATTATAATTATGCAAAATTTCAACTTAATGTGTATCATAGTTTTGCTGGAAAAACCTTACAAAAATTAGGTGACTTTTCAAGGGAAGTACCTCTTCCGGTTGATGAAAATTTTGAAAGCCTATTTAATTGTGATGGTCGGTAAAACACATATAAATATGAAGTTTCAGTGTAATAGGATATACGGTTTTTGAGCTGTTGGCGATTCTACACACAGGTACACAGACATACAGACATTTTCCAGAAATCGTGAAAACGTGATCAGGCGATGATACCCGATACAAATCAGTCAAAATCTCAAGGTCGAATTTTTGCACGATCACAATACTTTATTCGATTAGGATAAAGTACAAAACTCAAAGGTGTGATGTGTATGTACTGAATAGTATAATTGCCGTAAGACCGAGCCTGAAACTTTTATCGCATCGTTAAATGAAATTTGATTTAGTGGTATCAATCAATATGAGCCAAGTCATACCACAATTTATTTTCAATCGCAGTATATACCTATATATGTATTGAAAATTTTAGTATTTTAGAAGGTATGTGTGTGTGTGTATCGTTTTCTTGGTGTGAGGTTTAAATGCCCCTGTTTCGGTTCCTACCATCCAACCACTATTGGTCTTATCTCGCCGTCTTGGAGGCCCCTCGTACCCCTGTTCCGGCACTGTAGTCTTATCACCCCCCTCAGCCTCCCCCAAGAGAGTTGTTCGGCTACAGACTCCGATACAGACTCGGCTAGAATGCAGACGGGCCCTTATAATGCACATCATTCTTCGGTTAATCACACCGGATTGTGCAATACGGAAATCGCCAAACACAGTACAACGAAACGGTGTGTAATTTTATAGATAGAGTGAGAGCGTTTTGTTTGAAAGTGGAATAAGTTCACTTTTAACTTTTTAAAACTGATAGTACTCACATATGTATGTACTTCGTTTATAATGGTCTGTTTGGGTCTGTCTATCGGTCTTCTATGGACTTTTATTGAAAATTTGAATTATTACTATTTACTTAACTCATAGTTACCGCTATTGACAGCCCACTAATATGCTAATAATGAATAGAAAGTTGTCAGTCGGTAAAGTCAGAGAGTTAGCGTTGCGAAAAATATTAAAAGCCCGACAATCGAAAGAACCGGCTAATATTATTCGTACCTTTAAATTGCCTGTATTTAATTTTTCTGAAGCATATTATGGCAATATTATAAGTTGGGAAGATGTAACAGAGTCTCCTCACAACAAATTCATAGATGAAGAGACTATTTTTACAAGCTATTGCTGATCGAGAAGTAATAAATAGTCATTTTACCTCAGATAAGATGTTTCCTTGTCACACCCAAGCCACACAGTGAAAATAGTGACAGAAGTCTCTGCTACTGTTTGTGGATCCTTAACGCGAAATGGTTTCGTAAAAACGAGATTCGATTAACGAAAAATAATGCCTATTTTCAACGCAAAACAATATTATTAAATATTATTATGTATTCAGGTTATTTTTAAGTTTTTCTTTGTGGCATGCTGGTATGATATTTCTTTTATTTATTTTTCTTAATTAGTAACTGAAAGATATATATTACTTGTTTGCATTATCTTAAATCAGATAAACGACAAGAAATGAATATTTTATCTGCGTTTTAATACCGCTATATGAACCTTCCACTTTTAGCAAAAAACAAATTTCCACTAAATTTTTAACTCCATTGAGGCAGTATAAAGAGTTAAAATAATTACACTGTTTGTTTTGTATACCCATAGAGCAACTTTTCCAAACTCAAGCATTTCGATTTTCAAAAAAAAAAAACAATTTCGAGCACAGGTACAACATGGCATAGGTAGATTTTATATTTTTTTCCAATATTCAAGCAGCTTGGGGCAGTACTAAACATTAATATTTTTAGGAGATATTTTGCAGTTCTGATGGAGCACTAATCCCGCATCCAAGCTTTTTGATATTACGAAAATAAAATTTCTTCATACAAGACCGCTCCACCTACATATAATGTGCCTAGATAAAGTATTGTGATTGTGCCAAAATTCGACCTTGAGATTTTGACTGATATTTATCAGGTGCCGATCACGTTTTCACGATTTCTGAAAAATGTCTTAGGTTAAGGCGGATACGTGTAGAATCGCCATAACTCAATAATCGTTAATCCTATTACACTGAAACTTCATATATGTATGTACATACATACATACGTATGTAAGTTTGGTGCCAGCTATTACAATCTGAAAGTTTTCAAATTTTTTTTATGCGCAATACCTGTAATACCTATTTATTTATTTATTTATTAACAGGTTTTTAGTCCAAAATATAGATTACATATGTATGTACATATATAAAAACAAAAAGAATAAGAAAATCAAAAAGATACATAGAAGTTAGAATATAATATAATATAATAAAAAAAAAATAAGAAAATCAAACAAAAAAAAAAAAGAAATAATAACAAAATAATACTAGAATTTACAAATTTTTAGTTTGATTACAAACTGCGCCAGGCTGATGTTGAAAATGTCAACATCAGTCGACAATGAATTAAATAATTTAAGAGCAGTAATCACCGGGCTGGACCCCATAAGCATTGTTCTGTACCCCGGCACCACAAATAGCTCATGACCCCGTGCACGACAATAAAAATCTGGAGTGTAAAGTTGGAGACGCTCTAGTATTTCACCATTGAACATATGTCCATTTATAATCATGAACACATGTTTCAACAGGGATACTTTCCTCCTCCACTCCAAAGACCTCATGCCAGTCATACCCCTAACGAATTTTGTTGGGAAGAGAAAAGGGTAGTAGCCGTACATCCTTTTATATATGTAACGGGCAAATTTTTTATCTACCCTTTCCAACATATCAATGTACGACTGTTCATGAGGAAACCAAATTAACGAATTATATTCAAGTTTAGATAAAACTATGGAATAATAAAGAATCTTAATTACGTCAACATTGCGTAATAACCCAGAGTTCCTTATTAAAAAGGCTAGAAGATTTAATGTTAATTTAACTACATTAAGAATTTGGGAATGGAAATTTAACTTTGAATCAAAAATGACTCCAAGGTCAACAATTTCCATTACCCTCTCCAATGCTACATAATTTATGGAATAGTTGAAGACAGTAGGATTATTGGATCTCGTATAGCTGACCACCCTGCATTTATGAATGCAGAATTCCATATTGCTTGTACGAGTCCATTCAACTAATGCATCTACGTCATCCCGTAACAACTGACAAGATTCAATGTCAACCACATTCCTATAAATTTTGAGATCATCGGCGAATAGAAGAATTCGCGAAGAATTAATTACACTACTGACATCATTTATGAAAATGATGAAAAGCAGTGGTCCCAAATTAGACCCTTGAGGCACTCCAGAATAAGCATGAAATGTTTCAGAATTGAAACCACAGAAGTCAACATACTAACTTCTACCTTGAAAGTATGAAGAGAAAAAAACGATGGAGCTAAATGAGAAACCAAATGAAGCCAATTTCCTAAGCATCACATCATTATCTACCTTGTCGAACGCCTTTTTTAAATCTGTATAGATGACATCAACCTGAGAACCTAAATCCAAATTCTGAATAATATAATTGCTGAATACTAATAAATTAGTAGTTTGTTAACTATTTATGTTTGTTAACTATTGTATGTATGTACATATATATTCATGGTTGAGTTAGTCTGTAGGAGTATTGAGTTACTTATACGAAATTTTTATTTTAAATATGTAGGCGGGTGTATTTTGGACAGATATCTAACTAAGCGTATCGCTTAAATTCAACCCTCCTCCGATCCGGGTCGGGTAATCCCCGCTCGCTTTCCAGCGCATCAGCTGATCTTTCTCACTCTTCTACGGCTAAGAACGTCGGATTACCGGGTCGAAGGGGTTAAATCTTTCAGTCGCAATTACTTCGATCTCGTCGTAATACCATTAACCCGTTAAGCCGGCTCGCTGCGAATGCCCAAGTTTATAAGGCCATTTTCATCGTGCGAAATCAGCGATTAATCAATATATGTACCTAATGTGTGTATCGCTTTAACATCTGGAGTGCGGCGCCTCGTCCGGAAGAGGCGGCCGTCGGCGCTGTCACGCGTTCATACAGGGTCTGCACACAATATCTGATCGTCAATCGGTCGCGTGCCAAGGCCCGGTTCCGGCTCGCGGTTCCCCGGTTTGCCACCCCTGATTTATGCGTCGCTTTTCGACGGCGACCCGCTCACTTTCCGCCATAATTTATTTATGGGTTGCGATGCGTGCGTCGTTGATGATGTTAACTCTATTATGTATATGTACGCCGATTTGACCCGCTTACATACGGCCGATCCATTTAAAGTGCAACCGGCGTGTGAGATGCGGAAATCTCGCATCAGTGGAATGGATTCGAATGCAGTTTATCTAATATTATAATTAAACCACGGAATTTCGGATTCTCGAACCCTTTGACGCAGGTGTATTTGGGTGTCGCCGTGGCCCGCTTGAATTTTCGTTTCTTTATTTTTTTAAGATTTTTTTTATAAGACTGTTTTTATAAGACTGTTTTATAAGACTGTTTTTTTTTAAACTTTTTTCTTGTTAACTAATACTGTATACCAAACCCCAAGAGCCTATCGGCTATGCCGCCTCTCCATGTATTAAAAATTATAGTACCTACATTATAATTATATTATAATTTAATCTATACTATAAAGTTGAATGTTTGTTTGTTTTTGCGCTATGCAAATCTACAGTTTTCAATTGATTTAGAACCACAAAATTTGGTATACTATCTCGTGGCACTCTAACTTATGTAGACCGTAGACGATTTTTGGAAGGGGCCGGAGTCCAGGGTCAAGGGCCCCCCCATACAAAAATTTTAATCAATTTTTGTTTGTACTGGAGAATACATGTTTATTTCGATATTATTTTTTTTTTTGCATAATTCATAATTATATACACCTACCCGAGCAACGCCGGGCAATTCGGCTATTATGTATACAATATTATGTATAAGTATTATGTCAATAGAATAAAAATGTTCAAGGAAAAACTCTTATAAATATCTTAGACAGCCAACATTTCTCAGAATTTGCCATATTTCGTAATTGGTAGGAATATTAGAGCGCATTAAAAGCATTTTCTCGCCAATTAGAGACATCAAAACACCAAAAATTCATTATTTTTTTTTATGTAAAAAAATATGCAAATAATATTATTGAGTAATTATTTATGTTAAATGTCACAGGTTAAAATAAGTTATTATAAATAATTGTTTTGTAAAGGATGGAGAGAATGTGTTAATGGTGTAAGTACGTACGTGAGTTCGGGTGGGTAACGGAATATGCCAAGAAGCGTTTAGGGTGCAAAGGTCGCACGTTATCAAAAGCATCCTTACGCCGTCTAATTATAATGTCTCAAAAATCACACACGATTTTCTACATACATATGTATGTATGTACATTCAGGTTGAGTGATCGTTTAAACACCACTTATACGAAAGAGTCGAATTTCATTCGTGTGCATCTACTTTATACATATGTACGTCGAATAAAAAAATAAGCTCGAACAATGCAAGCGGTCGTCGTGCAGTCGACTACAATGCACTTTACAACCAAATGCATTGGAGTGCGATCGCATATATCATTGTGCGCCTCTGGCGAAGAAAACTCAAAAAGACCACGAGTGCAATTGATGTGCAGTTTAATTGCGAATACTTTATGTGCGATCCACCCCTACACTGAGTGCAGTGTACATACAGTGACGACCGGTGTATGCGCAATAGATTGGGATCGCATTACGAGAACATTGCACTTGACATGTTAATTAATATTTTTAATTACATATATTTAAACATCGTCACCACGAGGTCGAAAGCCGCACACGCACTCCCTGTTGTTAGGTAGGTAAAAATATTGTGAAATTTTAGCTGCAGTTGTAAAGGGATAGAGATGCGGTTGCAATTGCACGCGCTCGGCCAAAAGTGACAAATGCACGCGGAAATAGCCGAGGGGTGGACGATTGCTACCCTTCGCCGGATGGGTGAGCCGTTCGCAGCTTCCCAAAACGTTAATCACGCTCGATAAACCGTGCTTTGTTTACGTCCCAGATTTTCAAAGTCCATTGAATCCTTACAGACAAACAACACATACATGTCTACATGTCTACACATTCAATATGATTAATCATATTTTTAATTGATTCATCAATAACGACCAATACTGGTGAATAAATCTACATATTATATATGTACATATGTATATAATAGTCCTATTCCGTCTGTGTGTTTGTCTGTCTGCTGAGAACGCGCGCCTCGATAAATTATTAAAAAACCAGAACGTCGCACCAGTGGGATTTGAACCCGGTATCACTGATTCGGAACAGAGCGCTTACGCGGTGAGCCAAACCAGATGATAATAGGCTGATAAAAAATAGGATAGATAAAAAATAGGCTCACGATTTTGGTAAATTGTTACGTTGTTGTTATTATAACGCGCCATAAATGGCGCTTGGTTGCATAGATGCAACATCTATATAAACTATTAAATTTAATATTATTTTTCAGTACGCGTGATGAGAACGCTCCGTTGATATTCAACGGGCTTACACTAGTAATATACATATATATAATAGCTGAAATCCGTCTGCTGATAGCGCTCGCCAAGGTAAATGATTAAAAGATTCGAATCGTCCGCGCGCGAGTTATTCTTACATCAAAAAATATTCATTATTCAAACAATATTCAACCTTATTCAAACAATAAGAAATCAATGTCTTCATTTACGCGGTTTTTTTATATCCTGGAACTTATCTTATGATTTTGTATGGGTTCCTTGTCTTTTTTTACGCGGTTTACAATTATTACGCTGGGTTTTGAAAAAACGTATCTACCACGTAAATAGGGGGATGGGTGTATACCTATAGATACAAGTTGACATATTTTGAAGTACATATGTATGTACATGAGCGAAAATTGATTATTTGTAATAAAATTTTGAGTACATGTTCAATACATGTGATTCGATTGTAATGAAAGTGCAGTTTTGTAAAGCTGTCCTGCGGGTCTAGTATTAAATCGGTTGCACCGTGCTCGTTTAGATTAGCTGTGCATTTGCTATCTGGTGCACTGCCCCTATATTTCCAATTTATTTTCTATCCCCTTTCCACTCAAAAAGTATTTGCCGCCAACAGTTTAAAGCACAATGCTCGACTATTTAGCTAATTAACGCACGCAGCCGGCGCAATTGCACAAATACATGACGTGCATTTATAAGCGCATCGTTATTTCAATTATGCCTACAAGTAAGTACCTACATATATGTTACTGAAAATGTAAATAAACGTTTATAAAAACAGTTCGATTGATTGAATGTGAAAATGTGACGTATCTGAAATGTCGGTGGTTCATTTGGTTAGTTTTTCATACCAAATGAAATTTGAATACCGGCATGATAAATGATAATAACATTGTAGTGTACATCTCAAAATAAGATATTTCAATAAGAAACAACCCCCAAGTTTGTTAGATAGTTGCACTTTTTTCCCATTATTTATAGCTGTCGAGATATTGATGCTGATATGCAGGGAGCTTTTGAACAAAGGATGTTCGAATAGTAATAATTTTTCAAAAATTTTCTATCAATACCACAAATTTGTCTGTACATTTATTTTTTTATGATTATACATACATACGTCCATTAAATAAATTTTCAAACAATAAAATTATTTGATATCCTAAAAGCTAATGATTTAATTTTAGGCAGTTTAATAAGATTTATTTTATTTTTAGCTGATTTTTTGCTTATTGAAATTTTTGGCTATACATATAGTCTTATCTTACATCTCATATGATCGTCATTCCACATGTGAAACTTATATCCGTTTTAATATTTATGAACTGTAACCGCACCCTTATTGTCTAGGGGAGATTTGCCCACTGTTTATGTTCCAAACTCGATTTATCCACATACATGTGTAAATGTGCGTTTCTTAATATTATTTTTTTTACATATTTCCTTTGTTGCATTTATATTTTGTTATATTATATTAAAGTATTTTTAAAATTAGCTCGATTAATGTAATAAAAATAAAATTTATTTTTAAGTTCCATACAAACAATTGAAAGCTCCATACGAGTGAGACTTGTTTTGGGCAGTTCGCCGACCATCGATCTGAGACGCCTGCCTCAGGCGGCATGTAAAGCAAAAAAAAAGGTTTTATTCTGCTCGCGATGCGTGGGGAGAACCGTAATTTATTTTCAACTTAAATCTTTCGTGGAAATAATATGACGTTTCCATTTGAAGTTCAAGTGATTTATTGGCCGAAGATTTATGCCGTTTGACTGCGAAACGGGAAAATGTTTTTCCTATTTGAAAAGCGTCCGCACGTCGGATACGTGGTTTCACGCAGTAACATAGTTTGAAGATGCTGAATTTAAAATTTGATTCGTAGTTGAATAAGCGATCAGTGGTGGTTAAAATAATATGTAAATCGAAATGAACAATCAATTGATAAACCAATTAACTATTTTACAAATGTATGTTATCGTAGAAAAAATTTATTATATTAAACAATTCTTAATTATCTTACAACTTGTTTACAAATACAATAATGTAAAGTAAAAATAAAAAGAGTTAAATCCGAATGCTGTAATTCGTATTTGTGTTTGAACTCATATGGTTTCTGTAAAATATAAGCAACCCATTCATTGATTAAGGTTTGTTTGGTTTATTTTATTACCTAAAACTGGATGATAAAATAATAGTTTGCTTAAATGAATCGCTATCAATTTATATTATCTATTATTTCAAATGAAGCCTTGTAACCATGTACATACATAACTCTTTAACAAATCCAATATAATATTCATATACCTACATATGTATGTATGTATGTACATTATAATGCAATGAATTTGTTATGCTGAAATACAGCAACGTTTATTTTGTTATTAGCAAAAAGATAGGAATTTCGAATAAATTAACAAAAATAAAATCATTTTGATAAGCGTTTGACTGTACTTTTTAGTGTTTAACCCGTTCGAAAGCTCACCCTCCCATTACATTCAAAATAAAAATTGCGCGCATTATAATCTGCATCTACGGGGAATTTTCCTAATAAAAGTTTTAAAGCCGAAGGATTCCAGGTATTTAGACGGGAGCAAAAAAATATAAAATAAAGCGAGCTTTAGCGAAAAAAATAAATGCCAGCAGCACGACTTCCGGTCGGACTCCGGGATTTCATCCGGGGGACTAAACCCAAAAAAAAAATGGGAAATATTTGACCGCAATGAGGATATGGGATTACGAATGTCCTTTTTAAAATTTTAAACGTCGCTTCCCCCCCCGTTTTTTCTCCCTACCACGCCGTTTTTTCTAAAAAATATTAAATTCAATCCGTGTATGTATGTGTATGTATTTTAGATATGAGAGGCAGATTAATCTGAGCAATATGGAGAAAATTGGTTGTGGGTTACTTAAACGGCGAGGGGAGACCCTGAAACGTAATCATGGAATACCTCCAGGGACGGACTCGAAGCTTATGCGATTTCACCATGAATAAAATAACGATATCCAGGACCGGACGAGCACATCATATTGGGCCGCAGATTGACGACGCCCTATTATCGGGGTTTCGCAATCACCCATTACGCCCATCTAGCCAATAATTAAATAATATCAGATTTCAAAGCGTTGGTATATGTATGTATAATGGTAATCGAGAAACAACGATTACCATGAATTTAACGAGGTTCAAAACTAAGTACATACATACATACATCGCTACGTCGATTTTAACTCAATCGTATTTTTAAATGTTAGATTGTTGAAAAAATTCACCTGCTATAAAATTTATGAAATAATATGAACTGACGTACGTATAGAGAGTGAAACTTTTCATTATTTTTGCATGAAACGACAGAGGGAAAATTCCTCCGTTTTGTGAACTGCCCTGTCGGGAGCTGAAGCACCGCTTTAGGGACGACTTACAGTCGAGCATTTTCTCGCAGATGTAGAGGGAAAAAGGTGTCTTATCTCTTTTTTTCGGATGAAAATGGCTTGGCCGTAAAACGTAACTGAATATAAAAATTCACAATGGGCATTGTCCGCGCCGCTGAACACCGTAGCGCAACTCTTTGTCGGAGGAAAAGCGCGGAAAGCTATTCGACCGTGTTACGCGGAAAATGCACGGCAAGAGTGGACCTTTATCTCCAACCCTACCCAACTTAGGAATGTCGATATGCCATATTCCAATATGTGCCAGAAAATGTCATTTATGTGAACGGGGACGTCTTCAACTAAATTACACGGGGTGGACTCACCTACCTTTTATAAAAAATACTACAACTTTATTTACTACTTTAAAAAAGTCTCAAATGAAAAATGGGTTTATATCTCCGGAGATACTTTGAGGGAAATTCACTTCTTTTGTAAAGTTTCTCCATTGCAGATAACCAAGGGAAAGCTTCAATGGTATAATACACTCGGAAAGTCGTGATGGATGCACTGTATTTATATTTCTTTGCCGTCTAAAGTGTTACCCGTTTTATCACCCTTTCGTTGCCACGAAAATTTTCATTCTTCTGTAGTTCTTTTTAATATTTAAATATAAAGCTATAGTACGAGGGCTAACATTAATTATTTACTAAATCATAAGAGCAAATACACTATGTTTAAGAATTTATAACACGTTATAATGATTCATCAGTGCGGTCTATCACAAATGAAGATCTGAGCGCAAACCATTATATCTCCCACTCAATTTCCTTTCAGGAGTCTCCTCGATAGTTTGAGCTAGGGGCTCAAATTGTGGGGGTTTCTTGGTTGGAGATAAGGCAATGAAGCGTGCGGCCACAACTATGATGGAGCATTGGAGGGTGTTATCTGTGACAGTCGATGCACCCTAATGAATGCAACCTACTAGCACCTAATTCAATCAATCAAAACTCACAATGGGTCAAAGCGCTTTGAGCCACGAAAATCGACCGGCTTCCGTTAAACAGTCACTTAAGACGGATCGCTCTCGGAGAATAGTCGTAAAAGCAGACGATTTTTTATCGCAATCTTTGAATTTTTGTATCAGTATTGAATTTACATTTACCTGGAAGTTAAGGTATACTCAAAGAGATAATGATTTAAACTGTGGTATGAAGACTACACACCAGTCGTGTTATAAAAAATAAGTGCCGATATTTATTCGCTTCCATTTTCGCATAAAATTTTCTCTTCGCCGTCTTTATTGTCGATATCGACGCCGATTTATCGTCGACGAGCGTCGACTACAAATGCGTTTTTAATCTGCGTCGGCGTGCATCTAATGTGTGAGTTTAAGAGGCGGGAAAACGGCCGAATAAAGATAGCGTCGGCCGGAAAAATCGACGCTATCTGAACGCTAGAGCGATTTTCCAGCGAAAATGACGCGCACACAGCGTCGATATATTCTAAAAATGCTTTTTTTTTTTTTTGCACAACGGCGATTCAAGTCAATATTGTATACGTTTTTATTTTGTAATATGGAGGAAAGCACTTGTTGAAAATTAAGGTTCAAACAGTTTAATCAATTGAAAAAGATTTTTTTTTAACACGATTTTCAAAATAAATAGTACAGTTGATTCGTTTACCAACCTTCGTTTATCTCTCCACCGAGAACGTTCGATACATTTTTTTTGTTGTCATTGAAAATTTGAATTATTATTTGTAATATTTAAGTTTTTTCTAGTAGCCAATAGTTTTTGTTAGTTCACTAATTTTTGTTTATTTTTAATATTCCATTGAAAATTTTATTATTAATAACATCGGACATTAACTACTGCTAGAGTTAAATAATAAATATTATACTATCAATATTAATCAACTTGTTTTATATATTTTTGACGATGCGGTGTTTGTAAATGTAGCGTTAATCGCATTTCCTGGACTCGTTTTGCAATTTAACGACTACGTGGCGTCATTTCCCCTTCAGCACCTCATTTAACGGGCGTCCGTTTTTCCCGCTGTGTGTGACGTTTGTCGCTCAAAAGCAAAAATTTCACATAAAGTTTTTATGCAAACCATTAAAACATCATAAAAAGAAAAGATGGAAAGAAGCGTCGCCACTGGAATGTGGGCATATGGGTGACATCAGTGTGCGTCGGTTTTGCAGTGTTGGTTATCGGGGACTTCTGCTTCATTTAACAACCGACCCGCGTCAGTAGATGAGGCACACAGTTTGCCTCTCCCTGCATACATTTGTATTGTTCGACAGACACACTATGTATATCCATTTAGTTCATCGTCAAACATCGATCCACATTTACAGTGGAGATTCTTTGTCATGCTACATTTTACTGTCATCATCGTTTGATGTGCGCTAATGATTAATAATATTGTTCAAATTAAATGCTATCATACTAATCATACTTGGGTGTACTTCTATGAAGTTTACAAGTAACTCTATATACGTTTTGTACACTGTGTGTGTGTGTGTCTTTTATGTTCTTCTTCAGCTGAAGTGTGTGTTTGTTGCTTTCAGCTGAAATTATCTCCGCCTTCAGAAACGGGTGTGGCCAGTGAGGACACGCCCTGAAGGCGTTCTTTATATTTGTACACGCCCTTACACACACATCATTACGCACAATTAATAATTAGTAATATTACTCCAATAACTCATGCAAGTACTAGAGAATTGAAATCTTTCGCATATTCATTAATTCGGTGACTGTCTCTTTTTTAACATGATTATGATTATGATTATCTTTATTAACATGATTATGCATGCAGATAAGTCATTTAGATATGAATGAAGTTTTTTAAATTAATTGTTACTCAAATTGAAATTTCTGAAAAGTGTGGCTCGTGATCCATCAGTGGGCCTTGAGAAAATTGTACTGTTGAATGAATTTTCTCTATCTCAGTTTTTCCAATAAAACTACACCAATAACTCACTTTACGTACGATATACATTCCGGGAAAGTTGGCCATGAAGCGAAATATCGTTTTTTTTTTTCGGCAAATTATTAGCTACGGTCCCTTTTTTTCAACCAAATAATTCACAGTGATAAAATATGTGTTCTATACAATACATAAAGTTAACAAAACAATTTTTTTCTTGAAGTCACAAGTGCACCTAAAAGCAGCTATAATTAAAAAAGGCCGTAGCGTAAACCGTATAAACAGCAGCCTTACAGCAATATAGAGGTGTATTATTATTTTAAATTATATTAAAATATTTCGCATGGAAAATGTTTTTACTCTGAAAAAAATTGCCCACGTTGCATTTTTTTTTTGCAAAAAAAAACCGTTGTAGTTTTCGAGTACACAAAAAGCAAACAATACAGATATGTTGGAAAAGCGTTTGATTTGACAGTTGTCATATAATCTGACTTAAATTTCTTCAATTATGATTGAATTTTCTTTCGGTTTGGCGTTAATAGCCATGTGTGATTTTACAGTACTTTCAGTGTATGTAAAAGTAGGTAGAGGTTGAGATGTTAGGCAGTTTCAAAAAGTGCTAAATGGAGTGAACGAACCGATAAGCCACGCTTTTGTCGGTGACACCCGAAGCGCGGAGTCACGTGTCATCATCACATTCACCCATCGCATACACGTGTCGACACGAACTACATACATAATATGTATGGTTGTTTAGAATGTTCACCAATGCTCATAGGTGTACAATTTTATCGTCTAACTTAAGTATTTTTTAAAAAAACAAGGTTGAAACAGAAACCAGTTATTATTCTATTAACCTTTATTATTCTTGTCGCTCCCAGAGGATGGTAGCACATTTTTTTTTCTATTTTATTTCCGGGCAACGGATGAACTAAAGATTAATAAATGTACGTATGTACTTACTATGAATTGTTAGTCAGTGAAAACTGTATAATTTTTAAGTTTTTTGTATTATCAAACTGTTGGTATGATATTTTATTGGTAATTTATACAGATCAGCTTTTTAGTAAGAAATGTTTGTTTGAATATCAAATATCATACTTCTGTATGTCTGTCATGAATTTATATTGAAATTGTTTCAAGTGTATTAAAATTATATATATTATATTATCTTTTTATCGGAACTCATATGTAGTAACCACTATTATCAATCTACTACATAGTATAACCCCGTTGAATATAAAAGTATGTTTGCGTGGCTGAGTATATGTGTATTTAATAGTTTATTATTATTGTTGCATAGATGGTGCGTTATAATACAATGCGTAACAATTTAGCAAAGTCGCGAACACTCTTATTAATATTAATAAGAATTGATATTGGCCAATTATAGCACGTCTGTCATCGCCTCCGTTTAGAAGTTTAGATGATAGTGTAAGCACGATTCATCCCATACCGGGTGATACCGGGTTACCACTCGTGCGACGTTCTGGTTTTTTTTAATCATTTATCTCGGCGAGCGTTATCAAAAGACAGACAGACGGATTTCGGCTATTAATGTTAATAATGTCGACGCTAATCATATGTCAATAATAAAAAAAACGTTAATTTTAATTTTTTAATTAAACGGTTAATTTTCAACCGGCTCTATGTAGTTATTTTATAAAAAGCGTTGGCATTGGGTCATTGTCGATTCCGTTATACGAGTATATTTGTTCCTTTCCCATATAGGAATCAAATGGAAAGCAAAGCGTATGAAGTGCAATTTAATTACCAGTTTTTCATTTTAGTGCACTTTTATTCGACTTTGTTCACGGCGATTATGCGAATTTTTCCGGCACTTTCCGCCGTCGAGTTTTCCTCTATTCCGCCGCAAATGCACGTTTCGATACACCGCGCTTTTTTTCAGGGCTCGCAAAAAACAGCCATACACACACACACTTACATTTTTTCCGGTTCAGTATCGCGCGAATGGCTTAATCGCCGCAAGTACGCTCGAGTCGTACCCGGAAAATCCGGACGAATTTTCTCGACAGTTCACCTTTTTCCGCCGGCTGCGAGGGGGATTTTTTTTTGCTTTTACGTTTAAATTTCGCTTTTCCCGTACATAATTAACTGTAATTTCCGGCTACGAGGATTTATGCCTCTATTTAAATTATATACATTTATATTTGTGTACACTGTCACGACTAGCTACACTCAATTAAATTAATTAACTGTGGTGATTGTATTACACATAGCATCAAACGAAACTTAAATTGAGTTTCGATTAATCTATCACAAAACATATATTTTTAAATTAAATTTCTTTTCGCTCGGTAGAATAAAAACGGTTCATCCAACGTTCCATACAAACGGAGCGAACGATATGCTGTAACGCATATCCCCACTCCTTCAGTTTGAAGGTGGGCTATTGCCCACTCTCTTGCTCTTTCGCGTTCGTGAGAGAGAGATCCAACAATTCTTTCACATTCACATCTGTATTACTTCTTGTACATTGCACTTTATGGTGAGTATACATTTTACTTCTATGGTGAGTAGCGGCTACACACTGCGATTTTTTTTATGAAACAAAATAAAATAATTACTGTTGATACGCACTAGTGCTGATGGTGAATACTAACGGAACTTAGCTAACAAAGTGATCCATTTTCATTAATATCGGTCGGTATTTCATACGGATCACATGGGCCATTGGCCGGACCGTTGCCGATATTTATCCGGGGGCCCTCATGGTACCCCGGGGACTCATTTACCTGTGACGGGCCCTAAATCTGCGACCGACGGTCACGTTGTGTGATTTGTGGACCATGGATGGTCGTTCTGAAACTACTTACAAACGTTTTCCAATTTAAAGAAATTCACAGACTACAGCGAAACATCAACGTTAATGATGAATCGATTTTTGGTTTGCTCTACATTCGAATATGGGGGAGTTGAATATCTGAAAAAACCAAAAAACCCCAACATCCGGTGGCTTCAAATTGAAAAGTAAAAGCCCATTTGATGTTGGACGAGAAAATCGCGACGAACGACCTCCCCTTAATCCGGACGCGTTAATAACGGGGCGACGGAAAAATCCAACCCCCTAGAGAGTTTAGAGGGGGTAAAGATAAGTGGACGTTGTTTTTACGCTGGATAAGGAAATACTATGAGGTGTATTAGTAGCCGTATAAAAACACCCTAGCCGCTATCGCAAAACGAGGAGAGGATGGGAAGTACTTGAGAGGAAGTAGGAGGAGAGAGCAGTTGAACCTGTAGAGTGCAGAGTGTTTTCTTTGTTTCGCAAACATCGATGTAATGTAATAGAACATTGGTTGTGTCTTTATAGCGCATAAATATTTGTGATATAAATACCCACAGATAGACGCTATGATAAAAAAGGCGCTCAATAGGAGACTGCTTAGCATTATTGTTTTGAATTTGTGTATTTTATTGTGTGTGTTTATTTGGACTGTTGTGCTGTTGGGACTCGAATAAATAAATTGAAACCACTACAATTTTCACTATAGTAATAGACACAATTACCGTAGAAGCTACCTTGATAATTGAATTTTCTACCATAAATATAAATTTCCTGTCTGTAGTGGATGGAAAAAGTCAATACCTACCTTTTCTGTATGCTCACGATAACTCAATCGGGACTAAAAGGGTTTCCTAAAAATAATTAACTTTGCGCACTTTAACTACAAACGTAGATGTTTTTACTTAAAAAAAAAAAATCGCAGTGTGTAGCCGCTACTCACTATAGAAGTAAAACTTATTTGCAATTTAAAGCAAGTGCAATGTACAAGAAGGAATACAGATGTGAATGTGAAAGAATTGTGTACACAAATGTGGTTTTATACGCTCACCCAATGACTCACTGTTCTCACTGCTACCTGACGTCTAGCCGAGGAGTGGAGGTACCCACTGACCGCTGGTCGTGACTGGTTTTCGTGTCATGCCACGCTTCGATGGCACGTTTTTACTAAACTGAGGGGCGGTGCGGGGCGCAGAGGGGACGCTCGAATTTTCGGGGCGGATCTCTCTCTCACACGAACGCGAAAGAGCAAGAGAGAGGGCAAAAGTCTACCTCCAAACCGGAGGAGTGGGAATATGCGTGACCACTTATCGCTCGCTCTGTTTGTATGGAACGTTGGATGAACCGCTTTTACTCTACCGAGCGAAAAGAAGTTTTACTTCAAAAATAACTACACTATATACCTATACATACATATGTATAGCGGTTAAATCGATTTTGTATCGCATAAATAATTTTAAGCCGAAGCTTCATATGTACGATAATAGCCAGATTAGTCATTTTGTCATTGAGCGATGGTGCCCAAGAGGAGGGGAGGGATGGCTATGCTGCGTGCGTATCGGTCATTGTTTTGCATTTTCCGCTTTTCACAGATGAAAATATTCACATGTTCACATTCGCCCACTGTCAGATAATGTTTGGACACTGGAAAAATATGAGAGCATTCCCGTATCGGTGCCGACCATTAACCAAAGGGGGAGAGGGGCATTTTCCCATCCCACCACGTCGCGACTGATAAACGGTCACTGTTTTTACCGCTGAATTTATTTACGTACATTCACCGTCGAATCGAGAAGACGCACCGTGCTTAAAATTAGTTTATACATAGTTTAATTTAAAGCAAATTGAAAGATTAATTTGAGCTCTCTGTGTGTGGGTGTGTGTTTGAAACTGAATTCCAGTACAAATCTCAGAGCAAATAAGGGCGCACAATAAGGGAGTGGGGCGGCACCGGTCACCCCAATTTGGTATTTAAGCCACGAGCTATCTGATGTCGCAGTAAACCAGTTGGGGCAATTATTTACCTTTTAGCTGAAACACAGTCGATTTAATAAGCAATCGATACTATTACCACATGCTCCTCGCTCGTACGACCTGCGTGAAAGTTACGTTATTACAAAAAAATATTGACATACACATATGTACGTACATTTTAACAAGTTTATTTAATATCAAAATACTTTCAATTTAATAGAATGTCAAATTAATTTTGTCCGCAATATAAAAAGCTTTTCTGCATAAAAATTAAATAAATGCTGCCCAGCATACGAGACTTTTTACACTTTTTCTTTATCATCCGGTGAAATTTAATGGTCGATCGCTAATTGAATTTCCGCATCCTGTGCGCGAATATTTATCAAATTATCACTGAGCACTCTGACCGAGGAAAAATTTATGCCTTATTCTACAATCTATTCAACTTAAGGCGGGCCCCTACACGTAACTGAATTACGGTGCGTTTTTAGTACGGTGCCGTAAAAACGGAACGTGTAGGGGAAAAAATCACACCGTTTTCGCGTTAGACAACGATTTCGGCGTTAGCGATGAAAGCGTGAGCGATAAGCGTGAGCGCTGGTATAGTTCGCGCCGTGGCCGAGGCGCTGCACACGCCTACTGAGCTGTACGGCACACGCCAACAGCTGTACGGCGCACGCGTAGCCTTGAGCTATAAGGTGCATTCGTACATAACGTGTAGGGGCGAGCGTCAAAAAAACTGCGCCGTAGGCAAAATCGCTACCTTTTCAAACTCACCGTAATTCAGTTACGTGTAGGGCCCGCCTTAGAAGCTCAAGAGTTTTGACCGATTTCGACTCCTTCTGCGCATACTACCTGGGTCTGTGCCAATGAGGTTCGTCACCATTTCAGCTTCTTTGAATAAACATTGACGATAACCAACCAGTCCTTATTGCGGACAGCCCCTTGAACAGTGTCATCGGGTGGTTACCGTGTCATGAGTGTTGTGCGAATTAGTGAGGTTATGCAGCGTGAGTGCGTGCTTCTACGCACCATGAGAGTGTGTGAGTGAGTGTGTGTATGCGAGAGTGTTTGTGAGGTTATGTAGCGTGACCGCTCCGCTCCGCACAACCCGTGTCGAGTGATCGAATGACCGTATGTATGTATAGGTGCCGTGGTATGCGAGCGTGAGGCTACCCAGACAGATTCCTGCGCTGCTATGTATAGAACGCTCTTGATGTTCATTAATATTATTGAAGTAAAACTTCTTTTCGCTTGGTAGAGTAAAGGCCTGAACACACCCAAAACCGAAATCGCTTGCGAAAACTTTCGCGCTCTATCGTCGTTGATATGCACCAATGCGAATTATATCGGTGCGAATGGGACGACGATAGAGCGCGAAAGTTTTCGCAAGCGATTTCGCTTCGGCGTGTGAGCGCCTTTAAAACGGTTCATCCAACGTTCCATACAAACGGAGCGAGCGATAAGTGGTCACGCATATCCCCCCGCCCCGCAGCGCCCCCCGCACGCCCCTCGCCCACGCCCACACGCCCCGCACCGCCCCTCAGTTTAGTAAAAACGTGTCATCGAAGCGTGGCACGACACGAAAACCAGTCACAGCCAGCGGTCAGCGGGTACCCCCGCTCCTCGGCTAGACGTCATTGGGTGAGCGTTTAAAACCGCATTTGTGTACACAATTCTTTCACATTCACATCTGTATTCTTTCTTGTAAATTGCAAATAAGTTTTACTTCTATAGTGAGTAGCGGCTACACACTGCGATTTTTTATCAACGCTTTTGAGTCCAAACGTCACGATATTTCTTTGACAATGGATGAACATTTTCTCATGACCACGGAGTGCTTCTCTCTCTGCTCGTATGTAAATACGATTAAAAAAGTAATGTGAATTTATGGTCACCCTGGCGTTATCGTCCGTCCGCACAAATATCACTAATTACACTTGTGCCCCATCCCCTTCCCCCCTAGCTGTTGCCCCACTCCCCTTCCCCCATTACCGTGCTACCCGTGCCAACCTGGTCCACAGTGGTAGGCTCGTTCAAAGCGTCCTTCTCACTCTCGCACATTTCGTTAGGTATAAATTAAAGTGAGATGCACTATGGCTAGGGTGGGGGTGGGTGGGGGGGGGAGGGTTGGTTCGGTGCGCTCGCCGCACAATTGCAGAGCAAACACGGTTTAAGCTTAACCGGCCCTAATGAATCGTAATGGCCTCTATAATTCGTGCCGTAACTAACTGCCGCGTGACGGCCTATCCGAGGAAAAACTTCGTACTAATCGACCGACGGGATATATCGCCTATAAGCAAACCCCACTTAGCCGGAAAATGCAAAATTTTCCTGAACTTTACACTGTCTTCATAAAGTATCGTATTTCAGTAAGAAATTTTCCGATGATTCACGGCGTATGTTGTAAATTTCGTTTAGGGAAAAATAATTTCATGCACATTTACAATTTAACTCGATTGCATTGCATCAACCATTATGGAAATCATTTTAAAAATACAATACATACAACATTCCGGTATGCTTAAAAAAAAGAAGGCATAGGACAAATGCCAGTTATGACGTACGGATGTGAAACTTGGATGTTAAATTTAAGAATGCTACGTGAGATCCAGTGCACACATAGAAGGATGCTCGGTATAACAAGAAGAGATCGTAAGAGGAATACATAGGTAAGAAGTGTGACCAAAGTGGCAGATATAGCAGAACGCGTTAAAAAAGTGAAGTGGCAATGGGCTCGACACATAGCGAGAAGAGTGGATGGAAAATGGTGGATGGAAAATGGGCTGATGAATTTAGAAGAATGTGTGGAGTGGATGCAGATTACTCAAGACAAACGGGAATGGGAGAGGATTGGAAAGGCTTTCATCCAGCAGTGGATGGTGAACGGCACATTCACATATTTCCTTTATTTTTATATTTAAGCCAAGCTAAATACCTAATCAACTATATAAAGTTTGTTTGTTTGTCCTCTATGCAAATCTACATCTTTCAATTTAGAACCACCAAATTTGGTAGACTATCTTGCGGTACTCTAACTTAGACCGTAGACAGTTTTTGAAAAGAGTCAAAAATTTTCATTAATTTTTGTTTGCTCTAGAGAATAAACGATAATTTCGATATTCATTTATTTTATTATTTGAATTAACCCACCCGAACAACGCCGGGCAATTCGGCTAGTTCTATATAAATGCTATTATAAAGCTTTAATCGTACAATAATTGTTATCATTGGTTGTACTTTTGACGTGCTGTTGATACTGATCTATGTACATATGTACATACATACATACATGACTTCTGATAGATATGGCAGTTTCTAAGCAACGCAACGCAGACTCTTGCCAACTACTGTGTAGATATTTCGCTTTGTACAATGGGGTGGAAATGGCGTGTTAGTTAGTTTTGGAAGAGGGGTAGGGGGGGGGGGGAATGTGAGGGTGGGAGGGTAGCATTATAGTTGGACGAGAAGAGCCGTTTGCGTCCTTAATTTAAGGAGTAATTATTTATAAGGAGCAAGTGCCGGTTGGTCCCACCACCAACGAATATTAATGTCCAAACTTGGCAGTATTATTCATGCGTCGCGACTAATATTTAATGGGACACCGGGGAGGGGATATCGGCGAGAGCGATAGTCCTTACGGACACGTGTTGCCAACGGGAAATTTACGGGACCCCATCTCCGTGGGGAGGGATGGGGGAAGAGGACACCACATTGGCTAATGGAAATTATTGCGATTTGAGGTCCACTAATTATATAGGCAGAATAGTAAAACTAAAACTATTTCTGAAACAATCATTAAACTCGTATAAAGGCGACCGCACACTGCTGCGAATTCGTATTCGCATTACGGAAAACAGGTAGGAAAATCGCAAGGTTGGTATGGTGGGGAGTTGTATCGCATAGCCGCGGGTGGCGCTGCGTATTCAGTTATGCTAAACGGAACGCGCGATAGCGCGAACGTCAAAGTTGACATCAACAAACGACAGCAAAGTTGGCTCTAACCGCTAAATATTCGGGCATAACCACGTGGTGAACTTTAGTTTGCCTTGAAACGGGCGTAGGGGGTGGCGTGGGCGATTATATACGTCCATTATATATTTTTTAGCTGTTATAATAAATGTGAGATGCGCGTGTGTGGCACTAATGCATGAATAGCGAAAACGCTAGTATAGAGAGCTATCGCGCGTTCTGTTTAGCTTGACTGAATACGCGGTGGCGCTGCCTACACCACGTCGGATTTGTCCGCGAATTTTCGCCAATTCGCTCGATTTCGATGACGTCTGTGGAAAAGTTGTATGTAAATAGCTCTGACTTGAGTCCATGTCAGAATCGTGAGTGAAATACAAACGTTCCGAAAGCGAGGTGACAGATGGTAGTTTGATAGGTTATGTCAGAGTGACAGAAACCGGCGCTTGCGCAGGCCGGTAGAGTGCGGATTATCGGGCCAGTGTGTGCGATACAATTGACAGACTAGGTTTTCCTACATGAAAACCTCACGGATTTCCTACACGAATTCGCAGCGGTGTGCGGGCGCCTTCAGCACGGGTTTCATATCCTTGTCTGCAAATGCGAGTGAATTTAACATGATACGATGAGCTGGCAATGTTAAAATTACGCAAAGGTGTGATATGTCAATTTTCGAGTTTAACGTTCAATTTTACCGGTGTATATTGAAGGGGGGTAGATTCGGTGAGTGGGTAGACGACAGCGAAGGGGATGAGAGGTTGCGCGTTCGACACCCCTTAACGGCCATTAAACACGGTAATTTAGTAAAACAATTCACGTCCATAAATAATTTTAATGCGTTTGCAAATAGAGAACCGGCCCTATAAATTATAACTAAAGCGCGGACCGCGACTCTATCAATGAGCACACCCGCAATTGCCGCAGCGCGTTTCTCGCACGTTAATCGTTTAATTAACGCAAAGGCTCCCCAAATAGCGAAATGGTACCCGATGCAAAAAGTTACGTGTACGTAATGCACAATTTGTGTGTTTGCCGAAAGAGGATAGTCGAATTCTACATACTATGTATACATATGTATGTCTATTGTGCAGGTGACTTGCGTACCTATAGATTTTAGTTTAACGATCCATTGCGGTCGTTAATGGGTATTTGTCGAAGTTAATTTGTGTTGGCAATTAAATGTGTCTCTAAGACTTCTTTATCTAGCTTCGAACCCTCGTGGTACAATCGGATGCAAGTCGTTGCATAAAGTGTACATCGGGTGTTTGCTACGTATAGGAAGTAAGCTCGACTACACGAGTGGGTGAGCAAACAATGGACCCGGAAAATCACTAGGTGCGTTCACCGGGACGCTCGGCTATTTAATTCATTTAATATTATAATATTGACATTAATATTGTGAGATTGTGTTGTTTAAAATTTAAACGATGGTATTCCAGTTGTATTTAATGTGTGTATAATTTGGGCGTGTCGAGGCTTAGTTAACGTGCTCGCTGATATTCAAGAGATAACTGTAAATCAGTATTCGGATTGAGCTTAAGCGATTCGATTAGTTGCGTTGCTATAGGTACAAAGAAATAGGGATGCACATATAAATGATAATGTACATTTAATTAAATACGTTCTTAACTTTTTGAGGTTATGTTACAGTACGTTTAATTTTATCATTGGTAGAATCGGGTTTGCGGTTTTATGATTCATAGTGAAATGTTAGAATGTGTATCATCGGTGGTTTGTATATATTATATTTGTAGACTTTGTAAATAATTATCGTACGTTTAAAATTTTACTGTTTGTGTAGGCCCTAGTACACCTTGGTAACGGTTGTACAGTATTTGTACAAGTGTGAAGGGGTGGTCGATTAATTAGTGAGGGTATTGCTTAGGATTTAAACTTGGCGAACTACCACCTCTCCCTGCCCCACAGTATCGAATGCTGACTTCGACTATAGTCGATCGGACAAGGGATTAAAGGCATATAGATAGCTATATATGTATGTACGTATATACATACATATGTACACACGAGAGTGTATAAAATATGTATGATGGACAAAAATTTAATAAAGCCCCAGTGACACGAACAAAGGTTCAGTTTTGACGTGAACGAAGTTCGCCTCACAAAGAGGGACAAAATTGACAGTAACCTTATTCGCATCACATTATTCGCGCTCCATCAGATCCAGAACAACTCTACATATCGTTCGACGTAATCGAACAAAGCGAAAGAGAGGGAAAAATGGCGATATTGATACATGCATTTCGCGTGACTACAATTTAATATTACGACCGGTCTCGTAAAAATGGGAAAAAATAAGAACGTCGTCCAGAGTCGGACGCGGGGGTAATTTATTGCCCGACAAAGTTAGGTTTATCGAAGAATGAAAATAACTTTATTATTGGGATACGCAGTAACCGTATATCATTTAGTCTCACTCGTGTGTGTGTGTGTTTGTGTCTACAATGTGCGGTTATAATACGAAGAACCCCACAAAATACTGCCGTATTTATTTACTCTTTGCAATACGAAATGTTGCATTGCCCTGTTTTGTAAATTGTATAATTTTCATACGTCTTCATATTCATTTCACATTATTTCCGTGATTTCCAGGATCTGTTTTATTTTTAATGTATAATTGTTCCGGTATTATTTTTAACATCACACGTAATTTTTAATTTATCTGTCATAATTTAATATTAGGTACTCTATATTATTGTATATACTCGTATATGTCTGAAAATACTGTTGTATGTAGTCGTAAATAATCTGAAACAAAGCCTTTGTTGTATGAAATTGACATTTTTGACGATGTTAACTCAATATACAAAGGATTTTCTTTGAAAGGAAAACTGTCCAAATAATTTCCTGTTTCCTCCTATATTCCATATCTACGAGTATGTATTTGACCGCATATCTTCAACATTTTTATATCAACACAACGATTACTCGATGGAATAGAAAATTATTTCAATCAAATTGTAGCTTATGGAATTTATTATTTTAAATACATTTATAGAATGTATGTATTCAAAAATAAACCTAGTTTAAAAATAAACCTGTCTCTACTTAGTTGATTTTCGAATATGAATTTATATAAATAAATGTATTTCATACAATGCTGTGGTTGTAGTGTGTGCTTTCGTTGCACTTTTACCACTTTCTCCCACTGAGGGGTGGGCTTTAGTTTTAACGAGTGCCATTTGTTGGTGGGATGTGGGTGAATCCTCGCGTTCGGTAACTAACGGCTGCACATTTTTTACCGAGTCGGTAATCTGGTAACATTCATTCTGACACCGCAGGGCAATCTTACCGCCGTGTTCCCAGCAATTTATTACAATGAAAGAGATGATGATGAAACATGGCCACCCTAAACGAAGAAAAAAAAATTTATATATATTATAGGCAGTGCCTCATACGAAGTAAAAGAAAAGAGGAGACTTTCCGAGTGGAGGATTTTTAGTTTTTGTCCGAAATACAGAATTCGCTATGTTATGTAGTAGACAGTTTGCGTTGTTTGAGAAGTACGTTACGGCACGGTAACTAACCGTATGGCGTTATACTTGTATGTACATGCCTTTATTCGTCTCGTGTATAAAATTACTGGCGTATTTTATATGAATTTATTTTCACGCGTATATAATTATATATTTTGTGAGAATTTTAGCGTATAATAAATAATACATAATAAATGTGCATTGTGGAGTATACCTCGCAAATTGTCGCGATTTACCCCAGGAGGAACTTGTTCGTTGGATATTTGTCTTGCGCCAGTATATTACTTAGCAACTACCCCCCAATAAATATTTTTTATGTCTTATTTGCAGCAATAAAACATAAACACACCCTGCGGGGCAAAGGGCTATAATTGTTGACACAGGCGAACAAGTTTTCCTCGCCTAAATCGAGTTTTCCGACATTAGCGTGGACGAGAAATACCGTCCATGTCGCCCCCGACCGGTTATTGGATTATTTACAGCTCAAATATCGCAAAATTGCCGACATTTTTTTTTTTAAATATAGCACCGGATGCTCGCCATGTTTACATACATTTAATATTATATATGTACATATAATACATTGTCGCTCGTGTAATTTTCGTTTCAGTATGACGTGTAAAAATCGTGCAAAACGGCAGGTATTACGTGCCTACATACATACATACATACGTATGTATATAGTTGGCGATAAAGGTTTATCGCCGAATAAACTATTTTACGGCGCAATCTAACGTTCTAAAAATGGCGAAACGGCGTATTGACTCAAACGAACGTTATTTCATACATAAATTGGCAAACTATTAGCGAAAATGCTTCGACAGACGTTTATGTCGAGGTGTAAAAATGCACCCCACCCCGCACGGTTGAACGTCGATTTTACAAGTAGTATAAAATTTTATGTTCATAATATACAATATGTCGTAGAGTTTCAACTTATTACAACCCCTCAAATACAATGTGTTTAAAAAAATATTCGGGTGTGGTCAATCCATGACTTTATCCATATATTTGAGGAATACAAAGAGTAACGAAATTATTTTTTTAAGTACGTAAGTAAATATAACGCATGCACACCACCACACCAACTAACATACATACATACATATCATGAAATCACTGTGTTAAGTGCGCGCGCGTATGCAAAATACGATCTTCGGCATATGTATATTCAAATAGAAAAAACTACCACTTCTGGTCGGCGAATTTAGATCAAAACCTTATCAACTCTTAAATTTTATATGGAAATTATAAATATCAATTTTCAGCTTGATCGGTTGAGTAGTTTCAGAAATATTTTGTGGTAACAGGATTTTTGACTTTTCTACAAGAAAAAAACTCAACTTCCGGTTGACTGATTTTAATGATTTATTTTTTCGTAACTAGCAATTTTTTTCAGGATTACAACATTACAATATTGTGACGATACTACATATTTAAAAGGCCGAAAAAAAAAACGTTCAAGAATAAACTAGCACACTTTGGTCAACATCCGGTAAGCGGATGTTGACCAAAATCACAGTATCTCTTATGGCTAAAGTGAAAACTATAGATATGAATTTTTTACTTGAACGGTGGGGTAGTTTCGGAAATATTCTGTAGTAACAGGATTTTTGACTTTTCTACAAGAAAAAAACCCTATTTCCGGTTGACTGATGTTGATCAAATTCCTTATGTCTCTTACACCTTACGTGAAAATAATAGATTTAATAAATTTCAGCTTATCAAACTTGATACAGACACACACACACACACAGGTACAGACACACAGACACATACAGACGTGTTCCATAAATCATGAAAACGTGATCAGGGATGATACCTGATACAAATCATTAAAATCTCGTGGTCGAATTTTCGCACGATCACGTTTTCTAAAAACATAATACAATTATGTTAGTGAGCATATTCGGCGTGGTTTAACTTAATCCGACCGTGTAATCATATGCACGGGTTTTTGACGGATAAACGCGTTTGCTTTGTAACTTATGAGACTAAATAAGAGATTGGATTAAAATTAATCTTAAGATACTTTTCCTCGAAATTTTCAAACTTCTTCGCCTGCTCCCGGTCTGCAAACACTGTTTTAGCTATTTATCGTAAGTTTAGTGCGCAGAAGTGCGAAAACTCGAGGCAGTAATGGCAATAAATAACGTCGGATATGGGCGGCGCGCGCGTAAAAGTTGTGTTCCTGGGTCCCGTTTTTCAGGGGTCTCCCCCTTCCCTCCTCCTCCTCATACACCCCATCGTTGCTAGTTTCGTTGCTGCGTTTTCTCAATAAGTTTTTGACACATGTTCCCAGTGTTGTCGGGGACCCCTTTTGCGCCCTAATAATCGTTCCAGCTAGGTGCCGCCAAGATTAATGCCCCATGCCAAACTGCCGATCGGCACATTTTTGAAGAAAAACAAATAAATAAGTCATACATACACACATTTTATGTGCCGCAATATTGTAATTTGTACGAAGTACGCCTCTCTAGCGCAAACATTCTGATTTACAAGTATAATGTTTCATCATCATCATTTTCAGCCGTTCACCATCCACTGCTGGATGAAGGCCTCTTCAATCCTCTTTCGTTCCTGTCTGTCTTGAGCAATCTGCATCCACTTGACTCCACACATTCTTATCAATTCATCAGCCCATCTTCCACTCGGTCTACCTTGCTTTCTTTCACATCCTCTCAGATACCATTCCAGTATTTCTCACGTCCATCTGCCACCCATTCTTCTGTGTCCAGCCCATTGCCTCTTTAACTTTTTCACACGTTCCGCTATACATATATATGTATGCCACTTTGGTCATGCTTCTTGTATTCCTCTTACGATCTCTTCTTGTTATACCGAGCATACATCTTTCCGTGCTTCTTTGTGTGCATTAGATCTTACGTAACATTCTTGAATTTAGCATCCACGTTTCACATCCATACGTCATAGCTGGCAGTACGCATTGATCGTATGCCTTCTTTTTAAGGCGGAATGTTAGATTTAAAAATTCATTCTTCCAATGGCACTCCATCCTATTTTAATTCTTCGTTTAATTTCTTCTTCTTTACATCCAGTCATATTCACCAATTGTCCTAGGTATAAATAACTATCAACTACCTCTACAATATGATTATCTACTGTGACTACGTGTGTGCCAAATTCATTAAATATAATTTTAGTTTTACTAAAATTAATTTTTAAACATACTTTCATAATTTCGTTGCTTAATCGTTGTTTATGCGGATCAAAATATTATGCGGAAAATATCATATTTTGAATTACTATTTATGTTTATGTAAATCAATGTACTACACTTGTACGGCACAAAGTCATTCATCGTAAGTGTAAAACTTCCCTATCGTACGGAATATAAATTGCGGAAGTTTTCCGAACGTATCGTCGGTTTCAATCTGCGCGGGAAAATAATGCATTTGTGTGTGTGTGTTTCTTTTCCGGATATCTTTCCATTCATGTAATAAACTGCGCAAAGTTCGCCAGTTAACGTGTTAACTCCCCGGCGCACGTGACGCGCTTTCTTCTCCGGTTAACGGCCGTTAACATGCATACGGCGTAACGATGATTTAAACGTTTAGATATAAACGAACAACGCAGGCATTAAAACTGATCTATAATAATATATTAAAAATGCACAATACTTGGTATATTTTTAAAATGTGCATATTTGACAATTTTGATTTTTATTTCGCTAGTTAAAACAGTCTTGTTAATTTTTAACGTTAAGTTAGCGAATGGTGTTTCCGGCTGGTGAGCACTCACCGGCAACCGAGTTTGACAGGGCGGCTTAAGTCGGGGGCCGCAGTCTGCCGTCTTCGAAACTTAATGCACATATTAACTTAAGGTCTGTTGTCAACTTAACTTAATTTGAGCTACAATATGCAAATTACTCGAGGTGATTACGTACCGGAGGGTGGAAAGTGGAAGTCGCGACGCTTCACCTTTCTCATCTTCAGACGGTATAACTGCGTTAGCCGCAGTCTACGTTGAATTGATTTAGGCGGGGAAATAACCTAGTTTTCCCACTGTAAATCGAAGCGGACTTTTACCAGACGCCTCGTCGTACCACTAAACGGATTTTCATCGTCTGCGAGCATATTTTTTTTTTTTTTCAGCGGATGCACTCCTATAATACAATTTTGCAGACTGCTTCAGAAGCGCTACGTGCAAATTTTTTCACGATTGATATACATACATACACCTGTGCACAACGTGCATCTGAATCGAACACAGGTGAAGTGTGACCTGTCAATACGTTAATTAATAAAGGGTTCGGATTTTATATTTGTCGGTGGTTCGTACATTGTTTCGATATATGTATGTAGTATGTATGTATGTACATATGTATGTATGCTTGAAATGTTGCCCGCTCGTTGTTTGCGCTTGATCGACACCAGAATGAATATATTTCGAGTGAAACTCGGCTACAACGCATTATGTGCACGTCATCCCTGTCATAAACTCGGATAGTGTATTGAAGAATTAATGAAATTTTGTTATCATATTATCCAATTAAATTCTTTTAAAATTTCTATTAATGAATCACGCTATCGCGTTTCGAACAAATGAAGTGGGGCTCACACACACTCACCACATATGTATGTATGTACGTCTTCAGGCGAAATCCTAAACGCATGAATTTGCATGCGGCTCTTTTTAAGGAGACCTGCAGCTCTCCTTGTCATCGAACGTTCTGCGTGAAACACAATTTACACAAAATCAAAATGAATCCTTTTTCCATAATTTAATGGCTATAAAATATAAATAAAAAACCTCCTCACTTTCAATAAAAAATCACATCTCAGAAGTCTAACAAAATTGTCAGAGACTCATTCTTTTCAAATAGAGTGGTTGAAGTTTGGAATCGCCTCCCAAATCAGCTAGTAACTTCTAAAAATATAAATCTCGACAGATTTTTTAATATACATGGAATTTTGTAAGACTTAAAATATAAAATATAAATACCTAAAAAAAAAACTAACAACTGTATGTACAATTTCTATCAAACCCCTAGGCTCCATCGACTATGCCGCCTGTTCATGTATTTTAAATACAAAGCTTTAAACTACTTTTTAGTAATAAACTGTCGAATATTAAAAAATATCACGAAGAAAACTTATTTTTTACAGTAATCCATTTCTAAAACAGCAAAATTTAATTTAATTTTGAATATATAATCCGAAAATGATATATGTATGTTGCGGCTCCCAAACTTACCAAATTTGCAAAGTTTTCCCTAATTTGGCTCTTAGCTTGAAAAAGGTTCCCAACCTCTGGCGTAGATAAACACTTGCAACACCCCACCCCACAATTCATAGCAACGGTGTCACATCACGTATGGTGTGGCAAGTGTGTATGAGCCTCTATACTTATAATTAGACTGTACTAGTATAATGTACTATATAATATTATGTATAAACCAATACCTACTACATACATACATACATATGATGTATGAAAGAGCTTTATGCATATATATAATTGAATATTTGTTGTTACTATTTGCATGTATGTACATACATACATATTATATATATAATATATATAATAGCCGAAATCCGTCTGTCTGTCTGCTGATAACGCTCGCTCAGGAAAAATTATTAAAAAACCACTAGAACGAGTGGGGGGTCGAACCCACGACCTTAGGCTCAAGAGTCATTGCACTAATGCTATACTCTATCGTCCGGCCATGAGTTTGTCCTTTTAAACATTACCTATAGTTAAAATAAATAGGAAATGAGGAAAAATAATTAAAATACCAGAATGAGCGGGGTTTGAACCCACGACGACAAGTCGGTAGCCGAGAACGCTGATGCATCAGCTACGGCAGCTTCCTAAAAGGGTCCTTTTTTTTTAATATAACCTATATTACCTACATACCTATAAAAACTATAATTTTTTTTTGTTTTTTTACTCACAAAATTATAATTATTATTATATATATAATAATTAATAATTATTATTATATATGTATATAATAATTAATAATTATAATATAATAAAAATAAAACTGGGTATTAATTAAATTATCGAAATTATCGTTACCTTTGGATCAATTAGATGGCGCTTTATAAACTATTATTATTTTTTTATTACAACTCACATACAAAATAGCAGAATATTATTATATATAATAATTAATAATTAATAATTATAATATAAATAGTAAAGTAAAAAAAAATTTTTTTTTTCCAGTGGGTATCGGGATCGATCGATCGATTCGTTTTACGCTTTACGATATTTAAAATTCAGCGGGCGTTGATATTCAACAATAGTAAAGTAGAAAAAAACATTTTTTCGAGCTGGGTTTCGAATTAAATTTGAAGTCACTTTGAAGTGAATTCGTCACTTCGTGTCTTACGTATGGCGTTGTGTCTTTCTGGCATGAGACAATGCGAAGTACAACAACCCAGCGTAGGCGCATGGTGCGGGGGCTTTTAGGCCTTATAAAAAAAAACGACATTCCGAGTGCCAAACCTTTGCCGACTATTATACCCACCAACCCCAACTTATCTCTGCCAATCGCTGCCTTGCATTACTAAGAAATTACCGTTCGTTACTTGCATTACTAAGAAAAAAATATCGTTCGAAACATGTGCATTAAAAGAAAAGAACGTTTTCGCTGCACTTCATTCTAAATAGTTCGGCTTGGCGGTTAGACGGGTCGTTCTCTCTCTCTGGCTGCAAGTCGAATGTAAGTTCTATAACTATTGACATTTTTATTTAAGTTACATTACATCATTCTGACACTAAAACGATTTTAATACACCTCGCATTTATTTTTAATTTCCCTATATTTAGTTCAGCGCCATCTATACAACAACTATAAAAACTATTAAATTTAATATTATTTTTTAGTAGGTACGGGTGATGAACGCTCCGTTGATACTCAACGGGCTTACACTAGTATGTACATAATATTAATATGTATGTATCGTTGTGGAAAAATATGATTTTTTTTTCCATTCATTCCATTTCAAGACAAATTTCCCCCATTTAACCCTATAAACGAGGAAGCTGGGTAGTTTTTAACTAACG
Source organism: Parapsyche elsis (assembly GCA_022651745.1). Classification (NCBI taxonomy): domain Eukaryota; kingdom Metazoa; phylum Arthropoda; class Insecta; order Trichoptera; family Hydropsychidae; genus Parapsyche; species Parapsyche elsis. Next base: position 3,064,920 of record JAGVSN010000005.1, on the reverse strand, counting down.
AATTTTCCACCAGATGGCTGTCGCTTTAAACCAATTATGAACATGTCACAAACAAATGCGTTTTGAAGGGGGGGGGGGGGGAGCTGTAAAAGAGGGGTATGCGAACTCCTATGTGCTTTGATGTCCGTTCGCACTAATAGCCCTAGTGCACTTCGATAATACGACTAATTGCATCACAACGTTCGGCAGTTTCATCCGAAACCATTTTGTAAATTTTTTTGTTAATTCGATTTCAAACGGTTTTTTTTATTTTGTCAAATTAATCAAACCTCGCTCAAGTATAGTTGGGTATAATATGTACATACATAGATACCAATATTATACACAATTGATAGTATAGGTAGTTTAGTTGCGGCTATGATCCTAGACAAATTTCGACGTTGCATTTCAAATAGAATTTTTTAAAGTTAATTCGCCGACAATTTTTCCTCGTGCATTTTGTAAATTGCGCAAAGCGTTTGGCCGCACAGGAAGGCAAATGCTGAAAACGCAATCACACGCCACATAAATCCAAATTAAATCCGTATTTGTGTCGGTAAAAATACAAAACGGTTCACCGCAAAATCCGGCAAGTTCCCCCCCCCCCTCTTCTCCCCATTCCTCCCGTTCCTCGTTCGCAGGCAAAGTGTGAATTAATCGGCGGAAAATTTTGCACCTTTTTTGCGGTGCAATCGAAAACGCATTTCCCGACGATTCTATGCAAGCGCACTTCAGAGTTTGAGTGACGCAATGTTGTGTCTTTGAGTGTTTTTTCGTATGGATGAAAATGTTGAATGCTTAATTATTTTTTTAAATGCGTACATTCCACTGGGTGAATATGCAGTGCATCGAGGAATTCGCAAATGCGAGCACACCTATTTTGTAACGATGCATTTTTCAGAAACAATTTAATTTCAACACAAAGCTTGTCCGTTCGTATGACACGGTATATTGCCGCATATTTCAGTACCGCCATTGTATTACGGATGATGAACTAAAATGCACATAATGCAAAAATATGCCTGTAGCAGCGCAAATATCGACAATTATATTCCCTTTGTATCTCATTCGACGACCGACTCGAATTTTTCACTTTTCGCATTTCATTTTCGTTGTAATGCGAATGTGTATAACAAAAGATTCTTTAGTTTCACATATTAAATTCGTTGCCTGATAGATTGTACAGGTCTCAGCAAATCAACCGCATTCATGTGCTCTAATCTATGACTCACCGGGAGGCTGCGGTCCATAATTTCAAGCACCTGCACTCGACATAATTTTAGTAACAGCAAATAATCTAATTGTCAGAGGTTACCTTTGCCATAACAAAATAAATTTAAACGGGAATTAAAGTTTACACTTTTTTTAATCAACCAGTATGTATGCACTTATTGCTTTTTTCTGGATAGAAAATAGCCACAAATAACATTATACACGACCGTGTGTGTGTGTGTTTGTCGAGACAGTAGCGGTGAATGTCGCCATCTAGGCGAAAGATAAGGAGAAACATATATGACAGGGTTACGGGGGTTACAACCATAAAGTGAATTTCAATGAAATTTATTCTCATGGCGGTCGTTAGCAAAACCAAACCCCCCCCCCCCCCCCCCACCCCACCTTCTATCCCCAGACTAACGAAATCGCTTGCATACTTCATTGCAAAATTTCCAAAATTTGCAGGGTAAGAATTGGAGTATTATGTATAACCCATGTACTTGTACTGAATATTTGATTTAAAATGTCAAATTTTCCAATCGCACTATCAGTAGCTGAAATTACCTCTATGTACATTTTGAAAGCTTTGCATCGCTTACAATTACCGAAGTGATATTTATAGTTTAGCCAATAGTTAATTCGGACTTTCAATTAAACGCAGCAGTAAACCATATTATTTCAATTAACTAATACGTGACTCTGAAACGAATGCAGTACACCAATCAATCGCTGATCGCTCGACTAATTATTATCGAAGTAATGATTATAAATACGAACCGATCAAGTATTAATATGAATTAAAAGCATTCATTTCGTATGGGTACAACAGTAACATGCATAGCCGTATGAGAGATAAATCGTTTTATATTTCACTTGACATGCCGTCAAATTTGTGACATACTATGATGTATTCATTGTGCAGATATTAGTCGAAAACTTGCAATGATGTCTGCAAAATGAATGCAGTTGAGTGCAATGTCAAACCTGCCACCTCGTCTCCACTCTACGGTGCAGTCAACGCTGATACAATCAGCCGACGTTCAAAAACAGAAAAGGCAATTAAACCTCTCTGGATGTGTTCATGAGAGCGAGTGGGTGAGAAGGGGACGTGCAGGGCGAGCGAGTGGCCAGGCCGGGACGAAGGGGTTAAATTCGCGATTGAAGCGCACAATTCCATTTCGCGCATTTCAATTTTCGATGATCGAAATTCTGTAATTTTGGGGGGGTGAAACATGGGTGTGGTATTTGCACAGGTATCCCGTTCGTAATAGTTTAATTGGCGCTAGTGATATGCGGAAAATTCAACTATCACGCATAGTTTGCATATTTAGGCTGATATGGTGAATGCACACGTTGAATGCACTTATGTCCGTGCGCTGGACGAATCATTGGGAAATTTTGAATTTGTAGTACTAGTATGTACATGTATAGATTTAGCATAAACGAAAACACAAAATAGCATCTATGTATGTTTTAATAACAGCTGAAGCCCTGCTAAAATCAAGGGTTTGCACAGTCGAGGGGTGTGTGGCAGTGTGAGTTGGCGGTAGTAGTTGATAAAAATCAGTAATTAGCAACGGCAATTACAGACCGCCACCGCTAACGAGCTGACTAGAATGCGAGCATCCGATTATACATAGCCCTAGCTCGAGCCCTATACTGCCTAGTTTTCGTGGAAAGGAGTTAAGGGATGGGGTTAAGGCTCGTCGGGCCGTTAGCCTTACAAATTCGCTGTAGCCGCACGTAAAAATGAACAATCAACAACCCTTTCCTTTGTTTTGGTCGTTATAAAAGCCCGAATAAAAAGTCATCCTATTTTGAAACTAAGATTACAACTTCTTTCTTACTAGCAGTAAAATTGTGTTAATTTTTGTTTCAGATTAATATAATTCAACAAAATATTTCGATGAAGTTTGGATTCAATGTATGTACATATGTGTCCTATCTGTAATAAAATTCTTGACATCTCAAAACCACTAAACTTTATGTTGAATGATATTTACATGTTTAATAATAGTTTATTCCAGACAGCAAGGAGGGTAGTGCAATCCTTACCGTCCGTATACATTTATACATTTATAATAATATAAAATAATAATAATTAGTTTTAAAATAAGAATATTATGAAGAAGAAAAATAATAAAAGAAAAGAATAATAAATTAAATAAGATAAAATAAATTGCATTATTTATTTATTAAACAGGCTTTTGGTCCAAAAAATATATATTCATATGTATATATGTACATATGTACATATGTACATATGTACATATGTACATAGGATATGTAGAAAGCAATAATCACATGAACCAAAAAAAAAAAACAACTTCAAATATACTTATGTAATATACGGTGAAAGCATATTTCAAGGCCAATTCAGGCAGTGAAAATGTATCAAACAATGAATATACAGTTTCACTGCTCAGTATCGGTGAAATTATATTAAAGTAAGCGTATGTGTTTGTGACTTGTTGACGTTGTCCTAAGTCGATGATGTGTCATCTTACAAGTGTGTTTTGAACGAAACGGTGACGTTATTATATCTGAGGATTCTGATGATAAGGGTCGCAACACGCGCTATTTTCTTATTAAATCGACCATTATATGAATGTAAGTCAATTGTTATAAAATCGACAAAGACTCATTGTAAACTATAATTGGTACCAACCAGTAAAAGTCTACGGCTGAACACGGGCACGGCACGATGAGAAGTCAAATTTAGAAGATGAGATTTTTAAGAACTGTCAAATTTAGTTTCAATGACAGTTCGGAAACGAATATAATTTCACCAGTGAGTATCAGTTAAGATATATTTTCAGTAGTAGAAATATATATCTACTAGTGAAAATGTTCTTGGATATGATTCACCGAAACGCCAGTGAAAATATATTTTCACTTGAAATATGCTTTCGCTGTAACATATGCATGCAACAAATACACATACATACATATGTACATACGTTGAAACCAAATTCTATAAAGTATAAAACAATATTGCATACATACTACATATATTGTACTTTTATAAATCATAAAAATAAAAAAGATCCATAAAATACACATATGTATATATGTACATATATGTTCATGGAAAGATACCAAATTATAAAAGTAAAAGAAATACAAATATAAATGGGCACGAAGCGCTACTCGTAGTATTTACAATTTTTCAAATTCATTGCAAACTGCGCCCGTGCTGATGTTGAATGTGTCAACATCAGCTGACATGTATTTGATCCGTGCTTGGATAAGAGTAATCTTTTTTTTTTTGTTTTGTTGATTCAGCGTGAAACGTGTAATTTGTAGAGTAGCGCGCTGTCGAAGCGTGTATCACTAATCTGTCCGCAAATCTGCATTTTGCTGGTTGGACGCTAATGCAGTTTTATCGGCGGATATGCAGCTGCGACGCTCGCATCGTGCGCGTGCATAATTCACAAAAGCGGTTTTCCAGCACTCAAACTGCAATACACAGCAGACTGAAACGGCCAGCGAAGTATTTTCGCGGAAATGATAGAATAATTTTCTTTTATTCGTTCAAGTGGCGTTTTCGAGCAGGTGTCGAGTGAAAAATGTATTTGTGTGTATGTTTTTTTTTTTTTTTTTTCTTCTGGTTCTTTTCGGTTTTCGCATCGTAAATAATAACATAATGGGCGACCGGTTGTGCTAAATCACACGCGGCCGCCTCCCAACTGTGAAATAATAATTCCAGGGCCGTATCGCAGCGCGAGCGGGAAAAACGTGAAAAATAGTTGCTTAAATTAAGTAAATAAGTGAATTAGAATTGCAAATTCCGAAACGACTTATTATCCAACCCTTATTTATGCGCCTGCCAGTGGCGTCTCGTGATGTTTATTTAATTCATTTCCATACAAAATGATGACTTTTCCATTCAACTCCATTTAGCCTTTATTCCAGCTTAGGGTAGTTCTGTGGCAGTTTCTATTGAGCTTAAGTAAAAAACATTTGATTTTGCCACCGAATTACTCCAATTTACTATAAATATATTTATAAATGGTGGCCAATCACGATACGTTTTCCCCGCCGTACAAAATGGACGTATCATTGAATGGGCTAAATCAGTGGTCGGGAACCTTTTTCGAGCTAAGAGCCAAATTAGGGAAACCTTGCAAAATTGGTAAGTTTAGGAGCCGCAACATACTATTTTTGAATTATATATTCAACATTAAGTTAAATGAAATTGGATAGTTGTAAACTAAAAAGTATTATAAAGTTTAATCTGGAAAAAGCTTTTTAGTTGCAGCGTCCTGGCGACAACGCGTGGAAATAGGATTAATTTTGATCTTGTGTAAATTGTATGTCAACGTTGTGTTTCACGCAAAACGTTGGAGAGCCGTATGCGGCTCCGGAGCCGCCGGTTCCCGACCGCTGTGCTAAATCGACCGTTTTCAGAGCGGGATCTGAAATCTGGCGCTTCTTGAATTCCATAAGGACGTTTTATGGATCGCAAAAACCGATCGTGAGTGGGCACCAGTCGTTTTACGACCAGTTTGTTGTGACTTTGTGGCGAAATCCTGGTGAACACACGGTTGGTTCACACCGATCGTGAGTGGGCTCGTTTTTTTATCTCCGTACGAACACACATCGGAACGGATCGCGAATGGCCACCATAAGGGCACACATACTAGGTACTACTAAAATCGTAATTATACTGACTATGGTTCTAAAGAATGCTCTTATGAACAAATTTTCGGTAAAATTTCAACCTTTGCACTTTTATCGCTTACGAGTGTATAAAAAATATAGTATAAAAAAATAAAATTTTAAGTATTCACTCTTGGAATATGCGGGGCGCCACCGTTGGACGCTAGTGCCCTTTAAGTACAGGGAGGTCCATAAATCAGTAACGGAAGGTTTTAATTACTCTTTTGTACGTGGCGCGCCATTACCGCGCTATGAATATATATGAAGTGGTTGGGGCACGCGCGCCGACGGCTAGCGCCCCTGCAACACCAAAGAAATATTTGCCTGGCTGAAACAAAGCTGCACGATAATGTGCACTGCCACCCTCTCACCCGTTAAAGAAGTGTGTCTTGTTAGCGAGAGGGTTACCTCTTAAAATAATAAAAAAAAAAAAAACACCTATGATTAAGTTTGAGGCGGTTGCGTGCCACAATCGCTCACAGCACATCGACAAACTTTGACTCTGAATAATTAATTTTAATAAAACTAAAATTATGTTTAATGAATTTTGCACGCAAAAAGTAGTCACTGATAAACATATGTATTGTAGAGATAGTTATTTATACCTAGGACAATTGGTGAATATGACTGGTTGTAAAGAAGAAGAAATAAAACGAAGAATGGAGTGGTTTTGGAAGAATGAACATTGTTTTTAAATCCAACATTCCGCTATGCTTAAAAAAGAAGGCGTACGATCAATGCGTACTGCCAGTTATTACGTATGGATGTGAAACGTGGATGCTAAATTCAAGAATGTTACGCAAGATCCAGTGCACACAGAGAAGCATTGGAAGATGTATGCTCGGTATAACGAGAAGAGATCGTAAGGTATGGGTAAGAAGCATGACCAAGGTGGCAGATATAGCGGAACGTGTGAAAAAGTTGAAATGGCAATGGGCTGGACATATAGCGAGAAGAATGGATGGCAGATGGACGCGAGATATACTGGAATGGTATCCGAGAGGATGCGAAAGAAAACAAGGTAAGCCGAGCAAACGATGGGCTGATGAATTGAGAAGAATGTGTGGAGTAAACTGGATGCAGATTTCTCAAGACAGACAGGAATGGAAGAGGATTGGCGGGGCCTTCATCCAGCAGTGGATGGTGAACGGCTGAAAATGATAATGATATGTACGTAGGTAGTTATTACATTTTGCATACAAATATTTCTTGAACTGTATTTCGTTGAACGTACGAAGGACTTGGATTGGTGACTTTTCTTACAACCCTCGCTGGAGCATTTCCTAAGTAAGCTATTTTAAATTTAACCACTTATTAAAGCGGTTCCCCTCTCGCTCTTGCCTGATAAGCTCCCTACGACTCCGTTCCTGTGCAAGGGCCCCGTAGCCCGCAGAATTAACACACGAAATTCAGACGACATATAAAAGAAAAACCGGAACCTCTCCACAAACGTAATTAATTGAGATTTGTCACGGGCGTAAATCATTATAAAGCACTTACGCTGCGCTAATTGTAATTTAGGTACTTTTTTAAGGATGCGCTCACCAAATAAATTAATTACACTAATAACAAAAATTTATCTTTTAAATTTACATACCTAGGACAATTGATGAATATGACTGGATGTAAAGAAGAATACATAATACTAGGATGGAGCGATTTTGGAAGGATGAACATAGTTTTTAAATCCAACATTCCGTTATGCTATGGATGTGAGACGTGGATGCTCAATAAATTCAATAATGTTACGCTAGATCCTGTGCACACGGAGAAGCATGGAAAGATGTATGCTTGTAGAAGATATCGTAAGATTAATACATAGGTAAGAAGTATGATCAAAGTTGCAGATATAGCGGAACGTGTGAAAAAGTTAAAGTGGCAATGGGCTGGACACATAATAATGGATGGCAGATGGAGGCAAGAAATACTGGAATGGTATCCGAGAGGATGTGAAAGAAAGCAAGGTAGAAGTAGAGCAATAGGCTGATAGTGGATGCTGTTGCTCCAGACAGACAGGAGTGGAAGAGAATTGGAGAGGCCTTTATCCAACAGTGGATAGTGAACGACTGAAGAAGATGATACGATATCAAGCGTTGCTGCTTCACTTTTTGACAAATATTTTCAACGTCTTCAGTAACAAGTGAAAGATACTCTTCGGTGGTTTAACGTTGCTTTCTGAAGAGAAAAATAAATAGGTATGATAAACTCTTTAATTCAAACGAGAAAGTTCAACTTTAACATTGCACTTTGATTATGTTCTTAATCATTCATTATGACAGTAGATGTTACTGAATTGAAATGAAATGCAGTTTTGTGTGACTAAATATGTTTATATTAATGCGTAGGTGAGTGTGTGTATGTGTATGTAGACAATAAGGTTTCATGTGACAGTTAGCGAGTTTATCTGTTGACGTGGTCCCCATAACTGGAGACAATGGGTCCCAGTCAGCCGCTCGTAACCGTAACCGTCTACGACGTCGTAGAGGCTCACAGCTACGCCCACTGAATACAGTGAGCTCGTTTCCACCGAGCAGACACGACAAACACACACATTTCAGAACGTTTCGACTGTGATCGTTCCCAAACGTACACCGGTTAAATCCACCGATAACCAAAATCGCGTAAATATCATATCGGCGGCCTGCGGTGCATATGATATAGAATTTCTATACTATGGCAGATCGTTTGGGGAAAAAAATCCATATTAAGGTTACACATCCTCGAATATATTTCTATTCTTTTGTAAGTAATTTGTGTTACACCCTACAGCGATTACCGAATCCTTTGCCTTTGTTTTGTTCTCACATCCAGTATTTCAAGTATTATATTTTATATGTATAAGTATACCCAAATAAAATATAAACGTACAGGAACGTACCAAAATTAAATTTAACTTCAACTATGGTTCTACAGATAACTTCGCTGGTGTGAAATTAAGTTATTTTAACAGCGCTCGAAACGATGCTTTTATTTTTGCGTCGCGACAAAAGACGCCCAGATAAGAAAAGCGTCTCTTCGCAACGACGCCCCCCCCCCCCTATCCCCTCCTTCCTCTACACCTTTTTTGACTCCTTAGTCATCTCCCTCTCGCCTCATTGCCCGTTTGGGTCCAAAACTCGAATCCAACCATGGTTGAGGAGTTTCGTACCCGCCCCCTCGACAACTAAACGAATGTACCATCGCATCGTTGGAGCAAGTTTCGGCAAGTCGAAGGCCGATAACGAAGTTTTCAGACACTGATTTATTGCTCCATCTGTTCTACGAGTCGACAAAGACGAGTTTTTTCACACAATTTTCTTCGCTAGAGCTGCTCGCTCTCCATTTACGACCATTGATGGTGCACAAATTTTTGCTGTTTTTTTTTCTTCAGTTGTATCCATATTCCATGCAACTAAATTTCGATTTTATATACGTAGGTATTACATCCGATTTCTCAGGCAAACTTAGCATGCGGCGAAGTGTCAATTATAAACTTAAAAATATAGTATCTTTTGGCAGCAGTGTCGATTGGATGTAAAGTTGCCGCTCGTGTTACGCGCGCGAAAGCTCCATTTGCTTGAAAGCTTTCATGAATAATTAATGAGCGTGTCCGATATGTAAATACGTAGAGAGCTTTTTGTGCGAAATCCTCATAACTTCTGCTAAGAGAATCGGGTGGGCGTGGTTCACAGTGAGCACGCCCACTCGGTTCTATAGTGGGGGTTGTTGGGCGGGACGGTGGGCGGAGCGATAAGTTGTAGCACCGCCCAGAGTAATTTCCAAACTTGTTCAGGTTGTCTTAATTGTTCCGCTAGGTATTTTAAATCTATATAAAGTGACCATACATATAATACATAAAATGCATGCACAAGGATATCATCAAAGTACATTTTCCTTTACTAGTCGTTTCAATAAAAAAAATTTTTACAAATATAATATGCTAGTGATTAAGATATTGTCTTATTAAATGAGAAGTTGAAATTTCGTCGAGGAAAATTGATGAATTCAATTTATCGTTTGGTCAAATTTAACTTTTTAGCGGTTTCCACACATTATCTGTCTTATTGTTTGAAAATATAAATATTACAATTTAAATTCTTATCATATTTTTTCTATATATATTACTAGCTGAATTACCCGGCGTTGCTCGGGCGGGTGACAAAAATTGAATGAAAAATTGAAATAAATTAAAACATTTATTCTCCAGTTCAAAAAAAAAAATTGATTAAAAATAAAAAAAAAAAAAAAAAAAAAAACCACCTACGGTCTGACTTAGGGTATCATGAGATAGTATACCAAGTTTGGCGGTTCTAAGTTGAAAACTGTAGATTTGCATAGCGGAATGACAAACAAACATTGAATTTTATATAGTAGATAATTGGAATAAAGAATATTGGGATTTAAATTATTTACAAATAGGAGTTTTTCCAATTGTATGTATGTATGTAGGTATTAATTACACGCCATGTAGCGTTTGCTTCAGTGTACGTTGTCCCCGAAAATATCTATGTAATTTGAAAATCACAAAGTGTGATGAATACCAAAGTAAAGTAATCGTGTGAAAAATAACGAATAATTTTTTTTTAAACTTTAGTGTTGATTTTCTGTTTGATAGAAAAAATCCAACTCTTTCTAACTAGTAATGAAACACAGCACTTTATTTTTCGTTAACAGAGCAGATACCCAACAGTCAATTGAGTATTTGATCTCCAACCGAGAACGACAGCTTTCATATAAATTGGGTTGCGAAATTATTTATTACATTCATTATGCGACAGAAATAGCTCCGGCGTGTATTCCGAGTACAAATGCATTTGTAATAATGGAATTACATTCCTAATGATTATAGGCACTCGAATAAAATTTCAAATATATTTACATATGTATGTACATATACATATATAGGGGAGGGCGGGGCAAGACGGGACAGCTAAGGTTTGGTGATAAATAACACAATGGTCTTTAATATTAAAAAATCCGTTAATTAATCAAAATAAAATTTGGTTTATACTTAACATAATTGCATATAAATATTTGGGAAAAAAATATTATTTTTAAAGAAACAAAAAAAAGTACGTTTTGTCCCATCTTACCCCACAGGAGGGGTAAGATGGTTTTGACCATGGGGCAAGATGGGCTTACATTGCACAGTGTGGGCAAATACGAATGGCTTCCTGGTCCTCATCATCTACACCTGCACAGGATCGTTTGGATCGTTTGATCGTTTCCTGTTGCATTTCAACATATTTCCACAGTGATCGTTTGGCCTCTTTCTCCAGAGGTGAGGGCTTCAACTTGCTTTTTCCTTTTCAGCGCAATGATTTTGGATTTTGTCTTAGGAATTGCATATATCCCGGTTTCGTAACAATTGTATATGCGGTAAGCATCAAGTTTATGTTATCTCCAAGTATTTTTAACATTTGAACGTAAAGCGGGGCAAGATGGTACCAATCAAATCTCATACCCCATCTTGCCCCAAGTTGCATTATTGCGAAAAATCAATCGCAATATTTAAACTACGTAACTAAGGCAAATAATAATAAGCTAAACTTGAAATACAATAGCTGGTTGTGGAATAACACCCGCAATATTGTCGAATTCGTGAAATATTCTTAACAATGTCACGCTCGATGCACGGTGGTAAAATTACATCGAAGTATGGAATATACCCTAAATCCACATTGCGCCCGAACCCAATGCTCGACAACACTGAATTTGTGTCACCCACGGTTTGTGCAAGAGGAGCGTATGGGAATACCACTAGATGCTCGTTTGCGAAATTATTATAGCCAATATCACAAGATCCCATCTTACCCCACAGCCCCGTCTTGCCCCGCTCTCCCCTACGAGTCGCCTAGTTCCAAATCCCGATAAGTCCATAAAACTCACTTGTTCGCAAACGCGGTTTTTTTGCTACAGACTTATTTGCTTGATGGCGTTTAAAACTCATTTAAACTTAATTTTGTTGATATTAAACAAAATATTGAGATTAGAAACATGGACTTATCGTTGTTTGTTTCTAAATATGGCTTTTATCAGCTTTTATCATAGTGCAATTGTCAGTTTTTGGAACTAACACCGATTTTCAATATTTTTTTACGGCGCACTTGGCGGTATTTGGAATAATTCAAGTATAAGGAATCGTTTGAAAACATTCTTAGAACCAGAAAATATTTTATCCTCGTTTTTTATATATTGTGGACTTATCGGGATTTGGAACTAGGCGACTCATACATACCTATACATACATATATATGTACATATGTACACGCCTCACATTCACAATGTGCGATAAACGCATTGTACTGCAGTGCTGAAGCCTTTATGAGAGCACGTTTCATACGATTTTCATTGTACAAACAGGGCTTCACATAAGTCACGTCTCCGGGTGGTTGCATTATTTTAGGTGGGCAGGTGGGTGATTTCAGGTAGTTTGTGGAGGTATGCAACGGTCGTATGCTCAAGAGTAAAGACGAAATACTTGGCTTCAGATATTCGTCTGGAGTGGCTCGGAAAACCACACATCCTACATACCTCTATATACATACATACATACATATAAACACACCGGCCAGGAATTCGGTGTTTTGTTTCGACGTTAGTTTCAGACACGATGAGTATTTCAGGAATTACTTTACTGTTGCACTCGATTCCACCGTCTAAAATTTCTGCTGCACAGTTTTAGAAGCTACAAGGGGTCGTCCTCTGAATTTTGAAGTATTTCTTTATCGTTGTATCCGGGTGCGCGTTGTCACTTTACCCCGTCAACGCTATGCGGGGCTTCAAAGGGTTAATTCTGCCACTTGAAATGTAACCTAAGCGAAAAGGCTCAAAGCGCACACGTACATACATACATATGTTGTTTACACACATACTCGCTCGCGTGATAATATAATATATTAGATTAAATTCTGTAAAAAGAGAATAGCTTTGTCATATTATCTCCTAACTGGCGATTATTCAAATAGGTATGCGCTTTTGTTCGTTTGTTTTGTATGCGACGATACTCTTTGTTGTTGAACCTCGTTTATTAAATTGCTTTTATGAATAAATGTGGTATGGCATCGCGTATGTGTACCGTCAATGAAGATATATATATTTTATTTTTTTGCAAAATTATAATTATAACAATACTTGCCTACAACTTTAACTAAACTTAAACTTTATTCTGAAATATTGCAAGGAAACAGTAGGCATTATTTTATTACACCAAAGCAGTCATATCTTAGTTTAAAACAAATAAAATTAGCACACATTGGATGGATGTCATATCATTAAGCTTATTGTATTACTGAATCAAGTAATATCATGATATATTGTATTTCGAAAGTTTGCATACATACATATGTACATATGTATGTAGATTTCTTTCATTTTTGTTGCACTCACCGCAAATCTAAAAACTATAAATGAGTGATTTTAAATTTAAAAAAGGGCTGGAAGACCCAATTCTGTTTGAAATTAGCCCATGAATATTGTTTCGGCGATCCGTTTCGATAATTTCAAATAATTTCAGCTGCAATGGTAGAGCAAGTTTGAAATGTTTTCCTGAAACGAGCAATAGCACGCCGCGCCAGTCAGTGTCTTGTTTCAGATCTGCACTTGAGTTACCGTAACTTTGATAAACTACAAGAGTGGTTTAATAGTTTCTCACATTACCTGAGAACATTGCCTCTATTGTTTAGACGGCTTCTAAGTCGATCTTCTTTGATGAAATTAAACAGTACCTCTTGTCGGTCAACGGCTCTAATTTCGCTAACTTTCACGAACTTCAGCCTCAAACCATTTTCCACTCCCATCAAAGCCGGCTTAACTTAATATACCTACCGTCTAACTTGGAATTAATCAAAATTGGCGATAAAATACGATACGTGGAATAACAATTGCTGTCTGCATTTAAAACGTGAGGAAATTATATTAAACTGAACACTGAAAAAGGAAATCGGACAGGTGGCGATGCTATGAGGCACAGCTTTTAAAAATATTTGATTCACCAAATTAAATGTTCCATTACAGACAGCTGGAAATTCCAAGAGTGCCCAAAATTTTGAATTTCGAGCACACAATGCTAGCTTCAGATCTCAAAATTTTCAATTAAATCCTTTGGAGAAAACTTTCATCGCGAATGCAATAAAAAAAATTGTAAAGGTGAAACTTTCGTGAGCGTTCCGGTAAAGTTTCAAAATACTCAAACTCTCCCTTCCTCTCAACGCATCTGAAATATTTGCAGTTTGCTGTTGCTCAAAGGCTTCGTCAGGAGTGAGGAATGCCCGTCCGCCGTCTGTCAGCTAACCCTTTATCTGTGTTACCCAATTAAAATATTGAATTACACAAGGCGAAGCCGACGGCTATTTGAACGTGTACCTGTACAGTGAACATTACCTTCAATAAGACGATTTTCGTTATTCAATATTGTTTACATCAAATTGAATATCAAACATTTTCGAATTAAATATGTTTTTATTACTTCTAAGTAAATACATATGTTTAATATTTTTGCTAATCGCATAAATTCCTCATATAAAGACAGTTCTCAGCCGTCCTTTGTGTTTCTGAAGTATGGCCGAGACTACACGTTTTCTTTGTACTATGTACTTTGGAAAAGCTTTGCCGTTGCTTTGTAAACAATTTCAAGATATGAAATATAATACAAATGTATGTATGTATTTGAATATGTACATTACATATTTTTTGTACATAACATATTTACATATGTACATTACATATTTTACATATGTACATACATACATATGTATGTATTTACATCATCAATTTATATAATAATTACATTCAAATAAATTTGCTCGTTCGGCTAAGTTGAAATTAGTCCAACAAGCCGTGTATGATTTATTTGAAAAGGATAATCTGGGCGTCCGGAGAAGCGAGTCCTCTGGAATCCGGCATAATCCTTCGGATCGGGCATTTAATCCTGGATCCGGACGTCCGACGGTTCTCCTCCCGATATCCAAAGACCCCCTCCCTCATCCAAACATTTGCACATGCGTTTCGAAAAAAAATAATCATCCGTCCAATTAGGAGTGACGTCATCGGCCAGGTCAAATAGAAGCCCGCACGAGGAATTACGCGCGCTGTGCAAATGCAAGCGAGATTTTCAGGGGCGCGCAACCGGCGGGTCCCCACATGCGGGTCTCGAACAAACAATCAATCGGTTCAACCCATTCTCCCTTTTCATATTTAATTTTTTAATTAATTCGAATTTGTCTAGATAAATAATTGCGTGGGTAAAATCTGGTGGAGGCTGGGCTATCTTGGGCTTTAGCTGGGTCGGTGGGTCGGTGGGGATTAGTCAGTCGTGGGTTGGTCCTGCTAGCGTGCGATAACCAAATATTAACTCAATTAGACGCCGACTCTTAATCCTCCACACGCTATTCACAGTCCTCAGCAGGAGGAGGTGGAAGAGGAGGACCATTTTAAATCGGACTCTCACAGTCAGAGTAACGTACTGGGAGTGAGAGACCAGACAGAAATTACATATCATGAAATATATAATTGTTAAATTCATCTCAAGGTTTGAATATATATTATGTACATATGTAGATATCGTTTAGCAAAGTTTAGATTGTATTACATATTTAGAAAATACTACTATATATGTATAGATATGTATAATTCGAGAGACACAGACTTGTTTGGTATTTTTCAAAAAAAATAAACGTAAATCTTACGTTTCAATATCGTAATTCGCGTAGCTCAAATTTATATCAAATAAGACTGTATGTACATACATATCTAGATTTAGATATAAAAGCGGCTATTTTTCCGAGTGAAATTCTTCTGGGCAATATTGAATTTAAAATCTGCGACCCCCTTCCAGCATTTCTGCGTCCAGATATGATGGAGTAGTATTTAAGTGCGGACATATTTGGGATTCAAAGAGGATATTGTAGCGCCATCTGTCGCCAGGGACAGGACTACGCTCGATGGTCAGTTCTCCAGTGGCGACGCGCGACTAATTGCATTCTAAAAAAAAAAATAATAATATCAGCATTGCTTTAGAAATCGTTTTAAATTTCAAAGTCAAAATTTTATACTAAATTGTTATTATTATAGTAACTACATAGTAACCGCCCTTTGACAGTGTGTTTGTGTGTGTACGTGCCGTGCTGTAGTATACGATGCGTAGAATGGTTGTGAGGTTGTGTAGCGTGACCAACTCGCGCAACCCGTGTCGTGTGAGTGAGGGAGCGCACGTGTTCGTGCCGTGCCGGGTATGAGCGCGTTCTGCGACTAGGTTACCCAGCCGGTCGCTCGGGCAGATTCCTGCGCTACTATATGTAGTAATGTCATTTTGCGTAAGAAATACTAAGCTACCGACGATTCTATCTTTCAATACTTTTCAGTATTTTGATCGTGCGAATATACGATTTTGACTGATATAATTATATCGAGTATCGTCCACCGATCGTGTGTTCATGATTTTCATACATTATTATTCAATTTTATTATCACATGTATTCATTTTTACTTATGCACTAGCCGAATTGCCCGGCGTTGCTCGGGCAGGTGAATTATTAATATGAATATTATGAATTGTGAAAACAAATGAATATCGAAATGAACATTTATTCTCCAGTTACAAACAAAAATTGATTAGAAAACTGTTTACAGTTTAAGTTAGAGTACCATGAGATAGTATACCAAATTTCGTGGTTCTAAATTATTAAAAACTCTAGATTTGCATAGCGGACAAACAAACATTCAACTTTATAGTATACATAAATAGATAGTTCAATATGTAATCTGTAGACTCCTTTTTCTTTCATTTGGGGCTCTTACTCATAATAATGTCATCTATCAACTTTCATAGTTTGGTACATACTGTACGTCGGAAACATTTATCAGAGTAATTACGTTCTTGATTTTGTAAATGTTGGAATTAAAAATATTAATAGGGAATTTCGAGCACTCCACTGGCCGTTTGATAGTATGCAGGCCGTCCAACTTGCAAATTATTATTTGAAACACATCAGGCGTGATAACACAAACGCTTATGCAAAATGAACGCCATATTGCGCCAAAACGGTCAACTCGGACGGTATCCAAAAATTTTATCCCTCCCCACCATTCAACATCGTTGATCCCTTTGGTCCAATTTTGAATTCGAATATACACATACATACATACATATATTATATGTATGTGTATATACAAATATATATGTAGGTACATATAATATGGTTCCATTCGGTTACGTCTCGGATGTCACTCTTGCGTTTCGTCCTATTTGTGTAATAATGTTTGCGATATGCGCGCGTCGACATATGTATGTAACATCAACAGTATCGAATTAAACCGCTATTAAATCAATATCGTACCGCCACTGTTTGCTGGAACAATGCCGATGCACTGATTAATTAACGGACGAAACGTGCAGTAATTGATGATAACATGACTGTACGGATGATTCACCCGTCGGCGATACTTCACATTTCATAACGTTATTGAAAGGATTTTTTTTACAGGGCGTGCTATACTTGGGCTAACTTCGATACTCTCTGCCAGTATCAATACGTTTTTACGGTGCGCGTGCATGTTGATTTTAATTAGATTGCGAAAATAAATAAATCTGTGCGATATCGATCATGAATAGGGGTGGTTTTGAGCTGTGAGGTGAATGGGGGAGGGTGTTGTCCGCTCCTGTGCCATTTGTTTTAGAAAATAATTAAAATCTTCCCCTTGACGCCGCCCCAAATTACATGGGGGGTTCGGTCGCATCCCGGCACAAACAAATAACCCTTTATCGCCGGGGACACCCTTGTGCCAATTATGCAACTCGCGTGTGCATCCCCGCACACATCTATGACCATGTTGAACAAATCTTTGTGTAAGACATTTAAAAAAAAAATGCTTATTTTTTCGTTATTCAAAATTCCCGCTAGAGCTTTTTTTCAGTAGGTAAGTATACCTATGTATGTATATAATAATGCAAAATATAATACAAGAAAAGTTGTGCCTTACACCATAATAGTTTCTGTAGAATCGGTATATTATATCAGTTAGTAATAAAAGAAAAATGATATAAGGGTGGAGGTAAATTTTATCTGTAAAGCCGCGTACTCATTAGCGGAATTAAGAGGAATTAAGAATTGGAAGGTGTATGTATGTATAAGAAGATTTTGAATGTTAAAAGATTGGAAGAGAATGTTTCAACGGAGCTTGAAACATATATTTATTTATTTAATAATTACATGGAGAGGCGGCATAGCCGATAGGCTCATGGGTAGAGATACGTGATTTTCGCATCTATTTTTATAAAATTTCGCGTTTTGACTCTTCAATTTCGCGTTTTGGAGCAAATAAAATAAAAAAAAATCGCATCTATTTAGCGTTTATTTATTTTTCACAAATTTGAAGTTAACAAGTCCATAATTGGAAATAGAGAAACAAAACAAAACATGGATACAAAAATAAAATATGATTAAAATTAATAAAAACTCAACATAGAACATGTTTCTATAGATGATTGTTTTAATCTAGTACAGTTTTCGGGAACCGGCGGATCCGGAGCCGCATGCGGCTCCGGGCGCAAAAAATGGCGGCTCCGTTTATAATACAACACTTTTCGTAAAATAAAATAAAAAAAATGAAAATTAGTTTTTTTTGACCCTAAATTTACTCGCGTCTTATAGAAATTAAAAATAAAAGTATTTAAACTGAAAAACTAACGGAAATATTTAGACAAGTGGAAATAAATTTAACCACCAAAGAGAGCACGGCAAGTGGTATTATATTCAAATGTTGGCAATCATTTCAAGCCAATTATTCGAACGTCAGGAAGCTTGCATTTGCTGTCTTGACGCTTTTTGGTTCCACATACAATATTGTGAACAATTTTTTTATTCGATTAAATTTGTGAAAAATTCTGATGCACTGATGCAATTGAAGAACACTAAATACGTTCCGAATTTATGTAAATTTTCCGAAAATGTACAAGTTCAAAAGACGCATTAGCTTTTAAAAATAACATTAAAATCCGTTTTCTGACAAAATATTTATTTTTAGGGCTGAATTGTGTAACGTAAAGTAATATCTCTACAGCCTGCAAGTGAGTAAAATTTATTTATATACATATATATGTACATACATGTGTATGTATGTATGTATATATATATACATGTATGTATGTATATATATACATGTATGTATGTATATATATACATGTATGTATGTATATACATATACATGTACATATGTATGTATATATTTTTTTTTTTCATTAAATTGTATAATATTTTATTAAATATAATTTAATATTTTATTAAGTATAATTTAAAGGTATAATATTGGATGATAAGTTAGATTTTAAGTTACACGGTCAATTTTTAATAAAAAAAGTAGCTAAAAAACATACATTGAAGATGAGAAGTGATATTTGTGCGAGATATTTTTCATTTTTCGCATCTATTCGCATATGTTACTGTTTTCGCATCTACATCGCGATTATCGGTTTTATCGCATCTATATCGCACTTATCGCAAAACGCGATAATCACGTATCTCTACTCATGGGGTTTGGTATCAGTTAACAAGAAGACAAATAAAAATAAAAACAGTATTATAAATGAAAAAGAAAGAGAGGACAGTATTGCCAAAATTGAACAAAATAAAAAATAAAAATAAATAAAGATAAAACAAAAGTAAAATGAATAATGGTCCATATATTAAAGAGTTACAAATACGCATTGTTTTTTTTAAGAATAAATCTAGTTGATTTTTATATAAATTAACATTTTTTAAAGTGACTATTGAATCCGGATGACTATTCCAAACTTGAACCACTCTATTTGAAAATAATGAATCTCTAACAATCTTATTTGATTTTTTTTTTCGGAGTCTAAGAGTATGATCTCTTAGATGAGGGTTCTCATTAAACATAATGAGGTTGACCATTTTACATGAATAGTGATTATTTATTATTTTGAATACCTCAATTAAATCACCTCTTAATCTCCTCGTCTATATGTTCTATAATTAAATAAATGAATTGTGAGAGAAATTTGAAGATGTGAACTCTCGAAGGAACAAATTAGGATTGCGGAACGTTCTGAAAGGACAATTGAATGAAATTTTAAAAAGAAGATAAGGTCTGTCAACTAAATTAGCCCCGAGTTTATACAAAAAATAAAGGTCATTTTTAGCTCTTTAGTTTCCAAGTGGGGTGGGATTGGAGTTGAACAAAAAATTAGTAGTAGATATTAAAAATGGAGAATTTAGAATGCAAGTATGCAAGTAACGCGAATGCTAAAACTTTTAAGCGGGAGTGATCTCTCTCTCTGAATATGTAATATCAAAGCGTATTCGCAAAAGTGTACGTTATATTTGAATACGATGGCATCGTCACGACGTGCGTCGAAAGTTGTCCGGAACGAAGCGTTCGGTGTGCGCGTGTGAAATTAGCGAGAACAATCGTCTTCGAGTTCAGGGGTGCCCGACCATTTGCATAATGCGATTTGAGCGATGCCAAACGACGTTAAAACCCGTCGGCAACTGTTAAATTCGCAAAGACTGTGTTAAAATAGCATTTAGCAAACTGCGCGCTCTCGCCTCATAAAGCACACAATACCCCCTACGACACTCGCATATCTTTAGGCCCAGATATGTAGAACTTTCGATAGAGACGCCCGAGTAAAATCTCGAAGAAAACCTCTTCATTTTCCGACTTCATTCCCGTCAACCCTTGCGCTACATTTTCCACCTCCCCAAACCATCCCCTCAAACGCAAACGGTAATAATAATCGCGGAGACAATGCATAAGAGATATAAGACGGGGGTAAATATGGGGGTAGGGTGATGGGTGGCAATAAAAATAATAATCCATTTTACGAGCACGCCCGCTACCGTCGACTCGACCGAAACGTTCGTTATATTAATTTTATTGTCGCATTCAGACTTTGTGTTTTAACGCTTTAGCCGTTATCAACGGATTCTTTATTGGGTCGTTGCCGAACGGCGAGGATGATGTTTTTGTCGTTTTATTGCGCGTCGTTCACAGTATTGAGCATCGCGACTCAAACGATAAAAATACACATGTATCTGCACTGTATGCATGCATAATTATGTACACTCATCATCATTTTCAGCCGCTCACCGTACACTGCTGGATGTAGGCCTCTCCAATCCTCTTCCATTCTTGTCTGTCTTGAGCGATCTGCATTCACTCCACACATTCTTCTCAATTCATCAGCCCATCTTTCACTCGGTCTACTTTGCTTTCTTTTACATCCTCTCGGATAATATTCCAGTATTTCTCGCGTCCATCTGCCATTCACTCTTCTCGCTGTGTGTCGAGCCCATTGCCACTTCTGCTAGATCTGCCACTTTGGTCATACTTTTTACCCATGTATTCCTCTTACGATCTCTTCTTGTTACACCGAGCCTACATATTTCCATGCTTCTCTGTGTGCACTGGATCTCATGTAGCATTCTTGAATTTAGCATACAAGTTTCACATCCATACGTTATAACTGGCAGTGCGCATTGGTCGTATGCCTTCTTTTTTTAAGCATAGCGGAATGTTGGATTTAAATTTATAGTATTTATATTTTTAAAATGATGTCCATAATAGTTGATGCAATTCAATCGAGTCAAACTACACATGTCAAATTGTAAATGTGCATGAAATTATTTTTCCCTAAACGAACTTTACAACATACTATGTACATATATGTATGCGCCGTGTGTTATCGCAATTTTCTCACTTAAATACGATACTTTATGAAGACAGCGTGAAGTTCGGTCTAAAGGTTAATAGGCTTATTATAGGTCTTGGGCGATCTGCATCCACTTGACTCCACACGTTCTTCTCAATTCATCAGCCCGTCTTCCACTCGGTCTACCTTGCTTCCTTTCACATCCTCTCGGATACCATTCCAGTATTTCTCGCGACCATATGCCATCCATTCTTCTGGCTATGCGTCCACTTCAACTTTTTCACACGTTCTGCTATATCTGCCACTTTGTTCATACTTCTTACCCGTGTATTCCTCTTACGATCTCTTCTTGTTATACCAAACATCCACCTTTCCGAGTTTTATCACATTAATGATCAGCTTAAAACCACAAATAATACTGATGGATACCGCTTAATACACATATCGCTTCGAATAATTAAAAGCTATTTTTTGCACTTACGCCAATAGAGCTTTCACTTACGCGCGCGACTATGACTAATCCAAAAAGCGCATACAACCCTCCCCGTAGCGTCCATTCCCTTCCCCGCCGTTGCAATATATCAGCCGGTGAGTGTATTTTAATTCCAGGCATTTATTCGAGCATTACACGAGCTCAGCGTTAGATAAAGCCCGAGAGCCATTAATATTCATATCACCTTTCGAAGCTGCGCGCAAGCTTTCGGAACTTTTCACACGAGCAAGTATAGGCATTCACCTCCCCCCCGCGACAACTTAGATACTCGAGGGGGTCGTGGGGGCGAATCGAGTTTTGCGACAATAAGCCGGCTTATGAAACTTGATCGAGGAAATTAGTACGTACGTAAGTTAAGAACAGGCAGTTGTGCGAAGAATATCTAATGTGGAAAGGGCTAGACTGGTTGGTTGGTTAGCTTGGTTTCGCCGACTGAAGCCAATTATTACTAAACCGGATACGTATTCAGTTCAGTAGAGAAGTGGACGACCGATTATACGTCGCTTATTTGAAGTGACTTTGCCGACAATCGAAGCTTGTATTTAGAGGTCGGTTTTAGTTTAAATTGAACAAACATAACACGACTAAGCTTGGTGTGATTTTACATAGTACATGTAATATTATCGAGAAAGGAAATAATTTTCTATTCAAATAAGTGTATTTACAGTGTAAATACAGTTAAAAATTGAGGTTAGGTAGAAAGGGGGGTTTAGACTGAAGACAAAAACGTTCCGGAAAGTTGGAGGAGTGTTCCGGTTAGGCGACGCTCGACAATAGCGGGTGCACATTCACAATAATTATAAAAGGAGAATTTGGTTTGCTGCTTCCAAGTTTAATTGCTGTCGCATTGTTTCCCTTGATTTGATTTTGTATCTCTATAGAGCTGTGCACGTAATAATAAGGGGGTAATAAGATTGCACCGCATGAGAGAAGTTTAAACTAGGGTGGTTGCATACTGCAAATACTGCATAGAAACCTAAACAAAAAATTTAATCTTAATCTGTCACATTGATGACACCATACTGGTAATACGCACTTTTTGTGAGACATAATTTTTATTAAAGAAAATCTTTCGTTAGTTTTTCCATTGCCCTGATCGTTAATCGTTACATTTATAAACTTTTAACATTACCTGTATGATGTACATATATCATCATCATCATCATTTTCAGCCATTCACCATCCACTGCTGGATAAAGGCCACTCCAATCCTCTTCCATTCCTGTCTGTCTTGAGCAATCTGCATCCACTTGACTGCACACATTCTTCTCAATTCATCAGCCCACCGTCCACTTGCTCTACCTTGCTTTTTTTCACATCCTCTCGGATACCATTCCAGTATTTCTCGCGTCCATCTGCCATCCATTCTTCTCGCTGTGTCCACTATGACTTTTTCACACGTTCCGCTATATCTGCCACCTTAGTCATGCTTTTTACACATGTATTCCTCTTACGATCTCTTCTCGTTATACCGAGCATACACCTTTCCATGCTTCTCTGTGGTGTGCACTGGATCTTGCGTAACATTCTTGAATTTAGCATCCACGTTTCACATCCATACGTCATAACTGGCAGTACGCATTGGTCGTATGCCTTCTTTTTTAAGCATAGCGGAATGTTGGATTTAAAAACAATTTTCATTCTTCCAAAACCACTCCATCCTAGTTTCATTATTTTTCTTTACAGCCAGTCACATTCACCAATTATCCTAGGTATAAATAACTATCAACTATTTCTACAATATGATTATCTACAGTGACGACGTTTTGTGTGCAAAATTCATTAAATATATTTTTAGTTTTACTAAAATTAATTTTTAAACATATTTTCATACTTTCGTTGCTTTGTATTACTCAATTGTTATTGTTATTATTGTGTTTATGCGGATCAAAATATTCGGAAAATATCATATTTTGAATTATTACTATTTATGTTTATGTAAATCAATGTTGTTTTATTCCATCCACTCGGTCTACCTTGCTTTCTTTCACATCCTCTCGGATACCATTCTACCTATAGTATTCCAGTATTTTCTATGTATGTACATACATATACATATGTCAAATCAAATGTTCAATAGAAGCATTTAAGCATTCATTCCGGTATGGAGTACTTTGGAAGCAGTTCGGTAGAAGTGCAAATTTTCAGCATGCAATTGTGCAGCGTATTCACAGTACGCATCACCGTTTCACCGACGGTCGCTTTATTCACCCGACAAATTCTAAAACCTAACAACTTTCCGCCTAATTGTGTTTCTGTCTGACTGGCTGTTGTTTGCGAGAGCTCTCTTCGTGCTGAAAGCTCCATTCACTCGCCTCGAGTGCCCTCTCTGTACGCCGACTCCGCTAATTTGACGAAACACACTTTCGACAAAAAGCCGGATTTGACCGGAGTTGCATTCGAGTGACAACTCTTTTATATACGTAATTAATGGGGGGTGGTTGGGTCGGTCGGTGTGGTAATTCATGTAAATTCGTGATAGGTGAGACATTAAAACGATGGCTTCTCAATCAGAGACGAATCAGCGGTAAAGGGGATCGCTAGAGACGACGACGGTGCTTGAACCGAAAGGTATGCGAGACCTGCTCGAGGACGAGGGGCTTAATTAACCCGAGAGGGGAGGTTTGAGGGAGGGTTGAGGGCGCAGCCTCGGCCCTCGAGATGGGGCTAATTTACACGGCGCCCCTCTCTCCAAGTGCCCCCACCCCTTTTCGTTCTCCACACTTAATTAACTAAACACCATACATACGTGCATACCATGGCTGACGAGCTAGACGCTTTTTATTTTGCGCCTAGCTTTTTTTTTTAATTTATTAATAGTATGTATGTATGTATGTATGTACATATATGTATATAAATTTTATAGATGGTATGCTTTATAAATTATGAATCATCAACCTTAAATGGGTTAATAAAAATCTTTTATTTTGTCTTTTAACGATTTGTTTTTTTTTACTGTAAAATTTACATATTAAATATTTAATCTGGAAACTGTCAAGTGTACGGAGCTGAAATTCTGAATATATGTACATATTTATGTATACGTAATATCGGAACTGATGAGATTTTGAAAAAAATCGAACATTGAGAGCAATAAAATGAAGAACTGTCCAATACTCTCATTTTTATTAGAGTCATTATATGTATATGTATATAGGTATAATAGCCGAAATCCGTCTGTCTGTCTGCTGATAACGCTCGTTGAGGAAAAATAATTAAAAAACCAGAACAAGTGGGGGATCGAACCCAGGACCCCAAGCTCGAGAGGACTCGCACTAATGCTATCCGCTGTCGCCGGTTGTCAATTTAGTCCTTTTTTTTTTAAACATTACCTATACAAGGGATTGTGACTCTGCTTTTCCTATAAAAGGGATCGTGACTCTGCTAATAATACATAAATGGCACTATAAAAACTATTTTTTTTTTTTTTTTTTTGATTTTTACAAAATCACTTACAAAATTATAATTATTATATATATATAATAATTAATAATAATAAATTATAATATAAATAGTAAAGTAAAAAAAAAAATTTTTTTCGAGTGGGTACGGGGGTCGATCGATTTGGGTAATGGGGATTTCTATTAAAAAAGCGCTTTACGATATTTAAAATTCAGCTGGCGTTGATATTCAACGGGCTTACACTAGTTTATAATATTAGTAGATTATATAAAAAAAAATAATGATAACATAATATGATGTTGGACATTATCCTTTGAAAGTAATTTTTTTAAATGAATTAATTAGTGTAATTTCTTTTTGGGTAAAAGTAATTTTTTATATTATACTTGATATAAAACAAATAAACTGTGCAATTGATCCATCTTTAACGAATAAGCATTTATCGATTTTTCAATTCTGCAATCAAAGTCTCATTTGGGGTTTTGCATATACATATATACATACATATGTACATACCACCCATCCCTCGATTTACACGGTAGATAGGTTCCGTAAAATCACCGTTTAAATCGAAACCGTGAAAATCGACGCTAATAAATATGTATATGGAAAAGAGGGGGATAGGTTATTTTTTAGAAAAATGAAAGAAATGCATACATCGTAATATTTATTGAAACATAAAAATTGGTTTCCTTGAATTTTTTATTGAATAAAAGAGGCATAATTAAAAGGATGGCAATAGATCACCCCTCCACAAAATAAATAATATTATATTTAAAAAAATCTTTAATCTAACAAATTTACATTTAAATTCTTTCTAATTAATTTAAACAATTAAATTTAAAATTAATACAATATAACATATGTATGTACATAAAAATTATTCGCTATCGCTCTCACTGGAAACTATCGAAACAGTTCTTCCTTTTTTTTTTATTGGCTGAAAGTCAACCTCACTGCTGCTTTCAATTTAATTTTCTTCAAAGTTATGTTCCGTTGGCGGCATCAAGAACACGGTAATCTATGTATGTACATATGTTTGTCTATATTTTTTAAGATAGACAAAATTAAAATTTCTTCGTATCTGGCAACAAATTGTCTAATTTCTCGTTAAAATTGCAAAGCACGATTCATATCTGGATCATTATTACATATACATATGTATGTATACATATATGTACATACATATAAATTTGTTCAAATAACTCTCCTGAAAAACTATGCATAATGTGGCCTTATTGCATTGGGGATAGGGGATGTCGATTAATCTTGTGTTGATTAGAGCTGAATCAGTAGAAACAAGGCACTCTAGGTTTTTGCCGTCAGTGTTTCCGGTCGGCTTGTCACAGACCCTCTCGACGTCCTTCTCTTCCTTGCTCATAATTGCCGCTGCCCTTTGTACCACAGGAAGAGTATGAGAAGCAGGCATTTTTTTGCAACAGAAATTGCGGTGCAAATGCACTTGTGGCCAATTAACCTGCGTACCCACTTACACGAGAATTTTATTTTAAATACGTGCGCATACAGATTAACTCATAACAACCAGATATTATTACGTACGATATGATTTTTTAACACTAATTCGTACAAATGTACATTTTCGAAATGTAAAATCGATACGTCGATAAGCCAATATATTTTATTGACATGTTTGCGGTACGATTATCTACTTGTTTTACAATGCGCTCTTTCAGGATGGTGAAAGGGTTGTTGGGTGGCAGGGAGGGAAGGGGGGGTCGGTGAATCAAATTATCCATCAAATGGGGCGCAGGATGAAGAATATGGAGATTTGATTCAGTCGCGGCTCGGCCAGCTCCAGCTCGAGTGGCTGCTAATTAATACCCACGTCGCTAATTGGAGACCTCCCATCTCCCACATCCCCTAACCATTGCAACGCAGAGTACCCCTACAACCCCGAGTACCCCCTCGCTGGCATACCGGCTTATACCTGTCCTATAAATGTACGCATGGGAATACAGAACCTTCCCAACAATTGCAATTGACTTTTTTTTTGTAGTTTCACAATTTCAAAATTGCTTCAACACATCAATATTTTATTACGCATTTCATTTTTAACGTGAATACGTCTATACGCGAACCAGTATGGGGTACCAGTACGGAAACGGCGGTGTTACGTTTGGATGGGCATACATTCCGACACTATACATAACTTCGTTACTAATAACACGATTGACATGAATCTTATTTTATTCGCTTGGTTATACCGTGTTATACGTCTACAATAAATTTCCAATCTTAAGTTCGCACTGCACATGCGCGAGGTGCGGGGGAGGGGGCGTATCTTCCAACGGCTATTTTGGACGTTTTGAGAAATTTCCAAGCAGTAATACATACATACATACATATCTCAAGACTCTGACGTACTAGCGTGATGATTTTGCTACCAAACAAAATATCTCAAGATCTGTCGATTTAAGCCATAAAAAGTGAACGGTGTAAATTATTTGTTGGTGAAAAATATAAAAGAAGTCGAAAAAGATTAAAATTTTACTATGTCGGCTGATACTCGCCAAAAAGCCCGTAGAAAATACAAAAATGCATATCACCAGAAAGACAGAGTGACAGAACGAGTGAGACGGTATCGGGAACATCAGAAAGTCTTCGCAGCGCGCAGGGAAAACAGCAGCAAAGCCAATGATAAATAAAATTGTAATCGATTACCAGTTAAGACTTTTTTCTGTTTCGAAATGTATGCACAACCAGCGGCCCGCGAGCCGCATGCGGCCCAAAATGACATTTCTTGGGGCCTAGAATCACCAAATGCTTCATTAAATATGAAAAAATTCCATATTTGATATGTTAACAAATTATAGCAGCAGCAAAGGAATATATATAATCTGAATCGTAACTAACAAAAAACCATACAGTGCTGTTTTATTTTTTTTTTTATTTAGTAAGACTATTTTTCACAGGTACATATTTGCGACCGAAATTCATTTTTTTTATAAAGAGTCACACTCTCTAGAATGCAGGTGCAGTCTATTTTTAGTCAATTGTTTTCAAGGCACGCATTTTAGTGTTAGTTTTCCCCAGATTTTCGTTAGTGCACAACGTTTACGAAACAATATTGAAAATTCGCTGTGATTCCATTTATTTATAATGGCAGTAAACATAAAAAAACAGTTCAGAGCCTTTCTTGACGAAATCGATGCTGGATATAATGACCTGTACTACTGCGAAGTTCGTTGGTTAAGCAGAGGCAAGGTTTTGAATATATTTGTGTTACTTTTAAAAGAAATCAAAATGTTCCTTGAAAAGGAAAGGAAAGTCTATCGATATTTTGGAAGATCCAAAAATGGCTGTGTGGCATTTCTGACAGATATTACAACACACCTTAATGATCTGAATCTTCGATTGCAAGGGAAAAATCATTACATCGCACACTTGGCAATGTATCAGCTTTCCAGCTAAAACTTAAATTGTTTCATTCTCAGCCGAAACAAAATAAATTGTGCCACTTTCCGCACAGCAAAGAAATGTTTCCAAAATTGATTCCAGCCAAAAGTATGCTTGCCACATCATCCGAATTCAAGAATCTTTTGAAAGGAGATATTTTGATTTTAATCGTTTGCCAACCCCTTCTCAGCACCCATCAATGAGGCCGATTCATCTTTGGAACTGGAGTTTCATTATTTTTAACACTTTTTTACCCATTGTTGCCCATGAGCAATTAGAAGATGGATAAATTGGCCCTTCTGTCAAATGGGTTGTGCATCACTGACCTAAAGGCTTAATTAAGCCTTGTGTACTCTATAGAAATGCTTTCTACAAATATTAACATCCTATTTGACGGAGTCTTGGCAGTCTGCGAACACTGTGGTATTATAATTCATGATATGTATGTATTTAGTTTAGACCCAAGTACTAAATGTAATTCCAAGTATTATATAAATGACTAGGCTACGAACTATGGCTAAATTCACGGTAACGCCATTCGCTTGGAACCCCTTAAAAACCCAACTTACATATTACGACAATTATTTTCACAAGTTTCCGAATACGGTTTTTACTTTATCCTAATCGGATAAAGTATTGTGATCGTGCGAAAATTCCACCTAGAGATTTTGACTGATTTGGATCAAGTATCATCCCCTGATCACGTTTTCATGATTTCTGGAAAATGTCTGTATAACTGTGTACTATGTGTGTGTGTGTGTATGTCTGTTTGTTTTTCTCCAAAACTATCAAGTCTATCAAGCTGAAATTTCATATCTATTATTTTCACGTAAGGTGTAAGAGCCAAAAGGAATTTGGTCAACATCAATCAACCGGAAGTAGGGTTTTTTTCGTGCAGAAAATTCAAAAATCCTATAAAAAATCATATTTCCTAAACTGCCTCATCGATCAAGTTGAAATTTCATATCTATAGTTTTCACGTTAGCTTTAAGAGATACTGTGATTTTGGTCAAAATCCGTCTGACAGAAGTGGCAGTTTACTCTTGAAAGATTTTTTTTTTTTTTTTTTTTTTTCGGCCTTTTAAATATGTAGTTCGTCACCATATTGTAATATAATAATTGCTATTTAAAAAAAAAAATCATTAAAATTAGTCAACCGGAAGTAGGTTTTTTTTTTGATTTCGTCGAAATTTCATATATATATACAAAATTATTTATAAACAAATTGAAGAAAGTTTCAAACCACAGCACTGCTCTATTCGTTGTATTCAATGACGCAAGTATACACAAGCGCACGCACACGCATGCATCTTATGCTAAGATGCATGCGTGACCATTACAACCATTACAGACCATTTACAACCCAATTCTGGTCTCACTATTACGCGATTTAAGCTCGCAATTTTGCCGATTTAAAATTCAGCACACTTCCAATTAAACCTTTTAAACGAAAAAAAAAAATAGTGTGACCAGAACACTATCCCAATAAACATGTTTCAATATAAAATAGTATTAGCAGTGAGAAAAAATCCCAAATAAAAATACATACTTTTGACTTTTGATTTGAACTGGACGACTATTTAGAAATATCTGAAAGCTGAAAAGTACTACAAATGAAAGATAAAATACCCGACTATAGATTCCAATATTCATTTTGAACAAGCAATTGACAAATTTTGAGACATCGACCGAACAACACCAAGAAATAGAAAAATCGCGTGATTTAAAAAATACATATATCTCCGAACCTCGAGCCAATCAACATTTTTTATTACCAGATTCGTGTTCACTGGGCATAGATCTATAAGAAAAGTCATATCTCGTCTCTGAAGCATTTTTCGTGTCGAACAGTGTTATTTTCCGTTTGTCCATATTTTAATGGTAGAATTGCGACGATGTGTTTGATTGTAATTTACAATTTAAACTTATTGGATGGAGTGATAAATGCATCCATTTACTTCGAGTAAGCAAATTAAACTGCTGTTATGACTCGAATTCGAGTGCGAGAGGTATGACGTGTTATCATGCGCAGAACATTGTTTACGAGCGTTGACACTTGGATTTAAACATGTATAACATTAACAGGATGTTTTTATCAATTTACGTACTGGTCCAGATTCTACAAAAATGGGTGTACATTATATGTGTATAGTAAGTGTAACTTTGAAGTATGAAAAAAGGATTTCTCATGTTAATTAAAATTTAATTAAATTATCCGATTATTTCTGTCCGAAAAAAAATATGAAATTTTCATTACGCCTGGAAAAACATTGCATGTTGTCAGTTGCAAAGTGTGACTCACATATTACCACACACCTAATTATTTTAATTTACACATATTTAATTTATGAATAATATTTAAATTTATATTAAATATATAAAAAGTTTGAGACATATTTGCACGCATGGATATTAGAATCGTGTTACATATATACCGATTGATTTATTGCATTTTTCGAGCTTTTGTAATCCCGTTTTGCAAATATTCCGTTAAAATATTTTTTCCCGCTGGGAAGGCGTGTGAAAAATCTGAAAAGTCAACATGGAAAAATGCACAAAGGAAAGTTTTATCTGGCATGCATTTGGATTTGGCATTAAGAGTGTGATATATGTGTATGAAAGCGTGAAATATCTGCTGGGAAAAAAAGATAAATTTGTGTAGTTTAATACTTCTGCATCAGATAGCTTAAGCCTCAAGCTATCGTATTGTAGAAAATATAATTGTACTTTTTTCAATAATAAATTTACTGAATTTCACTGAATCTACTAAAAAAAAGCCAAATTAAATTAAAATCCATAATTGTTACTTTGAAAAATGATTTGAATTTTACTATGGTAGGTATTTATATATGGCATTAAAAAAAATAGTGTAAGCAACAGTGCAATGATCCTCCAATCAATGTATGTATGTACCTACTTTCGATAGTGATGATATTCACATCTACAATCTCAAAATTCCCCACCCACCCCTACTCCTGGCTTGCTATCGTATTAGCCCTTAATTTATGGCCTTAAATTTGTTAAATCCTCTGTCTAAGCGGGACATATTTCTGACGCGCCGCGCATTTGGGGTGAAATTCCCCATATAATCCAGGCCCGTCATTCGTCCCG
Source organism: Parapsyche elsis (assembly GCA_022651745.1). Classification (NCBI taxonomy): domain Eukaryota; kingdom Metazoa; phylum Arthropoda; class Insecta; order Trichoptera; family Hydropsychidae; genus Parapsyche; species Parapsyche elsis. The sequence goes on along the minus strand of JAGVSN010000005.1, from coordinate 3,032,992 downwards.
GGCCCGAGGGATTAATCCCTTAATCTGGTGGCTACCATATAATATGACATCCTCGCACTTAAAATGTTAAATTTGTCAGATTTATGGCCTCGCCCCGGGCAGGTGGGCTTCCCAGCACCCCGTGCACCCACAGATTTGTACGTGTCACAACTTTGTGTACACTACGCGTTTATATATATTATTATTACACGTGCAAGTGTATATACATACATACATATATTTACGTGTATATATATACATATTACGTGTATAATTTAAATAAAAGCTTAGTGTGTTTTTAGTTATATTCATTAACATTCACAAGTGTATATACATACATATATTTACGTGTATATATATATATATATATATATATATATATATATGTATATACATATTACGTGTGTAATTTAAATAAAAGCTTAGTGTGTTTTTAGTTATATTCATTAACATTCACTCAAAAGTAATAAAAGTGCAACACTCGCTAAAACAATAATAGTTTTTTTTTTTTTTTGTTTTATCGTAAATGAAAAATTTACATCGACTGCCCGTTAAATAAATATGCACGCACGCTTTCTAGTCGAAGTATAAAACGTTTTCTCATGAAACAGAAGAAGACTCATTTCGTGAGGGAGGGAGGAGGGGGGAGGAGGAGAAAAGAAGAATTCGGCAGAAAAGAACAAGTCGGGGTTCTTCTACACGAATTCTCACAACGTAAAGACCCGGAAACGTTAAGTGAGATAAGACTTTCATGAAAAGTTTTACTGTTTCTTTAGCTTGTTTTGTAAGTGGTCTCGGGCGGTCGCAGTGGCGGCAAGTTGTCTAAGAATTTTTACGAAACGTAATTTTTCTTAATAAATGTACAATACGACTGATAAGAGTATATGTATGCATAAAATTCCACTGATTTTGGACATTCTTAGTAACATAATCTAACTGAAAATTTTTTTTGTACATACATACATATGTACATATGTACATACATACATATATGTCGATGGGTTAGTGCACAGATATTGCATGTCCAGTTTTGTTTTAAAATATTATAAGTGACATATCTACATCTCTTTTGCATGAAAATTATGGACGAAATGGACATATTATATATTTGAATAAGGCAATATCTTCTCAAATATACTATTTGGACATAGAATACTTTTTAAACATGAAGGTTTGATGCAGATGGATGTTTTGTGTATGATAACTCAATTTTGGTAAAAACTGGACATCCAATATCTGTAAACTAACCCATCGATGTACATATGTACATATTTATGTATGTATGTACTTTCAATAAACTAAAAAATCTTTATTCCTGACATTTTTTTCTATATTGTACTCCAACTGAGTTTACTAGAAAGAGTTGCTAGTGAAAAACTGATATACCTACATATAAAAATATCTCATAGTATGTATGTACATATGTATATACATACATAATTTGAGGAAAAAATAATTAAATGTGTTGATTCGTTGCGCCACTGGTTGTGGGTATCGCGTAGCCTCCTCGTCTACGCCTCCTTCGGGACCGTTTTAAATCTGTGGGATTTGAATAAAATTCATGCCATTAGGTGTACCTTTGCATATTTTTCAAGTCGATTCCGCCCTAGTCATGTTGGGCGGGACCATTCGGCTTCAGACCCCAAGATATTCTCAACCCGTTCAGATTCGCATTCCTTGCCGACTTTCTATTTTACTTCTCCCGCGAAAAAAAAAAGGAAGAGATTAATCGTTTACCCCACAAAAATTAAAGCAATACACACCCAATCATTTTTTCATTAAAACTTATGGAACTTCAAATCTGTTTCTCAATATATAGGTATGTAAGTGAATGACGAAATTAACACACAACAACATCCCCTACCTCAACATATCTTTATTAAAAACTAAAGTAAAAAAATAGCATTAATGCAAGGGAAAATGGTGTAATCGCAATAATCACTGTGTTTTGTGGGGTAAAAGCGCAGTTCAAACGGTCGTTAAACGACTATTAAACGGTAACGTAGATAGCGTTAAAATATGCTAAAAAATGGGGGATGAGGAAATTGCGTATTTTTTTCAATATACATACATATTTACAGTAGATATTTATTTAATGTTTGTGTAAATTTTTCTTTAAACAGTTTTATTGATAATTGAAAAAAAATGACGCAATCAATTGTATTGTGACTATAACACACTTCCAAACATAAATCGCAAAACTGATATGTTGGAATTTTTATGTATCAGCCTATTCTTGGAACAAGTCGAGCAGTATTTTTTTTTAAATGATTCACGTGTTTAAAATAAAATTTTAAGGAACAATCGTTCATGATTCAAATCAAAGCAAACCCTCCTCCCAGTTTCCCTTCTCCTCATTCCCCTATTGCTTACTTCAAAGACAGGGCTGCAGCAACAGTGGGCAGCAGACTTTGAGGAAAATGGGGGTTTGTTTCAAAAGAACAAGCGGATGAACTCTAATTCGTTTAATTTTACAGGTAAATTGCTGCATATCTGCACAGTTTATCCAATTACAGTCTATTTTTTGTCCGGTTTTTGTTTTGCCGGTATACTACATAAATGAATTACGGAGCGAATGAAGCATTAAGGAGACTTCGAGATGCCTCGGGACACAAAAACAACCATTGTTAAAAATTATATCAAACATACATATTATATCAAACTCGAGCTTTTGTCAGAATGTAATAACTATGGCTCTGTATGAAATAGAATATCATTATCTATGTAGTATTAAATTAATGCGCTATTGATTTCGAATAGTTTGCCTCAAATTGCGGCTAATCCACGTACAAGTCTGCAGGGCTAATTGGGTGCAATAAACAGGGTATACCAGATCCTTCGTATTGCAATTAAGCTCCACTTCCAAGAAGCCTGCATTCAGTTCGCAACTATGTGCGTAAATTTAATCCCGTTGAGTCTGGGACGAATGGGGTTAAATGTACCCAGGGATATTATAAGTTTGTTGTGTGTCCCCGGCCATCAAGTCGTAAAAGCGGTTTTAAAGTTAGTTTTCATTGCGCGTTTGTGGATTGTTATATGGCGCAGTTAAAATTCGGTAATTTAAATCATCGATTGCCAATGTTATAAAGGTGGACTGTACACAAATGTTACCCATGAAAATCAACTGAACATTCTGATATCGTAAATCAGTCGATTTTTCTTTGCCGTGTATGTAAATGTGGGAGTTTGAGCTCAATCAATCAACAGTTGAAGCTCGTTACCTATGGTCGCGTCGTAAAGCGGGACTAAACCGAAGCCAATTGGAAAAGATAAAGGAAAGCCCCGCCGCTGATGGGCCCCTGGGGCCCTTTCGAGACAGAGGGCCCGCTCTAGAAGTGGAGACAAGGGTGAAGTTAGGCGGGAGGCGAACAGAGGGCCCGAGGGTCTCCTCCTCGGAAATCGCATTTGAATTCGAGCGCCAATAACATTCAAATAAGCTGACCGCAAGCTAACATCGCAAACCAAATATAAATTCGAATTCATTATTTACCGTTCACGTTAACGCGGCTGAATGTTTTATCCGTAGAAAAAGCTAAATGGAGAGAATTTAAAATTTAATATAAAATATTTTTGACTCATTAGTATGTCATTTCGAATTATGTGTAGGTATATCGTTGCCTGTTTCTAAATAAATTAACAATTTTTTTTATCAGAATTATTCGTACCGGTATCGCAAACACTATTGAGATGCTCCTCGTGCGTCACGGTGAGGATAGATTGCAAATGCCATCTCAGCGTTTGATGACAAATTCATTTGTGTTAGGGCTGTTTTTAAATAACTTTATGTAACAATTTAATTTTAATGAAATCTAATAAAAGTTGGGTAGACATAATCTCTACAGATTACCCCTTAAAATTGTTACATAAAAATTTGCACTGTTAAATACAAATGTACGCGATTTCTTTACTACAGATGATTTGCTATTTTTTTATCCAAAATAAAATCGTTTAAAAATGTTATTATATTCAACTGCTAATTACCTTATCCTAATCGGATAACGTATGTATTGTGATCGTGCGAAAATTCGACCTTGAGATTTTGACTGATTTGTATCAGGTATCATCCCCTGATCACATTTTCATGATTTCTGGAAAATGTCTGTATGCCTGTGTACCTGTGTGTGTGTGTGTGTGTGTGTGTGTGTGTGTGTGTGTGTGTGTGTGTTGTGTGTTGTTATGTACATATGTAGATGTTATGTAAGGTTTGTTGACAAAAGAGAACAAGACAAAACAGAACACGACAAAAGAGAACAAGGACAAAACAGAAAAGCGATAAAGAGAACAGGACAAAACAGAAAAGCGATAAAGAGAACAGTGACAAAACAGAACAGTGGAAAAATAAAATATTTATTTTTCTCGAATCTATTTATTAATCACATATGTACATATAAAAGAAAATATTATGAATATTATAAAAATATACAATATGTATAACAAAACGATGACAAAACAAAACAGTGAAAAAATAATTTTTTTTTTTCGTATCTCGATATGTCGTATCTATTTATTAATTAAATACATATAAAACAAAATATTAAAAAAAATTATAAAAATATATTGTAAATATATAAAAGCATCCTGTCGAGGGTATCGGACGGTGGTAGATGTGACAAATTTATCAGGGCATTTAAATTAACTGCGATCATTTTTTTTTGGCTTGACAATGACAATGACATTGCATAAGCATTTAATATTTAGCATTTTTTATGTGGTTAAAGAAACCTTTCTTTTATTTGTACATATGCGAACAGATGTTTTCCAAAATGAAATTTATCAAATCAAAACATCGATCACGCTTAACCGATCGGTATCTAGAAATTTTTTTACGTATCAATAAAACATCTAATTTGAAACCAGACCTTAAAAAATTTTGTTACTTAGAACAAACGCAAACGTCGCACTAATTAATATCTACTCATATTTTTGTTCCATCAATAATTATAAAAGTATAATAATTGTAAAAGGTATAAAATAAATATATGTAATAATTTTAATTAATTTTTTTTTAATTGCTATCAACCTTTTTTTTTTTGAATTTGTATGTATTAGGTACATATATAGTTACAATACATACATAATCATTAGGTATACATACATTCCATGTTTACATACATACATATATGCAAATTACTTTGAACTGGATTCCAACAAGATTTTTACGTCCGGTTTCCCTATACATATATACATACATACGTACGTACATATGTATATTTTAAAATTCTTAAAAAATGCCCCGATAAATTTGTCACATCTACCACCGTCCGATACCCTCGACAGGATACTTTTATATATTGTTTTATATATATTTAATTAATAAATAGATACGATATATCGAGATACGAAAAAAAATAATTATTTTTCCTCTATTTTGTTTTGTCATCTTTTTTTTTTTATATATTGTATATTTATATATTTTTATATATTTATATATTTTTTTAATATTTATAATATTTTCTTTTATATGTATGTAATTAACAAATAGATTCGACAAAAATAAATATTTTATTTTTCCACTGTTCTATTTTGTCACTGTTCTCTTTATCGCTTTTCTGTTTTGTCCTGTTCTCTTTATCGCTTTTCTGTTTTGTCTTGTTCTCTTTTGTCCGGTTACCATTGTGTCCAGTCTCTGTACAACTTGAATATTCGACATTAACTTGACCATTGGCTTCAAATAGAATGTCACAGGTAGTAGACCTTTCTTACTTTCTTTGTGTTACCAACAAAGAGCAACATCCGGATGCGTCGATCGACGCCAGGACGCGGGAACAAAACCCCCTCCACTTTCACTAAACTTCCGAGCTCTTAAATAGGGATGCTTTCCTCTGTTTGACCATTAATACCAGTATCGCATTCAATCCAATTCATACAACTCCAGCATTAAATTCACACAACTCCAGCATCTCAATTCCAACGCTCGCAACAGTCGCAACTCGCACTACATAGAGCATTCAATCGATTCATTTTACCATTTCTACATTCATCTTAAAACATTTGCTCGTAGCTTTTAGAATAATTATTATAAACAAACACTTGTGCCTGTGGAGATAAATAAACCAAATATATAAAAAAGGTTTTATATTCTTATCCTGCTTCCTGCTCGTCTCCCCGTAACAGTGTCTGTATGTGTGTTTTCTCCGAAACTATCAAGTCTATCAAGCTGAAATTTAATATCTATTATTTTCACGTAAGGTGTAAGAGACATAAAGAATTTGGTCAACATCAGTCAACCGGAAGTAATGTTTTTTTCTTGTTTTTATTAAAAACAGAACAAAGTATCCTAGTAGGTATAGTGCGCGAATAAAGGAACAGTGAAACTCGAACCAGACGAGACAGCACTTAATTCGCGTGGAATTAGCAGTGAAATCGTCGTTCACCGCAATTGCAGTGCTCACCTTTATTCTCAATACGACCGTTATGGGGGTTGGATAGGTGGAAAAGGGGGAGGTGGGAGGTTGAGGGAAAACGGGTAAACCTATCGTTTCGAGACGGCCGTTAATGCAACGACCGTTAAACGTCCACATACTCACTAAAGATGCGCACACCGACACGTATAATTTCCAATAATCCAAAACGTGCGTCAAAACCGACTCTAATGCACTTGCAATACGATCCGTTGTAATTTATAGTTCTATCCTAGCTTTGGTAACAGCTATCGAATTCAAAGCACTAGTACATTCGTCAATACGTGTACGCGATTGCCAAACTTGTACGTTCTCGAAATTATAAATAATTTAAATTAAAATAATAAAAAAAAAGGTTTGAGAAACATCTCGAGTCAATTTGAGATCAGTGTGTGAAAATTAAGCGGTTTAAATCTGCACTGACAGCGGCTGCAGACATTGTCGGACACGTTTTATTGCCTGTAAAGTTTCTTCAAAAGTCGACAGACTTTCAACTTTGTGTCTTCTTTGTTTGACAACAATGAACTAACTATTCTGCCATACAAGTGTAACACATTGGGAAAGTGATATTGGGTTATTGTTCACCGATTGATGTACAGTTTACATAGATAGTGTATAGGTATAATAATTAAAATTTATAATAGCGTCAATAATGATTATTGTAAATGGAATGTGAACCATGTCTCACTATTTGCTTTTTACTTTATTTTGATTAATGTAATTTATTATTAATTTATTGGAGTTATATGCGAATTCCGATTGTTGAATAACCAGAATTTGCGTTCGGGTTAATCAATGTTCAGGTGAGGCGTACATCCAACACCTGTGGCCTCCGAGCTATGTATTTATTAGTACTTACACACCCAATACATGCCAAACATTTGTTTGGCCGCCACTCGTACCCAAGCCAATACGATATCGATATTAGCTAGCAATAATTGAGATACAATTAGTACGCATTAGGATTATATTACTAATACCGTCTATGATGAAATGCTGAAAATCAATTCCAACTTGTTTAGGATAATACAATAACCACTTACTTGTATGGAATTGTGGGTGTGGATGTTGGTAGTTTATATTTCGTGTACGACTTTTTATGCACGAGTACGATGAAATTTGATTGCCAAAGAGTATTTTTTTAATAATTGCACGCAAACGAATGAAGACTTATCGTATCTTAAGAATTAATGTTATTCTCGCGGCTAAAGGGTTAGTTAGGCGAACGCGCAGTCATAAAAACACCCACAATAAGATCGTTAATTTCCACCAAGTTTTAAATTAGTTTTTACCCTTTTTTCGCGCTCCAGAAATTAAAGGGGCAATTTTAAATTATACGAAGATAATGACGATGCCCCCTCTCCCAATCCCACCCCCTAGAATGGTGGCTTCTCGAGCATCGCAGTGTGAGAAACACTGGTGCCGAAATGTGTGCGTGCCAAAACGTTGTTCTTTATATGACTGTATGACGTAGTGTAATATTTGTGAACAATTAGCATACATTGCTGATTTACCGTCTGTGAAATGTCAAAGCTTTTCAGTGTTTCAGTGGTAAAACTGTACATATACAATTTTATTGTACATATACAAAAATTGGTACAATAAAACGATGATTTTAGCATAAATAATCATCTGTCGGAATACCCAATACGAAATTGGAAAGTGCTTTGAAACTCTTTTATTTCAATAACTAAAGCGTTATTACTTTCGGAGATATGACTTTTGAAAAGGAGACCAGTTTTTTTGCTCATCCTGTATATTTGTTTTTTACTCATACTTATAGCGAAATTTAAGTTTCCGAAAAAAAAAAAAAATTCGATAAACCGATGGGAAAATAATCTCAGGGTGTCGCTGATAAATTGTGCGAAAGTTTTCGCACGGCCGCTGAAAAAAGCGATTACCGTTTTTCCGGAGAAAATAATTAAATCCAAATAATTACCTTTGAAATGAGGGAACAAAGCGTTGCGTCCTACCCCCTCCTCCCCCCTTCTCCATACCAACCACCAACGTCGTCGTTGGGGGGTCGGCAATAATTATTATTCAAAAGACTTAAAAGATTTATTTATAATCTCACCGGCGGGATCTTATCGGGTAATAAAATACATTTTTAATTCCGCCGCGAAACCGAGCCTGACACGATGCACCTCATACACGATATGAATGTAGGAAAAATTATTGAAAAGTTTTTCACGATAATTTAAACCTGAAATATTAATCAATTTTAAATTGCTTGAATTTTGCCTCCAATTAAAATATAAAATATTATTACGAAAATTATACATATCTATGTGAAATATGCAGAATTCCTAACTATGATTTTTTTTTCACATACATATTGCTATATGAATGACTTTAAATATTTTTAATGTATACATATGTTTGAAATATAAATACAAAAGAATGTTTGAAAATGTTTTTTCTGCTTTATGTTAGAAAATGAATCTGTGAGTGGTATCGTGTATGGGGTGAAGGTGAAGTTAAATTAGCGGGGCCCTCCAGCGGTGGCAATTTTAATTAGTCTAAGATCGTAATTAAGGACATTTTTCATTATTATCATTATTTATCTTGTTCCCTAGTCCTTCGCAGCTCCCGCAGATGTAAACAATTTATTTCCAAGCGATCGAAACACAACGAACATTAATTTCATTATTACTTGCATATTGAAATTTACAACCAAATAATAAAAATAAAGATTCATTTGAAATAAATCATTGCTTACCTCGGAATATATGTACACACATATATACGCCAAGCTTTACATGTACACATGAGTGTCTTCTTGTATTTACGTATATATGTACATACATATGTATGTACACGTGTACCTATGGTACAAAAAAGCTAATAATTTCATTTGATTACGTTCGAGTTCGTAATCTGGTCACCCTATACTCAAATTAAGTTAAAAACCCAGTAACGAACTTAACTTTGGACACAGAAAAACGTTTTCACCCCGAGTATAACCTTTCGGATCCATTTATAAAACTCCCTCATTGTAATGTATTATAAATGTATACACGTTGGTACGTGCAAGTGCACATAATAGATATATTAAAGTTGTATGTATGTATATCAAAAGCGGTGAGGAGTAAGTACGAGCCGGGCAAACAATATTATCCCTCCTTTTGACATTTGTATGCGCTTTCGAAGTCGAAAGGTGGTAACCGACCTTAATATAGTTAGGAAGGTAAAGCTCGCGGAAAATACTGTAGATATTCCAGTGGGACGTTCTCGCTTGTTGAGGGCTACAGCATTGGCACTTGTGACTCTCTTGTTTCCATTGTCTACGCCGTGATATAAGTGGAAAATCGATTTATAGTACATTTTCCTTGAGAAAAATGAGCGCAGTGGCGGCATTGGCCAATCAATATAAACATTTTTCATGTTTGATTATATGTATGTATGTATAAAAATTAGCTTACTTACATTTTCTTTACCAATTTCCCAAGTTTTGTACATACATTTATTTTAAAATGAAAATACACCAAAATTGAATATCAAATTTAAATTAACTACCTACTGTATGCTAAATGAAAAATAAATATGCTTAGATCAGTAGGATATAAACAAATTATGTTTTTCTCAAATTCGTCTTGTTAAGTCGATGACATTCGATATTATTTACTGTGTAACGTAACTCTTTTCCCCCGCCTATGAAGGACCACCTAACCTCCCTCCAATCTAGGGGGTTGAGCACCCCTACGCACCTCCATACAATATTGATATTGCATGTATGAGAAACTTTTCATTTTTCAATGTTATCTCCAAATTGGATCGCCACGGGGTTATTTAACTTTTTTCTGTGAATTTCGCCACAGTAACTGATGGGCCGCGTACTCGCCAAGGGGCAAACTATCTACCTGTTCTCGAATATTTTCTGAAAACCGACATTGCCCCGCGAAAGTTCAATAAAATTCATTTTTCGGATAAATCAATTGTGTTACACTACAGTATGGGTGAGTAGCAGGTAATTGAGTGCTTTCAAACCTTTTAGAGCAAGTTATTCCGTCGCGGAAATATCACTTCCTGTTTTTCTACCCCTTTCTCCTCCCACTCCCCATCAACCGTCAACCCTAACGTGATATTGTATTCTTACTGTTGTTGCATGGTGTAACATTTATGAATATTTAATTTTACGATGAAAGCTATGATTCGCAATGAAATTGGATGCAATCACGCATCGAATATTACTTAAATACATAATAACATGTGCCCTTTACTTACGACCGTATTAGCTTACATACTATATATTTTTGAATTCATATTTTGAATATACATACATATATTGAACATACATACTTTTGAATTCATATTTTGAATATACATACATATGTATGTACATATATTGAACATACATACTTTTGAATACATATTGATTATATGTATGTATTTTTGAATTCACAAAATCCGTGTTAAATAAACTTAGTAGTAGGTAAGTGTATATTTTTTTTGTTTTATCAATAAAAATCATTGTTCAGAGGTCGATCTCTGAACGCTTTAAATAAAATTTTAGTAAGGTTTTCAGAAAATTCAATCGCAGACTTCCGTTAATTACAACTTTAATAATGTGAGAATTCGTTACAAGCTATGTAGTACCTACGCTTGAAATTAAAAATGTAAGCTACAATGAAATGCAAAATTTTCGATTTGAATACAGAGATTTTCCGACTGTGCTCAAACTCGAAGTCAATTGTGCCGAGGGAAAAGTTTCTCGGTCTTATCGAAAACAATAAGCCATTATATTTAGTGAAATTTTCAACCCTCTGCCAGAGCGGATACTCGAAATTAGTAATGCATAAGAGAATTACATTTTAGACACAATTTAGAGTTTCTTAGGTGGTTCAGGAGAGAGAATGAGAGAGAGGAGGGGAGAGGTGAAAGCGGCGAAGAAACTCTTGGAAAAACAATGGCTCAGAAATGGTGGTGGGGGTAAGAAGTTTGTCGAGGAGGTGTTTGCCAAAGACTTTAATAAGCACACAGTTTAATAAGCAGGGGATGAAGGCCACTCCAAGTGGAAAATCGAAGTGCTAGCTTGCAAACAAAAGATACATCCATGCAAAAGCAAATTATCTAATTGCCATTATCTTACATAATTCGTGAATTTTATATTTCTATCGAAATTATATTTTTCTTTGTGCAATGCTTCCCCTTTACAAAATATTGACAACCATAGTCTGATATTCACATTATTATGTACATACTTGCCCAATATCCCTTATGTTTAACCACAGTCATAGATTTGGCATTCAGTAAAAAAAACACCTGCATTCCCATACCACTTTGTTCCCCTATTTTTACCTTGGATTGTTTGTAGTAAGGAGTAATTATCGTTTTTGAAAATATGCCATATACATATGTAGTTAGGTACCATTTTTTCGCTAAGCAGTCGAATATTTTGTGGAGTATAATTGTTAAATAGTTGTACATGCCATAGGTACTTCGGTAGACATTGTGTCCTCGCGATTTAAAAACCGTGTGTCATAATTAATGGATTCAAAGTTTAGTTTGTACAATGAGAGGAGCCAGCTGCTCTCGGGTGCAATCTTGGTAACGACTGGAGTTTGTCAACTGGAGGAGTAAAGTCCTCGATCGACAGTTGCGTATTCCCACGGCTGCTGTATCCGTCTTCGGGTCCCCCATTATAAATAAGCGACGGTGCTTAATTTAAAAAGCTTACTTTCATACTTCACCTTCTCCTTTAATACTTAAGTTACCACCTTGTTAATTCCGCACATTATTTAGAAGGGAGCTGGGCTTAGGACCGCGCTTTCTCGCACCAGAGAAAACTGCGTCGACGTCATATCCTCTTAATTTACTATAAAATTACGGACCTTTATTTTCCTTATTTTTAACTTTTTTTTATTGATAACGTTAAAAAACTATTTTAATGAACTTTCTTGATATCGTATTTCAATGTTTTTTATTTGCATTACATATTATGTTTACTTTTTCCTATGTGCCGCCATTTTTGGTGGGACCAATCAGTTAGTATTATTACCTATGGAGGTGTTTTAATGCCTACTGAAGTTGACATGAAAGCTAGTTTCAATAAAATTTGAACGAAATCGAATTCGACGCAGTTGTCTTAATTGCCAGTATAGCTTTTCAGAGATGACTAATTTAATAGCTTAAAAGTTTCTCTTGCCAGCTTTGAGAAATTGTTCGGGTGTGCTACACCCCACCCGGCTTTTACCTGGTCGCCACCTCGGTACCCAATTTGGCGAGATTCTGGCCATTTACATACTAATGAGCCGCTATACCTCGGGAAAAAGAAGTTGAAGACCCCTGGCGGCATTCTCTTGGGCCGTTTTAATTTCGAACAACTAAACATTAGCAGCGGTGTAACGACTGTTTCAGTTGTTCGGTAGGAACTAAACTTGCCTCCTCCGCGGACTTCACGAGCTGAAAATTACAATATGCCTTCGTAAAAAGAAAAAAAGCGTTTCAGTTTCATTAACTTGAAAGTTTAACACGTTAACGCTACTTTTTTTAACAACTTCCCCTCCACCCGTATTTCTTTTTATTGTTCGCAATGATTTTTCTGAAGTTTTCGCTTTGCACAAAGGCGTCGACGTCGTGTCGCCTTTCGCTCAATAAATTTATTCTTCTCGATTGTTGACAATTTGAACCGCAAGTATCAATTCCGGGACAAACTGCTATAATGTTGTGTTTATGGTCGACTTTTCGAGAAAGTTGCATGCCATTTTCCCTAGTGGAAAATGGTGTGTACCTCAAACTGTTTATTCTTGATTTATGTCCGAATTGCGTTCCTTTTTTTTTTTACTTCATTTTATCTGTTTGAAAGCAAATAAACTTTTATCTGACTCCTAGAAAGTTAATTTAATTTCACTGAACTGATAAACGAATAAGAGCTGCGTGTAGAGCACGGTAAAAACAAATTCAAAAACTAATAAATCGTTCTCTACGTTCTTAAAGAGAAGCGACGGAGGTTCGAGAAAAACGTCGTACCTATCTACTACTAAACTCCAATATTATTATTTTTTTATTAAACAATGAAACATTTGATAATTCACGTGCCATAAATTGTTGTGCCTTATATGTATATTTACAAAATCTGGTTTAAAACCAGCAAATAATTCTATTGAAATGAAACTACGGTTTGACCCATACGCACATTATAAAATAATTTTCCCTATATATAGGCATACATATGTACAAGTGTACATTTTGCATTCTACAATTGAGTCTAATTATTAAAAAAAAAATAATATGTATTTTAGGTATGTCACATTTTACCAGTTAAGTGCAAGAGCTACCTGCGAAAGAGCAGAAGAAATTGGATTCCATTACCCTTTCAGCGAGATAAGTATCGGTAAATGCGGATTGTACTGGTCGTTGGGACTCACCGACAAACAAATACTTGTTTAGTTCTTCAGACATTTTTTTTTCCGGCCTGAAACGACTCTATCTGAAAGGTGAACTGCCTGCACCAACCGACCACGTTTCTCATGCGAAGACAATATCTGGACACGGCTTCAAATTTATGTTTTCTAAGTCAACTGGCATTTAATTTCAATTGTTAGAAAGGACAATATTCGCAGAGAGAACAAAAGCATCCTGCGGTCTTTGAACGTAAACGTAAAATATTCAATATAATTTACTATTAGCTATATATATAATTTATATAAAAAACGCATTTTTTTTAAATGTATTTATGTGAAATTCAATCCAATAAACCAATAGGAAGTTAATCTGATAAAAAAATGAAAGACAATTAATGAAAGGGAAGCAGACGTGAAAATAAACAATCAGTTTTCAATTCCGATAGAGACGAAATAAAAAATCGTTTGAAAAAGTGCGATAAAAAATTGTTCATTCACAAACGGAAATTATGTCAGAATGCTTTTTCTCGATGTTTGCAGCATTTTTACTTCTATTTTTGGCTACTTCTTGGGTGTTTTTTTTCTTATTTTTATTGGTATTTGTGAGCGGATTCGGTGAGGCGAGGAGATGGAGTGGAATGTGGGGATAAAATCCCCCTTTACTCCTTTGCTTGTTTGCTTTATTACATTATATTTCGGCACGCTTAAGGGGTTAAGAGGTTCGACGCAACGTGTACATCGCAGAGTTCATTTATCATGTGTTTATTAGAGAATGTGTTATTTATTTCAGATTCTTCGATTTGAGTAGTGAGTACATGTATACGAAACTTTAGGACTTATTCAATTTTATTTTAATTTAAATCTAGACTACGGTATGTCTTTGTTTTGAAAAGTTTATCAAAAGGTCTAAAAACTCAAGGACTACATAGACTTAATAAAAGGTTAATATGGGAATAGGGGATAGGATGTGACAATTTTTGGTGGAACCGTCTCACAACTAAGTTAGATAAATTGTCAAATTCTAACAGGAGACGGCCGATCTGGATTTGATGACTGATCAGTCGAAGTCTTATATTGACGTGAGTACGTCTTTACGCAGACCTACATACATACATATGGGGGGTACAGTACGGAAACGGCGATGTTACGTTTAGATGGGCATACATTCCGACACTATAACTTCGTTACTAATAAAACGATTGACATGACTGTTGTTTTATTCGGTAAGGTATACGTCTACGATACATTTATGACATTGAGTTGGCACCGTGCATGCATAAGGCGCGGGGGGGGGGGCGTACTTTCCAACGGCTATTTTAGACGTTTTTAAAAATTTCCAAGCAGTGCTAACGCGATGATTTTGCTATTAAACGAAATATATCTTTAAGATATGTCGATTTAAGCTGTAAAAAGTGAACCGTGTAAATTATTTGTTGGTGAAAATCTAAAATTTCACTATGTCGGATCATACTCGTCGAGAAGCCAATAGGAAATACAAAATAAACGCATATCATCAGAGAGACGGTCTAATCATCTATCGATCAGTATCAACATGTCTGCGAAAAAACGAGTGAGACGGTATCAGGAACATCAGAAAGTCGACGCAGCCCGCAGTGAAAACGACAGCGCGAGCACCTCGACGGCCACTGTTCACCACACGCCAATGATAAATAAAATTGTAATCGATTAATCGCTATGACTTTATTCGTTATACTAAATAAAAATATATTAGTTTATGAATTTCGATGCTTTGATTTCATTCTCATATTCCAAATAAAATATTCGCCGCTGACGCAGACGTGTTCACGGAAACCCCATGGCCGTGTTCGACACAGTCACACCTCGAATTTTTATTAGTTGGATTATACAGTAAGATTTTTATAATCTTCCGTTAAAATTAACACAAAAAATAAGTGCATTGCTTACAGAGATTTTATATAATATTCACTTTATGAAAATAATATTTTTTCCCGACGAACGGGCGGATGGAAGGTGGAGGAGTAAGTGATGTTCGGGGGTGGGTGGGTGGGTTTCATTCCTCCCAACCTCTCCCTGTTCTTCTGATGGTGTAAGAGAGCGCGAGCTCGAGCGTGTGTGTGTGTGTGTGTGTACGTCTAGCAGATATGTTGTGTTTAGGTTACTTTGAAATTAAAGATGGCTTTGATAACAATTCCATCATCAGCGCGAGCGGGAGGGAGTGCGCCCTCTTCGCTCGAGAGGGCGAGACAGCGCGTTCAATTCTATAGGCTAAGAGGAAATTGGGGTGATTTTTCTCCCGCTTTCTTTCCCGTGTCAGGACAGCGGTTATCAAGCGCCGGTCCGCGAACTCTCCTTTGGCCCCTGTCACCTTTGTTGGCCGTTGAATTGTACATATGTACTCTCATTCTGTTAAATTGCCAGACAATGAAATTTTACTGAATGCGAAAAAAAAAGTAAAATTTCATTTAACAAATAAAATGATAAAGTTTTAAGCGTATTATAGTTCGCCATATGTATGTACATTAGGGTGGAGCGACGACATCGAACTTTTTTTTTTTTTTTTGGATATTCGTTTTGAAATAGTTATAAAAAGTTGACTCTACATCATACCTCTTCTGTCTAAAAAAATCTGCTTAATAAAAAAAGTTTTTCTGGTCTCTACCAACACTTTTATCTTAATACTTTTACTTGTATGAAAATTTTCAATTGATTGTTTCCAATCTCTATAAATAGCAATTTTAATTGGAAAATTAGTATTTTTACAAAAAGTACTTACATACATATGTATACTCTACTACATTATATATATAATAGCCGAAATCCGTCTGTCTGTCTGTCTGCTGATAACGCTCGCTGAGAAAAAATAATTAAAAAACCGAACAGAACGAGTGGGGATCGAACCCAGGACCCCAAGCTCGGAAAGAACGTCCTTAGACTAATCTGCCATCGCCCTTGGCCAATTTAGTCCTTTTTTTTATACATTACCTATACAAGGGATCGTGACTCTGCTTTACCTACATACCTACCTACCTGCATTACCTACATATAGATGACGCTATAAAAACTTATTATATATAGCGCGCTTTACGATATTTAAAATTCAGCGGGCGTTGATATTCAACGGGCTTACACTAGTACATATATAAAATTCAATGTTTGTTTGTCTGTCGTTCTGCTATGCAAATCTACAGTTTTCAACATAGAACCGCCAAACTTGGTATACTATCTCATGATACTCTAACTCAGACCGTAGGTGGGTTTTGGAAGGGGTCGGATCAGGGGGTCGATGGGCCCCCATATACAAAATTTTTAATCAATTTTTTTTTTGAACTGGAGAATAAATGTTTCATTTGTTTCAATTTTTCACTCAATTTTTGTCACCCGCCCGAGCAACGCCGGGCAATTCAGCTAGTATTTAATAACGTTAAGGTAATTTTATGAGCATGTTATCTAAAATTTTGTATTCTGTGTTCAGATTACGAAATTAATAGATAAATTTTCATTTTTCGCCTTCGGGTAGAGGCCTTCACAGATTTTTTTTTTTATTTTTGCAATGTCGCTCCACCCTAAATTGTACATATCGTACATATGTACATACATATGTATACACAATTGCTGCTCAACGAAATCGTGTTCAATCTTTCTTTGTTTACTTTTAGAAGAACTATAAAATGGTATGGATAGATTTTATTGATAAGTCAAGTTCGTGATTTGAATTGCACGACCGAGATTTATAAATTATTTATTTTTTCAGCTAGATTTGAGCAACCCTGGCGTTATGATAGGTTGCGTATAAATATTGCGTTGTATATTATCATTATTTTCAGTGTTCCTTTTTTTTTTTGTTACTTAAGTCAGAAGGGGAGGGGGGGGGGGTTGTAGCGAGGCTTGGCATTTTAGGGGTATCGTAGACCCCCCCCCCCCCCCTTCGAGCGTGGGTGTGTTTTACGCATTGTAAATGGCCGATTAAGGCCGGTGGGGGTTTTGCCATTTAGCCGACAACTCGACTCGTTTTATTTGCCCGCAATGGACTTCAACCGGTCGGGCGCAGATTTGGAAGGGCGCAACATTCACCCCAGTTACTTTAAAAGTCTTCGAGACCACCGAAGAGAGATAATCAAGACGCATTTTTTCATTTTTACACCCTCGCTTATGGCACTATAACCCTTAACGGAATGTATGTATGGTGCCAGATTCA
The DNA here is from genome assembly GCA_022651745.1 of Parapsyche elsis. NCBI lineage: Eukaryota > Metazoa > Arthropoda > Insecta > Trichoptera > Hydropsychidae > Parapsyche > Parapsyche elsis. Next base: position 3,015,092 of record JAGVSN010000005.1, on the reverse strand, counting down.
ATTTACCGACACATTTAAAAGTGTACACGTTTCCAGAACACATTTCCACCGTTATAGTAAAAATTGATTTTTATTTACAAGTTTTAATTTTAACCCAAATTTTTCTGATATAAGTTGGACAAATTTGCCAAAGTAAATTCCTCGCGTGTAATCTCAATGGCGCACTAAAGAAAAGTCGTGAGCGTAAATACACAGACCTTTTCCGAATTTGATTCAATTCTAATTCATTGCGCCACTAAATTCGAACGGTCAATAATATAGCCGACGTTCACGTGAAACCCTCATAAGTAAACGGAGTGTTTTTATTTGGCCGAAATTTCCAACGTTTCGGTGGATAAAAATTAATTAATTCGAACGTATCACGTACTGTTTCAATTTGTTGCGATACGAATACGAACACGGCTATCGCCGGTCAATGTTAATTTAATATTGTTTTTCTTTGGAGTTTTGCTTTGCCCATATCGCGGGGAAAACTGAGAGATTGAACGTTTATTCCGGTTTTGACGTTTCAGGCCAGATTGGTTTATGCGTCAGCGGGGGGAAATGTATTAGCAAACATGCATCACTGGATTATTCAATTCTCATACATTTTCATTACATTTCCCGTACAATTTCATACCTACGTGTACATATGTGTATGTTACATACATATGTGTAATAACAAATACATTAAAATGTATTTATAAGGATTTAAATCAGCTTTTGAATCAATATAAGAAATTCGGTTATAGTTTTTTTTAAAAAATCGATGAATATGAAAAGTCCTTTTACATTCGATACGCCAATCGCTCCCCACCCATCCCCAAACGGTGGCTCGAGTAATGACCGATATTTCCGCCAGAGCTGATCCTAATGGAACATACACAGCCACCGACCTCCCTTATTACATTCCGATACGTGGCCGATCCTAGTCGAGCACTTAAACCAGCGATTTTTAAACATTTCCAGTCTGAAAAGCTACCGTTGGACTTAATTTTTAATGAAAATATTGGATCGTCGGCGTCGTTTATCCAGCACAAATCATTATTTTAGAAATGGCGTTGAAATACTTATATTACACTATATAATGGCTGTATGATGTACATAAGATTAGCAACAATAATTTTCAAATTAAATTAAACTTAATCTTATTGATATATGTATGTATGTGCAATTCGTGATATTGAAATTCTGCAAATAACCCACAGTAGGATTTCTAATATGAAACCAAATTCTGGGAAAACTGAATTCTGCAATTTTACAACTATGCAATAGCATAGTTGTAAAATTAATTAACCTCCGAATAATCCATAGTATTTACCGTGGTTAGGTATGTACATAGGTCTTCATCTGGTCCAATATACCTACGGTATCGTGCACTATTTCACTTCACTAGATGTAGATTAGTGTTTGGCATACGCGGAATGTCAGCATTTGCCGCAAATGCGGGTACACATGCCATCGATCAGTGCTCCCCAAGCTGTCGATGTCATCTTCAATTATTGCAAATAGTAAAGTTTGACAGAACAATGCAAAGTGATCGATGCAACGTCGGCCAAGCTTATTTAATCGTACCAATACGTACTGTGGCAATGTTTTGAACGCCGTTCAAGATTGCCGATCTTCAACGCTGATACATATGTACATATGTATGTATTTTAAATGAAATAAATAAATTCAATGAAACATTCGGTATTATTAATTATTTTATTTAATTCTTTGGTCGAATAATTTGGTATAAGGGGTTGGGTGGTATTCATTGTGTATATTAGATATACAATTTACATCAATTTAACAGTAGGTTCTATTTTTTTTTTTATAATATTTTTTCATACAACTAAAACATAAATTAGACAAATATGTATTATAACAAGTCTACCAATGTATAAACGTTATCGTTCAAATAACTATGCTATATATGTATATATTTTTGTTTATTTTATATTTACATTTAAAGTATTTTTTTTCCCAAAATTACATTTTGATTATAAATTACGTACATCCAATAAAGTTTGACATTAATATTCGCAAATGTACGAATTTTTCAATATGATTATTTTTATTAATAAATTTTAAATGTGTATGTACAAAACCATTGAAAAATATCTCCTTAAAATAAAAATTACATAATGTAACGAAATTAAAATCGAAATGATATACACGTATAATAAATACTAAATAATACAAAATATAAGTATTCAGTTATAACATTACAACAAATGGCACATTGTTTCAAACGTATATTACCTATAGTGTTAGACAAATAGAATATGTATTATTAATTGTTATATAGAAAGTTTGCGATTCCAAATACATACATATATACCTATACATATGTAGAATAAATAGTGGAAAAGTTAGGTTGGACAAAACATTTATTTTTCAAACACACGTTAATTAAAGTCATATTTATTATATGCATTCATTCGGGAAGCACTCCACGATATTAAAGAACGAAACAGTATTTACGTGAACTTTTTTTATTTCTTCAACGGTAACTGTGTCCTAATTCAAAATTAAACATTAAAGCGTTCTCGCGCTTTAAAATATTAAATGTTCAAATTTGTCAATTACGTAAATAATCACCCCGGAGGGCAATACAATACTAAAAAATAAAACACCAACAATAGTATCTCGAAAATTAAAACGTGCGACAACGTACACGGTTGACATCTTTAACCGTACCACAAGTTTCCATATTTTTGTTTAATTGCACGCTATTAGAAAATTATAATTAGCAGTCTTTACAACGATCTATTATTATAAATTAGAGCGTTTTTAACACACATATTAGATATTTAAATTACGATTAGATAGAATGCTTTTCTCGGCCATTTCACTGTCGCGATACAACGCGTGTCAGTCAAATTGATTCAGCGCGGTGCGGTTAGCCGAAATTTGATTCCGTTAACCAGCCGACCAACCACCAAACATTTCACTTTTGTTTTCGATCATTAATATAATCTTCAATGTCAGTTACAATAATAATAATAATAATAATAATAATAATAATAATGTACTATCTACCAATTTTGGAAAACAACAAACAAACAATTAGTAACCATCAACGGATCGTCAATGTCAAAGGGGACAAGCTCCAAACTAGCACACATCATTGTCAATAATAGTAGCCTCGGCCATAAGGGTTGACTCCAGGATAACCCTGGAGGCCGTGCTGGTAGGTAGGGCCAGAGCCCCCGGTACCCTCAGGGGCGCGCCCTCAGTGTGCGTCTCAGCTGGGAGCCCCAAGACCTAGCCCCAGACCGAGAGCTGTGCCTTTGGGGCCCATGTGAGCAGAAGGATACCCCGACTGTTGCTGCTGCTGTTGTTGCTGTTGCTGTTGTTGCTGCTGTTGTTGTTGCTGTTGTTGTTGTTGCTGAGACATGTTGTTGTTGAGATCACCAGGTTGTGCTCGCCCTCCCCCTGCTCCTCCACCACCTCCAGCAGCACTGTGTCCATTCATCAAACCATGGTTACCCATAGCAACGTTCGTCTGCTATAAAATACATTTATTTTTCAGAATGTTCTCAAGATACACTAACAATATTTATAGCTATATTAATTAAATTTACCGGTGGCGGTAGATGTGTGGTCTGCCTTTTGAGATGCGATAGTGGGGGTGGGTTGTACGCCATATTGGCGAACACCAATCTTTCCTCGTAGTCGTACTCGCACAGGATTTTATTTTCGCACAAGTAGAAACGGTCGCCTACGCAGAATCTAAGAAAATGATAAAATTTTATTATTCACGATGTGAAAGTCAAGTATACACTTTAGGCTCTTCCGCGTAGTCTATTCCAGTTTAATATGTGGTATGATATTAATTCCAATAACGTTTATATTGCAAAAACAATTTTGCCTTATACTCTCAAGTATACAATCTCGTTACTTTATTTTAAAATATAACGATACGGATTTAAACAAGAACTGAGATTGAATATGAGGAAGAGTGCAAAAATTGCAGTGTGTGTATAGGCCGCGCAGCCAAAGTTGAAGTGAACCACACACACACACATATGCATTTTTAGTATACAGGCTGATGCAAATTTTTTTTTTAATATTTAATTTTAACTTTATCCCTAATAATACCCCACAGTAACTCTATTGGGTTTAGTTCTGGGTGGTAGGGTGGTAGGTGCAGTGCACTATGTCCGCGATCTTCCAGGATTTTGTCAAGTACCTAGAAATTTTTGGTAATTTGGCTTATTCTTTAATATTATGTCATATAAAATGGGTTTTGTGTTTTTCCCTGGATAAGGTATATTCAAACTAAACTCTAACGTAACTATTAAACTAACTACTCTAACTAAACCAACAAACGATATAAAAATCGAAGACTGAAGAAACATGCTGTATTTCACAAAATAAAAATATACAAAACAATGGTGTCTTTGTTACACTCGTAACGTTTACGCGCGCGACAGAGACAGAGCGTTTTTATTGTTACATTTGGTGAAAATTCATATTATTCACTATTCACAGACACACAATTTGTGTGTGTTGGTTCACTTCAACTTTGGGTGCGAGACCTGTAACCGCTACTTACTATAGAAGTAAAACGATCGTAACAATCAAATCAAATCGTAGCAATCAATCAATCAAAACAATCGTAACGTGTACGCGCGCGAAAGTTATCGTTGCATGTAGTGAAAATTAGTATTATTCACCTATTCACAGACACTACACACGCGCAATGTGTGTGTGTATGTGGCTGCGTGACCTGTGCGTGACGTCTAGCCGAGGAGTGGGGGTACCCGCTGGCCGTTACTGGTTTTCGTGTCGTTTCGAAACATTTTTACTACACTGAGGAGCGGTGCGAGGCGCAGAGGGGACGCTCGAATTGTCTGGGCGGATCTCTCTCTCTCGCACGAACGCGAAAGAGCAAGAGAGAGGGCAATAGTCTACCTCCAAACTGAAGGAGTGGGGATATGCGTTACAGCTCATCGCTCGCTCCGTTTGTATGGAACGTTGGATGAACCGTTTTTACTTACTACTTCAAAAAATTTGAGACATTTTATCGACTTTTAAATTTAGCGTTTATCCAAACTCTTATTAATTTGCCCAAAAATTTCACCGTGACATAATTCAGTGTGTGTATACATAGATATTTTATGAATGGCCTTCTTCCGAATTTTGATTTGATTCAATCTTGCATTCGATTTTTGTCTAGATTCGAGAGGGTCGATTGTCACGTGGGTCTCCGTGGGACGCGAGAGTAAACAGAGGTCCACGTGGTCAGGGCTGATCAAGTTTGGCCACGTAAGGGACAGCGGGCACGTAGCGACCGCTGCTCGGCCTTTTAAACCGCTTTACAAGTCATATGGGAAATCAGCGGCACCAACGCAAACGGATGCAGAAACAAATATAGCGTGTATATGTATATATAGGTATATTATGACATCGACAGACCGGACGCGAGACGGGAAATTTCGAACATTTCCCGCGAGCAGAGGACGATCGAAACGGAAGCGTACGAGACGAGATGCGCCCGACCAATTCATATCACATCTAAATACTTTTTGATCAACTTCTCGCAGATAAATAAATATTCATAAGAATGTGAACCTTCAATTTGAATATGAGAAAACGAATCCAAATGTCTTCAAACGTTTACACGACGCTATAAAAAGAGACTATAGGGAAAACAGAACTGTAGGGGAAAAACTACACATTGACATTAAAAATTTACAAACACTTTTTCCGTCGGGAAAAGAAAAGGTGAGAAAAACTATGAAAATGGCATCAGCGTATGTACATAGTTTTGAGTGTCGTTTTTCCGATGCCGTATATAAATATGTGATGATTTATTTCTCATTGGATTTTTTCCAACCAAATCTTATTTTATGAATGAATAAACAATTGGCTAGTATAAATATAAATTATTTTTTAAATACGAAATTTACAGATACATACGTTCTATGACTTAACTTTTAAAACTTTTCAATTTTTTTTCCATTACATAGTAATGTTGAAATAAAACTAGCAATATGAAGTCGTACGTATGTATACGTACGTACGTATACGTGCGTGTAATATGCGGACCCGTTCGATTCAAGTTTAATCATATTTGAATTTGAAACGCATCAGGAGAACAGTCGCTGCAGCCATGAATAAACAATCAACGTGTCCTGAATAAATTTTGCATGATAGCCAGGACGAAGGTCCTTCGACGTCTTATTGCATTTACGAGCCGCGCACAACTTCAGGTGAACGAATACATTTGTACAGGGTTCGAAATGGAAATTTTCATAAATGGGAGCGCTCGATAATTTTCAAAAAATATCTAACGACCTTTTTTTTTGTTAATTATAGGTATACATATGTATGTATATATTTATCGAAATGCAAAATCTTACCGGGATTAATACCGTTTAATGTCTGCACGTCAACTTAGTAGTAGTCAATAAACAGGTAGATCTAAAAATGGTCTCTGATTTTTTACTATCCTGTATATACTTTTTACTATTCAATATACACTGTTCTGAAAACTCTTTCAGTGGTTGAAAAATGAGCATTCTGACTGTTTTGAAAAAATTTAACAATTTCATTATCTTTGGCCGATTTTATTATCTTCAACGATTTTATATGGGCGTTAGAAATTTTATGGAGGTGTATTTTTTTCCTTAGAATTTGTTGATTTTCTTTCGTATTGCCATTGGAAAACACAGAACAGTTTAGCCATGATTTTGACCGTCGTAAATTTTTATCAGAATCGATTCCTAAATGTTTAACTGATCTACAAGAAAAGCCAACCTAAACCTTTATTTTCTTCAATTAACCATTCATTAATATTTTTAAAATGATCAAATTGTGTCCGAATCCAGCATGATGGTAAATCAACAAAATTATTGACAGAACATTTTTGTGTAGTTTTTTTTTTGTTTATCTGATGATCTAATTTAGCTATTTTATTTGAAGAGCTAATGCACTCGTTGTGCGTTTTATCACTTGGTGAGATATTTAACCAACGTTATATACTCATTTTTGAGGGTGGAAATTAAAAATATTTATGTAATAAAAAAAAACAAACTAAATTCACCAGACATTATTGAACTTCATTTTTTTTCAAAATTAAGAAAGAGCGCGGAAATTTTGGTTTTTTACGAAAGGGAGCGCTTAATTTACAGATTTCACGAAAGGGTATGCTAAGTTTTCAAATTTCACGAAAAGGAACGCCCGCTCCCTGCCGCTCCCGCTGAATTCGAGCCCTGCTGATATGTACATATGTACTAGGTACGTCGCAATAACTTCATTTCCACTTGTCCTATGTATGTACATATGTACATACATACATATGTAGTTCTTTTTAACAATAGGAATATCATTTTCCACCGCAAATATTATATATTTATATGTATAATAGCCGAAATCCGTCTGTCTGTCGCTGAGGTAAATAATTAAAAAACCAGAACGAGTGGGATTTGAACCCGAGATCACCAGGTTGGGAGGAATCGTGCTTACACTATCTTCCAAACGGAGGCGATGACGGACGTGCTATAATTGACCAATATTTATTCTTAAAGAGTTCACGACTTTGCTAAATTGTTACATTGTTGTTATTATAACGCGCCATAGATGACGCTTGGTTGCATAGATGCAACAACTATAAAAACTATTAAATTTAATATTATTTTTCAGTACGGGTGATGAGAACGCTCCGTTGATATTCAACGGGCTTACACTAGTGTAGTTATACATAATACTAAATATTTTGACAATTCTACATACAACTTGTTTTTCATAGTTGATTTTGCTCTACTATTGATTTATTTTTTGTATTTGCAATGATCAATTGTGGCGCCGGGATAAGCACGCAAACAAAAGTTTCACGCCACAATAGCTCTCGGCGGTTTCGTTAATTCCGGGCCGAACCCCGTCCGTTATAAATTATGAATTCTGAAACGCTTTAAACTGGCGAAATCAAACAATAGGTTCGCGAATCCATTCAACCGATGCACGCGATCCGAGCCCAGAATTAATTAAATACTATGACATAATTAAACTGGATAGTGCACGATTGGGCCGGGTGCAATATTAAAATATTTTGCAAATATTATCATCGGACGCGCAGTGACTGGCCGAACCATTGTACTCCCGCGTGATTGTTAAAGTTTGAATATTATACATGCATACTCGTATATAAGTATAGGTACATTATATATATGTATATGTAATAGCCGAAATCCGTCTGTCTGTGTATCTGTCTGATGTGTGTCTGTCTGTGTCTGCTGATAACGCTCGCTGAGGTAAATAATTAAAGAACCAGAACATCGCACGAGTGGGATTTGAACCCAGTACCACTTATTCGGAACAGAGCGCTTACGCGGTGAGCCAAACCAGACGATGTAGGGCAGGCTTCAACGTGACTATTTATAGCCGAATATAATAAAAATAGGCTCGCGACTTTGCTAAATTGTTACGTTGTTATTATAACGCGCCATAGATGGCGCAACATATTGGCAACAACTATAAAAACTATTAAACTTAATATTATTTTTCAGTACGGTTGATGAGAAAGCGCTCCGTTGATATTCAACGGGCTTACACTAGTATATATGTAATAATAGTACAATATATATTTACATAAATGCTACGCACCACACTACTAACAGCGTGAGTGTAGAATTGCAATAAAACTTTAGCATAAACAGTTATGTACATACATATGTATACAAAGAGAGAAACTTTAATCGATAAATTTGGAAATAAAAGTTTATCGTTCTACGACCCAGCCAAACATCTCATGTAAAATGTAACCCCAACTCACCGATTCATATCAGATAACAATAGAAAGGATTCAGAGTAACTACGTATGAGTAGGTATGTTTGAAACAAACCCGAATTTTCCAGATTCGGTTAAATTAACGGACAAATGGTTATCCGGGGGTGTCACATTTAAATGAATCCTTTAAGACCAACAAAAGGTTATCCTTATCGATTCACCGGATGGATAATAAATAGGCAGCGTTGCTAACAATGAATCCGTCCATGAATTGAACCGGTCGTCTCGTTGTAATAACTGTGACCTGAGCGAGCACCCCATTGTGAAAAGCGTAACTTTACCCCACAGCACCTCCACGAGTGCACAATCATGGACTGAGGAATTCGAATGGCCCGCTCGCACCATTATGATTTAGAATCGCCAATTATTTATGTACGTATGTATGTATTGTATATCATTGCGATTCTATGTATGATCACAATCGAAAATTGTGACTTCCCCGAAGTTTGGCGTTTCGATTTAATGTGTACTTCATTCCGAGCGGTTCGATGTTTATTGATTAAAGCCGCACTATTCAATTTAAATACAATATAAAGTCAGAAATTTAAAAAAAGTGGCCCGACCACGGTTTTCAAAGAAATTTGTTGTTTTCCCATAGCTATCTATGGTCTATTATGGTAGAAATAAGCTGCTTGTTTTGTAAACAATGCGTCCACTTTTATCATTTCGATTTATATTAAGGCTTTTGTGGTAATAGCAACCTTTGTGCGATTTTTGTCAAATATTTAAATAAAAGTGAATGTTGTCGAAATTACAATGCCACAATTGGCAATACCGTAGTAACCACATTATGCGTAAAAAAAATCTAACTTATATTTTTTTTTACAGTTTATATTTTATCAAATCATTCATTCTATGTATGTAGTTATCAATTAAAAAATAACTATGATGCTACCTTAGCACAGTCAAAATACTGCGGGCTTTAAAATTTTTTTCAGTGAGCAGATTCGACTTTAAAAAATGTTATCTTATATGTATTGTAATTGTGCTAAAATTCGACCTCGAGATTTTGACTGATATGTATCAGGTATCGTCCTGTGTGTATCAGGTATCGTATAATCACGTTTTCATGATTTTTGGAAAACGTCTGTACGTGTCTATTTTTGGAATCTCAAAACCGTTAATTCTACCATACTGAAACTTCATATTTACTACTGATCTTTACAATTCATACGGTTTTCAAAAATCTTCCTTAATAGGAAGTGGTACCTACATACGTCCCCTTGAAAGTCACCTAATTTTATTTGTTTAGAAAGTGAACTGTTTTCAAAAGAAGCCTGCTAGAAATATGTGTACATAGAATCGTTAAGTAAAAACATTATATAAACCAGCGGTCGCCAACCGATGGTCCGCATTTTTCATAATCATCATCATATACAGCCGTTCACCGTCCACTGCTACATAGATAACGGCCTCTCCAATCCTCTTCCATTCCTGTCTGTCTTGAGCAATCTGCATCCACTTGACTCAACCATTCTTCTCAATTCATCAGCCCATCTTCCATTCAGTCTAACTTGCTTTCTTTCACATCCTCTCAGATGTAACTATTTGTAACTATTTTGGCTGTAGTGTATTGTGTGATATAAATATTATTTTATATTTATATTTTATTGTATACTATAAGCTGTTTGTTGCATTGATAAATAAATAAATAAATAAATAAATACCATTCCAGTATTTCTCCTGTCCATCTGCCATCCATTCTTCTCGCTATGTATCCACTTCAACTTTTTCACACGTTCCGCTATATCTGCCACTTCGGTCATACTTCTTACCCATGTATGCACTGTGTGCACTGAATCTTACGTAACATTCTCGAATTCAGCATCCACGGTTCACATTCATACGTCATAACTGGCAGTTTTCATAATGAATAATGAATAAGCTATTTATTTATTATAATTTTTCTATCATTATAGGGTGATATCCAACTTTTTGCAAATAACTTAATTACCAGTTTAAATTACAATGCAGTTACCAGGAGTGCAAATACAAGTGTAATTACAATTTCATATTTAGAATGTTATTTTAATGAAAAAAATCATGGTAGTGGTCCGCGGCATTCGAGATTTTGAGTTTAGTGGTGCGTGATGTTCGAAAGGTTGGTGACCGCTGATATAAACCATTACAGACAAAAATAAATTTCGATTAACATAAAAAAAAATTAAAACTAAGATCAATAGAAAATGCGTCAATGCTAATTTTGTAATGTTCCCTTTTTCACTGTACATATAACCGGTCGTTAGTCGATCAAATAAAATTCCATTGACTATTAAATCGTCCGGTGACACTATAAATTGTCGGATAATTGAATTTTTGCTATGTAGGTACCTATATAATAGCGCACTTTTGCATACACACGTGCGCAAAATGGTCACAGTGGAATTATTATTATTTTGAACTAATAGAGCGTTCAAAAGCGTCACAAACGATAGCGTCGCCCCCCCCACTCGTACATCACATTTCATTGTTTCACGGGCACTCGTTCACTGCGCGCGGCCCTTTTAAAATTACTGATAATAATTTAGTCGAAACAATGGGGAATTGAACCGTGGCCCGCGGTCCCCATGCGGGTCTCCGACACATTTCATTCGAAACCGGGAGAGGATTCGGGAGGACGAAAAATCGCGGTCCTCTCCCTCACAAAGGGGCGGAAGTGGGTGGGAAAAGTCGCTCGAATGACGACCGAATGATTCAAACCGAACACAAAAGAGGGCCAGACAGATAAATCAGATTTTATCGCTTGCGTGATAATATTTTAATGAGTGCGTCGAAATAGTTGTGCTTTTGAAACAACGTTAAACGAATTTAATCGCCATAATTGCAAAACTGCATATTATTATATTTTGGCAAAGATTACAATCGATTACAATTTTTACTTTATCCTAATCGGATAAAGTATTGTGATCGTGCGAAAATTCGACCTCGAGATTTTGACTGATTTGTATCACGTTGATCACGCCTGATCACGTTGATCACCCCTGATCACGTTTTCATGATTTCTAAAAAATGTCCGTATGTCTGTATGTCTGTGTGTCTGTGTACTTATGCGTGTGTGTCTGTATGTGTGTTTTCTCCGAAACTATCAAGGCTATCAAGCTGAAATTTCATATCTATTATTTTCACGTAAGGTGTAAGAGCCACAAGGAATTTGGTCAACATGAGTCAACCGGAAGTAGGGTTTTTTTCATGAAGAAAATTCTAAAATTCTTTTACCACAGAATATTTCCGAAACGGCTCCGGGAATTTTGTCGAAATTTCATATCTATAGTTTTCACGTTAGCCGTAAGAGATACTGTGATTTTAGTCAACTTCTGACGAGCGAAAGTGGCAGTTTACTCTTGAACGATTTTTTGTTTTTTTTTTTTTTTCGGCCTTTTAAATATGTAGTATCGTCACAATATAATAATGTTGTAATCCTGAGAGAAATTGCTATTTAGGAAAAAAAAAATCATTAAAATCAGTCAACCGGAAGTAGGTTTTTTTTTTGTAAAAATGTTTACCACAGAATATTTCTGAAACTGCTCCGGCGATCTTGTCGAAAATTTATATTTATAATTTTCATATAAAAGTTAAGAGTTGATAAGGTTTTGATCAAAATCCGCCGACCGGAAGTGGTAGTTGAATATATGCCGAAGATCATATTTTACATACGCGCGCGCACTCAACATAGTAATTTCATGATATTTATGTATGTATTTTGGTCAGTGTGGTGGTGTGCATGCGTTTTATTTACTTACGTACTTAAAAAAATTATTTCGTCACTCTTTGTATTCTTCAAATATATGGATAAAGTCATGGGTTGGCCACACCCGAATTTTTGTATTACATGGTAAAGCATGATTCACAAAAGCATGATGTATAGCAGCGTTTCCCAAACTGTGGGTCGCGCGCCAATTTTTAGTGGGTCGCGAAAAATTCAAAATTCACATTCCAAAGAATGTGATTTTCTTTTCATTAGATTCATTTAGGCGCAATAGAGAATAGGATGCGTCCGAGCAAATTGCGTTGGCATTTTGTGACGAAGTATCCGGATTTTAAAAACAAGCCACTAGAATTTTTTGAAAGACAGCTGGAACAGCTTAAGTCGTCGAAATCGAAGCTTTCGTATTACACCAGCATTAATGAAAAAAATCTCCACGCCTCTAACCTGATTAGTTTGCAAATCGCGCAAGCAAATAAGCCGCACACAATTGGCAAGACTTTAGTACTACCACCAATAAAAGACACGGTTGGATATTTTTAAGCATAAAATATCCAACCGTTGTACACTGTACATACTATCATACCTGTACATTGTACAGGTAAATGTAAATGTGTTGTTTCGTCGCAGAGATTGATAATGGAGTATTGGAGGAACCTTCTTGTGATGCCGGAAAAAATTTAATTAAAAACATCGTTTCAACCCTCTGCGGACAGCGCTAACGATTATCAGTGCAAACGACAATGAAGGCAGGCGGTAAGGGTGGAGGGGTTTCCGAGTAAATGTCATAATAACGTCGAGATTCACTTTGTTTTCACCGCTTCGTTGCAGTAATAACCGCAACGGGGTAGAAGCGCCTAGTACTACACGGTCGTCATTTTGCAATCATTTCAGACGCATTGCCATTTTAATTTTGATTTTATTTCGAACGACGGAAGTACAGATAAGAAAAAACAACTGCAAGTTCCCCTCGATTTTTCGTTTTTATGTGACGAGTCTCGCTATTGTTTTTATTTTAATTAAATGAATTGTTTTACCTTTTTCCATTAACTCAATAACGCGAAATATTATATTTTTTTTAATTAGGTTGGCATAGTAATATTGCCCGAACATCAAAGCAATTTTTACTCTTATGTCGAGGATTAAATAATTAGAAAGTTATGTATGTATGTACATATGTAGTAACAATATAGAAACGCGTGGAAATTAATAAGGTGATTGGATGTCATTTTAACCGCATTAACTAAACTTGTGTACATATTGTTTTTGATTACACCGAAAAGTTAAATTAATTTGAAAAATCTCTTACCTGTGATTACATTGTTGGCAAGCGAAACATTCCAAATGGTAGACATTGTTTCTCGCTCTCATAACCATCTCGAAAGCTGGAATTACTTTATTACATGCGGCGCAATACCCAGTATTTCCAAAAAGCCTACGAAAAAAACAAAATTCCATTTCAATTACATTTTGAAATGAAAATGAAAGCCCACGTTTCTTTCCTTTGAATGTAAAACATACAAATCACGTTTTTTTTGGCTTTTTTTTTTTTAAAGCATGCCATGTTAGTTAACTAACCTGAGATAGTCCCGCTTGCACAGTATGAGATTGGCCCTGGTGTAGAGGGTCGATCCTACCTCACCGAGGCGACAGTCGCAGCAGCCACACTTGAGGCAATCTTCGTGCCACAGCAAATCGAGTGCCTTCAACAGGAACCTCTCGGTGATGTGCTTTCCGCAACCTGCACACTCCTGAGGAGTTGCCCCTGATGATGTTGGGGGTGCACCAGTGGATCCTACTCCTGCTGGAACTGCACCAGGAACAGCCCCTGCACCAGCTTCCTTGCTGGCATCCATCGTCATTGCAGCTACCACGCCGCAGCCGTTCACCAGCGACAGCGACCGCCTATCACTCTGTAACAACAATAAAAATCATTTTTATTAACGATACTAGCTAGAGTGTCTGCCTGTTCGTTAAAGTAAAACTTATTTTCAATCGGTAGAGTAAAAACGGTTCATCCAACGTTCCATACAAACGGAGCGAGCGATAAGCTGTGACGCATACCCCCACTCCTCCAGTTTGGAGGTAGGCTATTGCTCTCTCTCTTTTTTTTTCGCGTTCGTGAGAGAGAGAGAGATCCGCCCCGAAAATTCGAGCGTCCCCTCTGCACCCTGCACCGCCCCTCAGTTTAGTAAAAACGTTTCATCGAAGCATGGCACGACACGAAAACCAGTGACGGCCAGCGGTCAGCGGGTACCCCTCGGCTAGACGTCAGGTAGCAGTGAAAGCATTGGGTGAGCGTTTAAAACCACATTTGTGTACACAATTCTTTCACATTCACATTTTACATTGCACTTGCTTAAAATTGGAAAGAAGTTTTACTTCTATAGTGAGTAGCGGCTACATACTGCGATTTATGGGTCGTTGCAGTAATAATAAATAAATATATTATATTTATTTATTTAATACGCCTGTTATGGTTATTACAAAAATACATACATAATACATCATGTTAGAACATTATGCCAAAATAAACAAAAAATTTTTTGGCGGTGTCTTGACAATAAGCCGCTATCTGTCAAAGTTGATTCGAGTCGACGACGCGATTTTATGACCATACACCCGTTTAATCAACGGTACACTATACAATTGTTTCACGTACTGTCAAACGGGCTATGAGCTGTACTGTTGGAGGTTGGGGGTGGGATTAAAATCCACCGTCATATGACGGGTTAAATCGGCCAATTTTTAATAACGATTAATGTGTATTGATTTCGAAAACGGTGCTGGGCTTAAATCACAATTTCAATGATGATTAAGTTTTGGTGTAAAGCTTAAGCTTAAATTTCCATTTCGGTTGTGGTTTTTCAAATAATACACTCAGTTGGGAAAATACTAAAAATTAAAAAATAAAAGTAAAAAATTAAAAAAAAAGTAAAAATTACAATTTGTGCTAATTACATATCAATTATTTATTTATTTTACCACAGCATGGATCACACATACATACATTTGATTAGCCCGAAATAAATGTAAAATACTTAAAAATATTATGTCTTCGTAATAAGCATAGTATTAATTACATCTATAATAATATTAATATTAAGCTTGTGCTATTTATACTAAATAATATCCTAAACACTATTATATATTTGTTCTCAACTTTTTATTTTGAAAGTTTTGTGTCCCAGAAGTCTTACGATTCTCTTTAGAAAGTATTTCAAGTGGATCGCATTAGTTGTTATATTATTTCACTTCACAATTTGAGAATTTAATTAAGCGAACACGAAATAAAGGGGCAGGGCCAACGTTTTGTCATTTTCCTAGATTTTTTTTTCATAGCATTTATTATATCATCACGCAATACTACAGTAGCGCACACGGGAAAATTATCGCCCTCAATGTACATAAAAAATAAAGTAAAAAAACGTCGTGTACACTCAAAACTCATTAACGCTGTCAAAAAAGGAAACCAAACTAATAAGCATAATTGTGTTTCCTTTTGTTGCTATTAATTTAAATAAAAAGGGCTCAGAACATGTAGGTACATATGTATGAATGTATTTTTTATTTTATTTTCATTATTTCCCTAATTATGTGCTGTTATCGAAAGTAAATGACACATTGCTATGACGTTGCCCGCGATAATTTAACACATGTCCAACCCAGCGATAAGGCAACGATCATAACTAGAAATAGAGAGGAGAGAGGGGTGACAGTGGAGGATTATATGTGATTAATAATTTGGACATGCGAGCTGGCAGTGATGGCCGGCTCCAATTAATTATGATTTGTAATGGTGGTTCGCTGAATCAATCACGTCCATTCGTGTCATTGGCAAGTAATTAACAATATTAAACGGGAATAGAATAGAACATGGTAGTTGCCACATAGCACAATAATGACGACATAATAGTAGACCCATTCGCTTAACGTTGATATACCTACTTCAATTCAATACTTGATTATAAAGTTCATATAATTATTCTTGAATAATATATATGTACATACATAGATGCAGCAAATTCACATTTTAAATAGTCTTACGTTGGTAATTGGTGTATTCCTGTCACTAATAAACACTTTGATGTCAAATGTTTTATTTTGACTATCCTATACCGAATAATAATAATAATTGAAGAGCGATTATTTCCACAATATTTGAATGGTTTACGAACGTTTTAATAAAACTATGTACATATGTGTTCCGCGAAACGTTGCGTTGTATGATTTGGTTCCATCGTATTGCTCCAAGCCAAACAATTTTGATTTAATTCCAATATTAGTTTTCAATAAAAATACGTACTTTGATTGCTACATTGGCATATTTACTACTTATGAACATTCATTAGCTCGCGAAACCCATGCGAAACAAATAAAGATTTTGAAATTATCGTTAGATAAAATTCATGTAACAAAACCTTTCCAATATTCCAAACATGCCTTCGCGAACTCGTGCCACAATGAGATTCGGTCAAATTGATCGAATTGCAATGGTATATGTACCTATGTACATATGCATACACTACACTGTGGCAAATTCGTATCGATGCAATGAAATATTCAGCGGATCCCCCCCAGGAATGCGTGTCACGATTGCGTACCATACGCACGATTGAAAAATTGTCGCACATTGATTCAATTTACTAATTGATATGCCCAAAAATTGAATTCAATTTTATGTACATTTACTGATAAAATAAAATATCATGCACTCGTATAAACCCAGATGGGATGATTTTTGACCGGTTTTTGTCGCATCGTAATTAACTGATTATTAGTTTTATGTGAATTTATTTGACATTGATACCATATGTACATATTTTTTTGACTACATACATATGTATGTACATTTCGGAGTGAGAAGAGTTAAATAATATATGTATGTATGCATGAACAATTACGCGAAGACAATATAAGCACAAGAAAGAATTATTAATTTTAATCACAAAAAAGATCCAAATCATATCGAGCTTATCGTGAGTCAGGACTAATATTTGAAAACCATTTCAAAATAATTTTAGACTGCAGATTATTTCTACGACAAAATGAATTTGAAGAATTCCTTTACTGCAAACTAATAAATGGTCTTATTGAAAGATGATGTAGAAAATTAAAATGATATTGGAAAATTAAATGAAAATTCTGTAGCTACCGGGATCAATTGTGAACAGCTTATAAATTCGCTTTACTAACGACTTATGTATTTTCTTTTTGATTTGAATATTGATTTTTTTGATGATTTTTTATTTACTGACTAGGCTTTTTAAATAAACAACCCAATTCTACTGTTAGAAATGGGTTCGCGTCCACGGTGTATGGCTCACGGTGACATCTAACAGGGAAAGCCGGAAGTTCTTTTGATCATAAGACCCTTATTGTGACGATAGGTGGGGAACGAGAATAGGGGTATGGTGTGGACAGACTTGGGAGAGTGGGTGGTAGAATAAAGGGTGGAATTCCCCGTCAGTGATTGATTCACCATAAACCAACAATTTAACGGTCGACTTCATCAGATTCATTGGATTTGCGATTGTTGCTTACGCGCTCATTCTCGGACACAATAACTCTTGGGTCAACATTATTTTGTCAAACCATGGTTATTTTAAATGAAAAATTTTATTTTGACAGAACCTATGTACATATATGTAGGTATACGCCTCGCCTCACTATTTATCTACCCTCTCCATTTTAGCAATTTCCAGAACTAAATAAATTATACTATGTATGTATATCAAACTTGTACATATGTATGTATGTATGTACAAAAGAATTCAATTGCCATCCATATTATTATTCGTTTGAATAATTTATCATAATATTTTTTTAGTAGTAGAACCTGTTGATTACCATGGTGAATAATTTTCATTATAAAGTATCTGATTGGAATTTTTCTTTCAGAGCGATTAAGCCCGTTCGAGATCGAAAAGAATAAGTGCTGGGGATGATAAGGATGAGGAAGGGATTGCAAATGAATCGTCGGATAAACAAGCGCCCTGTCCATAATCCACTAGCAGGGGTGGCAAACTGAGGGCCTCTCGACACCGGTAATAAACAACCTGTAGGGTAGTGGAGATGGGGACGGTGGAAGCGTGGGGGAGGCTAGTTCTGGTTTTAACAAAAGACCAGCAAACGGCTCGAGTGGGCAATTTTAACTGGCATCGCTTAACTCGGATGGTTCAACTTTAACCAGAAAATCACAGTGCCCTCGGGGGCCCTTTTCGACCAGAGCTTTCCCGTGCTTTCTAACCCATTGACTCTCTTACGTTACATTTAATTAATATTAATTAATTTATATTAGTTAATTTACATATATTAGCATATACCTACAATATTCTTCGTATATACATACATACATAGATAAAGTATAAAGTAAGTTTCTACGCTGCAGCTTTTACCCGTAACACAATTCTAAGAACACTGTGTGCCATCTTAAACCAATAAAATGATGAAACTGCGACGACATTTATATTTCTTGTTCTGCTATTGTATTAGCGACGGTATAAAAGTGAGTGGCTTTTTTATAAATTGAAATTTTTGCTGAAATCATGTGCACTCTGAAATCTGAAAGATATTTATTACTACTGAGTGCTTTATAAGATGGAAATATATATCGAAATATATTTTGAATTATTTGACGGTTTTGTTATAGGTACTACTTTTGCTACGATACACTACTTTTTAGTAACACTGTGCCGTACGAAAGTCTCGCATAGACTTTCGTTTGATTAAAAAATTTAATAAAGTCCTTTTCATCAAATTTCTTTTCATTTTGTTTCATTTCGTCGGAACGCTTAAACTTTTTCATAAAATTGCCCGCCGGAGAGTAGTTCTCATATATTGGTGTATTCCGCACCGGCATAGCAACCTAATTCACCAAAAATATTAAACCAATGTAAATACACACGTAAATTATAATATATACATACATTCAATACGATTACGATTAAAATTCAAATAGCATCAATACAAGATTGGCAGAACTCGCACCTTATATCTACTAACGGGAATAAGGGTTCTTGCAAGCGAGTTTTAGGGATGGGGGAAAGGGGGTCTCAGTGACCCCAGAAGACCATGAATGATTAATTAGCCTCAACAAACAGGTCTCGTAGTTCGCGCAAAATCAATTAGCGACCAAAGGCGCCAAAAAGGGACGGCGACTAAGGGCGCTAAGGGAGATGGCGCCAATAGATCATGCGCCACTGATAGCACCCGTAATTAATTCGGGATTATTACTTCAAAGCTCACCTCTAGCATGTCACTGTCTGTGTGTGTATATGTTCTTGTGGAGAGAGAGGGGGAGGAAACGTTACGAATTCACCCTCAGAGTTATAACATTACCACTGCGTGTATCATAATATACATGATATCAATGATTCTATCATAATCAAACGGATAATTAAAGGTTCATGCTAGATACTTCAAATCATAGGTTTGTTAGCCCTGACTATCTATGTACATAAGTGTAGTCATATTGTCTAAATAGTGCGATAATCTATTTTAATGTAAAAACGATCATGTTACTTATGTATATTCGATTCCTAATATAATTTGTATTGTTTTGTAAATAAAATTCCTATGAAGGTGTGCTTTGAAAAAGAGCGTATCAAAGGAGTTGACATACCGGTGAAAACTGCATTTCCATCGTATAGCTTTTCCATTTGTAATTGCCGTTGTCCCCAGTTGGCAGCGAAGGCTTTTATAAATATCGCTCACTCGAAACCCGGAAGTCAGGTGTTTTTGAGGAATGAAAATAGAGAAAGCAACAGGAAAAACGAAGATCCGACACAATGGGTTCGGTAGTGCTGCCACACCTTGATGAAAAAGCTTAGAAATTATACCGAGAAAGTGATGAAAGTGCAAACGCAAATGATACTCGGCTGTAATATTTTTTTTTACATAAAATAATATTATTTATTTACAATTCTACGATGCGTCCTGAACATATAAAATCTTGATACATTTAATTTCCGATAAATATTTTCAATACGAATGAAACAAAGTGACAAAAAATAATAGTGCAAATAATATTACGAGACTCATAAAAATAGCCGTTAAACATCAAATGTCAATATTTGAGCAGATTTACAGATGCACGATTTAAAATTGGTTATTAACACATCAGCATAGATGAACTCGTTGTGAAACGATCTCCCTACTCTGTTTTATGTAACCACAAAATTGTTTTGGCTGGGGTGTAGCACACTTCCGGTTGGATTTGTCTGCAGGGGAACGGTACTTATTTAGCAGATTGCTTCCCTTTAAGTTTTTCTTTAATCTAGCGGCGTGTCGGGGACGGTGCGAATAACTTCTTTCCTCAGATGAATTACGAATATTTCCAGCGAGAGAGAAGTAATGAAACATTCATACGCAGAAGGGACAGAACAACTCCACTCCGCTCCGCTCCCTTATTACTTAGACTTAATTTGTTTCATGGGAAAGCACTTCCATTTGTAATGTTTTTGATTAGCGCTGGAGAGGAACTGCCGACCACCCCTAACACGACACTCAACCACACTTCACCAACAACCACATAAAATTAAAAAAAAAAGATGACTTAGAGACACTCAAAATGGGAGATGCAAAGATTGGTTGTCGTAACACTTGACATACATACAATACAATCCTTGAAATCTACCTCACTCCCCATCCATCAATTTATTATTTTGTGACAAAACGGATGGTTTCATTTAAAATACATATATGTATCATTGGGAAACGAATATCACGCTATTACGAGTGACATATCAATCGCTTAAAATACTCGTGATAAAATAATACGTGATAAAATAAAGTAAATTGCAGAAGAATAACAACAACGAAATGGAATGTATTATAACGGTGCAATCCCGACAGAATAAGTTGAGATGGACGAGAACGAAAAACAACTGGCTAAAGTTCAGTCGTAAACTTTGCTCGACATCGACACACTGCAGTCAAAAAAGCAAAGTAAATTTCTCCAAGTTTAATTTGATTGAAAAGTAGAGAACGTTTGACGTCTCGCACTAACCGATCGGTTTCTCGCAAATTCAGACAGACAAGACGAACTTTTACGGAATGCAACGCTAAAACATCCAACTGCAACCACAGGTTTTATAGAGCGACTGAACCTAAACAGATCGTACTGCCAATCCGGATAACTTGTCAAACTATTCGATAAAATTACTGGCACTGTATGTATGTGAGCATGAGCATGCTCTATTTGAAAGTTTCGAATACTGAAACTGATTTTAACAATTTTTACTAGACTTTTTTTTGGCCATACTTAAATTTATATATTTTCTATCAAATAACTTTCATAAAGTGATTGAGCTTATTTTAATTTTACAGAAAATTCGTATGATTTGCACCCAAAAAAGATGGAGGCTAAATTAGTCAAATAAGAAAAATAGTATCTAAATATCATATCAATTTAAAACAATAAAATCGATAACACCTATCACTTTATATGTATCTCCAAAGTTGCACAGTCTCTTAAACAAAAACTTTATAGCCTTTTCTTCTGTCTTATATTGACGCTAGAAACAACAAGTCAATAAACTTTGTTTTATGCGATGTTTTTCCAACGCTCTCAACAATCAAATCATTTTCCACGTTTGAAATGTGGCAAATAAAATTTATAATACACGCATTCGAATTTATATACGTTTGAGTATAGGAATACGTTTATATTTAATTTTATGCTACATTGCAAGTCGTTCTAGTGTTTTTCAAGAGAAATTTAATCCACCGGCCGCTAAGAGGTTGAGAGAGGGAACATCAACGCGAGCAATCACTTAAGTACTCTTAATTTATAAACCATCCCATTTCGTATCCTTTCCAGGCACTCATTTTATTGAGGACGAACTGGACTCACCACCTCTATACTTAAACATGTATTTTTTTTCAAAACAGTAAACGCGACAAACAAAAAATTATAAAATGCAATCAAAGCAACATATAAACGGCGAACAATATATCAAATGTTATCTATCTAAAAGTTTTAAAATAAATTATGACAAGCTTCTACGCAGATTAAACGTCAACACAGATATACGAGCGCACTTTCAATAATAGGGCATATCTAAATCGCAAACTTTCAATCGAATATAAACCGCAATCTAAATAGAAAATACAAAATACCTAACGTAATTGAGGGGGAAGGGTGAAAATCTGCGGGGGTTGAGAGCACCTGTCCGGTAGCTCGCCACAATGAGTTATAACGCAACGGTCCTACACAATTCCAGCATTCTTCCCTCCCTATTTCCCCCTCATCACTTACAGTAATTAATTTCATTTCTTTAATGCGGATACCCTCGGGTTTTTCCACAGTTTTCCGCGCGTCGCCTTTAAGGCTACGTAGCGTTGGGATTTAGACAGGAAAACGCCTCTGAACACCAACTGATTGATTGACGTCAACGCAGTTTAACAATTTATTGTCTCCAAGTTTTAGGCCCCTTAAAAAACGAATTACTCTCTGAAATACATAATATAAATATCTCCGTGTTGGAGCCTTATTATTACAAACAGTTGAAGATTAGCTTAAACATGTTAAAGCCCGAGTATCGATCGCCAGTGCAGACGTCTATAGAGTTTAACACTCGCGCGGTACACGTTTGATTTGAAAGTTTCGCGTGAGCTTAGCCAACACTTGGAGAGTGGGTGGTTGGGTGGATGGGTGGATGGCGGGGCTCCTTGTATATATATTTTGATATGGCAATATCCAAACCAGACTGCAAAAGACACTAAGCAGGCCCTTTTAGTAAAATTGAAACTTTCTTCTCACGTGACCAGATGGTGGTCGGCGAGAGTACGCGCCGCCACGTTTGTCAGTCCCTCGTTCCCCTCAGCCTCCTACTTAGCCAAATTGACTCAATAAAATTTAATTACATACCCAAGGCGGTTTATAGATCAAATCAGCTTGATTGAGCTTTATGTGGCCCCCGTCGATTATTGTCAATCAATCCAAACAATCCCTAGAAGATACCTACCCTCCAAAATAAAAATACTTAGTAGGTACTTGAGCAACACTAACTGGGTAAACAAAATTAAACAACGGCTTTCATACTGTTTGTTATGTGATTCAAAAGAGAAACTAATGCGTTTAGATTTGATACAATTGCACACATAGACTTTGTTCACACTAAGAGCGATATTACCACCATCACCAACCAATCATCATATCACCAACACCCGATTTTTTTTGAACCTCGACTACCAGATAGATATACAGGTTTAGATGGTACGTATTAGATTGTGCGATTTTCTGGTGTTTAAAAATTTCTTGGAAGTCAACGGTTCGATGAAAAAAATCTCCACCAAAACCCTTTTCGACCTTTTTTTTGCATCGTCGTACTCAATTGTTAACGCAACGCAACGTCAACGCAATTGTTTCGAAAACAATGAAATTCAGAAAAAAATATGAGGGGTTGAATTTTATATATTTTCTACGTCTACATACTGCTACATAGAGTACCTAGTTTTCGTATAGCTTCCTAGACCTATTTTTTTGTATGAAGATTATGAGATGAGCAGGTAGCTTGGTGAGTGAAAAGTGGTGCAATGTAATAAGATGCTCGCCACCGTCAAAAAAAATCGGGTGTTGGTGGAGTGGCTAAGTGTAATATCAGCCTAAGCGGTAGTCTAAACTTTAAGTGTCTGTCAACGAATGTGTCTACATACATATGTATTTACCTATATACATATGTATGTATATACAAAAGTAATAGAATGATACAGCTAAAAACATCGTGATTTCATCTAGGTCACTTAAACTGATTTTAGAGATTGCATTTTTAATAAAATCTAAATAGGTGGGTGTATCTACATATCTAAATTAACATAATTACCACACAGTGTATCAAAAAGGTTTAATCAATATATGTAAGTATGTATTGCGTGTGTCATTCATTGATTGTATGTATGTAAGTGGTGTAAAAGACGTTGATCGATTTTTTTAGTCAACGACGAATTTTTAATCCGTAAATCGGAGCGGATGTCGCATTAACTTCATAAATCCGATTAATGGATATTTGGGTGTTGAAACGCACTTATGACAATCTCAAACGGAGAATTAACTCGTCAAAATTTCGATCGATTTAACCCTTTACGACCAACGTTTTTTGTGTATTGTTTGTCAGTCTATAATTTATTATAATTACCATTTATAATTTATAAAACATTGAAAACGCTGGCAAAATACTTAGTATTAAGTACAAAATATTAAGTACTCCATTATATTATTAACTTTCAGCCGAAACGAAGGAAAAAAAAAGAACGAAAAAGACATTGAAAAGTCTGCTGTGTTAAGTTTTGCGTTTTTGTTCTCTGTTTTTTTTTTCTTAAGTAATGAAATGTGCTGATACATATATTATGTAAATGCTTATTGTTTTATTTCATTCTATTCAAAATTGTGTCATACAAGATTTAAAAATAATTTAAATTTTGTTTGAAAACATTCATCACTTTGTCCTCTAAAAAAATAAATAAACGTACAAATAGGAGAGGTGTTCAAGTTTTATTTTAAATGCCCTAATTATGAGTGACATCTGTTGAGGCTTATCACTGTCGACGAGAAAAAATCCCTTTGGATACACTTGAACTGGATTTTTAAAAAAAAATAGAAGAGGGGAAAAAATCGGTTATCCTTCAACGGATCTATAAATCTAAAAATCTGTCAACCGAACTTTGAAGCGACCATTAGCGATAAAGTATAAAAAAAAATTGATAAAAATTACACACCGCAGAATAAGCTTAAAAATTAACTAAATATTTACATTGGTCGAGTTTATGAGTGTAAACAAAAATGCGAACGTGATTTTCGTATAAATATAACTGCAGACTTCGCAAGTGATTAAAAATTAACGATCTATGTACTTTTGATGGGTGTGTTCTTGGACCTCTTTGATGGCAAAAGTACGCCGACGACATAAAATAACACGGTAACTGTACCATTACCGACATAAAATAACACAGTACCACCACCACAAATAAAATACAAATTTAATGCAATCGACCAATAAAACTGATTATTGCATATTTTAATTCCTGCAGTCACATTATTTTTGTTACAACGACGCACTTCTGACCACCGATTCATCTACATATGTATATGTACATATTTGCTATAATTTATCAACTCTTATCTACAATGTCAAAGCTGCAACATTTGACGTTGTTAGCTATATTTTAAATGTTTCGATGAATGATGAGGATTGAGATTACGAAACCATTTTAGTCACAAATATACTAATGTGTCATAATATTTAAATTCTTTAAAGATATGCTCTTTTAGAAGTTTTAATATCGACATCTTCGCAAATCCAAACGTGAAATATCAACGACTATATCGTAATTTTTGACGACACATCATCCGTTGCTAATTAAGTTGAGCATGCTTAACACATTAGTAGGCGTTGAACCTGTAAGTCTACCATTTTGTTTTGTGGCATCTTGCAGGATGCGGTTCGGTAATTATGTACGCAATTAGCGCACGCGTACTCCACCAGACTAAAGTATCGTTCACTGAACAAACATACATACATATGTATGTACAGTCAACACTAAATAAATTAAAAAAATAAATACCGCCGCCCGGTCTCCTTATTTAATTTACGATCCCTCGAGACTAAGTATGTATGTATGTATGTATGTATCGCTAAAAGGCAAATGGCATAAGCATAACATCAGGCATAGTCATCAACGCCATCCCCCGAGGCAATTAACACTTTTTAACGGAAAAACTCTTCTAGAAAACGTTACATGAGAAATACCAATCAAAAACTAGTATGTAAATATTGCATACGAAACTTAATCGTTCAAACTATGGTGTGTACACACCGACGAATCGAAGGCGAACCGAAGGCGAAGCGAAAGCGAATTCGGGCTATTTGGACGCTATGTGGACGTCGCGTCGCAGCGAATGCGAACCGAACGATCGCTTCGCTGTTCGCTTCGCTAGGTCTCGGAGCGATCGGAGCGATCGTTCACAGCGAATGGTTTTTTGTCGCTTTGCTGCTCCACAAAAACAATTATTATATTATTATTATATTATATTATTATATGTAAATATAAGTAGAATTTGAACGCGTATTACGTTCACCGGTCTAGATGTGTGTATCGGAGTAGCGACACTGCCTATTATGCAGCGGCGCTCATTCGATATATAAAATATGGTGCGGTTTATGAGGATAGTGGATAAGGTGAGTGGGTAATTCTCGCCGCTCGAACGCAGCATCGCGCTGTCACTTTGAGCAGCGCTATCGGATGTTTCTCGTCTTTCCATCATTTTCCGCTCGAATTAGTACGTTTAGATAAAATAAAAAAATATTGAGATAGAAAACCAATCCTTATAAACGTGGTGAAATAGAAAATTCTCTAAACAAACGCCAAATAACATGGAAAAAAAATGTGTAAAAAAAATATATATTTTTGACTTTAAAAATTCGTTAGATAATTAATTATAAGTATTTCAAAGCAATAAAAATCATAATCAATAGGAAAAATATCTGACTATTGATTTCAATACTCACTTTGAGCACAGCAATACTATATTTTGTGTTATAGGCCGCAAAAGCCAAAAAAATGGATATTTTTTACATTTTTTAAATCGCAAATATCTCATAAACGAGAGCATTTCAACAAAAATCATTATCGGATTCGAATTTAGTGGGTCAAACTTAGTAAAGATTGACCAATCTCCGCTCAGGGGTATTTTTTTTGTTGCTCAGTGTTATCATTATCAAAATTTATTTCTGCAAGTAACTTATGCGATGTTCTTGAAGAAATAACGAAACTTCTTAAAATTCTCATTACAATTCTGATGACTACCGCAGAGCCTGAGCGGTGTTTTTCAACAATAAAAAGAATAAAAACGTTACTAAGAAATACGATGAATCGGGAAAGATTGATAGCTTTGTCAATGCTATCGATAGAGAAGGATATGATAAGCAAAATACCAAAATTGAATGAAAAAGTAATAGACCTATTTTCAAATAACAAAAATAGATGGATGGATTTTATTATGAAATAAAAATATGATTACAATTATTTTTTAACATTATCAAACTTTTGATCTTTAAATAAAGCGAAATGTACTTTTTTTTTGTTTTTTAATCTACCACAGCACCCCTAACTATTTTAACCACGAGCCGCCACTGCTTCTAAGTGTCATTTTTTTGATATCAAGCCTTGAAAGTATTCGCGCGCACATACATACATATGTATGTACATATGTACATACATACGAGTGAACCCATACTATATAATATGTACCTATGTATGTATGTACATACATACATATTTATATGTATCTTTGTACGATTCCCCAAGGTAAGTTTTGTAATGTTTACAATAATTACCCGGTATATTATGTATACGTAAAAATATATAAAATTCAACCCCTCATCATTTTTTCTGAATTTCGTTGTATGTACGAAAGTTTCAAAAGTGAGTTAATTGTTTTATTGTTTTGTGATTTATTGCGATTTACTAGTATTACTACCACTGCTATTGTTTATAAGTACAACTGCTCGCCAATATGCCACGAACAAAGACGCAATGCACAAAAATAAGGGTTTACAAAAAAAATCGTTTGACAGACCGCAGTCGAAGCGATATTGGAGCGAATGCAAATAGTGCATTTTTTGGTGGTTGGGTTATTGTTAAAGATTTTCTTTTGTTAATTCTGCCTATTTTATTTCCGTTCGAGGGTCCATGTTCGGTCGATATTCGGTCCGAAGATTTAGGTGTATACCTACAACCAACGAAGCGAATCCTATCGTTTGCTTCATATTTGCTCCGAATTCGGTTCGCGTTCGATTCGGCGGTGTGTACCCACCATTTTATGGTGCACCTTGGTTTATTGGCACCTTGGCACCTTGGTGCTACAAACTGTTGCACCATTATGGTGCAACAGTTTGGAGCACCTGCTAATGTAAACGGTCGGCAAACTGTGCTTACTTTATAAAGTTTACATACTAAGAGTAAGGGCTTCGAACGTAAATTGTTTATAGTGGATGATTTGCGATAAACCAGCGTCTTTTTTAAAAATAACGTTTATTTTTTCAGTTAACGTTTTCCTTCCAACGTTTGTCACCATCAATTAGCGGCTGAATCTGTGTATGTATATTATGTAAATTAACATTGTGTCTAAATCGTCAATAGAAAAAATTAAATATTTGTATTCGAAACGTTTGATCGCCGCTGCTTTGGCAGTTGCCGCGTTTATAATATGGTATATAGCGAAACGCAACAGGTGGTACACGGTACGAGAGTTCGCTTCTCAAAGTTTATCAAACCATTTATGAACATTTTATATTTTATAACTAAATAGCAAAAGAGCAAAACTATTATGTCTTATTGAGTATTTTATTTCAATGGTAATCAATTACAGAATATTACTCATTACTCATATAAAATGCTTTCAAAAGTATGTGTGGACGTTACGTCATGTGACACGCAGACGGTTTGACACTCTAAAATAACTAAAGCATAAGATGTAATTGAAATTTACAGTAGTGGGCGTTGTCGATAAATATGCCGTTGATTAAACTATCATTTGTTTCGCACAACCAATGAAATCCAAAACCAATTATCTGTCAGGGCTGTGGAACCGGAGTCGGAGTTTTTGCCATGTGGAGTTAGCTAAAAATCTCTCAACTTCGACTATGCCATTTTCTAAAGTCGAGTTTCTGAAAATTTTTACCCCGTTTCTGCAATGAGAATATTGTTCTTCAGATTAACTAACTACAGACGCTGCGAGCACTCGCTTGCCGACAGATTGTTGACTTACTGTCGAGTTATTTATGTAGCGGACGCCTTCCTCGGTGAGAAATATTTATGAGCGTCTGGATACGCCTACGCGGATTCTCTACTTTAGCTAAAAAGATAAAAAGGTTCACGAGCACTATTAACGATATTTAAAATTCGATCATCAAATCTCTAAAATGCGAACAACCCACGATTACACTGATACACATACAAAAGCAACGTAAACGAGACCTTTAAGAAATTTATAACATTGCAAAAAATTCCGAAAACCGGGAATTTATTTATTATTTTATTTTATTTCTATTATTATTTCATGTAGCTAATTTAAGCAATTATGTCAAACTAAACACTAAGATATTAAAAACAATTTACGCTCTGTTTGCATAGTTGGCGTCAAAATATGATCGTGGTCTCAAATTGCATATTTACCGAATACATTTTCCCTGCTAAAGGCGCTCACACACCTTAGCGAAATCGCTGCGTCAAACTAACGCCCTCTATCGTCGTTGATTCGCACCGATGCGAATTATATCGGTGCGAATGGGACGACGATATGGGCGAATGTTTGACGCAGCGATTTCGCTAAGGTGTGAGAGCGCCTTAAAGGTTCATTATAATCGTATATGTACATATGTATGTATGTTATTTTTTTTTTAGGTTTGTGTTGGTCACAACAAATTCTGTAATGAATTGTTTCATCGCGACACTTGGGTTTATGTCAATTCAGCTCAACCAGTTTAACGGGCGCGTGGGCGTCTCTGATTAGCGGAATCTCACTGAACGTGTCGACATAATCAGACACGCTGATTTCGTCTTGGACTTTGTCTTGTCCAAACTTCTTTATCGCGGTATACAATTTCACACTGGAGGAATTTATTTACGCTTATGAAATCATATTTTCAAACACGAAAAGGCTGAAACAAACCATCGCATTGTTTCGGACAGTCCAGTTAGTTACTGAAAGGATACTGAAAGGATACTGATCGTTTGATTAGCGATGCGGTAGGCATAGGCATGCGTTCTCAATTAACACCTATGCTGATATTGTCTGTCATGGAGTATCCGAACAAAGCACAACATCCTGTGTTTTTGAGGCGAACAGATTTATGTATAGTCCTCGGGGACGATTACGACTGCTGTCTTTGACACCAGAAAAAAAAACAGACAAATTAGAGATATAAGCCGCAGGAAGTTGAGGATCACGAGGATCGAGCTGCATCCTTGCAAGAAATGCGCGCACTGTAAACAACATTAATTTCATCTGATGCATAGATCCAAGCAACAGATGTCGACCGCGGCTTTGTAATATTCCCAATACCCATCCATGATAAACTTCGTTATTTTTAATTTAATATTATAATTATGATTGAAAAAAGTGTACACGTGGACGAGTGACTTAATTATAACACATCACGCGAGTGTTGTGTACACGTCAAGATTTATGTTGAACCGCACAATGAAAACATACCTGAAACCATCTGCCTCGTTATGTCATTACTGAGACATCTAATTCAATAAGTGGAATATCGGGCGATATGAGATCATGCTGAAATATACAAAAATCTACACGCGTTTTCAGAACGTTAAAGTATTGTATTTAAGTCATGATATTGATCCAAGTTTTGCATACATTCGAATTAGAAATCGTTTGTGACTTTTTTCGATTTTCAAAATATCTAAAAAAGGCCAAAATATCTAATGGCCTTACGGAAAATTTGTCACATTCGAACGCGTAAAAAAAAACAATGAGAGATTTTTCCGCGTCAGCGGAGTCATTTTACAATAGATGTCGCAACTGTTGCGCAAAATAGCGGTTTCACTCGTTTGTCAATTTTAAAGTTAGTTTCAATATTTGTCGAAAGAATAATCAAAATAGAAACTTTTTGAAGTGTGACATCGTGGTCGAATCTTGTTGCAGAGTTAAAATAAAATTTCCACTGTTTACAAAGTAAAATTTTAGCTAAAACCAATCAGTTTTCTATATTTGAAATAATTTTATTTCATAAAAACGTCAATTAGACCACACCAAGCTGCTTGAATTAATTAGATTGAACGTTAAATTAAAACTGTTTTAAATTTGAATAAAATCTATGATCGTCAACGCCGTTGCTCGGGCAAGTGAATTATGAATATGAATATTATGAATTATGAAAACAAAATGAATATCCAAATAAACATTTATTCTCCAGTACAAACATAAATTGAATAAAATTTTTGTATGGGGAATTTATAGACTCCGACCCCTTCCAAAAACCGTCTACGGTCAAAGTTAGAGTACCATGAGATAGTATATAAAATTTGGTGGTTCTAAATTGAAAACTGTAGCGTTTGCATAGCGGACAAACAAACATTCAACTTTATAGTATAAAAAAAAGATTAAATACAAAAGTGGCACATTTGTGACACATGGCACAAATTTGTTTCGCGAACCTATGTAAGTAAAATTCGCTCAGAAATTTCGTAAATTTTCATTCATACTGTTTAAAGCAAAACAAAAAGGTTTTATAGAAACGTGAGGCGAAATTTTCCAATAGTGAAAAGCGGCCACGAGCTCGGTCCGATTTATTGCGGTTCGTTGTGGCCGCAATGGCCGCATTAGCCAACGCAAATTAACGAAACCTAACGGTGAACTCGAACACGGACAATGAATTGGTGGCAAAATCGACAATGAACATTTCGTCATCAAAGCGAACCGCCCCTGTAAAGCCAGCATAATTGCAATGTAGACACAAGACTATTCTTTATCGCTAATCAAAAATGATTATCCAATACAAAACTGGACAAACAACTGTATTATGTATGTATGTATACGATCTATATATATATATATATATATATATAGATATGTACCTACGAAGAATAGATAAATTATTGTGATCGTGAGAAAATTCATCCTCGAGATTTTGAGTGATATAATATATCTAAAAAAGAAGGCATACGACCAATGCGTACTGCCAGTTATGACGTATGGATGTGAAACGTTGATGCTGAATTCAATAATGTTACGTAAGATCTTAATAATGCTTGGTATAACAAAAAGAGATCGTAAGAGATACACGGGTAAGAAGCATGACCAAAGTGGCACATACATACATATGTACATACATATATGTACATACATAGCTGAATGTGTGAAAAAGTTGAAGTGGCAATGGGCTGGACACAGCGAGAAGAATGGATGGCAGATGGACGCGAGAAATACTGGAATGATATCAGAGAGGATGTGAAAGAAAGCAACATAGACCAAGTAGACGATGGGCTGATGAATTGAGAAGAATGTGCGGAATCAATTGGATACAAATTGCTCAAGACAGACCTTCATCCAGCAGTGGATGGTGAACGACTAAAAATGATGATTATGAATATATCAGGTATCGTCCCCTTTTTTTTGAATAATGTCAGTATGTTTATCTGCCTTTGTGTGTATAATAAATGCTACATATATGTATGTATCTCAAAACCGTTAATCCTATCACACTGAAACTTTATATTCATATGTTAAACGTAAGCCATCATAATTGATAAGGTTTTCAAAAAATTTCGTCCAACGGAAGTGGTACTTCCCCTTGTAAGTCACCTCATTTTTTATTGGATATCAATTAGCATTCTATTGACCACTTTCAATTTTGTCGATGTTCGCAGTTGATAGTAATGATAGTCGCGTGCTCTCACGCACCACTTCTACACCCCGGAAAAAAAAACCATAAAGGTACGTAAACCCAGAAATAAACAGATTTTTTTAGGGTGGTTCACTAATTAATTAATAAATAAGCGGGACAATATATCTTCACGCTAATTTACATGGTCGCCGCGTAACGATTCATTACGTTCATGATATCCTATTAAAGTGAAATTCTTTTTGCTGTTTTTTTTTTACGGATGCGCCCCTATGAATTATTATGAAAAATATAAAACACATTCGCCGTATAATTTATGTGTTTTTATGCGGCGTACTTTTTTTTTATTATTTTTTACGTGCAACTCGGAAACGTGCGTAATGAGCGGGCGTCCCTTTAATTTAATTGAATTCTGACAACGTCAACGTGCGTAATTTTTCGTTGCGTGATTCCGAATTCACTTTTTTACGACGCTCTCTTATCACGACGTCATAATTTTTGACGTCAACTTTAGAACTACATACATATGACCACCAGTGATACGTGCAATTTTTCTCCGAAGCATTAGACACGGTGGTAACAAATAAAACACAAGTGAAATATTATAATTGGACCGTGTTTCAACGCTGAAATATAATAGATTTTCATTTTTATGCGGGGTTGAAAATAAACACATTTAAAACAATATTCTATTAGTAAAAGAGATTGCCAATGGTTACTCGAACACAATTGATTTAATATTTTGAGTGCATTTTAATTGCGTTTTAGTGAAGACCGCAGTCTACGTGCAATCTAAATATCATAACAATATTGCAATGACACTCGTTGCTAAGTTAACAAAATTCCTAAAAATTGTACAAATCACTAGAAAATAACACGATTAAAATTGCGACTTGCGAACGAGAAAGGTCATCGTGAAAAGTTGAGTGTGTGTGGCGTGAATACGAAGGGGAAACGAAACCCCCAGAATTTAGGCG
Source organism: Parapsyche elsis (assembly GCA_022651745.1). Lineage (NCBI taxonomy): Eukaryota > Metazoa > Arthropoda > Insecta > Trichoptera > Hydropsychidae > Parapsyche > Parapsyche elsis. The sequence continues at coordinate 2,981,285 of JAGVSN010000005.1, read as the reverse complement.
TGTGTTTAATCACACAGAAAGCAAGCAAAGAATGTCACTCGCGTATCAGCTTATTAGGCAAAAAGGCTAAAATATTATCCTACTCATAATAACGTGAGTTGTAATTAAAAAAAAACTAATTCAAAAATAGGCTTTAACCCCTTGCTCGCAGCAACGCAATTATAAAACGCAGCGTGAGAAGTGCACGTGACCTGTCACATGCAGCAAAGAATGCATTCGAATCGGACGAAATTATACGGTAAATATTGCATTCTTTGTCTATGTGTACATACTCCCGTGCAATGCGCAGAAAATTGATGATGTCAAATGACTGATTTCACTGAAAATATAAATGTATAAAAGGATACATAATCAATTAGAAATTAGTTGCTGTCTTGCAACGTCAAATGGCCAAGGATATGAATTAGTCTTATTGTGCGAGGAAAGAAGGTTATATGTATATGTATGTACATATGTATATTTTTAGTCTTATAGCAGTGCAAAAGTCCTCCTTCGTTCACCTCTCCCTGTTAATTTTAGCTCGAAGCAAATAAAATGAATGGAAAGAAATGAATTTGATAATTAAATTTTCCCTATGTGGAAAGAATGGGTTCCGTTGTCTCGCTCAAGCAACTCATCACCAATAATTTCGCATCTCATTCAAATCCCCCAACGATGTCTACCTTAGCGCACACTCCGACGTTCATTCATTTGTTCCGATATGAAATTTTAATTTTGATGGCCAAATTAATTATCGAAATACTTCAGATGTTCGACATTCTAAGGTTATGCTCGTAGTTGACGGACGCAATGATAATGTTAATTGAAAAATATTTCAAATTTGATCAACCCCCAACGTCTTCAATTCGTAGCATTTTAACCTTCATCCGGCAATCGGCACGCTAGAATTTTCACTCGGTTATACATACGTAAATAGATTATAACATTAATAGATTTAACTATGTAGAGTGTGATTGGTCTGATAATATTAATCAGTAAAGTAAGTAAAAAAAAAAAAGAACCGTCATAAAATATCATATTATTATTTATTTAAGCCTATAAGAGTCAGAATATAAACAAGCTTCTTCAACATCTGAGAATATAAAATACATACGAATTTCATCAAAATTTATGGTACAATAATAAATTTATACATATATACGTACCCATATTGAATATGCGAATATTAAAATCATATTCAATATTTAATGCACATAAGTGGGTACATACATACATACATATATCGTTCGTACTCCATTATGATGAGTCCAATTCCGGTCTCCCCTACCCTCTCTCGATTCCAGTCGGTGTTATTACGAAAATGCCAATGGACTTATTATTAAAATTGCTTTTGGAATTGTTTACCCCCTCCCCTCCACTTCCCCCCCCCCTGATGAGGGGTTGAGCTCCACTGCGAGGTCTTATTGCGTGAGAAGGCCCTTTCAAATGTCATATGCTTATGACTGTGATATAGTAATACCCTTTTAAAGATCACGCCTGGGGATGGTCATGTTGAAATTTTTCATTTTGCTCAAACTACCCACTCAAATTAGTATCATTTTTTAATTAATTAGCAGTGAGCAGACAGTTTACAGGAAAAGGACCGTCCCCACCGTGTGCGGTGGCGGCTTGTTAAAATTCAATTTGTTAAATTGAAAAACAAAGCGAGTGATTGAACTTGCATATTTTTATTCAGATTTAACTTTTACTCGCAATGAAGCCCCATTTTGTAAATGGAAAATAAAATTACCCCACCCCCCACCCGCACAGTTGATTGTAGGGGTCGTTAATCGTAGAATCGAAATAATTTTAAGACGACAAACGGTCAATAGTATTCGTACTGTAATAGATCGCACTGCGTGCATGTGCAGCACGCGTCGAGTGCGTTTGACACAAGTGACATCCGAGTATATAGTTTTGGGTAATTGCACTCGATGCGGCAAGTGGGCAGCATCCGCCAGGACCGGTACAGGACGTGGCTTATCGTCCCCGACACTACAGATAAACCAACTGTCGTTGCCCTGTGCGAAGTCGACAAACGCAATTCACCCCTGGAAAACTTTTCACCGAAAAATTCGCGAAAAAACTCGAGCGAAACTATTCCGAGCTCGGAGGGTACGAATGGGGATAAGAAGTGGAGGATAGGAAGTCCTCCCTTGTTCCGTTTATTCTGTGCGGCCACACATTAGCCAATAAATCACTCAATTTCACTTCAGCCCCTTTGACTGGTCGGGAAAACGAAAACCACTCCACTAACCACACCAGCACTTGGTAAATCGGTTTTATCTTACATTTAATATACGATTGAACATTGGACACGTTCAAACGTAATCGCATCACTTGCAACATTAAAAAAAAATCATTTTTGTATATCAATACAGCGAAATTTTAACACGAACCCGTTCAACTATCGATTGTATAATAAAAATTGACTCGTTGTGTTTACTAGGAACTGTATCAATTATAGAGCGAGTTGTGGTGGCGGAAAAGTTGAAAGGGGAGAAGAGCGTTCGTTAAAATCGACAATCGCCGTCCTGATTGGTGTTTTCTATTTTTATTTTTTATTTTTTATTTTTTCGTTTTTTATCATTATTATTTGTGTAGGTTTGTGTTGTATCGAACGTGTTGCGGGGTCATTATTAGCAGCGATCGCAAAGCCAACACAATACGTCATTGTGGTGGCGGCCCCTTAGGCCCCTAATCAATACGACATAACAAGTAACAAGGCGCTGAGGCGGTTGAAGGGCCCCAACCCCTATCACGATATGTGTTTTGATTAAATTGCCATATAATGTATTTTATACATTATATGTAGACAAACGAAGAAAAATAAAAGGTTTAAGTTTACATATCAACGGACGGGCTCAATCATGTTCAATATTATTTTTTTACTAATTATAATCGATTAAAATAAAAATTTGACATGATCAACATCTGACATTCAATCGATTGATTTTGATACGGACATCTATAAATAAATAACAAGTGAATAAATATCACAAAGTAATAACTGACAGCTCTTACAATATATCGAGATCGAAGTACGAACCAGTGGAAAAATGAATGAACGCAAAATTCAGACGAGTGTTACCCAAGAAGTGGGAATGAGGAATGGGGGGTACGAAGTAAGGGAAATAAGGAAGAAGGGGTTGGGAAGTTGTGGCCAGACGAGGGTCCAGGGTGGACGGTCGCATACCACTTACGTGATCAAATCATCTCCTCCCCCTCCTCTCTCACTCTCTTTTTCCCGACCTCTTTTCATTGCAGTCAACCTGGTGTTTCCCAATTTCCTGTCGCCGTTATCATTCAAGACTCGCATCTAACTCGAAAACGCCTAATACGGTCAAACCAAAACTGTAACACCTGTTCGTTGTCCATCGACTGTATAATATTTTTTAATTACCCATATACTCCATATACCCATTACTCTTTTTTTTCAACCGTCTGCCAAATCAGCTAGTAACTTCCGAAAATACAAATCTATTTAAAAATCATCTCGATAAGTTTTTGAACACAAATGGATTTTTGTAATCCTTCAAATATAAATAATTAAGAATTATATGTACAAGTTATGTCAGACCCCTGGGCTCCATCGACTACGCTGCCTGCCCATGTATTTTAAATAAGTAAATAAATAAATATACCAACGTATTATACATAGTATTGTTTTAATGGGAGTTAAACTACATCACTATTAACGAATTTAAATAATGTTTTATTCAATGTGAACCACAGTTAAAATACCGTTGATATACTAATTGATTTATTTGTAAATTCTTCCGTCGATTGTTTTTGTTATAAAATTACGTGCATTTTACAAACCTATCTACATATGTATACCTATTGTCATATATATACACACACACACATGTCTGTGTGTGTGTGTGTGTGTCTGTCTGCTGATAACGCTCGCCGATGCAAATAAATAAAAAAAAAACCAGAACGTCGCGCGAGTGGGATTTGAACCCGGTATCATTGATTCGGAACACTGACCGCTTACGTCATAATCCAACGCCGATGATGCGAGATCCCTTTTATATTGAACATATAAATCGTTTGAAAGTTCGCGACTTTGCTAAATTGTTACGTTATTATAAAGCGCCATCTATACAACAACTATAAAAACTATTCAATTTAATATTATTTTTCAGTACGGGTGGTGAGAAACCGCTCCGTTGATTTTCAACGGGCTTACACTAGTATATATGTAATATACATACGTCCAAATACTTAAATAAAATTATTCGACCGGAGAGCGGTAAAGGGTTAATTGCTATACTAATCGAGTGGTACGTGTTCAGTGCACACACAAATAAGACAATTTGCTATCTTTTAATTGGAAAGCACCGAAGAAGTAGAAAAATAAACGATCGCGAAACGGATAAGCGACTTTTCCTTTTTTGCTTGTTACAAAGAAGATTTCGTCCCGCAACATAGTCGCTATTAAATGATGATAAAAGTGAAAAATTCATTTGATATTTTGTCATATTATTATGCAATTAATTGAAAGCCTTATTAAAACAATTATGAAAGATAAAAATCTACAAATGTTTTCAATCAAATCTACCTGCTAAACTTACCCCAATGAATTGTTATTTTTTCGTTGTTTATCTGGATATGAAGGATGAACGTACCTGAAACAAAAAATGTACATATTTTAGGTATATGTATTTATATAAACGCATATATTTACACGGGGGAATATATATATAAATTATTAATAATTTTCAAGCGTGTCCCCAAAGCACTCGACGTTATTTTATAAAATTTGAAACCGCACTCGGTTTACAACGATACACTAGATATAGAAATAAAAATATACAGTGTGAGGAATGGGGGGGGGAGGGGGTGTTGTAATTCCTATATTCTTTAGCTAAATTTGGAACGGTGGTAGCGAGGGGGAGGGCATCATTAAAAAATAAATGAATGAAATGCAAATATTTATTTTATTCCCGTACAAAGATTGTATTGTGTGCGGACATTTTTTCGTTCATAATGGATAACGATGAGTACGCGTGCTATCGCAGATGCCAAACCTTTTTTTTTGACATCAAAACAATCAATTCACGAATTTTTACCGCGTGAATTCACTTTGGTTTTTTTTTAAAATCAAATAATGTTTTTGATCATTACACAATGAATTCGGATTTATTTACAAATACTTTTCGTTTATTTTTGACTAAAATTGTCCATCAAAAATAATCCGTCAAAGTTTTCCGTTAAGCAACTTTCTTTCTTATGCACTAGGTAGGAAGGTAGTAAATTGCTTAACAAAAAACGGTGTCAATATTACATCAAACGTTCTTTTGAATTATATTTAGTAAATATTTTTTTAATTGATTTAATGAATAATCGGCTGGATTTATTTTAAATTTATTCAACCGTTGATTTTTCCACAGGCATACACTAGTATATACATATTATATAAAATTAGTGCATTTTATTTGTTGGTAACGGCTGTTGGGAAACGATACAACATAACATTTTCAGATAATTATGAAACAAGAATAGACGACATGGTTGTTGACATCCCCTGTCCCAAACCTGGATACCTGTTTGTTTAACATTAAAACGGGATCACAGCCACATGTTAATCACCAATTTGAAAGCACGACAAATCAAATAAACCCGAGCTCCGCGTAATGGGCAAACACAATGACCAGGGGGGGTCTCGTTTTCACGGCCCTTGTATTTTACCCCACTTTTTTTTACTCCAAGTGTTTGAAAAATAAATAATAATTTAGCGTAAACACAGCAATCCGATACTTGTATGCGGACCACTCAATTTTTATAACCCCTCCACGCACACACATATGTATGTATATTATATAAATATAATAATATAAATTATAATGAGCGTGTATCGGCTATGTGTCGTTAACACTGAAGAGTTATTGGTTCGATTACTGACACTAGGCTATTGGGTTATTTCTGTTTATGGTGTGATGAGCCTTAATTGGCGGAGAATTGGCCCTAGTGAGTATTTTATGCGATAATAATCGTTAAACATTTGCTTTTATCAATATTGCATGACTGTTTTCTTGTTTGAGTCCAAAAAAGCCAATAAATACATCAACGGAATAAAATAGATTTATCGAGTACAAAAGTCATCGTACAATATTGTATCGAATGAATGTTCAAAATAATACAATCACACAATATGAAAATTTCTTAAACGGTACCTAATCGAGAAGATTACCGTGATCAAAAGAGGAGCAAACAAAAAATGCAAAATAATATTGAAAAACAACAGTATTCAGGTGAAAAATGTTTATGTACATATGTATGTACTCGTATAGCTCGCATTGTGAACGGATCAAGTGGAGTAGTATATGTAATTATGAGTGCTTTTAACCCTTTGCCGCTTGAGTACTAGATCGAATCGAGCGGCGATGAGGGCGTAAAGTTTAACCAAATTAAAATGTGACTTTGATGACATCAATCATTCGCCAATTGAAACGGCATTCGAGGCACAATCAATCGACGCGACAGCCATAATCCGCGCAACTTGTGGTTTCATCAACCACTTACATCGACGCCCATTAATCATTCCCATAATTTCCTTTCATTTTCAATATGCAAAGCCATTAAAAACGACGACAAGTGCACGGCAAACACAGTGACGGCGCACGAACCTTCCCACTATCGTAAAAATACGACTTTTTAATCAACGATTGACACAAATATCCCCTTTCATCCAACTTCAACTTGTATTACAAACTTGAGGCTATACTATGTATATCACAGCCCTTTTTCATTATCAAATTGAACATCATCGCATACAAAATTACTCATTTCACTTCAAAGCTAGCCAAAAGTTTTTTTATATCAATATTTTTAAAGTGCGTAAAAATAAGTTTTTTTATTACTTTTGCGTTAATTTTACGATATACATAAAATCTTTTATAGAAAGACTATACATGTGTCCGTTCACATTTTGCGTTGGTTTTGTCAAACGAGAAAAATTCGCAGGGGTGATGGGAAGAAAAGAGAGGTGTAGTGGGGAGGGGTGAGGTCGATTGCAGCGATGCATTTAATAAACGGGCAAAAGTTACGTGTCGCACGCCATGCACAAAACGGGTACAGTGCTTTTAAAATCTGGTAGGGTGCAATTAATGCAATTTCATTTTAGCGGTAGCGATGTCGACACTGCATACTGGGGAATTAATTAAAAAGTAGACACTGATTTATGGCGTCCAACCCCCCCATCAGTACAGACTCATTATATTCCCCCTCTTCTACATACTTTTTTTAAGAAAACAAATAGTAAATAAACGTGAAGATATTGACCTTTCGATCGCATTGAAAAATGTTGGGAAGAAATGTTGCGAAAAATTGCAATGGGGCAAAGTGGAAAATCTAGAGTGGAGCAATTTCTGTCTCGAAATAAAAAAAAAATGTGTCGCTGCAAAAGGACGAGGCGAGTGGAGATAAGGATCCAATAAACAAATATATGTGATGTAAGGATCAGTGTCTCGCCGTGTCCGGGACAACACGGGAAACGTATTATATAAAACTGACCTCTCTCCGTCCCGAAGGGGACAATATCCCCAGAACGAAATTGCAACTTTTGACCTTACACTTAAAAAGCCGTAAATATCCGGCGAAGGCGCAATTCCGGATCTCATCACCGACGCGGAATATCCCTCTTGTCATATTCGATGAAAAGAGTACGCATTTTTTTCAATAAAAAGAATAAAATGGGAAAAATGCCTAATGCGCGCATTTCTGACTGTATAAAACTTAAAGAAGCTAAATAGAAATGAAAAAGCTAACAAATATGCCAAGATGTGGCGGGGTACGTTTTACTTTGTATTTTGACCGTTTATGTACATGTTAAATATTCTAGTTATCGATTGAATAACGTTTATAAATAGAATATTCCTTCCTGGGGTATACATTTGCGATCTTGTGACAATTAATCAATGTACGCGCAATGCTGAGAACCACCTTTTGTGTATGCCTGTAAATCGAACTATCCGAACTATTCTAAATAACACCTTAAATCACACCTCGTATGTGCATGTGTTTAAATACTGCAGTGAATATGGAATTTATGCAATAAGCAAAGTGCAATGAATGCAGTTGGGGAATGGGAAGAAAATTTTAGCTCCCGTTGCCAGGAGACCTCCCACAAAGAACAGTGGGCATCGCGGAAAAGAGACGCGTGTATTCCACAGGACAAAGCAGACGATATGCGTTTTTAATAAAACTCGCAGATATGGCCCCGAGATATGGCCGATATGAGATGGGGGCGCTTCAGGACCCCCAGGCCGGCCGATCTACGTGCGCCTCTGCCCTCTGTACCCCCTCAAACCCTCCCCAACATCCCCCCCCCCCCCCTCCCCCGGTCGCCATACAAAGGTAATAACTTCTTTACAAGTCCAAAGTCCGAGGGATTGAAAAGCAATTTCACTAGCGGACACCCATCCTCTTATGTCGGAGACGCGACCGGACTGGACACAAATAATTCCCCTTTTTATTATTATTCTCCAACTAGTTTTATATTTAAACTGAAAATAAGATATGCATAAAAGGCTCACACCGTAAGCGTGCACTGTGCACTTGTTTTTATTACAAACGGTTAATTGAGTTCGGAATATGATTAAAAAAGAAGGCATACGACCAATGCGTACTGCCAATTATGACGTACGGATGTGAAATGCTGAATTCAATAATGTTGCGTAAGATCCAGTTCACACAGAAAATCATGGAAATGTGTATGCTTAGTATACATACCGAGAAGAGATCGTAATGCCGGCACTTCATATTGGACGAGCGCTGACGAGCGGTGCCGAGCGCTAAGGTGTGGGTATGTCGCTCGAACATTTTCGCGTTAAGGCCAACGTACTTTATAAGTATTAGCGCGACATCCGCAAAAGTTGAACCGCGAAAAAAGCAAGATGGTGGACCCTTCCCCACACCCCGAACCCCTCCACATTCAGTGCGTAAACATGTAAACACCGTTTTTTTACCTTCCAGGCATTGCATACTGTCAGATAATAGTTGTATGTATGTGCTCATTGCACACAAGGTGGTCGCATAAATTACTGCGATGTCTTGAACGCGTGACATTTGCTGCCGCTTGCTAGTTGACAGTAGAGTGGCCCCTCTAGTGATACGATAGCAGCGCTCTGAATACGGGTGCTAAGCGGCAGCTGACCACAACGCTAAGGCCAACATTTCACGAACATTCGCGCGAAAATTCTACGAACATTCGTGAGATGGTGAAGTGGCGGCATAAGAGGAATACACGAGTAAGAAACATGACCAAAGTGGCAGATATAGCTGAACGTGTGAAAAAGTTGAAGTGGCAATTGGCTGGACCAGGGTTGCCAGACGTCCCGATTTGAGCGGGACTGTCCCGAGTTCAGCGAACAAATCCACATTGTCAAAATGTTAGCGTTTAGACGGAGCGGACCTCACCGGGCAACTCAGTCTCCGCAACTATGGACGACTACCGACGACTACATGCCGTCATAGCAACTCTGGGAGACTCACGATTTTCACGACCCGAAAAGACGTTTATATAGGCATGGAAATCCAAAACCGACTTCAAATATGGGTTTCTTAGACAATTTTGTACAAGTAACACGAAAAAAAAAATGGTTTTTTTTGAAAAAAAACGAAAAACGAAAAAAAAAAGACGAATTTTTCATACTACGAGATAAACACTACACACAGATAGTGATTTCCGAAGAAAGTTTCACCCCAGATCCTTATTTTTCTTCTTATTTTCAAATCTTCGCAAATCTTCAAATTCTTCCCATCATAGGATACAAACATCTCCATAAAAGTGTATAGCTCTGTAAGAGGCCAAAATCGACGAGAATATAATTTGATTATTAGGCAATATTATATAAGAAAAAAAAATAAGTATTTTTTACTTTTTGAGATTTGTCTATTTTGAAAGTGACGTAAATAAATCATACAGAGGTGATGCACTCGCCGTTGTCTCGCTCGCACTCTATTTGCGCGAGAGAGAGACTTGCACTGTTAGCAACGGATACTACGTCATACATGAACAGCTGGACAACAACATAATGAACAGCTGGATTCGGACAAAGGAATAAACGAAAACAAAGACGAATTTTTCATAACTTTTTTTTTTCGAGTTTCATTTATAGAATTGTCTAAGAAACCGATTCCGCGGGTCAGTTTTGAATTTCCATAATAATTAAAGATAATCAAAATCGCAATGTGAGCAACTAAGTCGGCGGAGCAACTTGCTCAATGCAACTCGCCGCAGACTAGTTGCCCGGTGAGGCCCGGGCCTTAAAGATACTCGCTTAATTTTGACCTTACTATATACGAGGATTTCTGTTTATTAAATAAATTTATACTGAATATGATTGAAGCAAACGAGAAAAAAACAATACTTGACAATAAAAATAAAAAAAAAAACAATTAATATTTTTTTTAGATTATAAAGATATAAAGATGGGCTGGACACATAGCGAGAAGAATCGATGGCAGGTGGACGCGAGAAATACTAGAATGGTATCCGAGAGGATGTGAAAGAAAGCAAGAAAGACAGAGTGGACGATGTGCCGATGAATTGAGAAGAATGTGTGGATGCAGTTTGCTCAAGACAGACAGGATTGGAAGATTGGTAATTAAATCTATTTTTGTTTAATTTCTTCCTTGATTCCTTAACATTTCTTTTTTGATCGTTCGAAATGTTGACTGTCCTGATCTGTAATTTTGGAAATCTGGCAACCCCGGGCTGGATACATAGTTAGAAGAGAGGATGTGAAAGAAAGCAAGGTAGACCAAGTGGACGATGGACTGATGGGTTGAGAATAATGTGTGGAGTGAATGGATGCAGATTGCTCAAGGCAGATACATAGTAATGGAAGTGGATTGGAGAGGCCTTCATTCAGCAGTGGATGGTGAACGGCTTAAAATGACGATGAATTGCGTTCAGAGTTTATTTATTTAACAAAACTACTAAGCTCACGTGTTGTTACAATCACACTTGTTAAATTTAAGGCAATTAATGTTGTTTGTTTTTGTATTGTTGTGGCGACAATGGGAGGAAGTGACACAGCAAAAGTAAAGCACTACTATCACGTTGACCAAACATAAATCGGATATTGAAATTAGTGGACGAGCGGTGCGTAAATCCTATAACGTTGTAATATATAAATCCTGTAATGTCTAAACGGTACTGTAGAGATAGTACCTAATCCAATAATTGGCACTTACTCACTGCCCGGTGCGATTTAATTAATTTTTCGACCGTCTATTGAAAAGTTGGCAATGCGTGTCCGAGGCGGCCCTGTCGAATACGATATTACATTATACGGTTGGGGTGCGGGTGGGGTGGTTTCGCCATTGGGGCACATAATATATCCAATTCCGGGATGCATATGTTATGAGGTGCGGCGTGCCAGGCGTGCGTGTGTAGGACCCCAGACCGGACCTTGACCACCCCTGTCCCGAAACACATTATCAAACACACGGACAGCCATTATCGACAAACACGCGTATTTTGCCGGCTAAATTAATTTCGCTATGTTGCTGCCCCGTCGTTCGCGAAGTGCCTTTTGGTTTTGGTTTTTCGGGTGTGTATTAAAGCTCGCCCGATTGATAAAGCGATGTATCTGAAAAACAAAAGGGGAATAGCATTTCCACGAAACATACCGAACGCGCCACGGTCAACCCTTACAGCGCGGACACAGTGTAAAAACGGTGTCGCGCAACATTGCCGTCACAACTCGCATTAATACAATGTCAATATTATTGAGGTGGCCAATTTTAGAAACTATCCTGTAAAAATTTGAGAGGTTTTTTCTAGTCTAGAGGATTTTTTAAAGTAAAACTTCTTTTCGCTTGTTAGAGTAAAAACGGTTCATCCAACGTTCCATACAAACGGAGCGAGCGATAAGTGGTCACGCATATCCCCCCGCACGCCCCTCGCCCACGCCCACGCCCGCACACCCCGCACCGCCCCTCAGTTTAGTAAAAACGTGTCATCGAAGCGTGGCACGACACGAAAACCAGTGACGGCCAGCGGTCAGCGGGTACCCCCACTCCTCGGCTAAACGTCAAGTAGCAGTGAGAACAATAAGTCATTGGGTGAGCGTTTAAAACCACATTTGTGTACACAATTCTTTCACATTCATATTCACATCTGTATTCCTTCTTGTAGATTGCACTTGTTTTAATTTGCAAAAAAGTTTTACTTCTATAGTGAGTAGCGGCTACAAACTGCAATTTTTCTAGTCTAAAGGATTTTTTTTATTTATTTAAAAAAATGATCAATGGGTACTGCCAATTATGACGTATGGATGTGAACCGTGGATGCTAAATTCAAGAATGTTACGTTTGTTTGGTATAACAAGGAGATCGTAAGAGGAATACGTGGGTAAAAAGCATGACCAAAGTGGCAGATATAGCGGAACGTGTGAAAAAGTTGGACTGGACACAGCGAGATGAATGGATGGCAGATGGACGCGAGAAATACTGGAATGGTATCCGAGAGGATGTGAAAGAAAGCGAGGTAGACCAAGTGGAAGATGGGCTGATGAATTGAGAAGAATGTGTGGAGTCAACTGGATACAGATTGCTCAAGACAGACAGGAATGGAACAGGATTGGAGAAGGCTTCATCCAGCAGTGGATGGTGAATGGTGAATGGATGATGATGATTTATTTAAAATAAATGGGACAGGCGGCATAACCGATGGAGCCCAGGGGTCTTATATAAATTGTACATAAAGTTTTTCATTTTTTTGGCTATTTATATTTTGTATTTGATATTAGAAGGATTACAAAAATCGGTTTATATTCAAAAACTTTTCGAGATGATTTTTAAACAGATTTATATTTTCAAAAGTTACTAGCTGATTTGGCAGGCGGTTCCAAACTTCGACCACTCTATTTGAAAAGAATGAGTTTCTGACTATTTTGTTAGATTTATATTTTAGGTGTCTCAAGGATGTACATGGATTTTTTGTACAGAAAATTCCCGTTATAGTCATAAAAAAGAACAAAGAATCATGTAAAAATCACTAAAAAAAAAAGTACAAGTCGTCAAATGGTAACTTCACGTTACGTTTTTTCGAACGATTCCTGTTCCGACTCGTGTAGTTATGCGTGTGTGTAAAATCTAATTGTATAGGTACAAGTCGGGCACCGTTCGACTTTCGTACGATTTACTTATGGATTTGAATATGGAAGCTAAAATAGTTGCGTGGGTTGGTCAATGTACTGTTCGTGTTGCGATCTGAGGAGTGTTCGCGGCTAAAAATATGCACATACAACAATTCTAAGTATACAACAATGAATGTATGTATGTATGTCTTCCGGGTGCGAAAATTCGTCATTCACGACCGATATCGTGAAGATTATAGATAAAATTCTGGTTTATTTAAAAATCGTTTCAGATTTGTGAGAAATTGAAACGGGGTAAAAATTTTAAATTCTGTTGACACTACACGACACGAATCGAAAATCTTGAGGATTTACTTTACTCTTGGAAAAATCGTAACGTATCGTAAGTACAGTAGCAAAAAACGCAACGTGAATGGGCCTTTTATATAATTAAATCGATCGATTGAATATGAATTTTCTATTAAACGTAATTGAATCGTCAGATGGCTGTATCGTATTATGTATGTATCTATGTGCTATAGAAATTGAAAAATTTATTATATACGAATTTGTAAAGAAGTAACGACCGATATTTTATATAACTGAAGATTTCCTTTTTAAATGCAATCATGTGGATTATATGAAATTTGTTGTAGCCGATTTTCGAAAACGATTTTATTAGATTTGAATTGTTTGCCTGTATTGCAGTACATTATTGGACAAGCGATATCCCCTACCCGAAAGTCGCCCCCTTTTTTCCACCTAGAAAAATAATATATGTAGCGACGTCTGTTGCTGGGCGCGCGAAAGATATGGAAGTTGAGGATTGAAACAAAAGATATTACCTCCCTTATTGAAATACGACCAGGGCCGGCATTATTGTCCCTAAATCTAAGTGATCGAAAACAAAATCGATCACCCTAAATAAGGTGATCGAAAGCACAATAGGAGCACACGCGCCAAAATGATAAATTAAAACGATATATTTACAGGCTTTTTCTCGTTCTAAAACTTATTACTTTTCAACTGAGAAACTCAGAACATTATGTACAGTAATATGTATATACAATCGAACGTGTCTTGTTTCTATCCATTAGTGTTATTTGAATAATAAACGTGACGATGGACGCTGGCGGGAGGATTTAATAAGGCTTAGATACATGCATTTACATGTAGGTACATTGTACAAGTACACATATTCATACATATGTACGTACACATCGCGTCCTCAGAGCACAAAGGTGACACATCCAAAATAGTAAATTATTCGGGACAGCAGTTTTAAAGTTTGAACTGATCATCATAAATCAGGAAAACTTTATAAAAATGAAAATTGTACTCTATATTTTCAAATTCTATTCTATTCATTGTTTCAAATAAATTTTTCAATTTGCATGCAAAAAGTCCGTACTTGTCACTTGTGTGTTCCAAGAATATTAGTGTAACTTTTGTACTTGGTGATGCAAAAAAAAATTGTGACGTCATTCGGATGTGCCACTTGACTGCCCTTTTACAATAATCAAAGAGGAACAAAGTTGCATTCATAACTCATTTTTGCAAAATCTTGGACATGTTGCCTTTGTGCTCTGAGGACGTGACATATGCCTACATATAATAGCGCAATAGGTCTGCCTGACTGGGTAGCCGCGGAACGCTCGCATACACTCACGGCACAGGTAGCGCAAAGCGCTAGCATTTTTCAAATACCTACTGCATTTTTGCTACATTATGAAATACTAAATACACTATACATAGGTATATACGTGCATAAATGATACCCGACTACACTGTCAACGGGCATTAACTAGTACATACATACATAGATATATCATTAAAGAAAACCTAACAGGATAAATTTACATTGTGAAATTAAATATAATTCTTTGTCGATACAACAACGTTATAATGCAATGCGTTTGTATTTTAAAACGCAACTAAGAGTATGTAAATTTGATTGAAAAAAAAACCCACATTATTTTTAATTCGCGATATCGACCTAGAAAACTAATTATTTTTCAAAATTGTTCACGTAATTAACACTTTTGATGAATTCATATGAAATTTTTTTATCGAATCGATACTCCAGTTTGCTTAGCCAATCAATCTATGATATTTTTACTCACAATATTGCGCCGCCTCGCGGGATAATCGACTTTATTTCGCGTTATTTTCATTTCATTATGCCTAAACGCCAATTTGAAAGCTCCCCTTCGGGCTGTCATTAAACACACAGCGTCGCCGTGGCAAATTCACAAAACGATTATATTTTTAATAATTGAAATGTGTATGAGCATTGATTTTGAATTTTCTGATACCTTATAAAAATTTATACTGACAAATTATAAACAAGATCTACATTATACATATTGTATGTAAGTTTGTTAAAGTCTATAAAATTATATATTGCAAAATGTTAATCATTTTTATACTGTTCAATAACTAATGATAAATTGTATTTATTCATATATGTACATATATATATGTACATTAGTATTTTCAATAAAATAAAATAATTTTTTTTTATAGCCTAAAAACGAAAAATTTTAGTAGGTACTTTTGTTATTTATTGAAACGATGCGATGGATTGAATGTTCATAACTTGGATTTTGCCAATGACGCAATATGAATTCCAAAGCATTTTTCACGAGACCTCACAATGGTCGCTTGTTTTCTTTCGATTCGTTTTGAATAATTGCAATTCTTTCGCTCCAAATATAAAAATTGATCCTCCAACACACTCTCCGCTCTCTAAAAAGCAATCATCCCTAACAAAAAAACATAATCGTTTCCGAAAACCGTTAACCTCAAAATATTAGCAAATATTAAACGCATTTTCAAGCATATTATAATTTTTAGATGCTGAATTGAAGGCAGGTGGATAAAGGAAAGTGGGAGGGTTGGTTGTACTACATCGTGTCCACTTGGACCAATATTTTTTCACTCCAATTATGTTTATTTTTAATCGAAACTCTGCAAACCGAACGCATTCGCTCCTACATCGACTTGTTTTGCAACCTTTTTTTTAATACACGATTTTTACACGGCCATTATTCGCATATACGAGAAGTAAATAATAGTAAGAGGGGTGGCGCACCCCTGTCCCGAACAGCGTTCGCCAACCGTTCAAAATTTTAAGAACACAAACCAGGGAAAAATGGCTCCCCTCTGGCTATTTTTCAATTGGATGATAGTCGTTTTATATTTTATTTTTAAAAGTATATGAAATTAATACACGTTACACACACTCACTAAATTGATGTTGACGGTAATGATCTTGTAAAACCGCAACGATTGTGGTTGGCAACGAATCCGGAATTTCACCATCAACGCGTTAAAGATCAACGGTTGACAACGACTGATCAAAAGCTTGCATGCGCCTGGTGAGAAATTTTTAATTGGAAAAAGTGTTTCCCTATTAAACAGAAGCGCAAGGGGAGAAAATTAGTTACAGAAAAAAAATATGAAAGCCGAATTGGACGCCGAGCTTTATTTGGTACACGTAAGCACGTAAGCTCTTCGCTTTCGAAAGCTTTCCATTTCCACTACCACTTCCGATCGGAATATTAAAAAATGTAAATATTTTAGGAATGTCTTGAAGTCTCAATTTAAATCACCTTTATACGACGCAATAATGATATTAACAATGGAAATGACGCGCCGTATCCAATTTCAAGGCGTATTGCATTTAATTAATGGTCTGTTTACGGCTCAAATTACCGTAGCCGGCTTCAACGGAACGGGAAGGGTTAACCCTCAGCATACGCGAGGTATTTGGTCGTAATTTTTTACGCCGCGTTTGTCAAACGTTTGATTTGGCTAATTGCGCGTACGGCGAATCGCGAACGGTCGAAGCGACCGCGAATAGCCGAGTCGAGTGGCTGCGCCATTGTTTGCAGCAGAATCAACCCCTTTTTTGTATTTGATCGACGCTCTTGACCCGATCATAATTACCCGTGAATTGCCGTGGAAATTTCATTACTTCCATTTTCCAATAAACAAGCGTGCGCGGGTTTGAACCGAACACAATTGAAACGAATCCCACCCTCTCGCCGATGAGACTTCAACCACCATCTATGTGGTTCAATCCTTCCATGTGAAAAATTTCATCTATATTGAAATTGCCAACATTCACTGTATCGACACTTAAAATCTGCAAAAGTATTCATTAATACATATGTATGTACATACATGGCTTATTTATGAAATTCAATACATATGTAGACGAGAAACACACGATCAGACATGTCGATTCTAAAACGATACAATTCAACTACCACAACGTGTGTACATATGTATGTATGTATACTGCTCCTAATAAATATACGCTCTCTACATGTTTTATATGCTCAATCGAATTTGAGTTAAAAAATCGATTTCCACTCGTTTACGCTCAATGTACTATACAGTGTGTATTTGAGAGAGAGGGATCATTATCGATTATTAATAAAATAACTTAAGATACGCATACTTTTTTCATTTAAGGCCAAGAGTGGTCCCCCATCCGGGGATGTCTCCTCTTTGGTGGTGAGAGGCCTATGGCCGAATTGCTCATAAAAAAACAATATCCATTCTGGATGTATCGACTTTGGGCAATTTAAAAGTTTCTAAAACTGTTATTACATTCTGCCCCACCCCCATCAGCACCACCTACCAACCCACTCTCATCCTCCATGACTCGTTTCTTCTGGACTGTCATCTTCTTCCTACCTTCCCCCTCAACCCCCCAATTCATCCCTCGTCAACCAAAGGCTCATTATTTGTGCCACTCATCAATTTGACGAGATATGTACACGCACTAGGGTAGGGGGTAAAGCAGATTTCTAAGAGTAACTCCTCTGCGAAGGAAATCGAGGATATTGACATTTATTACCACTAAAAAGTTTTGGTCAACTTTCATACTTCAAACCAAAATTGCTCGGGGTAGTGGGCGAAAATATTTAAAATTATTCCAAGCCTGCATTTTCCCCTTACATACATACTTTCAATTTTAAAGTATGTACATAGTTCAAATACTCGTAAATTGAATGAACGTGCTTACATAATATTTATAAGTTAATCGATTGAATAAAAATAGCACATTTAAATTTATATGAAATAAAAACATTTAAAAAGTGTTTAATCAAAATGAAAATTAATTTAAACGAAAAAGTTTATTTGAATAACACTCGCTATCTACCTATATAAATAAAGTCAAATATTGTTTGTGTTATTAAAAATTGCAGTTATCGTACAGAGTCGGAGACGAATTTCTAAAAATTTCAGAATTCAAATTGGAAAAATTTGTAACCGACTCTACAGCCCTGATTATAATTGTGTGCGAAAAATTCAATTGACGTTTCAGCATCATAAATGTAGCGCGACAACATATCAATTAGTCAAAACGAACGAAAGATGCAACATAACTAATATGCGTGACATTTAAAATTAATAACCAAGCATGTACGTTGTACATTTTGTTTCAATTATGAAGACGTTCAAAACACGTGCTCCTTAAAGGGTTAAAAAAATAATAATTCGTACTAGTGGGACATTAATTAGAAATTCTTCGCACATAATTAATTTGCTAATTAAGCGGAGCATGATGTCATACGCTTCACTCCATATATTATTTTCATTTTAATTACATTTACAGCATAATCACAAAAGCAATTACTGTTATCTGTTTGAAATTTTCAACATATATTCCGAGTACATACATACATACATACATACAAATACGCATAATATTATAATCATTAATTAAAAAATTAATGAAAACAAAACGGCTATGCTTTACATTTCAATGAGTTATTGTTTTAGCAATTTGTTTAGTAATTGGCTTCGTTGAATCGAAAGATAAGATTTTTTGATTAATTTTATTTAACCAAATTTCTCTAAAATATCTTACGCCTCAAACCACGAGATTATAATTTTCTGCAAATGCGGTCGTACAAAGTAGTTGCGAAAAACTTTACGGTATACAATATGTACACTGTATTGAAGAGCACAATATGTAGTGTTGAATATTGCCTTAATAGCCTTATATGTAATAGCAATATTGTTATTCGTTATTTAGTATAATACGTTGAATTTATACACTAAAAATATGTGCAAGTTCTCATTTCAAATGAACATGTTTTTATGAGACAAATTTGTCATAAACAACAGATGACAATTTTTACAATATACCTATACATACATACATATGTACATATGTATGTAAAGAGGTCGAGTCTATGTGTAACTACAAACGTTAAAAAAACAGTTAGCTTATTAAGTATTCCCTGTTACAAGATGGCCTTAATTTCAATGATAAAACCACTTTTTGCTTTTTGGTTCTAACGTTTTTTGTGCACGTGCAATATTATACGCATATAAATATATATGTATGTTTGTACGAATGTTATTTTTAAAAAAGTTGAAATAAAACTGCACACTTTGCACAATTCACATCGTTGAACAAAGTAACACTCAATTTACAATTCTTAGATTTGAACCATTGTTTGATTTTATCAGAAATATTCTAGATAGAACCAGACGCGCAAGTATGACAATCTTTCGCGTTTTTAATATTGAATTACACAGTGTCCCAACATTATCAACAAAATGCATTGTTACACTCACGTACATACATATATGTATGTACATATTTGAAAAGTGAGACATATTCGGGGGCATTATGATAAAACTATTGTGTTAAAATTAAATATGATTTTTAAACAAATATTCGTATGTGTAAGTACCATTTAAATTTTATGAATCCCCTCTTTTGTAACAATTAGACAAATTAAAAATTAAATTTACACATGAGAGCTCTGACAATCTGAAATTATTTGTTTAATTTTTAAAATAATGCAACCAAAGCCATTTTTTTATTTTTTCGCATCGTATAAATTACTTGCGAAAAATTCAGATCTAAGATTATAAATAGGTATGTATATTTACTTTTTAAATTACTTTTTGTTTTTAGAATTTGGTTAAATTCAAGGAAAAATAAAGAAAATTTACGAATTCGAAAACCGGCGGAAATAGTTTCCCGCAAACAATATTTCAGTGTATTTGTATCAAATTATTTTTAATCATCCCCGAAAACCACAAAACGATAAAAATAAATAGCGCACTTTTAATTCGTTGATTATAATTTCATATTGTGAAATCAATGTCTACTCATGTGATTGAAATCACAAAATACTAATTTGCATAAAATTAATTTATAATGAATACATACGCGTATATTTTTTACAACACCAGTCATTTTATTAAACCAATTATTATATACACACATAGTTGTAATGTGAGACAGCACTAATTTTCCTGGGATCAATCAAGAAAATGTCGCCATGAGCTTATACTATGCATACACATAAATAAAAACATTATAATTGGTGTCAAAGTAGTGTGTTGCGTTATCTTCAGATTTAATGGGTAGTTTACTTTTATCGTCTCGCCATAACAAAGTGTTTAAATTAAATCCTATTATCTTATCGCCGTAATACCGCGGCAATACTGTGAATGGCAACCGAACAAATTATTATTTTAATGAATAACACACGAATATGACACGTACATAGGTATTTGTACGATACGCACACACGTACGAACAGTAGAGAGTTAACTTTGTTATTCTCATAACTCATTATTTTCAACAGATAAAATATTTCACCCAGTTATCGTGCGCCCTATTAGTTTAATATGGACGTGTCAAATTTGAATCGTTAGTTTAATGAGCTCGCCGTATCAATTCGATAGGGCTGCCGAAACATTACTTTACTACTAAATCTAAGCAATAATTGGAAATTACTTTTATTTGCCGATTTCAAAATATGCGCGATTAATTAAAACATGGCTTACCTTCGTGGAGACATTAATAGAACTGCCAGCGATCAAATCTACGTTTCCTGTGTTGTACCTAGCAGCTAATATAACAGAACTACAATCTTTTGACACATTATAACATGCGTAACGACCGTAAAGCTATTTAGATGTAGCTTATGCACGATTAAAGATTTCATATACACAAACCTTCATCAAGTTTTTATGTATCTACAGATTTTTTTTAATTTTAAAATATATATTATAATGTTTTAAAATATTTATTTGTATAAAATTTAAGATAATTAAAAGTTAGAATTCAAATGCGAATTTTAAAGCCAACGAAACGTATTTAATTCGGACTACGTCTTTTATATCAATTAGCGAAGTGCAAACTGGTAACGGGGCGCCGCTAACAAGTCCTCTTGACAAAATCATTTAGCGGAAAAAGGATTTGATGTCGCTCGGGCTAATGAGCCCTCTAACCAGAGTCTGCTCTCTCTCTCCTCCTATTTTTGGTCCTCCGGTTTATCTATTAATTAGTCATTATGTAAAATCTAGACGCTTTCGAACGCGGAGGGTAATAATTGTGACAGCCAATTAATGCTTGACCAAAATTCATTGCTTTAAATTAAACACACCACAACATGCCTATACGTGGTAACTCAAATGATTCAATTTGCGTATTCGAGTGCACCGGAAGATTTTAATCGTTATTCCAGAACGTACTTGTATAATTGAATTGACTTGTCACTAGTGCTAATTACTTATTAATACAATTTACTTAGATATACCAACTATGTACATATGTACATGATTTAAATAAATACAATAGGGTCGTAGGGAATATAACTATATCTTTCATACCTACATACTATGAATGGATACAAAATGGGTATTAGTTACAAAAGCGAAAGCAATTTTCACACAACCAAATAATACTTTCTAATTGAGTTATTGCGAAATGTCTATTCCGATGAGGTATTGAATATTGACAAAATTTGATACCTGTTGATTACAAATCAGCACTGCCTTGACTAAATTTAGGAGGCTAAAATATGCTTTTTAAAGATTAATGCTAATATTATTTATATGCGCATTTTTTATATAAAATTAAGCTTTTGATTAAAATTTTACTGAGACGTCAATATTTACTATAAACGTTTACATTTGCATCACACAAAGATAACACTCATATTATCGAGCCCATTTTTTTTATATCGTCATAAACCAACCATTCAACAAAAGAAAAACAATTAAAAATTGACTGAAAAATAGTATTCTATTTTTAATTTAAAACGTATTCCATGTTATGTTAAGACGTGTTATCTGAACTAATAATAGTAAGTATGATAATTTATTTTCAATCGGACTGTATGTACTTAATTAAAATTGAGTACGTTTCTCAAACAAACAAACAAACAATAAGCGTTTTAATTGGACATGATTAAAATCGATGTCATCGCCATTTACAAATATACTTACAGTCGATGATATGATGATATTTAATTAGCGCTTAAATACACATACGTATTCCGTAAAGTTTCGAACGGTGATTATTATTTTTTTTCTCAGTGGAATTACGCTCACTCCATTTTTGCTCACTGCAAAGGCAATAAGATAACACAATTGCAACGAGAATGCATTTGGATAAACTGCTCAATTATCGTGCTTCTATTCGGTTGCTCCCGTCGATGAATGACATTTCGCACACTAATACATAGTATGTACATACATATGTGTAGCAATTAAATGCACACACGAAGTATTGTTTGGAGTAACAACAAATTATTCTCGCAAACTTTTTTAACAAAATTTATTTTGGTGACGCGATATAAATAAATAAATGTGATAAAAAAAAACAACAATTTGACACCTATGTACATATGTACATATATTATCATTATCACCTTATGATTCACTTAAATGCATAAAAAATTTCCATAAAATTTCAAAAGTGATTTTCTATCACCAATTTTAAGTAACCATTTAAAGAAAAATATTCTGAATGATAAAAAATTCTACTTTTTTGTTAAGTACACGACTTTAAAAATTTAGCTAACTAAAATAATGTAAGCACCAATATTTCTAATTGTGATACGAACTAAATAAATTTATTAAAACATTACTCATTCATATTGAACGGTATATCTACATACATATAATTGTCTAGACTTACATTTAATTTTCGATCTACATATATATACATACATACGTATGTATGAACAAATAATTCAATACAAAATAACAGAAAAACGTTAGAATTAAATTTATATACGAATAATTCTCCGCGAATACCTAATTGAATATGAAACATACTCATTATTATCGTGTATTAAATTTTTTAAACATTCGACACATCGCAAAAAAATTACATAAAATACCCCCGGTAGTATTTTACTGCTATTTTTTTTTTATAAGAGTGCATAATGTATTTATTGAATTATTACATAATACATTGATGGGTTAGTGCACAGATATTGTCCAGTTTTAAAAAAAATTGAGTTATCATACACAAAAAGTATTGTATGTCCAAATAGTATATTTGAGAAGATATTGCCTTATTCAAATATATACATAATATGTCCATTTCGTCCATAGTTTTCATGCAAAAGCGATGTACGTCACTTACAATATTTTAAAACAAAACTGGACATACAATATCTGTGCACTAACCCATCGACATATGTATAAGAGGCATAATTCGACAAATTGTGAAAAATAATTTCGAACGCGAATTAAACCGGCGAGTGAGCAAAAGTTGCGCGCGGAATTTTCAGCGGCGGCCACGTGCTTCGCAAACGTCAAAACAATGCAAAAACTTTCCGCGCCGTTTCACGCCGAAAATCAAAATGCACACATATTTTTCAAGTACGTACCTTCATGAAACTGTAGTCGCCGATTCGGTGTGACGCCACAATCAGCAACACTCGTCCAACAAAATTACAGGAAAAAAATTTGGGCGAAAATGTTCGAAAATTTGAAAAGCTAATTATTTCGTGGTGGCTTCAAGTGCACATTAAAATTAAAAGCTACCAACGAAAGCTCAAACGTGATACTCAAATAGCGATGTCCATACTTGCGAGCGAGATTGCGAGCGAGAGTTACGTTCGCGTGTTATCAGCGCCGAGTCCGAACGCCGAGTGCTTTCGTTGCGAGCGTCGCGACGCTCCACGACGCACTGCGCTCGCGTCCCTCCACCATCACCATCACCTTCACCATCACCACTTTACAACTATCCACACACCCTCAAAATAGGGGCGCACACACTCATCCCCATCCCTAAAATTCACTTCTTTCAAACACCCCCATTTTTAGTCTTTTTTATAATTGTATCGACTTTCCCATTAGAGACTAGTGGTGCCTAGTTAAAAAATATATTTTAACAAGATCAAACGTGTATTTAAGACATTTAGTATCCAGTTGCTGTCAAAATTTTATAAATCGTATATTAGACATAAACTAGAATTTGCTGTAAATGTTTGGAACCCTAACATCAAAAAATACATTGTATGTATGTACATATGTTTAGAAAGGGTCCAAAGAAGGATAACAAAAATGCCATCTGAACTTCGATCACTATCCTATAATGAAAGGTTGAAGAAAATGAGTCTCACATCTTTGAAGATGAGAAGATTAAGAGACAATCTAATAGAAGTCTACAAAATAATAAATAATAAATATAAATGCCCAATGAAAAACCTCATTAATTTCAATAAAAACGCACATCTCAGAGGTCCATTACACTGAAACAACTAAAAGATAAATCGAACAAAATTGTCAGAGACTCTTTCTTTTCAAACAGAGTGGTCGAAGTTTGGAACCGTCCGCCAAATCAGCTAGTAACTTCTGAAAATACAAATCTCTTTAAAAATCATCTCGATAAATTTTTGAACATAAATGGATTTTTGTAATCCTTCAAATATAAATAATTAAAAATTATGACAGACCCTTGGGCTCCGTCGCCGCCTATGCCGCCTGCCCATGTATTTTAAATAAATAAATAAATAGAGTTGGTTAAAATTTTAGAAGCTCGACTTTGACTCCAGCCTTAAATCTCTGAATGGCGATTCTGCAGTGCCGATTTTAACGCTAGCGCTGATTTCGAATGTAAAGCACATAAGTGAAACCGAATTCTCGGTGCATGTATTATAGTATCGAAACTGCATTCAATACCTACATACGTATGTAAGTTTCAATACATAAGAATGATAACAAACTGTGTAGTATCGCTCGTACCGGATACATATTTAAATTTTTAAAAAATGTTACATTCTCACAGCTGTGTATGTGATTATAATTCGCGAACGATGGTGTGTGCTGAAATGTGCTATATTTAGCGCGTCATTGTTGTCGCAGGTCGTAAATCTTGTTATTCGAATTTCGAAAAGGTTAAAAATTTACATGATTTTACGCAGTCAACTCAACACTCTTTTATGCCTTTGTCGGGGTTGCGCATTTCTTTCGCCCAAGATATCACTTACCTACAGTATATTCCGAAAAGTATTTATGTAATATTATTTATGTATGCTTATATCAAAATTATATTTCTTCGCCATTTCATATACATATGTAATAAAATAACAATTAGTATTTCCAAATATTCAGAAACGACCAACATTACGATGTACATATATAGTTGTGCTATGTATTATGTAAGTTTTAATTATCAGTACGTATTAAATAAAGTGCTTTATTTTTAATTCATTTAAATCAGCGGTCAGTAACCTTTTTCGAGCTAAGAGCCAAATTAGGAAAAACCTTGCAAAATTGGCAAGTTTAGGAGCCGCAACTTATTACTTAATGAAATTTACATTTATAAGTCATTTATGAAATGGATAGCTGTAAGAAATAAGCCATCTTCGTGATATTTCTTAATGCTCGACAGTTTATTACTAAAAAGTATTATTGAAAAACGGTTTAATGGTTTCAATAGCCATGAAGTTATATGCAGAAATAGGATTAATTTTGATTTTGTGTAAATTGTGCGTCAACATTTCGTGTTTCACGCAAAACGTTGGATGATAGTGAGAGCCGCAGGTTTTCATACAAAGAGCCGCCGGCTCCCGACCACTGATTTAAATGCACACTGTAGCTAGTAAAAATTATTGAAATCAATTTAAATCCAACCATGAAATAGACGATGGGGAAAACTATTATAGCAGGAGTATTTCAATCTTAAATATATAACAAGCAATTCATACATCACTTCATCTCTAAAAACCGGTTCTTCGTTTTGAATCAGTTTTTCAATTTAACCCTTACTGTTCGCTTACACTCTTAAAGTTATTATCTTCGCATGATTTAGGGTTAACCTTGCCATTTAAAAAATACGAACACCCGTCAAAAGTGCAGCGTTGCGTTTACTCGAATACATACATACATATATACATACAACGATACAACCCTTTCAAATTCTTGTTTTTGCTTAATATTACACCCTAAATATTATACAACTTAATTTCTGAGGTTATTAAGTGCAAGACATTGACACATTTGCGGCTAAGTAACTGAATTATACACATAATACATATACATATAATTATATACATTTGGTAGTTATATATGTACATATTCTGAAATGTAACTTAAAATCTTTCTCAGAGAAATATCATGGAAATTATTAATTATTGCGATAGCCTCACAGTGAAATTCGGACAAACGACGCAAGCAAGATAAATAAATCAGCGCCTTTTCAGAATTTTTAAAAAAACACCAATATAAAATTAAAAGTATTGTAACATTCGTTGTACATTTCGACACATTTCAATAGAGAGTCAATCGCACCTAGCGTGCTCGAATTTCGAAATGAAAAAAAAAAAAAGAAGGGATGCTGTCACCAAAGAAAGAACCGCAACTGAACAGGTAACCGGTTCCGCAAGAAAACACCTGTGTGCGCACACCGACGACAAATAAAAATTGAATTCATCCAAAAAAAAAATCAGCCCAAAATCAATTAATCGTTTATGCATTTTTAATAAACACTATAATGCGGCGGATAATGCTAATAAACCCACAATTCTATTAGTGTACAATTGAATGGTTAGAGAAGAGAATATAAGACGTTGACCGATCGAATTTAAGAAAGTAATACCTACATATGTACGTACGTCTTCGTGGGGGCATCACCGCACGCAAACAAAATATTCCAAATCCATTTTCGTATAATAAATAAAAATAAAATAATTTTATTATGAACATACCAATGGTTGATTAGTTTATTTTGCTAATTGCATAATGTGTTGTGGATAGTTTATACTGGTAATTAATTAATTATCAAGGATAAAAATATTATACCTAAGTACATACATACATACATACGTATGTATGTATCAATGGGTGATAAATCCAGAAGGTTCTACATACATATGTATCAAGCGTGATACATGCTAAAGGGTATATGTACCTGACATATTAATTTCATCATCGTTATTTTCAGCCGTTCATCATCCACTACTATGTATGTAGATGAAGGCCTCCTCAATCCTCTTCCATTCCTGTCTGTCTTGAGCAATCTACGTCCACTTGACTCCACACATTCTTCTCAATTCGTCAGCCCACCATCCACTTGGTCTACCTTGCTTTCTTTCACATCCTCTCGGATAGCATTCCTGTATTTCTCGCGTCCATCTGCCAACCATTCTTCGAATGAGTGTGAGTGAGTGAATGTGAGTGAATGTGAGACTCGTCTATTTCACAAGGAGTTAGTTAATGTAATTTGAATAATACATATATCAATTGATTTGGGAGAAATTGGCATTGGAGCAACCGATTTGTGGCGAAATGGCAAGGCATCGGCAATTCGGCAGTAGTAGCACGTGAACCGTTCCGTCGACAATCAGACCCATTGAGCGGCCGACAAAAGGCCATTGTGTGGATAAGCGATAGTCGTGGGGCCCGGGCCGCAAAAACACACGATTAGTCTTCGTGGGGCTCATTGTAAAGGAGCCCCTGCACCCACAATTGCACATCAACGTCTACCGGGGCAACCCGGCTCACGATATCGTTTTTCTCCCATCGCCATCCCCATTCCCACCCCATGACTTGGTCTGGACTTCAGCCAACGCCGAAGGCGAGAATTTCCACTATTTATGCCGACTACTTTCAACGACTATCAATGGTCGATTCTATCGATGGAAAGTATTCTATTATATTTTATATTATACTAATCGATGCAATAGAGATTTGGAATTCATCGGTTTTTAAGCGACGCTTACCGATCCTTCACATGTACGTCAGGGGTGAAAACATGTCATAAATTCATCGTACCCACTGTAAATTTATATATTTACCGTCAAGTGAGGTAAATATGATAAGGGGTAAATAAGATCGGAAATTGTGTTGTTTTTGCCCTTAAATTAATATTTGGCGCGTGTGTTTTTCGGTTCGCGTCCATTTTATTTTCCGGGGAAAAATCTAAACGAGCCATCGGCCGATAGTAACAAATAGCGGCGCGCAAACACTTGGGGAAAATCCTCGAGCGGAAAAGCCCGACAGGACGATTTCAATTTGGCGCGCGCTTTTCTATCTACGCCGACCAATTGATTGTGAGCGGTCGACAACCAGCTACGCCATTTCTTGAAACAATTGAAACAATATTGGAAAATATAATAGTATTGTTGTACGTATCTTATTACCACCTTTGCACATTAGATTTATTATACATCAAAGTTGGACAGCACTGTAAGTAAAATTTGGTGCATTCGATCGATATAATTGTAGTGTGTTGGAATTGAAGTTAAATATTAGCGTACCTATGTACATATATTTAAATGATTGTCGACCGCTGTGCGCGTTTATCACTTAAATCGGTGGCGATTACCGAAAAACGCGCCAAAAAGGGAAAAACAGTGCAAAAAACACGCAGCCAACAATAAAGGGGAACAGCGGCGTGTTTGGGGCCCTTTGTTAGCCCAAAGAATGGCCACCGATAAGCCAACACGACCGAATTCCAACACAGAACACCGATTCCTTCAAATCCGATTGAAAACCAACTTTGTGTCGTGTGTACCTATACATATATAGGCGAGTAAGGAAATATGCCAATACATACATACATACATAATATACATAGATATATTCCGATTTAATTTAATAAAAAAAAAAAAAATTGGCAAATTTTTTTTAAAAGAAATTCAATATAATCGATGACCAGACAATATTATGATTACTTAATTTTATATATGTATGTATGTACATATATATTGAAATTGACATAAATGAGGAGAAGCATATGATGTTTCTTCGGAATTTTATGTTATAATTCGTATTTTCTTAACATCCAAACTAAAATGACGTTGTGAAAGGGAAGAGGTATGCTAAGCCTCGAATTCATAGTGCGACCGTGATCAGTCCGCGGGCCGCGGCATTAGAACCTCTTATCTCTCTACGGTGCTCGGATTAAACCGCACACGAAAAATCCGTACAGAAAAATGCACACACAAAAATAACGGACACGGTAAAAAGAGGACATGGAAAAAAGCGCACACATAAAAATGCGCACAGGGAAAAAAGCGCAAATAGAAAAATGTGCACACGAAATGTGCGCATATTGGAAAAAAGCGCACATAAAAAAAAACCATATTTTCCTGTGTTTTTCAGCATTAGAAATTTGAATATTTCTAGTGTAGTAAATTACTTCTTGAGGTGAAAAATAAAAAAGGACGAAAGCTACATGACACGATTTTGACTGCTGTGTGGGAGTATGATCAGACGGAAGACAAAATAAAGTACTTGATGAAGTTAGCAAACTTGCAATAATAAAATTAACTTATACATTTACATACATATGTACATATATACATATGTGAATTTTTTAATAAAACATTTTCTTTAATATACATATTTTCATTATGTTTGCGAAGAAAATAAAAATAAAGTACTACAAAAAATTATTTACTTCACTAGAAATATTCAAATTTTTAAAGCTGAAAAACACAGGAAAAGATTAGAATAATTTAAATGTGAGTATTTTTCTATGTGCGGATTTTTATGTGCGCTTTTTTCCAATGTGCGCATTTTTCCTTGTGCGCTTTTTTCCGTGTCCGCTATTTTCGTGTGCGGTTTTTTCGTGTGCGGCTTAATCACCGAACTCTCTATACAAGCCGAAACGATTCAAAATCGATTCGCGTTCAATTTTACATTCAATGGAATTGCGATTGCGGTCAACATTTTGTTTTTGAAGTCACGGTTTGTTATTAATGTTACTGAAAATCCAAAACGCGATGAACGAGTAATTTGAAGAAGCCGTAAATCACTTTCTAAACACCTCAGAACTACAACTGACTAATTGGAATTGGAAAATAATACAAAAAAATCGGGTGTAGCCAACCCATGACTTTATCCATATATTTGAGGAATACAAAGAGTAACGAAATTAATTTTTTATGTACGTAAGTAAATAAAACGCATGCACACCACCACACCGACCAAAATACATACATAAATATCATGAAATTACTATGTTGAGTGCGCGTGCGTATGTTAAATACGATCTTCGGCATATATTCAACTACCACTTCCGTTCGGCGGATTTTAATCAAAACCTTATCAACTCTTAATTTTTATATGAAAATTATAAATAGATATGTATAAATTTTCGATAAGATCGCCGGACAAGTTTTATAAATATTCTGTGGTAAAAATTCCCGAAGCCGTTTCGGAAATATTCTGTCGTAAACTTTTCGACGAAAAAAAAAAACTACTTGACTAATTTTAATAATTAGTTTTTTTTTTTAAATATCAATTTCTCTCAGAATTACAACATTACAATATTATGACGATACTACATATTTAAAAGGTCGAAAAAAATAAAAAAAAAAAAATCGTTCAAGAGTAAACTGCCACTTTCGCAAGTCAGAAGTTGACTAAAATCACAGTATCTCTTACGGCTAACGTGAAAACTATAGATATGAAATTTCGACAAAATTCCCGAAGCCGTTTCGGAAATATTCTGTGGTAAAAGAATTTTAGAATTTTCTACAAGAAAAAAACCCTACTTCCGGTTCACTGATGTTGACCAAATTCCTTATGGCTCTTACAACTTACGTGCAAATAATAGATATGAAATTTCAGCTTGATAGACTTGATAGTTTCGGAGAAAACACACAGACATACACACACACACATAGTACACAGACATACAAACATTTTCCAGAAATCATGAAAACGTGATCAGGGGATGATACTTGATCCAAATCAGTCAAAATCTCGAGGTCGAATTTTCGCACGATCACAATACTTTATCCGATTAGGATAAAGTAAAAACATTGAATAATATTGTCGCAGTCGACGCAAATTAAATCAAAATGTTTCGATTGTTAAGAAATTAGCTGCGAATGCATAATTGATAATGCAACCCACCCCTATTTCCCTCTTTCATAGTCCCATCCCTTTACGTCTCACTTCCGCAGCAGTCGTTGAAAGTTGTCTCACAGATGGGGAGTTCAAAATTGTTCTTGCGCGCTAATTTTATTCAAATTTCAGAATTCTGGCGGGAATTATTTAACTAAGGTTTATTTAGTTGGTGTGACACCTTCCACTTAGCATAAACACTAGCTGGCTAGAACACGTGCGTTGCAACATTAGTAGCCTGCGACGGCACACATAATTACATACGTGTATTAAATAAATTTTTATTCATACGAAAAATATCAAAATTTTACATTTAGTCACTCGTCAAACGATTGTCAATTAAAAGCAAGCAATTCTATTTGGTAGAAATCGTTCAATCAATACTTATTGTGTCTCTTTAGAAATTAATTATAAACATTTCTGTGTAACATTAGAGTCAATAATAATCTAAATAGCTTAAATCAGCGGTCGCCAACCGGTGGTCCGCGAGAGAATTTTGGTGGTCCGCATTTTTCATAATCATCATCATATTCAGCCGTTCATTGCCGGATAAAGGCCTCTCTAATCCTCTTCCATTCCTGCCTGTCTCGAGCAATCTGCATCCACTTGACTCCACACCCATTCTTCTCAATTCATCTACCTATCAATTCGTCTACCTCGCTTTCTTTCACATCCTCTCGGATACCATTCCAGTATTTCTCGCGTCCATCTGCCATCCATTCTTCTCGCTATGCTATCACACACACATCGCTGTGCTATCACACGTTACTCGCTATACCTACCGTTTTGGTCTCTTCTTGTTATACCAAGCATACATTTTTCAATGCTTCTCTGTGTGCACTGGATCTTACGTGGCATTCTTGAATTTAGCATCCAAGTTTCACATCCATACCTCACAACTGGCAGTTTTCATAATGAATAATGAATATATCGTTTATTTATTATAATTTTTCTATCATTATACATAAGGTGATATCCAACTTTTTGCAAATAACATGGAGTGCAAATACAAGCGTAATTACCATTTCATATTTAGAATGTTATTTTTATGGAAAAAATCATGATAGTGGTCCGCGGATTTGGAGATTTTGAGTTTAGTGGTCCGCGAGGTCCGAAAGGTTGGCGACCGCTGGCTTAAATTATACACCTAGGAATTTTTCAAATGATTATGTATTTACATATTGTATCTGTACATATGTATGTACATATATTAAATTGAGAGTCGCGTCGCACGCCTCGCTAGCAAGCGTCATCTGTTGCTACAGAGTTGAGTTTGCGACGTGTTTTTACGTGAGTCGACCCCCTTTTCTACCACCCACCACCCACCGACGACTGATGAGACGATTTAGAGTGAATATAGCGGATGAGACAAATTTCGTTGTTTATAATAACACCCTCTTCTAGTGGAGAAGGAAGCCGACGGTGGTGGAGGGATGGGGTTGGTCTTCATTTCTACATTTACATAATGAGCTAAACTGCACTCGGCTACAATTTGCAAACGCCTAATGTCTATGTATGTATGTACAACGGTCGGCCATTTTTTGACAACCGCAAAATGTTGCCGTGAGAAACGCAAATATTGCGCTGTGCCCCCGCGATATTTAATTTATTTGTTTTTTACGTGTGCCGGATTTAAAAATCAGGGTTCAAATCACCCCATCTCATCTGCGTGTTTGCGTCCGGTCCATTGCTCGATGTCATTATTCAACAGAAAGAAGGAAATAAGGCAAATCTGTGCCCTCGGGTTGCGCACGCAAAAATGCATTTGATTGCATTTCAAACTACGCATGTATGTATGTAGGTACATACATATGTATGTACATACATACATACATATAACGATATAATGTCCCCTGTAAAATTTATGGATTATTTTTAATCTGTACAATATTTCGTTAAACTGAAATATGTTAGCGATATATGCAGGACTGTATAACCCTCGATTTTATTTTCGTGTTAGCGATGACTAATTTTTTTCATTGTGTTTTTGTGACACGTAGCAAATGTTCATTGGGCCATTATGATGTCACTGGAATCATCCCCAATTCGTATACAATAATGTCACGGTTCACACATGACGAATGGAATCATCTATTTTCGCTAAGTAACCGCGTGTCGTTGATGATTTATAAAAAGAAAAAAATCAATTTGATGTTCAAGACACAACAATTTTACATGGGTGCGCATTTTCATCTTTGAAAGAAATACAAAGACATTTACAAAGGTACTATTATAGTGAACGTTGCATCTATTGATAGAGAGAAAACATAATTTATAATTAAAGGGATGTATTTTAAAAAGCTCACATAAGTTCATTCGACATGCAGCATCCCTCTTAAATATATCAATCATACTTAGCGAGCATAGTTCGCGATTCCCACGACTGGGGATGACACACAAAGGGTGGTCACCCTAAAACAGACAACGTCAATAAATAAAAAAAAATAGAGCATTCCCGGATAATTCTGAAAGCGCGTGCAGATTCAAACTTTATGATTCGTGAAATTTTATCCTATGTGAAGTCCGGAGAAATTTTAATAGTAATAATAATCAAAAATACTGAATTATTACATAAAACACATAAACCAAGCAAATCCAAATTAATACTACACATACAAAAGATACACATATACTTATAGTATAAATATATGTGTTTGCCGATCTCAAATATCGCCGATATCATACATATGTAGGTGTATCAATTTTATTGTAAACTGAACATTTCAGTCAGTCAATGTTGTATTACATACAGATAAATAATTATACAATAGAAACGATGGCGTGTCAATCACTTTATTGTGTCGCATTCGAGTATTGTCGCTTTGTGTAGGGGTATCGAAATAATCCCGAAGGGGTGTCTGGATCACAATCGCGTTCAACAGAGTCGCATTATAAATTGCGAAAGTTACCATTATCGAGATGGAAAACGGATTAAGTGGCCGTAATGTGCACGACCCTATAGTAATTGCATAACACAAAACACCAACACTCGCACATAATCCTATTAAACATAATGCATCCGAGTAAAATATTGCACAATCGTATGTGAAATACTATTGCAGGTTTCCGTAACCTTCTCTATTCCGTATTCTACAAAACAGTAAGCAAACAATGTACATACATATGTATGTAGAGTGTTTTTAGCATACCTACGGTAATCAAAAGTTTGATACGTCTGTCAGATAGGTACGTATGCATACGCAAACAGTGTGCTGCTGGCTCGTGTAAACGTACAGTAACCAGACGTGAAACGGCTCGTAATATAATCATAATCGAATTGGAGAGTTTGTCGAAAAAACGTCGACTTTAACGGCATATCAAAATGGCGTCGTTCTAAACGCGATCGCATTCAAACGGCAACGAAAGCTTTCGACGCGTTTTTTAATGTCGCCATTTCGGCCGCTTTGCATTCCGACCGTCGCACGTCCAGCAGTTTTCCCCCTCACAGTCGGTTTCCCGCCAAATTGAATTAAAAGCTCGGCCGTCAGTGTGGCCATGCGTGAGCGCCAGTGCTGCCACACGGCGCGTGCCGCGTCAACTGCAAACCAGCGAAGCCTATCCGCCACCAGCAGCCAACTTCCCCCTCGAAATTTGTCACTTTTTACACATTAAATTGGATTAAAAAAAACAGGCGCGTATCTACGAAGGCAACTTTTCAATACCCCCCCATACGCTCCTCGTACAATCCAATTAACTACATAGACCTACGCTTAAAAAAGAAGGCATACGACCAATGCGTACTGCCAGTTATGACGTATGGATGTGAAACGTGGATGCTCAATTCAAGAATGTCAATTCAATTCAGTGCACACAGAGAAAAGCATGGAAAGACGTATGCTCGGTATAACAAGAAGAGATCACAACAGGAATACACTGGTAAGGAGCATGACCAAAGTGGCAGATATAGCGGAACGTGTGAAAAAGTTGAAGTGGCAATGGGCTGGACGCATTGCGAGAAGAATAGACGGCAAATAGACGCGAGAAATACTGGAATGGTATCCGAGAGAATGTGAAAGAAAGCAGTCGATATTATTGAGAAACTATCCTGTTAAAATTTGAGAGGTTTTTTCTAGTCTAAGGGATTTTTTTTAAATTAAAAATAATGATCAATGGGTACTGCCAGTTATGACGTATGGATGTGAACCGTGGATGCTGAATTCAAGAATGTTACGTTTGTTTGGTATAACAAGGAGATCGTAAGAGGAATACGTGGGTAAGAAGCATGACCAAAGTCGCAGATATACATATGCGGAACGTGTGAAAAAGTTGAGGTGGACACAGCGAGAAGAATGGATGGCAGATGGACGCGAGAAATACTGGAATGGTATCCGAGAGGATGTGAAAGAAAGTAAGGTAGACCGAGTCGACGATGGGCTGATGAATTGAGAAGAATGTGTAAACTCAAGTGGATGCAGATTGCTCAAGACAGCCTGGAACAGTGGATGGTGAACAGCTGAAAATGATGATGATGACATAGACCTAAATGAAAAATTTAGGTTTTCAAGGCAAATTTAAGTAAAGAATCATATTGGTATGTAAACCCCCCCCCCCCCCACTCATCACCTTCTTCCCCCAAACACGCGCTTATCGCCGAAATCCAACAAATCGTTCACTGTTGACGAGGTCGTTAATTTAAAGTTAATGTGCAAGATGTGGCGGGCGCGTGCCACAAATGCGGACTAGCGGGTGAATGGGGTGGAGAGATGGCGCGTGCCACTCTGAGCCGCAAAATAAATAAATCATGACCTAATCCGCAAATCGAGTGTTATCACATATCAAATCACACGCCAACCGAAACTGAAACCGCTACCGCAGGGCCTCTCAACGTGAAACTGCATCGAACAGTGCCAGTGTAAAAAGGGACAAAAGTGCAAGTGGCTTTCTGCCAAAAGAACCAATAGAATTCTAGTGGCCGACATGCAACCATTGAAAAAATTAGGTAGCTCTCCAAAGAAAGTACCACTTTCGGCTAACGAAAAATTTTGAAAGCTTGGTGGATTGTAATGGCCTGCACAAAACATATACAGATGCAGTTTCAGTGTGATAGAACTAGCGGCTTTTGAGTTATGGTAATTTTACACACAACACACAGACACACGTACAGACATTTTTCGAAAATCACAAAAACGTGATCGGGGGACGACACCTGACACAAATTTGACATTTAGTTGTCCCCCTAGATCGCTTTGAAATCCTAAACTATTCCATCTCAAGTCCTCACTTACAAATTTCTCCCAAAACTCATTTATTTAACGATTAACCTTAACAATATATCGATTTTTATTAAATTATGAAACTATTTCATGCGGCAATTGTTATCCTCACTCTTCCACCTCCAGAATGATTACACACGGTAATAAATATTATGATTTTTTTAAATATTAATCTGTTGTTCCTAAGGCGACGAGTCATTTATAACATTTATCAACTCAACATAATTAATTTATTAGTTGTATTTTCTAATATAATGTATTATGTATCTATGTATGTATTTTCTAATATAATGTACTATGTATCTATGTATTTTCTAATATAATGTATTATGTACATATATTATCTATGTATTTTATAATATTATGTATTACTAATATAATGTATTTTTTGTAACAGCCCTAACAGGCGTAAAAAAAATATTCCTAGTTCAATTGATATTTTTTTTCTCTAATATTTCAACTTTCAAAATCTCTGTCCTTACACCTACAAAACACCAACAAAATCACTAAATTTATCTTCCTTCTCACCATCCATTTTTTTATTATGATACACCATTAATTATTATTTATAGAAACAGTTTTGGTACATGTCACATTTTCTTTTACAATATTTTTTATACTGCAAATACTGTATGTTTCTTCGTTAAATAAATAAATAGATAAAAAATCGAATTTTCGCACGATTACAATACTTTATCCGATATGGATGTAATAACAATGAATGAATTACTTTTTTCTATCTAATTACTATGTATGTATGTATGTATGTATGTACATATTCTCTCGCATGAAGAACCACAATACATTGTTGCTGAAAATTTCGCGTTGGGGGTCATGTACGGACATAATATTTCATCCTGTAAGTAGGTTCTGAAAATGAAACGGAAAATTATAACCGAAATGGCGAATCGGTGTGTGTGTGT
Organism: Parapsyche elsis; assembly: GCA_022651745.1. Classification (NCBI taxonomy): domain Eukaryota; kingdom Metazoa; phylum Arthropoda; class Insecta; order Trichoptera; family Hydropsychidae; genus Parapsyche; species Parapsyche elsis. The sequence goes on along the minus strand of JAGVSN010000005.1, from coordinate 2,943,929 downwards.
GTATGTATTACCATTTTAGTGTCTGCATTTGATAGTTTGGCGACCCGCGTGTCCCGTTACACCAAATAATGAGTGCATTTTGGGTGCAGGGGTGCGATAGCGTGGGGCCGCGTGCCGCTAATGCCCCACCGACGGCGATAACGGTCAACGGCCGTTTATTTAACCGATTTATGGCCAAAGATCGACCGCTGAATGCCGCAAAACCGATTCGCATTCGATCGCTTATCTCGCCCCACCACCGCCAACGTTCAAAATCCAAAAGGGTCAAATCTCTAAATGGGTCCTTTCGATGTGCGCGTGCCAAATATATGTACATATGTAGACATAGATAATATTTTTAATTAATTTTAGCGTTGACGAATCAAGTCGCACATTTTGTATAATATATGTTTAGTGAAGAATTTGTTTTGTATACCCCTACATTCATATTACAAACGATTTAATAAGCTCAATCCTTCTTCTACAGGTGAACACAAAAAAATATACCTGTTTTTTTTTTTTAATTCTATATATGTACATAAGTAGGTTTATCTCCGAAAAAAATCATTTGAATGTTAATTTAATCCTCATGCGAATAATTATGTAGTTCCTTTCCAGTCCGCTTTTAAAGGAACTAATTTTATAAAGAAACTTCATACAATTACATTTTGTGTTTTTTTACAAGTAGTCTTAAATGATAAAAATCAACTTAATAGTTTATCAACACATTAATGTTTCAATATGGGCCCATTTGCTCTAAAACTTTAAAACAAATTATTTTTGTATGAAATTTCCTTATACATAAAATGCGATTTTTTAAAATGGTATCCGTTTATAAAAAAAACTACAGGATCATTAGCGTTATTTGTTACGGAGATATATTTTTTTAAAGAACAGATATTCCGTTTAATATGTACCTACTTAGATGCTGTAATAATGTCGTGAAATATTTTATCGTTTAATTTTTACGCTCACGCTTCTCAACATTGATGTAAATATACATAATATTTCAAGAAATAAATTATATACATTTAAAATAATTGTTCAAAATTATCAAAATTTTACGATTATCAAAATCTTACGATTTGGACCATATCCATACATATGTACATATGTATGTGTTAAAGATGGAAACATAGAAGGGAGATAATACGACATACATACATGGGTACTTAATAAATAAAATCCATACAATAGCATTATGATATGTGTTTGTGTGTATTATAATAAAAATTTATTACTCACAATATGGATCATTTCTTCTTAGTTGTCGATTGACGACAACTGCTTCTTACAGCTAACATCAAATCCGCCACTTTTAGCACAATCTTTAAATACACACACATTCACATTTTCCTTGGATATTTTTTAAATTAAAAAATATATACATATGTAGGTAAGCAAATCACTTTCTATATTTATGATGCGAGTATGAGAGTGTATTTCAATGTAACAGATTGATCACAACAATGTTTTGATAGCTTTAAAACGGAAAAATTACACATACAAAACTATTTTTGTTTGCCCGTTACTTAAATTATTATTATTATCTACGATTATTAGTAACTATATAAAGTAGTTAGCTTAGCTATAGACTCATACATAGTTTGCTAGTGACAAGTTTTTGTCTGCGAAAAAACCATCGAAAAATAATTGGTAGTTTGAAGTTTCGTAATCGATATTAAACTATTTGCCTTTAGCAGAAAACTGATAAAAAACGATTAAAATTTAGAAATTGTTTTCAATGTAATTAAAAATAAATGCAGTCTTTAGGTTTAAAAGTCAAAATTTATTTTTCCTGTTCGTTGAAAATAATTAAAAATAGTTTGACAATTTCTGTGTATCGCGTTGAGATGGTACTCTGCCGTCTCTCACTACTTGAAGATTTTAATTAAATTGTTGTTTTATTAATAAAACAAGGTAATTATTTGAATATCTTCGAGATGATAAATTGGCAAATTCCTCTTCGGGTCACCCCTTTGAACAGCAGTCACCCCTCCCTTTCCCCTCATACTTTCATCCCTTCTCCGTCGAGAGGCCACTTTGCAGCGAATTCTTTCATCTAATTAAAATATTTCACTAAATACTACTCAGGTAAAATCTCGATCAATTAAAAAAACGAGAAGAAAAGTATTGCAAGCAGTTCCTCACAAGTAAACGAACGGCTTGAGAGAGAGAAGCGTCACGTTGAGGCGGTCTCGCGGGACTCGAGTCGAATTTTCCGCATTTTCACGAAATCTGCTTAACGCGGGAAAACTTGCAGATTCGAAAATTACTAAAGACCTCTGCGTCGTAGCGCCTAATGGCAGTTCTCCCCAGTTCGAATCCCGACGGTGTGATCTGTCGAATTCGCCATCCCAAATCTTGGGTCTCCGAAGACCGACTCGCACCATCTGCATCCTATTCTATTATTTATTGCTCGGAGGTTGAAAACTGTGCATTTGAACCGTAGAAATTGGTCAAATAATGTGCCAAAAATAAGTGTAACTAACTTTTATACACTCTATCTGTATCTATGTATGTTGGTCTAGGATTAATACTAGTAACATTTTATAAACAATTTTTTTAAAAATCTTAATTTATATATTTCCGTTGTGGAAAAACGCTAGTAACAACGTAATTTAAATAAAATTTAGATTTTTAGCAAAACTAGCCAATAATAAATCACTGCGACGCCGACGCTGCGCAAGCAAAAGGACAGATCCGTGCAACGAACGGTCAACCCTGCGATTCCCCAGGGTCACATTTGCCCTTCAAGGATTTCCCTTTTACAATCCCGCAGATTCTGAGCCAATTTATAAACGCAATGGCCCAACCTAAAACTTTGCGTTGAAACTGTGTGCCGTTTTAATTTTTTTATAAAGAAGCAATAGGTGAAACTGTGCTCGAATAAGTCGAATACATTAAGAGCAGGTATCGTTTGCTATTCGAAATCAATGTTCACCGTTACTGGTGTGTTAAAGACTCTGTTTATTCGAATGGAGGCGCGTGTTCGAATTAAACTCAATGACTGCAAAAGGGAGGGCTGAGGGCCATCTGAGGCACTACTATCGCTTGTGGACGATTTGGTGGCGTCAAATCGGCCCTCGTAACCGCTTAACAGCCCTTAAATGCTAACCGGGGGTTAACGTCGACGTAACGCAAAACGATCTCATTTATATGTAGGCAAAATTGCAATCGAAACATGAACCGTGGTTTTTGAATTGCCAAGTCAGAATCCAGAAAACTGTAAGCATAGCTTCAAAATGGGTTTTCATTGTGATTTCTGGTTTCACTTTTATTATTTGTACCTACTCGATTCTAATAAGAATCATCATAATTTTCAACCGTTCACCATCCACTACTGATGAAAGCCTCTCTAATCATCTTTCGTTGCTGTCTGTCTTGAGAGATCTGCATCCACTTTACACCACACATTTTCAATTCGTCAGTCCATCGTCTTCTTCCACATCCTCTCGGATACCATTCAAGTATTTCTTGCGTCCATCTGCAAGCCATTCTCCAGCCCACTGCCACTTCAGCTTTTTCACACATTCCGCTAATATCTACCACTTTAGTCACGCTTCGTACATGTATTACATATGTAGAATAAATAGAATATCATACAAAATTTTCGCATTTCTGAATTGAATATTTAAGAGACATCTATTGAATATTTATATTAGTAATTTAATGATAAAACTAAAAATAATAGGTGCGCATCTTGGCTAATCATTTTAAATTTTCTGATACAACGCTAGATGGATGATTTAAACCGTGTTTTTTTTATAAATTAAAAATGCGTTATTTATTTAAATAAAATAAACAATAAATAAGTACGCATGTATGTATATTAAATTTATAAGCAGAAGTATGTTTGAAAATTATGTATTTCATTAATTATATTATTATCATAATATTCATATATTCATTAATAATTAACAGTATGTAGTAAGATTCATCAATCATGGATTCACAAATTTATATAATTTAATAATATGAAGGCCACTTTTTTTAAAACTACTGAAAGGTCCATAATATATGCCGTTTATTGTATGACAAAAATTATATTTTACATTGTAAAAAGATTCGTGTAATAAATAATTATCATTTGTTGACACAACTTGAAATTTTATAAATTTTACATGATCTTATATGAAAATAAAATAGGATGGTAAAATGGCACAACAATTTAACATTATACTAAAATTAAAAGGAACTCAAACACACGCAGCATTTAGGTTAATCAATTTGCCGTTCTATATTGCATGCTCATTTGCTCATACTTTATTAGTATTCTAATTCCTCTCAGAAAACTAAAATAAATCAATTAAATAAATGCATTGATAACAATAATTCTCCACTATTTAGAACTATTATAGGTACACAAACGTAGTTAATTGTGTTTTAAATTTCATTATCAGAAAAAATAGCTAATTTTAATAAATTTGGGGTGAATCTATATGTTCAGTCGGGTAAAAGTTTCACTACCAAAGTAGCTATGGAAAAATTATCTCTAATAATACATAGCTTCTGAATTAGAACTTCAATGCAGATAATCATAGTCTCACCCTCATAATATGTATAATCAAATAAATAACGAATTATTATTTACATTTTTTTTTTTAGACCTACGTACTTCTGAAAGATGGTCGAACACTTTATTACAATAGTATAAATGCTTTTTTGATAACATAATGGAAAAAAATCATTTGGCATAATTTAAATGCCTTTTTTGAGAATTTTATTATTGAAAACTAAAAATTATACACATTCAATTATGTAGCGAAAAATCGTTGCGGAAATTCTATAAATAAAGATAATTCCCTCTTCCTCATTTTCAATTCAAATAATTTTATAATAAAAATAATTAAAATTTATGCTAGCTACATATTGCACATAAAAACAATTACTTACATATTTTCCAAAATTATCGCAGAAGGGTAATCATAACATCGACAAATTTGAAATGGGTATGTATAATATGTACTATTTATGCAAATTCATTAAAAATGATAATTTATTAATAAAAAAAAATAATGTTGACTGATATGTTGTATGTCAAGATGCATAAGACAAACATATGTACATACATAGATGGTTTCGATAAACATATTTTGTATTAAATTTTGTAAAGTTCAATGAAACTATAGATATATAAATTAATCAATAGCAAACTAGATTTTTTGATTTTCAGTTGAGAAGATAAATTAACCAGTGACCAAAACGCATCTATTATAAATGTACATATGTATAACTTTAAAATTCATATAGATGATGGAATTAAAATTTTATTCAACAAATTTCATTATAGTGATATTTTGTTCACTGTTAATGATGCAATTATAAATTTGATTTGATTAATATTGATCAGCAACCATTGGACATGTCATCAATGACATCCATATTTAAAGTAGGATCCTGTACCTTATGTAAGCTCACTGATGTATCTTTAAATTTACTAACAAAATCGCGTAATGATTTTATGTGCTTCAGAGTATTGTTTTGGTTGGATATTAATTGCTTCTTTTCAATATTGCTTGCTTCTATATTCTCTTTGAGTTTTTCTGCTCTTGTTTCTAACTTTCTAAGGTCTGTGATGAGCTGTCGATTTTTTTCTTGAAGCAATCTTCTTTCGAGTAATTTTTCTGTGAAATTTTAATCATTATTTTTAGCACTACAACTACTATTACAATTCAATTAAATTTAACTTTAATTTACAAATAAATAAATATGTATTCTTCAAAATTTCAGTTACCTTTATAACGGTCATCAAAAGCACCATTCTGACTCGAAAAGCTTCTGGGAATTACCGTCCAATTACTTGTTTTGCTTTCCTTTATTTCATCTCCACATTCTGGACAAAGTACTCGGGGTCGCCGATAGCGACGATCTGTTGAACCGTTTATAGGTGATCTTGACCTTGATGATGGGGATCTCGAACTTGGACTAGAACCACAACTTGAGTGAAAATATGTTCTGCATCTTCCACAATGCACCAAAGTGGATTGAGGGTCTGTAATATAAAAAAATAGTACATGAAAGGATGACAATACGAAATAGTTTAACTTGACAGATTTAGCAGTTACTTTTCATTACCATTCTGTCTACAAACAATACACAATTTTGGGCCAGGGGAACGTACAGGCTGAATCGTAAGACCGCTAGGAATCCTTAGAGAACTTGGCCACGAAAGAGGCGGAGAAGCAGAAGGAGAGACGGTAGGCGAATTGTTTGAAAGTACATGCCTTGCGGCCAGTTGTTGCCTCCTCATTTTTTGCGACCGAGTTTGGGGAGGACCAACATTTTGCTGAAGATATGAAAAATTATTTTTCTTCTTTTTCTAAAAGAAAAAGAATAAAAATAAAAAATAATAAATAGATTGATAAAAAAAGTTTAATGATTATTAAATATTATATATTAACCTGGCCCATATCAAAATTGCCATAAACAAATTCATTTTTATTTGTACTCGTTGTTGACCGTTTTTTTCGCTCATTTCTCTTTTTCTCTAAAAGGTGACGTTGTTGTGGCGTTATAAGACCAAGAATTCTCAAAAATGTTTCCTGCGTCAAATAGTCTCCTGGTTGTGGCAGTGGCAACGTAAGTGGCGGGGATGGTGTAGGTGAAAGTACAGTTCTAACAGGAGATGGAGATGAGCTTTTTGATGATGTACTTTTTGGCGAAGGTAACATTTTAGCAGTTATTTCAACTGAAGAACTAAAAATAATTTTTCATTGAATATTGATAGGAAGGAAAAATTGAATTTATTGTCGAATGTCAATGATTTAATTTTTAACATCTCACCACAATGCTTTTTTAGCCTTACTAAGTGTGTTGGCTAGATTCACTCTACGTTCTTGCATGATATTGCGGCTAATGGGGGTATCTTTAAGTGAAAAATTTTCAGTTGCCTGAATGAATTCACTGTCATCATCCAAGTCATCTTTATGAGTATCATACGAACCATTCTTTTGATCTAAACAGTCTTCATAATTGTATTTATCATCTAATTTGTCATAGCCTTTTGATTTGTCATTGTCAATATTGTTATTTTCAGATTTGATATTTATCTCATTTAGAACAGACGGTTTTAGGAGAGACATTGACTTCTTTCTGGGACGATACTGCAACTGATGATCGCGGAGTTGAAGTGCTATGTGCCGGTGATCATATTCTAAATTGACAGGTTTATTCTTCGTCTTAAGCCTCTCCTGATAAAGCATTAGCTCATGTCGTAAGCGCTCAATCACCAATTTCTGAAAAAATAATATACCTTCATTAGAACAATTGTAAAATATGTAGACATAATTAAATTAAAGTTCATACAAATATTTAGACACCAATACTAATTTAATACATATTAGCAAAAAAAAAAAATATATTTTTATCTAATCTAAAAGCACAGCAATGACAATATTGAACTCCTCAATTTTAATATATTGAGTGACACCCATAAATGTATGGGATAATTTCGACAATTGTACCATAAAAAAATCAGATATGCAATTGATTATTTAAACACCATGGTATCAACACTTTTAATAAATAGGAATTTAAAATATTTAGAGAGAGATACGTAATACGTAGTATGTACATAGTAAGTAAAGATTGAGACCTGTAGCACCACATGGTGATTAACCTTCGCGACAAAGTGACAATTCTGAATTGAGCAGCAGTTAAACGCGAATTCTGTATACATAAACTGAAAAAATAGAAGGTACCGTTAAGGTTACCTTCATGGTTGGAACCAATTAACAAACATTACATTATACATCATGTTCCCACGTAGTTGAATGAACAATGGATGAGCGTTCAAAACTCGAAGTTATCTTCGGCGATTGAGATGTGTGAGCATCTGTGGGAGTGAACAATGACAATAATCCCAGGGGATGAGGGGGTGGGCATCTATAAACAGGAACACAGATCGATAAATAGGAAATGAGGCAAGAGGTAGACCCGACGAGTCGATTACGGGTAATCGAGTGTTCTGCATAAAATTAAATAAGAGTGCATGAAGTCGTGCGAAAAGTACGCGAATCTCAGTTTGCGATAGTATGAGAGAGTCGGAGGGGGAGAGGAGCTGTTGCGCTCAAAACTCGAATCGATAATTTGAAGTGTAGTCTGCGACTGTGCAACTTTGCCCAAAACTCAACTTTTACTGCCACAACTTTAGAGGCACGCGCCCCACTGCCATTTATATAAATACCCTTTATTAACCTTTTGACTGACGCGCGTATTGTACGGACAAAAATAATGTTGTGTGTCATCAAAACACGTAAATTATCACGCGGATTCGCAAACAACTCCCGACCGCTTATTCGGGCTGTTTATAGTATAACAAATCACAATTAATATAATTTGCATAAATGTAAGAACATGAATAAGAAGCATGATGAGCAGTTGGCGAGTATGACTGGATGTAAAGAAGGAGAATAAAAACTACATAAAAACGAAGAATGCGTACTGCCGTATGGATGTAAAACGTGGATGCTGAAGCATGTAAAGATGTGTGCTTGGTATGTGAAGAGATCGTAAGAGGAATACATGGGTAAGAAGCGTGACCAGTGGCAGATATAGGCGGAACGTGTGAAAAAGTTGAAGTGGACGCATAGCGAGAAGAATGAATAGTAAGAAAGGATGTGAAAGAAAGCAAGATAGACCGAGTGGGCTGATGAATTGAGATGAATGTGTGGAGTCAATTGGATGCAAGTTGCTCAAGACAGACGGGAATGGAAGAGGATTGGAGAGGCCTTCATCCAGCAATGGATAGTGAACGGCTGAAAATGATTATGATGAAATGTACGAATCAATTTCCACCCGTTTCTCAGAAATTATAAAGTCGATCGTTTGTATAGGTAGATTCACATGCGTTAGAAACGATCCTTGATAAACGATACGCTTGCCAAATTTCGAACTTCCCCGACTGAAATGGTCATTTTTTGTAATTGGCACGAAGACCTCCTCAAATGACCATCGTATTCAAAATTTTTAATCTAGTGCAATGATGCACAACCCGCGGCCCACGGGCCGCATGCGGCCCGAAATGACATTTCTTGCGGCCCAAAATTTTTATTTTTATTTAGTACCATTATTTTTTCACGGGTAGAGATCAAAATTCATTTTTTCGCAAATATGTCAGACTCTCTACAATTCAGTTGCAATCTATTTTTAGATAATTGTTTTCAAGACACGCACTTTAGTGTTAGTTCTCCCTAGAATTTCGTCAGTGCACAACGTTTACGAAACAATATTGAAAATTCGCCGTGATTCCTATTTATTTATAATGGCAGTAAACATTAAAAAACAATTCAGAGCCTTTCGTGATGAAATCAGTGCTGAATAGTGCTGAACCCATCGTACTACTGCGAAGTTCGTTGGTTAAGCAGAGGCAAGGTTTTGAATAGATTTGTGTTACTTTTAAAAAAAATCAAAATGTTCCTTGTTAACAAAGAAAAGTCTATCGATATTTTGGAAGGTCCTCAATAGCTGTGTGACTTGGCATTTCTGACAAATATTACAACACACCTTAATGATCTGAATCTTCGATTGCAAGGGAAAAATCATTACATCTCAGACTACCAGGAAAAACTTAATGAGTTGATAACAACCTAATGAGTCGTCGGTCAAGTTTTCACCTTCGCCACCAGTTTCGATTTGTTTGGAGGAGATAGTGCAAGCGTTATCTACTTTAATGTGTACGTTTCGAGAGACCGATTCGTCAAGTTTTCATTTATCCGGTAAGCGGTCAGATTGAGATATAAAATGTCATTCAAATTCGCACATTTTAGAAAGTAAAACACAGCAAAGTTTTGTATAGATGCGCGAGCGCGTTATAAATACTCATCATCTCAAAGCACGTATGTACGTACATACATATTATATTTTGATAAGCAAGTAGAGCGTTTGCATAGCATTAGCTGTTCACAAAAGCGTGCTTTATGACAATTTTCAACAAAATGTTACAAGAGCAAAACTTTTGTTTATTACATTTGCAAAGTACAATTGTGAACGTGCAAGTGCAAGCGACAATTTAATTTTACTACCTGGTCTAGAAAAAAATTTGAAGAAAAGTGTCAGGTATATTTTCATACACTATTCAAGTATACAATAGATAGTTCTATCCGCTAAAAACAAACCTATTTGACGAATCTAAAAGGTGTGTATACTATCAGCTGGATCTATAGAGAAAATAGTGATAAAAAATGAATAAGAAACGCGTGATGTAACGATAATGCAAAACGCAAGTATGCCAGTGTTAATCGTGCTATAATTTGTCAATATTATTAATAATATAGCAGGTAATCAGACTTTAAATAAATTTATCGCACATAATCAAAAAAAAAATTAAACAGATACCAATGATGATTAATACATATGTACGTAGATAAAAATAATATAGCAACTTCGAAATTGAATATCATCATCATCATTTTCAGTCGTTCACCATCCACTGCTGGATGAAGGCTATACCAAACATACATATTTCCATGCTTCTCTGTGTGCACTGGATCTTACGTAACATTCTTGAATTTAGCATTTGAATATATATGTTTATAATCATGGAATTGTTTAAAATGTGCAAGATTTGAGCGCTGAAAAATTATAAATGGGTTCCTGAAAGTTATTTTGTGAACCGTTTGTTATTTGGCGCTACGGTTCTGTTTGAAACAAACTTGTCGCAAGTATCTAGGTCACACGGCAAGTGATCGCAAACCTTTTGAAGGAAATTGAAAAGTCCTTTGCGAGGACCATCAATAATGACAATCGAAGAGATGGCTCATTATTTTCTTTTCCAGCTCAAATTAATAACGAGAAAGATCATAAAGCCCTGACCTACATTAAAAATAGCGTGTTACAGACAAACGAAACTTGGCATAAATTGGAGAAAACGCCGCAATCGAAACAATACTGGGAGCGAAAGTTTGCGAACTTTTCAGGTTTCGAAATTTTCGACGGGGGTTGAATTTTCAGCATTAGTCGAAATATCATTTACGTTGTATTCAAAACATTCATCGCGCAAGATAAGCGTTACAATGACGAATATCTGAACTAGAATAATATCGATATGTGAATAATTTTATTTATTTTATGCATCAATTCGATTGCTATAAGATAAGTATGTATGTACATATATGTAGGTATGTATGTGGAATGTGAATATTCGGCTGGTTTGATAAAAAAAACATCCAAGTCTATGTAATCGATTTATTAGAATTACGAAAACGTTACAAGATTCTACTTTGAACAATTACATGCGATCGATAAAAGTCAATCGTAATGTTAAACTTTATTAACAATTGCACGGATGAGCCATATAGTAGATGTAGTCCACAATACAGTTGACATTAATCATCTGAAAGACAATATGCTACTTCAAGTTGCACCAAAAGTAAAATTTAATTTCTTTGTGATTATCAGTTTTTGTACCACACGAAAATTTATTTAAGCGGGAAACGAATCCGTACTTTCTGCGGGAAACGAAAAGGTAGGGAAAGAGAGAGATGAAGTTTTCAGTTGAAGACTGGGAATTTGTGCAATGAATGGCAAAAGTTTTAACGCGAGAAAATGTTTTGTCAATCGTAACGGTGTGAATAAAATGGAAATGGTCCAAACACATACATACATCTGTATGTATTTAGATATTTTGGAATGACGAACATCCTACACATTGAACTGTTAATTGTGTGAACGAGTTGACGAATTGGCATGGCGTTCGTATGACCCGTTTACGGCAAAAGGTCGTGATGTAAAATAAGCTCAACATCTCGTCCATCTTCCGACTTCCGAATATCCTAAATACAATTTGTACACCCCGAACTTCAAACTACCAAAAGTAAAAGTCGATCGTTGACAAGAGCCCTTAAAAAATATTTCACAAAGTTAATTATGAACCCTCGAAAAGTTTATCACGATCCGCGATAAAGTTTATATATCGAATTGATTAAAAGCGATACTATGTAAATAAACATTGAAATCTCAAAACTTCTTTGCGTTTAATTTAGAATATACTGAGTTACCGCCTACCATTATATCATCGTATCAGCAAAACGATGATAAAATAGTTAGCAGCCGTTCAAATTATTATGTAAAACTTGCAGCGCATAATCAATTTACTGTTTTCGCAAAATCTTGTGTTATTCGGTTGCTTATCACTACATTACACTTCCATACGGGCAGGTGTGATCTGACATGTATCAAGGCAAACCGGCCAGTTCGATAACATTAACAATATATTCAAAACGAAAAGAAGGCATTTCCTGTGCTATAATCACCCACCCTGAGTTTTATTCAATTCGATGGTAAATATTGATGATTTTTTTTCATCTTTGCTGATACCTATTATGTACACATATGTATGTGGTTTGCGTAGTAGAAACCCCGATTTTATTTTATTTTAAATTAAAAATAACAAATATCTAAGCAATGAGCCACGTGAGCAAAACGAGTCAAAAAGTATTGATTAAATTACGTACATATGAAGACAATATCTATGTAAGAAAATGTAAGGATTGAAAACTATGTAGGTAAAATAACTGTTGGTGGAACGGCTTTGGTAAAGGAAATGCAACTAATCCGCAGCACTTATCTACTTATAGTTGGATCGAGTTAACTCTATTACGTGTGTATTTAAATATGCACTGTGCACTATTGAAAAATATAACTACAAACCAAAAAGATTTCTAATGATTATTTATTTGATTCAAATTTTTAATTAACTAATTTTTAAACGAATAACCTGCGGCGCATTTTTCTTTAATTTTGATATCGATTACGTGTTAAGGTACTAATTGTAAAATCATTCAACTAAAGTTAAGAGAAAAATGGCATTTTGAGTTAGACATTAGGAGGGGGGGGGGGGGAGATTTGTTGACTTGAGCCCGTTTTGCATAAAATTTCTAGTTACGCCACTGCACACACATGTTTTTTACAGTCTATAGACTGTTGTTCGGAATGGAAGAGTGTGGAGCAGTGGCGTGCCCGTTCATAGATGCTGTGCATCCCCTAAAATCTTTAGCAATTAACAAATAAAAATGAATTCAATATGTTCGTAATTTTCGTTTTGAAATGACTTATGCGAAATGCCATCGAGTACAAAAAACACACACAACCATTACTACAAAACGTCAAAGGCCTGCTTCGCACGATGCGGTTTTACGGCACGTTTTTTTCAGGTATAAACCGGGTAACTCTAGTGATACATTGTTTTGGATGAGGGTATTCCCATGGTCAAGATTTGGCCGCGATACGGCTACGGTCGCCGTTTACAGCACGTACTTGTCACTGGAGGCGACGGTTCCCTTTCCGGGACCACCCACGCTGCTACCTGAAATCTATGCTTCCTTCGCTAGTTTTACAAAAAAATCATCAGTCGAGTTTCGTCACCCATTACAAGGGGCTGGTATTTTGCCAGCCCGTCAATATTTACCGTCCATAAACCATAGAATGTGAAAGCAAAGCAAAAACGAGGGCTCGGGCTATTAAACCGTAAAACCTTGTCGTGCGAACCCGCCCAAAGTCGTCATGATGTGCGATTCTATGGTGATGCTGTGGCAGAAAAGTATCCGCTTGCGCATGCATGCGCATTAGCTCTCTCTCTCGAACAATCGCAATCGATCGATTTTGATCATTTGTTCGAATAACGGATGCGCTCGCCGCTCAGCTTCTTCGACCGAGACCACTTTTGTTATTGTTATTCATCATTTGGGTTACATGCATACTAGTGCCGCTAAATACACTGAGCAACAAAAAAAATACCCAGAGCGGAGATTAGTCAATCTTTACTAAGTTTGACCCACTGAATTCGAATCCGATAATGAATTTTGTTGATATGCTCTCGTTTATGAGATATTCGCGATTTAAAAAATGTAAAAATATTCAATTTTTTGGTTTTTGCGTTCTATAACTCAAAATATAGTATTGCTGTGCTAAAAGTGAGTATTGAAATCAATAGTCAGATATTTTGATGTGAAACATCTTACACCGCGGCCTGTCGACAAAGTATGGGTGGTCTAATGCAACGGATATGACGTCATGTTGGAGCTCGGAGTTCGCTGATTGGCGGACGGTTCGACATCGCGCGCAGCGATATTTATAAATAGACTACAAGCCAGTGCCTGTTGTTTGCGTTTATATATAATCTATCAGTATTATATTATCAAATAATATAATATAATATCAAAATTTTATTATTTTATATTGATTGTGATCTTTTATTACTTTAAAATACTTTTTATTAATTATCTAGCGAATTTTTTTAAGTCAAAAAAAATATTTTTTCCCGTGTTATTTGGCATTTATTTGGCGAGTATGACTTGTTTACAATTGATAGATTTTATAAAAAAATAATACACTTTTTTTTTTTTATATCTACATTGTTAATTTATAAGCGCCGCCGCGGCGTTATGATATGTTACCGGCGCGAGCGAAGATTCACTATTTTATTTAAATGGGGTAACCCGCAAAGAAATTCCTATTAGTTTAACGCAAATCTACATATACATATGTATTTTAATAGTTCGGTAAAATGCTTCGGTAGCATTAGCTACGCAGTGCAGATACGCCGCCGGTAACATATCATAACGTTTAAAATCATTTACCGCTCGAATTAGTACGTTAAGATAAAATAAAAAAATATTGAGATAGAAAACTAATCCTTATAAACGCGGTGAAATAAAAAAACTCGTCAAATAAATGCCAAATAACACGGGAAAAAAATATTTTTTGACTTTAAAAAATTTGCTAGATAATTAATTATAAGTATTTTAAAGCAATAAAAATCACAATCAATGGAAAAAAATATCGACTGATTTCAATATTTGAGTACTATATTTGAATCGTAACATTGAACTGTTATTAATGGTCCAAACACATACATATCATCTGTATCAGCAAAACGATGATAAAATAGTTAGCAGCCGTTCAAATTATTATGTAAAACTTGCAGCGCATAATCAATTTACTGTTTTCGCAAAATCTTGTGTTATTCGGTTGCTTATCACTACATTACACTTCCATACGGGCAGGTGTGATCTGACATGTATCAAGGCAAACCGGCCAGTTCGATAACATTAACAATATATTCAAAACGAAAAGAAGGCATTTCCTGTGCTATAATCACCCACCCTGAGTTTTATTCAATTCGATGGTAAATATTGATATTTTTTTCATCTTTGCTGATACCTATTATGTACACATATGTATGTGGTTTGCGTAGTAGAAACCCCGATTTTATTTTATTTTAAATTAAAAATAACAAATATCTAAGCAATGAGCCACGTGAGCAAAACGAGTCAAAAAGTATTGATTAAATTACGTACATATGAAGACAATATCTATGTAAGAAAATGTAAGGATTGAAAACTATGTAGGTAAAATAACTGTTGGTGGAACGGCTTTGGTAAAGGAAATGCAACTAATCCGCAGCACTTATCTACTTATAGTTGGATCGAGTTAACTCTATTACGTGTGTATTTAAATATGCACTGTGCACTATTGAAAAATATAACTACAAACCAAAAAGATTTCTAATGATTATTTATTTGATTCAAATTTTTAATTAACTAATTTTTAAACGAATAACCTGCGGCGCATTTTTCTTTAATTTTGATATCGATTACGTGTTAAGGTACTAATTGTAAAATCATTCAACTAAAGTTAAGAGAAAAATGGCATTTTGAGTTAGACATTAGACATTAGGGGGAGATTTGTTGACTTGAGCCCGTTTTGCATAAAATTTCTAGTTACGCCACTGCACAAATTTTACAGTCTATAGACTGTTGTTCCGAATGGAAGAGTGTGGAGCAGTGGCGTGCCCGTTCATAGATGCTGTGCATCCCCTAAAATCTTTAGCAATTAACAAATAAAAATGAATTCAATATGTTCGTAATTTTTCGTTTTGAAATGACTTATGCGAAATGCCATCGAGTACAAAAAGCACACACAACCATTACTACAAAACGTCAAAGGCCTGCTTCGCACGATGCGGTTTTACGGCACGTTTTTTTCAGGTATAAACCGGGTAACTCTAGTGATACATTGTTTTGGATGAGGGTATTCCCATGGTCAAGATTTGGCCGCGATACGGCTACGGTCGCCGTTTACAGCACGTACTTGTCACTGGAGGCGACGGTTCCCTTTCCAACCACCCACGCTGCTACCTGAAATCTATGCTTCCTTCGCTGGTTTTTAAAAAAATCATCAGTCGAGTTTCGTCACCCCCATTACAAGGGGCTGGTATTTTGCCAGCCCGTCAATATTTACCGTCCATAAACCATAGAATGTGAAAGCAAAGCAAAACGAGGGCTCGGGCTATTAAACCGTAAAACCTTGTCGTGAACCCGCCCAAAGTCGTCATGATGTGCGATTCTATGGTGATGCTGTGGCAAAAGTATCCGCTTGCGCATGCATGCGCATTAGCTCTCTCTCGAACAATCGCAATCGATCGATTTTGATCATTTGTTCGAATAACGGATGCGCTCGCCGCTCAGCTTCTTCGACCGAGACCACTTTTGTTATTGTTATTCATCATTTGGGTTACATGCATACTAGTGCCGCTAAATACACTGAGCAACAAAAAAAAAAACCAGAGCGGAGATTAGTCAATCTTTACTAAGTTTGACCCACTGAATTCGAATCCGATAATGAATTTTGTTGATATGCTCTCGTTTATGAGATATTCGCGATTTAAAAAATGTAAAAAATATTCAATTTTTTTGGTTTTGCGTTCTATAACTCAAAATATAGTATTGCTGTGCTAAAAGTGAGTATTGAAATCAATAGTCAGATATTTTGATGTGAAACATCTTACACCGCGGCCTGTCGACAAAGTATGGGTGGTCTAATGCAACGGATATGACGTCATGTTGGAGCTCGGAGTTCGCTGATTGGCGGACGGTTCGACATCGCGCGCAGCGATATTTATAAATAGACTACAAGCCAGTGCCTGTTGTTTGCGTTTATATATAATCTATCAGTATTATATTATCAAATAATATAATATAATATCAAAATTTTATTATTTTATATTGATTGTGATCTTTTATTACTTTAAAATACTTTTATTAATTATCTAGCGAATTTTTAAAGTCAAAAAAATATTTTTTTCCCGTGTTATTTGGCATTTATTTGGCGAGTATGACTTGTTTACAATTGATAGATTTTATAAAAAATAATACACTTTTTTTTAATATATCTACATTGTTAATTTATAAAACCGCCGCCGCGGCGTTATGATATGTTACCGGCGCGAGCGAAGATTCACTATTTTAGTGTAAATGGGGTACACCCGCAAAGAAATTCCTATTAGTTTAACGCAAATCTACATATACATATGTATTTTAATAGTTCGGTAAAATGCTTCGGTAGCATTAGCTACGCAGTGCAGATACGCCGCCGGTAACATATCATAACATAGTTTAAAATCATTTACCGCTCGAATTAGTACGTTAAGATAAAATAAAAAAAAAAAATATTGAGATAGAAAACTAATCCTTATAAACGCGGTGAAATAAAAAAAACTCGTCAAATAAATGCCAAATAACACGGGAAAAAAATATATTTTTGACTTTAAAAATTTGCTAGATAATTAATTATAAGTATTTTAAAGCAATAAAAAATCACAATCAATAGGAAAAATATCTGACTATTGATTTCAATACTCACTTTGAGCACAGCGATACTATATTTTGAGTTATAGACCGCAAAAGCCACCAAAAAATATGGTCAGTAAAATTGAAATTGTATTTTCTAATATAAACACGCAAGAGAAAAAAAACAAAAATAGCTTGCTTTAAAAACTGGGTTCATATCAAACAGTCATCTCCATATTTAAAACTGATTTTTATTATTTTCTAAGAATTTTTCAACATACGTATGTACATAGATAGGCGTTGAATAAATTAATAGTATCCAATGTCAAAAATGCAATGATTAAAAAAATCGAACTAAATTAATTATAAAATTTCATTGCTCAGAAGAAAAAGGCCGGTTTACCTAGTTTCAACTTCTATGGAGATGATCACGTTTGATACTTGTTTTGTATTAAAAAAAAAACACACCGGGTGGGCTGTGTCGTCTACACGGCCGTAGGTTTTGATGTGAAACATCTTACATCTCAGCCCGCGTGTTCAGAATCCCCCCTCCCACCCTTATATTATGTAATTATATAATATAATATAATAAAATTTTGATATTATATTATATTATTTGATAATATAATACTGATAGATTATATATAAACGCAAACAACAGGCACTGGCTTGTAGTCTATTTATAAATATCGCTGCGCGCGATGTCGAACCGTCCGCCAATCAGCGAACTCCGAGCTCCAACATGACGTCATATCCGTTGCATTAGACCACCCATACTTTGTCGACAGGCCGCGGTGTTAAGATGTTTCACATCAAAAAAGCTTTTTAAAGTATTCCGTATACTGAAAGTCACCACGCGCCACTGGTATGGAACCATATCTACATACATATGTACATGTATACACAAATAAACACATATACACAAATAAAGTGAGGAACGCAATGCATACGCTATTGGTTCATTTTTTTTTCAATGACACTGATTGTATATCCAGATTGTTTATACACCCCAAAACATTCATTCGGAAATGTTTATTTTTTTTACTTATTGAAAGTTGCATTAGTAGTAGCCATTGTCCGTTGACAGTGTCGTCGGGTGGTTATCGTTTTTGTATATATGTATGTACATATGTACGTACCTATAGTGTATTTTACGGAGTAGTTATAAAATGCGAGCGCTTCACGCTATGTGAGTGTATTCGAGCGTTCCGCAGCTACCCAGCCAGCCAGGCAGACCCTTGCGATACTATTGGTAGTGTCGGCTGCTATGCCTATACATAATTAGTAGCGCGGAATTCTGCCTGACCGGCTGGCTGGGTAGCCGAGCCGCGGACCGCTCGTTCACGCTACATAACCTCACTACCGGATAGCCGCATACGCAGAACGATCGCATACAACGGGCACGACACGGGCAATCACTAGTAATAGCAGAGTAGGCATTTTTTGTCCCTTTTCAACACGCGCAGTTATAAGATCGAGAAAACTTCACACTCGCTCGTTTCGAAAAACAAACTTTCGTCGCAGACTACAGTAGCTTAACGCAAAACGAAGTCGAAGCAAAGTTTAGAAATCGCTGAAAGTTTTCAGCGAGTGGCGCTCTATTGTCACCGGCGCTGAAAAAAATATCGAACGCGTCGTCGTGCAAGTTTCAAAATGTTGCACTGTCGTAACGGATCCGGTTCCCAATTCGAACCGGTTACCGAGAGGACATCTCCCTAGGAACCGGAACCCTTCCCCCCCCTCCTCATTCCACCCACATCGAGATCGATAACTGCAAACTGAAAGCTTCTGCGAACTTTTGACCGGATCGCGTAATTGCGATAATTTTCCAAAACGGAGTTTGCGAACGTACACTCGAAAAGATTTGCGTTCGCGAACGCACCACATCCATCAAGCGCGCTCGGGATTGATTTTGTAACGAAGTTTGTACGTGCGTGCGTACGGAACAATCTTCGCGAGGGGAAAATAAAAAATGGCCGGCGCATAGCCGCAACAAAGAACAAAACTCGACCGGAAGTGACGGAAATCAACTCACCTGAGCCCTGCCTATCGACACGATATTGTGTTCGGCCTCCCTGATCTTCGCCTTCACCCTTCCGTTCTGCAGACCAAAAAAAAAACACACGATCAGATCGCTGAAAAACATAACATTACGCGTACGTAAAAAAAAAATAAAAAAAAAAACTAGACGAAAACAAACTTACACCTTCGTCTTCGTGCAGACGGGAGACCCATATCTGAAAAAAATACAACAAATTGTAAAACACGTAGTGAAGTTTGACATTGTTTGGGGGCAGTTTGCGAGTGGGAAATCTCGATGCGTACAAAAAATGCATTGACCTGATGCAATCGCAGTGCATTCTTGAGGTCGCTCTGCGTCTTGCGAATCTCTTCCTTGATCTCGCTGGAGACTTCCATGGCGGGCTGTGAAAGGCGAAGGGGCGCAGATGAACGGATGAGCAGATGAGCAATGAGTAGAGGCGCACTTGCGCCTATTCGGAAGCCCCTCGTGATGGATCGTGTAGGGTGTGGAAAGTGTGGGCCGGGAGACGCCGGGTAATCCCGCGAGTGGCAAAGCCCCACAACAGGAGAACGAGATTCAACAACAAACCGCTCTCAGTAACGCGACGCCGCGAGCCGAGCATCAAACCCATACTGAACGCTATTACGAACACAGAACGCTTCGTGCATGTACACACTAACTCACACACGTACACATTACACTTTCGCCAGGTCCACGCCGGTGATACCACTGTGAAAAATTACTTTAGTTGACATTTCACATTCGACCGTTTTCCCTAGTGTCAATTTTTCCGACCAAAACCGCTCGTCGTTTTTCTTGAAAAGTTTTCAATGGTGCTCGAATAGCGTCACACTATGTTTCGATCGAGTAGCATCGGTGACGGAAATAACCGTTGTATCCAAAACTGGGCACTGTCAAAAGTTGAAACTCCATACAAAAGTCCGGGGTGTGGCTGTATCGAATATGGCTGTAGGTTTTCCGTGAATACGACCGCGTTAGCGGCTAATATTTTATTTGGAATATGAGAATGAAATGAAAGCATCGAAATCTCTTACACCTTACGTAAAAATAATAAATAAGAAATTTCAGCTTGATAGATTTGATAGTTTCGGAGAAAACACACATAAAGACACACACACAAACACAAGTACACAGCCATACAGACATTTTCCAGAAATCGTGAAAACGTGATCAGGGGATAATACCTGATACAAATCAGTCAAAATCTCGTGGTCGAATTTTCGCACGATTACAATATACTTTATCCGATTAGGATAAAGTAAAAATGACGGCGTCTGCCTCAACAGTCCGACACAGCTTAATTCACACTTGCTAAGCGCTACAGCCACCGACTCACCACTTGTTGCCGTATCGGCAACAATAATGAATTATTTGTTTTTTTTTTCATTATAATTTATTGTTATTATGTATCTCTTGATGATTTATTCCGCGGTAATAAATAAATAAAATTAATAACACCCCGTTGATAAACCATTACTTAGCGTTCACAGGTGCTTTTCTGCAAATTAATACTGATCGTATTATTTTCGCCGCAAACATTTACGCAGCCATGCCGGACCCTTAAATGTATCACTTTATACATAGGAACGTAGGTTTAAGAGTGTGTGTAACGTTCATAATTTTTACAAAGTGGAATTTTGTGTTTATTTATTTTATAGACATCGTGTTTATCGTGTTCTTATGTGGGAACTAATGTCTGAATTAAACGTTGTTTTCCAAGTTCATCAAATACTTTATTTTTGAACGACTTTTACAATGTTACAGTGAGCGCAGCCGATTAGAATGTTTTGTGCTAGCAAGGTGCGTAGACAAGCCTCTTTACAATTGGGGTGCGCTGGTATATAACTGGTGTTCCCCCACTCTGCGTTCGGGGATGAAGCGCAGTGTTGCCACACGCAGAATGCGGAGGCTGGAGTAGATAATAAGTGGATAAGTGGATAATAAGATGGATAAGTCCACTATGATTTTTGTGATGACGTGCTTCGAGTTCTAGACCGGTGTCCGCACGCGCTACGTAAATTCACCGTGTGTGGTCCCGGGCGCCGTTTCCAGTGGTATATACGTTCGACGAGGTGGCGCGGCGGTGTGATGATGTTGGTCCTCGATGGAGATGGTTAGAGAGGCCGGAGAGAACTGCTATTCGTCGATGGTTGTTGTAGCAGTAGGCGATAATGTTGGTCATCGATGGAGATGGTTCAGATGGTGTAAGCGAACTGAAAGAACTGCCTGTGTGTGTGTGTAAACGTACGGCTTTTATAGCCCTCTATTGTGCGCTTGTATGTTTTCGAATTTGAAGAAAGTCCCGTCTTAACACGTTTAATGCCACAGTACATTTTGAGAAAATAAGTACCTGTGCCATTGAACAAATTATATTGTATATTATGTATACATATATAAGCTTGATAAATAATGATTAATTTTTTACAAAAAACTGATTTTAGGTGTTATTGTGAGCGTGGGTCACCGGTGACCTACGCGGCGCACTGGTTAAAAACAGCGTAGGTCACCGGTAACCTACGTGGCACGGAACGTGTTAAGATACGCGTTTTTGTGTGTTCACTCCTCATCATTTGTGACGTATGTTTAAACATTTGCGTGTGTTGACGAGAGTGTCGATTCCTACAATTTAAACTTCCGAATGTCATGTCATGGCGAATGTTTTCATTGGAAATGTTAAATCGGCGAAGAGGAGATCGCGGATCGGTTCGTTTATTTAGACCATGGCGGTGAATGTGGTTGTTAGATCCAAATGGGAGTTTGAAGTTTGTCGGCGGGGGTCAGAGTGTGGGGAGTCGCGTGTCGCTTGTCGGTGCCGTTAGCTTAAACTCGAGTGCAATGTCTCTGAAGCGAGTGGCCGATCGACAGTTGACAGCTGACAATTGGGACGTCGAAGATGCGCAGCCGTCGGAAGCTGACGGTCGATTCGCACCAGCTCCGGCACACGTGCTACACAACCGAAAGATCAAAGTGGCTGCACGTCGGAAACTGCAGTCACAAAACCAACACGTCGAACAGGTCCTCCATTCGCATTTGTATTTGCAACTCGAAAAGTAATGTGCAATCTTCCCTGTGTGTATGTATGTGTGTAAGTTTAACAATATAACGTATTGTTGAGTGGAGCGGGGAGAGGGATGAGCTCAGGGAATCCAAAGCCGATAATTAGTTCAACATGTCTTTATTCGTATGTATGTGCGACTCGCTGGGTATGACAGAACTGTCAAAACTGGTCACAAGACCAGTCTTGCCAACCTCATATTCTCTTACAAGTGTTGCCAACATTGAGAATCCCAATTCTAAATAGAGGTATAGAAACGTTGTGGTCACTCGTTACAGGAGCAGGTGATGGTGTGTGTGTGGGTAACGTTCACATTTTCATACAAAGTGGAGTTTTATATTTTATTTTTATTGAAGTACAGCAGATTATGTGCATACAGAAGAGTAAGTGGTGCGATGACGTGCATCGTGTACCTAGGTCAGGATCCGTGCGTAGTGGTGTGCTATGTTGAGGTAGTTTGTTCTGGGCAGAGTGAGTTCAGCTGACCAGTGTTTATCCGTCTGGTCCGAAGCTAGTGTGAGGTAGCCGGCGCGTTGTTGGTGCGGTGAGAGCGCGTGGCGTACTGATTGTGTGAGCGAGTGTGAGGCTTTTATAGCCCTCTACGAGTTGTTGAATTTTGACTATTTTTTTTTCAATTAATAAGACATTTCTTTCGTTCTACCAAAAATTCTTATAAATTTAGATTAATTAACATAAAATAATAAACATTAGATGTGTTTTCAAATCATTGAATGTAAATTTGTTATTAAAAATATATAAATCGTATCGATGGGTTAGTGCACAGATATTGTATGTCCAGTTTTGTTTTGAAATATTTTAAGTGACCTATGTACATCTCTTTTGCATGAAAACTATGGACGAAATGGACATATTATATATTTGAATAAGGCAATATCTTCTCAAATATACCATTTGGACATACGATACTTTTTAAACATGAAGGTTTGATACAGAGGGACGTTTTGTGTATAATAATAATTTTTTTTTTTAAACTGGACATACAATATCTGTGCACTAACCCATCGATATATCAGACCGAAATTAGAATTTGCATATAATATTTGGAATCCTCACTTTAAAAAGGATATTCTGTCTTGAGAGGGTCCAAAGAAGAATTACAAAAATACCATTCGAACTTCAATCACTACCTTATCATGAAAGATCTCTCTACATTGGAGATGAGGAGATTTAATTGAAGTCTTCAAAATAATAAATAATCATTATTCATGTAAAATGACCAACCTTATTATGTTCAATGAGAACCCTCATCTAAGAGGTCATACTCTTAGACTCCGAGAAGAAAAATGAAATAAGATTGTTAGAGATTCATTATTTTCAAATATAGTGGTTCAAGTTTGGAATAGTCTTCCAGATTCAATAGTCACTTTAAAAAAATGTTAATTTATATAAAAAAATCAACTAGACATATTCTTAAAAAAAACAATGGGTATTTGTAACTCTTTAATATATACACCTTTATTTTTTTGTATGTTAATTTTATTTTTTTTTAATTTTAATTTTTATCGTTACTTTTTTTTTTTATCCTTTTTTTTTTTTTTTATTTTTATTTTCATTTTCATTTTATTCCATTTTAGCAATACTCTCTTTTTCATTTATAATATTGGTTTTTTTTTTTTTCTTGTTAACTGATATAAAGTTTCGGTTTTGCCGCCTCTCCGTGTAATAATTAAATAAATTAAAATTTCTTTTAGTACCATTTTTGATTACGAATAGTCATAATTTTATTTCTTTATACTGCAGGGTTTCTTAATTTACGGTGTTTTCCTCCCCAGGGGAGGAATGAATGGTCTGCATGAGAGGAATGAGGTGTCTTTAAAAAAAATTGCAATAATTCGTTAGATACTCTTCCAGATTAGATTCAAGGTGATATTTTGAGGAATTTAAAAATGTCCTGTTTTCGAAAATTTGGCTTTTCGTAATTTTTAAAAAAATTACGAAACTGCACTGAGCTGGTGATGTCATCTTACAATAGATATAAAAATACCACCTACTCAAAAAATCTGAAAGTTTATATTTTTCATCTGCCATATGGGCACAAGTCATAAATCAAAAATCATCGAAATCCAAGAGGGTGAGGTAGAAACAGCGTTGATTTGACGTGGAATGACCAATGACAATGACCCTATACGTGAATAATTGTTTTAAAAAAAAAGTGAAAATTTGTCATGGTGACCCATACTGTAAACTAATCATACATGTTTCTTTTTTTTTCAGGAAAAAAAAGGAATTTTCTCTGGTTTTAGTGGATTCAATAAAAATTCTTCGACCTCGGCTGTGTCCCCCGCAGCACCTTCCTTCAACTTCATATCAAATTTAGTCCATAGTACAATTGACGAAACCAAAACTACTGAGATTCCAAGTCTTTCCAATAGCACTCCAAAAACTACGAAATTTGCAGAAAAATCTGCCTTCGATAGCGTTTTTTCGACTTCAGCTGTATCCCCTGCGGTACCTTCATTCAACTTCATATCAAATTTAGTCAATAATAAAACTGAAAAAGTCAAGACTACCGAAATTCCAAGTCCTTTTAATAGCACTCCAAAAAACGCAGAAAAATCTATGTTTAATAACTCGAACATGACTAAAAATAATAATGGGAAAGACAAAGAGCAAGTCAATCAATTGAAACATCAAAATGACGAAACTACGCCGTCATTCGACAAACAGTTTCCAAAAAAGGATGACGAATACTACGTAACGCTGAAGAATTTAAATGTTAGTGTCTCCGAATGGATTAAATCACACGTCGACAAAAACCCTTATTGCATTCTCACCCCGATTTTTGATGATTATATTAACCATTTAAAAGAATTGGACAAGTTGAAACAAAAACCAAAACTGGTCGAAGAAGTCCAAACGTATTCAAATGTAATTTCGCCAAAATTGACAAACAGCACGGATAAATCTATTACTAAAAATGATTTTTCGCCATTACCGAATAAACAAGTTTCATCTTCACCGACGACCTCATTCCATTTGTCGCCCAAAACAGCCGAAAAATCGGACGAATTTAAAATGAAAAATCCGATAAATAATATGTTTGGCCAGGGGTTTTCATCTACGCCCGTTTCTAAATCACCATTATTCCCATTTGGTCAAAAGATTGAAAGCCCCACATCAATACCGTTTTCTTTTGGAACTGGAAAACCGTTTACTTTTGGAAATTTAACACCTAAAGATGCTCCACCGCCTGCGAAAACAACAGAAGAAGAAAACGAGGAGGACGAACCGCCAAAAGTTACATTCACCCCTGTGGTGGAAGAAGATAACGTATTTTCCAAACGATGTAAAGTATTTGTCAAGAAAGACGATGTGTTTGGAGATAGAGGGGTTGGCACGTTGTATTTAAAGCCAATAAAAGATAGCGAAAAATATCAAATGATAGTTCGTGCCGACACAAGCTTAGGAAATTTATTATTAAATATAGTTTTATCGGATATCCCAATACAACGTATGGGGAAAAATAATGTAATGCTCATGTGCATTCCAACCAGCGATCCAGCTTCTCCACCGGTTCCTACTTTGCTGAGGGTGAAAACTGCCGAAGAAGCAGATAAACTTTTAGAAACATTAAATAAATATAAAAAATGAATTCAGTTGTACATACATACATATAACTTACATCAAATGTTTAATATTAATATTATGACTAAATTATTATTATAAATCGATGTATAACTTAACCAATGCATGTTTTCCATACTATCTTTATAATTAGAATTAATTCAAAATTTCTATTGAGAAAACATTGTATTGCTCAATTAAAAGAAATCAAGACACAATTGAATATAAACAATTTATCAACTGATTATTTTGTTTATTTTTATCCAATTATAGAGCCCTACTATCATTGTAACCGAAAACACCTATTTTCAATATACAGAGTGGCACAAAATAAGCTGACCATTTAAAAAAAGTCATAACTTTTTTTTTTTTTTAGTTCACAGGTAACCCTCGCAGAATTTAATTATGGAGAGGTACACAATAAGTCACAATCTTCTTGAAGAACAATCGTTCGGTAGTTCTAACAATTTTATAACGTTTTATACTGAGTAGGAACACAATTTTCACTGCGGTTCGAAATTTTAAAGAAAGGGAAACTGTTACGGATGCCAGACACACTGTAAGACCTCATTGTGGTCAATCAACAGAAAACATTGAGTGTTGCCGATCAACCAGAAGACACTGCTCAATTGGCGATCTGTCATATGTCTGAATTTTGAATAAGGACTTGCATCACATTCTGTACCAGATTAAATTAGTCCAATCCCTTCATCCAAAAGACATACAAGCGCATCTGAAATACACCCATGCCTTCATAAACCTTTCAGAAAATGAGAATTTTATTTCAAATTTGATGATGAGCGATCACCGGGCTTGGCCTTTTTTCTTTGGAGCTTTCTCAAGGATAAAGTGATTACCAATAACCCTCAAACTATAGAGGCCCCTAAAAAAGAAGATACGGCATGAGATATCTGCCGAAACTCCAAATGCCATGAAAAACCCCGTGAGAAGAGCATGTGTTTTTTTGGTCACTTGGCCAATATGATATTAAAAAAATTCCAAGAATAAAGCTTTCATTCACCCTTTAGAATGTTTAGATAGTTCACTTATTATTACAAGTTACAGAGAAAACAAACTGTTCAGCTTATTTTGCCCTACCCTGTATGTATTTATTCACCATTCTTAAAATTAAATTCAGACGTGCATTGAATTGCACAATGGACTTCCTCGCAATAATTTCAAATTGTGCAACTATTGCATTTTTGTGCGGTCGCCTACTTTTCGGACCACTAAACTCAGAATCTCGAATCCTGCCATGATTTTTTCCATAAAAATAACATTCTAAATCATCATCATCATCATTTTCAGCCGTTCACCATCCACTGCTGGATGAAGGCCTCTCCAATCCTCTTCCATTCTTGTCTGTCTTGAGCAATCTCCATCCACTTGACTCCGCACATTCTTCTCAATTCATCAGCCCATCTTCCACTCGGTCTACCTTGCTTTCTTTCACATCCTCTCGGATACCATTCTAGTACTTCTCGCGTCCATCTGCCATCCATTCTTCTTGCTATGTGTCCAGCCCATTTCCACTTCAACTTTTTCACCCTTACTGCTATATCTGCCACTTTGGTCATACTTCTTACCCATGTATTTCTTTTGCGATCTCTTCTTGTTATGCCAAGCATACATCTTTCCATGCTTCTCTGTGTGCACTGAATCTTTCGTAGCATTCTTGAATTTAGCGTCCAAGTTTCACATCCATACGTCATAACTGGCAGTACGCATTGGTCGTATGCCTTCTTTTTTAAGCATAGCGGAATGTTGGATATAAAAACTATGTTCATTCTTCCAAAAGCACTCCATCCTAGTTTCATTCTTCGTTTTATTTTTTCTTCTTTACATCCAGTCATATTCACCAACTGCCCTAGGTATAAATAACTATCAACTATCTCTACAATATGGTTATCTACTGTGACTACGTTTTGCGTGCAAAATTCATTATACATAATTTTACTTTTATTAAAATTAATTTTTAAGCCTACTTTCCTACTTTCGTTACTTAATTCTGATAACCTATTTTGTAAATCTACTGAGTTACATGCAACTATAACTATGTCGTCAGCGAATCTTAGATGGCTCAAATGTCTTCCGTTAATCCTGGCCCCCGATTTTTGCCATTCCAGCGACCTAAATATGTCCTCGAGCACCGCATTGAATAATTTAGGAGAAATGGTGTCTCCTTGCCTAACACCTTTCTCAATACCGAATTGCTCCGTGTCTTCAAAGAGACGAACTGAGGCTGTTGCCTTTTTGTAGATGACAGCTAGCAGGCCGACGTACGGTTGCACAACGCCTTGTTTCTGGAGAGCATCCAGTACGGCTGTTTGACTGACTGAGTCAAACGCCTTTTCGTAGTCGATGAAACCTAAACATAGTGGTTGACGATATTCGTTCGCGCGCTCAACCAATTCACTTACCACCTGAAGATGATCCATTGTGCTGAAATTGGCCCTGAACCCTGCTTGTTCTATGGATTGATTATAATCGAGCGTTGCCTTCAGCCGCTGCGTTATTACCTTAGTGAAGATCTTGTAGACTGTGGAGAGTAAGCTAATGGGGCGGTAATTTTTTATATCCTCCTTGTCCCCTTTCTTATAAATTGAAATTATGGACGCGTTGTTCCATAAATCCGGAACCGTTTGCTCTAGAATACATTTTGTAAATAATTTCGCTAAGATATTGTATAGAGGGCGGCCTCCACACTTTAATAGGTCGATTTGGATGTTGTCATCGCCGGGGGTTTTACCATTTTTGGAAGACTTGATCGCCTCCTCCACTTCACATAGTAATACTTCAGGAACTTCTCTATCGTTAGTGGCTATTGTGATGCTGCTGCGAGGATTAGTTTCTTTATATAATTTAGAGTAGAAGTCTTAGACCGTTTCTAATATTTCCTTCTTATTTCTAATTATGCTTCCGTCCTCAGCCTTAATAGCTAACATTTTATTCTTTCCTAGAATTAGGCTACGTTTACATTTCTTATAACTAAGGTTTTTCTCTCTTTAATGTTGACATTAAAATTTCGGACGTCACGTAAGACCTGCTTTTTTATTTGTTTGTTTAATGCATCGTAATCTTTCTTGTCATTAATTCTATCTAGCTCTTTTTTACGCTTAATCAGATCTTTGGTTGCGTCCGAAATTTTACTATTTTTAATACCGTTGACTATTCCGCCAATTTCCTTACCTGTTGTCATGAGAATAGAATTGATTTGCTCGTTTAGCTCATCAATCTCTATTCCCGTACTAAATTTATCGAATCTATTTTGTAGGCTTATTTCGAATTGGCGGTTGTTGTTGCTAATTTTATTGAAGTCTAGCATCCTGCGGTCCTTTCTGATGAGTTTTGCCCTTTCGGATTGAACGTTTAGGGCTACTTTGGCGCCGTACCATCCTGTGGTCGCTGCCTATATCCACCTTATCAAGGACAGAAACATCTTTGACTGCGTTTAGAACATTCGACAGTATGAAATCAATTTCGTTTCTATCACCTTTAGGGCTTTCCCAAGTCCACTTATTATCTAGCCTTTTCTTGAAAAAGGAGTTCGCTATATATAAATTATTCCGTTCCGCAAACTCAACCAATCTATCCCCGCGTTCGTTCCTTTGGCCGGCACCAAAGTGACCGACTACTTATGAAATGGTAATTAGTAATTACCATTTCAGAGACCAGTGGTCTTTAATTACACTTGTAGTTGCACTCCAAGTTATTTACAAAAAGTTGGATATCACCTTACATATATATAATGATAGAAAAATTATAATAAATAAACGATATATTCATTATTCATTATGAAAACTGCCAGACATGACGTATGGATGTGAAGCTTAGATGCTAGATTGAAGAATGCTACGTAAGATCCAGTGCACACAGAGAAGCATGGAAAGATATACCAAGCATACAACAAGAAGAGATCGTAAGAGGAATACATGGGTAAGAAGTATGACCAAAGTGGCAGATATAGCAGAACGTGTGAAAAAGTTGAAGTGGCAATGGGCTGGAAACATAGCGAGAAGAACGAATGGCAGATGGACGCGAGAAATACTGGGATGGTATCTGAGAGAATGTGAAAGAAAGCAAGGTAGACCGAGTGGAAGATGGGCTGATGAATTGAGAAGAATGGGTGGAGTCAAGTGGATGCAGATTGCTCGAGACAGGCAGGAATGGAAGAGGATTGGAGAGGCCTCTATCCAGCAGTAGATGGTGAACGGCTGAATATGATGATGATTATGAAAAATGCAGACCACCAAAATTCTCTCACGGACCACCGGTTGGTGACCACTGCTCTAAGTGTTATTGTACCTGGAGACCAACTTTAAACTTTTACTTAATTTCTAATTCTACTGGGCGAGAAAGAATATGAACCAGGTAATACACGCTGGGCACTTCCAGTTATAAAGATTTTGATATTGAGGTAGGTAGTCAATTATGTTTGTATTTATGTATGTATTATTTACATATGTATATTAGGGTGGAGCGACATTGCAAAAATTAGAAATTGGCATTGTAATACCTACCAAAAGTTTCGTTTATCATCCGTATTCTCGTAAAAATACTGAAAAAAATCTATGAATATGTCTTCAGGCCTCTACCTGAAGGCGAAAAATGAAAATTTGCCTATTAATTTCGAAATCTGAACACAATATAAAATTTTTGATAACATGGTCATAAAATTACCCCAACTTTATTGAATATTAGAGGTACTTTTTGTAAAAATCTAAATTATTTACGTATTCCTTGAATTATTCAAATAAGTGTGAATTTGTGAGAGCGGTGGAGGGAGTCATGCAAGTAAATATAAGTATATTAATAATATCTACTAATTTTCCAATTAAAATTGCTATTTACATATAGAGATTGGAAAAAAATCAATTGGAAATTTTCTCGGGGGGCGCCGAGACTTGAGGGGCGCCTTTTTCACTAATTTTTACTTTATACTGATTGGATAAAGTATTGTGATCGTGCAAAAATTCGACCCTAAAACTTAAAAACCATTTATTCCATTACACTGAAACTTCATATGCATATGTTTTTTGCCGCCCATTACAATCCGGGGGGGGGAGGGGGGCGCCTGGAATTCACGCTACACCACTGGCTGTTAGACTTTTTTAATTAAGCAGGATTTTTTTGGCAGAAGAGATATGATGTAGAGCAGTGCTACCCAAAGTGGTGGTCCAGGACCAGATCCTGATATTTTTAAACATTTATTTATATTATGTAAAAAAATAAAATACCAAAACTCCTAGAGTTGTATATTTGTTTGAATGCCTACACAATTTCTATTGGGTAGATAAGACTTTCAGGTAGTCGAACCTATGTAAATGAATGGAATATAGAATAGTATACAATTGGCCGTTCGGGGTTATTTACCAGTAGTTACTATGGATCCTTTATTTTAGCCAAAAAAAAAATACACTTCCTTGCAAAAATGACCGTTAATCCATTGCATGTGCAGGGCAAACTCCGAAAAATTTGCCAGGCGACCTGACTTGACTTGAAATTTGTCCTCCCATTTTCTTCAACTTACCTCTGCATTAAATAGTCACTGTTAGCTAATATCAATTTAATTTTAAGAACTGTAGCTTGATTAAAATTTGTTTTATAATTAGTACTGTGTATTAAATTATAAATTTGCGACACATATTTCAAAAGATTTTCTGTCTCTTCAAATGTAAATATGTATATAATTTGGTACCATTTTCCAAAATTTATTTTATATTCTTGTTTATTAAGACTTTAGAGCCATATCGAATTGGGTAATATTACATATTTAAAGGTAATATAAAAAGAAAAATAATTAATAAATTAAGCACCGGTCCTTGGTGCTTGGGAAAATTTTCTACCGGTCCGCCAAATAGAGGCAACTTTTTAGAACTACTTCAAAACGAATATCCCAAAAAAAAAAGTTCCATACATCGTCGCTCCACTTATGTACATGGATATACATACACCCAGGTCTCTTTTTATACGGTAGATATGTTCCACAGAAAACCACATTAAAAAAAACGCATAAAAAAAGCCTCGACTCCCATAGAAAAACAAGGGATAGGTTCCATGATTTTATAAAACCGCATCCACATCAATGAGTTAGAATGTACCAAAAATCACATAAATAAAGTTTATAAAAATTCCGGAAAATAGAAATGAGTAAAATTTTCTTAGAAACTCTTTATTACTTTAATTTTATTGAGTAACAATTATTTTTACATATCAGAACTATCATCACTATATGACATTGCTCGGTATGATTTGTGAACTGGTTCGAAATCACTCTCATCACTAGAAGAGATAGTCAGTGCATCAGATCTACATGTTGAAGGGAATGATTCTTTACAAACAGAATTAGCATTAACTTCACCCTCGTTCTGTGTTGATTTTGTTCCTTAAAAAACGTGCCGGCCGTAATGATGTGCTTGTGATTGGTTATTTGGGGAAAGGTGGGAGTTCGCGGCTTGACCTCGTGTCAAAACAGTCCGAAACACATTTTTTTAACAAATATTTTGAGCCGCATAACTTTAAAACCGCATAAAGAGACCTGGGTGTGTACATACATACATACATCTGGTTTTAACTTATAACTTATAATTAGGGACAGAATGTTTAGTTTAAAAAAAAACAGACATTTAAACAAAATTCTATTTACATACAATAAAAATTTACACGAATATGAGCAATAAATAAAATATTTCTTTTTAATTTTCTTTAAATTATCTTGATCTCATGCTATTCATGCTTCAAAGCAAACAATACAACAAACATTCAAAACTATTTCCTGATGAAAATCAGAATTTCGACAAATACATATGTATGTACATATAAAGATGCTCAAGTGAAGCCATTGAAACACAATTTGTCGGGAGGGGAAAAAAAAGTTACACGCAAAACAAAAAAACTTTTAGTGTCAAAATTATTAAGAAAAATAATATTGTCAAAAAATACACTCAACATAAAATGGATTTAATTCAAAGTTAAAATCCAATGGGTTATTTATTACTCTGAATTTATTTTTTATAGATTATATTGTGAAAAAGGAAAATAAAAATAAACAGAAATAAAAAAATATTTAACGTTTTAACCAAATTAAAATGGGTATATGTTGGAGCTCATAAGTATCTCGTTTAAATACCAAGACAATTTTTAGAAGGTAAGACTACCTGTAAAAATTATTTTACCTGAAAATATTGGCATTGGCGTCATAATTATGATAATAGGAGCCAACAACTATAATATAAATTAAATTTTAATTTATGCATATCAGTATAATATATTATATTTATATAAATTGTACTAACATTTAATACAAGGCATATAAAGTGACTATTTTAAATTATCTATGAATTGCACAAAAAATTGAGAAAGTATACTAAACAAATTCAATTTCAAATCAAATAAACTATGTAGTGTTTTCACCTCGCAAAGGGGAATCTCATGTGCAGAGTGAGACGAGAGAGAGTGAGTGAGTGAGTGGCGATTCTCCTTCGTGATATGAAAACACTACTTTCTTAATCAGCACTGTCAGTATACAGCACTCCTTTTCTTAAATGAGAAAAGATATATAATCTCACACATTGTAAATTATTATGTACATACGTAATGTACTATAAAAAGTTCTAAGCTTATGGTTTAAATAAAAAAAAAACGGGACAAAATTGAAGTTTTATGAATTACAATTATCTATATTATTTATGATTTTAGTCAATAAGTGTTACAAATATAAATTGAAATAAATTAAGATATTTAAATAATTGTTTCTTGAATAGCAGTCTGTTCAAATTTTATCTGTTATCGGTCAATAATAATTTACGATTAAAAATAAATAACAGTCTCAAATATGAAATATTATACATTATAATTACTGTGTGATATATGGGTAACAATATCACTGATCGTGATCATTCTCTATGAGGATCGTATAGAATTTTGCAGCTGCTGCATGTGAATTTCGACATTTTGGAATATTTGCTGTTCAACAGGATCCAACTTCACTTTGATCTGCTGCATGGTGCCCTCGAGCACTTTCAACTCGTACGAGTTCTGATCTGAGTCGGATATACTTTTCGTCTGAAGCAACAACGCCATGAGATCTGTGATTAGATTGAGCACTTTTTCATTTTGTATGGCACGCACATTGTGTTTATTAACAATGGTGGTCGCTTCCGTGTGACACTTTTCTCTCAAACGAGACGGAGCCAACATCGCAGCCATGCTGAGACCGGGTGCTATCTCGTAGCAGACAGTCTGCACTTCATTCAAGTATGTCTGCAGATCCAGATTCATCCGTTCCAAATCGATCACCACTCCTGCGTACCGTCTCTCAAAGTCATCGGGCATCTTCTCACCGAAACTTTTTCGCTTTTCAGCCAAACTATTGAACTCCTTCAATTTCGTCACTTTCCCTTTTTTCGCTTCTAATAAGTTTGTGATTTTAACAATCGACTCCAAGAATTTAATCGAGTAACTGCCGACGATCGAATCTTCAGTGAATTTCATCTGAGGTTGTCCCAGTAGCGGATCGTGGTATGAGCGATCGTTGCCCGGTGAAAAGTTTTTCGAATTTTGGTACATCGACATGAAACCCTGTACGGGGAGTCTCGGTCTGATCTTTTTACTAGTGGCCGACAGGTTTATAGTGTCGGGTGGATCTTGGGCGAGGACTTCGAAGTCGGGAACGGAATGCGTCCCCAGGCCCGTGCGTTCGAACGTGATACGGTACGTATTGTTGGACGTGTCCACTCCCTCGATCGTGCCTGTAAACAAACCGTCTTGGGGTTTCCGCAGCCGGGCGGTGACTTTACTACCGATCACCAACTGCATGGGTATCTCGTTGGGCAGATCTTTCCATGACAGATTGCCGATCTTCCGCTGCTGTATGAAACGTATCTTCTGCCGTTTCATCTCCAGGTCGCGACGCTCTTCATTGAAGAACGCTTGGGAGCACCGTCTCGGCTTGCCCATGATCCGTCGGATCTTCGTCCACTGAACTTGGGTCAAGTTTCTGTCGGTCATCCTGGGGAACGACTCCCGTAGACATATTCTAAAGTCGTTCTCTCCGGCCAGGAGCGTTTTATCTATGTTGCTGTAAAAGTGTTCAAAGCATACCCACTTGTGCGCCTTTGGGAGTTTGAGTAGATTTCGCAGCCGCATTCCGATCCTCTGTCCGGTTTTTCTGTCCGGAGACGAGCTCCGCACGACGGGGGCGGGCTCCGGTTTCTCTTTAACCTCCAGTACGACCCTCGGCGATTTGAGCTTTTTGGGAGGGGGAGATTGGAGGAGTTTGCTGGGCGTTTTAACCGGGGTGGTTTTAGGTCCTCGCTTGGGGGAGGCTCGAGGTGGGGGCGCGTTGACGATGTTGTCGTCGAAGAAGAGTTTGTTCTTTTTGCGGATGCGCGCCGGCATTCCTCGAGCGTTCAGGGCTTGGAGGGGGCGAGGGGGGCGCGGGGGCGAAGCCGCGCCTACGGGGCGAAGCCCTAAAGCCGCCGGCCAAAAGTGGAGCTCCTCGGGTGGTTCCGGATCCACCTCCGACTGCTGGGTATCCATGGGTTCACATTTCACCTGAGCGCCCCTCATCGTGACCCTTCGGCTCGGAATCGCGTCGCCGTTCACGCGCCAAATCTGCGATTTACGCGCCAAATCTTCGACTCAACTGTCAACTGTCATTCGAATTTGAAATTTTGAAAGTGACGGGAGAAGTGGGCCGATCGCTGGGAAAACTGAGGGGGCTCACGGGCGGGTGGGGGAAGAACTAAAGGGGTTAGAGAGAGATCCACGGGGTCCCGCTAGAGCTGGCCGATTCAAAAGTTGCAAACAATGTCAGTTTGTCAGCACGGCAGCCATATTGCGACGGGTGACGATTGACGAGGCGGGGGGGAGACTTCACCGATTGGTCGATTCGATTCAACGTTGCATGTGTTTTCCGACGTTTGAACGTGAATCGTTTAATCGTTTAATCGTTTAATCGGAGAATCGGAAAACGGTTTGCGCAGACAGTTTGGGGCGCAGAGGGGATAAGAGGGGAAGCGGGGAGATCTCGTCTGCAGAGCGCCGTTCAAAACGATTGCCAACTGCGCGATGCGCAATTCTGCCAACCGAATAGGCCGAATAACGTATACGCGTTTCGATTGCCGATTGCGCGATAATTTTCGTTTCAATGTCGGTTCCCGTCCGCCGAGTTTATTCGACGCGTTTAAGACGGTCGTCGGGTATTTAATGCGACGATGAAAACCTCGTTATTTCGAAATGGTGTCGATGTAGTTCGAATTCATTTTCGCGTTCTCGATGGTCGTGTACGCGCGGGGCTGCCAGACATCCCGAGTTCGACTAACAAATCCCGAGTACCGCATCGCCTCTGAAAGTTCCAATTTAACAAAAATTGTATATGTATATGTAGTTAAAGAGACTCGCTTAATTTTGACCTATACGAAGATGTCCGTTTATTTAAGGTGGGGACTTAACAGACAAGTACCCAAAAAATTTGCGTTTGAAAACGTACTTTTTCTCAATACACTAAATTACTCGAAATTTTCTATTTATTCTTGTAAAAAAAACACAATAATTATATTTTATCAACATTATTGTTATTAAAAATACATATTTGATAAAAACTGATCGTTTTATTTCGTTGTAGTAATTTTTTCACAGTATTTTCAAAATCCCAGCACTGTGCGTCGCGTGTATTTGAGTTAATGAGTACGTGTGCGGTGACGTACCGAACTGACAGCTGTCAAAACTGTCAAGTTAAGAACTGAGAAGTGTACAGGTGAACGGGTCGCGGCTAGACATGAAACAGCGACCCCGGTAAGCATCTCGCTCTCCTCACATACTATTTCCGATAGTCCAGAATCATCAGTGTCATTTCAGAGTTAAATACTTTCACAAGGACGACTATGGCTACAATGTCCACGGCAAAAATAGTGATGACAGCGGAGACGAGATTGATCTTCCAATTCGCAGCGCTTACAAACCACAACAGTTCGTTGAGGCTGATATCCAGGATGGAGACACGCTTCAAGCCATAGCTTTGAGGTTTAATTGTTCCGTAAGTGCTTATATTTTCATCAAAGGTGTTTTCTAACATTCATACAGGATGGCCAAAATTTAGTCTCGTGTAGGGTTGCCAACGTTGAGGGGTGTACCAATGGTCACATAATGAGGAACTGGTGATGTCGTCTTACAATATTTATAAAACGTACATCATCCCGAATTCCTATTACGTACATATTATCTTTATTTTAGGCAACTAATTAATCGGTCAGTATTTAAATCAATAAACGGTCAGTAAAAAATAACTCAATTGGCAAGTAACTCCTTCACAAACTGTCAGTAATAATTTATAAACACCAACCGTTTATATAAATTTACTTACCTTTACTAACTGTTTACTAAATCTAAATCACTCTCCATCTTGGACTATCCTGAGAGTGATTTAGCTAGAGCTCCCATGGAAGTTAAAAATTAAATATGTATTTGCAAAACAATTTTTTACATGTTATGAATATTCATAAATATATACAAAACTAATTAACGAAGATTTTATACGTGTGTTTTTTTTTGTTTGTGGTCATACATAATGCTCCCCCATATCACCATTAGCAATTTTGATTTTCTTCAACTATTTAACTATTTCGGCAATCGATCAGTATTTAAAACAACAAATAGTCAGTAACTTTTTAATAAAATGGAATTATATTTAGAAAACGATCGGCAAAAATAATGTTCAATAAAAAATATATTTTTCGTGAGTTTTTCACAAACGGTCAGCAAAATTTAAATACTGACCATTTATATACATACATACTCACCGTTTAGTATAAATTACTGACCATTGAATATATTTACTGATCACTTAAATACTCACCTTTATAAATCTTAATTGACCGTTTATTAAAATTACTCACATTTGATTAAAATGACTGACCCAATAAATACACGCCCTATTCTTTTTTTGGTAGCTGCGTTAAAAATAGCTAATAATATACACAAAGAAAATGAAATTTACGCTAGAAGAAAATTAAAAATACCGATAAAAGCGTTTTCGCTCCTGACCGAAAATATACCATCAGTTCACACGAGCGGAAGTAGTTCACCGATCAAAGTCAAGGATATCCTTCAAGAAGACAGCGGAATCATTCCGCCATCTTTAGACATCGATCTGCAACAGAAATTGATTGTGGCGTCGGTAAACTCTGCCGAAGTGCGAAGTTCATCAACTAATAAGACAAATGCAGAAACGTTACTTGACAATATTCCGACTACAAGTGGTCAATTTTTAAACGGTGAATACAATTTTAGTGATGATAGTGTTATCGGTGATGAAGGTTCGCCTTTGTTACTTGAAAGCGTTCACCATGACGCCAGTGTAGAAGATATTGTTCTGAAAGAGTTCACCGTTAAAGGTGACGATCTCGGTATAAAATGGAGTCATTTATTGTTGTTCATGCTTTTGTTGTGTGTTGTAATACCTTTGATCTACGTGTTTTACATCGCCGAGCATCCGGAAAAGTATCATCATCATACCTGACAAATGTCGAAGTATTTGATTTTAATGATAGTCAATAATAATCATATCTGTTTAGACTTTCGTCTTTACATCTGATTATGTTATAGTGAAAATAATAAATCACCACTATCGATAGATCTTTGTTAAAAAATTATAAACTTGTAATGAAGATTATCTCCTATAATCTGTATTATTGAGTGCTAAAAGGAATGCATTAATAATTTTGTCAAAATTGGTGATATTTAATCTAGTTTGATGAACACTGCTGGGATTTGAAGTACATAAATATGTACTGTAATAATACACAATGTCATTGTGTTACTAGAGATGTATCAAAAAGTAAATATTTTCTACGAATTTGATATCAGTATTCATATATCTATAAAAATCGGTCTTCTTCTCGTACTAAAACTTGATATTGTATTCAATTACACTGAGCAACAAAAAAACACATTTTTGAGTTACCCGAATGGCAACCCAAAAATTATTATTAATTCTGACCCACTGAGTCCGAATATGAATAAGATTTTTTTTGGTTAGCTCTTGTTTATGAGATATGAGCGTTTAAAAAAATGGTTAATTTTTACATTTTTTTGACTTTTGCGGTCTTTAACTCAAAATCTAGTAGTTGTGCTCAAAGTAAGTATTGAAATCAAGTCAGATGTTTTTTCTATTGTTTATGATATTTCATTACTTCAAAATACTCATTCATACTCATATATATCTAGCGAATTTTAAAAGTCAAAAATATATTTTGTTTTATTACATTTTTTCTCCATTCGTTTATTCGATCGATTTTTAATTTCACCACATTTATAAAGATTGGTTTTCTATCTCAATTTTTTTTTTATTTTATCTAAACGTACTAATTCGAGCGGCAAATGATTTTAAATTACGTTATTTGATGTTCTCGGCGGGGCACTTAAAGACATTCGCGCGCTCTCTCACTTGCACTATCGCATTCTGCGTAAACGAGAGCATCTCTAAACGCGATTGAAAATCATATACCGCTCGAATTAGCACGTTTAGATAAAACAAAAATATTGAGATAGAAAACCAATCCTTATAAACGCAGTGAAATTAAAAATTGATCGAATAAACGAATGGAGAAAAAATGTAATAAAACAAAATATATTTTTGACTTTTAAAATTCGCTAGATATATATGAGTATGAATGACTATTTTGAAGCAATGAAATATCATAATGAATAGAAAAAACATCTGACTATTGATTTCAACACTCACTTTTGGCACAGCAATACTAGATTTTGAGTTAAAGATCGCATGTCAAAAAAATGTAAGACCATTTTTTAAACGCTCATATCTCATAAACAAGAGCCAACCAACAAATTTCATTATCATATTCGAATTCAGTGGGCCAAACTTAGTAAAGATAGGCTAGTTTCCGCTCAGGTAGTTTATTTTGTTGATCAGTGTTATTAAATTTTGATGGATCGTTATTGACCCTGCGTATCTGACGTGCTGACATGCGTATCTTAATCAGATCTTGAAATCATTTAACCATAGCTGTTTTAGTTTTTAATTTGACAATTTTAATATCTTCAGATAGTGCCAAACACGATTTTAAAAAATTACTTTTAATGTTTATGTATGGATGAGATGCAAGAAGAAAGAAGCGTCAGAGTTGTTTCGTCTAATAACATCTTAATGATAATATTGCAGTGCCTTTGTATACTATTTCAATATTTAAATTTTGTTGAAACGCCTTGGTGGTGAATATTTTTTCAGTTGTACAAAATACACAATTATTAGTGTTTTTACAGTATATATCGAATTAAAAATAAGGAAAGTTTTGGAATTAGGGAGTGTGTATTTTTGAATTAGAAAGGTGCTATCGTGTATACATATTATATTTGTAATGTTATTCAATAATAAAAAGTGTTTTTACTCATTTATTTATGTTTATTTGACATCAACACTGCCCTAAGTTTACTTACATTTTAAACTAGAGTATAGTAAAATAAGCTACATGGTTTTTATATCTATTGCGGTGAGGAAAATAAAGGAATAATTAAAATTGCCATTTAACTACATTATCATATTCAGGTAAATAAAATATGTAGTCGAAAAGTTAATTGTTCATTAATAAAACATTGTTTATAAAAATTAGTTGAACCAGTCATCTACTTACTAGCATTTACAGCTTAAGCTCTTTTTACCCCACCGAAAGAGATATGTCGGTACTGAATTAACATTAAGGCCTCCGGACTTAACTTTGAAGAGCATCGTGTTAGTTATTATAACAATAATTTTTGGTTGAATATGATTATAATTATACTTTACACAATGTTAATGATTTTATTAAATTTAATTGTTTATATTTGTACTTTAAACGTTTGAATCAAACAAATTTAAAATTATCTCTCATGATGACAGTTTAACATTACATAGTACGCGTTTTTTAATTTTAAAAGTAGGGCAGGGTGAATTATTTTCAATGCATTCGTTTAAACTATGAGAAGAATCTAACAAAGAAATCAAGTACGTAAAACTAATGCCTTATATCTAACATTTGATTTATTAGCGACACAATGTATTATTGCGAAAAATAATACCAAGTGAATATGTTACTAATAAAATATCTACTGTGAAATTATAAAGATAAAAATTGGTACTCACTCGGTGTTCCCTTTGAATTACTTGAGAAATTCTTGCACTTAACCCGACAAAAAGCTTAAAAAAACACCTATAAATAATCTATATATTTTCAAAATAATGTAATGCCCAAAAACGTAAAACTAGATTCACTTAACTCAATAAGCATTCAAACGGAATGTCGAAAAAAAAACAAACAAAAAGCATAATTGCAGTATAAGATATTGCAAATACATAAATTGACAAAACAATTTATAATCTTTTCACATGAGAAAAGGTTGAATATTGATCTTATTGTAATGTTACTACATACATTAAACATGAAGTTCAAAAAACAAAAAAAATCTTTAAGTCAATTTGTAGTGGAAAAGGTGAAAAAACTTTTCTAGTCCTAGTTAATATGAATGCTCATATTTTGCTAGTTATAATCAAAAAAGTCACAGCTATTATAGAGACTATGAACATTTTAATTGATGCAATTCAAATTACTATGTATCCAAAAACATACATTGTTATCAATATATGCTATAAAAAAAAAAATTATATATCTGAAATGCCTTAACAACTTACATTACACTATAATTAGAAGAAAATAATTTGGCATGTAACCAAGGAAAAATAATGTTGTGCCAATAGAATCCTCATGCTTTAATAGTTATTGTTGCGCCCTCCACCACTGCTGTTTTCATGAACGCTGAAATAAATACCAGAAATTATATAAGATATTAGTAAAATCGATAAACTTCAAACATCACACACATTATTAATGAGGATATTATTAAAATGAACGCAACCCATTTCACACATAAGCATCAGTAAACCTGTTAGTGGTGAAATTCCCGCGGTGAACGATTGTCCTGACTTTTGTAGGTAGATTAGTGATTCCTTGTTACAAATCAATTACAGAACAACAAAATCACTAGTCTTCCATACAACAGTTCAGCTTTTTAATGGGTTAATTCAAGTCAGCAGCGCACTCGTACAACGTCAGCTATGAATCAGTTAGAAGACACAATAGGTTGTTCGGAAAATATAGATTCTATAAGCACCCATGCCTTTATTAGTGTTTCAATTTAATTTTGCATTTATGATACATGTAACCTACATAGAATAACAGTGTGAAAATGTTAAGAGTGTATGAGCCAATACAAAAAGGGTTTACAACTTCCAATTACTGAAATAATGCATTATATGAAAAAGAGTAGGTTAAGAATATTTTTGTAAGCCCCCTGAAATATAATGTATGATAGTTATGCATGCACATTAAAATCAATGCTGATTTTTTTGGTTAACAAGAAATTAGAGGAAAATGAATTTTTCACTAGCATGTGTGCTATTACTTTTTTAATATTAAAAGCACCGAAAAATAAATTTTGATTTTTAGTCAATAGTACAAAATAGTTATGAAAATTTTAAACCAATACCACCACACCACACCACACAAACATACAAGCGATAATTTTATTACCTCTGCTGGAGGAGATATTGAGCCATCTGGATCTGTTGAGGTTGTCCAGTGATCGTTATTATGCGATCAGACGCTCCTGGCAGTGGCTCATCAATAGTAATACCAGCTCCCGAGTCTTGTCTGATTTTGCGAATTCGCGAGCCAGCTTTGCCGATTATAGCTCCGGCCAGCTATTCAAACGCATATATTTTCATCACAGTGAATAATTAAATTTATTGTAAAAAAGCAATTAATTGATAGTTTACTTACGTCTTTGGGAATAGTAACTTGAGTAGAAGTCGAGGTGACGTTGTTATCAGCGCCATAACTTTGCATGGGAGGTGGTCCGTCATTATTATCAACGTTGTTCGGGCCAGCATGGTTATTCCGACCACCGTTGTAATTATTATTACCTCCTCTCGGTCCGAAGTTTTCGCTCATCCTCGGTCCATAGTTAGGACCCATGCTGTTGCCGAAGCTTTCATTTGCCCTCGGCGGGCTGTTGAAATTATCGTTTCCGAAGTAAGCGGCTCGCTGCACGGGAGGACCTCCGCCGCCGCCACCACCGAAGTTTTCACGGGGTCCATTGAAAGCTCTGTTCGGACCCATGTTCGGCCCGGGGCCAAAATTAGCACCTCGGGGTGGTGGTGGACCCGCGCGGTTGCCGTTTCCGAAGCGTCCCATGCCATCCTGACCTCTCGGTCCTCCACGGGGTGGCGGTCTTGCGCCCCTGTTGCCTTGGGT
The DNA here is from genome assembly GCA_022651745.1 of Parapsyche elsis. Lineage (NCBI taxonomy): Eukaryota > Metazoa > Arthropoda > Insecta > Trichoptera > Hydropsychidae > Parapsyche > Parapsyche elsis. The sequence continues at coordinate 2,900,390 of JAGVSN010000005.1, read as the reverse complement.
ACCCATAGGTCCGTTGCCGCCATATCCGCCATAATCCTCGCAGAAGTAGTCCTCGTAATTGTGGGGATCATAGTTTTGTTCCGGGCCCTTGATTGGCGTCTGAAATTATTTGTTATTAGATAATTTTATACCATTTAGATAACAAAAAGTTAGCGCAAGTGAAGATAGCAACTTACAGCTTTAACGAGATTGACAATCTCCTTGATGGACTGCACGCAGGAATCTGGACGACCGATGATTTGAACTATGCGATCGGTGCTTTGAGGTGCAGTTACCGAAAATATTTTGATTCTTGATCCAGTTTTCTATTAAAAAATACCATATTTAATTTAAAAAACACAAAAATTGACTATCAATTACATTAATCTCTGAAGTGTTACTGTGTCACACATGTTGTGGGAAACGATAAGTAAATTTGAAATATATTCCATTTTCCCATTAAATAAGATATTCGTATTTCAGATTTTAAAAAAAGTTGATTTTTGTTCAATTAACATGACATAATAATTTAAGAACAAAAGGATCAAAAATTATCAGTTAACAAAGAGTGCTTGAAAAACAAGGATTATTTTGGAGAAAGGAATGATTAATGAACAAACTTTTTCACCTGAACAAATTAAAAATGGGAGGGATGAAATTGGAAGACAAAGCACACCAGTATAGTAATAACTTGTGCAGCTTGCAACAGTCCTACGTAAAGTGGCACGTGCCTGAGAAAGGAGCTGTGGTCTACACTCTACAGGCCACCTGCTCAGGACACCTGGCCCACACCTGCCTGTGTACCGGATGTGAACAAACACACACACACAGACAAACCACCCTGGATCATAAAACGCGCCATTCGGCATTTTCGCCATTTTTTGATTGTTGCACAACCTTTGCACATCAAATTTAACAACTCACATCTCTTAGCTCCTTGATCTTGGAGCCGGATTTTCCGATAACGCAACCGGCTTGACTTTGATGGATCAGCATGCGAACGTCCAGCTCATCATTGCTCACGCGGGAACCGTTCTGAAAAAATAATCAAGTAAAATTACAAGGATCAAAATTGAACTTTCGACGTGTCCTAGCGCACGAATATAATACGCGGGGGCCTGGTAAGAATCGATCGTCAAATATCAAACACGAAGGATTCTATTATTATGGCGGTTGGCAGAACAATGGGCGCCTCACGCTATGCGCAAAACCCCGACTGGTTAAACTGCATGTGCAACCTGCATCCAGTGTACACGCGAACACGTGCATTATTATTATAATAAGAATATCGAAAGCTCACGAATGTCCAAAATTACGACTGGGGGCTACTCGGGGGGGGGGGGGGTCTCAGAAAATATATTCAATGTAAAACTGTTCTGTAAAATATTTCGAATTGGTCATAAAGCTGTCGTAAAATAGTAAGTAAAGTAAAATATGACTGGAGCTTTAAAAAATGATAAATTATTATTTACTAAAAGTCTTACATGTACATATGTATATAAACTGCTGCATGTTAGTCAAACTTCGGTGAAAAAATCAGACATCTGTCGGGTGTGCTTCTGTAACTCTTTTTTAGGTAGGTACCTACACTTATTTGAAGAATAAATGACCACAGCCAGATATAAAAGGAAGTTATCCTGTCAGATTTTAAGTAGAATGGCCGCGAATTAAACACATTCATTAATGCGATTTCGAAAAGAGTATATATTATATCGTTAAGTTTTATGCAGTCTTACTAATTACTAATTAGATGTACGTTAGTTAAATCAACGAACGTTCAATTTCGATAAAAACTAACTGTTGACAAATTTCCCATTCTGTGTAATAACGTAAAACAAGTTATATTAGTATATGGTATTGACGAGCCCTGAAAGGTAAGACAATAAACTGACTGCCTCGTTCGCCTTGACCTAAGTCGGGCCTTGAATCTAAAAATGCACACGCTGAGATCGAAACTTTCTCGCTTTTCGAATTACATATTCAATTTTTGATTTATCCCTAACTTTCATCAACGTCAAAGTTATCAATCGATTCATGAATATTATTGCATGTGCCCGTTGAGAAAAAAAATATATGCAGGTAATAAATAACATAAATTTACCTCCTCCATGTTGGGAACAACATCGGTCACGATATTTAATATGGTATCCAAGTCCGACGACATAGATAGGATGCTGTAAAAAATGATACGTATTAGTACAATAATTGAAATTATTTTTACGTTCTATATAAACTCACTCAATTGTCAATAAAAATTGGAATATATCTATAAAAAAAAAAGCCGCGATAAACGGATTCACACTGAAATAGAAACACTTGGATCAACTACACGTAAAATTATTGACTATGAATAGAAATTGTGAAACCTACAACGAACCTTTGTTTTAACAATATTATATTAATCAAATTTTACCAAATTAACAACACTGAGAACATATATGTATGTACCATGCAAAAACTTTACAAATATTTTATCTATGCACAATTTAAACTCGGTCAAATTTATACTGCAGTCTTCACTCCATTTCGAAGATATTGAACGTTTCATCCTGATTAGGAACAGTTAGAAATCCATTAACCAAAAGTCAAGAAACCCTTGTGTATTTTTATTATTATTATTATTATTATTATAACAGCATTATTTGCGTTGTAAGCGATCCATCTAAAATTATTTATCAAAAAAATAAAAATCTTAAATAATATTAAATTTGCATACGGAATTATTTTTATTATTCCTCGCATCCATTAAACACGCGCGCGATTAAATATTGTTAATACTAAAGTCATTGTGTTTTTATATAACTAAAAAGCATAAATATAACCCCAACCACAAATAAGATTAAAAATATATACTGAAGCTCTGTACTGTTAAACTCTGGGATCTTGCGGGTTAATTACATTACCTTTCGAATGCTGAAATAATAGTTTAAAAAATAAATGAGGATATACGCGAAAATTTACGATAAAGTAACCAACCGGCGCGGCTGATAAATAATATCATATCATACTAAATAAATAATAAAAAAAGAATCCTACGTGAAACCATGAAATTGTGAAACCTTGTATGCTGTTATCAATGAGTTCGAATTTACCATGTATGATGGCACTATACGACATGGAACGGGGCTAAGCTTACGATATGCAACGTAACCACTTACTGCAAGCGACAACAGTTGGATATGTACTACGCGAAGAGTTTGTATGCACTAGAGTGGATGTAAATATTATTTGTCATACAAGTTATGACGCAAATTTGATAGTTTATAAAATTCAGTACATATCGCGTCCTCGGGACACACAGGTGACATGTCCAAGATTTTGGGAAAATGAGTTATGAATGCAACTCTGTTCCTCTTTAATTATTCTATAAGGGCAGTAAAGTGGCACATCCAAAAGCCAAAGTACAAAAGTTCTACTAATAATCTTGGAGCATAGAATTGACATTTGCATGCAATTTGAAAAATGTACTTGTGTAAACTCAATAACAATGAAATATCCTACCAAAATTTTGAGTAAAATATGTGCGATGATCATTTTTATATAAAGTCCCCCGAGTTATGATAATTAGTTTAAACTTTAAAACTACTGCCCTGAACAATTTACTATTTTGGACGTGTCACATTTGTGCTCTGAGGACGCGAAATGTACCAGTTTTCGAATAGTTGACAGCCGGTGTACACGCTTCCGACTTCATACAGCCACTCTTGTACGTAACTTTAATACCCTTGAATTCAACACCTTTGATTGTTTTTACATTATCGTTGGTTGGTTACTTTATCACCGAATCCCGCGCGATATGGAGCTCGTTCGCGTTAGCTTGACAATTTTTGCGAGTGTGAGGGAACACTACACGCTCGTGCTCGGTTCGAGGGTAGCGTGTAGGTGATACAATTCTATTCGGGCGATAGAAATCTTATGTGCGCAAATTTTAGCTGTAACAGGTTTGCGCAGACCAAGCACAAGAGAGCCCTTATAAAAAAAAAGTCAAGTTAAAGCGGGCAAGCTCCACGTGTCGATTGTGTGATCTGCGGCGATAGGGCAGGGAGGGTTGGGGCCGATGGTTAGAAGGGTAATTCTGGTCTGGGTCGGTCACTCGCTCAGTCCGATTGCGATTGTAAGACTTGCTTGGAGGGTGTGGCGGGGGGGGGGCGGTCGGGGGCGAATCCTTCTTGATCTTCGAGGAGGGACCGGCTGAAAGGAGTTCGCATTCGACGACAGAATAACACACAGATGGGCAAAAATGATAAGACGAGGGTTGGTAGTGTGGGGGGTTTGGGGTGTGGGGGGTGAGAGTGCCAAACGTATGCTGGGCAAATGGTAAGATTGACACACGGTGCCGGCGCACTCGACAAATATTAAAAACATGTTTCAAATAACACTGTAGTATATTACATTAAGACATGAGACAAAAAGAGAGAGAGAGAGATAGACAGGTGATGTGTTTGTCATTTTAGAGTTATTTACCGTTCGGGGCCAGGGCAATCTGGGACTGTAATAGAGGCATTGTACTGCATTGGTCGGGTGTCGGGGCGGGCGGCAGGGGGTTGATGGCAGTCGGCGGCAGCAGCGGCGGCGAGCGGCGGCACCACAACACACAACACAAGTTAGACGGCTTCTACATGGTTGACATCTCACACCATGACACCTCATACCATCCCAAGTCACACTATGACACCTCATACCATCTCAAGTCACACCCTAACATAACGCACACGCCATGTTGTCTGGCGCTAAAGCTACGGTTTCAGGCATGCCGATGGCATACGACGCAAATGCCAACGTCGGCCAAATGCTTGGTTTCGCGCGTGCTGCGGCAGGCTGCAGCCCTCACCTCCATAAGCGCATCTCGCTCGAACGCCATACGATAGAGCGAGATGCGATTCTCCTTCTAGCTGCAGCCCGCCGCAGCACGCGCGACACCAAGCCATTAGCAATCTGCCAATTCTATAAAAAATGACAGCAAAACCATAGCTGTGTTTTGAGACGCGACGCATCCGGCAGTGAGGTCATCGCATAGAGCGCGAATATGAGCCGTATCATATACCACATTCAAGCTCGTTTTCACGCTTGCTGACGCTGTCGACTGCAGCGTTAGTGCATTTTTTTGCATACTCGACACATGCGACGTTAGCCACACCACCAAATCGTATATTAAAAAAATATGATAACGCGTGCTTTCAACTGCAACGACAAGCGCAGAAGTGAGCCTTTGAGGCTTGGTTTCGCAAGTGGCCGCGGCCCGGACGTCTTGGCTATTGTGTCCGCGGCCGCTTTCCAGACATCTGTCAAATTCTATACAAAAAAAAAACCACCGTTTCCCCGCACTCACGGCCTATCTCGTGTGGCGTTGGCCACAACGTTTGGGTTTTTTTGCATAGAATTTGACAGATGCCAAGAAAACGGTTGCGGCCACGACAGCCGAGTTAGCCTGGCTGCGGCCACTTGAGAAACCAAGCCTTTACCTCACACACATACCTATGTTACCATGCGCCGTAACATATCACACCGTGACACCGCATACGCTATATAGCTAACATCGTGCGTTCGTCCTTCTGCAAGCATTCTCGCCAGTCAGTGTTTGTTTACATTATTTTGTGATACGTGTAGGTATATCAGGGCATCAACAGGTTATCTGCATTCCGATTTCCAAAGCACTACTACTGATATACAATGTAAGGGAAAATTGTGTGGATGTAGTGGTATTAAACTATGTAACATTCGCACGCATCGTCAACGCACAGTGGGCATAGCAAATGTTCCTAAACAAGAGAAACGGTGAAATAAACCGGTTCGATGCCTTGGTATGTCGTACGTGGGAATCGGCGTCCGCAAATCAACTGATATTTTAATACTCACATATATATATAACATGCATAATAGATATACTTAAATACTGAACACGATTCTATCGTATCAATGAAATAAAAAAAACAAGCCAAATAAATAATTAATTTTTTTGAAAACATTAGACAGATACCATCTACATATTATAAAGTGTGTGCGCATAATTATATCGAATGGAATAGTTGATTTGTAAACGACCAATAAACGATAAAATATTTCTATACATAAAATATTCAATTAGAAGGACATTGTAAAAATAAGGTAAATAAGTAAACGGAGATACCATTTTCGAAACCATGATACGGAAATCGATATCAGTGCGAAAAGAAAAATATTTCCTTTAAATTGATAAGACACGCATTGGTTTCATTTTGTTGGGTTCGCATATATAGAGAGGAACTCGTACGATACAAACGTGAAGTGTCGAGGCTTGCGAGTATTATTTTTTTTTTTTTTTTTGCGAAAATCAGGGTATACAAAACGTACGGAAAACTTGTGTAGTCGCAATTGTTGTCTTGAATAGTGCGAGGGTACAATTTCTTTAAGCGCCGACCATCTTTTCGAAAACCTATTTGTCACCAATGATTACAGGGAATATAGGTTATTATTTAATTAGTTGCGTGAGTAGAATTTGGGCTGGTGGTGTTAAAACTGTTAACGGCGAAATATCTGAGCGCAATTGAAGCTTACGATGCCAAAGTATGTATATAAGAGATATCTTTTTTTTTTAATAAGTTATTTGGATAACTTAAAGCTACTCAGATTTGATACTGACCGTATTACGGAGACTTGTGATTTTCGAGCCACCTTTGCCAATTATAGACCCTGCCACCTGCACATAGAAAGCACAAAAAAATTGTAAAATCCAATTAAAAATTATGCTAGTAGATTGTTAATTTCAATGATACACAATAATATGTATGTACTACATAAATACCTTGCTGGGTATGAGAAGCCTGACTTCGGCATCGCCACGCCGATGCCTCTTGAAAGGTTGGCCACCATTGTTAACGTTGTCTTGCGCTTCACGCTTCATGGTGATCTCTGAAGTTCTTCGACACTTTCAGAATCTGCACAAAAGAGAAAAAAAAATCAGGGCTTATGATCAGAGGTCATAGGTAGGTGTAACAGCGTATTTGTGACGTATGGACACATTTTAAAAGTTAAATCCATAGTGTACGTACAGTGTACACACATTAGTAGCAAATGAAAATTGATGTGTCTGCTAATGGCGAAATAATGCGTAATGGCCATAAACAAATAATTTATTAGGTAGCAATGCTAGTGAGTGGGCAGGTGGGCAGGTGGGCGGGTGGGAGCATATTTGGGTCGGTGTGTCCCGCCAGTGCCGCTACCTGAACTAACAGTTAAGGAAACTGCCGGTGGGCGGCTTTACCGTTCTTCACACTACGTATCCGTATGCAAACACAATAATAGCACGTGCGTACGCGCAAATAAACAATTATCACCATCCAAAACCGCTAAATTACGCAGTGTGAAAATAAAATGATACTACAATATTCATTGAAGATAAAACGGTACTATCTGGTCACTAGTGGGCATAATATATATTTAGTTCAATACACATTTAACAGCAGGGTTCCAAGCGAGACTTCATCCGTAAGTTATGAATCATAAGACCTGTGAGGCCCGGGATAGAGAAGATCTCACGATGAATTATTCTCAGATGAATATTAATCTCCATTGGTAATTCACGTCCAAACAGCTCGAAGACCCGCCAAGAACTGGCACGTAAGTATGTCCGAGTGCCAATATGTACTATCAATTGCAGCACTGTCCTCCCCCAGATAAGGGGGATGAGGTAGTCCAACGCAATACTATTCTGTACTCGACAAGTACGAATTATAACGCTAAATCACTCTCTGTTCGGGCGGATTCAAGGTTTCCAAATGCACATGGAACGAAACTAATCACAGTGAAAAAGAAAGAGTTACGCATTCCGCGTGTAAAATCGTCAAAACGAGCGCAAAAAATGCATATTTAAAAACACGTACGACCATAAATTATGCAACGAAATTAACCAAACATGTACGCAGACACATAAGACACTGCGATGTGGATTCCGAGCTGAGAAGAAAAGGGAATACTGGTCGCACACACGGTGAAGATGGAATTGTTTGCAAAAAAAAACGCGAGCTATAATGAAAGTGAAACTCCTCATCGCAACAGTTGCGCCTTTGTACGATGTACAAACATATAGCGAAAACGTGTAAGAAAAAAATCCAACAACGTACATGCATTGTACGCTGAGAGAAAATGTACATTATGTGTGCTGGTGAATCATGGGAGTTTTCTTTATTTAATATTTAACCAACTTCGCGAGCAACGCGATCGAATAGTTGGGGGGGGGGTGACTTCGTATGACCTGAAACTATGGAATTATTCTGGAGTGCAAAGTTTATGAATTTTATATCGTCGATATCTCAAGGCGGCGCTCTACTCTTTGTTCTGTGGCAGTTTTATCGTGAGATTGCGCAAGTGCATTTACGATGTGCAATAATTAGCAAGAGCGCTGTATCCTACGCCACATATCTACGTGGGACTGCGTCTAAATTTGCCTTTACAGTCATCGCTTCGTAAAAAAATGGCAACAGCAATGAAGTTAAGTACGAATTGGCGAATGTATGTCATACAATAAATTTATGCATGAGTCGAACGTGCGTGGTGTGGTGCCAGGTGGTGGCGGGTTTGTCTGTATCATAACCACGCTACTAAAACATCGATCAAATTTGTTTCGTCGATAAATGTTGTACTGTAGTACACTTTTAGTGGACTTTGGATATGAATAAAATAAAAAAGACAAACATTATAAAACTTTCAGTGAGTAAAAATAAATGAGTCTAGACTTCAGTGAGAAGATATGATGCGAATGAAATATCGTAGGTGGAAGAATTTCAGTTGACAAGAGAGAAACACATTTTCTGGGTTACGCTTCAACACCGTCGTAAAGTGTGTCGTAAATCAAGATTAAAATTTATAAGACAGTGAAAACAAAAACCAGAGTGAAATATGTATTTAAATTAACCTTTCGGGATAAACTGCGAGTTTGCGAAAACTAACGACGATTAAAAATTTCTATTACTTCAAAGAGTCTAAATCACAATTCCGACTACCCAATACCGTATAGTTTATCATATTTATCATAATTTAATAAAAAGGTACGTCAGTGTAGCCCATTGATTAACATTTTTTTTATATACATATGATATTGTTTGACGCAACAAAATTGATAGTAAAAAAAATTTTGGTAATGAAAAGTCAATCGACATGAAACAGATAAACGACATTCAAAATTAGCCGCAAAGTCAATACACGGCATGAATAGTTAATAGTATAATTTGATAACTGCGTATTGATTATCGTTACTTAAAGCAATAAAATTCGGAGGATGATAAATTGTTAATAAGCAGGTATAATTCGAATGAGTCACTTTCAATCGGAATCGATTGAAAATTACGCGGACTGCAACACTCCATTTTACGTACATGACATTTTGCCAATGGAAAAATACTTTATCTGCAATTAGTATGTGGACAAAAGGGTAAAAATTCAATTAAAATATATTTTTCAACAGGTGAAACGGAGAATCCTTTGCCAATCCGATGAGTTAAAATGACGTGTGACGTCTCTAAATGTGAAAGTTGGCAGAGGAATTCGTATTTCTTCACAATTATCCATGTGCGAAGTTCAAAATTTACACACATTTTCTACGCGGCGTCATACATTTCAAAATATTCCACTCGCAAGCCTCCTTAGATTTTACCACTTCGCTCGAACATATTTCTGATAAACGAACGGAAATGGATGTTCCAATTTGAAATTAATAAATTTGAACCGTTTATGTATGTATGTATGATCTATAAATAATACTGAACGGCACGGCAGATAAAGTGCGCTCCGCAAAGTGACACACAAATGAATCAAAAAACATAAAATACGTAAAAATGTCGAGAAAATAAAAACATCGAATTGGCACAAGAATTTCGGCTGTGCCCAACCGAACACACTGTGATGCAACGCACACGCGCAGATCGCACTATAGTACTCTGAGCGAATTATTGTAATTTTTATTCTACATATCCTACATATGTAGGTTTACGTGGACCGATACCGAGCGGGTATTGATTGTGCGATAAGGGCACGCTCACACAGAGCTAATATTACACATGCACATTCAGTTAAACACGATACAATTTAGTTGGCGACATATTTACAATACGGACCGTAAAACACGTTCACACTCGCCGACCGCTTCGCTAGACTGGCCTGTGGCCTCACGTCTCCTCATAGCAAAACCACGTGAACCCGAACGAACCGAGTATAGCATAGCATAAGTACTGGGTCTTTGTTGTGAATGCCATTAGAGATTCGCCATGTGACGTTTCACAAACACACAAAGCATACGTACGTACATAGCCAAACACGTACACACCTGCTTGAATTCGCCAATCGTTATAATTATTCGTATTAAATTGGCGAGGTATGCAATAGTTTGAAGGACGGCGTGATTTGCAAAAACGACCGCTGGCTCAACTGGCAGATTACATTATGTATTCGACTGCAAAAACTATTCAAAAGTACACCGGTGTCGTGTTTAGTTCCGATTCAGGTGATTTACAAGACCGCGCATCGTCATAATAAAAATTGTAGACAGTTGTTTACGAAACTGGCCATCAGCATCGCCTTCTAAACTTCTTCACATGTATGTAGATGCATATAAAATAACATTTTTTTTCCGTCACAAGGGAATAGAAAACTGTTGCAGTATCTTTATTGTATTTATTTTACGATGACATGCAAAAAAATTAGTTTAAAGTGAAGCGGCAATAAAGAATAGTACATTTTATTTCTTATTTATGGGTCCTCAAATCCTTCTTATATATTTTTTTAAATTTATGTTCTCGAAATAAAATGAGTTATCACCGACTTACTGCATACATACATACAACACAAAGACTTTTATCTTAATTAATTTGCTAGATCGGGATAAAGCAAGTAACAAAAGATTTTATTTACCGAAGTCTGTCAGATCGGCTGTCTCGCATTTGCGATTTAATCCCTTTAGAGTTTAGACTACAAATAGTATAAAAATGGTCTCATATAATTGAATAAATTCAATCTTTCATTGTCTATATCAGTGGTGCACAACCTATTTGTCAATTTATCCATATTTTAATTGTTCACGGGCCGCACAAAATCTCCTTTCAAAAGATTCTTGAATTCGGATGATGTGGCTAGCACACTTTTGGCTGGAATCAATGCCATGCAAGGATAATATTTCTTTGCAGTGCGGAAAGATATTTTCTCTCAGCTGTGAATGAAACAATTAAAGTTTTTCCTGGAAGTCTGAGATGTAATGATTTTTCCGTTGCAATCGAAGATTCAGATCATTATAGTGTGTTATAATATTTGTCAGAAATTCCAAGTCACACAGCTATTGAGGATCTTCCAAGATATCGATAGACTTTCCTTTGGTAATAAGGAACATTTTGATTTCTTTTAAAAGTAACACAAACGTATTCAAAACCTTGCCTCTGCTTAACCAACGAACTTCGCAGTAGTACAATGGGTCATTCATTAAATTCAGCATCAATTTCATCAAGAAAGGCTCTGAACTGTTTTTTTATGTTTACTGCCATTACAAATAAATGGAAATTACGGCGAATATTCAATATTGTTTCGTAAACGTTGTGCACTGACGATATTCTAGGGAGAACTAACACTAAAGTGCATGTCTTGAAAACAATTGTCTAAAAATAGACTGCAACTGCATTGTAGAGTGTGACACATTTGCAAAAAAAATAATTTTGGTCGCAAATCTCTACCCGTGGAAAAAATAGTACTAAAAAAAAAAAAAAACAACAGTACTGTATGGTTTTTTGTTAGTGACGATTCAGATTATGTACATATATGAGTCACCTAGTTCCAAATCCAGATAAGTCCACAATATATAAAAAACGAGGATAAAATATTTTCTGGTTCTAAGAATGTTTTCAAACGATGCCTTATACTTGAATTATTCCAAATACCGCCAAGTGCGCCGTAAAAAATATTGAAAATCAGTGTTAGTTCCAAAAACTGACAATTGCACTATGATAAAAGCCATATTTAGAAACAAACAACGATAAGTCCATGTTTCTAATCTCAATATTTTGTTTAATATCAACAAAATTAAGTTTAAATGAGTTTAAACGCCATCAAGAAAATAAGTCTGTAGCAGAAAAACCGCGTTTGCGAACAAGTGAGTTTTATGGACTTATCGGGATTTGGAATTAGGCGACTCATATATTCCTTTGCTACTGCATATATTGTTACGATATCAATTATCGATGTTAGAATTTCTTTATACTCAATGAAGTATGTACTTGTCATTTTGGGCCGCAAGAAATGTCACTTCGGGCCGCGGGTTGTGCATCACTGCTCTATATCGATCAGTATTTACCAACATTTATATTTTGCGATTGATTTTCTCACGAGTTTTGAAAAAATACAACACGAAATAGATGAGTAGATTAATTGGACAAAATGAAATATAAATGTTTGTCTCGTAAGACGACTGACATTCCAATTTTGACAATGTCACACTAGTAACTGGTCGTGCAAACAAAGCAGCATTGAAGGAGGAACGTGCCGTTGATAATACATACTTAAGAAAAAAAAGAGCGACATTTTCCAAACATGGCAACTATTCATATAAAAAAGGAGTGCGGACGAGAAAAATCGTGACCCGTACGACCTCGTAACTGGTCGAAGATGAACACACCTGACATCACCATATTAGAAAGTCAAACATTTAAAAATATAGTATGTACGATGTACCTAATAAGCTATACACACGGTGCGTGCAAACACGAAATATTTGTAGTATTTAAATACATAAAATGTTCGAATATGTGTTATAGCGGTTTTCGTCAGACGTATTTATTTAACCCAATGACCTTAAAATGAGAATTGCGTTTACATGTTAAGAAGTAAATAAAATGTAAGAAAATCTAAAAGTGCGAAACGGAATTGGAATTGAACCATACTTATATTATTTATCAAAATCTTTTATAATATTTAATATCCTTAAGTGTTTGGATGTGAAGTTATTGATCAAAATAAAGCCACACACACATCAGGACAATCCAAAGTTCTTAGAGCTTTCGGTAAATTTCAAAATTCATCGTTCCTATATATACATATAATATGTAGATACATGTGAATAAATACGAAAGTTCAATAAAAAAATGAATTTTCAAGATGACTAAATGATGATGATAAAAATTGACTACGAAAATATCATGGAAATGTATAAAATAAGCGCACTAACATATGTACATACATTCGAATGATAAAAAAAGTTTGCAAACAGTTCGCTAAATGTGAAACAGGATATGGATTAAAAAAAACAGGATATACATACATATTTGCGAAACAGGAATTTCCGGTCTTAAATTTGCTCGCAAACTCATTTCAGAATGAAAATTTTACAACAAACAATAAAATCATTTTTCTAAACCGATACGAAAAATCTCTGATACGAAAGAGAGAGAGAGAGAGGGTTTTGATTCTATACGAAAACGTAGTTTTCCTTGCGAAACATAAATTCAAATGAGGGGCCGGTTATCGGTGCGATTCGATTCATTTTTGCGGCCTAAAAACCGCTGTAGATCGACCGAACGTCCAACAATAGATTCCCATGCGTCATTTGCAAACAGTGAGATCACTATAGATAGCGTGTGTGTGAAAGTGTAACAGGAAGTTTTTACTCACCACCTCGGCGAAAAGCTAGGTTCGCTGATGACTCACTCTGCACACGGGATAACTGCAAAAATATAATTAAAAAAACCATTAGTCAAGTAGTTACATAAATCTTTTTAACTTTATTTTAACAACCCCGATGATGTTGTTTAAAAGCAATGTCGAGAAAGAATTTTTCTGAGGATTTATGGTTTCGATAGAGTAGAATTTTAAAAAGATGGTAAACGCACTAGAAAGTGAAGACAAAGGTCGACAGCTTGGCGGAAGTCCTCCGGTGTGCAAGAATGATATGCGACTGTCCTCGACGGCGACACAAACCCATATCCGGTCAAAGCTGACCGTCACTGACAACCTCTGACCCCCCTATAGGCAGTTGACAACCATCGACACCGGAGTCATTCATTTCGAATCGATACGAAATATCCCATTGGCACGTACCCATTACCGGCTATCGCACATTCCCATGATCGGCAAGGAAAATGCGAGTGAACTATGCAAGGCTGAGCTAACGAACTGTGTAACCGGTTTTGCAAAACGACGGGATGATAGCGTAGACTCGTAGCGAGCGCCCGGTGCGATTTAAACGTATATTGAGAAACGGCGAATTCTTCGCTTACGTAATCGTTTTCAATACACGTTTACCAATATATTCTAATTTCAGCAATACGTCGGGGTTCTATTGTTTCATTTCCAGTTAAAAGCAAAAAAAATCCAATTTTACCATACATACATATGGTACATATTTCCATATTGACAAGATTAAGAAGTATCAAAATGACATAAGGAAGTCACCGTTGACTAATCAAGTAAAAACGCAAATTTCAATCCAGTAAAAAAAATGTGATTTTATTCAGAGCGGCTAATACATATCGGCGTTAGATCTACCTGTCTGTGTCGTTGAGGTCACACCGGCATTTTACTATATATATATATATATAAGCGTCAATGCCGAGCCCACACATGCGCCATTGGCACATGAGCTATTGGCCAAAGGAGGATAGAGCGAGCGTGCGATAGAGGGAGAGGGAGAGGGATGGAAACAAGGATACCTGCTTTTACAGCCCAAGGATCGGTTAACTTTTTTTATAAGGGTCGAAATGTAAGTTTTCAATATTTGCGTGGGCCCATTTCCATGGCCCCTTTTTTTAATTTTTGATTCATGCATTTTTGAAAATTTTATTTATTTTTTAACCATGATTTTTAGCGTGATGAAAAGAAGAAAATTTTGTTATATGGGGGAGGGAGACAAATTTTGTGGGCCCCCTTTGACTCCTGGCTAGCACTGATTTCAGTCCCAGTCCGCCACTGCTCACGTGTGGGCCCGGCATTAAAGGCACAAACAAACATACCATATGCTACGCCACACACGTCGGGATCATGCCGCATTGCCAACATAACAAACAAAAGGTTTTTAAGCAACGTGTTAGCAACAAGTCGCTATATGTCAAAGCTGGTCATACATCAATTTAATCAACTGCTCACTATACATACGATCATTTCACGTAGTCAAACACGAGGAAGGGAGGGGTGCACTGTTATGTCGCCACTTCACATTCGCGCGAATGTTCGCCTTAAGTGACCTCGTCGAATGCTCACGAGCATTCGCATGGAAGTGACATAACACTGAATGTGGAGGGGGAAGGGTCCGTCATCTTGCTTTTTTCGCGGTTGCCCGCTTTCGAGCCGTGCGACCGCGAGCGTTCATTTAATGCGTTGGCCAACGCGAAAAAGTTCGAGAGACATCCCACACATGGACGCTCGGTATTGCTCGGCAGCGCTCGCCGAATGTGAAGTGCAGGCATTACGGTGTAAACCAGCGCACACGAATATAATCAATCGACAGGCAAACCTTCTACATAAATCATCATCATCATATTCAGCAGTTCGCCATCCACTGCTGGATGAAGAAGACCTCTCTTCCATACCTGTCCGTTTTAAGCGATCTGCATCCAATTGAACCCACATATTCTTCTCAATTAATCAGCCCATCATCCAGTCGGTCTACCTTGCTTCCTTTCACATCCTCTCGGATACCATTCCAGTATTTCTCACGTCCATCTGCCATCCATTCTTCTCGCTATGTGTCCACTTCAACTTTTTCGCACGTTCCGCTATATCTGCCACTTTGGTCATGCTTCTTACCCATGTATTTCTCTTGCGATCTCTTCTTGTTATACCAAGCATATATCTTTCCACGCTACTCCGTGTGGACTGGATCTTGCGTAAGATCTACGTTTCACATCCATACGTCTTAACTGGCAGTACGCATTGGTCTTACGCCTTCTTTTTTTAAGCATTGTGGGATGTTGAATTTAAAAAATACGTTTATTCATCCAAAAGCGCTCCATCGTAGTTTCATTATTCGCTTTATTTTTTCTTCTTAAGGCGCTCACACACTTTAGCGCAATCGCTGCGTCAAACTGACGCCCTCTATCGCCGTTGTTTCGCACCAATGCGAATTATATCGGTGCGAATGGAACGACGACAGAGGCGTCAGTTTGACGCAGCGATTTCGCTAAAGTGTGTGAGCGCCTTTACATCCAGTCATATTCACCAATTGTCCTAGGTATAAATAATTATCAACTATTACTATAATATGATTACCCATTAACCAAATTCTCTACATAAATATGCTGCTAAAAAGAACATGAAAAATAAAATCAGTTGCCTATTTTCGGTTAAATACGTTGTAATTTTATAAAGTGCGGTGTTTTAGCAACGCGGAGAGCAATTGGATAGAGTTGTCGAAAATGGCGAACTCTACGGGTAAAGTTGATTGCAATTTCGCTCGCAAATCCCCCGAACCGACGGTGCAGCACCTCAGTTCGATTGACAACGAATAATTTAAATATCGGCTCGGTCTAATAGTGTCGGGGTGGCAGTAGCCAGTGGGCGTTACCCTACCGATTGATTGTTTTGCAGCCACTGTAGCCATGACGACGTCCACAACATAAACCCAAACAAACGGACAATGCTTTCAACTGTTTGGACAATAAATTGAGGGCGCACAGCACCGCAAATTACTACGGCCGGGAATGTCTTATATGTACAAGTATACATATATATGTGTGTATACCTATGATAACCATTAGATGCACCCGACCCATTCGATTGGATTTATATGTATGTACATATATTACATATTATAATCCACAATAGGCACGTCGCATACAATCTGCAAACCGTTCACAGTATAATTAACGAGAACCAAAGAATGCATCCGATCTATTGGATTGAACCAACAGTTCGGAACAATCAAGTCACCTACAGACCGTTTCGGTGTGTACCTACCTATACATACATATATGTATATGTGTACATATTCAGAATAATTGCACTGTCGATGGCGGTTCAATTAACATATAGGTATAATTCATTAACGAATATTTCATAATTATAAATATGTAGGTATACGACGAGCGTTTAGTATCGCGTCCTCAGAGCACAAAGGTGACACGTCCAAAATAGTTAACCGTTCGGGACAGCAGTTTTAAAGTTTAAAGGTTATATCCGCCGCTTTGGTCGTGCTCTCTTCTTGTTATTCCAAGCCAGGGTTGCCAGACGTCCCGTTTTGGGCAGGACTGTCCCGAGTTTAACAGACAAATCCCGAGTCCAGAACGAGTGGGGGATCGAACCCACGACATCAGGCTCGGGAAGAACATCCTTAGACTAATCTACCAAAACCAGTTGTCGGCTGAGTCCTTTTTTTTTTAAACATTACCTATATAAGGGATCGTAAGTCTGCTTTACCTATAACATAAAAACTATGCTAATAATACATAGATGTCGATATAAAAACTATTATTTTTTTTTGTTTTTTGATTTTTACAAAATCACTTACAAAATTTTAATTATTATATATATAATAATTAATAATTATAATATAAATAGTAAAGTAAAAAAAAAAAAAATTTTCCAGTGGGTATCGGGGATCGATCGATTTGGGTAATGGGGATCTCTATTACGATATTACGATGTTTAAAATTCGATTTACGCTTTACGATATTTAAAATTCAGCGGGCGTCGATATTCAACGGGCTTACACTAGTATGTACATATATGTGGAAAATGTATGTAGTTACAGAGGCTCGCTTAATTTTGACAATCTATACGAAGATTTCTGTTTATTAAACAAATTTATACTGAATATGACTGAAGCAAACGAGAAAAAAACAATAGATGAGAAATGGATAATATTTTTTGAAAATCATCCCGCTTGCAATAGTTTGTATAAAATTGTGGCCCGCATACTCTCAATTCCACATTGCAATGCAATTTGCGAAAGAATATTTAGTCTAACGAGTGCAGCCTGGAGAAAGGCGAGAAACAAATTATTGTTAAAAACTGTAGAAGCTAAATTGGATTTAAAAACTACATACATATCGCACGTCCTCGGAGCAAAAAAGTGACACGTCCAAAATAGTAAATTGTGCAGAGCAGCAGTTTTAAGGTTTGAAATGGTCAACACAACTCGAGGTAACTTTATATAAAAATGATAATTGTACTATATGTATGTATATGCTATTTCATTTTTATTGAGTAATTTTTTCAAATTACATGCAAATGTCACTTATATGCTCCAAGAATATTAGTAGAACTTTTGTACTTTGTGATGCCAAAAAAAATTGTGACGTCATTCGGATAAGCCACATTGATTGCACTGATAAAATAATTAAAGAGGAACAAAGTTGCATTCATAGCTCATTTTCGCGAAATCGTGGACATGTCACCATTGCGCTCCGAAGATGCGCTACGTAAGCGTTTAAGAATATCTGAAAGCGATGCGACCTTAAAAATTAATAAAGAATTTAATTAATTCAGTTATGTGGTGTGCACGCCCTTGTACTAATCTCTGATTACACTACCGCCAATAATAATAAACAATACTGAGATCTAAATCGATCATCCGCGCACACTTTGTGATACCCACTCGTTCGTAGCCCACGTTTACATTTCAAACATATAGAAATGTACCTATGTACATATGTATGCATATGAAATTTATAGGCCGAATTCGATCGACTTGTCGCTTTGAGTCCTTCCGACTTATTTAGTTTATATATAAGACCACCTCCCTAAAGCCCGGGCCTCACCGGGCAACTAGTCTGCCGACAAGTCTGCTGCGAGTTGCATTGAGCAATTTGCTCCGCCGACTCAGTTGCTCACATTGCGATTTTGATTATCTTTAATTATTATGGAAATTCAAAACTGACCCGCAGAATCAGTTTCTTAGACAATTCTATAAATGAAACTCGAAAAAAAAAAAAAAAAAGTTATGAAAAATTCGTCTTTTTTTTTTTCGTTTTTCGAGTTTCACGTATAGAATTAATTGTTTACGCCGAAAATATAGCATGAGCGCGACCTCTTCGACGTCCATCTTCAACGTGAAAATGTCGTCCGCAAGTCACGGTAAGCACTTCTCGTAATTTACAGGGTCAAATTGTCTTTCGAAATATTCGGTATCAAACGTCATTGTATTGTATTGCAGCATCTGGTAAAGTGGCTTGGATACGACTGAAACTTGACGAGTGCAGCGTGAGTGAGTGAGCGTCTCTCTTACGCAAATAGAGTGCGAGCGAGACAACGGCGAGTGCATCATCTCTGTATGATTTATTTACGTCACTTTCAAAATAGACAAATCTCAAAAAAAAAAAAAATACTTATTTTTTTTTCATGTTTCTTATATAATATTGCCTAATAATCAAATTATATTCTCGTCGGTTTTGGCCTCTTACAGAGCTATACACTTTTATGGAGATGTTTGTATGCTATGATGGGAAGAATTTGAAGATTTGCGAAGATTTGAAAATAAGAAGAAAAATAAGGATCTGGGGTGAAACTTTTTTCGGAAATCACTATCTGTGTGTAGTGTTTATCTCGTAGTATGAAAAATTCGTCTTTTTTTTTTTTTTTTTTTTTTCGTTTTTCGTTTGTTTTCAAAAAAAAAAACCATTTTTTTTCGTGTTACCTGTACAAAATTGTCTAAGAAACCCATATTTGAAGTCGGTTTTGGATTTCCATGCCTATATAAACGTCCTTTCGGGTCGTGAAAATGGCGAGTCTCCCAGAGTTGCCGTTACGGCTTGTAGTCGTCGGTAGTCGTCCATAGTTGCGGAGACTGAGTTGCCCGGTGAGGTCCGCTCCGTCTAAACGCTAACATTTTAACGACACGACGACTAAGGCCGACTAGTCTGCAGACTAGTCGGCAGATTAGTTGCCCGGTGAAGCTCGGGCCTAACTCCCAACGTTTCATTTATATCCACGCTTGAAATGCGAACCGTCAATTGGGAAATGTTTAAAATAATCTCAGAGAACATTCCATTGAGATTTGATGCAGATTTAACTCTATCGTGAGTAGACAATTGTACGATGTATAAAAAAGTTAAAAATACAACATGCATACCTGCAATGATTTATTCATGACCGTTTCTGGTGTACACAAATTACAAAGGAATCATAATAAATTTTAGCCAGGTATTTCATATCAGTTCTGCAAAAGTATAACAGATAATAATTGTAAGACAATAAATTTGTCGAGTGAAAAGAATTAAATTAACACTCAAAAACGAATATTTAGCAACGAGCGGTACGAGCACCTCGTTAACACCCACGATTTAAAATCTAGATCAAAAAATCCGACAAGTCGAGTTTTCAACGCCTCTGCGCTAACGTTTGACACAAAACAGAAGGTTTGCAATTCAAATCACGTTTCTCCACAATACATTTCAATGGAATGAAAAAAATATTTTTTTACATTAAAAAGGTAAGTTCGGGTGTTGACAAAAATTAACAGAAAGTTTAAAACCAAAAAGTTTTCGTCTGTTTACATCGCACGTAATTAATCCGCCGATGGAGAAAAATCGAGAAACTCAAAAGTAAGTAGGTCAGTCGGGCGCTTATCGATGTTCTGCTTTTGAACAAATTAATGCAAATTTTCTTCAGAAGGTACATATTATACATATGTACATACATAGATAGTTAGTTAGAGTACACTGTAAGTCTGTCGTTTAATTTCAACATAGCACACAAGCAGGCTGTCCACTTAACGGCCGATATATTTACACTGGAAGCAGGCCAAATCGTTTGAATTTTTAACGTGTGAAAAAAACAAGAAAACCATTTTTCAGCCACCGATTCCTTTTAAACTTTATACACAATATGTACGATGTGCCATTTTTTTTCCGGACGATTAAATCGCGCGGGTTAAATGCGCCACTATGACGTATTTCATATGGCACATACGACCCGATACTAAGCGGTTGGCATCATCGATTTGTATTCCATCTTCGTTAATTGCAGGTCCAACTACGAGTATTTACGATGTAAACTGTCCGAAAAGTAAGTTCTGAGACCATATTTAGATAATTTGACCTTGTGGGTTTTTACTTAATCCACATATTGATATGTGATCGTGCGAAAATTCGACCTCGAGATTTTGACTGATTTGTATCAGGTATCGTCCCTTGATCATGTATTCATAATATTTTTACTGTATTGTAAAGTTGTATGTGTAATTTAATTGGGGCTTTAACGTAACCGAGGATTCCGTCACGACGTCACGAGATTAACTTCCCGGTAATTATTGCCGCCTCGATTCTCGGGAATTCCCCTAAAAACTAGAAAGACAGTACGCGTCATATAAAATCGTCTACCAATCCGCAAATAAAATGGAATTCCCTATAATTGACAAATTTTTAAAGCTGAAAAATTACGTCATTGCTTGATCATGGCGTCGGTGAATCAACTACTTTGTCGGTGAATCTTCCGACGAAATCCTAAGCGCATCAATTTATATAGCGTAGATACGCACTTGCAACACCACACCCCACCCCACATAGCACCGGCGTCACATCGAGCAATCACGTCACGTGTGGTGTGGTAAGTGTGTGTGCCTTACTGATATGATTAACGTTTGAATGAAATTGACGAAATGTTCCAAAAAGCATCGGAATCCCTACACGCGACACGTCCATTACAGCCTCTATTTTTGATCACGTTCTATTCGATCAGACCGGATTGAGGTAATTTTCCTTTGACGAAGCCGGTTCTTTTGTTCTCCTGTGATAACAAGTTCAGGGTGTTGCATATGCGCGGTTTCCCACAGCCTGAATATTTGATGTTGGAGCTCGCGTGTCGCGCTCGGACACAAGAGAAGGAGCCTTTTAATATTTGATTGGGTCCAAGAAGTGCCCTAGGCGTAATTAAGGAGACCACCCCCTCCTCCCCAGTGTTGACTATTGCGTTATTAGCGTCCCCTTCCAGAGCCTCGATGGCGCCACGGCGGCTGCAGCCCCTCTGGATAATTCACGATGAGACGCCGGTATAATTCCGGATTGCACGCCACTATCGCATATTCTACAATTTGCAGTTTATATTTCTTTCTTCACAAGGATCGATATGTCCACGATTGCCGTGCATCCCTCAAATGGGGCTCACTTTGAAGTCAATTGAAATTATTTAGCGGTAGCAATACTTCCAGGTCTCAGCCCATGTAAAAGGTATTCACTTCGGTTTAACAAAGTGGCAGTCTTCAAAGCAATTCGAAACAAATTTCAAATGACAGGTACTTTCCTCCCAGTTTAACGATAATGGCGAAATTGACGATACAATGATTGGTCTGCAGGTGACTAGTTTTATTATTATTTCACAATAAATTGTGTTTAATGAATTTTGCATGCAAAATGCAGTCACTGTAAGGCCCGTAACGCACGTGGCAGCCTGGCTGCGCGGCCACAACGATGTTAGGAAATGTATGTGGCTGCCTGTTTGACAACGCACTGAGGCAGCCAGGAAACTCTGGCCGCGCGGCCACAGGTACCGGCTCCGATACGCAGCAGCCAAACAGGCAGCCACTGGCCGCCGCGGCCAACACGAAATGTATTTAACAAAGCAAATGTATGTGGCTGCCTGAGCGATGCACGCACTAGCAGCCTGGCTGCTCGGCAGCCAGTCAATTCACGTTTGCCATTTCTGATTTTCAGCCGCTTCGGCTGAAAATCTGAATAAACAATTCCAATTCCATTATAAATTTTACACTAAATTCAACGAATAAGATAAAAATATAAAAAAAAAATCTCGCTAATATTGCGCGCTGGAAATAATGTATATAAAACTATTTTCAACGAATTATTTGCATCTACATATGTACATACAGTACAAAAGGATCCGAGATCCGAGATTACGAACCAAATATTGCATTGAAAATAATATGTTGTATCGCTGTCCATTTGTGAGCATCTTTTGTTTGAGAACTTGCCGCTAAATTTCTGAGAACTGAGTTCTGGCTGCCGCTTTGGCTGCTTGAACTGGGTGCACGTTTTTCTGGCCGCCGCGGCCACGGCCGGGCAGCCAGGCTACCAAGTGCGTTACGGGCCTAAATCTCACATTGTTGAGATAGTAGACAACTATTTATACCTAGGGAAATTTGGTGACGGAACTGGAAGTAAAAAATATAAAAATAAGACGAAGAATCAATGGAGCGCTTTCGGAAGAATGAACATAATTATGTAGGTACATATGTATGTACATATGTAGATATCTTAAGCCAGTTTTTTAAAAAAAAAATTTACTACAACCCACTGCAAGAACTGCATTTTGTATTGCGACCCCAATATGACTATATAATACTAGTGTAAGCCCGTTGAATATCAACGGATCGTTCTCATCACCCGTACTGACAATTAATAATATTAAATTTAATAGTTTTTATGGTTGTTGCATTATAATAACAACGTAACAATTTAGCAAAGTCGCGAGCCAATTGAGATTTCGTCTATTATACATACATACATATATGTATATCAAATTCTGTTCATTATGTTCCTTTATTTGCCATTGACACGTCATGATATATGCATATTTATGGATGAAACTAATTGAGATAAAGTGGAAAATCCTAGTTCACACAAATAAGTTTAAGTAAAAGGTAATTTGTAGTATAATGATTGCTTTTTTAGTTAAAGTGGAAATTCTCCTTTAACCTCAATCCAAAATGATAACAAATTAAATTGCTGAAAATAATTCATCAGTGTAAATGAACTAATAAGGTGCAGAAATTCAGCCTCCTCTTCAGGATCAAAGTTTAATTCAATTATTGATTCAGGGCTTTCAAAATTAAATGGATTTTTTATCCAAATTTTCTCAAATTTCATTTTATTCAAATTTTCAAATGTCTGCACTGGAAAATAGTTAACAAAGCTTTGGGATAGAGAAGTGAGATTTAACAATATCACGAGTTTTAATTCTTTTAAAATATCTTCATTGATAATGTTAAACAATGATAGAGAAACCGATCATTCCAGTGTCATGCGAACGGCCCTTTCATAAATTCTATGAAATCATAAAATCCAGGTAAAGATGGCTCGATCGATTCTCAATATTTACCAAATTCAGATCTGAAAATCCCATCTGGAGAAAGTCTGAAATGGCAAACACAAATAAAATACTTAGGAATTACATTCGATAAGAGAATGAGATGGGCCCCCCATATAGAAGCGGCGAAATGCAAAGCAATTCGCGCCATATCTTCAATATACCCTATATTCAATCGACATAGTGCCTTATCACTACATAATAAAATTAAAATATATCGCGCCCTAATACTACCCTTACTAACGTACGCTGCTCCCGTATGGAATAATGCCTCTAATACTAACCAATCAAAGCTCCAAGTAGTCCAAAATAAATCATTAAAAATCATTTATAACACGCCCATATATACTAACCTAAAAAGTCTACATTCCCAGTATAACATCCCATTAGTCGTAGATGTCACTAACAGATTAACCAGTAGATTCTATGATAGAATTACCAATAACCGCACTAACAAATTAGTGAAAGGTCTCGGTGATTATAGCAAGATGTCTTTACCCTTTAGGTATAAACACAAATTACCTAAACATAATTTTCTTTAGATCGCCGACTCTAAAAAGTAAGTATTTAATTTAATTATGTAAAATATATTATAAACATTTGATAAGAATTGTTAATAGGTTTTTGAGCTCTTTCTCCTATTATGCTTTAAACACGAACATTAAAATAAAAGAATCCTTATAAATACTAAAAAAATGAACAATGTGTAAAATAGATAATGGTCACTGGACCAGTAGCTATTAAAATAGATTTAAGATGTATTGTGAACATAGTATAAGAACAATAAAAGCTTTTTTTTAAATAAATAAATTCTCAATATTTGCAAGGTTTGTCGAAACAATTTTTTTTTTGATTTTTCCTGTTTGTTTTGACCAATTTTAATTATTTTGCGACCCACCAAATGGGTCGGGAAAAACCCTGTCTTAAACGCTTACATATCGCGTCCTCGGAGCACAAAGGTGACATGTCCATGATTTTGCGAAAACGAGCTATAATGCAACTTTGTTCCACTTTAATTATTCTATCAGGACAGCCAGAGTGGCACATCTGAATGACGTCACAATTCTTTTGACATCACAAAGTACAAAATTTCTACTAATATTCTTGGAGCACATAAGTGACAAGTCCGGACTTTGTCTATGCAATTATTTCTGTAAATTCAATATAAATAGCATATAAAAATCTAGAGTACAACAATCATTTTTATATGTATAAAGTTCCCCCGAGTTATGTTGGCCATTTCACACAACTGCTGCCTTGAACAATTTACTATTTTGGACATGTCACCTTTGTGCTCTGGAGGACGAGATATGTGTGTAGTTTTTAAATCCAACATCCCGCTTTGCTTAAATAAGAGGGCTTTTGACCATTGAGTATATGTATATACATATGAATGTTATGATATACGGATTAAAAACGTTGATGTTGAACTCAAGAATGCTACGCAAGATCCAGTGCACATAATAAAGTTTATAAAAGCATGGAAAGATGTACGCTTGGAATTCGCATGACAGAGAGGAATAGAAGACGATTGTATAGGCCTTTACCCAGCAGTGGATGGTAAATGGTTGAAAATGATTGTATACATATGTAGATAAATGGGATATTATGGAAAATTATTATTATACGGAAAATTTTATTTTTCAGCGACACTAGTCAGTCGACTCTTTGGAAAAACTGATAGGAATAAAAGAATCGAAGAAACTAAGATGTAGACTTAAGCGGGGTCATCAATAAAATGAGGTTTTAAAAGATCCGAATAAATCTGAAAGTCAAAACAACGATATCGATGATAATATTTGAATGAGATCTATTTTATAAAATATTATCACGGATTCGCGATACAGTACTGAACAATCTATTGATTGTCAACACTGTATTCACGTATGTAAATGTATGTACATATGTACATACTAATTTTAGCATACATATATGTATGTACATATCGATGTATGCCGAATTCGACAAAAAAAACTCATAAATTACAATTAGTGCAATATCGGCTAAGTTTTAAATTACGAAAGTAGAAAATAACCTTCATTCTTCAAAGTATCGTAACGAAACTGAACGGAATCAAATTTTAATATCTATTTAAACTTTGTGCTTAACAGGAAATTTGACACGGATCGGGTGCCGGTTTTAGCGGAGCATTTCCAAATTAAGAGGAAAATTACCTTTAACGAGAACTTCTTATATAAAAAGTTAACGCTAGTTAACATGTACATATAAATGTACCTACTAGGTGTGCAACGCAAAGGCAAACTAATTTTCATTACATAAATTGAGTAATGTAATGTCAACTGAAACGTCAACCTATGCAAGGTTTGCGTCGCATTATTTAAAGACAAACAAAAATGCACATGTTTTTAATTTCGTCACATCAATATTGTTCAACGGGATGAACAACTGTCTAAATACAAGAAACATTTTAAATTGGATAAGTTCACAAATTCATTAAGCCCCCCCAAAAATTATAATGTCAGTTATAAGACGATAAAGGAGAACAAAAGAGAAACGTTCATGTTTAATGATGTTCGGATTTTTGAAGTATCAAACGAAATTTAAAAACAAAAACATCGCATAAATCACACGCGGATCAGTAAAAGTCTCCAGAAATACACGCTGAGTCGAGACCGTTGTGAAAATCGGAGAGGAAAATTTAAATTAAATAAATGGGGCACGGGAAACACGGTGTTAACATGGAGCTATCTTCATCGGATGATCTTTGTTAATTAATTGGATAATATATGCGTTCTAAAAAAAAAAGTCATTCATTCAATGATATGTTTCATCTGCTTCATGATTTTAATACATTAATACATTACTGGTTTATTACAGAAATTTTCATAAAAATCAAGATTTACAATTAAAATTTTCTACTGAAATACAGATTAAATACACTGAGCAACAAAAAAAATACCCAGAGCGGAGATTGGTCAATCTTTACTAAGTTTAACCCACTGAATTCGAATCCGATAATGATTTTTGTTGATATGCTCTCGTTTATGAGATATTCGCGATGTAAAAAATATCCATTTTTTTGGCTTTTGCGGTCTATAACTCAAAATATAGATAGTATCGCTGTACTCAAAGTGAGTATTGAAATCAATAGTCAGTTTTTTGTTGCTCAGTGATATTCGGTATTTGTATACCACTAAAATCCATCTATTCGTACTACTAATTTCTCTCGTCAGAAATACAATAATGGGAAAAAAATTACGTAAAAAATACAGTTATCTGTAGATTTTTACAATCGATTGCAAATTTCACAACGAAAATAAGCGAAGGTGACCTCAGATGGAATGTCTATACATACATATGTACATAACTATACAGTATCATCAGATGATGAGCAATCGTTGCACAACATTATCTACAGCTCAGTCTTCGGCCAAAACAAATGAGAAAACACACAACACACATGCATGCATACATACACGCACGAAAACTAAACAGGTTATCAATTTCTGAAATGACATCACACCTGAAATATTTTCGACCGGGTTAATGATCATCGATATTCACTCTTAGGATAGTCCACGTCAATGATAGTAAAGGCAAAATTTCAATTTTCAATACGTAATATTATAGGACCGCTCGACTTCGCTAGTACATACAATTTTGGTATTCAAAATTGGCTCGAGATGCGAATTCCTCGAAATTTATAGCAACATACAGCGTCGCCGTGTATTTCTATCGAACAGTATTCATGGTGGAGAACCATTTTCGACCGAAGTCGACAAATTTACACGGTCAATTCCTGTTCAAATCGAACTAGGTACATATCTACGGCTTAGGGCTCAGTTAATAATACTCGTACGAAAGTTCAACGCTCGAAAGCGTTTCTGAAAAGGTACAACTCGGCCTCGTCGTAAAATTACAGCCGAGTCCCATCAACGCCCAAAGCTCGATATTACCGTGCACATACGTATACATACTCATATAAAAGAAGACATACACGTGTGCTAGGTGTATGAAAAGTCCGTCATCGTTGACAATGTGGTATGTGTATGTATATTTAGTGTTGCCAGGTGACCGTTTGTTGTCGTGCCTATTAGGCCTATGCTTATGATTATGAATATGCCCCGAGTGCCAGGTGCAGACACGGACTACACCCCCTGGAAAGACACGGTGTATCGAAAAAAATAACCCTGTCCAATTCGATTACACGAGGGACTTTAATTGCACACTTGCATAGCGTCGCGTGTGGGAGAATCTATTACAGTTACTGGTTCAATGCGAATTACACGATTTCAGATATTTAATTTTATACCCCCGCCCCCGTGGGGAAACAAGTATCTGTATACAATTTAGAGTGGCAATTTTAGCCGCAGGGTCAAACGTAGTAGCTTTTTACTTAATCCTAATCGGATAAAGTATTGGGATCGTGCGAAAATTCGACCTCGAGATTTTGACTGATTTGTATCAGGTATCCCTGATCATATTTTCATGATTTCTAAAAAATGTCTGTATGTGTGTACTGTGTATGTCTGTGTACTTATGTGTGTGTGTGTCTGTATGTGTGTTTTCTCCGAAACTATCAAGTCTATCAAGCTGAAATTTCAAAGGTGTAAGAGCCATAACGAATTTGGTCAACATCAGTGAACCAGAAGTAGGGTTTTTTTTTTGTAGAAAATTCTAAAATTCTTTTACCACAGAATATTTCCGAAACGGCTCCGGAATTTTGTCCAAATTTCATATCTATAGTTTTCACGTTAGCCGTAAGACATACTGTGATTTTGGTCAACATCTGACTACCGGAAATGGCAGTTTACTAACGATTTTTTTTTTTTTTTTTTATTTTTTTTTCGGCCTTTTAAATATTATCGTCACCATATTGTAATATTGTAATTCTCATAGAAATTGCTATTTAAAAAAAAAAAAAATTATTAAAATTAGAACCGAAGTTTTTTTTTTTTTTGTCGAAAAGTTTTTTTCCGAAACTGCACCGGCGATTTTCGAAATTTCATATCTATAGTTTTCACGTTTTAAAGATATGTATTTTGGTCGACTCACCGGAATGGCAGTTTACTAACGATTTTTTTGTTTTTTTTATTTTTTCGGCCTTTTAAATATGTATTATCGTCACAATATTATAATCTTGTACGAAAAATTGCTAACGAAAAAATAAATCATTAAAATCAGTCAACCGGAAGTAGGGTTTTTTTTTTTCGAAAAGTTTACCACAGAATATTTCAGAAACTGCCCTATTGATCAAGTCGAAAATTTATATTTATAATTATCATATTAAATTTAAGAGTTGATAAGGTTTTGATTAAAATCCGCCGACCGGAAGTGGTAGTTTTTCTTATTTGAATATATGCCGAAGATCGTATTTTATATACGCGCGCGCACTCAACACAGTAATTTCATGATATGTACATACATATGTATGTATTTTGATTGGTGTGGTGGTGGTGTATGCGTTTTATTTACTTACGTACTTAAATTAATTTCGTTACTCTTTGTATTCCTCAAATATATGGATAAAGTCATGGGTTGGCTACACCCGAATTTTTACTTTATCCTAATCGGATAAAGTATTGTGATCGTGCGAAAATTCGACATCGAGATTTTGACGGATTTGGATCAAGTATCATCCCCTGATCACGTTTTCATGATTTCTGGAAAATGTCTGTATGTCTGTGTACTATGTCTGTGTGTTTTCTCCGAAACTATCAAGTCTATCAAGCTGAAATTTCATATCTATTATTTTCACGTAAAGTTTAAAAGCCATAAGGAATTTGGTCAACATCAGTCAACCGGAAGTAGGGTTTTTTTTTCGTGCAGAAAATTCAAAAAAAATCCGGTAAAAAATCATATTTCCGAAACTGCACCGGGAATTTTCTCCAAATTTCATATCTATAGTTTTCACATTAGCCTTAAGAGATACTGTGATTTTAGTCAACTTCTGACTACCGGAAATGGCAGTTTACTCTTGAACGATTTTTTTGTTTTTTTTTTTCGACCTTTTAAATATGTGGTATCGTCACAATATTGTAATGTTGTAATTTTGAGAGAAATTGATATTTAAAAAAAAAAAATAAATTAATAAAACTAGTCAACCGGAAGTAGGTTTTTTTTTTTTGTTGTTGAAAAGTTTACCGCAAAATATTTCCGAAACCGCACCGGGAATTTTCTCCAAATTTCATATCTATAGTTTTCACATTAGCCTTAAGAGATAATGTGATTTTAGTCAACTTCTGACTACCGGAAATGGCAGTTTACTCTTGAACGATTTTTTTTTTTTTTTTTTTTTTCGGCCTTTTAAATATGTATTATCGTCACAATATTATAATGTTGTAATTTTGAGAGAAATTGATATTTAAAAAAAAATAAATTAATAAAACTAGTCAACCGGAAGTAGGTTTTTTACTTTTTTTTTTTTGTTGAAAAGTTTACCGCAAAATATTTCCGAAACCGCACCGGGAATTTTCTCGAAATTTCATATCTATAGTTTTCACGTTAGCCTTAAGAGATACTGTGATTTTAGTCAACTTCTGACTACCGGAAATGGCAGTTTACTCTTGAACGATTTTTTTTTTTTTTTTTTTTCGACCTTTTAAATATGTGGTATCGTCACAATATTGTAATGTTGTAATTTTGAGAGAAATTGATATTTAAAAAAAAAATAAATTAATAAAACTAGTCAACCGGAAGTAGGTTTTTTTTTTTTGTTGAAAAGTTTACCGCAAAATATTTCCATATCTAAACCGCACCGGGAATTTTCTCCAAATTTCATATCTATAGTTTTCACGTTAGCCTTAAGAGATACTGTGATTTTAGTCAACTTCTGACTACCGGAAATGGCAGTTTACTCTTGAACGATTTTTTGTTTTTTTATTTTTTTCGGCCTTTTAAATATGTATTATCGTCACAATATTATAATGTTGTACTCCTGAGTAAAATTGCTAGTTACGAAAAAATAATCATTAAAATCAGTCAACCGGAAGTAGGGTTTTTTTTTTTGTCGAAAAGTTTACCACAGAATATTTCAGAAACTGCCCTATTGATCAAGTCGAAAATTTATATTTATAATTATCATATTAAATTTAAGAGTTGATAAGGTTTTGATTAAAATCCGCCGACCGGAAGTGGTAGTTTTTCTTATTTGAATATATGCCGAAGATCGTATTTTATATACGCGCGCGCACTCAACACAGTAATTTCATGATATGTATGTATGTATTTTGATTGGTGTGGTGGTGGTGTATGCGTTTTATTTACTTACGTACTTAAAAAAATAATTTCGTTACTCTTTGTATTCCTCAAATATATGGATAAAGTCATGGGTTGGCTACACCCGAATTTTTTTTCCTGTGGTCTTACTTTCGAAAGAATTTTTCGAAAATTTCATACATTTTCGAGAATATATTTACTTTATCCTAATCGGATAAAGTATTGTGATCGTGCGAAAATTCGACCTCGAGATTTTGACTGATTTGTATCAGGTATCATCCCCTGATCACGTTTTCATGATTTCTAAAAAATGTCTGTATGTCTGTTTGTCTGTGTACTTATGTGTGTGTGTGTCTGTATGTGTGTTTTCTCCGAAACTATCAAGGCTATCAAGCTGAAATTTCATTTCTATTATTTTCACGTAAGGTGTAAGAGCCATAAGGAATTTGGTCAACATCAGTCAATCGGAAGTAGGGTTTTTTTTTTGTAGATAATTCTAAAATTCTTTTACCACAGAATATTTCCGAAACGGCTTCGGGAATTTTGTCCAAATTTCATATCTATAGTTTTCACGTTAGCCGTAAGACATACTGTGATTTTGGTCAACATCTGACTACCGGAAATGGCAGTTTACTCTTGAACGATTTTTTTTTTTTTATTTTTTTCGACCTTTTAAATATGTAGTATCGTCACAATATTGTAATGTTGTAGTTTTGAGAGAAATTGATATTTAAAAAAAAAAAAAAAACTAGTAATAATTAAAATTAGTCAACCGGAAGTAGGTTTTTTTTTTTTGTCGAAAAGTTTACGACAGAATATTTCCGAAACTGCCATGGCAATCAAGTCGAAATTTCATATCTATAGTTTTTACGTTAGCTGTAAGAGATACTGTGATTTTGGACAACATCTGACGACCGAAAGTGGCAGTTTTTCTAATTTGAATATATGCCGAAGATCGTATTTTACATACGCGCGCGCACTCAACACAGTGATTTCATGATATGTATGTGTGTATGTATGTTGGTTGGTGTGGTGCTGTGCATGCGTTTTATTTACTTGCGTACTTAAAAAGTTAATTTCGTTACTGTTTGTATTCCTCAAATATATGGATAAAGTCATGGGTTGGCCACACCCGAATTTTTTTTTGTTGTAATTCAAGTTGTTAGTTATTTATATCCAGGACAATTGGTGAATGACTGGATGTAAAGAAGAAGAAATATAGCGAAGAATGACACTAGTATGGAGCGCTTTTGAAGGAATGAACGTAGTTATTAAATCCAACATTCCGCTATGTTTAAAAAAAAAAGCATACGACCGATGCGTACTGCCAGTAATGGATGTGGACTACGTATAGATGTGAAACGTGGATGCTGAATTCAAGAATGTTATGAAATATCCAGTGCATACAGAGAAGCCTGGAAAGATGTATGCTCGGTATAACAAGAGATCATAAGGGGAATACGTGGGTAAAAAGCATGGCCAAAGTGGCAGATGTAGCGGAACGTGTGAAAAAGTTGAGATGGCAATGGGGTGGACATATCTACATACATATGTATAGCGAAAAGAATGGATGGCAGATGGACGCGAGAAATACTGGAAAGGTATCCGAGAGGAAAAGGAATGGTATTCAAAGGAAGCAAGGTAGACTGAGTGGACGATGGGCTGATGAATTGAGAATAATGTGTGGAGTCAAGTGGATGCAGATCGATCGAGACAGACAGGAATTGGAGAGGATTGCAGAGGCCTTCGTCCAGCAGTGGATGGTGAACGGCAGAAAATGATGATGGTGATTTAAATATTATCGTAGTTTTTCGTTCAAAGATCAATATTATGTAGCATCGGAGTTGATTTATTAGTTTAACATTGGCTGGTAAAGAGGCGTATAAACGGTCGCCGCGAGTATCTGTACTGTAAAACAAATTAAAGTTACAACGAATATTTAAAAAAATATATTGCAATTAATTAAAGGTCACATTTTTGAAAAAAATGATAACTTCAAAGTCAATTCGACGCCTTTAAATATTATTTAATCGAGTTAAAATTTTCCGTAAACTATCTTTAGGCCAAAAGGAAAAGAAGTTGATAGAAAAATTGCAGCAGAACTTTCTTCATACAAATTAATTGCCACATAATTCCCATACTTCTGAATTATTTATTCGACGTGAATATGCGATGAGTCCTTATCGTTTATGCTAAATTAATGTAACATACGGCATACTTTAAATCGTTCAATACAATTTTAAGGTGAGCGATGTGTAAATTGCACCAACACGAAGGACACCGTGACAGAGACGTGTCTGTGTTTGCAAGTATGTACGTACACACGTACACAAATATACTTACTTTGTAATTTTACAAAGTACGAGGGACGAACAATAGCATTAGTGGAATGAAAAGCTTGTGCTATGAAGTGGTCAATAAATAATAAGAAGAGGAGGAGGTGCCTGTGTCAGTCCAATCAAATGGAAACTTGGGCTAGGTATATAGATAGACAGCGGGGAACAATGGCAGGTGAGCGACACAAGCCGCAAATGCATAATACATTTGATAATTTAAAACTGCGAAATATACCTACATATATGTATGTTATGTTATTGTTGAAAAATAAATTTCGCGCTAATCGATCTGGTCAAGGACTACATATAGTCGCATGTACCAATCACTGTCCATCCGACATGGGTCCATCATGTCTTATGAGTCATGTGGTTCTGTGTGTGTGAAAAAATGCAATTTTATTGTTGAATTTGGGTACACAATAGTAACTTTCAATATTGGAGATTTGATAGAATGATATTTTTTTATAATAGTCGGGGGGTGATGACCGATGACGAAATTTAGCTATCCGGACTAAGTAGGATCTGTTATGTACATATGTAGTTCGGTTCAGTTAGAATAACCATGTAAATGATATCACTGAGCAACAACAAAAAAATACCCAGAGCGGAGATTAATCAATCTTTACTAAGTTTAACCCACTGAATTCGAATCCGATAATGATTTTTGTTGAAATGCTCTCGTTTATGAGATATTCGCGATTTAAAAAATGTAAAAAATATCCATTTTTTTGGCTTTTGCGGCCTATAACTCAAAATATAGTATTGCTGTGCTCAAAGTGAGTATTGAAATCAATAGTCAGATATTTTTCCTATTGATTTTGATTTTTTATTGCTTTGAAATACTTATAATTAATTATCTAACGAAATACTTATAATTAATTTATCTAACGAAGTCAAAAACATATATTTATTTTACACGTTTTTTCCCCGTGTTATTTGGCGTTTGTTTAGAGAATGTTTTATTTTAGCACGTTTATGAGGATTGGTTTTTATCTCAGTTCATGATATTTTAAAATTAATTATGAAACATTTTAGAAACAAAACATAGAAATGTATACCGGTAGGAAACTTTAATTTGTGTAAACTTTCACAAGCATCAAATTTAGCAAAATAATAATAAAATAACCTATATTATTAGTAGTCTTCGTTTTTAAATCGATTAAATTTTCTTTTTATTTCTCTAAAACTTCTATTTTGGGTTTTGCAAATATGGATCGGAATTAGGTGAGTTGTTAAACTTGTGAAAACAACAATAGATGGATCGTTCATATGTTGCACAATGCACACTAATCAAGGGTTGCATACCACTGATTTAACTAGGAGATCTTAGCTCTACTTATACATACGCATTTGAACTCTAAAAGTGCGAAAAAGAGTTCATTCAAATTTGTCACTTTCATTAGTTTTCTAACTTTTATTACTTTTTCTGCTTTGTATTTCAATCTTCTGATATATAATATTATATCTTGTTGCATGTTGCAATATTTTTCGTTTTAGGATTGTGTTTAATTTTATGATAAAACCATATTAATCGATGGAATTGATGAAAAATTAACGAAAAGAAAAATGCTTTTTTCATGTATGAAATAATAAATGCTTAACAAACTGAAACTAATAAAATTAATTCAAGTTAGTCAAAATAATAAATTAGCGAGCCTATTACAGAGTTAATTTTTTTGCTCGACTGCATCGGTGCCTTTGTCATCCGACAATGATTTTTTATGATTTGGTATTATGTCTGATTTACGGATTTTTAACATGCCCAATGCGACACTGAATGAATATATTTTTTATATTAAATTAAATTTAAATCGATAACCTTGTAAATTTATTACTTCATTTATATGTAACTTATGAAAATATTTTTTTGTATAAATAAAAAATAAATTCGATTTTTTTTTTGAGTTTGAGAATTTTATATTTAGAGTTGATTTTAAGTAATGGAACCTACCTCCCATTTTTATATGTCCACTGTATCTTTTTTTACACGGTAGTCTCTGGAACGTATCCCCGTGCAAAAAGAGAATCGGGTGTACTCAACACGAAAACAAAAGAATACTGTGTTAAAAACATCGTCTACCTATAATGGAATCTAGTGTTAAAAAGTCCCAAGTGAAAATACTTACTTTTTAACTTTTGATTGGGACTGGGTGACTTTTTAGAAAGGTATGAAAGATGAACGGTATAAAAATGAAAGATAAAATATCAGATTCCAATATTCATTTTGAACAAAAATTTCAAAAATTTTGAGAAATCGACCGCACAATGTCAAAAAATATAATAAAGGCACGATTCTAAAAACAGACGTATCTTTAAATCTCGAACCAATCAGCATTTTTTCCATCAGATTCATGTTCACTGGGCATAAATCTACACAAAAAAGTTAAGGTATATCACGTCTCTAAACAAAAACGTCGTCATTTGCGGAACGGTGTAATTAATAGCGCTGAACTTTTACATTTGTCAACAATCCAGATGGGCAATGGTAAAAATGTCATCATCATTATCATGTTCAACCGTTCACCATCCACTGCTGGACGAAGGCCTCGCCAATCCTCTTCCATTCCTTTTTTGTCTTGATCAATCTGCACTCCACACATTCTTCTCAATTCATAAGCCTATCATCCACTCGGCCCACCTTGCCTTCTTTCACATCCTGTCGGATACCATTCCAGTATTTCTCGCGTCTATTTGCCATCCGTTCTTCTCGCTATATGTCCTCCCCATTACTACCTCAACCTTTTCACACGTTCCGCTATATCTGCCACTTTGGTTATGCTTCTTACCCATGTATTCCACTTTTTGTTATACCAAGCATACATGTATGGGTCAAGAAAACTCGTCCACTAGTGACTAGACTCTAATACGATTCTGCTAAAAAAAAATCGATTTTCGCTCGGCTCCCATACCAAAAAATTTGCGCAACCGAGTATTCTCATTACAATTTACAATTACAAATAAATATTATAACAAATTACAATTTTGAAAAAGACTATGTATGTATTCGTTCCAGCGTGGAAACTCTTTTAAAGTTCGACAAACTAGGCAAAACCGATTATCCGATGGATCATTCGAGTGAACCAATAATACCTAGTATTCTGTTGAACATTCATCCAGTGGACGAGCGCCAATCTGTGGTATTCGAAAAATCGACGATTGGAAGAATATCAAATTCAAACAAGCGACATAAAATTTAGATTCTAGTCAATTATCTATCGACACTTCCAACTTTCGAACATAATCGCGGGTATAAAATCGACCATTGCACCGTGCAATTTAATAATGCAAGAATAGCCGATAAAAGTCGGAGTCGGAAAGGGGGTAGGAGGGGTGGGGGGAGGGGACCAGCGTGAATAATATATCAGATTAAATGGAACAAATACACGCAATTTAGACGGGAGTTTACTTTCGATCGACACGCGGCTTTTCGACGCCAGTCGTCGCCCGATACAAACTCGTACGTAAATCATCGCTCAATCAAAACAATGGATCACGTGTGTGGACAAAATCAATATGGGTGGAATAAAAAAAATCATCATCAGCCGCAAATTGCGACTGTCAAGGTGACCCTCCGCCGAGAAACGTCCTTCGAGTTGCGAAAAAGGACGCGCCTCGCCTCTTTGTCCGCTCGCAAAACTATGACCGTTTTGACAAAGGACATAACCTAAAAAAAAAATTGGCGCAATTTTTCACGCCCGCCGATCGGTGCGCGGCGACGGAAACACAAGAGCTTAATCGATGAATTAAATAATATTTTAATTATTTGAATTTAAATTAACAAAAAAAAAATGCACTCTTGTGATTGGTCGGCGGTTTGAATTTCGGGGATCGCGCACGGTCGATATCGGCGTCTTTAGATAATGACATTTATGTAATGAGAACTTAAGTGCGCTTTTCGCTTGCGAGTTCGCGTATAGGTTAGGGATTAATGGGGGGTGGAAAAGAATCGGGCCGCGAATCGATAAGAGATGCATCGGTGGGGTTGCAAGCGGTTGATGGCATTTACATTTAGACATAAAAGATGGACTCACCCGAGGGGTTTGCGGGTTGCGGGTTGCGGGTTGCGGGCTGCAGGGGAGCGGAGGAGCGGGGAAGCGTCGGCCGGGAGACCACGATTCGTACCGCAAAGCAAACGCAAACGCAAACGCTATCGCTATCGCTAACGCAAAACGCTAAACGCTATGCGCGTGGTCAAAGTTGCGAGTACGAACTGCGAGCCGCGAACGACCAACGATTCAACGATGAACGTGAAGCGTCCGCGCCGCGCCCACCGAAACCCGCCTGCACAGCCAGACCCACCCCAAGCCCCAACCCTCAACATCGAAAAACCTCCCCTGCTGCATTATTAAATTTGGCTTCCCTCGCCCTCTTCAATACAAAATACAAATACAATTTTTATTTAACCAAATCAAAAATAAATAAATTGGGAAGCATATTCAACGTAGGGCTAGTTCGCCGTACCATAAATGCACGCGCATACTTATCACACCACACGTGACGTGTTGCGTAACGTGACCTGGGATGGGGTGTTGCAAGTGTGTATCTACGCTATACAAGACCGTAGAAACTCACGTATACGTCCATGCGTCCCAGTTTGAAGGCGTATCCCGACGTCCCGGCCGGTTTGACATTTACGGATGCCTTAAGGCGCTTGTAAACGATCAAAATTTGTAAGGAATATTGCTGTCAATATTATCCAACCATCCAGCAACACTTTCGACATCACATGCGCAATATGTGTCGCAGTAATGTGTGGCTGAACGATTGCCGGCAAGTAGTTGCTGTTTTATTATTGCCCATATTCGCCAAAGGTCGACACTCGCGTCGTGTCGTGTCGTGTCATAATAGATGCTGTGTTTTGGAAAAATAATTTCGATGCAAAATCCTGAAATCCTGTAAGTGTCCCGGTTTCAGAGAAAAATAATATAGTACGCCTGTGTATCGCGGAACGGATGTTTACGCGGTGTAATATCCTTCGCTGTTGTAACTAAACTTGTAGTAGTAGTTTAAGGATGTAATCTATTTGACGACTTTATGTACATTGTACAGGTGGTACAGATTTTGATACAGTTATGTATGTTTATATGGCGTACGCGAAGCTATGATGACATGTGAATGACGTCAGCTGTTGCGCGTTCCAAGGTACTTCTCTGTGGCACGTCGATGAGGTGGCTTTCATAGTCGGTGATGGCTACAGCAGCAGGTGGTAGTGCTGGTTCTCGATGGAGATAGTGAATTTGCTCCAGATTTGTATACGACACATATTTTATATGGGTCTACTATGATTGACCGAAAAAATACAAGTATGAGATTCCTACACGTGCGTTTAGGATTTCGTCAGAAGGCGTGTGGTAAGTGTGTGGGAGCCCTAATGGTCATATAGTTCAGAATATTGCGGACTTAAAGCGGGACAGTCGCGATATTAGACGGGCAAAGGCTAGCAAACATGCCACACTACATGTGACGTGATGTGCAACGTGACGCTATTTCCTATTAATTGTGACGTGGGGTGGCGTGTTGCATATATGCTTCTACATCATATCAAATTATAAAAATTACACGCGTTTAGGATTTCGTTAAAAGACGTGTGTGGTGTAGCATATGGTAAGTTTGGGTGAGCCTTTATCGTACTAATGTATCGTTTACAACGGTATCAGGGCTACCAACGACTGCCAATTGGTAGCCTCGATAACCACCCGTGAGTATCAAATTCACTTCCGCTCGGTCCATCAACTAATTAATTCGCTCTTATACAATAATTCGATAAAGACTTGGTTTCGCAAGTGGCCGTGGCCTAGGCAACTCAGATATTGTGGCTGTTGTGTCCGCGGCCACGACCACGAGGTCGAGGTCGACGCCACACGAGGTAGACCGTCTAGGAGGGGTTCGGGAAAACGGCTAAGACGTTTGATTATTTTTGTATAGAATTTGACAGATGCTTGGAAAGCGGCCACAACAGCCAAGTCGGCCAGGGCACAGCGACTGGCAAACTCAAGCCTTAATGAAACTTCTTAAGCTTTGAAGGAAGGGAGAGGAGGGATCACAGAAATAAATGAAACTTACTATGAGCCAAGTTGAGAAAGGTTAAGTTGTCAAAGAGGTTAAAAATTCCCGCAAATAAGCAGTTATGGTATTTAAATGTTAACAAATTTACAAGTGTGTGCCAAAAAATATCAGTTAGTTTTCACTTAGGCAATTTTTTTACTGTCCACAAATAAAGTCGTTAACGTGTACATAACGCATATATTATATGTATGTTTGTACTTGTCAATATTTGATATGTGCTCAAAACTCCTTTTATTTGTAAATATTCAAATATTCATCGACATACTTGATAATTATACAAAAAATCACACAGAGATTCGGGTATGCTCACATGGATGCTTGTGGCCAAATTAAGATCAATTTAAGGTCATGATCTTAAGGTGCTGCAAAATGATTCACATGCAATTCAGCCTGGTGACTAACAGTATTTTGCGTTCTTAAAATACCATATTTTCGTTTTACCACGCCAAAAACGATTTTAATTTGGCTTACCTGTGTTTTTCTACCACGGTAAAATAGATAGGTTGAAGTATGGTGGTGTAAAATGTGCATTGGGCCAAATGGAAATTGTACTAAAAGTGATGGCGGCAACCAAAGATGTTCTCAGGGAAAAACGCAGCCAAGTCGACTCGAGTTATTTTTAGCAATATTTATCACTAATTTGTTATATTCGCAATTCTTTTATTTTAAAAAATCATTTTTAAATTAAATTTAATAGTAAAATCAAGAGTAAAAATCACAAGTGCTGAACTTCTACAATACAAACAAAAGATAAAACTATTGAAAGAAGGAAACTGTGAAAAACAAAGTGCCTATAAACAATATATGGAAATGGCACAGGTATTCATAATAAATAGTAACGTAATTTATTAGGCGATTCCTATGTCTAGCCTATACGAGACCCAAAAAATATATAAAATGATAATTTATTGTAAGCTTTTTTTCATACATAGAAGATGATAGTAAAAAAGTCAAACCTTGAGTTTGATCTTATCAAGGCTGATATTTCAAATGAAAATGAAAATGCCAGTATTGAAAAATATTACAAAACCATGATTACTTTAGAGAACTCTTCATTGAGTAAAATGAATAAGGGTGATATTACATATTTCATTTACTACATATTATTTTTTTTGATTCAATAACACTTTTTTTTTTTTTTATTATTAAATATCAGAAATATCAACAAGCAACGATGATAATATCATTTATATGAAGACAGTTGAATTGAATAATCAATTGCAGGATGCGGAAATAAAATGTTCCACTCTGGAGGTTGATTATAACTTATTATCTTTAATTAATATTTTTTTTTTTTCGCACGTATTTAATGTTCTTATTTTGCATGACAATTTCAGAATAGGTATAATGCTACTCATTTAAGGCTGATAAAAAAATTTAAAAATCTGCAAAATGCAAAAACTCAACTGATCAAAATGATCAATGAATTAAAATAAATCTATTATAATAACCATATTTCAATTATTATTCTAAGAGTTGCCATACAATGCTTAAATAAAACGCATTTATTATTTATATTTATATATAAACTATACTTAACTTTATTATATTATATAATTTGGCATATTTTAACAGTAATTCAGTTCTTTAAATTACATTTTTACAATAAATTAGCCTAATATCATTTAGTACAATATAAACAATTTAATCAAAAATCTTATTTCAACTAAGTATTCATTACACACATATGTATAGTAGAAATTTTATATAGATATAAGACTAATAAAATAATAACTCATAAGACTAGATAAAGATCATTACATTTTATACAAAAATAAGACAATAAAAATTTGTCATTTGGATTCAAATTTTTTAAATCCACATTGGATTAAAAGTTACTTTTCCAATCGAAAAAAAATCCATAAATATTCAACTTAAAAAATATTTTATAGATCTTCACTATCGGTATTATCACAAATGTCCTAAAAATAATAAATACATGTTATAAAATACACGTAATTTATTTTTATTATAATAAAATTATTAATTTACACTTACGCTGCTATGATCTTGATTTTTCAAGAGTTCTAATTCTTCTTTGGACTTTCGTTTGAAGAAACCATACTGAAATTTATGAAAGTGTGATATATTATGCATAAATGTGTAGACACATTATTGAAATTGTAAGTTTTTTTTGCAAAATTAATCTACCTTATAAAGACCAAATGTTATAAGCACAAGTAAAAGTATTCCGAATATTATCGAAACAATGTATATCCAAATCGGTGTTGGTAGAGGTGGTTGCTCAGCTCCGAAGATATACGAACTAGCAAAACCAAATACTTTCCATCTAAAATAAGGATATTGAGCATAAATATAATTTAAAAAACAATTATATTGCATTATTGCGAACATATTTGTTCTTACTGCATATCATTTTGAATTGATTCTACTGCAGAGTACGTTGATAATAATGCGAAGTGTTTCTTCTTCAATATTTTTTCTGTTAAAAAAAAATTTTTATATAAGATTATACAAATTATACATATATGTATGTATGTAAACGGGGTGATTCACAGCTCAAAAAATATAGTATGAAAATCATTTAATATAATTATGTACATATGTATGTATGTACATAATATAGACTGCAAACTTGTAATTAGTAGAATATGTTTAAATATGTATAATTTTATGGCAGTCAATTTCTGAACATAATTTGAGCAATGAATCATTTTGTATATAAACATAATAGATATTACCAAAATTACTAATATTTAATTGCATATCAAATTTGAGATGGGCACCATTGCTTCCCCGAATTAAATTGCTACCAGTGCATTGTACCATCATGCACGCTACTCGCTTCTCATCGGAACAATTCAAAGGCAAATATCTAGACATGGCTATCAAATGAGAATTTTCATATTGAGTATTTACTAAATCGGCTCCTGTAAATAATATTGATTAAGCAAAAAAAACTACGATTGTATCTGCAATACGTAAATAGAAAATGAATTCATACTGTCGATAGTATTTGGGGGCATTGTTTCTTCACCGTTTGTCCAAATCACACCTCGTCGTGTTCTCATAGTCGAATGGAGAGGAATATCAGTAGTGTCATCAGTATCATTGGTTAAGTCAATCGAATATCCAAACTCTTTATCGTCAAAGTATGACCCTGTCAACGGGTTGCAAATAAGCGGTTGTGCATTTAGATTTGCCTGCAATAATTTTGAAGTTTTAGTTATTTATGGTATTAGTAGACCTCACTACAGTTCAAATGGAATATTTTTTACCAGAGGTTCATAAACTTTCATTAATGTGTAGTTGGCATCCGTAACATTATCATAGTAAGATATCGGGAAATAAAATTTTATTGTAAAAAAATCAACTGCAGTTGGACCATCATTTAAAATCTAAAAAAAAATATGAAAACATACAGTTAAGAAGGTTGGTGGCTAATGTCTATCTATAAGTACTTAATTGGGTTTCTTATAACACCATATTGTAAGATTTTGTTCGTGGAAGGCATTGGTCATATTTTTGAAAATGATACTCACGTCGTACAAATGAGTGATTGTCATATTCTGGTTCATACCTAAGCTAGGATTGATGTAAACGTATTGATCAGTTGATGAAGATCTGTAATTAAATTTTAGATTTCAATAAAAATATATGCGTTGAATACATTGAAACTGTTTTATGTATCTTAAGCTTTACGTTAACAACTGTAAATTGTTACAACTTTAATAAAGTTAACTTATTATTAATTTATATAATAATAAAATTTGTGTTTTGTTTTATACCCTAGTATATCAACTTTGGAGAAAGCCTCAAGTGGTAATGTAAGATAAACGTTGTTATCCATTGGTTCAACTTCTTCACCTCCGCTGATAGCTGTTACATTAAAATCAACTACTTTATCAGAGCTAGTCAACAATGATGAATCAAACTCTAATATGATGGATTTCTAAAAACACAACCATTAATTTTTTTTGAAAATATATAAATGTATAAAATTTAATACTTATGTAGATACACTTTAGCATACCTTCGTAAAATTAGCAAGTGGATTTTCAAAGTCGCAAATGATATTCGTATTATCCTCAAGATGACAAT
This sequence comes from Parapsyche elsis, assembly GCA_022651745.1. Lineage (NCBI taxonomy): Eukaryota > Metazoa > Arthropoda > Insecta > Trichoptera > Hydropsychidae > Parapsyche > Parapsyche elsis. The sequence continues at coordinate 2,856,789 of JAGVSN010000005.1, read as the reverse complement.
GAGAAGGTACTTTCATTATTGGCATATTTTTTGGTTGAATTACTTGGATTTGTGCTAAGAATGCAGGTTCACCAATGTTCTCCAGGGATACATTAACCATTATGCTTGGCTTAGAACCCGTTATGAAAGGTTTTCTGAAAGCAAAATTAATTATAAATTTAACATATGCAGATAAGTTTGTTCTCACAAATTAGATACATATGTGAAATAAGACTGACTCGCTTAGTATGTTGACGTTTAGTTTAAGATTTGGACGACATACAACGGCAGCACACCCGCTTGCAAATGGAACCTGAATAGCCATTTCTCTTCTTCCTGTTGGTCGAATTACTGGACAATCAGCGCAAAATTTTGCTTCTGCAATAAAAAGTATATTTATCCTTATAACGTCTAATTATTTTCTTATATAATAGAAAAGTAGCCAATGTGTGTACAATGATTTTACAAAAAAATAAATTATCACTTTCGCTGTTAGCTAATATTAGTCAAATAAAAACTTAATTTACCGAGTAAAGGATTTCTTTTCAAATCGTAGGTCATCTTTATATCAATTGGTCGAGAAAAGTCTGCAGCTTTTGGCTAAAAATAATCATTTATTTTTTTTTTTATTGAAAAATCATTCACAGTCATATACAAAAATCATATACAGTCATATACAAAAATCATATACAGTCATATACAAAAAATCAAGTACAGAATATATACATACATATATAAATACATATATATAAATAGGAGATAAAAAAGAAAATTATTACATTTGATTGCGCCATTAATGAATAATACAGAATGATTATTTCAATACAATCACCATTTATAAATAGTGACGTAATTTTACGTATTTATTTAATTTACCTCAATCAGTACAATCACATCTTTGCACACTTCCGTCACTACACCAACTTCACTTATGATGATAGTAGCATCGTTTGAATTATTCAACCCCGCCCTTCTATAGTCTGAATCTATCGAAAGTTTAACTTCAATGTCTGCAATAGCATGAAAATAAAATAACGTTAAAAGTGTCGTTAAATAATAATTAAAGATTTTGGATTTATAATTTGTTAACCTGTTTTGAATGCACGGTTTCCAATGGCCTTTAGACAAATTTGAGTGGTAAATGAAGTTATGTTGAGTGATAGTTCTGATGGGAATGTTTCGATTTTAGGAATCAACTGAATCGAAGGATGACAACGGATTAAGACAACTTTTCCACTTAAATATGACCCAACTGCTATATCTATAATAATGAATATAAAATTAATATTTATTGAAAATAAGTCAATTTGAATCAAGTCGTGTGGTTATAATAATTACCATTGCAAGTATTTTGATCAATGTCAACTCCTTTTGATATACTTATTCCAAATCCTTGCATTTGGGCCATTGCTATTCGTTGTGAATAGACGGGATTCAATCCGTTTGCCGTCCCCAAGTATATATAAATAGCTCCACTTCCATATTCTTCGTAAGGCGATCCTATTGCGATATCTGAAATTAAAGCATTATTTTAAATTAAATAGTTAATTTAATATTATTAATTATACATATATGTTTTATTTCTGTAAAGTTTACCCGTGAAACCATCACCGTTAATATCACCGATCTCTGATATTGCAGAGCCAAAACGTCCACCTTCACGAAAACTTCCGCATATATTTGCATCTTGCTCTACGAATTTCCACTATTTGATGTATAAAAATGTGAATTACATAATCATGTACCGGTAAAAGTGCATATTTCAGCATGTTTATTATAATATTTTACTAATACAACAAATAATACTAACGTTGTCGTGATTCATGAAAACGTACACTTTTCCTTGATCCCATGCCAAAGGTTGTGCGTGCATAGGTGCTCCTATTATCAGATCAGTGAGACCGTCTCGGTTAATGTCTATTGTAGCGAAAACGGATCCAAAATATTCTCCTATTTGCTTGCCTTCTAATTTGGAATGTATTATGTAACGGCTACTTTCATACAGTGGAAAATCAAAAATTATCACCTAAAAATAGCAGACGAAATGATTTCGTATTTTATATATTAATTATTTAAACTAAGAAGATAATAATTATCCATAAAAGTTGGTAAATAATGTGCTAAATGCTTTCTTTATTTACCTCTCCTTTTAGTTCTGCACTTCTAGGAGCACCAGCTATATAACAAGTAGGTTTATTGGAAACAAATTTCCCGAAACCAACCGAATAACCTTAAAATTATAAAATTAAATGTAATTTTGTGTATAAATTTAATTTATAATAGATATATTAATATAAATTATAGTTGACTAACCAAAATATGAATTATCCTTAAGATCTGGGGTATAATAAGGGTTTGGAATACTTTGTTTCATGAAATAATCAAAGTTGTCAATTTGTTTGATTATTTTATATTTAACCACAGTTCCTGAAATGATGATGTACTTGAAAATTGAAATACATACTTAATACATGGAAATTTGAGTTAAGACTTAAGATAATACCAGTCCAAACAAATACACCAGGAGCACCAATAAGTAATTCAGTGCCATCATCAGACAATTTCGACGACATGCCAGCCTCTCCATATGCATAGAAATATGCATTTGGTCCGTATAAACTTTGTAAATCTGGTTGGTTTATACGAAAGCCTTGACTATCTATTGTTTAAAATAGTATCATTTTATACATTTTTAAAAATATATACGAGTATATTTATGTACATATGCTGCATATGCATATACACTTTGAAAAAAAATAATTTAATAAAATATTTAGCTATGCTAAAACTTACGATTATCAACCAATGGAATAAGAGCTACCGTTTTTGTGGAATCGAACATGTTTAATGTATCAGCCACTGAATAGCAAAGCCCATTAGCTAAATAATAATCATTGTGATATTGATTGATCCATCTCGGGGCACATATCTGCAAATAAGCGAACATATAAAAAGTCAAGTTGATGAAAAACTATTAAAAGGAAAATAATTAAATAAACTTACAACAACTGTGCCATTGTTGTGTATAGAACCATCCATAGACATTCCGAGCCACATGGAATCCTTGCGGTGGTGGTACGCTTTTCCATTGGCTAATTGGTTTTTTGCGTTCCCTACAAATTGCAAACATATTGTAAATATATTAATAGAATACAATTTTTAAATAAAATGTAAATTTTATATACCAGTAGGATCGAGGACTTTTTGCATACACGTATTTTTGGTAGCATCGGCTGATATCTTGCAATAGTAAATGGCTCCGGGATCTTTGATCGAGGCATGGTCTTTGTAACGAGAACTATCTTGAGGTGCCCCAACTATGATCCTAATTAATTTAAATTAACGATATAAATATTATTATAGGCAATTTTATTCATGTTATGTGAACAGCTACCTAGAATTCAATTCTGTTATTTCTCATTAAAATATTCATTCATTTATAATATTGTATCAGCTATACTCACAATACGACTCACAATGTTATAGGGCAGGCATGCCAAACTGGCGGCACGCGTCAATTTCCGTCATATAACGAAAATTTATTCGAGATTGTTTGATTAATAGAGAAAAATTATGTGTCCAGAAAAATTAAAGTATTTTCAAAGCATAATTCTTTCAGAGAAGAATGAATATTGTTTTTAAATCCAACATTCCGCTATACTTAAAAAATAAGGCATACGACCATATATGTAGAATAGCATTTTATGGTATGGAATGGTATTTTATATCTATGCATACGACCGATGCGTACTGCCAGTTATGACGTATGGGTGTGAAACATGGATGCTAAATTCATGAATGTCACGTAAGATCCAGTACATACATACATACATACATAGAGAAGCCTGGAAAGATGTATGCTTGGTATAACAAGAAGAGATTGTAAGAGAAATACATGGGTAAGAAGCATGACCAAATTGGCAGATATAGTGGAATGTGTGAAAAAGTTGAAGTGGCAATGGGCTGGACACATAGCGAGAATAATGGATGGCAGATGGACGCGAGAAATACTGGAATGCTATCCGAGAGGATGTCAAAAGGAAGCAAGGTGGACGATGGGCTGATGAATTGAGAAAAATGTGTGGAGTCAAGTGGATGCAGATTGCTCAAGGCAGACAGAAATGGAAGAGGATTGGAGTGGCCTTCATCCAGCAGTGAATGGTGAACGGCTGAAAATGATGATGATGATGATAACGAATTCTTTCAGGAATGCAATAGCAGATCGTATCAGCTATCAATATTATTCATGGTTGTAATTTTAATTTTATTCTAATTGAACAAATACCTCTTGTACCTTAGATATACATATGTATGTATTACACTGAGCAACAAAAAAAAATACCCAGAGCGGAGATTAGTCAATCTTTACTAAATTTGACCCACTGAATTCGAATCCGATAATGATTTTTGTTGAAATGCTCTCGTTTATGAGATATTTGCGATTTAAAAAATGTAAAAAATATCCATTTTTTTGGCTTTTGCGGCCTATAACTCAAAATATAGTATTGTTGTGCTCAAAGTGAGTATTGAAATCAATAGTCAGATATTTTTCCTATTGATTTTGATTTTTTATTGCTTTGAAATACTTATAATTAATTATCAACGAATTTTTAAAGTCAAAAATATATTTTTTTTTTACACATTTTTTTCCCGTGTTATTTGGCGTTTGTTTAGAGAATGTTTTATTTTACCACGTTTATGAGGATTGGTTTTCTATCTCAATATTTTTACTTTATCCTAATCGGATAAAGTATTGTGATCGTGCGAAAATTCGACCTCGAGATTTTGACTGATTTGTATCGAGTATCATCCCCTGATCACGTTTTCATGATTTCTAAAAAAATGTCTGTGTGTCTGTATGTCTGTGTGGCTGTGTACTTATGCGTGTGTGTGTCTGTATGTGTGTTTTCTCCGAAACTATCAAGTCTATCAAGCTGAAATTTCATATCTATTATTTGCACGTAAGTTGTAAGCGCCATTAGGAATTTTGTCGAAATTTCATATCTATAGTTTTGACGTTAGCTGTAAGAGATACTGTGATTTTAGTCAACTTCTGACGAGCGAAAGTGGCAGTTTACTTCTTGAACGATTTTTTTTTTTTTTTTTTTTTCGGCCTTTTAAATATATAGTATCATCACAATATTGTAATGTTGTAATTCTGAGAGAAATTGCTATTTAGGAAAAAATAAATCATTAAAATCAGTCAACCGGAAGTAGGTTTTTTTTTATCGAAAAGTTTATTTCTGAAACTGCTCTGGCGATCTTGTCGAAAATTTATATTTATAATTTTCATATAAAAATTAAGAGTTAATAAGGTTTTGATCAAAATCCGCCGACCGGAAGTGGTAGTTTTTCCTATTTTTGTGGTGATGTGCATGCGTTTTATTTACTTTCGTACTTAAAAAATTAATTTCGTTACTCCATGTGTTCCTCAAATATGTATATGGATAAAGTCAAGGGTTGGCTACACCCGATTTTTTAAAATTCAATGTGGCCCACGGATTGAAATAAGTTTGACATGCCCGTCGTAGGAGTTCCGGGGGTAGGGGTACGCATTTGGTGATGAATTTTCAATAGCTTTATGACTAATATTTTTTATGGAATTTTATACTCTTTGACTATTATAAATTCTGTGTGAACAACTAAGTAAGCAATTATTGATTGCTCGTAAATGGTTGTTGTTGATTCAGTGACAAATGTACCAGACGAATTTGTTGAAGTGCAGATCATACGCTACAAGTAATATTTTTATTATTTAAGCTCTAACTCATATATGAGCATTTATATTGCATTTAATTTTAAAGTAGGTACATACATACATATAGATAATCGTTGAATTATCGATAAAAAATCAAATATTTTTCCGTAAGAGATAAGAGTTTCCGGTAAGATACATACTGAATTACATAAAAACTACAATACTTCAACATAGCATATACTATGACAGCGGTCCCCAACCTTTTTGTAGCCGTGTGCGCATTCGTGATTTCAGAAGGGTATGACGGGCACTAATTTCTTGCGGGCTTATTTTATGGGAGTTACCATAATTCGATGGCTTAGTGCACAGATATTGTATGTCCAGTTTTAGCAAAATTGAGTTATCATACACAAAACGTCCATATGCATCAAACCTTCATGTTTAAAAGTATTGTATGTCCAAATATTATTGGACATATAATTATTGCCCTATTTAAATATATAATATGTCCATTTCGTCCATATTTTTCATTAAAAAAAGATGTACATATCTCACTTACAATATTTACAATATACATATGTCTGTGCACTAACCCATCGATATCTATCTCACCTCAAAAGAGTATATGTACTGATGTACATACATATAAGGAAAAAATAATCGTCTTTTTAGTAAAAGAATCGGGTGTGGCCAACCCATGACTTCATCCATATATTTGAGGAATACAAAGAGTAACGAAAAAAATTTTGAAACTTGAAAAGTCAAAAATCAAATTTTGCTCGAGTCTGAGAATATTTCCTCGAACGTAGCGAGCAACGAACGAACGCATCGTAATATGAAGCAAACAAACAAATTAAAAAGTACACCGACACACCGACATAGAGCCATTTCCAGAAATCATGATAACATGATCAGGGGATGATAACTGATACAAATCAGTCCAAATCTCGAGGTCGAATTTTAATAAAGCCATTAATAAAGTTTGGCACAGAGTTGGGTATCGCTGTACAGTGTAAATATTATGCTGCTTTTTCGAAAAAAAACTTTTTGCGGTTTGCGGCTAAAATTACGATATGGCGTGTTTAGAATGAATCGGAAAACCAACTACATATGTACATACATACATATTATATACAATACAAACATACATACATACGTGACACGTTATTTGAGTAGCCAAAAACCCAATTTATTATTTTCACTCGACCTCATCGAATGTGTACAAAAATTCATTTATAAAGAAGCACAATAACTGAATGACTAAACCAGGGGTATCCAACCCAAATCGTTCGATGGGCCAAAAAAAAAAATTCGGGTGTGGCCAACCCATGACTTTTGAGGAATACAAAGAGTAACGAAATTTAAAAAAAAACGCATGCACACCACCACACCAACCAACATACATACATACATACATATTATGAAATTACTGTGTTGAGAGCGCGCGCGGCGCGCTTATGTTAAATACGATCTTTGGCATATATTCAAATAGGAAAACCTATCACTTCCGGTCGGCGGATTTTGATCAAAAACTTATCAACTCTTAAAAATTTTATATGGAAATTATGAATATAAATTTTCGACTTGATCAATGGGGCAGTTTCTGAAATATTCTGTGGTAAACTTTTCAAAAAAAAAAAAAACCCTACTTCCATATGTACATATTATTGCAACTTTTGTTGATAAAAATCCGAATTTCTTCTCTCAATTTCCAAAGTCTTAATAAGCAGTTTCCACGACTCAGCCATCGTATTTTGGCATAAAAAATGAGATCACAGTATTTGGATTCGAGTTCGTGAAGATATTCTTGAAACTGACGATGCTTCAATGAATTATTTTTAATTGAATTAATTACCTTGACAACAACTGACATCACATGCGACATATTTAATACTTGTGCACATAGGTTCTCGAGGTGCAGAAAGCAATGGCAAATGAACATTTCAAAATTATTTGAATTTTAAAATTGAACAAACAAACATACAGCGTTGTCTTTTATTAGAGTGAAAAAGTACAAATCTTCCCATTCATTCTGGAACCTTCTATTCTCATCTTCAAGTTTTCTTTTCTTCTTTTCAATTCTTCTTCCAGTCATGATGAATAAATTATTTGATTTTCAAAAAATGATATACCAAAATGCAAAATATAGAAAGCTGTACATATATATACATATATGTACATAGGTATCGGGGTATAGCTATACCTACATATGTACATAACATGTATAGCGTTTTGTTCAATGCTTTCAATCCTATGGCAGAAATACATACAAAAATAACTCACATAGGATCTTTTCCACCTCTGAGTATCACCGAATAACCAAAGAATGAGTGGTTGTTCGCAATTCCAGCTACGGGAGCAAATTCGTTTCTTGCATTGATGTTATAGCTGAAACACGACACGCTTAGCACTACGAATATCACTAGCACGAAAACTGGTTTGAGGAGCTCTGATGGGGAGCACATTTTAGAAGTATTTGCAAATTAACAACATCGAAGCGTGCTATCGACTCAGAAGATCAACGGTAACTAACTATAAAATGATGTCGGTTTCTTTGGATTCCGAGGATCGCATGACTAACGAAAGTCCGTGAGTAATATTCGGTGTGAGCTTTTGACGTCAACGTACTACTAAAACACATGATGTGGTTAATACCGGATGTGTGGATGGTCCGCCAAGTCCTGATAGTATATACAGAGTTTCCGCACGATTATTTTATCTAGTGGAGTATCACTTTAGTTTAGGTCAAACAACGAGACTCTAATATAGTTAAAACTCACCAACGAAAAAAAAGTATATATATCTCCTCATCCTCGACATTTAACTATGTAGGTACATTAGTTTAGGCTTACCAGTTTAGAAACATCATTTTAACTGTACCAGTGATTATACAATATTTCAAAACTTCTGAATAATTTGCCAAGATAAACTGGTTTTATTATAAATATAATAAAACGAATTATTAAAAAATAATAATTGATTCACTTATGTAATTCAAAACACATGATATTCGATATTTCTATCATTTTGTATCTTGTAGAAATGAGATTTTGGTTTTGTAAACTGAAATTATTCATTACTTAAAATGAAAATGATTGAAGTCCTTTTTTATTAAAATTAATCATAATTATTAAGGTAACAATTTGCCGAAATTTCAAATTTACCTGAATTAGTTATTGTATATTATCTGAAATTGTCAACCAATTAAAAAATTTCACGAATAAAATCCTCAATTTCCAAGAACACACCACCTGCAACCTTAAATAAAAATTACTATTTCGCATTGTTATTGTTGAGCGTTATCATTACTAGTAAAAATATACAAGAGGTGAAAGTACCATTGCGCTCAGACCTCCCAAAGATAAAATTTGCATATTGTCAACAATCATTGTATGTATGTATGTATAATACAATTTTTACTCGATGATTCAAAAGCAATTTGAACAGGTATTTCAAATTGGTATCATGTTAGTATGTATTGATGAATCACACTTTCAAGTGCTATATGTAAAAATATTCACGATTATTTATTGGCAATGCTGTTGCTTTGTAAACTTACTGATGATGACTCATTGACTGCATCGAGAATTGCATTGCAAGACTTACAGGAAATTTTTTTTTGTATCTGCAGTATATGTATATGGTGACGTCATTTCTTTATCACTGTATTTTGTGGTGTATCTATACGTTATATTTTTACAAAATTTTGATGCATTTAATAATTGGCATAGGTCAATGATAAAGAAAACCGTATATATGCATATGTAAGATACTGGTCCTTTTCATCCTATTTGCATCTCGTTTTATTTTATTTTACGAAGTAATCGAAGTGTTTACTAAAGTCCAGAAGTAAAAATTTTTCTACCTAATAAAGGTATGTAATATTATTTTGAAAATAATATGTATGTAGGGGCGCCTGTAATTCACGCTACGCCACTGCACAAAACACAAGCATCCAACATCCAGCACATATGTATTACTATTTTGGTCTGCCCAGCTAATTGATGGAATGGTCCATTTGTCCGAGAATGGTTCTATTTTGTTTCTGAGGCACATTTCGAATTTTGAGAATTCTATTGTGAACGGCCACCATTCTAGTAAGTTGAATGTAGAGCATGTTGAATCATAAACAAAGTTGTTGGCCTCCATCATTTGTAGAGGTTGTGATCGAGAAATCTCGTCTCGAGAATATAGTTTTTGTGTCTTTTTGATTTTTATATGTTTTCAGTCACCTACTATTACAATAAAAAATTGATTTGCTATATTTTAAGTAACTTTTTTTACTAGAGAATTCTCGAGAATCTCGAAAAACCAAAAAGAAAATCTCGAATTCTCGAGATTCAAATATTCTGAGAAAATGAGATTCTCGAATCTCGAGAATCAAAAAAAGTCGAGAAATCACAACCTCTAATCATTTGTAGTTAGTTGTTGCCAATGTTTGTATAATCACTCTTCGCATGCCTTAAACAAATTTTTATCTAATATTTATATTGATCAGATTTCTAATCTACATAGAATGTGAAAAACGAGAAGTAATGTAATAAAATAATTAAATTAGTTTGAACCATATAATTATTATGTATGTAATAATGTACATTAATACATAAATTGTATGTATGCATGTACAGAACATCATATGAAACTTTATTTTTTTTATTTGGGAAATTGATAAAAATATTTATTATTGAGACTTAATCATAAATAATTAATATTTTTTTAATTAACCTCTTTTCGTCCACCGCTGAACTTTAGTCTCCTCCTCTCCTCCACGATGTAGTCAGGTCTAATTTTTGTGTAGCACTTTCAGCACTTTTAACGTTGAAAAGCCACGCTTGCCAGGAGAGTTGACCAATTGCAATTGTTGATGAATTGGTAAGTAGGAAATAACTTTTTGGGTGGTACCAATTTTGGGGAACCGTCTCACAACTAAATTAGATAAATTGTCAAATTCCAACAAGAGAAGACCGATCTAGATACATATATTAATATCCGATTTGACAATTCGTTTTACGATATTTGAGGTCTAAAACCATCTAGAACAGGGGTTCTCAACCTTTTTTGCTCCATTACCCCTTTTACCATTGTTCAAAATAAAATCCCCCCCCCCCAATTATATGCATATAATGTTAAAAATATTCTCCACCGGTTGAGAACCTCTGATCTAGAAAATGTTTCGATCTATGTACATATGGGGATCGAGTCACATTCCCATACTATCCTTCAAGTAAACTGTCTTACTAACGGCTAGTTTACTTGAACTACATATGTAGCTTATAACTTATAAGCTACTTGTTACTATGTATAACTACTGTTATGAGCTACTTTCTAAATACATATGTACGATTATATCTAAAAGAAAAAAAACATATCCAATTAAAATAAATAATAATTGATTAATTAAAATGTTTAATATTATTAATAATAAATACAAATTTTCCCAGACTCCCCACACATATCAACGATTTCAATTTTATAATTTTATCGCTATAAAAAAAACTATTTTTAGCAGATTAGTTTGAATGAATGAAAATTTTGTGATTGTAAAAAGAACCTACCGGAAATGATGACACAATGATAATATTGATAATAATAATTATTTTTATTCAATAGAATCAAAATTGTTATATTAATTGTTGCAAAAAAAAAAAATGAAAAGGAGACATAAAAGATAAGTCAAGGAAAAGGTATATGTAAATATTTTTGATATTTGTTTAATAATATTTTTTGTAATTACATTTTAATATTCATATTTATTTGTCGCCTAGAGGATTTCCTAGCCATGGATATGATTTAGGACACTGATTGATACAAGACGTCAACCAACGCTCTACCTGTTGTATAAGAAATGAAAAAATATAGTATTATGTTTACAATAACATTATTAGAGATACGTGATTATCGCGTTTTGCGATAAGTGCGATATAGGTGCGATAAAATCGATAATCGTGATATATATGCGAAAACAGTAAAATATGCGAATAGATGCGAAAAATGAAAAATATCTCGCACAAATATCACTTCTCATCTTCAATGTATGTTATTAGTAAAGACCCACCCGTGTTTTTCGCATTTTGCGATAAATGCGAAATATATGCTAAAATTCAGGATATATGCGAATTTATGCTAAAATCCTAAAATATGCGAATAGATGCTAAAAATCACGAAAAATATACAAAATTAATTATTTTTAAAGAAAAATATTACTAAAACAACGTTGAGACTTGTTTGTACACGCTAACTAGTGAACTTACAACTGAAAGTTAAATTCAAAGATTGTTTTTGAGTTCTTAGAACAGTCGTGTCCATATTGACACTAACCGTTGGATCGTCAACACCTGGTTGTGAACATCTGGGTCGAAAATGACTGAATGTATGAATGGATTAAAAAGGTTAGTATTTATTTACTTAACGTATGCCTATCATTTTCATAATTTGGTTTAACTATAAAATTCACGAAAATTACCGACCGTAATTTAATACTAAATTTGATTAAAGTATCAATGTTCAGAAATTTATTAAAACGTAAAATTTTTTTTTTAGCGCCATACATGATTTCATGTTTCAATAGTTTTAAAATTTTGATTGGAAATAATATATTGCATTTTCAGTGCTGGGCACATAAAATTAGTTTAGTGGGTAATATATTCATGAAAGAGTTGACTACTCTTAATGAGTTAATAACCAAAATAAAAATATCATTTTTGCATTCAAGAAAAATGAAATCAGAATATTTTACATTTCTGAAGAAAAATTATCCTATTTTTACAGTTATTTTGTTTCCAAGTCCCGTTATTACTCGTTGGAAGTCATGGTTTAAATTTGAGAAATATTTGGATACATATTTTGAGCCATTAATAGAATTTTTCCCGAATCACTCGACTAAAAAATGCAAATAAAGATAAAATTATTGAACTCTATAATTCAGACCCTATTTTGATAAGAACGCAATGTAAATATGTGGGTGAGATTTGCATTAAATTTATTTGTTTAATTGATCAATTAGAAGGATCTTCCTATCCCTTTGCCCATTTATTATGGGAAGAAATTAGGGACATGAAACATGCCTACAAAATATTATTGATGGAGTTGGCCAAAACCAAACAACTGCTTTCATTAGTAACATCAGAAACAGTAGTATTAGTATTATTATACCCTTATTTACCTTACTAACAGAGGCTCAATGTTTATAAGGGTATGAGCACTTTTTTAGACAACTTATAGCAAATTTAAAAAGTGGGTTAAAACCTGATATATTGCAATTATTAATGGCCACAAAAATTAAATATGAAGAGTTTGGTTCTGCTGCAATACAATCAATTTGGTGTCCATTGAATAGTGTGGATGCAGAAAGATTTTTTAGTAAATATAATTTAGTGGTAACTGATTGTCGCACTAACTTAAAAGAGTCGTCTGTGGAAATATGTTCCATGCTTATTTTTAATAAATTTTAAATTAATGTTATATTTTATTTTTTAATTCATGATTTTTGTCTCTGTATTTCTCCATATTGCTATTTCTTAATAATTTTCTACTATTTATTATTTGTCACGTTAGTTTTAAATTGTTTGTATATAATAAATTGTGATACAGAGTATTGAAATTGATCTGTATTAAAAAAATATCTAATAAAAATAAATGCTAAATAGATGCTAAAATCAAATGCTTTATTCGCTACAAAATGCTAAAATGACAAATCAAAATGCTAAAATCGATAAAAAATAAATGCGAAAAACACGGGTCTCTAGTTATTAGCTACTTTTTTTATTAAAAATTGACCATGTAACTTATCATCCAATATTATACCTTTAAATTATACTTAATAAAATATTAAATTATATTTAATAAAATATTATACAATTTAATAAAAAAATTCGATCATTCGTCTTTCGGTCAATCGTAGTAGACCCAAAAAATATATATACATATATGTATATATATACATACATACATATATGTATGTATATATGTATATAAATAAATTTTACTCACTTGCAGGCTGTAGAGATATTACCCTAAAAATAAATATTTTGTCTGAAAACGGATTTTAATGTAATTTTTTAAAGCTAATGCGTTTTTTGAACTTGTACATTTTCGGAAAATTTACATAAATTCGGAACGTATTTAGTGTTCTACAATTGCATCAGTGCATTAAAACTTGATTGATTACGGTACGAATTTTTCACAAATTTCATCGAATAAAAAAATTGTTCACAATTATTGTATGTGGAACCAAAAAAAGTCAAGACAGCAAATGCCACAGCTTCCTGACGTTAGAATAATTGGCTGGAAATGATTGCCAACATTTGAATATAATACCACTTGCTGTGCTCTCTTTGGTGGTTAAATTTATTTCCACTTGTCTAAACATTTTCGTTAGTTTTTCAGTTCAAATACTTTTATTTTTAATTTCTATAAGACGCGAGTAAATTAAGGGTCAAAAAAAACTAATTTTAATTTTTTTTATTATAAACGGAGCCGCCAATTTTTGCGCCCGGAGCCGCCGGTTGCCGACCACTGTATTAGATTAAAACAATCATCTATATAAACATGTCCTATGCTGAGTTTTAATAAATTTTAATCATATTTTATTTTTGTATCCATTTTTGTTTTGTTTCTCTATTAATTGGACTTGGACTTAAACTTCAAATTTGTGAAAAATAAATAAACGCTAAATAGATGCGAAAATTTGTTATTTTATTTGCTCCAAAACGCGAAATTGAAGAGTCAAAACGCGAAATTTTATGAAAATAGATGCGAAAACCACGTATCTCTAAACATTATGTATTCAAATATTTTTATAAATCTTACAGTTCCTTCTTTGAATAGTTGACAAGCCCTCGGAGTACATTTTGGAGTTTGGGTCTTGTGACACTCTACCGGTGTAATAGTCATTTGAGCAACGGTCTTAGGATTTTTTACCCAATCAATTACTTGAGATCCACTTGCCTGATTTAAAACAGGAAATTATAATAAATTTAAACAAAACGGTAATAGATTAATATGCCATTATAATAAAAACAAATTACAATGAAGACGTCTTTTAGTGTACCCAAATAATCCAGGAACCTCTTGTATGCATCGAAACGAGTTTCGTCAGCTGTAAACCAAGCTGCATGAACGTAGAATCCTAAAGGAGCTCTATTTCCAGTGTATTGTTTGTTAAATTCTCTTTTCATCCAATCAAGTATTCCATCAGAAGTATTCGGACTGAAGCATCAATTAAATTTTTAAAATGAAAAGCTATTCGTATCAATAAGAAAGAAAAAACAATATATTTTTAATAAAATATGTACACATTTACACAAGCGTCGATCATTGAGCATACACTGCCATCCAGGTCTTCCCAATTGATTATAGGAATAACCCAAACATTTGGATAAGAATCAGTAGGACACGGCGGAATCAAACATTCTTGAATAGTCGAATACTCTGTTGTGTATGGCCAGAGTCCAGGCTTAATGTACCTTCTAGTAGTCCATGACAAGTCGTAAACGAAATTATTAGTTTTTAGCATTTGAAATTGATTATTTCCAGCCATTTGCAAAAACGGCATTCTGATCCCTGAAATATATATTAAGAATATATTTATATATGTATATAGTAAGAATATATATATATATATTATATATATATATACATATATATATATTATATATATTTTATATATGTATATATAAATAATATATATAAAATATATATAAATGTATATTATAATATAAATAATATATATTATATACCTATAGGTATATTATTTATATTATAATTATGTATGTACATATATGTGAATTTTTGTTACTGTTTTACCTTTAATATCAGCGATAGGTATATTAGAAAAATTAGCTACTAATAATTTTTGATCAGCAAATTCTAGATTTAATGTATCTACAGTAGCATCTTTCCAATAAGTAGTCAGAGCTTCGTGAGTGATGGAATGTAAAGAGATGTCATGTCCATTTGAATGAAGCTCATGTACCAACGAATAGTCGGTGTATTCGTGAGAAATGAAAAAAATGGCAGAAATCGTGCAGTTGTTTGGATTTATGCGATTTTTTAACGCTTCTCTATAATAGTTGATGTTCGCAATTGTAACAGCATCATCGAACGTTAACAGAACAAACTGGAATATTAAAATAATATTAACAGTTGTTGTTGTTATTAATATGTACTCTTAAAATATACGTACGTACATACTTGAGGCGTATCAACACTGGGAATATTTCCAGGAATTGAAGTTCCCGAACAAAGACAATTAGGTAGTTTGCAAGCAGTCACATTACATGGTGAAGCAAGTGCTCGTACGTTCACATCCTCGTCAAACGATGCCGGAAGAGCACAAGCATTCAACGCTACCGCTACAAGTATTATCAACTTTTGCATTGTTCAACAAGGAAAACCAATACAAATGTCCACCGAGAAGTGGCTCTTTGATTTATAAATTTGTTTATAAGTTTGAAGCACACGTTGATTCAAAAGTATTTATATATTATTATGCCCTATTATTGTTAAATTAAATTTATACTGCATTTTTATTTATGATAGTTGTATAAAAAAGAGATATAATGTTAATACACATAGTAATAACAGAGTTGCTATATGAACTCTATTCGTCAGATAAAAGCTGTACACGAAATGGTCCAAAATTAATTTAGAAAACCTGTCTTTTGTAGTCAATTATAAAAATAGCTATTCTATTATAGTAATTATTATTAAAAAAATTATTGACTATAATGCAATTTTTATTTTTAATCGGTGTCTTGATGTGTGAATAATATTTTTTGTCTTTTTCAAATATAATATATGTATCAGGGTCGCGGGTCATTGGTTTTTATAAAAAGGGGTCGCCAATCGATAAAGGTTGGGAGCCTGTGCTCTAGTAGCGGAACTAGGTGGGAGCAGACCCCGCAGTGCGGGGGGGGGGCCGTCCCCAGAGGGGGCTCATTTTCAGTCAAATATAAGTTTTTTGAATGAAAATAAACGTATTCTATCTAGGTACATTTTTCTGTCACAACTTGTTAAAACATGTGTTGAGAATTCGCCGAACTCTTAATTATTAAATATTCTAGTCTAGCGTCTAGTTTTTCGGAAGTAATAACCGCATTATTTCTTTCACTGACACTTCCAATTACAGTTGCAAATTACAGATTTTACATTTTAAGAATTTTCTCAATTTATGTAATTTATATAATTTAAATAAATTTATATAATTATGCCATGATTACTGTGTTTTTCTCCATCCACCATCCAGAATTTTTTTTTTTTTTTTTTTAGTTTTTTTTTTATTGTAGATACATATATATGGGGGGGGGGCATATATTTTTTTTTTTGGGGGGCCAAAATTTGAAGTTCCGCCACTGCTGTGCTCTATAGTTTTATTCGTTTTCTTTTAGTAAGTCACGTAATACAATATAATGCATTATTATATTGTTGCCATCTTATACATATAATACATTTTATTCCCTCAAGACCCTCGCTTTTTCAGTAAATTATAGAAAATACATTTAAGATAACTTTAACCTTTCAAAACATATTTTAAGATTGCGATTTAATTTTTAATATGCAGTTAAGTAATAGGTAATTATTTATTGATGTAGAAAATCGACTGAATATTTAAAAATTTTAATAATCATTTTTGTAAAGAGAGTATTTTGAAAATTTTTCATTCTGTTAATTGATGCTTATTAATCTTATTATATACACGTATATTCACAAGATACAATATACAAAATTACCCACTTTAATTAACACTATTAATTGATACTCCCATGATAATATAAGATCGCTGATATAAGTTTGTTTATGTAGCTTAGGTGGTATACTGACATTACCTAATTAAAGACATTTATTTTTTTATTTTCAGTCATTTATATTTCATAAATATGATAAACGTACATAGTGTAGATGTTTTTGGTTTTTATTAACAGAGACTATAAATGGCTCCTCTTTAAAAAGCCTTTTCTCCCAGAGGGTTTCCTAGCCATGGATATGAGTTAGGACACTGACTGACACAGGATGTCAACCAACGTTCAACCTAAATTAAAAATGTCATTATTGATATTATACTCTACATGCAAATATTCTAGATTTAGTTAAAAAATATAGCTTACTGTTCCTTCCTTGATTAGTTTACAAGCCCTTGGACTACAATTTGGAGTATAGGTCTTCTGGCAGGTTATTGGTGCTGTGTTCATTTGGGTAACGGTCTTTGGATTCTTTATCCAATCGACAACTTGAGATCCGCTAACCTGTTGAGAAATAAAATAATTAATATTAAATTCTTCTACTCCAATCAATTTAAATAATTAATGTTTTAAGTATCGAGTGAAATTTACAATGTAAACATCTTTCAATGTGCCCAAATAGTCGAGGAACTTTTTATATGCCTCGAAACGGATTTCATCAACGGTAAACCAAGCTGCGTGTACGAAGAAACCGAGAGGAGCTCTGTTTCCATTGTATTGTTTGTTGAATTCTCCTTTCATCCAATCGAGAAGTCCATTGGTATTATTAGGCCTGAAATGATTAAATTTAAAAAACAGCTTAAGTAAGTTTCAGTAGCCAACATAATTAAAACATCTACATTTTATATATGTACTGTGCTAGGATGCCTTATACTTTAGAGTGCTTTAAGTGTAATTAAAAATTAATTAAGTTTTAAAATTAAAAGTCTTAGTAATCTTACACATTAACACAAGCATCAACCATGGAGCACACTGCGCCTTCTTGATCTACCCAGTTAACCATCGGAATAGCCCACACTTTTGGGAACGATTCGGTCGGACAAGGAGGGATTAAACATTCTTGAATGGTAGTATACTCTGCGGTGTATGGCCACAATCCTGGTTGGATGTATTGTTGGGTTGTCCATGTTAAATCGTAAAGGAAATTGTTATCTTTCAACATTTGGAATTGGTTATTTCCAGACATTTGTAAGAATGGCATTCGAATTCCTGGTAGTAAAAAAAAAAAATGAAACATGCGATTTATGTGTGTTTTAAGTCGGTTTGAAATAATATTTACCTTTGACATCAGCGGCGGGAATGTTGGCAAATTTAGCCATCATTGTTCTTTGGTCAGCAAATTCTTTATTGAGGGTGTCTAGACTTGCATCTCTCCAGTAAGCAGTATTGGATTCGTGACTAATCGAATGCAAAGCAATTTCATGTCCTCCAGCGTGGAGTTCGTGCGCCAACGAATAGTCGGTGTATTCGTGAGCTATGAAGAAGGTGGCAGATAGGGGGCATTTATTTGGATTTATACGTTTACTCAGGGCTTCTCTATAGAAGTTGATGTTTGCAATTGTGACTGCATCATCAAAAGTCAACATGATAAACTAAAATATTAAGAGAATATTTGTAATTTTTATAAATATATTAATGAATTCAGAAATTACATATATGTACATAATTAATTATTTGAATACCTGTGGAGTATTATTTGGAGCGAGACCTCCTGGGATTAAAGTTCCTGAACAGAAACAATCTGGAAGTTTGCATGCAGTCACATTGCATGGTACAGTAGGTGCTCGTACGCTCACATCCTCAAAAGATGCCGGAAGGGCATAAGCGCAAAACGCTAATCCCAAAAGTACAAGTAATACCTTCATCGTGATAGTTCACGAGGACAAAAAACCAATATTAATATTTTTCATATGCTTTGTTCAGTTTATATAGCCGAAATTGAAATATACGTTGTTTCATAAGTACATAATTTATATTACAAACTTATTTATTTTTTTTTTTTTTTTTAGATAAAATATTTTTGATCAATAAACATAAATTAGATCAATCTATTGTTGAACACGATTACTGTATACATACATCTACATGCATATGTATGTATAATAATTACTAAAATATTCTGAAATGATCAAAAAGTAAACTTTTTAAAGTTCCATAACTATAACTAATGCATTATCATTAAAGCAAAAGAGATTATACAAATAAAAAAAAAGTTGACCAATATCTTATAAAGTAAACACCAAAATCATAAATATGTAAAAATTTCGAAATAGAAAGTAATTTATAAAAATATTAAGAAAACAGTATATTGAACATTTATGTATTTAAAAAAATGTACAGCATATCAAAAATTTCTTTTTAACCCTGTATCGAATATATTTTTAATCATATTATCAATTGTACAAGACAATAATGTAGATAATAGGATTCTGAATTTGAACTTTATTAATTTATCTTACCTGCATCAAAAGATTATATACATTATCAAAAAATACTTTAAATGTATCACGTACGAATGTAAAATGTATGTACAAAGTATGTACTTCATAGAAAAAATAATTATAGTATTTCAATATGTATCTACATAATATATTATGTTTTTATTTATTTAACGAATCTAAAATAATACATCTGTTTATGTCAATGTGATCCAGATTTCCATGAGTTAAAATAATCTCATTCAACTTTAGCAAGCCGGGAACATTTGCCATTTGATAAGTCGGAAGTGCTTTACATTGGGAAACCCAATTATCGACGTTTGGAAACTTTCCTTTATGTATGTAAACTAAAAGTTCCGCTGAAGAATAAGTCGCTATACAGCAAAGATCAGCCAGTGTTACCTATAATTAAAGCATCATATTAACCATATCATCATAAAATTTCTTCAAACATAAGGGACGTACTTACATATGTATGTATGTATGTACATTGTATATCAGAATCTTACTTGATTTCCAGCTAACCACTTGGATTTTCCGCAAAATATTTCCAAGAATTCTAAACATTCCATAAAACTTTTCAGCATATTTGAGTATGTGGGCTTATCTTCGTGGAATGGACTTTGCTAAAATGTTCAAAACCACGGTGATCAATATAATGTAAAAATCACTCGAAACACTAATTGGTGTAAAGATTCTACATACGAGTATAGCACTTTCTCTCGGGAAAAATACACTACAGTTGAAATACAATATCTTGTCAACTTTAGCCCGGTCTCTTGGATTTTGAGGATACAGCGTAGACTCAGGAACATATTCATTTGCTAAATAAGTGCAAATAGCATGACTGTCAGTTATAGTCAATTCACCGTCGATTAAAGTTGGCACAGTGTGAAGAGGGTTGATCTGTTACGGTATTTAATTGCTTTAACTATATTATTTAACCATCGATTTATTATTTCATCAAGATCAATTAAGCGCTTAACAAAATTCATAATTACATATAAAATATTTTATCGCGAGTTTTCAATTGCATTTTCAAAAGTATTAAATCTAACATGATTATCTACATACATACATACATACATGTTATCAATCTTATATCTTTTATACATTATTAATATGATTTCCTGTACAAATGATTTTGATAATATAAAAACATAACACTGACATCCGTTTTAGTAGGTGCTAATCAGGTGTTTTTTTTATAAAAATATGTTTAAGCAGATGCAATTACAATTTCCTGTCAAACGAAAAAGCTTTAATTAAAATCCAGTACTGATATCATAATCTGAAAAATCAAAATATATCTACTCATCAAGTCATCATTTCTCATATGTCAAAAAAATGACTGGTGCTGCTTTAAAGACAGTACATACAATGTATTATGAAGAGTTAAAAAAAAAATTATCAATAAAGAATAAAATTGATTGAAGATATCACTCAAAATGACATTACAAATTTGATAGATGAATTTCGCCAATATTTATTTTATTGTAAAACAATCACTGTACAAATAAAACACACCTAGACGGATTCAAGTGATGGAGTAAATATTATATTAAAAAAATCGTACATAGAAAAATTATTATTTTTCCCAGTATATCGTCAGTGATCTTGCAAACCCTCCTATCTCCCTCATTTTTTCCGATTTTTCGTTTTTGATGCAAAACGTTGTAACGTAAACGTAATTCATAAAAATATCAAATGCTATTTCTCCTATCTCAAATTAACATAGTTAGAGATTTAAATTCATAAAAATGATATTATTTATAGTAATTAATGCCATTTCAAAAACTTATGGCTAAAAAATAATATGCAAATTATTTCAAATTTCGGGTATATTACGTTTTTTGTCTCTCCTAAAAAGTAGGCAAAAATGAGATAGGAGGGTTTGCAAGATCACTGACGATATATTAAACGTAAAGTATCTACATACTTTATTGAACGTGTTGGGTAATATCATTTTTAAAAAACAACATAAAACTGTAATTTAATACGAATGTCTACTTATGCAGTTGACGTGTTTCGTCAATCTTCTTTATCTATTGTTAATTCGTTACAAATATGGGGGACATTAAAAATACCTTGATGAAATCGTCAGATTTATGCTGTTGTTGGAACAAACTAATTTTTTTCAAATCTATTTCCAATCCCAATGATTGGATAGTCATCAATGCAAACCGCACTGGTGGGCTAATCTCATCATAGTACATTATTGGCTTCGATGTCGGCTTTGTGCTAAATTTTATTAATAATAATTCATAGTTAATATGTTTTGTAGTAAATTGTATGAAACATTAAGTTAAAATTACAAGACAACTATGTTAATATGTATTAAATGTTATTTTTTTATACTACCTTTCCATTGAGGTTAATTCTCTAACAATACTTTTATTATTCAGCATGTACAGGTTACGTGGCCGTTGTATAACTTTAAACACTGATCTGCAAAATGAATTGTAATATGAATACATTTTAGTTTGTCAAGTCAGCAAAATTATACATATGTATGTATGTACAATCTACCTATGTAATGTAAATTTATCAAAATGAATGTTACTGATTTATATGCGTATCATCAAATAAGTATAATATTCATTACAGCTTGTGATAAAAATTCAAATTGAAACAATAAACATTTTATCGTATTAGAAATAGTTAAAATATAGATGATATTCATTTTATTTTATTTGTTGTAAAATGTGATATTAAGTGAATTTATATTATTATCTCTCTAATTCGAACTTCTCTATCAAATCTATCTAAATCCAACAATAAAAACTCTATAGCACGAAAGAAACCTAATTAAATAAATACCTGGATACTATTCTAAATATTCCAGATGTGGACAGTCTACTCATCTTGAAAGCAAATGACAAAGTGCTTAAAACCGAACATCTTATTGTTACACTAGATATTCTTGTATTTTATTTTAAAATGTAAATGTTCATTGGTGTGAAATATATGTACATACATTGAACCGCGATTTTAATCCGGTATGATAAAAGTTGAAACAGAATTTATAAATAATAGATGAAAATTGTCCCATGTGAAGTATACAGTTTTTATTGAATGTCATTATTGTAGTCATTTATCGTTTTTTCGCATTACGCAGGACGAAAAATAATAATATTGCACTATGTTTGACTATCACTGCACTGCACTGTTTCGATAAAAAGTACATTAAAATAATCGACTCGAAGAGAAACCTTGCACATGTTGTTCACAAAAACAAAACCATTTGAAATCGATATCATGAATATTTCATAAGCGGTTTTGTATTCTAAACTGGGTCCATATTTTATTCATATGCGTAACACTGGAATAATACGTTTAAACGTTAAAGCTTATTTCTCGATTAATTTACATACATATACAATTATCGCATGTATGTATGTACATATGTAACTAAGAAACTACGATGTATCTTGTACGTTTAAAATGTTTAGATACATATGTAGTTTACCCTGAATGGGAAAATTCTTAAGTATTTCTCTATATAAATTTTGTTCTCCATATAAAAATGACAATTGTTAAAATGGAGAAAACGGAGACAGTTAAGTAACTTCTCTTAAGAATTTACAGTTTAGATTATTCAGTTAAATATGCATCACCTTTTCTATGAATTATAATATCTCTTAAATTGCGTACAATTTTAAATGATTGTCGTGACTAATATCATGTAAGATAATTACAGGTATAATATCTATATTGTTCGTAAGTGAATACTTGAGATTATTATCGTTTTAAATTATGTTTTAATGTCGCATTTAACGATTATTAGAATTCTTTAGATTATTCGAGGGTTAATTGAATAGAGTAATTAGATTTTTTAATCAACATATATTTTAATAAAAAATCACAAATAAACGGTTATATCGTGTCATAAATAGAAAAAAAGTAAACGATTGTAGCTGAGTAGCTAGCTAGCCAACTTTTAACGATCGAGTTATTTTTTATTAAAGAAAATTACGGTAAGGTAGCATTAGGGTAGGCGGAAAAGTATAGCATTGAAGCATCTACACTCTATACACTCGTGTATGTACGTATGTATGTATGTATGTTTCTACATACATATTTATGTACAATAAAATGGGTCACGGTTGAGCAGAAGTCTCACTTGCCTCAATACTAGTACGACTTTCTTAGAATCAACACTTGAAAGAAGTGACAGTATTCATACAAGCAAACGATGGCATCATCAAATCGTAAAAAGTACTCTTTGGATGAAGTTAGTTAAAATTGGATATAATATTTAACTAGACAAGATTGTTTACAGCTGTAAATTTACATGCATTTTATTCGACAGTGTCATCTGGGACGATCGGCGTCGAATCTCATAAATGAAACTGAGTTAAATTTCACGTAAGATGCCCTACAAAATTTCCTATTACAATAATTATAATAATATTGGTTTTTGAATTAATTATTCGCCTAGATAGAAACCCTCCGCGTCTTTATATGACTCCTCTGAGTCCACCGGTTCGAGGAACGCTTCTGGTTGCTGCTGCTTTAGGAGTACCCCTCCAGTTGATATCAGTCGATTTGTTTAAAGGAGAACATCTTCAACCGGAATTTGTACAGGTAGGTATAGTAATAAATATATTTTCTATATATAGTAATATATATAGTAATATATATTACTATAAATATATATAGTAATAAATATATTTTCAAAATATCTAAACGTGTAATTTCTAACTATATTCAGCTCGGTTAAAAGCTGGCTAAACTTTTCATAGCTCCTCCTCAAAGTATTGAGCCGAAAAAAATTTTTTAACTTTGGTCGAGGCTAGGCAGTTTCCAAAAAATTGACATTTTTATGAAATTTATATTCATATAATAAAAACAAATAAAGTACATAAATTTGGCGATAGGGCAGCACTAGTTTAATACTTGTTTTATATTTATATAAGTGAAGTTACTATTTTAATCTCTCATAATATATGATTATCTCTATATGACATGAACACAATTATATATCACGATGAAGTGTAATTTTTCAATCAAAGACAATCGTGAAATCGTAGCGTGACAATTGACACTGGCATTTTTAATTTTGCACAGATATATTGTATTATATCGAACAGATTTTATCATTTGGTCTTGTAATGACGAAATGCGGCATTTAGAAAATATATAAAAGATAAGGAATCAGTAGAATCGCATTTTGTGTAATTAATAATATCATTACAATGTCTTAAATTGCATGTAATGCATTGTTTTATATTAATGTCAGCAAATTCTATAATATAACACAAAATCATCATAATATTGAATAAATAATTAAAAGAAAAATTGTTATTTCATAAAGAATCGCGAAATTTGTACCTGTAATCTTTATGAAATATTGTTTTTAAATGGCTCAGTGTCAGTGGGAATTGATGAGTATAGAGTATAGTTAGGATTAAATTTAAAAGCAGCTAATCTGTAATTATCTGTTTTTAATCCCGCAAAATACAAAACATGATAATGTTGATGTATTGTTTTGGCATTGAAAATATTAAAAAGTGGAATATTTATGGTATGTAAATGATTAAAGTAATGTGTATTTATATTTGATTTACTGGTTTCATTATCGGCTTAAAGTGCGAGATAATTTATCATCACATATTGCGCATTTGTTGAAAATTTCATTTGCAGTTCATATAATACAGTATTTTTATACTGAGTGGATGTTGTTTCCCTTAACAACATTGAAGTTTTTATTAATAAGCATGCTATTTAGATATTAAAAAGCTTTATAACTACAACTAAACTTCGCCTATCTTGGATCATCACCTATTATTTTTATTTCAGAAAAATCCACAACATACCGTACCGATGTTGGAAGAAAATGAATTCTGTCTTTGGGACAGGTAATAATATAATTTATACATGAAAAATTATTAGCTTTATTATTTTATTATATAATAATATATACTATAGACATCTATCGATCTAAAAATTAAGCTACAATATTTTAAATTTAAATTAAAGCATAGACATCTATTTAAAAACACGTTTAGCTTTATTTTCGAAATTTCACCAAACCAAACAAAAAGCTTTGCCGCCAAATAAAAACAATTATTTATTTTTCGATTTTGATGTTTATTTTGATATTATTCATGTCATTAAAGCGTATGAATAAATGATATTTAAAATGCATAGCCACGCAATCGCCGGATATTTGTGCACAGCTTATGGCCGAAATGATAATCTTTATCCAAACGAGCCGAGACGCAGAGCGATTGTGGATCAACGTTTGCATTTCGACTCGGCTACACTTTTCAATCGACTGCGAACAACCATAGTAAGTCTCAAAATCTAAGACAATGTGTATAAAACGACAACACATACATAAATATAATATACAATTTGTTTTTGCTCAAGTCACCCATCATGACCGGGAGCAGTTCGTCGATATCTCAAAACAACATCGACGAACTAAACGAAGCGTTGGGATTCCTGGAAAAATTTCTCGGTGGAAATCGGTGGTTGGCTGGAGATACCTTGACAATATCCGATCTGTGTTGCGTGGCAACCGTAACCAGCATTCACGAGATATTACCCGTAATTTCTGAAAGGTCAGTGCGGGTTATTATTAACCAACGAATCTGCCTGAATAAAATTCAATTACTCAACCTACTGCAACGCTCCAACAAAATAATATTAAAAATTACAAACGGGGTGCTGTGTTAATAAGAAAGGCAAACAGCAAGCATCGTCTAAAGGGGTGGCGAACGTGGCAATTAGCCCATGTTTAATTTCTCACGTAACAAATAATTTTATTATATCATTCCATTTTCAACAACTACGAGTATGTTGATTTTATTAATCAATGTGTTTATTATTGACATAATATGAGTAGCATATGTTACTATGGCCATATATGTAGTTAAAATTTTCAATGAAACAAAGAAGTGTATCAAACCGAGCCTGTTCTAGCACAGTAGGAATGATTCAACTCCTTTCCTCCCGATTCATAAAAGTATTATTGACATATCAACTTAGCTACAAAGTGATTTTATAATTTTTTTTCAGATATCCTAATGTTTCTGCGTGGATGGAAAATTGCCAAAGATTGCCTTACTACGAAGAAAATAATGCTAAAGGAGTCAAGATGTTCGGAGAGTTGATAAGGAGCATGATTAAATGAATCGAAAACAATATGTGATCATTCAAAGCAATGACAGATCGGGATTATTTTAACACTTTTCAATTTATGTTATATGTACATATGTAAAATGCGCAGTTAGAATTTAAAAAAATCCCGATTTATAGTGATGGCGCATTCCCTATACTGTACATAAGTCATCGCACGCCACTGATCCTCATACATACATACATACTTATGTATGTACATATAAAAATGCAAATAATTCTTTTCATACAGAAATCATATTATAAAAATATTTTAAGAAAAAAGACAAGAGTAAGAAAACTCCCATACATTTGCGAATTATTTTCTTTGAATCGAAGTGTTGCAGGAGCAAGTTTTGCATGTTACACATGCTAATCAAGTTTAAGCAAACAACTCAATATAACTTGAAATTATAAAAATTGACACTTTCCAATTTTTCATCCTAGGCGTAAATTTTTTCTGAAAAAAAACATTAAATTGAAAGTGGAATGAGTTCGTTATAATATGTACCTAGAAATAGTAAGGGCATGATAATTTAGATATTTACGAACAAAAGTAAAAAAAAAACAATACTCAAATCTTTCAGTAAACAGACCTTGTATTATCTCAAAACAAAAAATGGACTCGTACCACTCTCATTTCCAAAGTATCATATAATCCAATAGTGCTAAGTGCATAAAGTAAATACATGCCTTTAGTATAAGAAATTTTAAATTAGTATGTAGTAACAATGGAGCAAGTCCAGAGAAATATTTGCTTTTGATTCAACGCATGTATTTCTCATATTTTGATACACAAAAGATTAACTTTTACATTTTAAATGATCCATACAAATATAATTATTTAATTTTAGTTCCAAGTTCAATTCTATACATATTATAATGGTTCACTATTATACCGATCTGTTTATTTTTTAATTCGGACAATTTGCACAAGCTATTTATGACTTTAAAAATAAACGAACTTTATCTAACAAGTCTTATTAGTTGTTACTATTAATATACATACATACATAAGTATATGTACACATTTTGAACGAGAAATTGGTGTAGGTACCTTTTCTAGCTACCTATTCAAGTATATTATGTTATCAAATATATGAAGTATGAATAAATTAAGCGGTTACTGTGAAAGACATTTCCGTGCCCAAGGGTTTATATTATAATATTATAATAATTTCACTTTCAATTATGAAATATAATTACGCTCCACCTGCAGCGCTGCACGGAATGAACATTTTGTCATTTAAAATTTCGCGTGCAAAATAAAATTTTTACAATAATTATAATTTTTTTGTCAGCACAAATATGTACATATGTACATACATATATCGTCACCTTAGAAATACAGAAGTCTCAACTTCACTTTCGACTAGTTTACAGGAGAGACCAAAAATTTGTACCTATGGCAGCACTTTTAGGTATAGCTATTTTTTAAATACAAATACCTATACATTTTAAAGATACGATATTTTCACAGAAAATGTGTCATTGGATTATCACGTTACATTCCAATAAATGGCATAAAAAAGTGGAATTCTCGGAAAAATCTCCGGAGTACCAATTTGAATAATAATAATAACATGGAGCTCGAATTAGAAAAAGCCTGTATTTATTGGGTCAGTAACTTTTCCGATCAGTTATTTTAACCGAATGGTGAGTAATTTTAATAAAAGGTTAGTATACACTGGTCAGTACGTAAGGGATTAATACTAAACGGCAAGTAAATTTATATAAACGGACGGTATTTAAAGTTTACTGACCGATTCGTTAATTGTTACCAACCGTTTTCTAAATATAATACTGACGATTTTCATGAAGAGTTATGTACTTACCGTTTATTGACTTAAATACTGACCGATTGATTGATTGCCATTAGAAAATGAACAATAATGCATGTTTTCAGGAGTACAATAATAAATTTTCGATCTTGGAAAGTTCTCAAATAAATAAATTGAAACTCTAATCAATCAATAATAAACCTGATACGGGAAAGTTTCGCGTGAGGGTAAAAATTTTCCGTAAAACTAAATTCTATTTTTCATTAAAACTGTTATTTTAAGGAATAATGGTGTAATTTTTTGATTATCCTTCTGTTACTACATATAAATATGAAGTTTCATCTTCCATTTAATAGTTTCGTAGAAAGAAATTGCTAATGGAAAGACAGAATAGGGCGAATTACACACTTATAAATGGAAGTAACTTATCCAGTTGACGGAGAATTGGGATTTTTGAATAAGCTTATCTATAAAGTTAAAGTTCCAAGCTTTTAGGTATATGGGGTACAGGACACAAATTGCACGCGCCCGCTCCTACTGTATCGAATTTGGTTTCGATCCTGCTGTACCGCGTTGATTTTCAAACACCTTAATAATATAATTTAATTAAATATACATACATATGTATATAGATATAAACACACGACTGACTTTATTGATAAAGGATGAGAATATGCGTAGAGCTACACTGCCGTCCTAAGCCCACTTAACGTAACTGACAAAAATTACGAAAATGAGTTAGATGTGTTTTAGCCTAAAACACATCATCGTCTAAGGATAATGCAGTTACGTTAGTTTAGCTAGTTGATACCGAAGCATTTTGCTTGGCTAAAATAACGCAACTATTAAAATTAAGTAGATTTCCTAAGCAAATTTAACGTAAGTGTAGAAAAGTGACGTAACTACTAAAGTATTCATTTTTTTTTTAATTTTTCCTTAGAATTATCAAAACACAATAGAAAATAACCTCATGCACTAAAAAAAAGTTTAAATAAATCAGTAATATATGAAGAAAAACACAAATTTAGAATAAAACTTTCAAGTCTATTTATCTCGATATTGTTGTTTTGTCAGTTACGTTAAGTGGGCTTAGGACGGCAGTACAAGTGTCATCGGAAATTTTCAATAAACTTAATTGGCGTTATTTATTATCAAACGACCCTCCTTTATGAAATAAACGGTAAGTGCACTGTGTGTATTTTGTAAGCATCGAGTCATTGTATTGGCGAGAACGTGAGCGCGAATTGACGTCAAAAGCTCGTACTTCCTGATTCCCATGGAACCCTCCTCCTCTTCCGGTCATCAAGCTACAGCTACTTACACTTCCGTCCTAAGCCCACTTAACGTAACTGACAAAACAACAATATCGAGATAAGTGGACTTGAAAGTTTTGTTCTAAATTTGTGTTTTTCTTCATATATTACTGATTTATTGATGATTCATTTAAAATTAATATTTTGGTAGTTACGTCACTTTTTACTTTATCCTAATCGGATAAAGTACACCCGATTCTCTTTTTGCACATTTTTTTACACGGTTTTGAAATAACACGGTTCAAGATAACGGACCAATTACTTTTTTTACACTGATATTTTTGCTTTAACACGGTTTTCAAAAAAGATTTTTGTGTTGCACTGGTCGCCCATATTGCGTCGCATATATGTACATACATACATACATATGACAATGATTTTTTATGGTTTGTTATTATGTCAGATTTACGGATTTTTAACCTGCCCAATGCGACACTGAATGAATATATTTTTTTATATTAAATTAAATTTAAATCGAAAACCATGTAAATTTATTATGAAAATATTTTTTTGTATAAATAAAAAATAAATTCGATTTTTTGTTGAGTTTGAGAATTTTATATTTAGAGTTGATTTTAAGTAATGGAACCGATCTCCCATTTTTATATGTCCACTGTATCTTTTTTTTTACGGTAGTCTCTGGAACGTATCCCCCGTGAAAAAAGAGAATCGGGTGTATTGTGATCGTGCGAAAATTCGACCTCGAGATTTTGACTGATTTGTATCAGGTATCATCCACTGATCACGTTTTTTTGATTTCTAAAAAAATGTCTGTATGTCTGTGTACTTATATGTGTGTGTGTCTGTCTGTGTGTTTTCTCCGAAACTATCAAGTCTATCAAGCTAAAATTTCATATATATTATTTTCACGTAAGGTTTAAGAGCCATAAGGAATTTGGTCAACATCAGTCAACCGGAAGTATGGTTTTTTTCATGTAGAAAATTCTAAAATTCTTTTACCACAGAATATTTCCGAAACTGCCCCATCGATCAAGTTGAAAGTTCATATCTATAATTTTCACGTTAGCTGTAAGAGATACTGTGATTTTCGTCAAAATCCATCTGACAGATGTGGCAGTTTACTCTTGAACAATTTGTTGTTTTTTTATTTTTTTCGGCCTTTTAAATACATATGTATGTAGTATCGTCACAATATTGTAATATTGTACTCCTGAGAAAAATTGCTAGTCAGAAAAAAATAAATCATTAAAATCAGTCAACCGGAAGTAGGGTTTATTTTTTTTTTTTGTCGAAAAGTTTACCACAGAATATTTCAGAAACTGCCTTATTGATCAAGTCGAAAATTTATATTTATAATTTAAATTTAAGAGTTGATAAGGTTTTGATCACAATCCGCCGACCGAAAGTTGTAGTTTTTCTTATTTGAATATATGCCGAAGATCGTATTTTACATACTCGCGCGCACTCAATTTCATGATATCTATGTATGTATAATTTCATGATATGTATGTATGTATTTTGGTTGGTGTGGTGGTGTGCATGCGTCTTATTTACTGACGTACTTAAAAAAATAATTTCGTTACTCTTTGTATTCCTCAAATATATGAATAAAGTCATGGGTTGGCCACACCCGAATTTTTTACACTTACGTTAAATTTGGTTAGGAAATCTACTTAATTTGAATAACGTAAGTGCTATACGTGATATTTGCTTAGGAAATCATATATGTAACTTCACTATGCTGCCGTCCTTAGCATACTTAACGTAACTGGCAAATAGAGACCCGTGTTTTTCGCATATATTTTTTATCCATTTTAGCATTTTGATTTGTCATTTCAGCATATTGTAGCGAATAAAATGTTTGATTTTAGCATTTATTATTATTAGATAATTTTTTAATACAGATCAATTTCAATACTCAGTAACACAATTTATTATATACAAACAATTTAAAACTAATGTGACAAATAAAAAATAGTAGAAAATTATTAAGAAATAGCAATATGGAGATACAGAGACAAAAATCATGAATTAAAAAATAAAATATAACATTAATTTAAAATTTATTAAAACTAAGCATGAAACATATTTCCACAGACGACTCTTTTTAGCTAGTACGACGATCAGTTACCACTAAATTATATTTACTAAGAAATCTTTCTGCATCCACACTATTTACAGGACACCCAAATTGATTTTATTGCAGCAGAACCAAACTCTTCATATTTAATTTTTGTGGCCATTAACAATTGCAGTATATCAGGTTTTAGCCCACTATGTAAGACGACATCACCAGCTAATCATTAATTTGACAGTTGGTACACCTTTCGGGCCTATCCTAACTCTGGCAAACTCGCGCAAATGCCAGATCTGGCAACCCCGCGCAAATCAACCCCTACCGAGAGTTTAAAACACTCGGTCATTCTCATCTCGGACAGCAACTAGACCAGACCTTCATCTCAAACACCCTCACGGTAACCCACTACTTTCAAAAACTTTCGAATCAATCACACCCGAGAGACGACTTCTTCGTATCTTCAAATACGGAGAAGACGTCATCTTACAACTTTTTATATTTGCTACAAATCGTTTTAAAAAATGCTTGAATGGTATTGTTCGTAGTAAGTTTTATATTTATATATATGTATATTTATTTAATTAATCATGCAACAAACAGCTTATAGTATATGTACAATAAAATTGAAATTGCATTCTGATGATTTATAGATTTCAGATGTTTTTTTAAGTTATCCTTTTTTCTGCCACTCCACTCGACAATTACAATGTCTGCACATTCAAATTTTAGCATAATTTATATAAATTCCGCGGGCTTTGTATGGATTTGCTCTGTCACGAAGATTAATATTAGTACGCGCCATGCTGATACTTAAAAAAAAAATTATTTTACATTTTAATAAATTTTTGAACATTGATACTTTAATAAAATTTTGTATTAAATTACGGTCGATTTTCGTGAATTTTATAGTTAAACCAAATTATGAAAATGATAAATTCGTAAAGTAAATAAATACTAGCCCTTTTAATCTGTCCAAGTCCAAAAAAGTCAAAAATCTTTCACGTTCAAGAATCTTCAAAAGTTCACGACTCTTGCTGAAGTCAAACGACGAACTGGTTTTTATTTGGAAATTTGTTTTAAATAATACTGCATTCTGCATAGTTTTCGATATTTCCCATCAATAAAACTACTTTGGGTAAAACCATCTCAATTTTTACCTCCAGGTAAAAAAACTATTTGGGTACAATTTTCGTATGGGTTTTTCTTTAACTCATCATTGCCGACCCAGGTATTCACAACCCAACGTATCAATATGGACACGACTGTTAACTTTCAGTTATTAGTTCGCTAGTTAGTGTGCACAAACAAGTCTCAACGTTATTTTATGAATATTTTTCTTTTAAAAAAATGAATTTTAATTAATTTTTGTGATTTTTAGCATCTATTCGCATATTTTACGATTTTAGCATACATTCGCATATATCCTGAATTTTAGCATACATATATATCGCATTTATCGCAAAATGCGAAAAACACGGGTCTCTACTGGCAAAATAAAGTACACCCGATTCTCTTTTTGCACGGTTTTTTTACACGGTTCAAGATAACGGACCAATTACTTTTTTTACACTGATATTTTTGCTTTAACACGGTTTTCAAAAAAGATTTTTGTGTTGCACTGGTCGCCTATATTGCGTCGCATATATGTACATACATACATACATATATTCCTGGTTTTTATGGTACACTTTAGTTTCGTTTATGAGTATGCAACTTTTAAGCCAAAAATTCACTACAATGGCATCGCTCAGATCTACCCACTGATCGTAAACCTTTTCAGTTCATGATATTTTAAAATTAATTATGATACATTTTAGAAACAAAACATATAGAAATGTATACCAGTAGGAAACTTTAATTTGTGTAAACTTTCACAAGCAAAAAAAAGTGCGAAAAAGAGTTCATTAAAATTTGTCACTTTCATTAGTTTTCTAACTTTTATTACTTTTTCTGCTTTGTATTTCAATATTCTGATATATAATATTATATCTTGTTGCATGTTGCAATATTTTTCGTTTTAGGAATGTGTTTAATTTTATGATAACACCATATTAATCGATGGAATTGATGAAAAATTAAAGAAAAGAAAAATGCTTTTTTCATGTATGAAATAATAAACGTTTAACAAACTGAAACTAATAAAATTGAATTAAAGCCATCAACTCTGAATGCATGTTGGAGACCAATTTGACCAGAATGTGTGAAAACCAAAAATCTTGTATCCATAAATACGATCGAATTGCATTCCGATATTATCACTTTGTCACACGCAATTGGCCGAGAAGGCTTTGAAGAATTATCAATTGAAGATCTTGCAGAATTGACAGCTGACGAAGTTCTTAATGAAGAGCAAATACTAGAGATTAGTTCAGAGCATGTATGTAGATGATTCCACATTAGTTCAGAGTAGCGATGATGAAGGAGTGATTCCACTAACTGCAAGTTCAATTATATGTATGTACATAGAAGGCCTTAAATTAGCCAATAAACTTGGAAATCATTTTCTCACAAATGATCACAATGTCGAACGAGCTGTACAATTCCAACGTGATTTGAAAACGTGTATGGCATGTTATCAAGAATCATACAAGGAACTAACTAAAACAAAATCACAGCGAGTGATAACCGAATTCCTATTCAAAACCAATGAAACACCACAAACACAAGATGTTAATTTTATTCAAGATACTCTCGAGAATGTCTCACCACTCAATATTTCCAGCGATGAAAGTGATTTTTCGCCAGCCCTACGTAAACGGGCGCGTTTATTGTCAAGCAGCGACACTGAATGAATATATTTTTTATATTAAACTAGCTGACCCGGCATGCGTTGCAATGCCCGATGCCGTTCCCGTTCCTAGTACGTTATCTGACGCGTGAGCAGGCCCGTTCCCGTTTTTTCTCGATTCCAGATCCCGGTCTCGTTCCCGATCCTGATCCCGTTCCTAGTACGTTATCTGACGCGTGAGCAGGCCCGTTTCCGTTCCCGTTTTATCCCGATTTTTTTTCACAGGAACCATCCCCGGCATGATTACAATAAGTCCTGAAAGTTTCATCGCGATCGGTTGAGTGGTTTAGGAGCCTATAAGAGACAGACAGACATTGATTTTTATATATATAGATTAAATTTAAATCGAAAACCATGTAAATTTATTATGAAAATATTTTTTGTATAAATAAAAAATAAATTCGATTTCTTTTTGAGTTTGAGAATTTTATATTTAGAGTTGATTTTAAGTAGTGGAATCTATCTCCCATTTTTATATGTCCATTGTATCTTTTTTTACACGGTAGTCTCTGGAACGTATCCCCCCGTGCAAAAAGAGAATCGGGGGTGTATTGAGATAAATGGATTTTAAAGTTTTACTCTAAATTTTTTTTTTTCTTCATATATGTATGTATGTATTAATGATTTTTTTATTTAAACTTTTTTTTATGCTTGAGGTTATTACTTTATCCTAATTGGATAAAGTATTGTGATCGTGCGAAAATTCGACCTCGAGATTTTGACTGATTTGTATCGAGTATCATCCCCTGATCAAGTTTTCATGATTTCTAAAAAATGTCTGTAGCCTGTGTACTTATGCGTGTGTGTGTCTGTATGTGTGTTTTCTCCGAAACTATCAAGTCTATCAAGCTGAAATTTCATATCTATTATTTGCACGTAAGTTGTAAGAGCCATAAGGAATTTGGACAACATCAGTCAACCGGAAGTAGGGTTTTTTTCTTGTAGAAAATTCTAAAATTCTTTTACCACAGAATATTTCCGAAACGGCGCCGGGAATTTTGTCGAAATTTCATATCTATAGTTTTCACGTTAGCCGTAAGAGATACTGTGATCTTAGTCAACTTCTGACTAGCGAAAATGGCAGTTTACTCTTGAACGATTTTTTGTTTTTTATTTTTTTCGACCTTCTAAATATGTAGTATCGTCACAATATTGTAATTTTGAGAGAAAATGTTATTTAAAAAAAAAAAAATAATTAAAATTAGTCAACCGGAAGTAGGTTTTTTTTTTCGTCGAAAAGTTTACGACAGAATATTTCCGAAACGGCTCCGGGAATTTTGTTGAAATTTCATATCTATAGTTTTCACGTTAGCCGTAAGAGATACTGTGATTTTAGTCAACTTCTGACTAGCGAAAATGGCGGTTTACTCTTGAGCGATTTTTTTTTTTTTTCGACCTTTTAAATATGTAGTATCGTCACAATATTGTAATGTTGTAATCCTGAGAGAAATTGCTATTTAGGAAAAAATATTTATTACCAGGCGTTGCTCGGGATGCGATATTTATCAATAGCGAGTGCCCGTTGACAGTGTCACCAGGTGGTTACCGTGTCATGATGGGGGGAGGGGAGGGGATTCTGCGCTACTTATCAATAGTACTAGCGTTGACAGTGTCAACGGGCAGTGTCAAAACGAACTAATGCACATTCTTTCTCTCTTTGTTTCATTAAATATTATAGCGTTTTCTCTATCACACACAGCATTTCAAATTCAATGGTAAAATCTTATTTAATGTAAACAAGATCAGTGCCGTCACGTGGCATTAGTAAAAACAATACTTTATCCGGTATGGATAAATTAAAAACATATGTATACATTAATATAATTTTTTTTTACAAAAGATTTACGACAATATATAGTCGAAAAATACGACGCAACTTTGAAATCTGAAATCTTTAAAACAAAACTGTGTAAACGCCAGTTCAAAATATTATATTTTATTAGCTTATCCGCTTGCCTCGAGTGCAACTTTTAAATTTATAATTATAATTGAATTATTTATTGAATAAACAATATTAAATATGTAAAATCATCACCGCGTGCCGTTCAATAATAATAATCTCCAACAGCAAAAAACGACAATACTATGCGACACTGGGAGCTGATGCTTGCTGTGTATTTGCTTCTAAGCCAAATAAATCTGTGCAAAATAAATAAAAATTACTCAAACGTGTCACGCGAGCGAAGATTCACTATTTTAGTGTAAATGGGGTACACCCGCAAAGAAATTCCTATTAGTTTAACGCAAATCTACATATACATATGTATTTTAATAGTTCGGTAAAATGCTTCGGTAGCATTAGCTACGCAGTGCAGATACGCCGCCGGTAACATATCATAACGTAGTTTAAAATCATTTGCCGCTCGAATTAGTACGTTAAGATAAAATAAAAAAATATTGAGATAAAAAACCAATCCTTATAAACGTGGTGAAATAAAAAATTCTCTAAACAAACGCCAAATAACACGGGAAAAAAATGTGTAAAAAAAATATATTTTTTTGACTTCAAAAATTCGTTAGATAATTAATTATAAATATTTCAAAGCAATAAAAATCATAATCGATAGGAAAAATATCTGACTATTGATTTCAATACTCACTTTGAGCACAGCAATACTATATTTTGAGTTATTGGCCGCAAAATCCAAAAAAATTGATGTTTTTTACATTTTTTAAATCGGGAATATCTCATTAACGAGAGAATTTCAACAAAAATCATTATCGGATTCGAATTCAGTGGGTCAAACTTAGTAAAGATTGACTAATCTCCGCTCTGGGTATTTAATTTGTTGCTCAGTGTATTGGTGATACTATTTTTCTGCGCATGCAGATACGTTAGATTTAATAGCTTAAGAAAGTCACTTTTGGATGAAGACACATTAATTTTGATATGAAAAATCGCAAGAATACACCCCCACAACCTCCCCTAAAACACATCTAACTCAGTTACGTTAAGTGGGCTTAGGACGGCAGTACAGTAGTGGTCTGCACGGGCCGAATTTTCAAAATTCTACCCGGCCCGTGTCCGAAAACCCCAGGCTCCACCCGCCCGAGCACATTTTCTATTACCTTAGGCCTGTAACGCACTTGGCAGCCTGGCTGCGCGGCCAGTGGCTGCCTGTCTGGCTGCTGCGTATCGGAGCCGGTACCTGTGGCCGCGCAGCCAGAGTTTCCTGGCTCAATGATTGCCGGAAAGTAGTTGCAATTTTATTATTGCCCAGATTCACCAAAGGTCAACACTCGTGTCGTGTCGTTCCCGCACCTCAGCGACAGAGACCCGCGTATGTGAGAGAGCAGGAAAGAATTGTCGGTAATATGTCAAAAATACACTGCCATACCAGCAATAGTGTCGGGAAACACAGTAGCGGAACTAGGTGGGAGCAGACCCCGCAGTGCGTGGGGGCCCGTTTTTTTTTAATGAAAATAAACGTATTCTATCTAGGATCTAGGTATATTTTTCTGTCCCAACTTGTGTTGAGAATTCGCCGAACTCTTAATTATTAAATATTCTAGTCTAGCGTCTAGTTTTTCGGAAGTAATAACCGCATTGTTTTTTTTTTTTAATTGTATTTAGGGGGGGGCCCATATATTTTTTTGCGGGGGGGGCCCAAAATTTGAAGTTCCGCCACTGGGGAAACATGACTATATTTCCGGCCCACATCACCATATTGCAGTAATATTACCAGAAATGCTTGCCGGTAATACATTGACGTGAATATGTTGATCTTTTACAGACACCTTTACCGGAGTCTTCGGATACTTCAAAATTGACGCGTACTACTGAGACCAAATTTGTTATTTTTGTTATTTGTTATTTCGCTATTTTACCGATTTAAAGTTCAGCACACTTCCAATTAACCCTTTTAAACGAAAACATGTTTAATATCCCAATAAACATGTTTAAATAGAAAATCTATATATATAAAAATCAATGTTTGTCTGTCTGTCTGTCTCTTATAGGCTCCTAAACCACTCAACCGATCGCGATGAAACTTTCAGGACTTATTGTGATCATGCCGGGGATGGTTCCTGTGAAAAAAAATCGGGATAAAACGGGAACGGGAACGGGCCTGCTCATGCGTCAGATAACGTACTAGGAACGGGAACGGGAACGGCATCGGGCATTGCAACGCATGCCGGGTCAGCTAGTACTTAATATAAAATAGTTTTAACAGTGGGAAAAAATCCCAAGTGAAAATACGGTTCCATGACAAAAGAGAACAAGACAAAACAGAACGCGACAAAAGAGAACAGGACAAAACAGAAAAGCGATAAAGAGAACAGGACAAAACAGAAAAGCGATAAAGTGAACAGTGACAAAACAGAACAGTGGAAAAATAAAATATTTATTTTTCTCGAATCTATTTATTAATCACATACATATAAAAGAAAATATTATAAATATTATAAAAATATATAAATATACAATATGTATAACAAAACGATGAGAAAACAAAACAGTGGAAAAATAATTTTTTTTTTCGTATGTATCTCGATCTTGTCGTATCTATTTATTAATTAAATACATACAAAACAAAATATAAAAAAAAATTATAAAAATTAACAACACCAAGAAATAGAAAAATCGCGTGATTTAAAAAACACATATATCTCCGAATCTCGAGCCAATCAACATTTTTTATTACCAGATTCGTGTTCACTGGGCATAGATCTATAAGAAAAGTCATATCTCGTCTCGGAAGCAAAGAAAAAGTCGTCATTTGTCGAACAGTGTTATTTCACGAAACGATTTCCACACTTCACATTTAACCATTACTTTTCACAGAAGAAATACATTCACCGCTTTTTTTTTTTTTTGTCTTAATAATTTCCAAACTCGTTGAACGTTAATAAACACACTACTTTATCCAATCTGAATAAAGTAAATAGGGCAATAAAAGTAAATTTTTCGACATTTCGACATCAAAAATTTCGGCTTTTGAGCCCGAAATATTTTTAAAAACCTTTTTTAACGAAGATCAGGTCCGCCCTAAATTTGAACATCCCGTTCGGTTCCCGCCCAAAGAGGCCCGCGATCCGCGGGCCAGGCTCAACCCCGTAAACAGGTAGACTTGTTGTTCGACATGCCCATTGCACGTCCTCAGGATCAGTAGCAATCCGTTCGCCGTGCTGTACTGACGTACTCTGCAATCGATTGTTTCAACGTGACTATCATGTCGTGCGTCTGTTAAATTAACAAACATATCAAGAGCATTTCAATCTGAGGGTTTTTTCATTCGCATTGAGTCTCCAATTCACACC
Organism: Parapsyche elsis; assembly: GCA_022651745.1. Classification (NCBI taxonomy): domain Eukaryota; kingdom Metazoa; phylum Arthropoda; class Insecta; order Trichoptera; family Hydropsychidae; genus Parapsyche; species Parapsyche elsis. Next base: position 2,816,629 of record JAGVSN010000005.1, on the reverse strand, counting down.
TGCGAAGCTTTATTGGGGTTTGTATAATTGAAAATTTAATTCCCGTTTTCGTTTAATCATAAAATGTAATTATGTGGAACTAGAAACACTAGGATATCGATTATTATTTTAATACTAAAAACAATACTTTATCCGATTAGGATAAAGTAAAAAGTTTATAAAAAAATGATTAAAATATTAGATCTACATATGTATGTACATCGAATTTAAATTTCAATGCAACACAAAATTAATAGTCGTATGAAATTTATTTGTCATTGTTACAATAACTCATCGTAAGAATACAAATCAATTCTATACACGTATCATAAGAAATTACTATTATAAAATCTAATAATGGTAATCTGTTTTTAATTCGAAATTAATATATGAATTATCATTTTTACTAAGTAAAAATTCATTCACTCAAATTCAATTCTTTTTCGTGTTGGGCATTGTACCTACAAATATAACATCAAATCCACTGGTACAACATCCGGGAAAACATCACCACACGATTCAACGGTGTATATGTAACTGTCCTTTTACACGCGCCATTTTAAAGATGTGTTATTTTGGCAAGAAAAACTACTATAAACTGAACAAAGAAATTTGAAATTGTTTTATGTGTTTGAATTTTTATTATTATTCATCCTAGCATCGCAAGGTAGGTACATATTTACCAACTTACAACTTGTATATCATATAACATAGAAGTGATGTTTCGTTCGAACCGTTAAACAAAAATAATAATGGGAAAATAGCGAGTACATAGATACCTTTCAAATAGGGTTCTTTTCACAATAAGCGAGTATTTTGAAATCAAAATGGAAAGTGCATTGCTTTTCTTAGTGCAGACACAGCTCTGCTGTTTGTAACATATTGTTGTAAAAATGAACATTTTTCAGTCAGATAAATCTAATCGTAACCACACGAAATCTGAAAATAGTTAACAATCATTATGAAATTCATTCAATTTGGATGTTTTTGTTACCGAAACATCGGGTTATGTATATAAAAATAATACTTTGTATATACCTATGTACATACATATGTATGTACGATACGGGATAAAGTAAAAAAAAACCCAGAGAACGTGCTTTTTTCGATAAATGTTATATACATACATATGTATGTATTCACGATTTCTCGTCGTAACACAATATTATGAGTAAGAATGTTTGGAGGGCAGTGTTTCTCAAAGTTTCTCAGTGTCCGCAGACCCCCCGGGCTCCGTGACACGTTTTCAGGAGGTTCGCGAGATTTTCTTGGAAAATACGGGATTTTCCTGTTTTCGACCGATATTTATTTGTTGTTAACAGGTTTAATAAATTTAAACATTTAAGAAGGAAGGGAAAAGAAATCGTAAAATCAATGGCAAACTGAATATATTGAGTTATTATGTTATAACATAATAATTCAATATATACATTCATTAATTACACTGTTTGACACGAAAAATGCTTCCGAGAAGAGATATGACTTTTCTTATAGATCTACATATGCCCAGTGAACACGAATCTGGTAATAAAAAATGTTGATTGGATCGAGATTCGGAGATATATGTGTTTATCACGCGATTTTTCTATTTCTTGGTGTTGTTCGTTCGATGTCTCAAAATCTGTCAATTGCTTGTTCAAAATGAATATTGAAATCTATAGTCGGGTATTTTATCTTTCATTTGTAGTACTTTTCAGCTTTCAGATCTTTCTAAGTAGTCGTCCAGTTCAAATCAAAAGTATGTATTTTCACTTGGGATTTTTTTACACGGTTAATACAATTTTATTTTGAGTATTTTCTATTGAAACATGTTTATTGGGATAGTGTTCTGGCCACACTATTTTTTTTTTTCGTTTAAAAGGGTTAATTGGAAGTGTGCTGAACTTTAAATCGGTAAAATAGCTAGCTTAAATCGCGTACTACCGAGACCAAATTTGTGCTGTATATGGTAGCTCTTAGGCGTCAGATGTATGCGTGTTTGTATAGTACGCGATTTAAGCTAGCTATTTTACATACATTTTTTTGATTTGAACTGGACGACTACTTAGAAAGATCTGAAAGCTGAAAAGTACTACAAAAGAAAGATAAAATACCCGACTATAGATTTCAATATTCATTTTGAACAAGCAATCGACAGATTTTGAGACATCGATCGAACAACACCAAGAAATAAAAAAATCGCGTGATTTAAAAAATACCGAAAAAAATCTCCGAATCTCGGCCAATCAACATTTTTTATTACCAGATTCGTGTTCACTGGGCATAGATCTATAAGAAAAGTCATATCTCGTCTCGGAAGCAAATAAAAAGTCGTCATTTGTCGAACAGTGCTATTAATCTCTTAATGTTATGCAATTTCTCAGAAAGGGATTTGAATTACTTAAAATGTACCATATTTAAAATATGTAAAAAATAATGTTTATTGAATCAGGAGTCTTAGAAACTGTCACGCTAAATTAAATTACAAATAATATTTAATATTAACATGATACAAATATACAAAGTGGATTTGAAATTAACCAAGTGTACATTTGGTAGCTTCCGAAATATGTGCATTATTTATAATTTTTTTTTAATGTTGAAATTGAGATTTTCATTTTCGTACTTGAAAGTTTGAAACACGCTTTTCACCACACCTCAAATTGCATAACTTTTTCGGGAAAGAGAAAAAAATTGTTATTTTGAAAATATCCCAGTTTCAAATACACCCTCAAAATCAGTCTTTCAAATATGAGGGCGAGTCGGTAAATAAATAATTATCTACGGTGTATTTCTTTTCGGTTGGCTGTACTAGTGTATTTGAATTTTATATATTTAAAATTTCCATTTCTTTATCTCATATATAGATCCATATCATGAAGAACATTGATCACACTGGGTGAACACGATAATGCGGAATCGAAGCATGGCTCGATTCGGGGTGGATCTTCTGATGGTGGTACTTATGGTGGACTTATCACGATGCTTCAACAGCAACCACGATTCGATGATGGGCTTGGAAGGTGCAAAGAAACGTATTGACCCAAACAACAAGACGACGTACCGTGAAAAAATGTATAATGAAATACGAGAAAAGTTGTGCCAGACATCAAACCAGACAGTATGTATAATGAAATAGTCTGTTTCCGATTCGGTTCATTTTTTTTTAGACATTAGAATTGCCAATTGTCTGGGCTGCAAAAATACTGCATCTAATAAGCCGCTAGGTATTTAATTTAATTCGATTTTTCTGAGTATAAAAATAGTATATCCACAGTATAATGTTCGTTTTGCCAAGTATTTCGTTATATGCTGTAAATACAGCTTATCCACTTAAGTGGATAACAATATTGAAAATGAATAGAAATGACTTAAATGAGTACAATAAAAATAAAGTAAAAAAATTCGGGTGTGGCCAACCCATGACTTTATCCATATATTTGAGGAATACAAAGAGTAACGAAATTAATTTTTTAAGTACGTAAGTAAATAAAACGCATACACACCACCAAAATACATACATATGTATGTACATACATATCATGAAATTACTGTGTTGTTTGCGCGCGCGTATGTAAAATACGATCTTCGGCATATATTCAAATAAGAAAAACTACAACTTCCGGTCGGCGGATTTTGATCAAAACCTTATCAACTCTTAAATTTTATATGGAAATTATAAATATAAATTTTCGACTTGATCAATGAGGCAGTTTTTGAAATATTCTGTGGTAAACTTTTCGACAAAAAAAAACCCTACTTCCGGTTGACTGATTTTGATGATTTATTTTTTTGTAACTAGCAATTTCTCTCAGGATAACAACATTACAATATTGTAACGATACTACATACATATTTAAAATGCCGAAAAAAATAAAAAACAAAAATCGTTCAAGAGTAAACTGCCACTTCCGGTAGTCAGATGTTGACTAAAATCACAGTATCTCTTACGGCTAACGTGAAAACTATATATATGAAATTTCGACAAAATTCCCGTAGCCGTTTCGGAAATATTCTGTGATAAAAGGGTTTTTGAATTTTCCACAAGAAAAAAACCCTACTTCCGGTTGAATGGTGTTGACCAAATTCCTTGTGTCTCTTACACCTTACGTGAAAATAATAGATATGAAATTTTAGCTCGAGAAAATTTCAGTTTCGGAGAAAACACGCATACAGACACACACACACAAAGTACACAGGCATACAGACATTTTCCAGAAATCATGAAAACTTGATCAGGGGATGATACCTGATACAAATCAGTCGAATTTTCGCACGATCACAATACTTTATCCGATTAGGATGAAGTAATATTGCTTTAGCATTAGACATATTAAAAATGCATTTTCGCTTTGCTTTATAAGTTGATGGTGATAAATCTCAAGGCGGTTATCTGAGCCATGCATAGTATCAGGAATGGTTAAATTAACCACAACCTGATCATTTCTTCACATGTTTACAAAAAGGTCTGAACTTTAGAATTTTTAACGACTTGCTATTCTACAAAGGTAGACGATATGATTGTGTTAAAATATAATATACATACATATGTATATGTACTTTAGGTACATATTTAGGTGGCTACGTAAGCAACGATGACGTATTTGTTGTTTACCCTTTTACTTTTTTATATAATTTTTTATACTTTCCGTATTTTTAAACATTTCTCATTTGAATGGGAAATTTTTCTATTTAAAGATTGTCAGTTCGAATGAGTAACTTTTCTGGGGCAGTATGGCACAGTAGTTCATTGATTTCAACGCAATTTAACCTTTATGGCATAATTAAAGAAAACCGTCAGAAATTATAAAAAGGTCACAAAGTCGATCGCTACTACTTTATAAAAGTAAAATAGTCATTGAATATTTATGACCACACTATGAAACATGTCAACATTTCATAGAAAAAAATCGAATAAATTTTTACATAATTAGTAGACAATTTTTACGACGGAGATTGTTTGAGAATACTTACCCTTGTTGCTTTAGTTTGAAAACTTTTGCTAAATCTATAATAAAAATATGAAGTTTCAGTCTAATTGGATCTGAACGGTTTTTGAGATTGAGAATTTACGCACACTCGCTTCAAATACAGACATTTTCCAAAAATCATGATAACGTAATCAGGGGATGATACCTGATACATATTAGTCAAAATCTCCAGGTCCAATTTTCTCATGATCACAATACTTTATCTAAATATCGTCGGCTTACTATGAAAACCTTATGTCTCGTTTTTGCCGAAAATGAGTTAAACATATCAAAAAATTCGCTCTATAGAACTGTATTCATCGTTTAAGGCCGAGCGCACACTGCGTTCGAATACGTACCCAGTAGCGATTCTGAAGTCTCGGCTTTTTTTAAGAACCGGGAATCGAGACAATTTTTTTAAGTCTCGGGAATTCCCGGGAATCGAGACTTTTGTTTGCTTATCAAAAACTTCATAGAGAAAATTTTTTTTCATAAATATTTGTATGTATGTATGTACATATACATATATCTAGTATATGTATATGTATATAGGTATTATGGTAGCTTTTAGGTAGGTAGGTAGGTATGGTATGGTTTTTTTTTCCATTATGGGCTAAAATAACGATCAAAGGAAATAGTTAAACCAATTTTTACAAATGATACTACGTAATGAAATGATGTACATACATACATACGTTAAGTGAATAATAATAACCTTTGAAAAATTCATCGAAATGTCGGTAGTCCAAAATCTGCAATTCACGACTACACAAAAACGTCAGAGACCGATCGAGATAAGAAAAATAAAATTGGTTGAAGTCAAGCGACAAACTATTTTTTTTAAAAAATCGATCCTTCAAGTAAATTCTTCTCAAATTTTTTCTAGGAAAAAAATAACCCACGCCGCGCCGTATTTTGGGTAATACCGCCTGCAATTTGCCAATTTACTAACTGCAACTTCTCTAGGAACAAACACGTGCACTTTGCATAGAATTATTTTACGTCGATAGCTATTTTGGGTAATTCCGACAAATTATAACTGCAAGTTTTCTAGGAATTCTGTGTACATATATTGATGTCTCACGCCGATAAGAACACTTGGGTTAATCCGCTGCAATGGATATTTTTTTATACCTGCTTTCATACAATTTGGGTATATGTAGTGGTTTTCAACCATTCAACCATTGGTTTTCAACCGTTTCGGTGGTTTTCAACCATGGAGATATTATTTTCAATAAATAAAATATACAATATATTATATAATCTTTACATCAGAATCTGGAGTCTCGGGTTAATTTTTTTGAAATTCCCGGGTCACGAGACGGCAAAAAAGACTGAAATTCCCGGGTTGTCTCGACACAGAATCGCTAGTACCCAGTGTGCGCTCGGCCTAAGTCTATCAGTAAAAAAATAAAAATATCTGCTGAAAATGAAAGCTCCTGGCATGTTGTTTTTATTGTTTAAAAAAGAAATAAGCCAATTCGAATGCGTAAATTAAGTTTCAAAGTAATTAACCTCAGACTTTAAGAGGTATTCATGTTTATCCTTACAACTCTGTTTAAACGAAAATCTTCAATGTCTGAATATTGTATTTTTTTTTATTAATGCTCTCCTGAACATTTTAATAAAACAAACATAGAAGGTTTTCACAGTAAGCCAACGATATATCGATGGGTTAGTGTACAGATATTGTTTGACCAGTTTTGACCAAAATTGAGTTGTCATACACAAAACATCCATCTGCATCAAACCTTTATGTTTAAAAAGTATTGTATGTCCAAATAGTATATTTGAGAAGATATTGCCTTATTCAAATAAATATGTCCATTTCGTCCATAGTTTTCATGCAAAAAAGATGTACATATGTATGTCACTTGGAATATTTTAAATCAAGACTGGACAAATAATATCTGTGCACTAACCCATCGATATATACATACATATTACGTATAAGGACAAAGTAAAAACGATATAATCTATACATAATTTAAAGTAAAAACTTGAATTGTTTCGGCTTAAATTACGAACAAAATCCAGGATGGGTATGGCTATGTATAAAATTTTTATTTACGTTTGCTTTTACCTAGTTTTGAGCATTTTACATAATTGTTTTGCGGTTTTCGATGTCGCGTCAGTTCAAATTTATTATGCTATTCACTAACCTTGACTAGCTTAAATTCTTTCAACGTTTTCTTCGAATAATAATAATGTAATAATTTTCTATCTTTAACGAAAAGGAAAACAAGAAACGACGACAAAATTTCACATGCCACTAAACTGTCTCGTGCAAAGAATGAGGGCTTATTGGGACCGACGGCGATAAGTGATAAGTCGCTGTGAATATATCAAACGTAAAAATTGGTGAATAAAAACAAACATTCTTAAGCAATACTAGGGAAATAATTTACCCCTTAAGAAATATTGCTAATTCACATTGAAATACCCCCCGTTTTTGTTGTACAAATTTCTTTTGTGTACATAATTATTATATGTACTTATAAAGTTGAAAATAATTATATTCAGACATGATTGCATGATGACAGTGGCGTAGCGACCGCGCCTGCAGAGATTTGAGGGGGGTATTTCGGGGGGGCGCCGAGATTTGAGGGGCGCCGCGAAGCGGCGTGCTTTTGTCACTAATTTTTACTTTATCCTAATCAGATAAAGTATTCGATATCAAAAATTAGGTATCATCACGTTTTCATGGTTTATGAAAAATGTCTGTATGACTGTGTGTCTGTAAGTCTGTGTACCTGTGTGTAGAATCTCTAATAATATATTTATGTATATGTTTTTTGAAACTTCATATTTATTTTATTTATCATGTGTAAGTGACCTTCAAAATAATATGTATAATTTTTAAACATTTTTCCAACCGGAAGTAGTAATTTTTGGTGTTTTTAACTTTGTCTCCGAAACTATCAAGTTTATCATGCTGAAATTTCATATCTATTATTTTCATTAGGTGTAAGAGATATTAGAACGAGATTTCGTTTTTTTATTTTTTTTGGCCTTTTATATATTTGGTATCTTCATAATGCTGTAATATTATAATCCTTAAAGCAATACCTAATTACGAAAAAATAAATCATTAAATTTAGTCAACCGGAAGTTGGTTTTTTTCTTGTGGAAAAGTCAAAAATCCTGTTACGGCGCAATATTTCCGAAACTATGTACTTGGCAGATCAAGTTAAAATTTCATATCTATAGTTTTCACAGACGTAAGGTTTTGATCCGCCCACCGGAAGTGTTAGTTTACTCTTGCACGATTTTTTGGTTTTTTTTTTTTTCGGTCTTTTAAATATTTAGAATCTTCATAATATTGTAATACTATCATTATGCTAATTACATTATGCTAATCATTATGCTAATTACAAATTTTTATTTTTTTTCTTATCTTGATATTATAAAATTAGAATTCTTATAGCAATGGTGAGTTTAAAAAAAAGTTCATCAAAATCGGTATAGTAGAAGTGACGGTTTATCGTGTTTCAGTTGGTGTTGAAAATTGTTTGTTTCATATTATGATACGTTAGTTCGTTGCTCGCTACGTTCGAGGCAATATTCTCCGACTCGAGCAAAATTTGATTTTTGACTTTTCAAGTTTCAAAATTTTGTCGTTACTCTTTGTATTCATCAAATATGTATGTATGTATGTATGTATATATATGGATAAAGTCATAGGTTGGCCATACCCGAATTTTTTTACTTGTTCTGTTATTTTTTAACCTACACATTTGCACCTCGTTTTATTTTATTTAACGAAATAATCGTAAATTTTCCGATGCGAAGTCCAGAAGAAAAAAAAATTTCTACGTAAAAAAGGTATGTAAATTTATTTTAGAAAGATACTTTGTTGTAAGGAAATAATATGTATATAGGGGGGGGGCACCTGGAATTCACGCTACGCCACTGCATGATGATGACGAAAAAGCGCGTGATCGTCTTTAAATATTATTAGTTTCGAATGACAATTTGTTCGAAACGACTTAGTCCACTTTCATAATAACCGGCATACATACTCTGATCAGTTTTCGCATTTTTAATTTATTTTCTTGGTGGACGTTGAGTTGATTATAATATTCAAACATATTCGGCGACGAGACGCCCCGGCCGCGCCGCTGATGTACATATTTCATCAAAAGGTCAAAATGGTGACCAAAGTCCTAGAGCCGAAGGACAAATAGTGTACTACACTCTTATTTTGTCTCTAGCTTGGTTAAACTATGCATTTAATCACCGGAATAAATACATATATAGATTCCCGTATGTTTAAAGTGTTAGAGACTTTCTTCCTACAGCGCCGTTGTTAAAACATTTATTTGAGAAATCAGGAGGCAAACCAACGGGTATTTAACTATTTACCTACATACATAAGTACATACATTGTATAGCAGTGTTCTGCAATCTTTTTGGTATCATACACGCGGAGACACTCCATACAAAGTGTTTCAAGTTTTGCGGAAGCCTTAAAAGTGTTTGGTAGATATCTATTCTATTTTAATTTTAAACCTTTTTGCTGGACTAAAAATAATGGGATTCTACTTTCCGCTGCTCTCTTCTAAATATTTCGTTGTTAAAATATATGTGTAGTTGTAAGATATCAAGGTTATAACATTGGTAAAAGTTTACATGTCAAATATTTTATATGCTCGGTCCAATTTTTCGAAATTAGAGAAATAGTTTATTTATCCCCTTTCTAATGCTATTAGTGTGGTCCTATACAACTGTTAATAAAAAATAATAAAAAAATTATCTGTGTGGAACAAATCATAATATCATTAGAAAGAGGATTAAATGAAGTATAAAATGGTTGTTTGCATTGCCCCGGCAAAATTATTTCTCCTTAACAAATAACGCTACGGCCGCGCATGTCGTAGCGTTATTTGTTCAGGAGAAATAATTTTTGGAAAACATGTATCGTTTTATTCGTCCACCTGTACAATATTACGTCATCATATCTGTTTGAATTTGTTGGACTCTTGTGCGATTTTGTCCTGCTGTTTTGAATGTGTATGTATGTACATACGTACATACATACATATGTATGTATGTATGTATATGTATCTTTGAAAATCACGCCCAATTCACATACATACATATTTCTAAGTAGAAGTGCCTTAAGTACCTCTAAAAATCGGTATTTCATTACATAAACTCTTATAATATTTCTTAAGAGTAATAATAAATCAGATGTATTCATCCTCGAGCTAATTGCTCAGTCTAATGAAATTAGCTCAGCGGGTAACCACAAATTTCAGCATTTACATTTCAAAATAATACATAATGTCGTAATTCGACATACGATAACTTTTCATATAATCGGCTTATATTGAAATGAATCGTCAAAAAAGGCAACCAAGATCAATGCTCTAATGATCATGTCTTATTTATTCCCTCGAGATGGAAGGGCCTCACCATATTTATAAGACAATCTATCTTGAATTTATTTCAAATTATTTTCCAGCTACTTTGAAGAAGAAATAAATAATTTATATTTTTTTATTTAGGAAAAATCATCGTGTATCGGATTATGTTGTAGAGATTTTGATGGTAAGTGAAATTTCAAATTAAATCGATAAATTTTAATTTCTTCCGGATATTGAATTACGAGCCTACCTAATCCAATATTATTATACAGATTTGCCGATCGTTGATGCCGACTTCTTCTATACAAAACCCATTCTTCTATGTCGTGGTGAAAACATAATTACTGTAGGATGGTCATCGGAATTTGAAAACGAACAAAATACTATATATGGAGTTGAAATCCTACATATAAACAAATTTCAAAGAAGCAGCAGGGGCAACACAAATGAAGACACATCATCTTTTCGTGTAGTAAGAAAACAATTACTTAGCTGCATCATCCCAAGAATAGGCAAAAGCTTGGTTTTGTCATGCGCTTTGGTCATGCTTCTTACCCATACATTCCTCTTACAATCTATTTTGTTATACTAAGCATACATACATATTTCCATGCTTCTGTGTGTGCACTGGATTTTAAGTAACATTCTTGAATTCAGCATCCACGTTTCACATCCATATGTCATTATTGGCAGTACGCATTGGTCTTATGGCTTATTTTTTAAGCACAATGGTATGTTGGATTTAAAAACAATGTTCATTCTTCCAAATGCGCTCCATCCTAGTTTCATTCTTCTTCTTTACATCCAGTCATGTTTACGAATTTTCCTAGGTATAAATAACTATCAACTATCTCTAAAATATGGTTATCTAGTGATTACGTTTTGCGTGCAAAATTCATTAAACATAATTTTAGTTTTATTAAAATTATTAAACCTACATTCATACTTACGTTGCTTAATTGTGTTATTTTATTATGTAAATCTACCGAGTCGCATGCAACTATAACTATGTCGTCAGCGAATCTCAGATGGCCCAAGTGCCTTCCTTTAATCTTGACCCCTGTTTTGTGTCATTCCAGCGACCTAAATATGTCCACAAGCACCACATTGAATTATTTAGGAGAAATGGTGTCTCCTTGCCTAACGCCTTTCTCAATACCGAATTGATAAAATAATATAAGATTTGTAATATTAAAATAGATTTTCATAATGTTAAAAAATGTACATAATAAGTTTTAAAACTTATCCTCCTCTCTTCTTTATTATTTATAACATTTAATTTTGGTATAAATGACAAGAATACAGATACATATGTACATACTTTTTCATAGCTCGAAAACTTAATATTTTTAACAATTTTTAAATTAAGTTTAATAATTTTGTATTTATTGATCGAATTGGAAATTTAAATTGAAAACATTCAAATCTTAAATTGTATTAAATCTTAAATCTTAAGCGTGTTAAATATTTAATAAATATATTATGTATTATTTTTTTCAACATATTTTTACTTTATTTTTTATTTAGGTCAACGACGTTAATGTAACATTTGACAATTTGAGAGCAAATTCGAACTATTCGATATGTTTGTCACATTTTAACATAACTGCACAGCTTGGAAAACGAATTTGTGAAGAATTTTGGACAATGCCCGAGAGTTACATTCCGAGTGTTGTTTCAAATGTATCAATTGACGGCTTGACATTCAATGACACCAAATTTGAAATTTCCATAAGTTGGAAACCGGCTGAAGGTTAATTTAATTTAATTCAATATATAAAAATGTTTAAAAATATATTCAATATAAAATTTCTCAACGTCATTCAGATTGTACCTGTTACTATGAAATCATAGCGTATTCGAAATTAGAAATATTGCAAGCTGAAGCACATGTGGTAAATAAAAAAAAAAATAGAATACAATCTACAACAAATAAAAAAAAAACCATTAACTACACATCATAAAACAAAAATTTTAGCCGGAAGATATGTTCGTCACTAAAATATATGGCTTCAGCTATGAGACTAACTATACTGTTGGAGTAAAGGGTCGTGCAGTTCAGAAAGAGAGAGAAAGTGATTTCTATTGGATATCTTTCTTCACACCATCCTGTATAGAAGTCCACAAAAATCTCAAAATGTGTGGTATGTGTAACCCTAGTACTTTTTGATAAATAAAAATATCATAAACTATAGGTAATCAAAACTGAAAAAAATATTGTATATGCTTGTATGTTAAATTCGTAGCACCAGAGACACCAACAGGACTAAAAGTCGTGGAGGAAAATTCGAGGAGATCATCAACAAGTCAGGTTATACATTATGATATCGTCGTAAGTTGGGCCGTTTCAACACTGACACCAGATTTTTACATAATAAACCTTACTAATACGGAATTGCATTCGATTATTGGAATGAAGAGGATTAGTGGGGTATAAGAACACTTTTTATTTTATTACAATAAATTTTAGTTCATGTTCGATTATAAAATAAATTTTATTTTTAGATGGAAAATAAAGTGAGGATTGAAAATGTATTCGTTGGTAATTCATATAAAGTCAGTTTATTTGCCGGATCCAGTGGTGGAATAAGTCAGTCTACTCAAGTTGAGCGAGAGATAGAGAAATTTAAGCAAGGTAATAAATACTATTTTACCGAGCAGAATAAAATATTTTTACAACATATGGTTATTGAAGATGATTTTAATGATATTTTCAGTTCAATCATTTAGCAGCAGCTTACTGTGGACTATTCTGGCACCAGTGTTGTCTTTTATTTTCATAATAGGACTTCTAGGTTCCATTTATCACCGCCACGAAAGGTCCAAACTGTACAAAAGGAGATGCCGATACTTTGAAGTAAATTATATTTTTCTCTAGAATTTTACCTGTTCAATATTTATCTGGTTTAAGTTTAAAAAAACAAATAAAAGATTTTAATTCATAATTTTTAAGATATCTATCTGCATTTTTAGGATTTAGAGGAAAAAGCCCCCAAAGAAAGCGACTGTGGTTCAAATTTTAACATCAATCCTGAAGATGATCCATTTGAAATGCTACCAGAGAAATTAATTCTCTTTGAAATATTGGGTGAGGGGGCTTTCGGAGTTGTTCGCAAAGGATGGATTCCAAATTATTCTAAAGAAGTTGCTGTCAAAATGTTGAAAGGTTAAATAATTACAAACCTTAAGTTTCCCCTAATTCGTTTTTTCGCCTGTGTTAAATGCAAAGACATTGGTTCAATAATGTAAAATATAATAAAATACAATATAATTATGCAGAAAAAATGTTATAAGAATAAAAATATGTACATACATACCATCAAATTATAGAATAATACACTGAATATCTGTTTAAAATGGAGTATTGAAGACTCTGCAGTCTATACACAGTTTAACATTAAAACCCTTTCTATTAAAAAAGGTTTATTTTATATTTTAGACGATCCGTCAGCCGAAGAAGTGAAACAATTCCGTCAAGAAATAGACTTGATGAAATCTGTGGGATCTCACACTCATATAGTCAGCTTAGTGGGATGTTGTACTCGTCCATGCGCTACCATGATGTTGATAGTGGAATACTACGCATGCGGAGATTTACAACACTACCTAAGGTATCTATGGGTATAATTGATGATTTTATAAAATAAAATTTACAATAAATATCAAATTGATTTGAACATTTTATTTTTTTAGAAACGTTTGGAATAAAATTGCTTCCAAAAAGATTACTACTGAAGAGAATGTGATTGATTCTACCGAAGACTCGAAAGAACAGATTAAATATGCCGAACTGACTTCTTCTGAAAATAGTGTAGACGAAGTTCCAAACTGTGTAGAAAATCAATCATATGGCTTCGATCAAAATATAAAAAACGACGACATGATAACGGCCATAGATTTGCTGTCGTTTGCCAGACAGGTTGCAATGGGGATGGAGTTTCTATCGTCAAACAGAGTTGTACATCGAGATTTGGCAGCGAGGAATGTCTTAGTGTGCGATGACAAAACCGTCAAAATAGCGGATTTCGGATTGTCGAGAGACATTTACCAAGAAAATATGTACAGGAAGACCGGTTCGGGAAAGCTACCGATAAAGTGGATGGCTCTGGAATCTTTGACACATCAAGTTTATACAACACAGAGTGACGTGTATGCAATATGTTCATATAAATATGTGTATGTTTAATAATAAATGCATGACTGGAATTTTTGATATATGCTATTTGTGCAGGTGGTCTTTTGGAGTGCTATTTTGGGAAATAGTAACATTGGGTAGCAGCCCTTATCCGGGCGTACCTACAGGACAACTTTTAAAATTACTTATGTCCGGTTATAGAATGGAGTGCCCAGGCAACTGCAGTGCAGATGTGTACGTACTTCATATATTATAATTAGGCGTTGAATGTATTCATTAATTTCATAATATGTAAAATATTAGGAGATATGAGTTTTATGAAGCTTAGTTTATTTACAGTTTTAACTGAATCTTTGCAAAATATGAATGATTTCGTTTAAGCTCAAAAGACTCATTTTACATTTAATTAGGACTCAGTTATTATAATCTATTTAATTTACAGTTACAATTTGATGTTGGAATGTTGGAGACCTCTTCCAAAGCGGAGACCGAATTTCACCGAAGTTCGGAAAACTATCGACACACTGTTGGAAGGAATGTCTTCTCACAAATATTTAAGTCTCGACATACTAGAGTATAAAGACATTGATGAATCAGCAAAAATTGCTTCAGATCAACCATTAAGGTATGTAAAAAATAAAATAAATTTCATATAATTCTACTGAGCTAAATCATACGATTAATTTCAGGAGCACTGCAAATAGCATGCGCAGCAATTTTAGCAAAATCAATTCTGAAAGGTACATTCGACCAACCTCTTTGACGAAGAACAATCTGAAATCGAATACTGAACTGAATCACAATAGCTATCAGCCGGCTGTTCACTCCGCCAATAACAATAACAACTCTATAGTAAATACTCAAATCGCAGACAGTACTCGTATAAACGATTTGTCAAAACATCAACTTCCACTCTCAATTAACAATATCGATAATGCAAAGCTTCACACAAAGCTCGAAGACGAAACTAAAATTGAAATCGTATACACGAATGAAAAATGTAATCCCAAATTGATCACGTCCCAGATAAACAAAAGTTTGGAGAATATTGAGTGAAACTTAACGAATGAAATTTATAAAATGTTGATCAACTTTTTATTCACATGATATTTGAGGTCTCATTAATTATTATTTTTTAATCTAAGATGTTTTATAAGTAAATGAGGATAATGTTTATAGCATTAAAGTTACATCGCTGTCCCAAGAATTTAATCAATTATAGTACTAGTCATTACTTAAGGAATAAAAATTATACCAATTGTTAGTTGACATGTTTCAAAGTTCTTATTTGTAACTACATATGTATTAATGAACTAAAGAGCTTACTGAAACAAATTTAAAATTAAATTTGCCTTGTATTTATAATTAGTAAGTATAAAATGTGACTAATGGGCACGGAGTTAATTGTATTTATTAGATCCACTGTATGTGGGTATACATAAAGTATTGATTTACCCTATCAATACTGTATTTAAAATTATGCGAAAATTCGACAAAAGTAAATGTAATTTGGCATTTGCCTCACAGGGGCAAATAAAATAAGTAAGTGAATTTTTTTTAATAATATTAAAATACAATACAATATAAAAAATATCGTAAAATTGAATATCAATTTTTGATAGTTTACAAATAGTGTTAAAAATTATCCAAATAAAAAAATATTTTGATATGTGAAATATTTACCTGCATAATATAATGTACCTTTATGTACATATATTATATGTAGAATGTTAGACTTCTCTACACTCTACTTATCTATGTGAATTTCGAAACATTGTATTTTTTTCTAATAAACTTTCCCTCCACAAAGTTTTTAATAATCATTTCAACAACGTACTAATTTCATTATCATTGAATATGATGTAAATTATAATATACCACGATCAGAGAAAAAATCTATAATACATTAAAATATACATACATAGAATGAAAATTTATAAATTGGCATGGAAGGCATGGAAGAGGACAAAAGACAAATTTTGATTTCATTCTTAGTCACTCAATCTAAAGTTTACCAGTGTTGTTACTCAGAATTTAGAGGTCTATTTTATAAACTATTATCATAATTATAATAATTCATTACAAGCATACAGCAGTTACAACTTACAACTCACACAAGGGTACAAAAATATGTATCCATAGCAATGATTTCAATTATTGATACAACAATTTGAGCCAACGTCAGTCAATTCAATTTATACCATTTATTCTATTAAAATAGAATTGAACGAACTATAAATATGGAGAGGAAAATAAAAAAAGCGAAAAAAAAATCACCGACCACAATATCACCAGGAATACCTCAAATATACTTGTATCCATTTTATAATCGAAAAAAGGTAATTTAACATTTACTTTATTAATTGGCTTCGCTGAAATGAAAATAACACATTCATCATTAGTAAATTTCAATTTGGTTGATCTCCAGCTTTGTTGAAATATAAAAATGTTAGTGAGGTTAAGTCATCATCATCTCATAATTTTACTGTGAAGGTACTAATAGAAAACTATTGTTATGTGCTCAGAAATTCATTATAGGTGACTATGTTGTAATATGTTTTAAAAACTATTCTACATATTTAACATCAAAAGCATATTAATTTTTTGTTTTCTGTAACTTAATCTAACATATGTATGTACATTAATTAATATAGTGATAATCTATATTATAGAATCTACAATGGAAATGAATAGTTATTTTAACATTTGAACAATTATAGACGTTATTCATATATGTATGTACATATTATATTTTAGTACATATTGAATATTATTTTTAGGCAAAATACAGAAAAATACAACAGTATTTGATGGAAAAGGCTGACAAAGCTAAAGAGGACTATTCTTCAATTGTTGATGACCGTTCTGATGAAGAAGTAATTCCAATTGGACAAGACAAGTACATAAACGACTTACGACAGCACGTGCAAAAGATCGTTCCAACGCCTATGCTCAAACCATGGGAAAGTAAAATCTTACATTTAATACCTAACCAATTACAAAAGCAACATTCTTTAGCATTGAAAGATTTGGTTCACGAATGCAAAACGGATTGGAACAATTGTTTACATAATCTGATTGTAAAAAGTATAATTAGAGATGAGCCAGGTGTAGATAGAAAACGTTACAAAGAAAAATCTTTTAAATTCGGAGGTAAAACTGAAAATTATCAATCTTTTTTAAATACCAAGAGTATACTGAAAGAAAAACTATTCTTAGTTCATCCATTTATGCGACAAGTTTTGGATTCTTCGGTAACGTTATTTCCAATTTATTTGGTAGATATTTCATCGTATCGAAGTAAAGGACTTACAACCGTTGAGGAACTGTTCTCTCAGTTTTGTAATGAATTGTCAAATTCTGAAACGCTTGTGAAAGATGTTTGGTATAAACAATTATTAACTTACTTCAAGTTGAATCAAACAGACAATGTCCTTTCATCTAAGGCGTGCAAAGACTTCTTCTCGTGTCTTTCAAAATCGATAGCTATGCAAATCGTCGAATTGATGCGGAGATCTATAATGCACATCATCGATATAGTCGAAGATCCCGAAAAGATACCAATCATTTATATGGAATTAAAATTTGATTGCGACATAAGACTACTCCCTTCACTACCCGACATATATGCTGCATACACTAATATGATAAAAAGTATAACACAGATTTGTCAAAATCTTCCCGATATCGAACAAGAAAATTCATACTTGACTCAGAAATACATAAAGATTGAGATAAATGAGTGGGTCTATGAAAATTGTCGTACACACTTACAAGAAAAATTAGAAGGGGCTTTCAAAACGGTCGCAAAATACGTTAACGATTTAAAATCAGAATTTCATGACTTAATAATAGATTGCTCAGACAGAATCAATAAAGAATTGATCGCACCCCAAGAAAAAATTAAAAGCTACAAGGTAATTAATGAAAAGTTGGCTTCTAAGATAAATAGTGAGAATTTTTCAGTGGGACGCATTAATCAGACTGATATGCTAAGCAATTTGAGAAGTTGCTCTTTCAGACTTCAAGATAATATATTGAACAGAATGAGTAAAAGGCATAAAAAAGAAGTTAACGATATTTGTGTTGAATTTGAGACCATAACTGAGCGGGCTTTGGCTACTCCGACGGATGCTGCAGATTTGATGGCTTCTGGAGCTTATTGTCTGCACGCAAAAACCGTACTTATCGATGAACTTCAAGAGCGAATATCAGATTCAATCATTACTATGAGTGAACTCATCGATATGACTACATTATCTAATGAACATATCGGTCAAAATACTACAATGATCAATTGGCTGCACAAAATACAACCCATACTAAAACTGAATGCAGTTAACTATGAGACTATTAAGTACGAAATGGAAGAAAATCTAATGACAAAAACAAACGATCTGGGGAAAAAGATAACTGATATTTTGCCGTACTTGGAAATATTGGACGAAATGGACGATATAAATAACACATTTTTGTATTTGGAAGACATTAGGAAGTTAGTTCACTGGATTAAAGATTGTGAAGAAGAAGTTGCATGGATAAACAAGGAAGAAACAGTTTTCAAATTCCCATTATCTCAATACAGTGATTTGGAAGAACTGAAAGATTACATTTTACCATTTTACGAGTTAATGTATTTGCTGCATAGATGGAGGAGAAATTATTACGCTTGGATGGATGGTCCTTTTGAATATATAGACAATGCTGAAGTTCAGCAGCAACATGAAGAATATTGCAGGGAATTTACAAATATACTCAGGCAATATAAGAACAAAATCAAGCAACAAATATCAGAAGGAAATGAGAGAAGATTTAAAGGTCTTGTGGAAGATCCAGACCCAATGAATTTACCAGCACCTATGAAGTTGTGCGCACAAGCATTAAACGAACTGAAAGAATGGAGACCTTACGTACAGCTTGTAAATATAATGTGTAATTCAGCACTTCGCCAACGTCATTGGGATGAAATGTCATCTATCGCTAAATTCGACCTGACTCCAGACGCTGGAACAACGATCAGAAAGCTAATCAAGCTAAATTTGTGGCCCGATATGGGAAAATATGAAATTATCAGCGTTGGAGCTTGCAAAGAACTAACTCTCATAACAAATTTAAACGATATGATTTCGGAGTGGGACGATGTGAATTTTACTATGGGTTCACATAAAGATACTGATATAAAAGTACTTATACATTTGGAAGACATTCAGACGATTCTCGATGATCATATAATGAAAACTGTAGCTATGAGAGGATCTGCTTTTGTAAAACCTTTTGAAAATGAAGTAAAGAGTTGGTACGAAAAGCTGATGCGTGTCAACAACGAAGTGGATAAATGGATTCAAATACAACATCAACGTATTTGTTTGTTGCCGTTTTTTTCTTCTAAAGATATTATGAACCAAATGCCCCAAGAAACTATAAAGTATCGCGAAGTCGACAATACATATCATAGATTTATAAAAATGGTTGAGAAAAATCCTCTTGTCATAGAAACGGCGTCTGGGCACGAACTTTTAGAAAATATGGAAACTGCGATTGATTTAATTGAAAAGATCAATAGTGGTGTTAATGATTATATTGAAAAGAAGCGCCTGTTCTTTCCACGATTTTTCTTTTTATCCAACGATGAAATATTGGAGATTTTGGCTGAGACGGAAAATCCATTTAAAGTGCAACCACATTTAAAGAAATGTTTTGAAGGCATTTACAAGTTGGATTTTGATAACGATTTGACTATTTTAGGAATGAACAGCGAAGAAGGTGAATATGTAAAATATCGCAAAAGCATTTCTACCAAAAAAACTCAAGGTGCAGTTGAAAAGTGGTTAGCTCAAGTACAGCAACAAATGCTATTTACAATACGCGACGAAATAAAAAGAAGCTTTGAAGAACATGGTACAATTACGAGAGAAGATTGGGTCAGTAAATGGGAAGGAATGGTAGTATTGTGCGTTTCGCAAATTTACTGGGCGCTCGAAGTACATTTGTGTTTAAAAAATGGTCAAAATAAATCTTTGGTAGAGTATCATGAAATTTTATCCCAACAACTAAACAAGTTAGTGCAATATTTGAGATCTCCAGGATTAAAAAACATTGCCAGGATTACTATAAAAGCATTGATAGTGATAGACGTTCATGCAAAAGATGTAATACAAGAAATGATCGATAAGAATGTAAAAGACGACAGTGATTTCAATTGGTTGGCTCAGCTCAGATACTATTGGGAAGACGAAATGGTCATTGTACGAATTATAAACGCATCTGTTAACTATGCCTATGAATATTTAGGGAATTCTGATAGGTTGGTTATAACACCTCTGACCGATCGCTGCTATATAACCTTAGTTGGAGCATTTGATCTCAATTTAAATGGTGCTCCCGAAGGACCAGCCGGTACAGGCAAAACAGAAACTACTAAAGATCTAGCTAAAGCTTTAGCCAAACAGTGTATAGTGTTCAATTGTTCGGACGATTTAGATTACAAGTCGATGGGACGATTTTTCAAAGGACTTGCGTGCTCAGGAGCGTGGGCTTGTTTCGACGAGTTTAATAGAATTGACGTAGAAGTCCTTTCTGTAATCGCACAGCAGATTCTCTCAATCGTTCAGGCAGTTCGTAGAAAGGTTGCAACGTTTCTTTTTGAAGGGACTCTTTTGACGCTGAATCCCACGTGTTATATTTGCATTACGATGAATCCAGGATATGCCGGAAGATCGGAACTTCCAGACAATCTTAAAGTTCTGTTTAGAACGGTGGCTATGATGGTTCCAGACTATGCACTCATCAGCGAAGTTTCGTTGTATTCGTATGGATTTTTAGACGCACGCAAGTTATCCATAAAGATTGTGACCGTATATCGATTGTGTTCAGAGCAACTATCTTCTCAGAATCATTACGATTATGGAATGAGAGCGGTAAAGACTGTTCTAAGCGCTTGCGGAAGAAATAAAATAAGCTTTCCAGAAGAAAATGAAAACTTGTTGCTATTGAGGTCTTTGATCGATGTAAACCTGCCGAAGTTTCTATCGTGCGATGTCCCTTTGTTTGAATCGATAATTTCCGATATCTTCCCAGGTTTGAATTTGCCTCCATTGGACTTGAGAAATATAACATCAGAGATGGAAACATTCTGCGCTAAAATCAACATACAACCGACCGAATATTTCATTAAAAAAGTAATGGAAACGTATCAAATGATGCACGCTCGTCACGGATTCATGTTGGTCGGAGATCCTTACTCGGGAAAATCAAGTGTTTTGCAAACATTAGCCGGAACATTATGCTCTTTGAACAGTCAAGGTTTAGATTTCGATTCTGTGGAATACAGTGTAATAAATCCGAAATCTATGCAACCATCGCAATTATTCGGAGCTTACGATTTGATTTCATATGATTGGATAGACGGTGTCGTTGCAAATGTTTTTAGAGAATATGCAAGCGATGAAAGTTCGCGAAGGAAATGGATCATATTTGACGGACCCATCGACGCAGTTTGGATCGAAAATATGAACACGGTATTGGACGATAATAAAAAATTGTGTTTGACGTCGGGAGAAATAATTTCAATGTCAAAAAAGATGTCGATAGTATTTGAAGTGATGGATGTATCTCAAGCTTCTCCCGCCACTGTTTCTAGATGTGGAATGATTTATATGGAATCGAGCAATTTAGGTTATGCGCCTTTCGTGAAATCTTGGATCAATGGAGTTACATCAAATTGGAAGACTGGATACGAAGAATATTTGTCTGGTCTGTGCGATTGGTTATTTCCTCCGTTGCTTTCGCTGCTGAAAGAGTTGGATAAGCCCGAAATGACAGGAGGTGAAATAAACTTAGTAATTACTACGTTGAGATTAATAAATATGCTAATGATAGACGCGAATGCTGCAGAAGAAGATGCAAAGTATATAAGAACGTGGATTCAAGCATCGTTTATATTCGGAATTATATGGGGAATTGGAGGTAATTTAAAAGCAGAATCAAAGAAGAGATTTGATGAAATTTTGCGAGATACTTGGAAGAATGAGAAAAACATACCGGAAACGTTGGAAAAGATGGACGTGTCGATTCCGATGGAAGGACTTTTGTCAGATTATCAATATCAGTACAAGCAAAAGGGAAGCTGGAAGCTTTGGAGTGAAGTTGCTAAAGGGGTTAAGATTATCGAGAGGCCAATATTACAGCAGATGCTAATTCCAACAGTGGAAACTGTAAAATATACGTTTTTATTGGAACTTCATATACGTTATAATATACCGATGTTACTATCTGGACCTACGGGTACGGGGAAGACCTTTTACGTGCAAAAACACATTTTAAATCAACTATCTCTGGATAAATATACACCTATAATGATTACATTCACGACTACAACTTCGGCGATATCTACGCAAGAATTGATCCTATCGAAGTTATACAAGCAAAAAAATAATTCGTACGGACCGTCGAAAGGGAAATTGGCATTGGTCTTCGTGGACGATATGAATATGCCTGAAAAAGAAATCTATGGAGCTCAGCCTGCTATTGAAGTTTTGAGGCAACTTTTGGATCAAAGATTTTGGTATAAATCTGGTAAAATAACTATTTCAAATACATTACTGTTGGCTAGTATAGGACCGGTTGGTGGAAGTCGCCAGCAGATATATCCAAGATTGTTGAGGCATTTTGATATATTTTCGATAAACAACTTTTCCGATGATACCATAACGAAGATATTTACGAACATTTTACAAATTGGTTGGAAAAGAAGCGGATTCGGAAATGACGTTACACCTTTCATCACTTCTATCATGAGTGCCACGATTGAT
This sequence comes from Parapsyche elsis, assembly GCA_022651745.1. Taxonomy (NCBI): domain Eukaryota; kingdom Metazoa; phylum Arthropoda; class Insecta; order Trichoptera; family Hydropsychidae; genus Parapsyche; species Parapsyche elsis. The sequence goes on along the minus strand of JAGVSN010000005.1, from coordinate 2,793,387 downwards.
ACATACGTCAGTGCCATGAACAATCTGTTTCCGACGACAAAAAAGCCACACTACATATTCAATTTGAGAGATATTTCTAGAGTGATCCAAGGATGTTTGCTCGTGAAGAAAGAAACGGCGGATAACAAAAAAACATTCGTTAAACTTTGGATTCACGAAGTTTCCAGAGTATTCTACGATCGTCTTATTAACGATGATGATAGAGAATGGTTTTTCTCATTGCTGAAGAAACATGTTTCCGTTCATTTTAAAGAGTCATTCGAAGAAGTTTGTGATACTTATTTAGACGAAGAAGGATTGGTCACAAAAGAAACATTGAAGAAATTGATGTTTGGAACGTATTTGGATAGTGATGCTTTGGATGAAGATAAAAAATACGAAGAGTTGCAGAGTTTAGAATCACTGAGCAAAAAAGCCATGAATGCATTAGAAGATTATAACTCGATAAATAATAGAAAAATGGATATAGTATTATTCCAATACGCTTTGGAACATCTTTCTAAAATTTGCCGAGTTATCTCAATACCAGAAGGCAGTATACTTTTAGTAGGCGTTGGTGGATCGGGAAGACAATCTTTAACACGACTGGCAAGTACATTAATGGGAAAAACACTATTTCAACCAGAAATTTCAAGTAATTATAATACGAAAATTTGGCATGATGATATAAAGAATATTTTGAAACACACGGGAGGATTGTCGAGAGAGATTATATTTTTGATGACAGAGGAGCAAATCGTTAATGAAAGATTCTTGCAAGATATTGATAATTTGCTAAATTCTGGTGAAATTCCAAATTTGTTCGAAATTGATGAGAAACAAGATATTTTAGAGCTCGTACGATTAGATGCTCAAGGTGGGAACAGAAATTTAGACATAAGTCCTCTGCAAGTGATGGAATTTTTCAGAGCTCGGTGCAAAACTAAACTGCACGTATGTTTGTGCTTGAGTCCCATTGGAAATTCGTTCAGGAATAGATTGAGACTTTATCCTTCGTTGGTCAATTGTTGCACAATAGATTGGTTTGACAGCTGGCCAGAAGATGCTTTGGAAAAAGTTGCTTATCACTACGTGGAAAATATCAATTTACCAAATAATATAATTTTATCTTCTATAAAAGTGTGCAAATACTTTCACATGAACGCTTATGAGATTTCTGAAAATTTTTACGAAAAAACTAAAAGAAACACATATATTACGTCAGCTTCTTTTCTTGATTTAATAAATTTATTTACAAAATTAACTCACGATAAACAGAATGAGTTATCGCTGGCTAAGTCACGATACATTAATGGGTTGGAAAAATTGGACATGGCTGCGGAAGCTGTTTCTGATATGCAACGTGAGCTGAATGAATTAAAACCGCAACTGATCATTATGGCAGTTAAGGGAGCTGAAATGATGGAAGAAATAGAAAGGGAAACTATCGAAGCAGACAAAGCAACCGTGCAAGTGAGGGAAGATGAAAAGATTGCAAATGAACAGGCAGCTTCAGCTCAAATACTAAAGAAAGATTGCGAAGCAGATTTAGCACAAGCTATACCTATACTTGAAGACGCAATTGCAGCTTTGAATACGTTAAAACCTACCGATTTCACTCTGCTAAAATCTATGCAAAATCCGCCGGCAGCAATCAAATTAGTCATGGCTGCCGTTTGTGTTATGAAAAGCATTCCTCCAGATAGAGTTCCAGATCCGGCGAACCCTGGAAGGAAGATGTTAGATTTTTGGGGACCCAGTAAGAGACTGTTAGGAGATATATCAGTCCTGCAAAGCTTGAAAGAATTCGATAAAGATAATATTCCCGTAGCAACAATGGTTAAAATCAGAAAAGAATATTTACCTCACAAAGATTTTAAGCCACACATTATTGCTAAAGCGTCTACTGCGGCTGAAGGATTGTGCAAATGGGTTATAGCTATGGATATGTACGATGCAGTTGCAAAAGTAGTCGCACCCAAAAAAGCAAAATTGCAAGCAGCTGAAACAGAATTTGCAGCAACGATGGCAATATTGGATGAAAAGAAGGCAATGGTCGCAAGATTAGAGAAGAAATTAGCCGATTTAAACACTGCGTTAGAAGAAGCAAACTTTAAAAAGCAACAGCTCGAAGAAGAAGTCGAACTATGTATAAATAAATTACACCGCGCCGAAAAATTGATAGGAGGATTAGGTGGTGAAAAGAGTCGTTGGACTAAAGCTGCTGAAAATCTTCAAATTCTTTACGATAACTTGGCAGGAGATCTAATCTTATCATGTGGAATCATAGCTTATTTATCTCCATTCACTGTCACTGAAAGATATTCTGTAGTTTCAGAGTGGAGGGATTTTGTATCGTCTTTGGAAATTCCATTTTCTGATGATTATTTATTTAGTAAAGTACTGGGATCTGATCTCAAAATACAAAATTGGTACATTGCAGGTTTGCCAAAAGATCAAATATCCACAGACAATGCAATCATTCAAGATACATCCATAAGATGGTCCTTGTTTATAGATCCACAAAGGCAAGCTAACAAATGGATAAAAACTATGGAAAAATCTAATGATATACACGTTTTAAAGTTTTCAGATAAAGACTATATGCAAACAATTCAAACGTGTTTAGAGTACGGAATGCCGGTTTTGATTGAAAATGTTTTAGAAGAACTGGATGCACCGATAGATGCAATATTGAAGAAGAGCATATATAATATAAATGGAAAAGACTATATAGCTTTGGGAGAAAACGTCGTTGAATATAATAAAAAGTTCAGACTTTATATGACGACGAATTTGAGAAATCCTCATTATCATCCAGAAACGTTTAATAAAGTTACTATAATAAATTTTGCACTTTCTAAGGATGGATTAGAAGATCAACTTCTGGGCATAGTTGTTGCAAAAGAGAGACCTGACTTGCAAGAAAAAAGAAAAAAGTTAATTATTGAAAGCGCCGAAAACAACGCCTCGTTGAAATATATTGAAGATAGTATTCTAAAAACTTTGCAAGAAACAAAAGGCGATATATTGGAAGATGAAGCAGCTATTGAAGTTTTGGATTCGTCTAAAATATTGTCAGTGGAAATTTTGAAAAGGAGGGAGGCTATGAAAGAAACAGAGATTATAATCAATGATTTCAGACTAAGTTATTATGCCGTCGCAAAGCACTCAGCAATAGTTTATTATTGTATAACAAATCTATCAAACATAGATCCAATGTATCAGTATTCTTTGTCCTGGTTCATAAATTTATATCAATTCTCAATTGAAAAGGCAAATAAGTCCAAGGATCTCGAAAAGCGATTGCAGTTCATCAAGGAAACTTTTACATACAATTTATACAGTAATATTACAAGATCACTTTTTGAGAAAGATAAATTAACATTTTCATTTATACTATGCTCTGAGATTTTACTATCAAATGGTGAAATTGATTCAAATGAGTTCAACTACTTTTTATCAGGAAGCAGAACGACTGACGATAAAACTGAAATTCCATTTACTTGGCTCTCAAAAAATTCTTGGGATGAAATTTGCAACATTGAAAAAATTCCAGGATTTGAGAACTTTAAAAACATGTTTGTTAAAAATGGTAGATTGTGGAAGAAGATCTATGATTCTCTTGACCCCCAAGAAGAAACGTTTCCAGAACCGTGGAATACATTTCTTTCTGATTTTAAGAAAGTGATAATAATCAGGATTTTAAGACCAGATAAGCTAACAGATGCTATAACAAAATTCGTTAAAGATCACATTGGAAAAAAATTTGTGAATCCGCCTCCATTCGATATTTCTAAATCTTACAACGACTCTAATTGCCTCACTCCACTTGTATTCATTCTGTCTCCTGGATCTGATCCAATCGGCACACTTTTAAAGTTTAGCGAGAGAATGGGCTTCAGCAATAAATTGAATTATATATCATTGGGTCAAGGACAAGGGGAAAGGGCTAGAACAATGATTGAACAAGCTCAAGTAGAAGGAGGGTGGGTATGTTTGCAAAATTGTCACCTTGCAGTGTCTTGGCTTATAGATCTCGAAAGTATATGTGAGAGTATTGACTTCACTAATACAGAAATAAGCTTTCGCTTATGGTTGACCAGTTATCCTACCAGTAAATTTCCACAATCTATACTGCAATCTAGCATAAAAATGACTAACGAGCCTCCCACGGGATTGAAAAATAATTTGACTCGTTTATACTCATCAGAGCCATTGAAAGACCCTAATTTTTATGAAGGCTGTCCCGGAAAGGATAAAATATTCAGTAAATTGTTATACGGTATATGCTTTTTTCATGCGGTCGTACAAGAAAGAAAAAAATTTGGATCATTGGGTTGGAATATTCCGTATGGATTTGATGATTCTGATTTTCAAATATCAGTTATGCAACTGCAAAAGTTTCTAAATCAGTACAATGACGTTCCTTATATTGCACTGGCTTACTTAACCGGAGAGTGTAACTATGGAGGCAGAGTAACGGACGCTTGGGACAGAAGACTTATTGTTACAATCCTTAAATATTTTGTTAATCCTGAGGTGATAAACAGTTCGAAGTATCAATTCTCAGATATGAGTTCAGAATATGGACTGCCGAAAAGATGTGAATATAAAGACTATTTGAAACACATTGAAGATATTCCTACTGTGTCTTCACCGGAAGTATTCGGTTTGCACGCAAATGCTGACATAAACAAAAACTATACAGCATCTATGATTATAATTGATTCTCTAATAGCTGTCTACGACGAGAGTAGTAGTTTTTCAAACGAAAATACAGATGAATTGTTAACGACCATCTGTGAAGATATTATCAAGAAGTTACCACCGCAATTCAATACCGAAGTTGCCAGAAAAAAATATCCAATCGATTATCACGAGTCCATGAACGCTTTTCTAATTCAAGAAATGGAAAGATTCAACATTTTACTCAATGTAATAACCACATCAGTATCGATATTATCGAAAAGCATAAAGGGATTAATAGTGATGACCCCGGAAACACAAATTCAAGCTGATTCCATGTTGATGAAAAAGATCCCTAGTAATTGGTCTAAAGTTTCATATCCGAGTTTGAAACCTTTAGGAAGTTACATAACAGATTTAGTGGAAAGATTAAAAATATTACAATCGTGGTTCAATAGTGGGAAACCTTCAAAATTTTGGATTACAGGTTTTTTCTTCACTCAAGCATTTTTGACTGGTGCTATGCAAAATCATGCACGAAAAGAAAAGATTCCAATAGATATGCTAACATTTGATTGTGAAATTATGAAAGAAAGCAATGATATTGAACAAAACTCTTCTTGTGTTTATGTTTATGGTCCATTCTTTGATGGAGCCAGGTGGGATTCTGAAAAGCACGTTTTAGATGAGCAGCACTCCAAAGTTTTAAACGAACCTACGCCATTAATAAAAATATTCGTTATTAAACAGACAGAATTATTTGAGGGGAATCGATACAAATGCCCACTGTACAAAACTCTCGAGAGAAGAGGTATTCTTGCGACTACTGGCCACTCTTCTAATTTTGTCATATCTTTATTATTACCCTCTAATAAATCTTCAGATCATTGGACCAAACGTAGCGTAGCTATGATATTACAATTCGATAATTAATTTTTTTTTTAATCTTTTTTATGGATTTATATCAACTGAAAAATTTCTGACAAAATCAAAAAAATAAATACTATTTTTCTTAAATATTTTTTATTTATTTTGTAATTATTACCCAATACTTTGTATAGTTACAACCTACCAAATTTTTTTTCCTAAATTTATAAAAAAAATAGCGCTAAAAAAATTTTTATTTTGGAGCATCTGTTGGTGGCTATATTCTAATGTTAATTTTGTGCAGTACATAAAATAAGAATCTTTCTCGAAGCACAAAAAAAAAGGGTACTTGTCTGTTAGCCGCACGCCGGAAGTGGTACCCCCAGTGATTGTACCTCCTACCGTTTGACAATCGCCTCCCTGAGAGTGTATTGGAGAAGCGTGTATATGTGCATTGTTGACATATTGAAACGTCAGTCAAGTGTGAAATTGACCAATAATTGAACTACGTTAATACATCAATGATTTACTTCTAGAGCAGGGCAGATAGTCGTATAACCTTCCAAGTATTCCCTGCTATGGTATACCTTGAACTTGACGAGCTCAGCGTTCCCATATACGAACGATGACAGCCGACAGCCGATACGATTATACTTAAAATCATTTGAGTTTAGGACTACTAGTTTGAATCCAATGAACAACCGAGTGAAGAATGAACCTTCGCAGCAAACTGTAACTTTGATATAGCCCATTGAGTACATCTTCGACTGCGACGAGACTTATTTTGATATCAGAGAGACTCGGTTCAAAGTAGTCCGTCGTCGACCAATTAGTGCTTTGTTTTACCTGGCCTATGTGTAAAACAGAGCACTAATGTTTAAAGACAATAACTATTTCTCGCACCGTCTAAGTTTTAGCTGTTTCTTTCCATTTATTTATATTCAGTTGTAGGTATCTGAACAAAGCTATCAAAGGGATTCTTTGGTATTTAAAGCACCGGCTACGAAAAAAATTCGCAAAAATTTAATAAACAATCGGCAAGTACTGGTAGATAGCATCCAAAAAATTTTGTCACCTGAACCAGAAAGTGCGCCAGACACATTTGGGAGATATGTCGCAACACATTTGAAAGATCTAAATACATTTCAGCAGAGTATAATTAATTTTTTTTAATACAATAAAATCTTTTAAACCATCGCAAGCTTCACGTACGGTAGCGCTGCTATTCGTGATATCCTAGTTGGGTTGGGCAGCAGAGGTAATTTTATTGGCGGGGACACCTTGTGATAAGGAGAGTATTTATAGGTACAGAAATTATTTGATGAAGTGGATTATGCTGGAGATTGAAACGGTATAGAAGGAGGGGGTGAGTTTAGAGTAAAAGCAGATTGAAGCGATAATTTGTCCATCGTGGCATAAGAAATTATTTTCGAAATAAATTTAAGGGCTATACTCTGCTGAAATGTATTTAGATCTTTCAAATGTGTTGCGACATATCTCCCAAATGTGTCTGGCGCACTTTCTGGTTCAGGTGACAAAATTTTTTTGGATGCTATCTACCAGTACTTGCCGATTGTTTATTAAATTTTTGCGAATTTTTTTTCGTAGCCGGTGCTTTAAATACCAAAGAATCCCTTTGATAGCTTTGTTCAGATACCTACAACTGAATATAAATAAATGGAAAGAAACAGCTAAAACTTAGACGGTGCGAGAAATAGTTATTGTCTTTAAACATTAGTGCTCTGTTTTACACGTAGACCAGGTAAAACAAAGCACTAATTGGTCGACGACGGACTACTTTGAACCGAGTCTCTCTGATATCAAAATAAGTCTCGTCGCAGTCGAAGATGTACTCAATGGGCTATATCAAAGTTACAGTTTGCTGCGAAGGTTCATTCTTCACTCGGTTGTTCATTGGATTCAAACTAGTAGTCCTAAACTCAAATAATTTTAAGTATAATCGTATCGGCTGTCGGCTGTCATCGTTCGTATATGGGAACGCTGAGCTCGTCAAGTTCAAGGTATACCATAGCAGGGAATACTTGGAAGGTTATACGACTATCTGCCCTGCTCTAGAAGTAAATCATTGATGTATTAACGTAGTTCAATTATTGGTCAATTTCACACTTGACTGACGTTTCAATATGTCAACAATGCACATATACACGCTTCTCCAATACACTCTCAGGGAGGCGATTGTCAAACGGTGGGAAGCACTTTTGTTGGTACGCCTACTTCCGGCGTGCGGCTAACGGACAAGAACCAAAGAAAGTGCTTGGAAAATAATTAAAAAAGAAAATGGATATGGCCGTATAATGAAATGTTAGAGCACAAGCGTTCATGGGGGTTTGACAGCAATCGCAAATTCGCAACTGTCAATTGCCGGTTCGATACGCTTTAATCGACGTTGCGTTGGTTTAACGGTGAAATAAATCAGTAAAACAGACCAAGAAACAATTGCAGAATGGCGATCAATCCAATGGTTCATTGCCAGCTGTGGATGGGAAGCGTAAGAATATTTCATCAATAAATATGTATACATAACCTCAACTTTCATTAATGTTATTGGACGGTAACATTGACAGAGTTAAAATAGCGATCATGAGTATATTGAATATGATTCGTAAAGAAACATCGTCGTTCAGAGCGTTGATAATAATCAGCGCGCATACGTATAATTCAATTGGATGTTTTCAGTTGGAGCCCAACATGACGGAGAGTTTCATAATGGGCGCATTCCAAAAGATGGGAGAACACCCTCAAAACGTGAAAGTAATCCGCAATAAATACACGGGCGAACCTGCTGGTTATTGTTTCGTTCACTTTAACACCGACGAGGAGGCAATTGACGCGATGCACAAACTCAACGGAAAACCAATACCAGGCACAAATCCTGTGATACGATTCAGACTTAATAGCGCCAGTAGGGAAAGCAAAGCGAATGCACAGACAGAACGCGACTTCTCCCTCTGGGTCGGAGATTTGAGTTCAGACGTGGACGATTACAGTCTATACAGAGCGTTTTCGTTGAAATATTCGTCGATAAAAGCAGCCAAAGGTATTGTATTATTTGAACATGTTGCATTGCTCTTTGACGGTGTGTTTAGATGTTTTTTTCTTTACAGTAATTTTAGATAGTTCAGGATTCAGCAAAGGTTATGGTTTCGTTCGCTTTAGCAACGAGGAAGAACAGAAGAACGCTCTATGGGCAATGAACGGTTACGTCGGTTTGGGGACCAAAGTTCTTAAAATTTGTAACGCTGTACCAAAACCAAAGACGACAAGTGCTCCATTAAGTACCACTACGACTCAACAGACGTACACTTCTACTGTACAGTTCTTTTATTATATGCTTATAATTTTAATTTTACGATGAATTACTGTAACAAAGGATGATTTTACTATCAATTACTGTAACAAAGGATGATTTTACTATTTTAGGATTATAGTCAACAGTATTATGACCCATCTGCATATTGGCAAAATTATTCACAAGCGTGGACAGGGTATTACGGTAGCGATCAGATGAATGCTAGTATGGACGGGAGCCAAATGATGACCGCTTCGCTCGATACGTCTATGCATCAAGCTGAAGTCATAGAAGATGATTTTGCTCTTATAGGTGAGTTACGTCATCCCATTTTCCGAATCGTGAGAATAAAATAAATTGTATTATAATGTACGTATAATGCTTGTCAATTGCAGAACACAAAATGCCAATGGATATTGAACAAATGAATAAGGAAATTTTGGATCAAGACAGAAATCTATGGGACGCTTTAGAAAATTCAAGATGGTTACCCAACGAAATCACAGAAGTGTATTGACAATAAAATAAAACAGTTCATTTTGTGAAGTTATATTAAAGAGCACTAAAAAAATTCATTGGAATATTTTACTATACTTTTTTTTTATTGTAGATTATCCCAATTTTGAATACTTAATACTTAAATGTTATTCTGTTAAGTAATTATTTAAACTTTATATTCAAGATTAAATCTTTTATATGGAAAACACTTATAAACATTTTAATAGTTACTTTTGAGGTTCGACACTTTTATAGTTAGGTTAGTTTTGTCATTTCGCAGCTGCAACAGTGAAAATCTTCACTCTCATACAGCGGTCGGGAAATTTTATTTAACTAGGAGTCAAATCTTGGAAAATTGGCAAATTTACTCACTTACAGACTAGTAACCACGAATCTTTATAGGCATAGTTTTTGTCTAGAATCTAGCCACCTGTAACAATAAATTTGCTGGGGTGGGGCTTAGAAAGAAGGGACACGGTTAAACTACACGGTAAACAATTTAGCTCTGGAATTGAGTTGTATGAAATTAGTTATTGTAGAGGTATTTTTTAGTGTTAGACATTTTATTGTAAATTTTAATCTAAGAAAACGGTTTAAAGCTTTTTATGACTCTTCAGTTTGTAGGAATAGTATGGAATAGAGTATTTCGTAGTATAAATCAATGCAATTCAATGAAAATTGTGTTTCAGAGTCATAAAATGGGAGCCACAAGTTCTCATACAAAGAGCCGCATGTTCCTGATCGCTGATCTAATACAAATAAATTGGAATGGGCAATTTAATGTAGTCGAGTATATACATAGTTTGGGACAGACAGAATTAACAAAGATCAACATTTTGACTTTGCAACAAGTTTCTGAACTATTTCCTAGACGTTATGTGGAACGTATTATCCACGAGTGGACATATTTTTATGGACAGTTCGTTCGACACGTTGCCTTTGTCTACCAATCAAGGAGATTATATTCAATCGAATCGACCACGAAAAGAGAAGGTTGAATAATTGAGTAAATAATTATGAATTGGAGATGGATACCATTTGGTACATGCGCATAGTATTGTACGTACATATGTATGTACATAGATACATACTTCGTGGTGAGTCGCGCATGTGCATCATTCTTTCTTCACATTAAGGCGTGTCATTGTTTAGCTCACAGCTGATTCGGGATGACAGGAAGAGGCGAACAGGAACAGCCGAATTGTTGACACATCCACTCGTCCATACTGTCAATGTCAATAGTCGCCAGTGTCTGTGAGTATGACGCATCACGTTTCGGGAATACCCACATATTTACATTCCTTCACATTCTCCGCATCGAAATCTAATGTGTTCTGTATTCACCATAACCTATTAATCTACTATAAAATTAATCTTTTTGTATCAAAATAGTAAATAGGTTACTGTAACTAAATGCGTGGTATTTTGGTATTTCATATTGCTTATCAAAGCGCGACTTCACCGTTGTGTTCATACTGTTGGTGTTTATTTTCCAGTGACTCTTAAAGTATAGTACACGGGCTCCTAACCTATGGGGTTTTCTGTGTTGTCGCCAACTGAAACAGTAAACTAAAAAAAAAATTCGGGTGTAGCCAACCCATGTCTTTATCCATATATTTGAGGAATACAAAGAGTAACGAAATTATTTTTTTTAGTACGTAAATAAATAAAACGCATACACCACCACCACACCAATCAAAATACATACATACATATGTACATATCATGAAATTACTGTGTTGAGTGCGCGCGCGTATATAAAATACGATCTTCGGCATATATTCAAATAAGAAAAACTACCACTTCCGGTCGGCGGATTTTAATCAAAACCTTATCAACTCTTAAATTTTATATGATAATTATAAATATAAATTTTAGACTTGATCAATAGGGCAGTTTCTGAAATATTCTGTGGTAAACTTTTCGACAAAAAAAAAAACCTACTTCCGGTTGACTGATTTTAATAATTTATTTTTTCGTAACTAGCAATTTTACTCAGGAGTACAACATTATAATACACCCGATTCTCTTTTTGCACGGTTTTTTTTACACGGTTTTGAAATAACACGGTTCAAGATAACGGACCAATTACTTTTTTTACACTGATTTTTTTGCTTTAACACGGTTTTCAAAAATCATTTTTGTGTTGCACTGGTCGCCTATATTGCGTCTCATATATGTACATATATTCCTGGTTTTTATGGTACACTTTAGTTTCGTTTATGAGTATGCAACTTTTAAGCCAAAAATTCACTACAATGGCATCGCTCAGATCTACCCACTGATCGTAAACCTTTTCAGTTCATGATATTTTAAAATTAATTATGAAACATTTTAGAAACAAAACATATAGAAATGTAGACCGGTAGGAAACTTTAATTTGTGTAAACTTTCACAAGCATCGAATTTAGCAAAATAATAATAAAATAACCTATATTATTAGTAGTCTTCGTTTTTAAATCTATAAAATTTCTTTTTATTTCTCTAAAACTTCTATTTTGTGTTTTGCAAATATGGATCGGCATTAGGTGAGTTGTTAAACTTGTGAAAACAACAATAGATGGATCGTTCATATGTTGCACAATGCACACTAATCATGGGTTGCATACCACTGATTTAACTAGGAGGTCTTAGCTCTACTTATGCATACGCATTTGAACCCTAAAAGTGCGAAAAAGAGTTCATTAAAATTTGTCACTTTCATTAGTTTTCTAACTTTTATAACTTTTTCTGCTTTGTATTTCAATATTCTGATATATAATATTATATCTTATTGCATGTTTTAGTTTTTAGTTTTAAAATATTTTTCGTTTTAGGAATGTGTTTACTTTTATGATAACACCATATTAATCGATGGAATCGATGAAAAATTAACGAAAAGAAAAATGCTTTTTTCATGTATGAAATAATAAATGCTTAACAAACTGAAACTAATAAAATTAATTCAAGTTTTAAACAATTAACAAAAAAATACATTGGTGTAAAATAATAAATTAGCGAGCCTATTACAGGGTTAATTTTTTTGCTCGACTGCATGGGTGCCTTTGTCTTCTGACAATGATTTTTCATGGTTTGTTATTATGTCGGATTTACGGATTTTTAGCATGCCCAATGCGACACTGAATGAATATATTTTTTATATTAAATTAAATTTAAATCGAAAACCATGTCAATTTATTACTTCATTTATATGTAACTTTTTTTATAAATATTTTTTTGTATTAATAAAAAATAAATTCGATTTTTTTTTGAGTTTGAGAATTTTATATTTAGAGTTGATTTTAAGTAATGGAACCTATCTCCCATTTTTATATGTCCACTGTATCTTTTTTTGCACGGTTTTTTTACACGGTCTTTGGAACGTATCCCCCGTGCAAAAAGAGAATCGGGTGTATTGTGACGATACTACATATTTAAAAGGCCGAAAAAATAAAAAAACCAAAAATCGTTCAAGAGTAAACTGCCATTTTTGGTAGTCAGATGTTGACCAAAATCACAGTATGTCTTACGGCTAACGTGAAAACTATAGATATGAAATTTGGATAAAATTCCCGGAGCCGTTTCGGAAATATTCTGTGGTAAAAGAATTTTAGAATTTTCTACAAGAAAAAAAAACTACTTCCGGTTGACTGATGTTGACCAAATTCCTTATGGCTCTTACACCTTACGTGAAAATAATAGATATGAAATTTCAGCTTGATAGACTTGACAGTTTCGGAGAAAACACGCATACAGACACACACACACATAAGTACACAGACACACAGACATACAGACATTTTTTAGAAATCATGAAAACGTGATCAGTGGATGATACTCGATACAAATCAGTCAAAATCTTTTTTTAATGTACGTATCAGTCAAAAAAATTTTTTTTAATGTACATACATATGTACCTACATACATATGTACATACATACCTACATATGTACATACATACCTACATATGTACATACATACCTACATATGTATGTACATACCTACATATGTACATATGTATACATATGGGTATCGAATTTTTTTTAAATATCATTTTTATCAATCATGAATTTCCCAGACATTTTTTTTTACTTTATCCATATATATGTATGTACTTTCGCAATCGAATATTATTCTTTATAGATGAAGTACCTATTGTATTTTTTTTTTTCAAATATTTTTTTTTGGTGATCTAAAATTAGTCGCCAACGATGTTGAACAGCATTGTCCCCAAATTTTATCATTTTTCGGACCTCTATGTTGTCTGTATTGTAGATTTAAATGAACAAAAATTTTTTTTGTTCTCATATCTTTCGTCACTATTTCACTTTTATCCGGTAATTTTATAATACAATGGATCAAGGCATTCGTTTTCCCAATAAGCCCTTTCTGCTTGTACATATAAACAACGCGTTGAGTTTTATGACCTCGTTGATTTAATATTTTGGCTAGATTCCTTCGACAAAGGTCGTATCTGCGGACACAATGCACATTCAAAAAATTGCAATGCCTTCGTCCAGGGTCAAAAGTGCATAAATGAGCTCATTGCGCAAACCTTTGTTTGTGAACCCAGTCATTGCATTGGTGACAAATTTAATACAATTTATTGTCGTTGAAGATTATTGTACACTTCCATTATGAATAAATTTGCAATTCAATTGCAATATGACTATATTTTCTGAAATCAAATTTTTTATTTTTACGGTCACGTCAGTTCAATGGCTTGATTTTTGTGACGAAATTCAATCAAAAATTTTAACGCTGTTCTATTCATTTAATTTTCTTCAATTTTAACATATTTTTTAATTTCTTTTATTCTTTTAAAATTGTTATCGTTTTGTGTGTAATAATTGAATTAATTTTTTGTTATTATTCTTGATTGATGACGATAATGCACGTATTGAAAATGTGATATAGACACGTTTTTAACTAAATTCACATTTTAGTAATCTATCGATTAATTACTGTTATTGTTGTTATTTTAATTATTAAAAAAGAACGACTCAAGGTCATTGTGTGAAAAAGATTACACTAATGGAATTATTTTGCACTTTGTAAGATTTTCAATAGTTGCCAGTTTTACAAAAGTCAACTAATTGCACTATAAAGAGCCTTGAATACATTTATTCCATTTGATTATCTCGAAATCATTTTTCAAAGTCATAGTTAAATTCAATCGATTGAACTCGTATTCAGTTTTCAAGTACGATTTATTTTCATTTTTGTTAATTACTTTTCAAGATAAATTAATGTATTTTAAGCACGGAGCGAATTTTTTTCTATTACTTATTGAACTGAACATAGTAGGTATCATTATGGTTTTTACTAGCGAAAATTATACATACAAATACTCCATTTGATTAATTTTAATCTTCCGTAGAATTTTTTCAAATCTAAAATTACTTCTTACTAAAATAATTGCGAGAGAACCATACGGTTTTCAGATTATGTATTATATGTACATATGTATGTACTGTATATTTTGTTCGAATCATTGTCAATTTATAAAAATAACCATTTTCTTTGTCTTGCCAACAATACTGCAATTTTTTATTTTTAGCTCCTACATTTAAATTTATTTTGTCATTTTTATTATTTTGTGGTTATCTGTTATACATACATACATATCTAATCTACTGCTTTAACAGTTTTAGTCTTTTAACCGTTTCACACATATTATTTATGATATTTTATGGTGAATCATATTACTTTATCATTGTACTTTGCTCATTACTATGCAATAATCTATACATCTGCGTGTTAATTGTATATATGTAATTATTACGTATGTACATATATATATTTTTATATCTCAGAAGCGTTTTCATCAAAAAGAGTTAGTTACCAACGTAACCTAACCCAACCAAAACGAATATTTTTCTTTTTTTACAGGCCTATATATTTTATCAAGTCAATAAAAGTCGAATTTAATACATCGATATCAGCATATGTATGTACTTTAAATATGATATTATTTTAGGGATAGCAGGAAAAGCATTATCACTTCAAAATATTGTGAGATACACAAGTGCATTCCTACTTCACGATCGATTGATTTATTGAAAATGATTATAAAATCATTCAAAATGTCACGTTTTGAAACGTTCATTAATAATGCAAGCAGTCGACAAAATTTGTAAATTTTACTCTATCGGAAGTTTTCATTTCGTGGATTCTATTAGTATGTAAATGATTATGTTATCCAACTACATACATATATACATATGCACATACATTACAGCTGTATAAATTGTACGTGCACATTTATTGCAAGTTATGTAATCATTAGCATTGATCTAAATAATTCATTGCTATTGTGGTGACCTATATATTGGATAACAATTAGCTGTGCACGCATTGATAAAAACCCCGGAAAGTGTTTCAGTGAAAATTTGACCGTTTTATCAACTGGGTGTATTTTATAGTGTACATATCTATAGGTACATACATGTATTATATTATATTCCTATAAACTGTGCCTACTCATTATTATTGCTCTGAATGCACTTATTAAAATTATTATCCTTGATTCATTTCGGATTTTACATGATTCGTCCAAATGTCAAATCAATAAGATTTTTTACGTACGGCTGAAATTTTTTATCATCATCGAAATAAATAGATAGTATAATATAATTTACCTAGATTTTTTTAAACCTTTTATCAAATTGTTGTCAAAAGTCACATTTTTGAAATTTTAACTGATTGTACCACTAATAAATAATAACACTGAGCAACAAAAAAATACCCAGAGCGAAGATTAGTCAATCTTTACTAAGTTTTACCCACTAAATTCGAATCCGATAATGATTTTTGTTGAAATGCTCTCGTTTATGAGATATTCGCGATTTAAAAAATGTAAAAAATATCCATTTTTTTGGCTTTTGCGGGGTATAACTCAAAATATAGTATTGATGTCCTCAAAGTGAGTATTGAAATCAACAGTCAGATATTTTTCCTATTGATTGTGATTTTTTATTGCTTTGAAATACTTACAATTAATTATCTAACGAATTTTTAAAGTCAAAAACAAATCTTTTTTTTTACACATGTTTTTCCCGTGTTATTTGGTAAATTATTTTTTTAAATTTAAAATCATTTTACGCTCGAATTAGTACGTTTAGATAAAATAAAAAAAATATTGAGATAGAAAACCAATTCTTATAAACGTGGTGAAATTTAAATTTCTCTAAACAAATGCCAAATAACACGGGAAAAAAATGTGTAAAAAAAAAATATCTTTTTGACCTTAAAAATTCGTTAGATAATTAATTAAAAGTATTTCAAAGCAATAAAAAATCACAATCAATAGGAAAAATATCTGACTATTGATTTCAATACTCACTTTGAGCAAAGCAATACTATATTTTGAGTTATAGGCCGCAAAAGCCAAAAAAATGGATATTTTTTACATTTTTTAAATCGCGAATATCTCATAAACGAAAGCATTTCAACAAAAATCATTATCGGATTCGAATTCAGTGGGTCAAATTTAGTAAAGATTTATTAATCTCCGCTCTGGGTTTTAAAAACGTGATTTTTTGTTGCTCAGTGTAATTAATGATTAAAATTTTTTTATAATATTTAGTCTACTGACATCATAAATATTTTTTTGACTATCAATAATAACTGTATGAAAAAAAATTAGTAATTTTAGCAGTCTACACTTTATTCTCAACAAAATGTGGATAAACATCGCAGATTTCTACATACATACATACATATGTATGTATGTAGAAATCATCGCCTATCATCGCCTAACAGCCTAATAAACCGGAAAACTATTTAATGGCATTGCTCTGCAAAACGGAATTCTTGTTCGATTAATCCCTGAACGTTATACATATATGAATTACACTCAAGGTATGTAATTCAAAGTAATAGCATTATAATGAGTTCAAATTTTAAACATGTACGTCATGTTATATGGATACCTACCTATGTATGCTGTGTGAAAATTATTCATTAGCCTTGAATTGTTTATACAATTTTTTATAATCTCCGTAATATACATATATTTAATTAAAAGCTATTATTTTTTTTTTTTAGTTCGGCCATTTTGCAAACACCATCACGGATATACTCGTAGGTAATAAGCATCATTTTCGCGGTATAATCCAAATCGCCAAATTTGATTTACTAAAATTTAGTTAGTCATATTTGGGAATAAATTAATTACGTATGCGAAAGTGCCGCAGCTATTTATGACCGTTCATAATTTGTGAATTTCAAATTAAAAAATCATCAAATCTGATAAAGTATACTGATATAAAGCATACTGATCTTCTTCAACCGTGACTCTACATACATATGTACATATGTACATACGACTTTGAATAGGTATACCATATAGTAAGATTCTCCATCTTTTTCAGTTTGGGAGTTACTTTTTACTTTATCCTAATCGGATACAGTATTGTGATCGTGCGAAAATTCAACCTTGAGATTTTGACTGATTTGTATCAGGTATCATCCCCTAATCACGTTTTCATGATTTCTGGAAAATGTCTGTATGTCTGTGTACTTTTGTGTAAAATCACTAATAACTCAAAAACCGTTTATTATTTTATTAAACTGTGTTGAGTGCGCGCGCGTATATAAAATACGATCTTCGGCATATATTCAAATAAGAAAAACTACCACTTCCGGTCGGCGGATTTTAATCCAAACCTTATCAACTCTTAAATTTTATATGGAAATTATAAATATAAATTTTTGACTTGATCAATAGGGCAGTTTCTGAAATATTCTGTGGTAAACTTTTCGACAAAAAAAAAAAAAACCTACTTCCGTTTGACTGATTTTAATGATTTATTTTTTCGTAACTAGCAATTTTACTCAGGAGTACAACATTATAATATTGTAACGATACTACATATTTAAAAGGCCGAAAAAAATAAAGAACAAAAAATCGTTCAAGAGTAAACTGCCATTTCCGGTAGTCAGATGTTGACCAAAATCACAGTATCTCTTACGGCTAACGTGAAAACTATAGATATGAAATTTGGACAAAATTCCCGGAGCCGTTTCGGAAATATTCTGTGGTAAAAGAATTTTAGAATTTTCTACAAGAAAAAAACCCTACTTCCGGTTGACTGATATTGACCAAATTCCTTATGGCTCTTACACCTTACGTGAAAATAATAGATATGAAATTTCAGCTTGATAGCCTTGATAATTTCGGAGAAAACACACATACAGACACACACACGCATAAGTACACAGACATACAGACATACAGACATACAGACATTTTTTAGAAATCATGAAAACGTGATAAGGATGATGATACTCGATACAAATCAGTCAAAATCTCGAGGTTGAATTTTCGCACGATCACAATACTTTATCCGACTAGGATAAAGTAAATATATTTATTTATACATATGTATATGTATATAAATAAATTTTACTCACTTGCAGGCTGTAGAGATATTACTTAACGTTACACAATTCAGCTCTAAAAATAAATATTTTGTCTGAAAACGGATTTTAATGTTATTTTTAAAAGCTAATGCGTCTTTTGAACTTGTACATTTTCGGAAAAATTACATAAATTCGGAACGTATTTAGTGTTCTTCAATTGCATCTTGCAAAACGCATCAAGAGAGCAAATGCAAGCTTCCTGACGTTCGAATAATTGGCTGGAAATGATTGCCAACATTTGAATATAATACCACTTGCCGTGCTCTCTTTGGTGGTTAAATTTATTTCCACTTGTCTAAACATTTCCGTTAGTTTTTCAGTTCAAATACTTCTATTTTTAATTTCTATAAAATGCGAGTTAATTTAGGGTAAAAAAAAACTAATTTACATTTTTTTAATTTTATTTTACGAAAAGTGTTGGATTATAAACGGAGCCACCAATTTTTGCGCCTGGAGCCGCATGCGGCTCCGGAGCCGCCGGTTCCTGACCACTGTACTAGATTAAAACAGTCATCTATAGAAACATGTTCTATGCTGAGTTTTAATAAATTTTAATCATATTTTATTTTTGTATCCATGTTTTGTTTTGTTTCTCTATTAATTGTATTTAAATTGGACTTGTTAACTTCAAATTTGTGAAAAATAAATAAACGCTAAATAAATATATGCGAAAATTTGTTATATTATTTGCTCCAAAACGCGAAATTGAAGAGTCAAAACGCGAAATTTTATAAAAATAGATGCGAAAATCACGTATCTCTACTGATAACCAATGATTAAACAAATGCATATGGCGAAAGAATAACGGTTCCTTTCTTTGACCATTAATCCGTTTCGTTAACAGATAATCACGAGCCCGGGAAGACCGTTTAGTCATTAACCAGTGCTTAGTACCTAAACAAAATTGAACCATTGTAGAAAATTTGAAAAACGTAATATTGATTTCAAAATTCACTTCAATTCAAAGGAAAATCGTATTAGGGATCGATTGAATTTTGCTTCGCGATCGACCGGTTAAGCGCCTAGCGTAGTAACCGGTGGCATATTTCGGATCCGCACCTAAGCACGAGTATCACTGGAGTATCTTAACCAAA
Organism: Parapsyche elsis; assembly: GCA_022651745.1. NCBI lineage: Eukaryota > Metazoa > Arthropoda > Insecta > Trichoptera > Hydropsychidae > Parapsyche > Parapsyche elsis. The sequence continues at coordinate 2,773,545 of JAGVSN010000005.1, read as the reverse complement.
GCAATAACAATAATAAGTATTTGTATTTTTGTGAGAATTTCGCGGAAAACGTTCATGCTGGTAGTGCGTATGTTAATATGACGAAATGACACATTCAGTGTCTTCAGAATGAAAAAATGTCATTCAAAAGACTATCAGACATTCTAGAAAGTCCTATTACTCTTATTAGGTTCTGAAAATATCCTAGAATCCTCTAAAAAGCTATTAAACTATCAAAAGATGTTTTATAACCAAGAAAAAAAGAAAACTCTCGAATATTCTCGGCGAATAATCTTTTGGAGGATATTCTCGGCGAATAATCTTTTGGAGAATATTCTCGACTTACATATGTACATATATGTACAACACGACGTGTGCTTAGGTGCGGATCCGAAATATGCTAACCGGTGTTACAAATAATGTTCAATGAATTTAATGCTTTCGACTGCCATTAGTCGGAAGTACTTCGACAAAGTTTGATGCTGACATTGCTGACTAGTCAAAAGGTGACGTATTGGATGATGAACCAACAGACGTACAGACAATGCATTGATATACATATGTATGTACATATACATATATAGTTGGTTATACGACAGTTAACGAATTTGTGCTAATTAAGTTTATTGACTTTATGACTTTGCTCATTGTACACCAGCTTTGGTACGTCAAAAAGTGAACTTTCATTTCGAACTCAATGACAATTGAATCTTCGATCGATTGATTAGGCACGATCTTGTGTGTCAGTAGGTATTAATTAGTATCGATCGGGGGTACTTTCATCCACCGATTATTTACTTGCGGGCGTTCGCGTCAGTCGATCAGTACACGCTCGAGTATCGTTGGCATCGGACGCGTTGCGAAGTTTTCCACGGAAAACCCCAACAATTCAACGAAGATCGATATTTTCACGGACTTTCAGCGTTGGTTTTTATTCGCTATTGTTATTTTTGTTTGTTCTGGACCACAATCTAATAAAACACACGGCAAATCGTTTTCGATTCGTTTCACGTGCGCTCGTGAAAATGCCTAATTTTTCCCGGTAGAATGTGAACGAATCGCACTAGTAGCAATTATCACCGTCTCGTCGGTAATATCGGATATTTTCATACATTTTTTCAGTAAAATAGAGATTATAACTACTATTGCTAGTTGATAATCAACGGATGTTTATTATTGACATATAACATACGTAGCTAGAGTTACGGAGAGATGAAATATAATAATTTTGTATTGGTTTATATAGGTATACACCATAGAACGACCAAGTTTGTGTTAACGTATGTAAAAAGCGTGAAGGTTCTGTTGTGGGTAAAATTTAGCTAAGCTTTAGAAACAGTAAATATACATCTACATATCCTTTTTGTATAGGTACATAAACTGACAATGGGTTCTATAAATTCACAGAAAATCTGATCCTGCTTAAACCAGATTTTCTGTGCTTAATAAAATACTTTATTAGAATAATTAATTTTCTATTCATAAACGTGTATGAATAATTCTCGTTGCTCGCAGGAGGTTTTCATTTAGTTTGAATGCTCGCTTATTTCCCGTCGCTTTTGACGGAAACTCGATAAAATATCTAACGAATCGTATTATTCATGTCGTAATTGTGTCGTATATCTAGTTGTAAACAGCAGTATTCTTAACACTTTCAGTGCCCTCGACGCGCTTGGGCGCATCGATGCACATTCGATCACGGTGTCTTCAACGCGCCAACTATAAAGATAAAGAAGTGTAGCAAATTGAGTATGCAATCCCTCCATTGTACAAAGTGTAATTTTCAGTCTCGATTGTTGAAGTTTTCATTGTCACTGTTTAGACTTTTAACATGTTAGTTTTGTTCCATTTTTGAATCGCGCACGTTCTATTATACTATCGGGTACGAGGTTTCGCGATAAGGAGCTAGGCGCAAAAATGCGTTGACCTAAAAGTTTAAGTCTAGTGCATCTCAGTATCAGTCCGTTTTGTTGACAGATCTGAAATCGAGTGTGACCCCTTCGCAACATTTCCGATTTGATTCGATCGTGGTTTTCATCCGGTTACGCTCGTCGAAATTTGGCTATTTTCGGGCTCGATTCGCTTTAAATTGGTTTTAAAGTTGCGACGTTTTGGAATTGATCGCATGAAACATGTGGTTGTGTGTTTTTGTTCTAGTATAAACAAATGTGATATCACATTAACGCTGATTATTCAAATGTCGACTACGCATTATAATAATATTGAATAGTTATTGTAGTCAATTGCAATCTTTTAAATGGAGCTCTACATATAAAATTAATTACTTATTTAAATTTATTTAATTTCTTATACAAGCTAAAACTTTTAGATAGTTATTTAATCGCGTGTAATTTTTTTCAATAATACTATATTATGTATTGGTCATTTTAACGGCCACGTGTCGTTTTAAATCCGGTGTCTTCCGTAGAATGTCACATATCAATTTTCGAATTCGACCTTTTAAAAAACCCTGAACTTGTTGACCGTAATCTGTGTTTAAAAGATCGTTAGCGTCTGAATCGGAAAATCGTTGTTTTGTTCCATTGTTTTAACATCGGAGATGCGCATAATTAACAATGCGAGTAAAACTGTTAATTATAATTGTGTAAAAAATAAACAATGACGGTTTTCATACATGGGTATCTGTATAAGTTAAATAACAAAAGCTGTGTTCAGTTTACAAATATGCCGGCTAATGAATGAAAAGTCCGGAAATAAAAAAAATCCTTCGATGAAGAGTTCAAATTCTTCTGGATCCACTTTTTGTATCTATAAATGTCACATACCCATACAAAAATAAATGTTTATTGAGATAACAGTATGATCTCAAAAGAGCCATCGGTCGAACGTCACCCATAAGGCATTTTTAGTCTACGAAAGTGTTTACTATCACTAGACACCGGCATACTCGTAGCACGACCTTTGGAACGCAGGTATACCGAGGATATTTTGTTGCCCACCTCAATTTACCTTTTATTAATTTTGTTCATTTTTAACAAAATAGTTATTTCATCATCATCATTTTCAGCCATTCACCATCCACTGCTGGATCAATCCTTTTCCATTCCTGACTGTCTTGAGCAATCTGTACCCACTTCCACACATCCTTCTTAACTCATCAGCCCATCACATCCTCTCGGATACCATTTAACTTCTTACCCATGTATTCCTCTTACGGTCTTTTCTTATTATACCAAGCATACATCTTTCCATGCTTCTCTGTGTGCACTGGATGTTACGTAGCATTCTTTAATTCAGCATCCACGTTTCACATCCATAAATCATAACTGGCAGTACGCATTGGTCGTATGGCTTATTTTTTAAGCACAATGGTATGTTGGATTTAAAAACAATGTTCATTCTTCCAAAAGCGATCCATCCTAGTTTCATTCTTCGTTTTATTTCTTCTTCTTTACATCCAGTCATATTCACTAATTGCCTTAAGTACAAGTAATTCTCAACTCTCTCTAGAATGTGATGATCTACAGCAGTGATGCACAACCTATTTGACAGAAGGGCCAATTTATCCATCTTCTAATTGCTCACGAGCCGCAGTGATATCCAAAAAAATATATAAAATATAAATATATAAAAAAAAAATGAATTTCGGTCGCAAATATCTACCCGTGAAAAATAGTCTTACTAAATAAAAATAAAAAAAAAACAGCACTGTATGGTTTTCTGTTAGTGACGATTCAGATTATGTATATTCCTTTGCTACTGCTATAATTTGTTAACATATCAAACATGGAATTTTTTCATATTTAATGAAGCACTTGGTGATAATGGGCCGCAGGAAATGTCATTTCGGGCCGCATGCGGTCCGCGGGCCGCAGGTTGTGCATCACTGATCTACAGCGACTACATTTTGCGTGCAAATTTCGTTGAACACAATTTAAGTTTTATTAAAATTAATTAATTTTTATAATAACGTTTTTATTAGATACATATACGATATATGTACATATTTAACTTATATTATGAAAAAATATAAAAGAGATAATCCCTCATACCTGCATCGACAACTTTAATCATTCAAACATGAATTCAGGCGTGTAACAGAATATCGTAAAAGTGTAAAAAAGTGTAAAGTGGACCCAAGGGTCGATTGCAACCATTCTGCCGGTATCTAACTATCACTATCAAAGAGCTTATAGTACATATGTATATGGCATTGCTATGGAGTGGTCCGAGCCGATCGAAAGTTGATTGAAATTTCAATCGCACCATTAGTAAAACTTTTGAAGTTCACATATGTATGTACATTCATAGCCTTTCTATCCTCTATAGTCTATATTACAAGCTCTTCGATCACTGCACTTTTGCACTTGCACTTTAAAGACGAGCTACCTACCCGTTACCAGTTTGTAACAACTTTACACTAGCATGTACATATGTAGGTACTGACAAACGCTTCTCCAACGTGTTTGTTTTAATTTTGCAGATATGCTATGAAGGAGAAGTGAGTGTAGTATCTTCGTCGTCGGTTAGATTTTTGGCGACAGTTTCGATACTACCACCGCAGCATCCGGTCGGCTGTTGGAGATGGACAATGAGGAGAAAGCCGGCAAATCCGGACCGCTGGCTTGCTGCAGCCACAAGTCTTGTTCGTCGTTGTCTTCGTCCGAAGCAGGAGTCGGAGTCAGGAGCGCCGGTTCCGCGCTGAACCGCGATGCGCTCAAGATCAACTACCCTGATCAGCCAAACAACAACCAATTCCATCTCAACCAGTATCAGCTGAAGGAGCTGAAGCTGCCCAAGAGGGCACCAGTCAACTTGGAGTTCAAGGATATTCGGTACACCGTCACCGAGTACTCCGTCACCAAACTGAAACGCTGTAAGTTCAAATTGCAATCTCATTACGTAATTATCATACATTTTAACTACGGTAACTTATAATTTTTAACCAAACACTTAACCACATAAAAAGTGAGCCTAAATAATTCATATAACTAGCTTTGGATTGATCAAGCCGTTTATTTTTAAAGTTCTTGTTTCAATACGTCTACACATTGTAAATATGTATGTATGTACATATACTTAATACATGCATACATACATATGTATGTATGTACATTACGAAAGGTTTACATTTCAATTCAATGCAAACCTTTGAGTCCAATAGTAATATGTAATTTCTTACAATCATATTAGAATATAAATATGTAATAAAATTCTCCGACTAATTCGAAATTCTGATAAAATTTAATTTATTTCCAAATTTTGAATTCTCTAAATTAGTTTTTCATCATTATATCAACAATTAAATTTTAACATTTAGCATACGCACTCTATTTCCTTATTTACATTGAACGCGATTTATTTGCATATGTGTAGTTCGAATTAAACATAGCTTATTATGTTAGTCGCAATTAAAGCATTAATTTGCTGGAATTTCGCCGTGATCGATATATTGCAATTGACCCGTGCATTGATAAATATCTATGTATGTCAACATTCTTCCGCAGCAGCGATTGATTGCAAAGTATCAAAAGGAATTTCAAAATAAAAAGCAACCGTCGAAATTTGGATAGGTTTTGACGCAATTGGAACAATAGTCAAAACACTGAATGCATTATTAGGCGGTTACTCGAAAGGTTAATAAACAATTGTCACACTACAAAGTGATTGGACGTGCGAGGTCTCGTATTCATAAGGACCGTGGTTTTTTTTAATCTGCGAATTTAATTTAAATCGTGCTCTGAAACATGGTTCCACATTTCAGAAGGCGATAGTTGACCGTGAAAATCATACACAATATGAATCGGTTATAATTGTCGATATTGTGAGGACAATATTGTTGTTGGATATTTACCAACTGTGGACTTTGCAAATTGCTTGACCTTTTTGCAATTCACTGTCAATGGCAATGTTGCCGTGGACCAGTTTCTCGAGTTGACCAGTTGCAGGGCTGTCTTGCTAGTTCAGTGTCTTCTGATTTCACCGTTAACTTTCCTCGCACTTTATATTTACGTTCTTTTATTTCTGTGTTTTTTAATACTTTTTTCATTAATTATGTTATTTTACCGGTTTTCGTGAAATTATCAGTATTAGTTGGTTTGTTATTTTACTTATGCTTTATCGGAATTCATTGATAGGAAGTAAAGTATAGTGTAAAGTCCCTGTTTACACTATAAAAATATGTGGTTTTTCTTCTTTTTGATATGTATGTTATACATATGTGATAATTTCTTTGTGGATATAAAATTGCGCGTTTTTCGCATAATTTTTTTAAGTCATGTGTAAATATTTTTAAATATTACTTTTTTACAATAAAAATCGATGAATTAATAAGTTTGGCCCATATTATTACAATAATTACCTAGTCGGTGCAAAAAGAGTAATGAACCTGTTACACCGTGCTCGAGTATTTCAATAGCATTGAGGTCATTATCATTGTAATGCGACGACGACGATCTATGCGGACTTTTAATCATTTCTCTTCCGCTCCAATACAATACAATACAGAACCAACTGCAAATCTATCACTAAACTAGCTGGTTTGCCCGTCATACGACGGTGGATTCTAACTCCAACCTCCACCCGTGCGCGCTGGTTTGTACAATAACAGTACAGCCCATAGTCTGTTTGACAGTAGGCGAGACAATTGTATAGTGTACCGTTGATTGAGTCGGTGTTAGGCCATAAAATTGCGTTGTAGAATTGAATCAGCTTTGACAGATAGCTTGTTGCCAACACACCGCAATTTTTTTTTTTTGTTTATTATATTGGTAATGCCAGCGTGACCGCAACGGCCCAAACAGGCAGGCAGTCAGACGCTTACGTTAATACATAATGGCGAATTAAATATGGCGATATTGTTATGTTTTACGAGTGTGTGTCTGTCATTGTCAAAAGATTTTTTTCTAATGGAGAAAGTGTTATCGTGAGATGGCAATTTCGCACGATCGGCACGCAAACCGCCAGTTGATCGCTTCTGACATTCAATTTGGAAAATATTATTTATCTCGTACGACGACGACAAAGTACATAAAAGTTTATGGTATTGTATTTTTTTTTATAATACTTAGACAATCATCACCACTTCAACTTTATTCGATTCATTAGAAAGTGAAAATTTCACTTTTGCGCTTATATATTGTTGTGTTGCATTATTTTACGCAATTGGATCCTATATTAATAAATAATTAGGGATCATTTTAGTACGCAAACGTTTGCAAACAACATTTAGTACGCAAACAAAAATATCCGATTTGCATTCGAAGAATGTACTCGTGCATACATACATATGTACATACATACAGGTGTGCTTTACGAGATTTTATTTTGGGCCTGAGTTCGTCCTTTCATTCTACATGTGACACTTTATGTAATTTTCAACTCGATTCGAATTTTTCAATTCGAATCATCCTAAACATTCAATCGTCGATGATTTTACACGACTCGGACCTCAGCTGAGGCTTTCAACTCTTGTGTTTATTTGTGTGTTTATTCTATCATTTTTCAAACTACATATTATGAAGTCACGTTTGATTTCGAGCTGTGGCGAGTGTAATTGTGCAATTTTGCTTATCATCTTGGATTATTTATTGCTCTCACCGCCATTGCCACTGGTTCAACTGCTTTCTTTGCTCCTGAATAATTGCCTTACGTATGTACATATGTATGTACATACCTATACACATGGATAATATAATTATGTATAATTAAATTAACGATAAACGATATTTTCAAATTGTAATGAATAAAAATAAAAATTCATATCGTCTCGTCATCGATGTTTAAAATATTATAATGCATACATATGTAGTGTAATTAGCTTCTAAAATACATATGTTGTTTTTGTGACCTTGTAAATAAATAATATACAACGCATATAAAAATTTTAAAATACTGAGTTTCTGAATTGCTGGATTCCTAGAGTCCAAACATAAATATTGGGGTTCTCATAGTTTGTTAAACCCTGACACATAAAGTGCGCTAGTGGTAGTGCCATGTATTTATAACTTAGTAGTTTTATTGGCGCTGAAAATCGGTATATAAATAAACCGTATTCTGAAATACTTTTGTCGCATTTTTGACATTTAACATTTCGGTTTGTATCACCTACGCCTGCGGTTAGAAGTTAGAACTGTGCTTTTAGATTGAGTAAAAGAATAAGGCTGAATAAAAAGAATATGTAAAGATGACCTGAAAACAAGATGAATCGCGACGGGGCGAACAATCGATCGACTTTCTACTATTGGTACGACATTTCTATGTAGAGCAAAATACAAATAAGAAAAAATGTATATATGTATGTACATACATACATGATATCGATTAATCGGAACTTTACCTGCGTTAGTTATGTCATAGAATATTTACTTTTAATGCATTTTACAAAACACGTATGAATTCTATCCGAAAATATAAGATGCGTTGTTGAATAAATTGTTCGCAATCGACGAATGAATGAATTCCGTATAATCGACGCTTCTTGCTAAATGCGAGGTTAATTGGGGTCAATTTGTCGTTGATGAAAAATTACTTTGTGATTGTTAAAATATTACCACTTTAAGAGACTCGACTATTAATTGTAATTAATATTTATGATTTAATTTCATAAAATAATTTCTGTTACACAGTACTCAAGACTTCGCTATTTAAACGACACAAAATTTCTAAATGCGAATGAAATCCATTACAGAATTGCAATGTTTACGGTCAATCATCAAACTAAACTGCATCATAGATCAGTAATTCCTAACCTTATGGTTTTTGATTGGGTACACGTGAGGGATCTTGAAGATCTTCAATTATCTCCATACCATATTTTAGTCTTGTTTGAAAACCGGAACATCGAAGAAATCAAGCTTTTGTACTACATATGGTACATACATATATTATGTATATGTATAAGAAAACTCCTGTATTGTGACATGGGTATAGTTAGCTATTGATTTAAAGAAGATTCCGTTGAAGCAAGACGTGCAAATTGGATGGGGTCGCGTGTCTGATTCATCCTGCAACAATTTAACCGGTACTAATCGTTCTTTCTGCAATTTACGGTACTGCCAACGGCGCGTAAAGCAACGCTGTCGATTTCGCCTAGGAACTAGATAACCCAACCATTCTTAAAAGTTGCAATCCAGAATTTCTTGAATACGAAGCGTAAAATCTGAGTAATTGCACATCTCGCGGATCGAGTTAAACCTCGTGAATCGTCGAATTAGAAAAATTGGGAAACGCTATTACAAAGTTGCAAAATGTGCAGCTACTGTGCATTAGTGCAAATGCATCGGCGAGGTCGTCCACGTTTCATAATAAATGGATTCACATTATTGCAGCTTTTCACGCCGTTACACAAAAAACTAACCTCGTTTTTAAAAACTCGTCTTGGTGCATTCAAAAGTGTTGCTACATGATATTGTTAAACTTAAACCTACATATGTATGTCGCATTTGGTTCGTTCTAACTTTATATTTATGTACATACATACATACATCATCGTCCCGGTCAGTAACCGTTGATTCTGTCTCAAAACTCGTTAAAAAATGATTTGTCGAATTACAGCTCAGATTCCGAAGTTGACATCTGCAACAGTACGTCAGTCGGCGTCGAGCTCATCACGAATGCGTTTTTTAATCAAATATTATTTCGTAAATTCCACACAGTACGATTTTAGTCACTCTAATTATATAATTATACAATTGGATAATGTACACTTACGATAACCGCACCTGTACCCAAAGCAGAACTCGAACAAACGTTGTACATATATTGATTTCCGAGCTTCAGATAAGAAATTTAACCAATTTACAGAAAATTAAAGTTTTATAACGGTTAGAGATCAATATGCGGAAAAAGTTCTACAATAATAGTCGCAACATTATATATGTATATATAATAGCCGAAATCCGTCTGTTTGTCTGTCTATGTGTCTGCTGATAACGCTCGCTGAGTAAAAATTGGGAAAAAACTTGGCAGAACGAGTGGGGATCGAACCCACGATCTCAGGCTCAAGAGATATCACGCTAACGCTTACTCTATTGCCCTTCCTAAATTTAGTCCTTTTTACTTTATCGTAATCGGATAAAGTATTGCGATCGTGCGAAAATTCGACCTCGAGATTTTTTTTTTTTTTAAACATTACCTATACAAGGGTTCGTAGCTCTTACTTACCTACCTACATTACCTACATATAGATGAAACTATAAAAACTATAATTTTTTTTTGTTTTTTTACTTACAAAATTATAATATTATATATATAATATAATAATTAATAATAATAATATAATAAAACTAAGGTATAAAAAAAAATTATCGACCTAGTTATTAATTAAATTATCGAAATTATCGTTACCGTTGGATCAATTAGTGGGGACATAGATGGCCCTAAAAAAACTATTATTTTATTTTTTTGTTTTTTGATTATATGTATATTGGAATTCGTTGTATTATAACGCGCCATAGATGGCGCATTGTTGCATAGATGCAACAACTATAAAAACTATTAAATTTAATATATAATTTTCCAGTACGGGTGATGAGAACGCTCCGTTGATATTCAACGGGCTTACACTAGTACTCGATAAAAGATGATGACAATGGAAACTTTGATATGTATGATTCCGCTCTAGAGCACATTCGCGGTCGAGTTTATCTACAAACATATGAACATATGTATGTACCTATATAATCCCGGCTTTCACTTTTTTTTTCAGTTTGTAATTCTTCCAGACATCGTGAATAGTGATTTTACTATTCAAGATTAGGTAGTCCTTCTTATGATTCAACATTTTCGCACTTTTTGGTGAAATAATAATTATAATGAAGTGTTCTGGTTGATTTGTGCGACTGACAAAGCTCGAATTACATAAATATGCGGGGCATTTATTTTTTGTGCAACTAAACATAATGGACAGTGGCGTAGCGTGAATTCCAGGCACCCCCCCCCCGGAAAATATTTTAAGGCGCCCCCCCCCTCATATACATCTTTTTTACGTAGAAATTTTTTTTGCATTGGTAAGCATTTCGATTATTTCGTTAAATAAAATAAAACGAGATGCAAATATGTAGGTTGAAAAATAAGAGAGGTAGAATATTTTTAAAGAGTAACGAAAAATATTTTTAAAATTGAAAAGTCAAAAATCAAAATTTGCTCGAGTCGGATAATATTGCCTCGAATGTAGCGAGCAACGAACGAACGTATCATAATATGAAACAAACAATTTTCAACGTATATTGAAACACGATAAACCGTCACTTCACGTCACGATCTTAATGAGTTTTTATTAAACTCACCATTGCTATAAGAATTCTAATTTTATAACATTCAAAATATATAAAAGGCCGGAAAAAAAAAAACCAAAAATCGTGCAAGAGTAAACTACCACTTCCGGTGGGCGGATTTTGATCAAAACCTTATCAACTCTTACACCTTATGCGAAAACTATAGATATTTAATTTCAATTTGGTCGGCTAAGTAGTTTCGGAAATATTGTGTGGTAACAGGATTTTTGACTTTTCTACAAGAAAAAAAACCAACTTCCGGTTGACTGATTTCAATGATTTATTTTTTCGTAACTAGGTATTGCTTTACGGATTATAATATTACAATATTATGAAGATACCAAATATGTAAAAGGCCGAAGAAAGTAAAAAACGAAATCTCGTTCTAATCTACATATATATATATATATATATATATGTACATATGTATGTATAAATAAAAATCAATGTCTGTCTTTTTGTTTGTTTGTCTCTTATAGGCTCCTAAACCACTCAACCGATCGCGATGAAACTTTCAGGACTTATTGTGATCATGCCGGGGATGATTCCTGTGAAAAAAAACGGGAACGGGGACGGGAACGGGATCGGGGACGGGCCTGCTCACGCGTCAGAAAACGTATTAGGAACGGGAACGGGAACGGGCATTGCAACGCATGCCGGGTCAGCTAGTATCTAATATAAATAATAGATATGAAATTTCAGCATGATATACTTGATAGTTTCGGAAACCAATAGTAAAAGTACTACTTCCGGTTGGAAAAAAATCTTAAAAAATACACATACTACATATGCAAATTTTTTTTTTTTTTTTGCTGGAAAAAGCTTTCAAAGATTACACAAAAATTAGGTGACTTTCCAACGGAAGTACCACTTCTGGTTGACGAAAACTTTTTAAATCCTTATGGATTGTAATGGCCGGCAAAAAATATATAAATATGAGGTTTCGGTGTAATTGGATTGACGGTTTTTGAGTTATTAGTGATTCTACACACAGGTACACAGACTTACAGACACACAGTCATACAGACATTTTTCAGAAATCGTGAAAACGTGATTAGCGGATGATACCTGATACAAATCAGTCAAAATCTCTAGGTCGAATTTTTGTACGATCACAATTATTAGTGAAAAAGGCGCCCCGCTTCACGGCGCCTTTTCAAGTCTCGGCGCCCCGCATTGCGGGGTCTGCAGGCGCGGTCGCTGCGCCACTGATAATGGAATATTCGTGCGTTTGTTTTCCCGCTCTGTTGCGAAATAATTGATGATATTTGTTTTTCTTCGCTTTTAGCAACAAAAAAGATATTACACGGAGTCGACGGATACTTCAAATCTGGAGAGCTCACTGCAATAATGGGTCCTTCGGGAGCTGGAAAGAGCAGTTTGCTCAACATTTTAGCTGGACTTACGTGAGTTTTTGTTATTATTATACAAGAGACAATAAAAATAACATTTTGAGAATTAATACCGTTCAATAATAATAAGATATTTAGTTTATGTCAAGAGCACATCATTGTATGTGTATTCTTATATAAAACATGTCGCATCAATAGAATTGATAGATTTACAGACCTTAAAACCAAGTTGAAGTGCGAAAATGATTGATTATTCAAGCATTCCAATTGAAATATAGTGAAAATTGATCAACATCATAAATAATTCAAGGCCGATATCTAATTTTTGAATTTCACAGTTTACTGAATTCTATTCGCTTGTTGTGGAACGTCCTTTGTCGCAATGAAAATTTTAATTTCCTTTTCAATCAAGTATCGGCCTTCATGCTTCGATGGAATAACGCTATTTGTAATTGATTTAATGTAAAATTCTTAATTTTTTTTGCCGTTTACAGTAGGGGGCTCATTTTTAAATTTTATTTATCAAGTCAAGTATTTACATGGGTCGAATGATGATTTTCACATTCGATTGCGCATCTATTACAATGAGAGCATCGAATTGGAACCGTTCACAAAGCATTGGATTTTAAAAAAAAAAAACTACCTATTTTTCAACATTTGTTTGATTTAAACAGTAGAGCTAGCATTTTTATTTGGTTAGAGTAGTATTTGATTACATATGTACATACATATGTATATATGTACATGTCATTTTATGATGACCGATGACTGTGACAGTCATTTCATTATTATCTGTCGTCTGACAGGTGGTGATGAATCATCACCATGATGATAATTTGAACCGATTTTCAGAAACTTCCTTGTTGTGCTTCGTTGTTCTCGAATGACTTCTTATTTCGTAATGGACGACAAAAATTACATCAACGAGCGTTTGCGGGTTAATAAACGACTTAATCGACCGACCTTCGTCTCGCGCTTTTGAGATACACTGTTCAACATTGACAGTGAACCATCATCTCCTTGACTGACTTGTCGGAACTTTGCACGATATCTGTCGACCCAATTGCACTCTCATCCTACGTAATCGATACATTTGATGCGTGTATCTGTATCAAACGTCGAGTGTATAATACATTTTTTTCGCTCGCATTACGAACCAACCAAGAAAATACACTTTATTATGTATGCACAGTATGTCGTTCACAAACTGGTCTATACTTTCTTTTTATTTCCTTTAGGACAAGTGGAATGTCTGGTAAAGTTTTGGTGAATGGTGTGGAGCGTACTCCCGAGGAGCCACTTCGCTTCCAGAGGTTATCCAGATACATACAACAGGAGGATAACTCAAGACCGCACTTAACAGTTTCAGAAGCCATGACCGTAGCAGCTCATCTAAAACTAGGATATTCCATAAGCGAAAGTCAAAAAATGAAACAAGTAAATATTTAATCAATCAGTACTATATACAATGTACATTTTATAACCTTCATAATATATCATGTATATGTATGTATCTTTGATAGGCGGCCTTTGATAGGAGTATAAGTCAAAAAGGTAATTTTTCAGGAGAGTTAAAAAACTAAAGAAAATTAGTACTACCTATACATATACGTATGTACATAATATGACCACTTTTATTTTGAACTCTTCATTTTGACAAGTTCCCGATGGAATTGATTTGTGTGCTTTGGTGTGAACATGGAAATCAATTTAAGAACTCCAAATATGCATATAATCCTGTTTTGACCGAAATTTGACTGGTACTCTTAAGGCCGCACATCAAATATATTAATACAATGTAAGATGATTCCGAAACAAACGGACACCTTCTAGGGTCTTTTGCTACAGCTCCATATAAAGTGTCCGTTTGCTACATACATATGTATATATATATATATATTTTAAATATTTTTCAGATTGAAGAAACGTTATCTATGCTCGGGTTGGAAAAATGTGTTAAAGTATTAACAGGTAAACTTTCCGGAGGTCAGCGTAAAAGACTCGCCATAGCATTAGAGTTGTTATCGAATCCGCCCGTGCTTTTCTTGGATGAACCGACCACGTAATTATTTTCGTATAATTTAAGTACATTGCAAAATTTCAATGGTGAATTTAATGCAACATAATTTCAGGGGATTAGATAGTTCATCTTGCTCTCAATGCGTTTCACTGCTGAAACGCCTCTCTCAAGAGGGACGCACCATCATATGCACAATACATCAACCATCAGCGTTGCTCTTTGAAATGTTTGATAAATTATATTCACTTGCCAATGGCTACTGTATTTATAGAGGGGCTGCTAAACAATTGTTGCCATTCCTCAGTTCGCAAGGCTTCAACTGCCCACCGTTTCATAATCCTGCTGATTTCCGTAAGTTAATGATATTTCATATATGTATGTATATTTTCAGTAAACCAGAAATAATTCACAAATATGTGTATTTTTTCAGTTATTGAAATAGGAATAGACGAGCTGAACGTCAATCTTGAAAAGTTGGCTGATGCAGCGACTGAAGCAGCTGACGATAGCAAGTCATTAATACTAAAAGAGTCGTACATTCAATCTCATGGTTAGTATTATAAAATTCGTATATCAGATATGTAAACATATGACGCATATAACTACTTAATAAGTATGATTATTTTAAAGATCAAAGTATGATTGATACAATTTATGGTGAAGTTTGTGATGACACTAAGAACAATAGTACTAGCAGTAATTCTGTAGATTTTGATGCTATAGTAGAACAGAGTAGTCCACCAGCGAATCAATTGCAACAAACATGGCTTCTTTTCAAGCGAAATTTGATCATAGCTCGTCGTGATTATGTAGGTTTTTAACTTAATCAAAATAAACCCAACGAATATGTCGATTGAAATTAATAATATTTAATATTTCAGAGTCTTATGCTGTGGAGATTTTTGGCACATTTGGGCATTGGAATTCTGTTTGGATATTTGTATCACAACGTAGGCCAAAATTCTGAAACCGTTTTAGCGAATTACGTGTATTTATATGGATCGTTGTTATTAGTGGTGTACACGGGAAAGATGTCCGTTACGTTACAATGTAAGTTTATTTTCTAAAACTTTCATTCAATGATTAAATTCATTGCGATTGACTTCGTAAAATTGCATTTTTTGAGTTGGATCAATTTCATTGTGCTTGTTTAGAACTTGTTTAATTTCATTTTCGAAATTGACTTTTTATTTAATTGAACTCCTTTTCTACCGAACAATATGTTATATGTATGTACTGTTATTATTTTAGTTCCATTAGAAATGGACATATTAAAACGAGAGCACTTCAACAGATGGTATAAATTGGGTCCGTTTATTGTGTCAACATTAGCGATTGAAGTTCCCTTTCAAGTATGTCTCATTCTTTATCATAATTTAACTTAAAAAGTTCCAAACTTGATGATTTAAATGATTTCAGATACTCTGCTGCTCAACATACATCTCGATAAGTTACGTCATGACCGGTAATTTGCTGGTAGACTTCAGATTGTGTTACTTCTTTATGATCGCTATATCGACCAGTCTTTGCGCTCAATCGTGGGGTTACTTTATAGGTGCTACTACTCCAGTCAAGGTATATAAATGATGTTTCAAATTTAAAATATCCAATAATAATCTACATTCAAGTAAAAATATGTATGTTAATTTATAGATTGCCGTTTTCATCGGTCCTGTGATAGCAGTGCTATTTTCAGTATTTGGCTTTTGCATTCGGCTTTTGGATACGCCGATAGTATTCCGATGGTTGTTTCACATTTCGTACTTCAGAGCTGGATTTCACAGTCTCGTCTACAGTGTCTACGGCCTGGCTAGAGGCAAATTGGACTGCATTGGCGATGGTATTAAGTACTGCCATTACGAGACGCCAAGCAAGTTCCTGAAGGAAATGGACATCATCAATATCGACATTTGGGGCAATTTGGGATTGGTAATAGGGCTTGGCATAATCATGCACATTGCTACGGCTGGAGCGTTGTGGTGTCGACTGAATAGGCGATGAATGTGATACTAATGACAGGCAAGACTGATGATGGAATTATAAATTATTACACAGTATCATTATTTTATATATTATTAGTTGTAAGCACCTGGAGTCTCGCACGGAAATTTCTCATCAAACGATGTAAGTTTCGTTCTACTCCGTTCGATAATTTTTTTTCCATTTGTTAACCAATAGTTTTTGAATTAAACAAATATACTCGTTTCCTTTTAAGTATATTTAGATTGATTTAAAATAGTTTTAAAGCGTGTCTATTATATGTACCAAAGATAATTATTATTTTTTTTTTTTTTTTCTCATTTTGAAATTTTCAAAATAAACTTAAATAGGCATGTAGAACATGAAAATATATTCTGTAATCATTATATCGATGTTGCATCTGGCGAGGATTGATGGCATTATCATCATTAGGTGATTGAGGTTGTTAGCGGATAGCTCCGACCGATATATTCAGCCAGCTATTATATCTGGCAAATTGGATTGGAAGCTTGACATATTCGGTTGACTCGAGCTACAACAAACAGACTCCTTCTCAATCAGGCGTTTTGCAGATCCCACTTCTGACACCAATGTTGTGTTTTTGGGGTGTCAGGGATCAGCAAAACGTCAAGTTGAGAGCGAGTCGAAAGAACTGAATACATATATCAAGTTTACAGTCAGGTCTGCCAGATACCGCTGGGGGCTTCAGGTTTTAAGCTACAACAAAGAACTAGCCGACTCAACACTACGGTTTTTAAAGCCGATTCAACATTATTATAATTAGTTTTATAATCAAATTAATGATTTTATGATCACTAAATTCCGCTAATACATATTATATTGATATATCAATATCAATATTTTATTAGGAATTGCGTCAACATTTTATTTGTAGAATTAAAATGTATTTAAGTGTTAATACAATTTTAGTGATTGCTAAACCAGTGAAATAATTGATTATCATAGAATTGAAATGCATTAAGTTAGTAGAATTTAAATGTGGTATTGATTTTAATAAATATTCTCAAACCTTTAGGATAATTTGTTGAAGTTTACTAATCACAAATTATTATTTATCTATGTACATATATTTGATGTACAGGTTCATCAGAAAAAATATTGTGATAATTATGTTATAAATTATGAAATTTTTACCGATTAAATATTAATTTGAACCATTATTACATGGTTAAATGTGTGTTTACATTAATGCTATATAAAATAAATAGATCAATCTAATATTATTTACATATAAAAAATAAACAAAGAATACACTCCGTGGAATACGATAAATAATAAATATGAATACGTGGAATACGATAAACTCGTTTTTCATATCAGATAAAATATTATAACAAAATTATGTAATCATTAAATTCAACAGTTTATTTTCGGAATATAATGCATAAATTGAATACCAAATTCACATTACTTGACATAAATGAAAAAATATTTATATACATACATATGTACATAGAATACACAAACAGATCAGAAATCCACAATTTGTTGGAAAATATTAACAAAATCTAAAATTGGAAATAAAATTATAAAAGTGTATACAATTATAACCACAAATACATTGCTATAAATAAATAATAACCCTATTCAAATAAAATTATATCATGTTAAAATATGTATATGGACTTAAAAAAAATATTATTTTGATAAAATTAAAAAATACACAATTTTTAATATCACATTTATACAAATTACAACTTTAAGCATGTAATTAATTTAGAACTGACTACAAAATTGAAGTTTAATTGTCAAAATCTGTTAATAAACAGTGGCAAACTATACACGTAAGTACATGATTAATTTCAAACTTCATTCATATCACCCGGTACTTAACAAATTTAAATTAATAACAAAGTTAAAATTGAATTGTGTTTTTAAATAAAAATACATATGTATTTGTACATATTGATAACTAGATAAAAAAATACGATCTTCGGCATATATTCAAATAAGAAAAACTACCACTTCCGGTCGGCGGATTTTAATCAAAACCTTATCAACTCTTAAATTTTATATGATAATTATAAATATAAATTTTCAACTTGATCAATAGGGCAGTTTCTGAAATATTCTGTGGTAAACTTTTCGACAAAAAAAAACCCTACTTCCGGTTGACTGATTTTAATGATTATTTTTTCGTAACTAGCAATTTTACTCAGGAGTACAACATTATAATATTGTGACGATAATACATATTTAAAAGGTCGAAAAAAATAAAAAACAAAAAATCGTTCAAGAGTAAACTGCCATTTCCGGTAGTCAATTTTAAGTTGACTAAAATCACAGTATCTCTTAAGGCTAATGTGAAAACTATAGATATGAAATTTGAGAAAATTCCCGGTGCAGTTTCGGAAATATGATTTTTTACCGGATTTTGAATTTTCTGCACGAAAAAAAACCCTACTTCCGGTTGACTGATGTTGACCAAATTCCTTATGGCTTTTAAACTTTACGTGAAAATAATAGATATGAAATTTCAGCTTGATAGACTTGATAGTTTCGGAGAAAACACACAGACATACACACACACACATAGTACACAGCATACAGACATTTTCCAGAAATCATGAAAACGTGATCAGGGGATGATACTTGATCCAAATCAGTCAAAATCTCGAAGTCGAATTTTCGCACGATCACAATACTTTATCCGATTAGGATAAAGTAATAATCCCGCGATGTTAATGAAAGTATAAAAATACATATGATTTTTAAATTCAACTATTAAAAATAATATTTTGTATTAAAATCTGATTTATTTATATTCAAAATGGAAAATATCATATAACATTTTGCCTTGACTATCAAAATTGTTTACTTTCATTGCACTAATATATAGTTTTTATTAACATTTTTTTCTACTTAACACTTGCGTTTTTCAAAATATTACATTCTGACAAATTCTACAAATAGGAACAAATTTAAAATTATTATATTTACAAAATTTCTAAATCGCAGTGCCTCAGATATGGAAAACGTTTCTGAAAACATGTTTCAAATACATTAAAACTTGAAATATACATATATGTACATATACAATAATTAAAAAAAATACTTTTAATTAATATTACCCTTAATTTCAATTCAATCCTATCAATTTCTCCGCCCATCATATCCACAATATTTTCGCCGTGCTTTAACAAGAAACCTTCGAGCTCGTCGAGAGTTTGCAGCTTCTTTATTTCCTAAAATGCAAACAAATTCATTATTTTTAAATGTGAAAATGTACAATAATACACATAGACACAAACCTCTAAAAGAACATTGAGATCTTGCTTATCCAAATAAGCCCTTGTTAATTCTCGGCCATCAAAGTCAAGTTCAGCCTGAAATCAATATTATTTCAAATGAAAATAATTAATTCAATTAATAATTTTAAAAGTTAAATACCTTATATCTGACTAAATTTGAGCCCATATCAATTCCTTTGACGTCATGTATTGCCCTGACCATTATATCGGCTTCTAAATCAGAATTTATCTTGTCCAAATGCTCTTGCGGAATCGACCTAACCAAACAGAACAAGCATGAAGCATACTGAAACTTCGTTTACTACAGAATCACAATTCAAATAGTATACCTGCCGACTAGAGCGCCGACATTAGTCAATATTATAAATGAAGCTACGCCGCCGAGGATCGTTCCTACGAATAAGCTGCCGCACGCGTCCCACTGAGGATTCCCAGTTAACGAAGAGAGACCCATGAATCCAGCAGCTACGGCCACTCCTCCAACAGCAGCCATGTCTTCCAGCAAAACTACGTTTACGGACGGGTCAGAACCGCGCAGAACTGCACACAAAATAACATGTAATTAGCAAAGGTCCCTGTGTATCAATAGAATAAGGTAAAAATTTACAAATACCATATTCTTTGAAAGGCATATCGGCCTCTTTGGCGCCTTTTTTGATTGCATTGATGGCAACTAACAATGTAGCACCTTCAGAAACAATAGCACC
Organism: Parapsyche elsis; assembly: GCA_022651745.1. Classification (NCBI taxonomy): domain Eukaryota; kingdom Metazoa; phylum Arthropoda; class Insecta; order Trichoptera; family Hydropsychidae; genus Parapsyche; species Parapsyche elsis. The sequence continues at coordinate 2,752,998 of JAGVSN010000005.1, read as the reverse complement.
GCCAAGTATAAAATAAGCCTAAAACATAACAGTAGGATTTTAAATAAACAAATTTACATACATGGATACATATGTATATACGGACTAATTGGGGATGAAGGCAGTCCGGATAATGAAACATCCAGATAATCGAAAAAATACTTCCTTTTTGTAACTGCCAAATTACGTATACAAATAACATAAAAGTTGAACGGAGTCACATTCTTCCGGTCTTTCAAATCATTTCTTAGCAACCTCTAAGCATTGAAAAATTTCAGAGTGTGAAGGACATTATTATCGTCTGCTAACAATATTCGTCGAAGGAGCTGTTTTCAAAACAGGCGTTTTAGTGGTTCTATTACACCTTGATCCATTGGCTATATTATTGATGTAACATTTGGTGGAAGAAATTTCACCTTAAACATTTTGCCAATCGTGTTTAAATACTCCATTGATGGATGTGAAGGTTATTAGGAAGACATTATCAAGTAACAATAATACTTTTCTATCTTTACCAATAAATTTTTTTTTTTTAATTTCGGAACAAACTATTTTCATACCATTGTTTGAAAATTTCACCATTTTTCACATGCCTTTTTCTGATGTCCGTACGAAACTGGGAGACTTCTTACGCTTTTAAAACATCTAGGATTCTTACACTTTCCAATAAGAAGCAGTGGTAGTCAGTGTCCGCCGGTTGAATTGGCAATTTAACACCCTCGGGATAATCAGGATTCTACTGTTTATGTATTACAGAAAAAAAATTCGCTTACATAATAGAAGGATTCCATAGGATGCGGATTGATCAATCCCATAAAGCCGTGATAGTACGAGAGACCGGTTCCAACACAAAATATTCCAACTCCAGATATAAGGGAGGCCACATATCGCATATTCGAATAACCATACGGATGATAAGTATCAGCTTCCTGTAAACAAAAAAAAATAAACACACATTATAAATAAACGAAAATTTCATACAAAATATTATAATTATTTACAATTTACCTGATCAGATTTGTGAATACCGTATGCGAGAATCAATTGATTAATAGTGTCAGCTAACGAGTGGATACATTCAGAGAACATGCTATGAGATCCCGTATACAACCAGCCGAAAAATTTAAATAGAAAATTACTACCATTTCTGTAAAAAGAGATAACTATTTAAATGAGAGGAATATCATTTAACAGTAGCAATATTATTTCATCCCTGGACTTACATAGCTACCGCTGTTAAGACTACTCTACCAGAACGACTGGACAGTCCGGTTTCTTTCTTTTCATTTATAGTCGAGTTACTAATTTCACGTCGGTAGTCTCGCAACCGCCGTTTGACGGTAAACACATCTATAAGAATAAATAAATACATTACAATGAAATGAAGATTGCGGATGCGATCATTCATCGGTTTATATATTATCGTATACTTTGCTGGTATCTTCTGTATTCAATCTCTTTACGGAGGAGCTCTTTCGTTAGATTTTCTCGGCTACCCCAAACCTCGGTGGCTTTAGCTTCCACGTCTCGCCTCCAATACACGGTTATGGGAGGTTCGAGTTCATACGGCGATCGACGTTTAGTCTTGGGTAATGTATCAAGATCTGACGGCTTGAGCAAAAAGTCAGACATGGCTCGTACCGGTGTTATAAAGTTACGCTCAAGCGACGAAGCAGTCAAGTCAACTCTTAGCCTCTTCGAAACTGGAATAATATAATAAGTTCCATCAAATACAGATTCTCAAACGATTATTCACTATTTTTGCTAGGATTACAGTTGAAATGGCCGAATCCAATAAGAACGAATAAGACTTAATAAAAATGATATAGAAATTGGATTTAATCTAAGGTAAAAAATATCGAAAAAATTCATAAAAGATGGAAAATCTTAAATAAGACACTAGAAGTAATTTCTTTTAAGCTTTTAAACCATTGATTCTCAACCATTTTTAATCGAAGAATGTGATATTATATTTTCATTTACGTTGATTGCTAAAACTAATTTTATTATTTATATTAGTTTTTAAAATTATGTTTAATGAATTTTGCACGTAATACGTAGTCACAGTAGTTAATCATATTGTAGAGATAGTTGATAGTTATTTATACCTAGGGTAATTAGTAAATATGACTGGATGTAAGAAATAATACGAAGAATGAAACTAGGATGGAGCACTTTTGGAAGAATGAACATAATATTTAGATTTAAAATCCAACATCCCGCTATGCATACAACCAATGCGTACTGCCAGTTACATATGACGTATGGTTGTGAAACGTGGATGTTAAATTCAAGAATGCTACACCAGATCCGGTGCATACAGAGATGTGTGCTTGTATAACAAGAAGAGATCGTAAGAGGAATACATGAGTAAGAAGCGTGATTTAAGTGGCAAATATAGCGGAACGTGTGAAAAAGTTGGACTGGACACATAGAGAGAAGAATTGATGGCAGATGGACACAAGAAAAACTTGAATGGTATCCGAGAGGATGTGATGGGCTGATGAATTAAGAAGGATGTTTGGAGTCAAGTGGGTGCAGATTGCTCAAGACAGACAGGAATGGAAGAGGATTGGAGAGGCCTTCATCCAGCAGTGGGTGGTGAATGGCTGAAAACGATAATATTGGTTATAGCAATCAACGTAAATGAAAATATAAAATCACATACTTCGATAAAAAAAAAGGTTAGAATCACTGGTTAAAAACTTAAAAGAAATTACTCCTCGTGTCTTATTCAAGATTTTCCATCTTTTTCGATGTATTTTTTGATATTTTTACCTTTAGATCAAATCCACTTACTACATACATACATAATTCGTATTAGACCTTACTTCGTTCGGACATAATGGATTATTGGATTCGGCCATTTCAACGTCTCCCTTTTGTTAGGTGGTCAATCTGATACATATTGTACATAAATAACACTGACCAACAAAAAATCACGTTTTTGTTGAATCATGAGTATTGAAATTTCTCCTCACTTTTTCAATACTCACTTTGAGCACAGCGATACTATATTTTGAGTTATAGACCGTAAAAGCCAAAAAAATGGATATTTTTTACATTTTTTAAATCGCGAATATCTCATAAACGAGAGCATATCAACAAAAATCATTATCGGATTCGAATTCAATGGATCAAAATTAGTAAAGATTGACCAATCTCCGCTCTGGGTATTTTTTTTGTTGCTCAGTGTACATAATTACTTAACTATGTACATACCCTGAGGTGAATTGTTGGGGTTTGGTGAAATTGTTTCTTTCTTTAACACAATATTGGTAATATTAGAGTTTCCATCAGCAGTGGCTTCTAAAATTAACTTTTTACCGTTGGATTTCAATTCCAACTCCTTAACCACACTGATTTCATTTAACTCGGCGTTTGATGCATTTTTCAAAATCTTAGTATCGGTTTTAATGTATTCGTTGACTGCGTTAGACTTTGACGTCAATCTTTTCGACGAACCATCAACAGAATCCTGATCATTGTTGAGACCGGGAATCTTCGAATCACTCACAACATTGCTGAATAGCAAAATTCGCAACAACGATCTGTCGCGTGTCGTAGAATCCGTTTTGAAAATCGCATTGTCATTCGTCGTGTCGCATTTACGAGATGACAGTAAGGAAAAGGTTCTGTGGTTGCAACCAAGTCCCAAAAGGATCACTTGTTCTGCATTGGTTGCGGTAAGTCTTCCGGCATTGCATCTTAAGTATTTAATGAGTACGAATGATCGTAGAAACATCTTATACACAGAAAGTTTCCTAGCTTAAGATGTGAATGATTTCGACGGCGACTCTGAAACGGTTAATTTGATGTGAAAGTATTATACAATAAATACGTTTATTTGGTGTGTATATTCATCGCAAATGGCGATTACACGCAAATTGAGGACTAATAGGACAAATAGCACTAATGAATGCTTCATGGTACTGTTTGTGCAATGCATGTTTTTATTTGTGAAATTTAAATAAGATTTTTTATTATTTTACCTTTCATTCGAAGATGAAGAGCGGCTGTGAAATGTTTGATGGAGAATTGAAATTGTTCAAATTGAAAAATACTGCAATTAGAGTATTATTTAATCATTTTTTCATTAAATCGGTCAACCGAGTGTACGACAGCGAGAACTGTCACTTTGATGATTGTTTTCATCGGTACCACTTGGCCTAAATACATTGAATCACAGCCAAATAGTGTCAAAAACTTTCAGAATAAATATGTACTTTGCTCAGTATTTTATCTATTTGTCAAGTATTTTTGCTACGTAAAAAATACTTTTGATTACTATTTTTTTGAATACATCAAGTATTTATTCAAAACCCTCAGTTGAATAGTAAAGGTTTGGTTTCACAAGTACGTCGGCTTGATCGACGCCGATCCTGTATTTTTTTACTTTATCCTAATTGGATAAAGTAAAAAATCCTAGGCGGATGTGTGTAGAATCGCTATAACTTAAAAACCGTTTATCCTATCACACTGAAACTTTATAATATAATATATTATATACATACATATATATAGGTTTTTTGCCGGTCACTACAATCCATAAGGCTTTTAAAATTTTCTTCAACCGGAAGTGGTACTTTCTTTGGAAAGTCACCAAATTTTTTGTTATCTTTGGGAGGGTTTTCTAGTAAAACTGTCATATATGTACATATATTTTAAACTGAAATTTTGTATATGGAGTATGTGTAACGACCTTAAAAATAACATAATTTTTAAACTTTTTTTACAACCGGAAGTAGTATTTTACTCTTGCTTTTCTGTATTTTTCAACTCTTTCTCTGAAACTATCAAGTGTATTAAGCTGAAATTTCATACCTATAATTTTAATGCCATTTCCATAACTTCGTGGTTATAAAAACCTTTAAGATCTTTTTTGTATTCGTTTATTAGTAATTACTTTATTAGTAATAAAACATTAAGAAAACTTATTTCTTACAGCTATTCAATAGATAAATGACTAACATTTAATTTAATTTTGAATATATAATCCGAAAATAATATGTTGTGGTTCCCAAACATTGCCAAGGTTTTCCCTGATTTGAAATAGATAAAACGTCGCACTCTTAGTATTTTTGAAAATTATTGTCAGAAATTTTTGATTTCTAACAAAAGTCCGGAATTCTTGTCGTCTCGAGACACATTTCTCGGGACCAGTGGCGTAACTAGGAATTTTGGGCCCGTAAGCAAAAAATCATCAAGGGCCCCCCCTCTCGAATTTTTAAATCGAAATACAAATTTTTTTCGTTCCAACGCAGTATTAATATAAATATAATTATTGTTAATATCTATATATGTAGGTACATAATATAATTTTCTTAATTTAACTTACCAATTTTAAAATTTCTTCTATCGAGCCTGTTTGCAACTGTTTGCAAAATCATGATTTAGTTGTTTGAGGTCCATTTTGGCTGCTTCTTTGTGCTCAATTGTAAGCAAAGATAGTTCATTGAGTCTGGTTTGACCGATCGAATTTCTTTTGTAGTCTTTAATTATTTTTAATTTATTGAATGTTCTTTCTACACTAGCCACAGTTACCGGAAGAGTAAAAAATAATATGAATGCGGTATATATGTACTTCTGTAAAATCACTCTCTAAGCAACTGTACTACATACTTGGTAATAAGTAATTCTGAAAATTGCCTTATGGTGATTGTTTCAGAAAGATCTTTCTTTATTAATAAAAGTACACGAGTAAATTGAGATTCGAATTGATCTGAGAAAACTTCTGGATATTTTTTTCTGAGATTCGAACAATGGTCTGGAATATCCGTTTCCGGTACCTATATTAATAATTTTCCTATGTTCAAGAAAACCAAAATAGTTTTTCACTATCTGGATTCCCGCAAAACGCGTCTTAATTTGAACAGTTATTTTGTCGATTAAATAGTAAAAAACATTAACTCTGAATAGATGTTCTCTGTTGTCAAATCGATAATCTGAAGATAATTCATCAAAATGTCGTTTAACGTTTCTTTGTCGTTTGATTTGAAAATCACTGTCTGAACCCCACTTTTTTGTTAATGTTTTAACTTCTAATTTATGAACAGTTATGAACTGATAAAGTTTAGACAATTTTTTAATGGTTTTTTTTTTTTGTGCCCCACTCATCACTTTTTTTGAACCCTCCATTTCACTAAGAATATTATTAGAAATAGCTTGTGCAAATTTCGATATGAATTTTCATATTGATATGAACATAAACGAAATACGGTTAATCAGATCACAATGCGATGGTGACTACATGAATACTGGAAAATTATTGTTTTCGAAAAAAAAATAAAAAGAACCCTACAGACGTTCAGTTTTTGTAACGATTACTGTTTCGATTTAGAAAACGTAGTTAAAATCGTTACGCGTGTATGTGCAAATTTTATTCTGGTCATCTCGACCGTAAAGTCTGTCACTGTTTGAAATTTTATGTAAAAATTTATGAAATCGTCACGTTAAATAATTATGGAATAAAAATCATTCTAAAAAGACTGAAAGTCTATAGGGGCCTTTAATTTTATAATATAAAACACTGACTACAGTCAGGCTTATTGGAAATATCTAAACGAAAATGCGCACAGCCGCGGTGCGAGGGAGACCGCATATACGTAAGACCATCGGAGAAGGGGGAGAAATTGCGTCAACAATAAAAAACCAATAATTTTAATTTTTTACAATTCGACCGAGTAAGTGTTTCTTAGACAGCTTCATTAATATTTTCATTGAATTCAAAATGAGCATCGGGTTAAAACCACCTCGAACGCTAACGATCGTATGTACAGTCTGTGCAAAGCTTCGGAACGCGATAGTACGAGAATATCAACCCAGATATTAGAATACCAATTGTTATCCGATTAAAGGATGTATCCGAATGAATACAACGAGTCCCAAAGCAAATGGGGGACAGACGACATACCGGGCTCGTTGCGCGTGGAAAACAACACTTCCGGTTTCCTGGAACAAGATTTAAAATCGGTGAGAATACGCGGTAGCATAGCACCCAAAGAAGGTCGAGAAGCAGGTCGACTTCAAAGAGCAAGACTATCCTCGATCGATGGAGACACGGCTGAGGAGCACGATCAATTTTATCGAGATCACAAACTGCTACTTGTGCTTTTCAGGGTGCTGGCTGTAATGCCCATCACTCGAAGCTCTCCAGGTAAATATTTAGATTGTAAAAGTACTTAAGAGTACTAAGACTTAAAATAATCTGCACGATACCCACTTAAAATCACATCCCACATATTACCTAGGTATACTTTTTCCAGCTAGTGAGCGTATAATATTTCAGTTGTGAATTTAAAATATGATCCGTAGACTTAGGCAAGGGTGAATTCATCAGAGAGACGACGGGTCGAACTAACAGTATTAAATGACAACGAGCTACCTGTGAGCTTACTCAACAGTCTAATCAAGTGTTGTTTACTTGTGTGTGGAGTACATATAATCAAACACGTTTGGGAATACGATATAGTTCTGGCTTTTGTCTACCTATGTATATGTACATATATTAAAATCTTAAAAACTTTTTTTTTTTTTTATCTTGTGTTCTTTAATCGTCAGAATCCTTTATGACATTTACGTAATGGGCCGTGTGATACTTCAGCTCGTATTTTATTGACCTCATCAGTAACCATTCCCTTCACCATATCATACATACTCGTACATACATATGTATGTATGTAGGTACATATATACGATCGAAGGATGACAAAAAAATAATACGCCAAAAGTGTCCCGCGATTATCTGATCTTTCAGCTTACGGTCTATGTACATTCCGTCGACGGGGTAATATTGTCGACAAAACTTAACTGAAAATTGTTTGTAATAATTTCAGGAAAGGTCACTTTTCAATGGAACTCACTAGCTACGATATATGCCATCTGTTTTTATGTAGTGACAACGGTTATTGTTTTGATTGTCGGCCACGAGCGTTTGGTAATTTTGCAAACGACGAAGAAATTTGACGATTACATTTACGCCGTCATATTCGTAGTGTTTCTCATACCACACTTTTGGATACCTTTCGTTGGATGGGGGGTGGCCCACCAAGTTGCAGTCTACAAAACATCGTGGGGAAGGTTTCAGGTATGACGTATGATTCTATTGTTCACATTCCACTCCTAGAAACGTCGATCTTATTTACACATTGGACGTTGCAACAAAATATTTACTCTTAATTAAACAACCCTAAAACGTTAAATTGTGCGGTTCGAAAGCCAATTGACTTTATCGTCTCTCGCAGTGAAATATAGCCGTCGTAATTGTTTTTAAATATGATTTTTATTGGTCGGAACACATACAAAATAAACGCGAATTCACCAAATATACCAGACTAAATTTTATTGCCGTTTTATTATTTATCGCTTTTGTTCAATTGAGACAATTTTTAAAGGTGAGATACTACAAGGTGACGGGTGAATCTCTCCAATTTCCCTATTTGAAAGTGATGATTGTGGTCATCAGTGCCGGCTGTTTAATTTTGGCCATTCTATTCCTGCTTAGTCTGTGCGCACTGATGGATGGATTTTACTTGTGGCACACGTCAGCCTATTATCACATCATCACAATGATCAATATGAATTGCGCTCTGTGGTACATCAACTGTAGAGGCTTTAAAATTGCTTCGGACAGCCTTTCCGAATGCTTCAGAAAGGTATGAATTTAACAGCCGCTACAAATGCAATGCTTATTTATGGCAATGCTCAAAAACAATAAAATGGTTGCTTTCAGGACGTTGAAATTGAGTGTACGGCTTCCATGGTATCAAGCTATAGATACTTGTGGTTGAACTTGAGCGAAATGCTGCAATCACTGGGAAACGCTTACGCCAGAACGTATTCCACTTACAGTATTTTTATGTACGTGTAATTGTGTATAGAATATAAAACTGAAGTAGTCGGTTTTGTGTGCATTAGTTAATTGGATTTTTTCAGGTTTATCAACATAACAGTGTCCGTTTACGGTGCCTTGTCTGAAATTGTCGACCATGGCTTGGTTTTCAGCTTCAAAGAGTTTGGTTTATTTGTCGACACCGTATACTGTGCCACTTTGTTTTTCATATTCTGCGATTGCTCTCACAAAACGACGTTGAAGGTAATAATGCTTTATTTTTACAGGGTCAAAATCAATCACCTTACTTTGCTTGATCATAACTTTTAAAATTTCAATTCAGCAATTGTTATACATTTTCAAATAACTGGATGACCAACTAAATTTAGAATATAAGGAAGATTTGCTTTCAATAATACTATATTATGCAAACTCGAGTATAGACCTAGTATTACATATAGCACTGAAACTGAAGGTTAAAACTTCATTATTCACTTCAGTAATTATTCAAACGCATGCTGCAGCCTCTGGGCAATCAATCAAACTCGATTCAATTTCTATGAAGAATTTAAGCTTGTAAATTATGTAGTTTGAAGTTCAGACATTCGACAAACGGGTACACATGATCGATTTTTTTTTTAGGTCGCACAAGGTGTTCAGGACACGTTGCTCTCTATCAATATGATGGGCATCGATTTACCAACGCAGAAAGAGGTAGAGTAAATTACACGCACGATGGCGCACACGTATTATCCGATACAATTTAGCAATTTACTAAGTTTATACATTGATTTATTTTAATTTTGAGGTGGACCATTTTATTCAAGCGATTGAAATGAATCCTGCCATTGTCAGCTTGGAAGGATATGCAAACGTTAACCGTGAACTACTCACATCGGTAATAATTTATATTCTGTCACTAACAAGTCAGCAATCGGTTGAAAATTTTTGTGCAAACCTCGTGCAATAATACCGCAAACACGTTCCGTGTGCATATACTCGTCATTACCTACTAGCGGTAGCGAAGCTAGCTCTTTATTAATTTTAACATACGAGCAAACGTGCAACGAATTATATTAATATTATATTATAGTTTAGTGTAGCTAAATTTCGTCTATATTATGTTGGCCTGTGAATTTGTTATCGATTCGTTTGAATCGGTCGGTTGACTCGTTACTGATATAATATTGAATTAGATGTATGTATGTATGTATGTATGTATGTATGTATGTATGTATGTATGTATGTATATGTATATATGTATAATTACAACTGTGTTTTTGTAATTCTAGGCCGTTACTACAATTGCTGTGTATCTCATTGTGCTGCTTCAATTCAAGATATCTTTACCGAAGAACCTTTCATAAAGCTGTGCAATTTTACTCTCTAAGGAAATGCATTTAGATGACTAGATTTTTCCCGTTTATAGTTTGAAACCAAGCGTAGTATAAATAAATAAACCACTTTATTGCCTAATGCAATCCCATTTTCCAATCAATCCAGTTTCCCTGAAGTGAAAATCGAAGCGTCTCAATTAACAGTTTCATTATTGTAGAAATGTAAAATATAAAGGATGCAATTAATTACAAATGTGTTTTTTCTTCGCATTGGTTTTTAGAACGTAAATACACTATAGAATCTACTGGCATCTCCCAGGCCTATATATTATAGATTTGTTATTGAAAATTTTAATAACGATGTTTGATTCTCTTATAACCGACCAATCAAACAACACGTGCATAAATAATAAATAATTTTCCAATAAAAAAAATAAGTAAAAATTTGTATAGTATTTAAACCAAAAGAAAAATATCGTATCGCATTCAAGACGAGACCCGCAGATCAAAGCTTTGCCCTGATTAGTCAAAGGGTGGTTTATATGGAAATAACTGCAGCAGTCAAACAGGTTCTCAATTTTATATATGTAAATATGCAGATAGTAAGAGAGTAGATTGCGCTTTAATAATGCCAACGTCCTAGTAAGGCTGTATTCATACTAGTAACTTTTCATTGTAAAAATAAATGAGCAACAAGAATTCTTTTCATAAAAAAGTTACTTCGTGTTACCAAAAAATAAACTTTAGGAAACATCACAGCATGAACGTGCTTCGAATACTGTTACACTGAAATTTCTGAAAAAAGATTCAGCGTGAAATTTTACAATTCATCCTGCGTGAAACAGTGACTTAACAATGAGGTGGGTCAGCTCGATTGGATCAACAAGTGGTCCATCTTGATGTTGTTATCGACCTCGTTTGCCGCACCTGCAACTCGTAAAATTTATTATGTTGGCTGCAATGCAACTCTGATTGTATTATTTACACCCACGCCCATGAATTTTCTGAAAATTTATAATACAAACTGTAAATGCTCAGCGTTGCCCAGGTGCACTTTGAAATGCAAATAACTATTTAAACAAGAAAAACACAATACTTTATCCGATTATGATAAAGTAAAAAGTTATACATAGATGAAATTCAATCGCTTTTTTTTCAGTTCAATACAGAAAGCTTTTCGGGCCAAAAAAATCGCTCTACAGACAAGTTTGATGTCGTTGAATAGTATAATGACATTTTTGCGAATATTGACCCAGTGGATTTGGCGTTCTAGGATACCGACAATGTAAAAGTTATGTTTTATAAAAGTGTATTTTGTGTGTAAATAAGTAAATAGGTACTGATAGATTATTTCATTTGAAGTAGAAATTCATCTAATTGTTATGTAGACTGTTAGGCACTAAGCTATGTAGGTAAGATAATTGATTTTGCAACCTACATATACTACAATTTTCTATGAGATTTTTGTCTCTATTTACGCCATTTCCATGAGCTCTATCTATCATGTATGTACATACATATGTATGTACATAAATGTCGAAGAATGGATCAACGGAGAGTAATTCGGAAATGCATCAATCATAGATATAGAATACATGTTATTCTATATCTATGGCATCAATATACATATTTTAATACTGCATAATTTTCAAAGTCAACAGATCTTTTGAGAACTACCGCCTTACAAACGAGACTAGAAATAATATTTAATCCATTAAAACTCCATCAAAATAGGAAGAAAATAAAAACGAGCGCATTAAAATTCAACGTGTCTCGAGCAATTAAAATCGGAATGCTGCGGAAAATTCTGGTGGAAAACTTCAAAAGGATCGAGCGAGCGATAGTAGAGAGTAGTAAGTTCCGCTTATTCATTTTTATTATCAATTCAGAAATGCGATCTTTATTGAGATAGACAACAATTGAGTTTTTGAGAGAAGCCTCGGGGTGCACTTATTATTACGATTCTACAATCACATGTACATTTGCATGCATATTAAAATGACACGACTAAAATATTTGATTAAAAACTTGTATGCAAGAGACGTTCTACACATTTGCATTTCTGTACGACTATAATGTTATTATTGCGAAGATAACTCAAAAGTTCAAGCGTATCCTACGAAAATACATATGTACATAGATACGTACATATGTATGTACATATGTAGATACATACATATATGTACATGCAGATATGTACTAAGATAGAGCTTATAATTTTGGAAACCAGTGCTAACAAAGGATTTCTCATAACCAAATGATATTTCCCTGTTACGATTGTATACGTGGGTCAACCGACACTTTATTGAATTATCATATCCTTTTGTACAGGTTCGTTTGGCCAAAATGGAAACAGTATTATTGAGACTGCGCAAAATCATTTACTTAATAAAGTGGCGCACTATCAGAACAGTGAATGGAATTGCAGTAGATTGTTGACACAAGATTAATTGATAAAAGCAGATTGAATTGAATTGGGTTGATGTTGATGATAATGCGTGACGCAAGTGACACCAACTGCTATTGTCGATTTTGCTACTGTTACTTTTGCTGATGACCCCCACTCTACCTTTTATAGTAATATTAATACACTGAAAACACTCAATATATAATATCTATGTATCATAGCTATTTAGATAAAGCTACACATTTGGCGCCTAAAAGCTTCCCTTTAAAAAAAGTATCCCCAGCTATGTTTCCGCGAATATACATACATACGTCAAAGGAAAAAAGGAAAAATTGGATTTATATGTACTATGTAAATATACATATGTACATACATATATGTACTATTACTAGCAGAAAGTAAATGAAACCTTATCAATATAAGAATTTGGCATATTTGAAGTAAATGAATATGAAACTTTAATTCGGCATGATTTTTATTAAAATTTTGTCAACAAGAATTTGTACATTTGTAATATTTTAACAGCAAACTGTTACTTCCTATAAACGCCAAGTTATCAAAACATAGTTAATTATGAAAATCAATACTCTCATTACCTAATCAATATGAAGTTATATAGCTCTAAAACTTTCTAGCATTAGATTTATGGTAGATATTTACATATCTATACGATTGAGAAAATTGTGTTATTAAGACAAAAAATAAATAAAATAAAATAAAACTATTATTTCTTGAATTCTTCAATCTATGTATATAAAAATGAATGTCTGTCTGTCTGTTTTTTTGTCTCTTATAGGCTCCTAAACCACTCAACCGATCGCGATGAAACTTTCAAGACTTATTCTGATCATGCCGGGGATGGTTCCTGTGAAAATCGGAAATAAAAAATCGGGATAAAACGGGAACGGAAACGGAAACGGGCCTGCTCACGCGTCAGATAACGTACTAGGAACGGGAACGGGAACGGGATCGGGACCGGGATCGGGGTCGGGAACGGAACGGGATCGGGAACGGGATCGGCAACGGGAACGGGAAAGGTATCAGGCATTGCAACGCATGCTGGGTTAGCTAGTGTTAAATAAAATTCTTAATTTCATTTTTTTTTACATTTTTAATAGCTCTTTCGAGGTTTCTACTTATCGAAACAACAAAAGGTATACATATAGTAAATAATCAAATATTTTTTATTGTATTACGATTTTCACAGGAATATATGTATTTTTTCCCGTTTGCGGTCAATTTGTCCGCCAAATCGTTTTCACAAATCCGTTTTCAGCCATTCCAATCATATCCACAGTGCAATCAATTTCAGGCCCACTTTTACAAATATTGAAAATCAATTTGGAGACGATCGTCTGATGAATAACCGGTGGGTTGCGTAATGAAAAGCTTCTAATGAAAATTGTTCCGAAGATTAAACATAATACATACCTATGTATATAAGAAGACCTGCCTTTGATATTAGACGATGATTTATGTACACATATATTTTATATGTATGCTAGTATTTCTACATTACGTTGATAATATAAAATTTCAAATTGAGCGCGTTCGTTTCATTTGACAATATTAGATTTTGTCAATCAATGTTGTTTGTCGCTTTACAACTTGTCTTAAATTTGGATAAAACATGCAATAATGTAAAAAAAACACATCATACAGCATTCATTTGAATAACAGAGAATAAATAAGCTTTAAGGGTTCAGTTTCAAATCTAGAACAATTTAAGGCCCGAACATTACAAAAGCATGCTCGGTTGAATGATCAAAAATAATAAATAATTAAGTCATTATTATTCCAAAAACGTTCGTAATATATCAAATATTAATCTTCGTGTGTGTGTGTGTGTGTATATATGTGTTCACCTTTTGTTCATAATCGGTTATTCTCTTTTGCCTCTGTTTGGTGTGGATGAATACGTGCCTGACTAAAGTGGATAACGCACACAGTGGCGTCTGTCAAATTTATTGATGTGAAAATGAACATCGCATCATCATCGGTTGACTTTATGACACTTGGCCGAAAAAATAAACGTTTACCTAATGGAAAATCATATTAGTATGGCCATACTGTACATACATAGATATGTGATTTTAGTTTAGGCTTTTTTCAGTCTTTATCAGAATTTAAAATGATGAATTATGAGAAGAATAAAACGAGAAAGTCGATAAAATTCAGTGACAGTTGAAAATTATATTTTCATGAATGTATACAATTTTTTTCAGCAATGTTTCAATTTCATTCGATGATTTCTCAACGGACACGAAACTCGCATATAATAAAGTTATGCAGGAGCTCAATCAAAGTTTTTATATGATTATATGAAAAATTGAATTGCGCTGAAAGAAAACTAGATAAATCAATAATATAGGTATATTATTGCCGACAATTGGTTTTCCACGTGTCGTGAAAATTGTGAATTTTTTTGCACATCTAAAATTTTTATTGAATATTACCTATTCGATACACATATGTATGTACATATGTGTGTATACGTAGTGTTGTAAGTTGAGAATATTCTCCAAAAGATTATTCTCCGAGAATATTCTCCAAAAGATTATTCTCCGAGGATATTCGAGAATTTTCTTTTTTCTTGGTTATAAAATATCTCTAGATAGTTTAATAGCTTTTTAGAGGATTCTAGGATATTTTCAGAACCTAATAGAAGTAATAAGACTTTCTAGAATGTCTGAGAGTATTTTGAATGACATTTTTTCATTCTGACGACACTGAATGTATCATTTCGTCATTTTAACATACGCACTACTAGCATGAACGTTTTCCGCGAAATTCTCACAGGAATCCAATACTTCTTAACTCTGAAAGCAATAAATTATGTTTACATATTTTTATTGCTTTGGTTATGATATTCCAGTGAAATTGTTCCAACTTATGATATACATACAATTTTGCCCCTAAGATGCTCTAAAACAGAAAATTCTCGGTTTGGAGAATATTCTCGAAAATATTCGCGAGAATATTCTCCAAAAGATTATTCCCGAGAATTTTACACTATCAGTATACGGTTATATTTGGATTACTGCTCGTGTTTTGTGGAAAATCATATGTGTAATTAATAATCACAAATGCAAAGGCGAAATCAGCGTTATTCATTTGATAATTGTAAGTCAAAATTTCCCGTTATTATTTAACCATTCATTACTCCTGTAATCATCACACTCGAATGCCTAATTTAGCTAATAACCTGTCTACTTTTTAACTATCTAATGGCGTTCAAATTTGAGGCAATCAATAATATTTAATTTATTTTCTGATTATATTATGTAACTTCATTACGAACTGTAAGAAAAATTGAACATTGAAAGTGTTTTGAATAAAAAATTATTTAGTTCACTAAAATATTCATATTAAGGACTAATTACACCATAATCCACTCGGAAAAGGGTTTTGCTGAAAAATTTTAACGAGATTCTGATTGTAGCTTGTTTTTAAAATGAATTTTTTTCATTAATTAACGCATAGCCCTCTAACGCAAATTCCAGCAATCTCGATTGAATGTGCACTCGAAAGCTCGCGTTTTTTTTTTAACTAACCAGGATTTTCTGCAGTCTAGTTTGCTCATAATAGAGGGGAGGGGGGTATGGGGTCGATGGTGGCTGTATGTTCGTCAGCTACTAGGTATATAAAGGGGATCGGTGATGGTTTAGGGTCACTTGAACGCGCTCTTCTGTCGCTTTCACATCATACCTCAAAGTCGTGTAAGTTTACTGCAAATTTGATTAATACTCCCAGTACTATTATGGGACCATTCGTAAAAATTTAATATGTATAAACCTATGAGAACGCTCAATGAAAGCTTGTATCTAATGTATATTTCAATTCAACGAGACAAGCTCAATTAAATTGTCCAGAATTCATTCCATTTTACTTTATTCACATACGTAGCATTGATAAAGTATTGTTTTTAGATACAGTGCAGTTTTAAATCGATACGTAAACATAGGTAAAAATTCAGCTATACTGCCTACTAAAATATTTATGTATTTAATAATGTAATAATAAATTATTTTTGTACTAACATAATTAATTTGCATACAGTATAAATTTTGCGAGTGGTATAAAAGTCATCATTCCATAATTAAAAACAATAATTTATATATTTAAATTTTAGTGCAAAAAATTGTTTGTAATTAAATGATATAAAATAATAAATAATCCACAATTCGAATAGAGCCCTCTTGATTCATATAAATTTATTCACTCCGCAAACTTTTTCACCTGGAGTTTTTTTGAAAGAAAATTTACCTACGAATACATACATATGTACATATCAAATGCATAGTTAGAAGAATTCTTAAATTTCGTAAGTGATCTGAAAAGTTGTTACGTAGCTTAAGATTAGGCTACAATTTATTTATACAACTAATGATGGCCTTTGACACACTATTTAAGCTAAAACCTCCTGATGATTTTGAATATCTTTTCCAGTTACGGAAGTAATTTACACTGCGTAGGAAACGAACCATTTCCGTTAAATTAATGTTAATTGCAAATTTTACATAATAAAGTCGTGTTTTTTTGTCATGTTGCAGATTTACAATCAATTCACCATGAAGTCCGTTTCGATATTCCACATGATCGTCATATTTGCCTGCGCAATGGTGCTCGCTCAAGCAATGCCCCCCAGAGTAAGTAATATTAGTTATAATGTTTAATTATGAAATTATTCAACTTTCAATATGTTTAGTATTTTTGTATACCTACATATATATCGTCAATAGATGATGCGTTGAATTTAAAAGGCTAAAAAACCCAGTTCATATTAATATTTTTCAAAACTTGTCGCACAGCTCTATGTTATTTTCAAAACAGTAATGTACATATTTAAATTAGTACAAAAAAAGTCTTTTCTCATATCAGACTTTTCTGTAATTATTTTTTCACTCAAATGACAATTTATACATACGCGTGAATTGTTGGTGTATTCGGTTGAAAAAAATTAAAATGAAACTTCAAATATTAATGGTTGAAAAGGGTTTCAAAGAAATGAAACCCTTTCGGCTTGTGAAATGCCTTTGAAGCGATCGTGGTTATAATCGATTATCCGCTCAACAGAATGTGAGAATTGCCTTATAATGACGAAATGCCTACAGGATTTCAGACAGCTTTCAGTCAACGCTCATCCAATGACAAATATGCTAAGCGAATGCCGAAGCAATTACCTAAGTCAAATTTGCACTGGGCTTTTAAACTGACTTTAGATATAGATATAATTTTAGTACGACAGAATACAACTGTATTACTCAAATCAGTATGCAATATAATGTAATTACATATATTTCGGAAAATCATCCGGATCTGTCACCTTCGGTCGATCGCTTTCCATCGGAGCAAAAGGAAATATCGTCAGAAGTGATTCGTAGAATTTTGGTAACCGAAATTCGCATGACTGAAACACGCCAAAGAGAGCAAAGAAAGCGTGATAATTCTGCTGGCGTAAGTTAAGCCAAACGAAAGTTCAGCCGGACTCACCGCTGAATTTCAAAAATTTGCAAGCGTACTAATAACATTCATCTCGTTCGTGCAAATCTAATCAAATTTTAGCCTCGCCCGTTCAATATCATGATCCTAAATAATTCAAGTTTCTATTTTATGTTAACACTAACATATCAGGTTCCTTTGTTAATAATAAATTGTATGCAAAGTACTATACTTTTAGTTTCCGCTATTCATATTCATATTCATTAAATTCGTTAAAATTGATTGAGCTTTGGTCAATTTCCGCCAACCGGAAACTACATTTTACCCTCACGCCATATTATAGTAAGTGTATTAAATTATTGTGTACACTATAAGTTTTGATGCTAAAGTTTTGCCAGACACACGATAGAAATTTTGGATCAATATATTTGAATTAATGTATTATTACAACATGTACAATGCACGATGTGTATGTATATATAACTATATGTATATGTATGTATTTGCAGATCTTTAACTTTATTCTGGTAGAATCAATAGTTCAATCCAAATATTAATGCAACTATTTTATTGGAAACTAAACTACTATAATAGTCTAGAAACGATGGAATTTTCACTATAATTTCTCTTAACTTGAAGTCATCGAATCCGTTAGAATTTCCAAGAAAACCTATGTAACCGTATATTTATGCCACTTCAGGCATAAAATTTGGATATAAAATATCAATAAAACGTTCAACCATAATTCGATAGTTTTCTCGTATGTCACATTTTCTTTGTTTTAATATAAAATACAAGTGTGAATTTCATATTAAACACGTATTCAATGAAGCATAAATATTTATGTATTTTTAATTCTTATTTTTAATTGAACCGGCATCGGCACCGCCAATAACACTTAGTTTTTCTTTTATTTGCGCATGGAACGCCAAACTCAATTAACCGTCTTTTACTGAATAACTTATTTTCCGCGTGATCGAAATTGAAACGACTTTGTGTTGACATTTCCGATTCTAAGGCTTTACGGTCTGAAAACGCGAAACGTGTATAAATTCAATGGGGGTCCCTTATTTAACGCTCGTATTTTTTTAGGCTCTCCGCGACGTTTGTTTTTCGAATTGTCCAATTTATCTTTACTTGTTGGATACTGCGCATTTGGCAGATGTTACTTTGAATGAAATTAATACGTCATTTTTCCATTATTTAACTTTACTCTTTCACTATAGAGACTCTCGTAATAGAAAACACTCTAATGCTACATTTTTGTTTTCAATTACCATATCCATGTATGTATGTACCTACATATGTACATACAAAGGTATTTATTATTTTATTACAGTATCTCCCTTTCATCCGCTTCTGAAAATTCAATCATGAGAAAATCATTTCATCCCGAATTCCACAAAACTCAAACAACCTGTGCTTAGGCGGATTTATTATTTACTTGTTCTATTCGTCTATTTACATTTTGCAACATTGTATCAACACTATAGCTTTTTCCACACAGGCAACGGAGATTCAACTTAAATTGTTCAAAATTTTAAATAAAATGCTGCACTTCAATACGTTTTTCATTGTTCGTTCAAAAAGAGTCTAAAGTCGTTCCACGATTGCATTAAAAATTAATTTCACATCATATGTGACTCAGGGTAGTTAGAATTGATCGAACTTTTCTTGGATCATATTAAAACGGGGGGTCTTTTCCACCGACATAGTAGAATCAGCAGGGGGAATTTTCCCTCCAGGTGGTCCAGAATCCAAGGGAACCACCACTTCTAATTCCTGTATTATTTTTGTCTCGTACAATATTTCATCTTGCCGTAATCATACCATCTTTTGGCACTTGTCCAATATTTTCATACAAATCTTTACTTTATTCATATACATACATGCAATGGGTATGCGAGTTTAAACATTCCTCGTTTATATAACAACTTTCAACGTACATACATATATAAAATACTTATGCATTTAATGCATAATACATATATAAAATACTTATTAATTTAAATACTTATACATTGTAATCAGATCCGTTGGCGCATCCACTAGTACTAACGTAACGTTGCTCTATTCAACAGTTTTGTAATTACTCTGGAATATTCCAGAATAGTACATAATTCAGAGCTCACAAATTATGTACATAATTATCATTTTTTTCTCGAAATAGTTACATAATGGATTATATACTTGAAAAACGGTCGCTTGTATCCACTCGAGGGTAGGGCTCTTAGTTTTTCTTCACAATAGGAACATTCATGTACACGACATTTTTCCTTTTTAAATAACATTTATTATGTTCTCTGGTAAACAATACCCTCTAGCCCACAAAGCGGCATTTTTTTCATTTTATGAAACGTTCAGCAAAAACTACAGTGCACTTGTTGTATTTATTAAAACAGGAAGACGTGGACCGACTGCTGAACAGATTGCAGCAACACGAGATGAAAGAAGCTGCTCGCTACGATGATTTCGGTGAGTTTAATATCATCATCTTTCATTACACGTATTTATTACATGTATATGGAATATGGGTACATTTTATTATTCATCACGTTGTCTAAACTTGTTAATTACAAATCGGGTGTATTCATTAAAATCAACACTCAAGTAAACTTTACAACATCAAAAGAGCGCGATAATTTAAGAATTCAACGAGTGCTTCTTCACGGTAGTGGTTTTAAACCTTTATAGACTGCGATTGGTTGTAAATATACAATATTCATTGCCTAGTTTTTACTATACATACATAGATTCATTTAAAGAAACTTTTTGATTTTCTATTAAAACATAAGTATAAATACTACAATTAAATTCATTAAAAGTTAAATCGTTCCATAAGGTTGTACGCATATGTATATACATAGTATATTAAATCGAAAAACGTAACTAATTCAGGATAAAACGAAACCTTCAACGTAACCATCGTTATTTCAATTTACCGTTGAGCCACATAAAAGCTTTTTTTTACCAAACTCATGTAATAAACTAAAATTTTCCTCGTCGCTTAATGTGAAATGAAAAAAATCTCGCTGAAATAATTTATAGCGTCACGCCTCAGAAGTTTCATTCGCTTTACCAAAAATGTATAAAGTCTATATTATAGACAAAATTACATTGTTGAAAATTTTCTTCCTATTCGCGAAAGATTTATGAAAGACATTTTAACGAAAAGATTGCTTATTTATTATTCAAATGCATGTATGTATGCAGCATTTCAGCAAAATTAGTGCAAGACATAAAATGGTCGATATTGATTTCAAATAGCATTATTCAATGCAAGAACTTGATTTAGTGTGACTTAGATAAGTATATATCATTATAATTATTCGGAATTCTAAATTAATTAAAGATAAATGTCTCAATATAGAAGTAAAAGAAATTAATTAAAAAAAATATATACTTCAAACCGTAGTATGATAAGTTTATACGGGTGAATAATTCCTTTGATACCTCAATAAATATTGTTTTATTTAAATTACGAGAATCGTGACGATACAATTTGAGACATCGTTTGGATACACATATTTTCCGATTAAATATTCAACGTATCAAAGGAATTCCTTGAAACGAAGGTAAGATGCGTTGATGTGTGACAAATTTATAAATTATTGCATATCAAACGGTAAACCAGAATCATCCGCTGAAGTGTGCCCTTAAAATATAAATAACGTACCGCGAGATTGATTTCCCATACCGTTTTATTTGTATCGCATAATTATAGGTAGAATACAGATTATGTAAAAATTTCATCGTATTGCTGAAGTATCCAATTATCGACTATTGTTATTCATACTGAAAATTTCCCATACGTTTGTATATATGTATGTATGTAGCAGTAACGTGGAGATCCTGCTGGCGTGAAATTTTAATATATTTTCTTTTTAAACTTCAGATAACGTCATTCCTTAGCGTAGAGGTCTCTGAAGAATTTCATTTGCACATCTGCAGTAAATAAATAATAAAATACGGGCCCGCGGAAAAATATGTAGCATTGGCTCTTCGAATGCCGCATTTGGAAATTCTTCAAAAGTCTTCAAGCTGTGTGAATTTAGTATTAAAATCACGATTTTTTAAACTGCCCCAATGCAAACTGAAATCGTCGATGCAGAAATCGCTTTTTATTGGAAACGCTTCATGGAATTTCTACCGGGATCTAAATGTCGCAACGAATAAAATTCCCCATCCATTGCAAAATCGCACTTAGTGATCAATCACCTTAATTGCATTTTACACGTAATTAAAATTGAAATATATATACATATACTGTGTATATCAAACGATAGATTTTCCTCCGATCGCAATTGGCACAACTCAGTGCTTCATTCTGATTTGCAAAACGACGGATAGCGTGCTTGATTTGACAGTTGAACGTTCGTTTGTTCGAAAATATATTGACAATTGTGCGTGAAGTACGTGAAGTAAGTGACATACGCGATGGCACCCATTGAAACTTATGGCTTGAAAAAAATACCCCTGAACTAAATGAGAATTGCCTCGTTCAAAGTCACCGCGTTTGTAATACGCTTCGCTATTGTAAACAAGTAATGTCAAACTAACAAAAACTTTTCAGAAGTCTCCCCAATAGCGAATAAATACGTATGTATCAAGTTTATTGAAGATATTGTAAACAATACAAAATGCATAGTTGTTGTATCTAAACTACATATGTAGTTGAAATATCTTTGGAATTGTTAAATGAATCTTTGTCTTTGAATCCACATGAAAATAATTTTCGTAAATTTATGACTGTAAAACATATAATCATTTAAATTAATTAATTCAATTTCTCGATAAAATTATTGAAGAGCAAAAAAAACACGTAGTGTTCTCCATGACTTCCTCCATAAAATGTATTTAATTTTATGCCAGATTGTTTGAATCCATTTAAGTGGTCGTAAATTTTCGGGGACGGAATTTTCATTACATTTCAGTGAATAACTTATTTCATTTGCAAGTTTAAATAAAATTATAATTGCTATTATCATTATTATTTTCACCAATGCACTAGTTATCTGTTTTTATGCTTTTGTGGCGTTAAGTGAGTGTCTTGCGTTTGTGAGGTAAGTTTTCATTTTTCATTGACAATTATAACACTTTTAATTGAAATATGTGTAGTTTCTAACAATATTATATTTCATTTTATTATATATAACAATCTTTACTAGATACTGAAATAATTTATTGTTTTAGGTTATCCGAAAATTCAGCAATGGTATCACGCGTCTTTCCCCAAGATTCATCATCTGAATCCTGAATTTGAACTTTCAAATCGTAATTTAGATCAATTAGGCGGAGGAAACCTTGTACGCAATTTGGATCAGTTGGGAGGAGGAAACCTCGTTCGGAACTTAGATCAGTTGGGAGGTGGAAATCTTGTACGCAATTTGGATCAATTGGGAGGTGGAAATCTTGTACGCAATTTGGATCAATTGGGAGGTGGAAATCTTGTCAGAAATTTAGATCAGTTGGGAGGTGGAAATCTTGTGCGCAATTTGGATCCATTAGGAGGAGGTAATCTTGTTCGGAACTTGGATCAGTTGGGAGGTGGAAATCTTGTGCGCAATTTAGATCAATTGGGAGGAGGAAACCTTGTTCGAAACTTAGATCAGTTGGGAGGAGGAAATCTTGTACGCAATTTGGATCAATTGGGAGGAGGAAACCTTGTTCGAAACTTGGATCAGTTGGGAGGTGGAAATCTTGTACGCAATTTAGATCAATTGGGGGGTGGAAATCTTGTCAGGAATTTGGATCAATTGGGTGGAGGAAACTTAGTACGTAATTTAGATCAATTAGGTGGTGGAAATCTCGTACGAAGTTACAATGGCCTGTATGGAGGAAATCTTCGAAAACTAAATGCATTCTATGGAAAATACATGACGTCGAATATAAGCGGTTAAGCTTTAAAAATCCACAAAACTCAAAATGGACATATTGTACCTATGTATACATTGTACATATGTACATACATACATACATAGTTTGAATTTCTGTTTCCAAATTGTATAAAATTGAATACGATTATATTGTTATCTAAATTTTCAAGAAATGTTCATCAAAATGAATGAAATATAAATATATAAAATTATATTCACGTCTAAAAATTTATTTTTAATATTAAATTTACTCATATACTGGTGGTTTCGCTTTATGGATATAATGGAATAAAAGGCTTAGAATAGAATGAGCAACAAGTGGCCCTTTTGCTAGTGGTCCAACACAGTACATATACATATGTACATATACCAATGATTATTATTATCTTGAGTATGCGTAGGTAAATAAGAATCTTTTAATATAATATTTTAAAGATATGTACATATGTACATATATTGCATCAAGAGGGATAACCCATATTAAATATTCATGTAAGGAGTGCGCAGTCCATAAAAGTTGAGAGCCTATAGTTCACACATCTGTAACAATCGAATCAATGATTTATTAATATACAGCTTGATCTTCAGGTACGTA
The DNA here is from genome assembly GCA_022651745.1 of Parapsyche elsis. Classification (NCBI taxonomy): domain Eukaryota; kingdom Metazoa; phylum Arthropoda; class Insecta; order Trichoptera; family Hydropsychidae; genus Parapsyche; species Parapsyche elsis. The sequence goes on along the minus strand of JAGVSN010000005.1, from coordinate 2,728,532 downwards.
TGAATAAATTGAAATACTTTGATATGTAATTTTTTCGCATGTTAGATACCTACTTTCTGTAATTTTATTGCAATTCTACCTCTGAAATAATTATTTATTTCATTAATAGAAATGTGAGATTGCTTCTCTTGCCGTTTTAATATAAAAAAGAGTATATCGAAAATGTTTTTTTTTTGTGATGACAGGTCTGTTTCTTGCGAATCCTTTTTTATCCTCGGGGCTCAGGTTGATTTTAACAAACGCGAAAGAAATTTTTCTTTTTTGAAAAAATTCTCGAAAAACATATTCAGCTGGGTTTTTCCACGGCATTTATGGTATCTTGGTCAATAATTTTCCTCAAATTCAAGGTCACAACATCCGCAACCTGGACCCTCTCGGTGGTGGAAACCTACTGAGAGAAACCCGCCCTGAATCGGTCTTGTACGCCGGAGAAAAAAGGTTCGATTCCCTCAGGTATCATTCTATTTATAAAAAAAATATTATATTATATGTCATCCGTCATCATTGCTTGCACAGTCTAAAAAAACAACGCTATTGATCTGTGTCAGTTAATTGGCTATTTCGGTTAGTAGTAAAACTTCAGACATGAAATCTACTTGACTAATAAACACTGTGTGTGGTATATGTATGCTCGTATGTACACCTGGTGTTCAATCAAAAATAAAATATTTGCCACACATCACATTGTAAACATATCAAAAATATTTGAGCACCGCAAATACTTATTTATTCGAATCCAATCCTGTGCAAATATCGCGTTTCTAATACACTTCTTTTCTTTGCGTTAAAAGCGACATACATACATACATATGTACATATGTATATCTAAGAAATGATTTAAAGTATATTTTTGTGAAAATGTGTATTCACTGTAAAATAGTACATAATCTTGTGCAATGAACTATGTAAAACCAAGCCAAAAACGTACATATAGATTGTGTAAATCAAAATTCAATTCGTCTACATCTCTTTTAGTTATGACTCGTACTTTAATCGTCGTAAGTGAGATATTTCATTTGATTTTATTCCATGGGCATATAATGTGATATTCTCGAAGATAAAAGTTTATATTTTCAGCACAAGTGTGTGAAACGTGGAATAGAAATTGCACTCAGAATCTTAAATTGAGTTTCAATTGAAATCCAACCTGATTTGATTTATATTTCCTCCTCAATATCATTTTTATGATATGCCTTGCAAGAAATGCTTTTAGTATGTCACAACACCATACCTTCGTCTAATTATAATATTATATTATTTCAATGTAACAGAGATATACATACATATGCCAAAATTCTCATCGTCTCCTGTGTCGTTATTATTTTTAAGTTAATAAATGTATCTCATCCATCTTCTCGAGCTCTCACTGTCATCGACTTCTTTTATTTCACGTGAATAACTCAGATAACTGTCACAAAAATATCCTCACCTTGAATGAAATTGTATATCGTACATCATTCATTGTGTCATTATTTTTTTCACTGAAGAAATATGTATTTTAAATCTATCTTACCCACCGCTTAAAGTGTGCTTTTCTGAATCAATCCACTTTATATTAAATAGCTATTTATAAAGCGCTCTTCCTTCTAAAAGAAAATCATTGTTTAACTCTCGGCGGGTTCGATCATTAACTAATGTAGTAAAAGCAAAATAGTGAACCCTAATCTTAACACCCAGCGAGATACAGAAAGAAAATGCGTGTTGTTTAATATTTTGTCTTTTGCGTCGACTTACTTCGGCTAGAATCAGCTTAAAAAGCTTTTTCGCTTCTTTGCGAACATCAAACATTAGTATACACACTTCGTTGAAAGATTTATTTAAGTTTGAACTTAACTTTAATTACATACATATTAATTAAATTCCACTGAAATATCCTTTCCTCATCACCTCATCTCGACATTATACCTAGTAGCTACATTTATAATACATTTCTGTTGAGTTTCAATTTGAAAAATATATATATTCTTTGTTATGACAGTGGCTTAACTTTCGGCAACCAAAAGCGCATGCAACCCGACTTGGTGTCCGAATACCAGACATACTACCAGCCTCCCATGATGCCCTCCATCAAGAGATATAACTTCGATGAGATTGATCACTCAGGCTTCGTCGGTTTCCAAAAAAAGAACTTCGACGAGATTGATCACGCAGGTTTCAGCGGTTTTTCGAAGCGCGACTTGACTCATCCCCGACTCCGGTACTGAACTTTCCACCCACCACCCACCTTACACTAGACTTAATAAGTTTAAAAATCAGTCACGAGGTCCCACATCTGCCAACATATGATTGAGGTACCCCTTGACTGATATTTAGTACGGTAATCAATTATGTCAAAGAATTTTAAGGTTATTAAAATATGTTACAAGCTACCCACTTTACATAAATTCGTTATACATAAGTATTAAAATAAATCCACACACACACACACGTACATTTGTACGTGCATGTGAGCGTATGCGTATTTGAGTGTATAGTATTACATTAATAATAAATAAACTTGTAAATTATGATCGTTCTAATAGAAATTAATAGTATATACATACATATATTGATATTATTTATTTAAACTAAAATATACACATGTGTATATACATACATATAAAATGCATCAATTTAATTAATGCATTTCTTGATATTATCTCTCAAATATTATTTTATGTTTTATAATGTGCAAATTTGACATTACTGAAAATGAATTAAGCAAAAAGTCATGACTCAATATTGTATTGATTGTATGCATTCGTTTTATTGACTCGGTGTTGAAATATCTCAATAAAATTGCAATTAATATTTCTGTCTATTATTTATTATAGTAAATAACCTCTTAACCTACATATATAATAATCCCCATTCAAAGTTCCCATATGTACATTATCATAAGTTTTATATATTGTAAATTTCATAGTTTACATTACACTATGAGCGGTGTGGAAAATCTAAAATTAAATATTGAATTAGCACATCAACAATATTAAATAAGTTAAGTATATTAATAAAATATTTGTCCATTTTGAGACTTTTGGAAAGTCGAAAGCGTGATCCAACAAAATAGCAGGATAAATCTAAAGTACAATAGCTCCATTAAAAGTTTGATACGCACATTTTAAGTTTAATTAAAATCTCCATTATTTTTGCATTAAATTTTGAAAAATAATTTCTTACTTGAACTAACCTGATACTACATATGTATGTATGTATAACACATTTTTATTTTACCTTTAGCAAGTAAATATATTTCCTTGCCAATATACATACATATGTATATTTTTATTTTAAGCAAATTAAGTTATAAAATATATGCGGCCACTCCAGCACACGCTCTTACTGTACTTTGAAATTCGATCAAAAAAGTTTTAACCGAATTTTTATATTTCCCCACCGTCTCTCTGTCAGATATAATAATGGAAATCAAAATTTTTGAAATTGAACATTCATGAATTAATCAGGCAATTTATATTATGTTATCTGACGCAGTGCAAACAGGTAAACTTGAATTCATTTTGTTCTGAACTACATAAATATTCATATTATAAGTCATAAGCTACGCATGATTGTACAATAAAATATAAAATATAGTTAAATTCGCTTGGCTAAATTATTCAAATTCATGAATAACGAGGAGATGTACATAGTCATTTTATACGAAATTATTTCACGCAGAAAAACTTTCTAGAATCGTAATGATAATGTCAATTAATATTTTCTGAAGATTACCTTTTCATTTAAAATATACCTTTTGAGGGTAAATCCTTATGTGTCACATTCCCCATGATATCCTCAGTACTTTATTAAGTACATTCCTTTATTTTATTCGTTTACCTCTTGGAAAATGTGTATCTACTACATACATATATTTGGGAAAAAGCGGGCTAATCAGTTTTTCATTCGACTTGAATATAATAATATGATACCATTGAATATAATATGATTACGATTAAATGGAGCTACCGAATTATCCAGCTAATCTTTTATCTTTGGGAACCTACATAGATTGCTAAATTAATAGAAGTTAAAATCCTGCCACATTAAATTATTTAACTTGCAATAAAAAGTGATCGCGTAGTTTTATTTAGCGATATGCGGGCATATGAGCTATAATTATATTAAAAGATATGTTCGGTAATTTTTTCTATTCTTGTTAGTAATGACTAGGTAGTGAAATACATTTAAAAAAAAACCATTCGTTACAAGTTACAATGCGGGTGCGTTTTAACCAAATATTATAGGTTTTTGTACCTAGTTGTTTCATACCCGCAACGCGCTTAAATGTGGCTCAGGTTTTGGGAATTATAAAACAAAACTGGTGGTTTATACCTAAATTTTAAGGATATTCAGCCGAATTGTGGATAAATTTGACATGAAACCTATAATAATAGTGAGTTTTATAGCATTAAAAAGTGAATAAAGTTTCATAATGCCTCGGTTTCACGCTTGGTTGTTGCACGCTGTCAAAAGCTATAGATTTCGCCTTTATACCCCCTAGTGCTTCTTTTTCTCATACATAATTCATTTTTTTATATAATTTCATATGTATGTAGATATCTATTCTATTTCTATTTATTTATTATTATCTATTATTAAATATATATAATATATGAATATATAGTACATAAATATTATATTCTACATACATATGTATGTACTAAAATGATCGTACTAACAGTGGGAATTGGCACATTTACAATCCGTTTTAAAATACGCCCGTATGTATGTATGTATGTATGTACATATGTACATAGGCCGGCTTCGCACGATGCGGTTTTACGACACGTTTTTTCCAGATATAAACCGGGTAACTCCAGTGATACATTGTTTTGGATGAGGGTATTCCCATGGTCAAGATTTGGCCGCGATACGGCTACGGTCGCCGTTTACAGCCCGTACTTGCCACTGGAGCGACGACTCCCTTTCCGGGGACCACCCACGCTGCTACCTGAAATCTATGCTTCCTTCGCTAGTTTTTACGAAAAATCATCATTCTAGTTTCGTCACCCATTATGCCGGTATGCCCGTCATCTAGCAAGGGGCTGGTATTTTGCCAGCCCGTCAATATTTACCGTCCATAAACCATAGAATGTGAACACGAAGCAAAAACGAGGGCTCGGGCTATTAAACCGTAAAACCTTGTCGTGCAAACCCGCCCATACGTCGAATAATACTGCAGGAATTCTCTCCTCCCGCATTATTCACAATGGTGACATTGCGCAACATCTCCAAATGCAGAGTAGGGGTAACACCTTAAAATTACACCCGGTAACAAAACCGACACTCCACCAATTTTTTAACTTTTTTTTTTGCTCAAATTTATTGTATTCGAGTAGGACAGGACGACGACCTTTTTTTGTGCCTCGTCCTACTCGAATATGTATTGTAATTATTTTTAGTTTTAATTTTGATCTTGGGGGATCTCGATTTTATATTTTGTGCGTGGGTAGATAGAGTGTGTAATAGTAGGTGATAGTGTTTAATCTCCCCCCCACGCCTTCCCACCACTATGCATTTAGGGATGTAGCCGTTGTGAAAAATGCGAGAGCTAGGGTGGAGAATTCCCTACGAGTATTTATTTATTTTTATTTCAGTTTATTGGAAAATTAACAGCGGTATACAAAAATAGAAAAATAACAGTAAAAATGGCATAATTCTTTCCTTTGTAGCTGAAGATGACATGCACCTTCTTGGTTCCGGGTCCACATATGTCCGGTCCAAACATGACCCCTACGGCACCTTTTTTGTACTCCCGAAAAGCAATGCCGGCCCCTCACCTTCCCACAGACCCCCCCCTACCCCTACGGCACCTTTTCAGCACTCCCGAAAAGCTATGCCGTCCCCTTACCACCCCTTTTTTTTACTCACTAAAAGCCATGCCGGCCCATCACCACCCCAGAGCCGCCTTCTACCCCGGCGGCCCCTTTTTTGGACTCCCGAAAAGCAATGTTGGCCCCTCACCACCCCACAGACCTCCCCCTACCCCTACGGCACCTTTTCAGCACTCCCGAAAGCTATGCCGGCCCCTCACCACCCCAGACCCCTACTGCCCCCTACGGAACCTTTTCTGCACTCCAGAAAAGCAATGCCGGCCCCTCACCACCCCACAGACCACCCCTACCCCTACGGCACCTTTTCAGCACTCCCAAAAGCTATGCCGGCCCCTCACCACCCTCCAGACCCCTCCAATGCCCCTACGGCACCTTTTCGGCACTCCCGAAAAGCTATGCCGGCCCCTCACCACCCCCCAGACGCCCCCCTACCCCTACGGCACCTTTTTTGCACTCCCAAAAAGCTATGTCGGCCCCTCACCACCCCCCCCGAAAAGCTAGACCCCTCCCCATACCCCTACAGCACCTTTTTTGGACTCCCGAAAGCTATGCCGGCCCCTCACCACCCCAGACCCCCCTACTGCCCCTCCCGAAAAAGCGGAACCTTTTTTTTTACTGCACTCCAGAAAAGCAATGCCGGCCCCTCACCACCCCACAGACCACCCCTACCCCCCCGGCACCTTTTCAGCACTCCCAAAAAGCTATGCCGGCCCCACCACCCCCCCCAGACCCTCCACTGCCCCTACGGCACCTTTTCGGCACTCCCGAAAGCTATGCCCCCTCACCCCTCACCACCCCCCTACGGCACCTTTTCAGACGCCCCCTACCCCCTCGGCACCTTTTTTTTTTTCGGACTCCCAAAAGCTATGTCGGCCCCTCACCACCCCCCCCCCCAGACCCCCCCTACCCCTACAGCACCTTTTTTTTTTGGACTCCCAAAAGCTATGCCGGCCCACCACACCACCCCCCTACAGACCTTTTTTGGACTCCCCCACCCCTACGGCACCATTTCAGCACTCCCGAAAAGCTATGCCGGCCCCTTACCACCCCTTTTTTTGACTCACTAAAAGCCATGCCGGACCATCACCACCCCAGAGCCGCCTTCAACCCCGGCGGCCTCCCTTTTGGACTCCCGAAAACCCCATGCCGGCCCCTCACCACCCCACAGACCCCCCACCCCCCCCCTACCCTACGGCACCATTTCTGCACTCCCGAAAATGCCGCTATGCCGGACCATCACCACCCCCCAGACCCCCTTCACCCCTACGGCAACTTTTCAGCACTCCCAAAAGCTATGCCGGCCCCTCACCACCCCACAGACCCCCCCTCACCCCTACGGCACCGTTTCAGCACTCCCAAAAGCTATGCCGGCCCCTCCCACCACCCCACCAGACCCCCCTGCCCCTACGGCACCTTTTCTGCACTCCCAAAAGCTATGCCGGCCCCTCACCACCCAACAGACCCCCCCCCCCCCTACGGCACGGCACCATTTTTGACTCCCGAAAACTATGCCGGCCCCTTTTGGACCACCCCCTTTTTTTGACTCACTAAAAGCCATTCCGGCCATCACCACCCCACAGACCACCCCTACCCCTACGGCACCTTTTCAGCACTCCCGAAAAGCTATGCCGGCCCCTCACCACCCCCCAGACCCTCCCACTCCCCCCCTACGGAACCTTTTCTGCACTCCCGAAAAGCTATGCCGGCCCCTCATCACCCCACAGACCCCCCCCTTCCCCTACGGCACCATTTTTGGACTCCCGAAAAGCTATGCCGGCCCCTTACCACCCCCCAGATCCAAAAATCCAAACAATTAAAAATTCAGCGGGCGTTGATTATCAACGGGCAATAAGCTAGTAATATTATACCTCACTTGCAGGCTGTAGAGATATTACTTAACGTTACACAATTCAGCCCTAAAAATAAATATTTTGTCTGAAAACGGATTTTAATGTTATTTTTAAAAGCTAATGCGTCTTTTGAACTTGTACATTTTCGGAAAATTTACATAAATTCGGAACGTATTTAGTGTTCTTCAATTGCATCAGTGCATTAAAACTTGATTGATTACGGTACGAATTTTTCACAAATTTCATCGAATAAAAAATTGTTCACAATATTGTATGTGGAACCAAAAAAGCGTCAAGACAGCAAATGCAAGCTTCCTGACGTTCGAATAATTGGCTGGAAATGATTGCCAACATTTTAATATAATACCACTTGCCGTGCTCTCTTTGGTGGTTAAATTTATTTCCACTTGTCTAAACATTTCCGTTAGTTTTTCAGTTCAAAAACTTCTATTTTTAATTTCTATAAGACGCGAGTAAATTTAGGGTCAAAAAAAACTAATTTACATTTTTTTTATTTTATTTTACGAAAAGTGTTGGATTATAAACGGAGCCGCCAATTTTTTTGCCCGGAGCCGCTGGTTCCCGACCACTGTACTAGATTAAAACAATCATCTATAGAAACATGTTCTATGCTGAGTTTTAATTAATTTTAATCATATTTTATTTTTTGTATCCATGTTTTGTTTTCTCTATTAATTGTATTTAAATTTGACTTGTTAACTTCAAATTTGTGAAAAGAAATAAACGCTAAATAGATGCGAAAATTTGTTATTTTATTTGCTCCAAAACGCGAAATTGAAGAGTCAAAACGCGAAATTTTATAAAAACAGATGCGTAAATCACGTACACCCAATTCTCTTTTTGCACGGTTTTGAAATAACACGGTTCAAGATAACGGACCAATTACTTTTTTTTTACTGATTTTTTTTTTTTAACACGGTTTTCAAAAAAGATTTTTGTGTTGCACTGGTCGTCTATATTACGTCGCATGTACATACATACATACATATATTCCTGGTTTTTATGGCACACTTTAGTTTCGTTTATGAGTATGTATGCAACTTTTAAGCCAAAAAATTCACTACAATGAATTTCAAATTTATCAAAATAATAATAAAATAACCTATATTATTAGTAGTCTTCGTTTTTAAATCGATAAAATTTCTTTTTATTTCTCTAAAACTTTTATTTTGGGTTTTGCAAATATGGATCGGCATTAGGTGAGTTGTTAAACTTGTGAAAACAACAATAGATGGATCGTTCATATGTTGCACAATGCACACTAATCAAGAGTTGCATATCACTGATTTAACTAGGAGGTCTTAGCTGTACTTTAACATACGCATTTGAACCCTAAAAATGCGAAAAAGAGTTCATTAAAATTTGTCACTTTCATTAGTTTTCTAACTTTTATTACTTTTTCTGCTTTGTATTTCAATATTCTGATATATAATATTATATCTTGTTGCATGTTGCAATATTTTTCGTTTTAGGAATGTGTTTAATTTTATGATAACACCATATTAATCGATGGAATTGATGAAAAATTAACGAAAAGAAAAATGCTTATTTCATGTATGAAATAATAAATGCTTAGCAAACTGAAACTAATAAAGTTAATTCAAGTTTTAAACAATTAACAAAAAAATTCGGGTGTAGCCAACCCATGACTTTATCCATATATTTGAGGAATACAAAGAGTAACGAAATTAATTTTTTAAGTACGTAAGTAAATAAATCGCATACACCACCACCACACCAAACAAAATACATACATACATATCATGAAATTACTGTGTTGAGTGCGCGCGCGTATATAAAATACGATCTTCGGCATATATTCAAATAAGAAAAACTACCACTTCCGGTCGGCGGATTTTAATCAAAACCTTATCAACTCTTAAATTTTATATGATAATTATAAATATAAATTTTCAACTTGATCAATAGGGCAGTTTCTGAAATATTCTGTGGTAAACTTTTCGACAAAAAAAAAACCCTACTTCCGGTTTACTGATTTTAATGATTTTTTTTTTTGTAACTAGCAATTTTACTCAGGAGTACAACATTATAATATTGTGATGATAGTATATATTTAAAAGGCCGAAAAAAATAAAAACAAAAAAATCGTTCAAGAGTAAACTGCCATTTTCGCTAGTCAGAAGTTGACTAAAATCACAGTATCTCTTACGGCTAACGTGAAAACTATAGATATGAAATTTCGACAAAATTCCCGGAGCCGTTTCGGAAATATTGACTGAAACTTTCTTCGGAAATCACTATCTGTGTGTAATGTTTATCTCTTAGTATGAAAAATTCGTCTTTTTTTTTTTCATTTTTCGTTTTTTTTTTTTAAAAGCATTTTTTTTTTTCGTGTTACCTATACAAAATTGTCTAAGAAACCCACATTTGAAGTCGGTTTTGGATTTCCATGCCTACATAAACGTCCTTTCGGGTCGTGAAAATGGCGAGTCTCCCAGAGTTGCCGTGACGGCATGTAGTCGTCGATAGTCGTCCATAGTTGCGGAGACTGAGTTGCCCGGTGAGGTCCGCTCCGTCTAAACGCTAACATTTTGACGACACGACGACTAAGGCCGACTAGTCGGCAGATTAGTTGCCCGGTGAGGCTCGGGCCTTACTTGCGACTTGCGTCTAGTCGCAGTCCAAGATGTCAAGAAGCGATGTCATCAAAGTCTGAAAACAATTAAAATTTCAAATGTCAATTCAACGATGATGGACTATATGTAAAAATAAACTTGACAAGTTTATAAATATGTAAACCTTCAAACATGATCAATAAATAAATAAAAATTGTAATCGCCTATACCGCATGTCATACCACTACCACCTATACCACCTACTACACCACCTATGTCTATGTTATCGATCCTGGTGGACGCCGGCCTACTTTGAACCGAGTCTCTCTTAAAAATCTCTAATACCCAAACAAATGTCTCGTCGCAATCGAAGATGTACTCACTGGCCTATAGCAAAGTTACAGTTTGCTGCGAAGGTTCATTCTTCACTCGGTTGTTCATTGGATTCAAACTAGTAGTCCTAAACTCAAATGATTTTAAGTATAATCGTATCGGCTGTCGGCTGTCATCGTTCGTATATGGGAGCGCTGAGCTCGTCAAGCTCAAGGTATACCATAGCAGGGAATACTTGGAAGGTTATAAAACTACCTGCCCTGCTCTAGAAGTAAATCATTGATGTATTAACGTAGTTCAATTATTGGTCAATTTCATACTTGACTGACGTTTCAATATGTCAACAATGCACATATACACGCTTCTCCAGTACACTCTCAGGGAGGCGATTGTCAAACGGTGGGAAGTACTTTTGTTGGTATCCCTACTTCCGGCGGGGGGATAAGCGACAAGAACCATAAAAAGTATTATGAACATTATATTTATTTATTTACAGAAACATCCACTATAACATAACAAATTAACCAAAGTACCGTTCAGTAGATTCTTTAAATTCTTTCGATGTTTAACTATGTGGGCATTATTATTCCTATAGGTTAGGTCATCGATTGTTGTCGAAAGTGCATTGAATTTTACAGTTCAATGTGACGTGCAGCGATGGAATCGGCTTAAATTGTTTGACTGGCCTGAAACGAAAGCAAAGCCGGGGGGGAGAGGGGGCGCTCACGTGCACCTTTACTGTTATAATATTTATTTCATATTGGGATAGGATTGCATACCCGCGATGATGTGATGATGCTGACTTCTCGAAGACACTCCACACAAAAAAACAACAATAGAAACGTGTGCCCCCCAGTGGCGTAATAGCGCGACATGCTGCGATTTTGCTTGTGGAATCGTCAACTTGACGTTCGGCTTCGGTCGGCTTAGTTCACTGCTTCCGAGGTCCGATCGTCATTAGCTCATTACACACACACACACATCGATAGAAGCGGCTCAAGCTTTCTCGCTCGCTCCGATGCTCGCCCATATCACAGGTCTCCCTCGCACCGCGTCTGTATCATCCCTCACAGGAACATTGTAAATAAGCATTCCGTTGGCCGACACGCTCGCACACAGCCAAACGTAGCCGAATACTGCTTACTCGCTCGCACATATGCCCATCCCCATCTGCTGTCTCGCTCTAGCCGTGTCTGCGTCCCTGCTCACTCCAGTTAGTTCAATATGCCAGTTGGGTACATCCAAGGATAGCGTTCAAATTCCATCATGTAGAAACTTTTTCCCAGATAAATAAAAGTTTTTAAAATGAATTAATTAAATATCTAAAACATCAATAAATTAGATAAGACGTCGGACTCACGCGGTGACGTCACGAATGGCTGATGGCTGATGGCTGATGGCTAATGGCTGATGGCTAATGGCTAATGGCTAATGGCTAATGGCTGTATTCGCGACTGTTTGGACCTCGGCGCGTCGTGACGTTTGTGCGGCGATCGCTGGTCGAAACTCGAACCCCGAACCTCGATCTGACAAGAGGAAGAGATGCGGGAGACATGAGTGTTGCGGGAGCGGGGGTGGGGGTGGGGGGGGGAGCGGGGGCGGGAGCGGGAGCGGGAACCGGAACCGGAAGCGGGACAAGTTCCGCCGGAAGCGACCGCTTCCGTATGGAGCTGCTGATGGAGCGGCTGCGCACCAAGAACTCCCACCATAAGACTCTTCACGACACCTCCAAAGCGGTCCGCATGACTATGCTGGTCAGTATACCTACATTATACATACATTACACATTACGAATGGCTATATTCGTGGACCACCTGGCATCGAATGATTGGTATGGTGTCTTCTTTGGATATGGTGCTGATCACCTGAAAGCCTGATAGGTTTGTATGGTATTATGGTAATCGATCGATATGTCTCTGTATACTATTTTTTAACGTATAGTACCGACATCTGAATCATGTGAAAATATTAAGAAAGCCGCCGTTCCGATTGGTAAATGATCAAAAAAAAAATTACCAATTTGACCTTTCAATTTTACAATCCATACGCTCTGTGAAAATTTCGATGGAAATGTTATCCGAACGGAGATACAAATCTGACCCACTGAATCCGAATATAGCGGTGTCCCTCGATTTGCACAGTTTTGGTTTTAATGCAGCCCGCAATTTGCATGAAAAAGATTCGATTCAACGTGGTTTTTAAAAGTAATGTATGAATTCGGAATTCTTCGGACGCGTGTTTTGTGAACCACCTTTACATTTTGCAGCTGAAAAGTATGGCGAATTTTAGTGTCAAGCCAGTTTCAAGAGAAGAAAATTGTTTCTCCATTATCGTGCGATGAAAGATATGGAATAACAATATTTTGAGTGAAATTTTTTAGAGCTTGTTCTTATTTGTACAATTTTATATATAATCTTTGACCTTTCGTAGAAATAATTTTGTACAATGTACAAAATAAATCAAGCCAAAGAAAGAAGGAACCTATCCCTGCTCCATTGTACATACAAACGTTAGTTTGGTGATTTCGCGCAACCATGCTACCGTGTAATTTCTGACTGTAAAACAGCTAATACTCATCATAATAGTACCTACTCCAAATCTCTCAAAGTAAAATTTCAGTACGGTATTCGTCGTTCTGAAGAAAAATTTGCCATTTGTCAGCCAATTCCATGGGGTATGTTATACCTCCTCGTGAATTATTGAGAATAATTTCACTATTAATCTTACTGGTTATGTAAAATACTTCATTTGTAATCTGCAATCCTCGTGGAATTGTAGCTTTGGTTGTGAGCTCTCTTTTTAGCCTTTAAACCATAGATATAGAATTACATAGATGGGCCCTTACGCCTGAGAAGTATCCGGAATTTATCTAATGCACACTGAACGACTAATGCACCCAGCGTCATTTGCTTGCTTGACTGCAAGCGAGTAAGTCGATTGACATTTTTTCGAAAAGTCCACCTTGTGTAACGAAATTGTGTTACAATTACTCGAGAAAACATAAAAAGGAGGATGGCATCACATATCATAATAAGAATATATATTATTTCTTTAATTATAATAGTATTTTTAACATTATTAAAATATCGGCACGTTGTGTGTATAGTAGACTCTAATACCGCGCAGCGATCGGAAACCTATGCCACGCGTGCCACTAAGATGCACGTGGAATGTTTTTTGGCACTGAAGGAAATTCGGAAATCTGCATAAAGTTAAAAACTTCAAACTATGAACTAAATATTGGTGTCAGCTTCAAAAATTAAGAAGTTACTAATGATTAAATATTGTAATTTTTAATGATGATTTTATTATAGTATCATATTTTAATATAGTGTGTATAGTCAAATATGGTTTAATTAATTTGATGTAGTAGCACGCGGAATGTCCAATATTTAAAATAAAATTATGTGGAATTTTAGTGAATGTATGTAGGTTGTTCGGGAATGCCTTTTCCCGCATTTTAAGTAGGTTGCTTAGGACGCTTTCTCTAAGCAAAAAGGTTAGCCATGCCCAATCTATGTTATTCTATATCTATGCTTTAAACGTAGAACACGTCATCATTTATCATAATTTTCAGCCATTCGCCATCCACTGCTGGATGAAGGCCTCTCCAATCCTCTTCCATTCCTGTCTGTCTTGAGCAATCTGCATCCAGTTGACTCCACACATTCTTCTCAATTCATCAGCCCACCATCCACTCGGCCTACCTTGCTTTCTTTTACATCCTCTCGAATACCATTCCAGTATTCCTTGCATCTGCCATCCATTCTTCTCGCTAAGTGTCCACTTCAACTTTTTCACACATTCCGCCTTATGTATCTACCACTGGTCATACTTCTTACCCATGTATTCCTCTTACGATCTCTTCTTATTATACCAAGCATACATCTTTCTATGCTTCGTGATTTCCATGATTTAAAAACTACATATGTTAATTCTCTAGTACACGTATAAGCATAAAAAGTTAAGTTAAAGATATGACAATCTTTCTGTTTCATAGATGCTTCGTGTTTATAAAACTGTTACGTGGTTTTAGAATCAGTAAGAATATTCTCTAATCCACTCGATGACTGAATTTATTATTGATTACTTATTATCGCCATCGCTTTTCAGGACAAAAGATGGGCGTTAGACAGTGTCGATCGTGCCATCCTGCAAAAGTGTCTCGACAGTCTCCAACACCGCATCAAAGTATGCTCACTTCAAAGCTTGGTGGAGAGATTGGAATGCCTTTCTCGTCAATTAGGGTATGCCACTCTTTTCTCTATCAAATGTACATATATCTTAAGTTAGCTAATAACTTTAATTTTGCAATGATACATATTTTTTATATATATTTGTCTAATTTTTCAAGTGTGTATCTCATGTATGTAATCTATTTGCTTTTCAGGTTAAAATTTGTCGTCGGTGGTTCTGGAGTTGACTTATTTATATCGTCTGATATGTTTTATCTGGAAATTATTTTAGAACCGTCGGGTGCGGTTAAAGATGTTAAAATTCACCACGAAGGAAAGGTAAAAGTGTTGTCTTATTCAGAAATTAACATGGTAGTTTATGACCTTTAGTGAACAAACGTCAATGTTTTTTGGGCAGAATGAGCAACAATCCTGTGAAGAATTAGTAGCGTGCATCAGTCGTGGAGATTTCACCGACTTCACGATACAACTGGAAGGCCTCACCGCGGTTTATCAACTCAACGCCCAGAAAAATATAAAATCCAAAGCTTTCAGCTCATTGGCGGCACTCGAGACCGATCTCGGAACACTGTCCCAATTGCAAGTCTGCCTCAAAGATCCTTGGACGCAGGTTCACCAGACTCCGATCGGATTTGTACAAAAACGAAGAGGAGGTTAATTTCAATTCACACTACGTGCCTTATATTATATCGATGAGTTATTTTAATTGCATTTGTTGTTTGATCAGGACATGCGATGAAATTAATTTATTTTGTATCACCTTACGATATCGCCCGTTTACCTGGAGGAGTGCTTACAACCGACGCTTTGATAAACGGAACCGGCCTATCGGCTCTGCTACTCCTCGAGTCTGCGGCTGCGCACCGCTTGCAGATAACTCCCATAGTGTCATTGCCGCAACGCTTGCAACCCAACAAGTAAATTGCTCACTGCTATGTGCGAATCGACAATTTAAGATGAATTTCTTAGAATGTTTGTTTTTCAGTGGCCCTACTTATGCAGCATTGGGGCCGAACAACAGTGCAACGTTACCAGCTCGCTTTATTTTAAAACTATCTCAAACCATGCCAATATGCAGTGCATTGCTCAAAATGATCATCTTGGCAGGAGAGTCTGAAAGTGCATCCACCGTTTCGTCATCTCCACTTCTTGCTAATATGAAACCGTTACTTTCTCTTGTCGCGTGCCACGCGGCTGCTACTGAAATCAATCCTAATAAAGGACTTTTTGTTGTTAGTATCACTTCTTACCTTAATTTACATGAAGTATTTTATTTATTCATTTCAATGTATTTATGGTTAACTTGTTATTATAATTTTTGTAAGTTTACGCCCGTGCCGGGGGCGTTAGACTTAACAAGTTAAAACACAAGTTTATCAATGCTTTTTTTTAGTCATTTTATTACACTGTTTGTGTTAATCCACTGTGATTTTGCTACATGAAGTCTTATCTTTACGTACACTGATTTTTCAGAGTTTGCCAGATCAAAACCAATGTTACTTTTTGACTGAAACTCAGGGTTTGGATGGAAATGTAGTAGAATCGATTCCGTTCACACATCCGAGTCAAGTACCTGCTCTTATTGCATGCCTTCGACAACAAGCACTCTTTAATACCCTGATTGCGAGCTGCGTACGACCTAACAGCAAGCAAGGTTTAAAAATTCCATTTTATTCATCTTTTGACTATATCTTTCTATATGCAGTAGAACCTCGATTATCCGGATTGTTCAAAACAAATAATTTTAACAGTCAAAAATAGCGGATTATACGCATTTGTTGCATAACACATGATCATTGCAGAAACAAGTGCAAATATGCACCTGTATCTGCTATGAATCAGTAGCCGTTTAGATTCAGGACAGGGTTGCTGTCTTCTGTAGGAGAGACCGTAAAGTTATGAAAAAATCACGAAATGAAGTCGAAGAGTGTATTTTCATGTGGTTCGTTCAAAAGCGATTTTGTGGACAGCCAATATCTGGTCCATTATTATAGGAAAAGGCGATATTTTTTAACCATGATCCAAACTTCAAAGCAAGTTCGGGTTGGCTCGAAAAATTCAAAGGGTGACATGGTCTGACTTATATCTGACTTAATCTCAGAAGAACAAGACCGAGAAAACAAGAAGGAGATTCCCGATGGGGGGAATATTGGTCCTATACATTCTGAAGCTTTTCAATGCTTAGATGTTGCTATGAAGTGGTTGGAGAGATGAGAAGAATATATATGTATATTTCAATAAAAAATATTCATACTAAATGTATGAATTTTTCTTCTTTCGATTATCCGGATTTTTGCTGTCTGGACCATCTTAATCCTCGTTTAGTCTGGATAATCGAGGTTTTACTGTACCATGTATTGGTAAAATTTTCCATAAAATGTGTTGCAATAAATATGTAAGGCAATATTTTTTATATAGAAAAAAAGTCATGTAACGTCACAAATGTTTATTCAATCTACTTAAATACATATTTTAAGTTATCAGTTGCTTATGGATGATTGTAATCATACAAACTTCTGCTGAAATATATAGTGCATAGTTGTTTTTTTTTAATTTATTGCAGATGTTGAATCGTCTTTCATGATCGAAATAACGGCACTCTCCTGGCAGCACATAAGCATAGCCTTAGAGCAGCCGGGAGAAGGCGGCATGGCCACTCTAGAATTGGAATTGCCAGAAGGTGGTGGAACACCTCACATTTCAGTTCTGGGTGGGGTCGGCAACAATGCAGTATACGAAGAGTATCTGGCACGTGTGCTGCAACGGACTCTATCCATACCGTTGACAGTTCGTGCATTGCTTTCACGCTGGGAACAAGATACCCGGCCGGGTTTTAGCGGGGGCGCGGGGGGGATTGATTCTGGTGGGCCACCAACCTCTCCGCGCCCACATTATTCTACTCACACACACCAAAGTAATACATTCTTTTAACTGTTTAGTAGTTATTAATACACGCATTCAATCAAATGTTTAATCGTGATCGATGTAACAATCAAGGGTTCGATGAAGCTCAATGTTAGAAAATTTTCACTTATGGCTTTAAGCATTCAGACGTGAAGAGTCTTCAGTGGCTGTGGATAGCAAGATTTGCGAAGATATTGGCCGCTTGAGCAATTTCGTTTGTTGTCAAGACGTTTCAAAATTAAATCACTAGACGTTATAAACGCGCAGTACTTTGCTCAGTTATTTTGGCTTTAATGTTATTATCTTTTGAGTACTTGTCTGAGCTGGCAATGTATACAAGATGCTCTTTATTAATACCATTTATTACTCACTGTCTACTAATCAATTTCTAACGGTAATTTGGTAAAATATATCCAATAACATACATTGAATGATTGTAACCGTTTTTATTTATTTTTTTTTAGACAACTTCATAAGTGATTCTCATCAAAATTTATTCGGCAACCAGGATGGGAATATTAATTCAATGCTAGGAAATAGTAATAACGTTAACAACGGGACTCAAAACACTCAAATTCCGCTTAATAGTTTAAACATACAACAGCCGTCGTTTGAAGAGAGTAAACCGTCAAAAAAGAGAAAGTCTGATTACGATTTGAACAATCCTAGTAAACGCAGTAAGCCGCAAGTTCTTTGTGAGGTTCTGCTCGAAAGCTCCTCGAGCAACTGTGACAGCGGAGAAGAGTCGGAAATTGAAGAAGAGAATGTTCAATCAAATTCATCAAACGACGAAGAAGAGCTGCCGACGTCGCCTACGTCCCATACGGGCTTTGTATCTGATTTAGAATTATCAGGTTTGGATCCGACAGAATTGATCGGTGGTTCTTCGAATGATAACAAAACAAGCTGTTCGGAATTTTCAAACTCTGGCGATGGTGACATAAATGACTTGCAAGAAATGGATGAAATTATTAGGTTCGCTTTTATTTACTGAATAGTTTTTATACTAAGCACGAAACTCTCCAATATTCTTAAGAATTCTATGTCGAAATTGTGTGTATAATATTTTGACAAAACAATCAAAATGCATTTTATTTTTCAGATCTACTAGCAATACATCATTTGAACAGAAAAAAAATAAACTTAAGTCTAGAGAAAATCGGGAAAACCGCAATAATAAAATCAATACATCTACATTACTGATGGAACTTGGGGAAGTAGGTTACATGCCACCGTCAGTCAGCATCACTCCAATTACATCGTCAGTTCCCCCGACATCAAATCCGAGCAGTTCGCCTAATTTTTCTTCTGCTTTAACGAGCATGGGTCTCGATAGACGGCCTGGCATAGAAATTATACCTATTTCTACAACTCAGCAGACATCTTTATCCAGTTCTATAACCATTATCCCGATTTCATCTTCTCAAAGTAAATCTTCAGATGATAAACGGCGAATTGACAAAAAATCTGCCTCGTCAAACAAGTCTACTAAAACAAACAGTATCGACAGAAACAAAGAAAAAAAGAAGAAGAAACGTCGCGAAGATTCAATGGGTCCTCCTGATAAATTACCACCTAAACAAGATCCTCTTACGAAACCAGTATCAGTTAGTATCAAACCGACAGACAGATCAAACTCTCCCCTGTCGATTAGATCTACATCCCCAAACTCTTTATTGAGAAAATTTAGCCCTAGTCCAACACATGGAAAATCTGTTTCTATAACTAAATCATCTTCCGGAAGTCCAAATAATTTGAAAAGTTTGGGTAAACCATCGGGATCATCAAGCCATCATAACAGCCCAAGACATTCACCGGTACAATGTAGTCCTAAACACTCACTATCTGGATATTCCAGTCCAAAAAATCACGGGACATCATCACCGAAACATAGTTCTAACAGTGGAAGCTCTGGTAAACCGAGCATGTCCACATTGAAATCTGCAACCAGTGGATCTCCGTCTGGTAAATCCAGTAACAGTAATTACGATGTAACTAAATTGTCTAAAATGTCTACCTCAAAAGAAAGTACAATTTCTACTAGTTCAAGCGGAAAAGATAAAGAAAGAAAATCTAGCAATATGTCATACTCAAGTGGTTCGGGAAGTAACAGCCCCAAACTGAAATCATCTAGTGTTAAACTGAAACAACTTGAGGTTTCGGTAACGTTGACTGATACGCAGGGTATGCCTTCATCTGGCGATAGTACAATATCACCGATCATGGATCTCGGAAAATCAACCACAATCAATCAAGTTAGAAATAGGAAAGGTTCGTTGAGTGCCGTTATAGATAAGCTTAAATCTGCCCAGCACTGCAGCTCTGATGTAGATATAACTGCAAAATCTTCATCCGGAACGGCCAAGGATAGAGCGACGGCAAGTTCCAACAGAATCGGGGAATCTAAGACGAGCAGCAGCAGCAACAACTCAAAAGTGAGCGATAATAAAATGCAAGAGTACATGATCAAACCTAGCTCTGACGGTATGAAGATTACCATAAATAAAACAAGAATGAAAGATAACTCCGGTTCTAGCAGTACAAAAACATTAAATTTTGGTGGAAATTCTAACATCGGCAGTAGTAGTTCTTCTGGATTAAAACAGACTAATACAAATTTACATTCAGCTAGCGGAACTGGATCTCCCAAAACACATACTGGTCTCAAACCTGGTGTTATAAGTGGCCCCGCTTCTAAAAAGCCACAAGTTTTACAATCTTGCAAATCTGGAACAATATTTAGCTCGAGCAATATTTCGATTTCATCTCCAACAAACTCAAGCCTGACTAACAAATCATCCAACTCTCCTAATAATTTAAATGCTAAAATTCCTTTCACTAAATCCAGTTCCAGTTCGTGCTTATCGGGTGCTTCATTGTCTAAACCGTCTTCCAAAACTTCTACAGGTTCGCCGAAAATGTCTAATTCTGCAACAGATCTATCAAAGCTTAGTCGAGATAGAGAAAAATCCCGTTCTATTAAAAGCAGCTCTGGCAGTAATGACAAATCTATTTTCGGTGGAAGTAAAGGTGGCGAAAGAAGATTAAGCCCTGCTCCATCAAAAGATGATATAGACGGAGAACGATCATTCAAATCTTTATCGCAACATAGTAAAGATCAAAACTTTGTCGTTGAAAGTCTCACAAAATCTTTAGATACAAGCAAATATCAAATTCCCAAACTATCTGCTAGAACAACCGACGATTCCAAATTGAGAAACACAGTAAATACGGAAAAACAAGCATCCTATCATCATCTCAAGCTGATTCATCTGTGTTATTACCAAACAGAAACGCTGTCATCGATACAAATACGAAAATGTTAGATTATATGGGGCGTACTCAAGATATATCTAAGTATTCATTTCAACATCTCGCAAATGCCAAAATATCTGACCAGATACAAAAATCACAAGCGTCCATAGTAGCTTCAAAGCCGCTTGTTAACCTGATTTCGACGAGTCCAAAATCGCAATCCAATCCAATTTCGCTCTTTTCATCATTGAAGTCAAATGATTCTATGAACAGTCTACAAACTTCGAGTTTCACATTTGGTGATTCGTCGAAAGCACACTCTGATGGTTCCAAAGACACGAAATCTATAGACGCAAACAGATTAAATTCAAATCAACAAAACCCTTCACTGCGAGAAGAGATTTCAACGTCTAAAGGAGATTATGCGAAAACTTTTCCAGCAATGTCCATTTCAAGTGCAGAAAGCATAAATCAATCACTGGGTAAGCAGTTGGATACCAGCATTAATAAATCATATTCCGTTTCTCAGTTGAAATTGTCAGATGAATTGTCTAGAAAGAGTCTATCTTCTGATTTAAGTATGAAACCACCTCCACTATCTAAATCTTTGCCGACATCTTCTCACGAGCCTACAGATATACTTCTGGACTTCTCATCTACCTCCAAATCAATTGAAATCAAAAATAAACTACCATCAATAGATCGTAGCGTGTGCGTCAACACAGGATCTAGTTCTCTAATGAAACACACTCCACCATTAACTTCCATTTCACAGGTGCCATCTCTCTCCGTGCGTATTGTGAAATCTCCCGCACCATCCCCATTGGTCATACTGTCCCCGCATTCCAACTCCCCATGCATCACAGACGATGAACTGATGGATGAGGCTGTCGTCGGTCCAGGGAAATGAGATAAACTTTCACCTTACGATTTTATGATTTACATATTTGAATAACATGTGTAACTTATATACATACTAACTAAATTATTATATATTATAATATTGGACTGTTTTGAGTATTTAGATGTAATTAATCCACATTATCTTTATGCATTGTGCCCTTCTAATTAAAATAGTGTAAAAATATATCATGACATGTGCCTGTAAGAATGTATCTAGCTTTTTCCAGCGAGAATTTAAATGCAACATGTGACGCTGAAAATTGAGAAGGATATGCAAATCATTTGTCGGCATCATTATATTCACATTTGCCTTTTTTTATTTATTTATTTATTATTTTGTTATACAAATGTTTTTATTCGTTCATTTTTTCACCACATTTGAAATTAACTCTTAAGATTTAGCGATTAACGTAGATTAAATCACAGTATTTTATATTTAATTTTTGTTATTTAAAATTGACATTGTTAATCGCTACAAATTCGAATTAATCAATTTATTTTTCTTAAATAAAGAAAAAAATTCGATAAGAGTAAAAAATCAGCAGTGAATAATAATAACTTGCATGTATAACACTCAAAAATCCGCTAAGTATTATACATTCTTAAATCTACAAATGTAAGAATTGTATTTATTAAGTTGTGAAATACATAGTTAATATTCTTTGTACGTGGATGAATTGTAAGTAAAATTTTTATATAGAAAATTTATATTTAGGAGTTGTTTTAAATATTACATATATGTATTACCATATTATTAATGCATATTCAATTCTTTTGTTGTGCGAATTTTCTTTTTTAAGTTTATTTTTACAATTTGTACATTTAAAATTAATAATTTTAATAAAAAATATTTTTATATTAAATCTACTTGTATGAATGTAATTAATTACATATTTATTTTTCCTGAACCCTGTCAATTATAAATAGAATCCTAATCTTTAATTTCAATAAAAACTTAAGTATGAAACATATGTATAATGCAATTTTGAATGACAAACAAAAATTTTCCAACAGTATCTACTTTTGTAAGATAAGTAAGGAATAAAGTAAAACTTCTAAACAGGTGCGAATTAATTTATTTTGCAGTAGACAATAAATAAAAATTACAATATAATCTCTTGTCATTATAGTGAAGGTTTGAGTTTCATTGACCATTTTTTGTGTTGTCAAAGGACAATTAGACTATGGACTGTATCGAGAACTAAAGTTCGTCGAACGCAAATTAATAAATTAATTGTCAAGCTAAAAAACGATCTCACAAGCAACTATTTGCTATGGATCAATCTTTTAACATGTCCAGAATAATTTAAAAACAATATTTCTCTTTGAAATAGCTTGTGAATATTTTAAGCTTAAAGGACAAAACAATATATAATTATTTTGACATTATTAGCTTATGAACGGGAAGGAGAAGGCTTACTGAGACGTTTCATTCACTGGTTTCGCTTTTAGTGGGGGTTTCACTTTGAGTGAGCAAAATTTTGAAGAGAAATAATAGGTTGCTGAAATATTGGAGGGATATTTTTTCAACGTAAAACAAATATTAGACCCAGAGAAATTAAAAAAATAAATAAAAGGGAATTTCCCCTAAATATATCAAAGGCGTATCGATTTACAACTTATAAAAGGGATCTCGAAAAATAAAAGTAGATTTGGCCTCTCTCTTAACATTTCAAAACAGCTGGAAAAGATTAAATTTGATAACAATAAAACATGAAAAGCGAACGAAATTGCTACATTATATTAATGGGACACAAAACGAAGTGCGAATTGAAATGTTGTGCAAATAATAAATAATTGCATGCGATGTAATGATACGGTTGGCGATATTTTGCGCAGTGGTTTTCGCTTTGCATATTGACACTATTGACAGTAGGAATTGTCGGTGCTTCATATCCGTTTCCGTTTCCGGTTGTGGGGCGCGAGCCGCGGAAAATTGCGCCGCGCCCCTCACCGCTCACCTCATAACCCACAACCCAAAGACCCTTAACTATAAACGTACTCTAGCCGATGTGACATAAGGGCCTATGTAATATCCAATCATATCATTAGGTGTCAATTTCGTCAGCTGTAACCATAATCTATTATTGCAAACCTCGGATTGCCATTTCAGAATCATAATGGCATCTACGATGCAATTAGAATTCACTCAAGCGATGACCGACTTCAAGACAATGTTTCCCGAAATGGACGATGACGTGATTGAGGCCGTCCTGAGAGCAAATATGGGCGCCGTAGACGCTACCATAGATCAATTGCTAGCCATGAGTACTGACAATCAGAATGAAAAGTTGAGGAATGAGATTGAAAAGGATGAGTCGGGACGACCTATATTAAAGTCTGCACTTCCCCAATCCAACCCCGTAGATAAGACTAACGTTCCTAAAGATTCCAACAGGTGATAATTTATAATGCCCACATCTCTGGAGTGTTCTGATTCGTTGTATTGTGATGAACATCTGTATTTTGTTGTTGCAGCGAGCAAATCCCACTTCGCGTTCAGCACAGTTGGATACCACCCCTTTTAGGTCCATTGCCGGCGAACTTTCTGAGGTGCCCGATGGGTCTCGCCGAATCGACAGATAATACTGATCTCGAAGACGAGAAGATTGCACTGTTTTTACAAAACGAAGAGTTCATGGCTGAGCTGCGTTGGAATCAGGATTTTTTATGCGCTTTAGATAAAGAACAAGGTCACAATACTAGTAAAAAAGGACACGATGAAGAAGCTGACTTCAAAGAAAGAATTAAAAACATGGGAAAATGTAATTTTTTCATACATTACATTGAAATATTTAATCCATACTATAATTCCAATTTGAATGTTTAAGTCTCGCAGGCTTGGAAAGGAATTACAGTATTCTAATATTTTCCTTGTCTGAAAATGATTGCTGAATATACCGGTTATACAAATGATTGACCTAAAATATATGCATTCAATTCCAAATCCCTGAGAATTTATATAATGTTATTTCATAGAACTAACGTGATGCTTAATTATTTTCAGTATCGAGAAAAAAATTCTCCCAGTTGTCGAAAGTTTTCGCTTGGCAAGGTAACAAACGAAACGCAACGGCCAGTGGACTTTTGCAGGAGGAAGCGAGCGACGATGAAGATCGACCATCTCAATCTCATACTAGTAGTGCTCATAAATAAAATCAAAGAAATTGTTACGTTTTGCTGTAAAATATTAATCTTTTGTATAGGTCGCGCAGCGAGAGTTGAGGCGAACCACACACACACACACACACATGCATTTTTTTTTTAGTATACAGGTGATACAATTTTTTTTTTAATATTTCATTTTAACTTTACCCTTAATAATACCGCACAGTAGCACTATAGGGTTTAGTTCTGGGTGGTAGGGTGGTAGGCGCAGTACACCATGTCCGTGATCTTCCAAGATTTTGTCAAGTACCTACAAATTTTTGGTAATTTGGCTTATTCTTTAGTATTATGTCATATAAAATGGGTTTTGTGTTTTTCTCTGGATACGGTATATTCTAACTAAACTATTAAACTAACTACTCTAACTAAACCAAAAAAACGATATAAAAATCGAAGACTGAATGATTGGACTGAAGGAACATGCTGTATTTCACAAAACAAAAATATACAAAACAATAATGTCTCTGTTACACTCGTAACATGTACGCGCGCGAAAGTGATAGAGCATTTTTATTGTTGCATTTAGTGAAAATTCACCTATTATTCACCTATTCACAAACACAATTTGTGTGTGTGTGTGGTTCGCCTCAACTCTGGTTGCGCGACCTGTACATCCTGGAAATGGCAATCATATGTGTAAGGAGTACTGTTATCGGGAATGCCGTTAGATGTATAATTTTTTTATACTGTGGGTACATTTTGCGCTACCAAACTCCAATCAGGGCTTGTCTTCCTTTTAAATTCTTAGTCGATAGGCATTTTTTATACATAGAATCATCCAATTATTTTTATTTCTGTTGATCTACATCAGGCGTCGGCAACCTATGACCCGCGGGTCACCAAGTGACCCATTTGATAATTTCAAGTGACCCACTGAAGTTCCGCAAATAAAGTATAGTGGACAAAGCTAGTGCACAAGATTATGACCAAAGTGGTAGATATGGCGGAACGTGTGAAAAAGTTGAAGTGGACGCACAGCGAGAAATGGATGGCAGATGGACGCGAGTAATACTTGAATGGTATCCGAGAGGATGTGAAAGAAAGCAAGGTAGACCAAGTGGACGATGGGCTGATGAATTGAGAAGAATGTGTGGAGTCAAGTGGATGCAAATTGCTCAAGACAGACAGGAACAGAAGAGGATTGGGGAGGCCTTCGTCCAATAGTGGATGGTGAACGGCTGAAAATGATGACAATGAAAAGTTCGAATCGGTCTCTATCATAATAAAATCCATTAAAAATTTAACAATTATATCAGCAGTTTGGCCATTTATGATATATGGTCAAAAACTGTCAAAATTGTTTTTGCAATTTTCTGTAAAATATTCTATATAACGTTTATATTTATTTAATAATTACATGGAGAGGCGGCATAGCCGATAGGCCCAACGGGTTTGGTAAAAAAAAAAAAATTAAATGAACATAAAAATAAAATGAATAATGGTCCATTTATTAAAGAATTACAAATACCCATTGTTTTTTAAGAATATATCTAGTTGATTTTTATATAAATTAACATTTTTTTAAAGTGACTATTGAATCCGAAAGACTGTTCCAAACTTCAACCACTCTATTTGAAAAGAATGAATCTCTAACAATCTTATCTGATTTTTCTTTACGGAGTCTAAGAGTATGACCTCTTAGATGAGGGTTCTCATTGAACAATATGAGGTTTGTCATTTCATATGAATAATGATTGTTTATTATTTTAAATACTTCAATTAAATCACCTCTTAATCTCCTCGTCTCAAGTGTGGAGAGATTCCGTCTTTTCAATCTTTCATGATAAGGTAGTGACCGAAGTATGTATGTTATATGTACATATGAAGAAATTTTTTGCCAGCGATGCATTTATATGCACGTCTCTCAATATGACTGAAATTTTCGTCAAAGCTAACATTGTTTAATGACCCATTAGCTTCTTAAAGGTAACATTGTTTAATGACCCACCAAAATTTTTTGGTTGCAACCTTTTGAAATTTATACCCAACGCAGAAAAAGGTTGCCGACCCCTGATCTACATAGTACTAAAGTATATTATCTTAGTAAATTTGATTAGCAGCAAATATACAATGTAACGCCACTTTATCTTGACAAATGGTAAGCTCTGATGTTGTTTTTAAAAAGTTCAAGTATTTATTTGTAAGTAAATTGTCTGAAATTAGAGATAAAAAATTTTCCCATGTTTGAAAACTTAATCAGCGAGTTAGATTGTTGAATCAATTGTAAGCTGATTTTCAAAATCATTGTGATCTACCCTTCCTTGTACGCTTGTTGGCATATAATTTAGATATATTTATTTGTTAATTTAATGTCTAGTCTGGTGGTTTTGATTATTTAAAATTTGTTTGTATCTTGTGAGGAACATTTGGTAAAAAAAAAAACGGCAATTCTGTTATCCATTGTTTATCGAATTTTCAGCAAATCGCTGCTTAACGCAAATAAAATGATTGTTCTAGAACAATTCAAAATTATATTACCATTATTTATAGGATCTTCCTCAGATGCTTGTATTTTTAAACAAAATTTCTGTGATAATATTATATCCTGTAAGAAATTTCTTTACAATTTATGCGTAATAACATTATTTGAAATTGTTGACATTACAAATTATGCTTGTAGTTAAATTCGTTTTGTTTCAAATTAACATCAACAATTGCTAATTGAAATGAGCAACAAATTACCAATAGATATTTTGTATAGTTCTCGTAGACATACCAAAGATATTCATATGATATTTATTATAAATTAACAATAGGGGCTTTACCGCTGATATTGTGTAAGGATTAATTTAAAAAAGTTTTAATGTTTTAACATTTTTATTGATACATTTAAATTTTCATCTATAAATGAATAAAATATTAACATCAATTTACAGAATATTTTTTTATTAATAATAATCAATCACCTGTCGACATTGTGCAAGTTTCATTTCAATGGAGTTGTATTTTTGCCGTAATGCTCGAAATAGGCAAATATTGGTCCACTTCATATCAATGTTTACCAAAAGATCTTTGTTTAAAAATAATATATGATTATTTTCAATAATCATAGTATATAAATTGGTACATATCACAAAAACACATTATAAAAATTGATTTAATTAGTAAAAGGAATCGGTTCGTAATTTTATTTTCTTAGTAGAATTTATGCTGCAAACTAGTGATTTAATTCTATTTTTACACGATAGCTAGGACTTCAATTATTTCCAATTGAACTTCAGATCTATTTAAATAAAGACTTAAAACTAACGTTAAAATTATCATGTTCAATACAATTTAATTTCCTATACGATTATATGAGTCAAAAGATGTATGCATTGAATTGCATTAAAATTACTTGATAATCGAATAATTAAACTAAAAAAAACAGTTGGAATTTTTGCTTAAGGCATACTAAACAAACAACACATAAATTAGTTTTCTACTCACACCCGTTGAAGCGACACGTCTATTTTTTTGGTAATAGCGATACGAAAAATTAACTCCTTCACCGAGAACAATTTTAATATAACTTGTATATGAATTTTCCGCGTGAAAACAACAATGAAACCATTACATACTACATACATGTGTATAAACAAAATGCAGCCTTTCTTGACCAAATAATTATAAGTCTGGAAAATAAATTTCAATTTGGATTTGACAAAAAAAAAACGAAATGAATTTTCGACACCAAAATATCTGCATTGGACCAGCTTCAAGCTTGGCTCTTTCAATAGTGCAACATTGTATTTAAAGGTCACAAACATAAAACGTATAGAAATCTTGAAAAGTTGGCGAGTGGCCTAAAATCGGCAAGAATAATCACTACCCTCCACAAAAAAAAATTTATTTTACATATCTTGCTTTCATACTGGAAATTTGAGTAAGTTATTTATTCAGCACTATATTTTCTATGCAGTCGTCCAATTACTATTGCAAAAATAAATAAAATCCGCACTTTATGCGGTGCGAGGCCATGTTTAGGACGGTGTGCTCAAAATTTCATCAGTTTTTCCCCATAAATATTGTAAATTTAATATGACTATACAAGAATGAATAGTAAATAACAGAACAAAGAATGAATTTCGAAACTAGACAGCTGGGGTCGTATGAGCAATCGGCTGCGACACGGCTACATTATCCAGTGGCGGGGAAACAGGAGTTTCCAGCAGATGAGCGGTCGCCATTTGATACGACGGTGGAGGAACTTGCTTCAGGGCTTCTTCGTAGTCCGGCAATGGAGCGGGAGTCAAACCGGGTATGGGCGGCGAAACTGCAGACCGGACTCGTTGACTACCGGTTATGACTGGAGGGTACGGTAACAGAGATCGCAGGGCATGCTGACGCATAGTCAGGTATTTGTAGCAGCGCCATACGATATTTATACAATAAGCCTGAAACAAGAGATAATTAACGATGTAGCGATGTAATTATGTATACTGGCGAAATTCATCATGGATTTGAGTTATAAATTACCTTTATAATAACGGCGCTGATGAAAGCAAACATTACAAGCAAAGTGAGCATTGCCGGAGATAGTTGTAGCAATTGGTTACGCCAAGGTACATGGCGGGATTCGGCGACGAGGCGATGCACCGAACGAAGATAGCAAAGATATCCCGTTGCAGTTAAACTGTAAATGCGAATGAATGTCACACTATGGGATATATTACAGTGTTCAACAAGACCACCGAGTTATATGAGGTGTCGAGTACGAATTGGCTATCGGCTATGTATGGTGACGTTTAACACTTCGTACTCAACGCCTCATATTGGTATTAGTATGTATATACTCTGTCTAACTTAGGAAGCACCTTAATGTCGCGCAACTAAAAAAAATATGAAGTTTCAGTGTAATAAGATAAACGGTTAGCGATAGCGATTCTACACACATCCGCCTAACACACACAGCATATAGACGCGCAGTACGTAGTACGCGCAGATCGATTCTAAATCGGTCAAAACTAAGGTGTTTCTTAAATTGGACAGAGTAAGTTAACAAGAAGAGGTCGTAAGAGGAATACACGGGTAAGAAGCATGACCAAAGTGGCAGATATAGCGGAACGTGCGAAAAAGTTGAAGTGGCAATGGGCTGGACACATAGCGAGAAGAACATAGGCAGATGGACGCGAGAAATACTGGAATGGTATCCGAGAGGATGTGAAAGAAGGCAAGGTAGACCGAGTGGACCCCGCCCCTTCCATAACTCTAGCTTTAAGCGTGGTGTTGTAAACGCACAACAATAACATAAACAATAAGAGTAGGTCGTCAGCTATAGCGGTCGACGTCAGGACTACTAACACCACTGTACGCTAGCTTAAGACTAATTTAACAATAAATCTTAACCTAGCAATAAGCAGTTAGACTAAACTAACCTAGTTATAACCGTAATTATAGTTCACTAAACAACCGCAACCGGCAGGCTTCCGCCCTCGCAGATCGGCCCGCTCGTTCTCCGAGGAAGGAATCCTCCCGGGCAGTCTATTAAAATCACTCTTTTGCAATGAGGCTGGGGAAGTATTTGCAAAGGCCCCCCCCCCTACATATTAAATACCGTGACGAGCGAGCACCCCTCCGCATAGAGGAAAGCTCGCGCGTGGCGTAACTTAAAGTACAGTTTTAAACTCATGAGTCCCTTCGGCAGAGCGTAGTCCCTTAGGCGTCGATATATACGAAGGTGGGAAAGAGGTGAAGACGCAAAACTCCAATGGGTCAAAGACTGTTGTCCGTCATGTCAGACCGAGTGGACGGTGGGTTGATGAATTGAGAAGAATGTGTTAATTGGATGCAGATTGCCCAAGACAGACAGGAATGGAAAAGGATTGGAGAGGCCTTCATCCAGCAATGGATGATGGACAGTGATGATAAATTATTTAATGCAATTTTTGCTAAGAAACACTGCCATTATATACCTTGCAATGGCAGAAATATCAATGCCCATTTATACTATGCATCCGGTGATCCATTCGGTCTGCGGTCTCGCTAAAACGTACAGCTTGTCGGAACGGATCACCGGATGGATCCATGCAAATGAGGCCTTTAACATACAAATCCCAATTTCCTTACATGGTAATGGCAAAATCAAACAGTTGCAGACAGAAGAAAGGAAGTAGATGAGTGGGCCTTCCCTGAACGGCACCGTATACCAACATTATATTTATCGTCAACGTGCAAAAAGTGACCAAAGCTCCCATGTCGACATCGTCTGAAATAAAAAGACGTACAATATTGTCAGTGAGAAACACATAAGGTACATTATGCGATTGTAGTAAATGAAATAAAGTGTACTGACGGTATACGAGAGAGTGCGGGCGATGATTGGTGTACGGATGAGCCGGATGGTCGATGTTGCTGAGCGGAGTCGGCAACGGAACCGGCGGTTCTTCACCGAGGGGCACAATGGCACCTTCATTCTGCAAACGTTTCAAGAGTTCCGGTTCGCGCAATATCACCGCCAATACGACTAAAGCCGCCGCATGCAACAACTGTAAACAATCAGACCAACTTTTAGATTAGGATCACACCTATTAACAAATACGCACGTATTGACAAAGTAAACTAGCGGAATTTTAAATCCGCTCTGTAAATATTCTCTACGATACAATAATCGGATTATAGACTATTTTTCCAAGAAGCGTTATCATCATTACCAGGTGCCAGACTCCGAGTACGATAGTCCCGGTGCGTACGTGAAGACACACGCAACAGCGCCATTCTCCATGCTCCGATCCCAATTTAGGGCGTAATCTTAACATTACAACGATTTTTCTGGAACATGACATAAAAATTTATCATCACAACCAACATACTATATTTATTTATTTAGTATCAAGTAACATACAGCTCACAAAGTACAATATAAAATTAAATTAACTCCACATAATACAATACAGCCAAAATAGTTACAAACAAAGCAAGAACGGAACTTTAGGAGTTAGGGCTGGAAAGGAACTTGAGTAAAGAAAATCTGAAGCAGGGCAAAGAATAGTGAAAAGGATCAATATGTGCAGGAATTTCGTTGAATGATGAGCAGGATCTATGAATGAAAGAGTTTTGCGAATAATTAGTAGAACAAAGATTCAAATGAAACAATGGAGGATTTCTAACAGATCTAAGGGAACAATGGAGAAGCAAGTAAGGGCTATTTGATAAATTATTTAATAGCTTAAATACATATGATTGTAACTAAAGTATTGCCCGTTGAAGATCAATGGGTGTTTATTATCGACATAAGAAATGGGGTAACTGTGGGTGGGAGGCGTTGAAATGGTCAAATCCAATAAGAACGAATCCATTATGGTCGAACGAATAAGATCTAACAAGAATAAGAGTATGGAGAATAAAATTGATTTTAGCAATCATCTGTAAATGAAAATTTAAAATCACATTCTTCGATTGAAAAAGGTTGAAAATCACCGGTCAAAAAATTATTACTCCTCATGTTTATTTAAGATTTTGAATATTTTCGATAGTTTTACCGTCGGATTAAATCCACTTTCTACATAATTCGTATTAAATCTTATTCGTTCGGCCATTTCATTGTAATCAATGTGGATTATGTGGATAAATAAATAAAATTTTCAATTAAAGTGTATGGAGTGTTGATACTCTTGAAACATTTTTAATACAATTCGTTAAGGATGTTTAGCTCTTCATGTTATAGCAATCTATATATTTATGTACATATATGATAGCGCACAAATCTGCCCGGCTGGCTGGGTAGCCTGACCGTGGAACGCGGTTTACGCTTTGTTTAGCGTCGGGGCGGTGCAACAATTGATAAGGTGATTAATATGTTTACACAATTGTTTGGCTGGCCAGCGCGTACACAGTATTCTAACGTGATATGTCGTATTGGCACCCAGAGGGTTAACAACGCGAATGTGATTCGGTCAAGACGTATCGGTGTATGGAAGACAGTATGCGAGTGTGACAGATCAGTTTCAATGTCCGTTCACATTCAGATAGTGGTTGTGATAACAGGTTGTTAAAATGGCTGTTGCAAGGTGGGCAGACGAAATCGGAATGCCGAATGGAGTAATGGAGGACTACAAACCACAAGTTGAATGGTAGATGATAACTGCGACGCCCCACGACTGTTCAAGTACTCAATTAGACCAGACAGCGTACGAGAGCGCAAAACGCAATGGCAATCGGTCTAGCTATCGCAAGGAGTGAGCACTAGCAGTTCTACCAATTGCTACCACTATCACTTATTTGGGTTTACGTCGTGAACAGAATTCTAGAAATGTTTGACAGCCATTGGGAGTCCGGTGTTTATGTATGTTACAGTTAAAGTGTTAAATCTCGTCAATGTATACATTTACTCTAAAAGGAATATTCTGATAGAATTTATAATGTAATCATAACCTTACCTTTGTTTATAAAAAATAAGCTAACTAAGCTAGTGAACTCATACTTCATTAATAAAAGATAATCTTTTTTTTTTAAAGTTCTAGTTAAAGCTCACAACATTACATTTCACATTTACTTTAACCGGACAATGTATGAATTATCTAGTAAGTGTATAAACTCACAGACGAGCGCTAGTAAATCGTTATTCATTTTATGGAATACTGATTTATTTTGACAGAAATATGTATGTGTGATCGACGCCATGCAAATAATTAAAATTAAAAAAGTAGCTCCCTTTAGCGGAGCGGATGTTGGGGTCACTAATGTAGTGTAGTTAGTGTTGATGTGGTGAAGTATCCGTCGCCATATTAATTAAACTTATGATGGTAGTTTAAAAGTATTTATTTTTGATGTATGTACAGCAATTTACAGGTGCATAGATGTGTCGGCGTAGTTGTACAGAAGTGTAAGTAGTACGTGGATGCATGCGATGAATCATTCGCGTGTCGTCCAGAGTACTGTGTCTTGTCGGTGGGGTTATTGCAAATCAGCAAAGTCTGAAAATAATCCAAAATTTAAAATTTCAATTCAACGGTAATTGGTATGTAAAAATACACTCGTCGGGTCGTTAATTAGAGAAAGAGTAACGAGTACACTCGCCCCGTGTAATACCCGCTTTACGCATAAGGTTTTCCATTCGATCAAATACACTTTCTACCTTATTTGTATTGGACCTTATGCGTTTTCCATATTATTATTATTAGACTTTTCTACTTTCAACATTATTCATATTAGAAGTTTATCCCTTTTCAATATTTTTCATTCAGACATAATGGTTTCGTTCTTATTAGATTCGGCCTTTTCAACTGACCTACGGGGGCATACGCGCGTTAACTTGTAGAACTCTACGAGTATGTATGTGCAGAAGTCCGCTTCAGACGGGGTTTTAGTTAGGCGGCTTCTTAGCAGTGGTATTAGTGTGTGCGTGTGCGTGTGCGTGGGCGTGGGCGTGTACCCGGGGGGGGGGAGCTTAACTGCTGATGGCAGCACTGGCGGCACAATTCACAGTGCAACTGACAGTTGTACTTCTAGCAAGTTTGTCCGACTTACGAGTTGATGGCCCAATATCGCTCACATTATTTCTGTGTTCTATTTGCAGACGTCGTCATGGCAAGTGCTAATTATGTTGCCCCAATGCAAGCCTACCAATCCATTGTCCGTTGTCTTTTACTTTATTAAATATCTTTTCGTTTGGTCAACAGCTGGGTTGTAGATGTATTTGACAATTAAGTGAACTGAACATCTCAACAATTGCAATCAATAACATCTCTACTATTTTGCAAATGGTTATATATTTACTAACTGATTGATTGGAACCTTTCTAAAGTGCCGTTTTCTTATTATCCCTTTGTAACCATAATTTACAGTTCAATTGTTTTTAAAGTTACTCGTCTTTCAACTTAAAACGCTATTGTGGTAGACTTTGTAACCATAATTTACAGTTCAATTGTTTTAAAGTTACTCTTGCTTAATTTGTCAAAACGCTGTGAAAACGCTATTGTTATCAACTTTACTACGTCTAACACGTCGAACAAAGGATACTTCATATGAAACCATTAAACTCCTTAATTTGAAACTGTAAAACGCCTAAAAACTGTTTATAATCGTTTTGGGAACATAGACACTTAATACAACAAAATTGAAAGTGTGGGAAAACATAAAACGTTATTCCCATTTCTCCATTCGATCGTAACTATAGGCCACCATATTTTCAATTGAAACATTAAATTTGGATTAAGACTATAAAACTATATATGCCCACGAAATATGCAAAATTAAAAAAAATTTAATTTCCATGCACCTTGAATTTGTTATACTTCAAAGAATAAATAAAAATACAAAACTCTACTTTGTACAAAAATAGAACGTTTCAACACCTTACCCATTCCACTAATTGACTCTCTATAAAAAGCAAACTGTCTCCGTACTCTAGTCTAGTCGATTAACTCATAGTATTTTGTGAAACTTAAATTACATTAAGACTATAATACTATAAATAAGTCTGCTTTATAATTTACCACTTGTCCCATAAAAAAATACATACGTTGTTGTTCTATCTATC
Source organism: Parapsyche elsis (assembly GCA_022651745.1). NCBI lineage: Eukaryota > Metazoa > Arthropoda > Insecta > Trichoptera > Hydropsychidae > Parapsyche > Parapsyche elsis. The sequence goes on along the minus strand of JAGVSN010000005.1, from coordinate 2,693,051 downwards.
TATAGGTATGTGAAAATATATATAAATATTGATGTGGATGATGTGTATCTGCAAAAAATATATGGAAATATGCAAAATTAAAAAAGATTGAATTTGTTATATTTTGTTTATTGAAACAGACCTTGGGACATTTTGATACATACAATGATACAATTTATTCATGCATAAGCAGACAATAAAAATACATACATACATAAGCAGACAATAAAAAAACAAGTAAAAACAGAAAAGACCATAATCTTCAAGTACATACAATAAACAGATCAAAATAAACAAAACCAAAAAGCAAGATACATAAATTAAAAACAAGTAAAATTTGAAGAGACCAAAAACTTCAAGTATACATACATATATAAACAGACCAAAATAAACAAAACATAAAAGCAAGACACATAATTTAAAACAAGTAAAAATTGAAAAGACTGACCAAAAAAGTACAAAAACAAAAAACCTTAACTTAAACAAGTAAACCTAAAAAGACTGCAGTCAAAGCAGAGATCGTTACTCAAAGCACTTCTAGCTTAAAGTGATGATATCCCCCCTCATATATTTTTTATGAAGCACTGATGTGGAGATGTGAATCAACCATCCACTTCAAATGAATAATCGAAATGGAAACAAAATTAGCAAATGATCAATAAAATCCAACATACAAATGTAATAAACAAAAACAAGATAGGTACTTTAGTTATTTGAAAATCCAGAAAATATTCAATGCGATTTAGCACGTGGTTTATTATTAGGAACACTCTGTTATACTTCTTTTTTTTTTTCCACCTTTTTGTGCTTTTCTTGTCCCATTGCGATATAATCTTCTACCAGGAGTTGTAGTGCTGACTTTAATTGCCGATCCCTTTTTACGTATCGCGTTTTTAAAACTCGTCAAAAAATGGTACATCGCTTCATCTGACTGAATATTTTTTAGTACTTTAAAAACTCCTTTGCTTCTTTCTTTGGATAATCTCTGTTGAGAAAATGGACATTTGATATTTGTGCCATTTCCGAAGCAAATGCAATTTTACTGTCATTACTTGCTATTTCTGTTTCCGGCAATTCACTCTTTATTATTTCTGTTTGTGTTTCCATGTTTACTTCACTTGAAGTGGATGGTTGATTAACATTTCCAAATCTCAATGGTTCATAAAATTCCTTACGGCGGACATCATCACCTAAGGCTAAAATTGCCATTGAGTATCGATCTTCTGCGGTATCTGTTAATTTATTAAAATACAGTGCACAAACACCGGCTTGGTGTTTGCAAAGGTTACCCAAACGACCTTTTTCACAGCTACAAGTAACCAGTAACTATATCAACTTCATATAGCTGGTCACTTTTTTCGCTAGGGACTTTGAAAACATTTTCGTCAACTTCAACGATCATGTTTTTTGTTAAATAACTAGCTTTATTAATCTGTGACTGCAGTTGCTAGAACTTGCTAGAAGTACAACTGTCAGTTGCACTGTGAATTGTGCCGCCAGTGCTGCCATCTGCAGTTAGGCCCGTAACGCACTTGGCAGCCTGGCTGCTCGGCCATGGCCGCATACATACATTTCCTAACATCGTTGTGGCCGCCGCGGCCATGGCTGCGCAGCCAGGCTGCCAAGTGCGTTACGGGCCTTAAGCTCCTCCCCCCCGGGTACACGCACACACAAATACCACTGCTAAGAAGCCGCCTAACTAAAACCCCGTCTGAAGCGGACTTCTGCGTATGTATGTATAGCTTGTTTATGCGGCGACCAATGATGTCTCTATAACACACAAGTACCAAAAATAATATTTTTGGTACTTGTGTATTACAGTGACAGTATTTTATTAAATGCTGTATTTTAGTGTATAATATCGCGTCCGCGGAGCACAGAATATTCCCAAAGACATGTCCCAAAGTGTAAAGCGAATCGGAATCGATAGTGTGGCAGCCATGATCGGATGTGTATTGGTATTTGTAAATGGTGGCCACTCTGGCTGTCAGAGTGGAGTAGGTGGAGAGCAGCGTTTGTTGTTCATCACTCTCTCAATCTATAATATAATATATTATATGATATTATCATGCAGACCGAAGGCTCTTCTTCACTATACGTACGTCATTTCTTTCTAAAAAATAAAATACTAAAGTGAACGAATTGCACACTTATTAAATAATAACTTTCTTATCATTTCAATCAATTCAATTCAATCAAGTTTGACAATTTTAGTCACTAGAAATTCATCATAGTTGAGAATTTTTATTACTTGGCGGCTTGAGTGTACATATGTCCAAAATTTTATTTTCAGAGTGATGCATCTACTGATTATCTCGGTTCGTTGGAATTGTTGATGGCAGAGTTCTTCTCTCCGACAACTCAAAATGAAAGGAAAAAAGACATTGAAACGATGCTGCAAAACTTCGATAGGCAACCAGATTCTTGGAAACACTGTTTATATTTTATGAAAAAGTCGAGCAATCAGTACGTGTTGATGTTTGCTTTGACAACAATTGAGGTAAAATTGAAATGACATTGTGTGAACTTTATTTATAACTAGGCTTATCACGCGTCCCGATTTAACCGTGACTATTCCGGTTTGTCATTTTATCTCGTTTTGTCATTTTGCACGCAACTATCGTTTCATCTTTGGAAAATTTGGCATAAGTTGTGTGAATGCGCCAAACTATTGCTATATATGAGCCATTATTTTTGAAAATGGTGTAAGTCCAATTTTGAGCTAATAGTAGTTTCAGATATGATATATTTGTTTTTAAAGAATTCAGTCGATTATAAAAATGGGCTTACACCACTTTTAAAAATAACGGCTCATATACGATCCACAGTTATTGACAATTAGGTAGTGCATAGCAGGCAACAGAGGTTATCGATATAAAAATATCCCTTTCTGAAATATGCAATTCCATTTTGGAAAAGAAAGTTTTGTACAAAATCTAGTGGTTTTCTTATGAAATTCAAATAATTTAGATGTAAAATGTTGTTGTGCAAGAAAATGTTTCGCCTGCGGTGCTCAAAACACAAGTAAAATCCTGGTTTGAGAGAAAAATAGTATGGTAAGCTTATTTATAACATTACTATATATAGTAGCGCAAGGGTCTGCCTGGCTGGGTAGCCGTGGAAATTTCATATATTCACTCAAACACTCGCAGCACGGATAGCGCGAGGCGCTCGTATTTTTCAACTACCTACTACATTTAAACTACCAAATTATACTATAGGTATAAATGTACATAAATGGTAACCACCCGATGACACTGTCAACGGGCACTGACTAGTTATTTATATTTTATTTGTGATTTTTTCTTACAGAATATAATAAATAAAAAATGGTCAATTTTAATGTATCCCGAGAAGGCAGAATTGAAAAGTTTCCTATGGGAACATTTTACAAACAATTATCCGAAGACACCTTCATTTTTAAGAAATAAATTAGCTAAATTAATCGTCGACATTGCGAGACATGATTGGCCCACGGCGTATCCCAATTTTTTTAGTCAAATAGTAGAGGTTAGTTTAATTTAGCCCAATTAACAGTTTACTTTTCACTATATCAAATTTACATTGTGTCGTTCTTATTTCAGCTAGTGGAGAGCGGGGGACACACTCCAGTTCTAGGACTCGTTATGGTTCAAGCATTAGCTGAAGGCTTAGGTACGAGTTCAGGATCTGAGCAACGGCTAATGTATTTACCGCAAGAAAGACAGAAAGAATTGCAACAGTTGCTTTTATTATACATTCCTCAATTACTTACAATTATTACAGGTAAATTAAATATAGCACATAGCGTTGTTCTTGTAATATACCTTGTGATGTACGAATATTATTTTTGCTCTAAGACGTATTGGACAGGCTAGCACAAGTTCAATCAATCGATAGCTCATTTCCAAACCCACCGCCTTCACCGGAAAGAGGACCAGGAAATCCTTTAGCTATGTCGGTGATTTCTGGATTGCCAGATTTACTAGCAACTTCCTCCAATACCATTACACGGTATGTTAAACTATAGTTCATTCAATTAATATTAATGTTGATTCGATACAGGGGCATATTCTTTGTCACATTTTAGATGCGCAAATCAAGGATCTCGCGAAGAATGTGTGAAACTATGTCTAGTCGCTCTACAACATGTATTTTCTTGTTTACCACATGCGTCCAATCTACCTCCAAATCTAATATCTTCGGTTTATCATTGGGCCAGTATCGTCACTCAAACAGAAGTAATTTAATATGGATATTTTCAATGACTCACCGTTTCGTTTTCCTTTAATACTTGACATTGTACTATCGTACCTGACAAATGTTTTAGTTCGATGAGGACATATGCATAATGGGTATGAGTGCTTTAAATGAAATTCTCTATCAAAGACATGCGTCTGTTGGCTGTGCTACTTTACCGCGTCTGACCCATGAAACTCAAAGACTTATACATCATCTCGTTACACCTTCACATGCTCCCGTACTACACACTGTCTCACAAATGTTAGTATGAAAAGTGGTATTTATAAAATATAAGTATAAAAGTGGTATTTATAAAATATAAGTATAAAAGTGGTATTTATAAAATATAAATATGAAAGTGAAATAGTATAAAAAAGTAATATTTTTCTATAGCACTAAATTTTGTTGTTTTTAGGTATATTGACAAAGTTTCGGAATTCCTTCAACTATTTATATCGCTCTATTTTAAAAGATTAGATACTGAACCGGAATTTGATTCCAGAGGATTTCTTGTACTATTATTTCAATATACATTCCAGGTACATCAATTTATTCCGCCAAAGTCAAATCCGCAAAGAAAATCTAACACTATTTTAATATTTTTAGGTGCCAACTTATCTGAACTACCTTGGTTGTTTAGATATATGGGTTCAGTTTTTAGATATTTTAAAACCTCAAGATATTGTTAAGTGAGTTTCGATTGTAAGTGAATATTTATTTTATATTTAATTTCTTTATTATTCAACGATTTGTATTTTTAGATACTCAGATGCGTTACTTGGTTTAGTTAGCGGTATTGTTAATAAAATGCAATTTCAGCACAATTTAATGCAACTACAACAAATTGATAACGACGCCATAAATGATGATGTAAGTTTATAGTTTTAATTATAGTACTGTATACAGTAGCAATCCGATTATCCAGACTAATTGGGGATGAAAGTAGTCCGGATAATTGAAAAAATATTTTCGTGAGTAACTCAAGTATTGACTTTTGCTTAAACGTTGGTTTGCTTTTTGTAGCAAAATTACGTATAGATACTCTTTAAACATAAAAGTTGAATTGAGTCACTTTCAAACCACTTCATAGCAGCGTCTAAGCATTGAAAAGCTTCGGAGTGTGAAGGACTAATATTTTTATTGTGATCAATCTCGTTCTTATCTTCTTGATCCTGTTAATGTAATCCTAATGGTATGTTCGATATAAACTCTTCATTGTTCAAAATTTGGAATCCAGGATCGTTAGCATCGAAATTTAAGCACTCACTGACATCTTTATTGCATATTGAAATGTCTTTTATTGCTTATGTCCTTATGTGATTTCTCTCGTAACATTTTCATTTAATGAATTAATGGCATTTGTGTTACTGGACCTTATTTACGGCCTTTTCAATATTATGCTCCACGATTTTTCCACGTTCACAATTCTATAGAATTTCAACTTTCTGATGATCATAAGGAAAGACTTCTTACGCTTTTGAAACATCTAGGACTCTCCCCCAAATTACGCCACAACAGACAGTTATAATGTTAATCAGTTGTTTTTTCTCAATTAAATAATTTATACAGTGAAGTCCAGATAATCGGGTTTCTACTGTATTATTTATTACATATTTATTACTTTTAATGTAAATAAAATTATAGGGAGAAACCGAATGGCAGATTTTTCTCAGGAATTGTGTCGAGTGTGTTGCAAAAGTAGCAGAATTTTCACCGTTACATCTCTTCAATCTTGTGGTTTGTATTATCCGACTTTGTATGAAACTTTTATTTGACATATTTTAGTATGTTAATTTGTAATTTTAGTTGGAAATATGGCACACTTTAGCAGAATCACACGATAATGATGTTGCAACGAATCAAGAATTATTAGATCTCGCGTCTTTCACACAGTTACTCGGTAGATTAGCTCCAACACTCTTTCAAGGTATATCAACAAAACCGAGTGCTTTATTAATTTTCTGAACTTTTGAATTAAATGGAATTTACCACCATCGATAGATAAAGAAGACTCGACCATTGAACAGAACATAAAACACGCTGAAATATTTTTGGACCGACTTATGAAACTACTCCAGAATGCCACCAATAAATGCGTGAATGCTCAACTTCAATTTAAACCAGTCACAAATTTTCACTCCCAAGTGTAACTAACTTGTGATTTATTATTTTTGTATCTTAACCATTGTGTACGTTCACAAGTTCATATAAATGTACACTTTTAGTCATTCGGGAGCATTGGCGTGTATGGGCAGTTGGGCCCATTACATTGTACGCTGCCCGACAACGTCCTGTTCAGCTCCACTACTGTTACAGACGGCTGCCATCTTATTAGTCAATCGTGATAAACAGGTAATCATTCTGCATTGATAATATGTACACAACCGAGGAGGTTAAACATAGCCGTAAAGTGGGTACAACTCTTTTTTTTTACAGTTTCCTCCAGTTCTGGTTCACGCCTCGGCCCACATGCTTCTGAGCGTCACAGTATCGATGCGACCCATGGAGCCGTTGCAATATATTCCCGATTTGTATTTACAAGCACAACGTTCGTTGAATCATCTTCAATTCAAGGTATGTATATTACAGCATTCTCCATGTGCGGTTTTTATAATGGATTCTGTATGCTGTTGTTCGGTTTTGTAGACGGGATCCGTGGTCAGGCAAGCGCTCTGCACGATGATTCTTGAGTGTCCGATGGAGACATTGGATGCTGCGAGCGGCCCCGTGGATGCTAAACGTCTCCAAGTGTGTTCTTCACTTGTTGGCTCGTGGTGCTCCTCGCTTCTGACTCCGTTACCAAGCAGTACGCCTGTTCAGCGTCTTGCATGTCTTCCCTCACTCACACATTTACTAAGATATTTCGCCGATCATCCCACGAATGCTAAAAAAATATTGGCGGCGGCCGTAGAGGTCTGAAAAAAAATTTCTTCTTTTAATTTTACTGTATTTTAAGAATTGAATTGAATTTTGTACGAAATCATAGTCTTCGAGTATAAAAAAGGGCTTTGCTTCCATCTTTATACCGAAAATTTAAAAACGTTTAAACTTCTCGACATGTCTTCCTATCATATTTAGAAACATTGTGGATAATTTTTTAAGGCCTGTATTTATTTATTGAGACAGTAACTTTTCCGATTTTCGGTCAGTTATTTTAACCAAACTGTGAGTAATTTAAATAAATGGTCAGCAAGTTTTATAAAGGGTCAGTACTTATGTACATAAGTGATCAGTAATCAATACTAAACGATAATAAAAATTTATATAAACGGTCGGTATTTAAAGTAAGTGGTTACTAAATGACAGTTTTAATAACCGTTTGTAATAAAGCTACTTACCAAAAATGTATTTTACTGACCGTTTATTGATTTAAATAATGACATCTACTATATAAAATTCAATGTTTGTTTGTTTGTTTATTTATGATTCTGCTATGCAAATCTACAGTTTTCAACTTAGAACTGCCAAACTTGGTATACTATCTCATGATACCCCAAGTCAGACCGTAGGTGGGTTTTGGAAGGGGTCGGAGTCCGCCGTCAAGGCCCCATATAAATTTTTTAATCTGAAAAAAATTTTGTACTGGAAAATAAATGTTTTCATTTGTTTCAATTTTTCATTCAATTTTTGTTTGTACTGGAGAATAAATGTCACCCGCACAAGCAACGCCGGGCAATTCAGCTAGTGACTAATAAAACATTGATATGTTTATCTGCAATCTAAATTTTTAGTGTATTGCAATATTGGAATCGCTCCATGTTAAAAGTCGTTAGTCCAAGAATTTAAAAGTTTTGGACTAATAAATCTCTTATTTAATTATATTAAGTTATATTTACCTGTTTAACAAAAACATGTTTTTTTGAAGGAAGAATAATAAAGTTTGAGTAATTTTTTAAAAGTTTCTTTAAGGGCCGCAGTATTTTAACATGGAATTCAAATCTGGAGTTCAGTTTTATCGCTATAATCGGCTAGACTTCACCCTTTTTAATGTTTGTTGAAAGTCAAAATATATGGTTTTTGAGTAAAAATACATTCATAACTCAATTTCGCCAGCAGTGTGACTAACGCCCTTTTAACATGGAGCGATTCAATTGGAATCACAATATGTACAAATTCAAATTCAACTTGCTTGAGCACACTGTTATATATTTTTAGAAACCAGTGCACGCGGCTTTAGAAGTATTTCAATATTCTAGTCACGAAGTTAATAACTACGAAGAAAACAATGTGGCTCCGATAGTACTTGAGATGTTTTTAGCACTGTTACATTCGTTACACCAACAGCTTGGCAATACTTTCATTCGCAATTCGATACATATGTTTTTAGATGTTGCAAAAAGGTAATATCCATACATACTATGTATACCCAAATCGTCAAAATTACTAATTTAGACTAATTTTTTGATAAATTAACAGAAAACAACGCGGAGCATTGCAACAATTGCTATGCGTACTACAGGTAGGCGTTGAAGGAGGTTCATTAGCCAATACTACGGCTCTTGAAGAAGTTTTAACAATGTGTCTGGAACATATTCTTCCTCTCGTTCAAGGAAACGATACCGATACTGACGTAGTGTATGCACTTTTTGATTTATTTGGCAGGTTTGTATTATTACCATGTTATTACTTTATCCTAATTTTTGTTTCAGTTCCTAGTGTATTAATCCAATGTTTATATCTTATGTTGATTTTTTTCAGTATATTACTTAACAGGTGGCAACACTTTTATTCGTCGTGCGTGAGACAAGGCTGGTCTCCGGTCGGTCCAGAAGGTGCCGGTGATGGAGCCCAAATGGATCATTTATCGCATTTTTGCGCAATAATGCGTGCCATTATATCGTCATTTCTTTGCGACAATATAGAAGTGGCCCGCCTCAATTTTCGCACCATGGATTTCCTTAACATTCGCTATAAATTATATACAAAGGTGAATTCAATGTTACGTATGATTGGTTTTTATTACTGTGTACAATGATAAAATTTTACATTGTAATTACAGTTGGCGTTTCAGCAAGAGTTATACGGTCACACCTTAGGAATTTTACTTCGAATTTTATTACAAAGAACGGCCGTTGGAACTCTTCTTCAAGAAGAAGTTGTGACTACTTGCTACAATTTAGCAGCCGTTGATTTTGCTGCATTTTTTAACACATTCTTGCCATCGTTTTTGGGATCATTGCAGGATCTCGCTGCTAATGAAATACAAGTGTTGCTTACAATCTCCAAGGAAACGGTAAGAGTCTTTTACTAAGGATTGTGTAAAATTTAAGTTATTAAAATTATAATGAATTTTCCCATTCGATAGGATCTGCCAACCTTTTCACAAAATTTACTACGACTTTCCAATGATATACGCTGCTATCAAATGTCTCGAGAGTCGACTCGATAAATAACTATACATACATATGTATATAAATTTTTATCGTATTCACAAATGAAGAAACAATGTTTTCAGACTGAATCAAAGACTGGTAAATGATAAACTGATGAATATTTGAGAATCTCAGTTTAATTTTGATTACAGAAAAGCTGAATTTTTTAATCGTTTTTACTTTTGGAATATGAAAATATGTACATACATAAATTTATATAACCGAAATTCTAAATTGTAAATCAAAATATATAAATAAATCAAAATAAACCACGTGTTTAGATTTTATTTACGTAACTAACTGTAACTACCTCATATTGGCACTTGAGCCATCTAAGATTCGCTGACGACATAGTTATACATAGTTGCATGCGACTCAGTAGATTTACAAAATAGATTAACACAATCGACGAAAGTATGAAAGTAGGCTTAAAAATTAATTTTAATAAAACTAAAATTATTTTTTAATGAATTTTGCACGCAAAACGTAGTCACAGTAAATGATCATAATGTAGAGATAGGACAATTGGTGAATATGACTGAAAGACCTTATTTTAGGAGTATAAAGAAGAAGGAATTAAACTAGGATGGAGTGCTTTTGGAAGAATGAATATAGTTTTTAAATCCAACATTAAACTATGCTTAAAAAATAAGGCATACTGCCAGTTATGACATGGATGTGAAACGTGGATGCTAAATTCAAGAATGTTACGTAAGATCCAGTGCACACAGAGAAGCATGGAAAGATGTATGCTCGGTATGACAAGAAGAGATCGTAAGACGAATACATGGGTAAGAAGCACGACCGAAGAAGTGGCAGATAAAGCGGAACATGGGAAAAAGTTGAAGTGACAATGGGTTGGACACATAGCGAGAAGAATGGATAACAGATGGATGCGAGAAATACTAGAATGGTATCCGAGAGGATGTGGAAGAAAGCAAGGTAGACCGAGTGGACAGTGGGTTGATGAATTGAGAAGAATGTGTGGAGTCAACTGGATGCAGATTGGTCAAGACACAGGAATGGAATAGGATTAGAGAGGCCTTCATCCAGCATTGGATGGTGAACGGCTGAAAATGATGATGATGATATACATGCATAAGTGAAAATTTTTTGATTTAAAAAAAAACATGGTATTTATTTTCACCAATGGCTCTGTTTCACATCTACGACCCTATGGACAAAATCAACGTGCGAAGCATGCAAAGAAATGTCTTTATGAATATCGATCCACTTGGCGCTAGCTGCATCGTCACCAGCCGTTAACGCAACATCTCCAATAGTATCACCGGAATCGTCATGAAAACTGAATGCAGTCGTTTCAATCCAAGCGTTGTCTGTATTCCTCGGATCGTCGACATATCCTTTGTATACTTCCTTTCCATTGCGGAAGAATTCTTCAAGATGAGACTTCAACACTTTATTTTCATCTAAAAATAAATCCAGGTACTAAATAAACCTTCATGGCATAAAATAACTCAATCATGATAATATAGTATCTATTACCGTGCGATTTCTGTAAACTATTCGTAGCTTCTTCTAAAAATTCCCTTATTGCCGCCGAGCATACTTCTTCGCCTGAATCTACCATTCCTCCGGGTAATGCCCACATACCGTTATCTCGTCGTTTAATTACAACCAATTGAAGTATTGATCTATATGAAATAAAATTTGGCGCTTTTAGAAGAATTAACATTTTAAAATCTAACATCCCGCTATACTTAAAAAAGTAGGCATACGACCAATGCGTACTGCCAGTTATGATGTATGGATGTGAAATATGGATGCTGAATTCAAGAATGCTACGCAAGATCCAGTACACACAGAGAAGCATGGAAAGATATGCTTGGTATAACAAGAAGAGATCACAAGAGAAATACATGGGTAAATTGGCAGACATAGCAGAACGTGTGAAAAGGCTGAAGTGGACATGGGTTGGGCACATAGTTGAATAGTATTCGAGAGGATGTGAAAGAAAGCAAGGAAGACCAAGACGATGGGCTGATGAATTGAGAAGAATGTGTGGAGTCAAGTGGATGCAGATTGCTCAAAACAGACAGGAATGGAAGATTGGAGAGGTCTTCATTCAGGAGTGGATGATGAACGGCTGAAAATGACGATGATAGTTCAACATCTAAACATTGACTTTAACCGACATACTTATTTGAAACAGAACTTTGTACAATTTTTCCATGATTATCTCGCTTCCATCGTGTTACGATGGGATCGGCTGCATGGTTAGGTCCCCACCGTCCCAGAAGACCCCGTCCTCGAATACCAGTACGTCCTGCAGGATTTACCGGATACCCACTTTCAACGGAATAATTGCCTTCAAAGCTTCGGCGATCCACTGCACCGTCTAACGCATTCCATTTAAATGAAACGTCTTCTAAAGTTACATGAATAATTAGTTACTTTATTCAGGGCAAAAATAATTCTAATTTTATATAAATATACTTATGTCTGAGTCTGCCCATGGTTTTCCGTCCAATCTGTCGGAGTCGAAGAAAGGTGGTGAATACTCTGTAAAGCTCGCTGACCAAGGTATTTTATCTTTGGGTATATCTTGCCTATGGATTTGGGATGTGGGATACATTCCACCGATGCAGACGCCACCGTGACAACCGGCCATCAGTACAATTCGAGTGGTCAGAGTTCTGTATACAATTGGTGATACGATTTAATAGATTTTCATATTATGAAGATTAAATGTATTCCCTACTCACACATTCATGGTAATTTCTTTTGAATTTAAGTTTAAAAGTTTTAGTTATTGTATAATACAATATGAATAACTAATTAAGTTCGTCTTCTAATGTTTCTAACAAAATAGGCGATTTCTATGTATAAATGCATTAAATTTATTAAAAATTAATAGTAGATACAAAATGTGCAATAGGAGAGAACCTGAGTGACATCAATTGATCAACTGATCGTAACTGTCAAAGCCTGATAAAAGAAGTGTTGCTATTGTACATTAATGGTTGATTCTTATCAATGGCAATAAAAAACTCGCTCAGTATTTTATTAATTTACATAAAAACTTGTAACTATGTATTTAAAAATCGAATTTTCATGGAATGGAGACGAAGAAGATGCACGGCCACAGTGGATTATTTGCTGCGATGTACTCGCGAACAAGAGCATACGACCGAACAAGCTGCGTCTGCATATTGAGACGAAGCGTACGGATTTTAAATACAAGCTACTAGAAAGACAACTTGAACACAAGGTCGTCGAAAACGAAGCTTTCGCATTACACCAGCATTAATGAAAAGTGTCAATTTTTATTACTCTTTCAAAGATTAATAATGGATTTTGGCAAATGTTGATAACATTTTGTACATTTGAAAATATTCGCTGAATTGATATATTAAAAAATAATTAAGTGACCAGACCAGAGCGTACGACGCAGAGTTAATCTTAAAAATATTCACAAAATAATGCATTGGGAATGATCCCTAGCCATTTACAGGCAAGGAGAACGATTTTGAAATTAATGCCACTCATTGGATTTTCATGTTCAATAAGCAAATCAAATTTATTCAAATTATTATTTATTAAGTAAAGAAAAATAAACACAAAATTAAAACTAAATAAATCATGTTATTTATCAACAATAATAATAATGCTCTGATTAAAATTACTTTCTTTTACGAGTTGCTCTACCGATTGGTTTTTTGAACACATCATTTTTCTCAACTGGTTTCTTCCTAATTAGGATCTCATCATCGTCATCTAAAAATATAAAATATTATGTCTTAAAACATAAGATGTAATAATTTTTACATACATACATCAACTCAATAATAATACAAACCGGAATCTTCAGATAAGTTATCTTGATATCGAAGAGGCTTTAATTTTCTTGCCGAAGTACGTATGTTGTTTTCATTTTGATTTTTATTTTTCACAGGAGTTACATTCTACATACAACGAGAAAAATTGATTATTTTTAGGTCACAATGAAAATACCTAAATAAAGAAATACAAACTTCAATGTCGTTATCAGACTCGAAATCGCTGCCGCTGCTAGATTTTCGAACACGAGGTCGCCTTTGAACTTTTCGGGGTCTGGGAGTTGCAGGCATTTTTTTTTTAGAATTTTCATCAACTGTATTTTGATCATCGGCACCACCTCGAATTGCAAAATTCTCCTCGATTCTGTCACTCAATTCAGTTACCGCTGTCTTTTGAGAAATTTCAATTTTATAATATTACATACATATGTATGCATTATGTATGTTATGATCAATATGCGAAAAATTATACTTACTTTGAGATCTGGTTTAGCAAGTTTACTTGTGTTCGTTACAATTGTTTTAAAACAATGATATACTTCTTTCGTGAATAATTTGTCTTTATAGCAATCCATATTTTCGATTAATTTTCTAACGGAACGTTCATTATATGAAAAGAGTGACAGACAATAAGCGAGATCTCGCCACTGTCTTTCGTCATTAGACAGTTTGAACCTCAAACATAATTTTTCGACCAACGCTTCCATTTGACGGTCTTTCTGAATTAAAGACATTACGTATCTGCAAATAAACGATATTTGATAATTTAATAATATAAATATCGATAAAATCAATATTTTAAAAATTTGATTTACAATATTTTTAGAATACTCAACGTTATGTTAAATAAAAAATATAATTACTTTAAAATTGTTCTGAAATCATCTTCGGGAAGTCCAATAGTTGGATCACTGAGTCTGGATATAATATCCGGAATGATATTATATAATGCGTTTCCTTTTTGGGATAACTGTTTAAAGAAAAGACGTGCCATGGTTCTAGTATTGGGATCGCTATCAACACAGCACTTGGCTAATCCGGCAACTTGACCACGAGCGCGTACCATTTCTTGCAAAATAAGATATGACAACATCTTCACAGTGCATTGACGCACCTCTACGCAGGGATCGTTCAATCTGGAATCACATATACAATACAATAAATATCATTATCAGATTATAGAATCAATAACACAACTCGCAAAAAATTACATACCTTTCATATATATGCGGCGTCCATGGTTGGACGACATTCGGAAACCTCAGAGTCAAATCAGCCAGTGTTATGACTATATTGCAGCGAATTGTGCTGCACGATTCGCTCTTTAACAGAGACATGAGCAATTGCATATTTTCTTCGCAGAAAGTAGCCGATACCAACATAAATCTGTTGAATGAGTTAACAGGCTATGATTGAGATTCTATAAATAGTTGTCACATTAAATTTTGGTATTTAGCAAACCTTCCGAGGGCGAGGCAAGCAGCAGCTCGCACTTCTGAATTTTGAAGTAAAAGTGGTCCATGCAAAAGATTATGAATGATGGAACCAGCACGGCCGAGTAAGCCTGCGCATACGACTTCGCGGTCACAGACTGATCGAACGAGTTCGGCGTCTGCATCATCGGCCACAGCTCCTTCCAAACCAGCTTCTTCTACTTCATCCCCATCTTCGTTAGAAATGGCAGCCGATTGATTGTGTAAACGGTGCAAACGTCCAGCTGCACTAGCAGAGCTCGAATTAAATGAAACATCCGACTTCCTATGTTTCTTTCCCAATAGATTCGATTTGGTTTTTGCTCCGTTGACTTTCCTTTGATCGCGTATCTATAAATTTTATGAAAATTTAAATTAACACACTGTCGAGATGTACTAAAATCATTTGAAATATAAGAATACCTCATTTCTTCGGCGCAATTCGCCGTAAACGGTTACGTCTAAATATATCAACTGTTGCATGGCTATATGTCCTAGCAAAATCAAAAGTCTACTAATGTACTGAATTGGATACGATGACATTGTATCATCATTTCCTTTCTTTACATGATTATTTATTCTTTCCATTATTGTAGAGAGAATTTGTATACACATCAAATCGGGCGTGTTGCACAGTGCATAAATAACGTTGAGGGTGTTGGTGCCGAACGATGCGAATTTTTCACATTTGAAGAAAGTATCAACGAAACAATTGGATAAGAATTCAAATAGAGGACTCGCCATTGGATAGCGTTGCTTATTTTGGCTCATACAAATCAACAATTGCAAAGAAAGCACTTTCTTTCGGTAGCTGCCGGACAGGCCGACGTTTTGAATCACTTCAATGTTGGCCGACGCGACGGAGGGTTTCGATTTTGCGATCATCGTGAGGATGCTCAACGCCGCGTAGCTATCGTCATCGGTTGTCTCATTATGCTTCATAGCGAACATCTCCCAGAATATCTGTAGAATGTAGAGAAATGGTATTTTATAAATATAGAAGTGATTACACTGTGCAATAAAAAATCACGTTTTTGAGTTACCCAACGAAGACCCAAAAATAATTACTAATTCTAACCCACTGAATCCGAATATGATAATGAAATTTGTTGGTTAGCTCTCGTATATGAAATATTAGCGTTTAAAAAAATGGACAATTTTAACTTTTTTTTTGACTTTTGAGGTCTGTAGCTCAAAATTTAGTGCTACTGTGTTGAAAATAAGCATTGGAAGTAATAGTGAGATGTTTTTTCTATTAATTGTGATATTTAAAACAATTAAAATACTTATACGTAATCATCTAGCAAATATTGAACGTCAAATATTATTAATTTTCTTTTGAATATTTTCGCTGTGTAGGTTGGCCATTTTTTTATATTAAGGCATTTATAAGGATTGGTTCTCTATGTCAGTATTTTTTATTTTTGTCTAAACGTAAAAATTTGAGCTGTAGATGATTTGAAGTGACGTGTAGAGGTGGTTGTGGCATCTTTAAAAATAGCAAACACATCAAAATATTGCTTTCAATACTAAAGCACTAAATTTTGAGTTACAGATCGCAAAAGTTAAAAAAAATGGAAAAATTGTCCATTTTATTAAATACTCTCATAAATGAGAGCTAACCAATAAATTTCATTATCATATTCGGATTCAGTGGGTCAAACTTAGTAAAGATTGACTAGTCTCCGCTCCAGTAGTTTTTTTTGTTGCACATCTCACGCTACATATTATAAGAGGTGATAAAGGGGGTTTTCATCTGAACAAAGTTCTGGAAATTGATTGTCGAAGTGTATACATACGAGTAAAACTGAATTGCACAAATGTCCAGACTCTAGCCAGCGAGTCAAGAGCACTTGTAAAGCAGCAGCTTGACCACGATTGATGGACAAAACCAATTTCACCAATGCTTTAGCAGTAGCCGCTGCTTGCGTTCTTTCCGAATTGCCTTCGGTTTGTAGATACATTTGTCTATAAGCGTCTTCAACAGCTTTACGCTTTTCCTGGAAATACACAATTATTACCGTAATGGCTTTTATCCTTCAGTATAGAGAAAATGTAAACTACCTGATCGGGAGACCAAACCAGCTGCAACATCCCCATGATTCCGAGATTCGCAGTTTCTATATTGAAACTATGAGCGGTCGTAAAGAAATCGATGGCTTCGTTGACATCAGTCGACTGTTTAGACATGAGCAACGAATAAACTAGCGGGATCGCTTGCTGTACCAATTTACTGAACGACACAGAGTCTTCTAAAAATGCCACAACATTCTCTTTCTCTTCTAGCGTTTGTATTAGATTGATATTTTCTTCCGTATTTGGATCTTGTAATTGGGATATGTCCGTTATGAAAACGTTTCGCAGTAGCGCTAATACGTAAGCTACCTAAAAATAAAAAAAAGTAATGAAACTCTATAAATGAGACTTTTTAGTGAATGAAATTCAAATAAATTACTTGATCGTTCTTATCTAATTCACATCTTAGTAATTTAGCTTGGGGATATTGCTTCTCAGTCTCGCGTACAACCCGAAATGCTTCGTAATATTTCGCTTTTGTTATATAGCTTCTAACGAGAGCATAAGAATCGTTTAAGCTTCCTTGAGACATGGGAGCATCGTCTTGTGAGGGTTGATTGATCGATGATTCTATCACCGCCTTCACATCGTCTTTGATTTCGTCCCATTTGTTAATAAGTTCATTATCGGGTTCTACATTTAGCCTATGTTGAATCTCTTCAAGCTTTTTTTTCTCAGCTTCCAATTGCTTTTCAAGGTGAGCCAGTTGCAGTTCAGCCGAGTACGGATTATGTTCTAAGAACACCTGTGAAATTACCAGATTATAAACGAATATAAACAATCATACATATTTATCAATTACTATTTTAATATACTTTAACGAGTTGAATGGCACTTTTTCTGACGAGAGTAGCACGATCTTGCAATCGTCCAACAGCTCTGGCTAAAACGTTCTGTTGTCTCGTTATCGGAACACATCCTTCGCGTTGTAATCGTATCCAATATTGAAGAACCTATTATACACAAATGTTGATAACAAAACGACAATATGCATTAACTTAATAATGAAAATAGGGATTAACCTTCGCTCTAACGTAAGCAGATAAATCATGCAGATGTTCCGTCAAATCATCGAGAAACTCATCCCTCATAATACGCTTTTCGTCCGATAAACCTTCCCCTTTGAGTTCACAGCATAAAATTTCACACAGCATACCCAAAACGCTTGTCCTCAGTGGATAGCACTAAAATAGACATCATTTAAATTATTCAATATGAACATGTACAGAAAATTGTTGCATTTATAAATTACTTCGTCGTTTTCTAAATACGATCTCATCGCTTGAGCGGCAGGTATCATTTGAGCCGGCATCAACTGGGTTAATTCGCCGAGGAAGTGGGCGCAGTTACGTTGAGCTGGTGCAGCATCACTAAGACCGGAAGTTACTCCTTCTTCAGACGAGCCGCCATTACCACCGAAGGCTTCACCGAGTTCTCTGACGAGACGAGCTACCAATCCCGATAGTCCCCAAGTGTTCACCAGTTGACATATTCCGGCGCATATTGGAGATACGGCATGCTCGTACAACTGCACCATCTAAAAAAAAGTACTCCGACGTAAATCTAAATGTATGTAAAGAGTGCAAACTGTTTTATTATTTGAAGCGTACATTTAAATCACCTGAACTAATTTGATAGTACACGACAAACCGTGATTATACTTTTTGCATAGGATTCCTAATGTCTGAAATACCGTTTCCCTGGTTGGTTTGTTTTTTATTATCGGATCTTCCATGATTCTGTAACAGGGTTGTGCGACCATACTGCGTAAGAAATTTAAATTAAAAATTATATCAATATACTGTAATACATACATATTATATATACTGTGGAATGTAGATCTATCGTTTATTTTGTTAATTCCCGAAAAATGTTCATACAAATTATCCAAAATTTTATCACATTAATCGTTTAGAATTTCATCTATACTCTGTCCAACTTAAGAAACATCCTAATCTTGACCGATTTGGAATGGATCTGCGCAGACTACTTGGGTCTGAACCAATGAGCTTCGTCACCATAACAAACAACAAACATAAGTCGTAAATTTCAGCTGTAGAGCTGAGCGATTATGATTTAAAAAATTCTTGGGAGAGTGGTTCAAATAAATTCAATATTTTGATTTTCAAGGAGGTTGAAGTTGGAGTTTAAATTATTAAATATATTAGGTATTAAATTATTAATAATTATTCCTTTTGGGAGGAACCCAATTATCGGGGGAATCCCCCCCCCCTGATAGAAAGAAAATTGAGTACAATATAAATTTTATGGGACTTATTAAGTTTTATATTTGATAGATTTATTATTATAAATGTGATTGTTAATGAATATAAAAATAATAGAAAAAAACTAGAGAGCCACACCATGTTTTAGAATATGTCTGCCGTCCAAAAGATTCCTAGCTTTTATCATGATACTAACAAAATTTTGAAAACCCATATTCGGAAGGATAGATAGTGAATGGAATTAAGACTGAGAGTGCTTTATTTGCCAAATCTGGATAGGCAACTGTTTGAGAGCACTAAAATTGACCAAGGTTTTGATTTGATTCTTGCTTCAGTAGAGCTTTGCTCTGTAAATAGATGAAGTCATCCATGAAGCCCAAATTAAAACTAAAAGGATTTGATATCCAATCTTAAGGTTAAGAAAACATCAAAGGTTAAGAACCCCTGCACTATATATATTACATACATTCAATCAACTTCTAAATACAATTTAAAGCTGTGTTTAACATAAAATTAAAATTAATTTTACTCGATAAATGCATCATCGGCCAGAGGTGGATCCCAAAGACGCTGAAGTGGAAGTTGCAACAGATTATACAAAATATCGAGTGCTGCACGTCGCTCCGACTCACGCCAATCACTATCACCCGATTGCGTATCTTCGGAAGCCTGTTTTTTACGTCTGCCGATAGTTAACGTAGCGGCCATCTAAAATCATTGAATACAATCAAATATCAAAAAGATACATTTACAAGGAATGAAAATTAAAACAATCACAATTATTACCTGAGAAGCCATCTTGACGTCTTTGACTTTGATGAGTTCAATGAATAGATATAAAAGCATTTTGAGACAATTGAGGAAACGTTCACGCTCATCGTTGTCGAGATCTTTCTCTTGGAAAAATTCCTCCAACTGCACGCACAAACATTGACACGCTCTTTCGATACATTCAAAACCTGAAACGATACGGTGATAAATCCATATAAAAATTAGTTGGAATGAATCAATATTTTGATATATACCTTTATTGATGTTATTCCAGTCTAGTTGATTTCCGTTGACTATGAGAGATAGATACGTATCGAAATGATCAGATACAAAATCCAAGCCGCTCGAGTTGTAAGCGCGACCAGCGTCTGAAATTTGAATGAAATGATATAAATGATAGTATCTAGTGATCGTACTGGTATAATCACCATAATAAGGGACAAGTGAAGTGAAATACCTTGAAGATGTGATGCTATGAGGTTGTGGTGCAGTAGCCGCAGCCGATCAGAATGTTGTTCGATCAACTCGGCAGGACGCAGCGACACGCACGAATCGAACCAAAACGACATGTTTATCCTTTGCTCTTCAACAACTAATACATGTGAATAATTATTATTTGGATGCGCAATCGGTTTGACAGGTACAAATAACAAGGCCAATATAACCGCCACTTTCAACTCAAACGGTTGATTGGGCGGGCAATACGTCTTTTCGCCACACATCTACATTAATTTATTTCCAATACCGACTTTGCTAATAAATACTTTGCTTAGTAAGTCTAGGGGCACACGTGCCGGGTAGATCCGCCCGGCACCGGGTAATAGGCGTTGTGTTGTATGAAAGCGACCGGCCCGGCGCCGGCCGCTTCATCCGGCACGTGTGAGACCAACAGTACTCACCCATACAACACAGCGCCTACTACCCGGCACCGGCTCGGTGCCGCGCGGATCTACCCGGCACGTGTGCTCCAGGGCTAAGAGCGAAATGAGGGAAAACCTTGCAAAATTGGTAAGTTTGGTAGCCGCCACATATTATCTTTGGATTATATAATTCGGATTCAAAATTAAATTAAATGTTACTCATTTATGAAGTGGATAGCAGTAAGAAATGAGCTATGTTCGACAGTTTACTAAAAAGTATGGTTCTTGTCGTTTAGCCGCACGCCGGAAGTAGGCGTACCAACAAAATTGCTTCCCACCGTTTGACAATTGCCTCCCTGAGAGTGTATTGGAGAAGCGTGTATATGTGCATTGTTGACATATTGAAACGTCAGTCAAGTGTGAAATTGACCAATAATTGAACTACGTTAATACATCAATGATTTACTTCTAGAGCAGGGCAGATAGTCGTATAACCTTCCAAGTATTCCCTGCTATGGTATACCTGGACATTGACAACCTCGGCGCTACCATATACGAACGATGACAGCCGATAGCCGATACGATTATACTTAAAATCATTTGAGTTTAGGACTACTAGTTTGAATCCAATGAACAACCGAGTGAAGAATGAACCTTCGCAGCAAACTGTAACTTTGCTTTAGGCCAGTGAGTACATCTTCGATTGCGACGATACATTCGTTTGGGTATTAGAGATTTTTTAGAGAGACTCGGTTCAAAGTAGGCCGGCGTCCACCAGGATCAACCAATTATTGCCCAATTTCATACTTGAAACGTCAGATCAGTATGTCAACAATGCGCATATGCACGCTTCTCCAATACACTCTCAGGGAGGCGATTGTCAAACGGTGGGAAGCACTTTTGTTGGTACCCCTACTTCCGGCGGGGACCTAGCAGACAAGAACCCATTTTGATTTTGTGTAAATCGTGTGTCAAGTTGAATGACAGCGAGAGCCGCATAAGGCTCCGGAGCCGCCGGGTCCTGGCGACTGGTATAAAGTATAACCACGCCTTTAGCATTCGATAAATAGTATATTATGTCAATTTTTTTTGTAAATGCTCAATAATTTAATTTTAATAAATGTTAAATAATTATTGTTGTTCTTTATTGATTGCTTCGCATTAAAATTATGATTATATTGATTATTAAAGTATTTTTTAAGTAAAAATGTATGGTCGAAATCCATATTCCAACGACCAACAAAACAAGGCAAGATAAATTTAGTCATCTGTCACTTGTCAGTTATGAGTGGTCGGTCGAATGTGTTTACGTGTGTTGTTTTTGACGTGTCTGGTGCTGTCACTGGTGTCAGCGACAGGATCGACAGTTGTGACAGATCGAGCTCTTTGCGCCACATCTCCTCATCATGACGTCGATTGCTCCTCACTTGTATGTAGCTATTTCATTGCCACCAATAGGCCACAAAGATAACATTCGAGATACACTCTCGCCTACTACTACAGTCTGATAACGAACAGATTGAAGTGTTTTTACGGAATTTTATCTGGCTCGTTTCATTCGTACTACAGTTTGATCAGCCGATCGAAAAATAATCTGAAAATGTTTTCATTTTAGCTCACGAATAAAGATCTATCATGCTTGATAAAATATTACCCGACCAACAGCAACGAATGCTCCCTGTTGGATATTTCAAATTATTCAGGGAGCAAATACAATTTGGGAGATGTGACGCTCAAGCCTTATATGTGGGACTTCAATAATGAACATATTTACAACTATACACTTTTCAACATCACATTTTCAAATACTAAATGGACTAGTAAGTAAACCATTCACAAATATTTTGTTCACTGAGGATTGCTTTATATGACTATTCGACGTGTCTGCAATAGGTGTGAAGATTCGCTTTGAAGCAGCAAAAGACCCTAAAACTCAGGAGCCTAAAAATCATTGCCGCAAAATCACTATTTCCGGAAGTGTACCTGACAAAATTCTCATTCCATCTCTCTCTTATGATTGTCATTGGTCAGATCAAGATCGTAGATACGAAAATGAGACGTACGTGTTTGAATATGTGGCTGAAAGCCAGGACAATAATGATTACGGAAAATTTATGTTCAAAGTTCCTACAGTTCGATCTGTTTGTAAGTATACAGTTTTTTTTCGTGATCAATAATGTATGTAATATGGTGTATTTCATTGTTTTATATTTTGCAGTTGGAGCAAACGGCACTCCATTTATTTATATAGATTTGACGAATAAAAAAACAATGGATGTGCACATTGTACCTGTGAATGAAAATCAATCGTCCGTTTATATGCTAGAAATTTGTATAGAAAAAGAAGAAAATTCCTTAGCAGAATGTAAAGTTAAGGAAAATGTTACGATTAACGGCAAAGAATTCATTTATTCCTATACTCCGCACTGTTCTGGTCTACATTACTTCCGAGTCGCTCATTCAACCTGTGAAAGAAATTGTTCCAGTGCAACTATACTGAAAATTTATTTTGGTAACTTTAGTACTATCTATTGAATAATAAAATAGATATACCTTATCAGTCTTATCACAATAGCGATAAGATTACACAAGGAAAATCAATGAAATTACTAATTACAAATTACAGTGTAACAAAAAAAACTACCGGAGCGGAGACTAGTCACTCTTTACTAAGTTTGACCCACTAATCCGAATATCATAATGAAATTTGCTAGACGATTACGTATAAGTATTTTAATGCGTTCAAATATCATAATTAATAGAAAAAAACATTTCACTATTACTTCCAATACTCATTTTGAACACAGAAACATAAAATTTTGAGTTTTGACAGACCTCAAAAGTAAAAAAAATTGTTAAATTGTCCCTTTTTTTAAACACTCATATCTCACAGACGAGAGGTAACCAACAAATTTCATTATCATATTCGGATTCAGTGGTTCAGAATTAGTAATTATTTTTGGGTCTCTGCTCGGATAATGTATTAAACCGCGATTTTTGGTTGCAGTGTTATCTACACACTTTTCTAAAATATATGCAAATTCAATCATTACTATATATACGTAATAGCGCAACGGTCTGCCTGGCTGGATAGCCGCAGAACGTTCGCATACACTCACGGCATGTACACATACATATCGTCGGTCGGCATGCAATACCGCGAATGCGTCATTTAACCAAAAAAATTTTTTTTGTACCAATTTGTATAAAATCATCAAATGCATTGAAAATGTGACCAAAAATGTTAAATACCCCCACATTTTACGCATAACCGCTGTAAAATTACTCATTTTCCATATTCGCGGTTTTGCATGCCGACTGACGATATACTCATTCACTCACACACACACACTCCACGGGTAGCGCCAGGTGCTCCCATTTTTAAACTAACTACTACATTTTTAACTGCTAAATACACTATAGGTAAATGTTAACCACCAAATTACACTGTCAACGGACATTCACTAGTTCATACATAATTATATATGTACATATGTACATAGATATCAAAATTTTAATTTTCAGAAAATCCAAACATTATTTACACTGTACTATGGAATGTATTATTGATCTGCGGAATATTCGGATTATGTTTTAGTATTTGGTGGCTTATAAGAAGTAAGTCATTCTATAATCCCAATAGCAAAATTAAGTCCATATAATATTTATAACATTTATCTATACATTTTAGGGCACCGGAAATTTACGCCGAAAATTTTGATAATCCATCCCTATGCTGACAAATCACACGCCAAGGTGATAAACTTTATTTGCAAGTACTTTCAGATGGAATTCAACTGGGACGTAACATGGAACAAAGAAATTGAATTGACCCAACACGGTGATCCCTACATATGGTGCTTGGAAGGTTTCATGAGTGCCAATTCAATTATATACATCGGAAAACCGTCATATATATCGGAAAATTCATCTGCTGATGTTGGAAGTATACATATGCATTTAGGTGAAATATTTTTCAAGATATATAAATCTAATAAGAAGAAGACAAATATGAAATTTTACAATATAATGTTGGAAACGCATTCCCCTGATACGATTTCGTCGGATTTACGGGATTTTGATACTTTTTATCTGCCCACTGAATGGATATCGTTTATTCATTCGATAAAGCGACACAGTTGGATACAAAAGTTATTCAGGCAAGTTCCTTTGTTGGGAGATTCTATAGCTGGGAGGGAATTGAATAAAGTCTTTGATCAATTGTCGAATTAAATTACTGTATAATTCAGGATTATAACATTTACAATTATATGAAATATTGTACAAATACATATAAATAATTATATCTACATATGTATATATTTTTTTATTGAATATTTTATATGACAGTCATTCGGTGAATGTCTCAAATTTAAACTGAAATGAATTCCATTTCTATATAATATACAACGTTAATGTTTGTGATATTTGATAATACATATATAAAATTTTTACATTTTGTATTTTATTTACATTTTACTTTCTAGCATTCACTAATTACTCCTAGATCATTTTTGTACTATATTTGTACGGTTGTCACAAGTGAAACCATTAAAGTTTTCACCCGCTGTTTTTGAAAACCGATGCTGCAAAAAATTGCTGTAGAATTTGCGGAAGGCTCGATACATCCATACACATAAACGCGCGTCCGATCGGCAGTTCTTTCAGCAGTCTGAAACATTATATTTACGTTAATTGAATGCTGATTTTCGCAACCATTGAGTGTATATTAGAATAAATACCTTTGAGCTTGATCGCCGAGGCTTCCGATAAAAATTATATGGGCACTTATATTATTATGCAGAGTCAAAGCCCCCGATAAATGAGACGAAGGTATACCATAGCGGGATAAATTAGCATCTGATAAAACAATCAACATCGCTTCGTCCCATTTACTCGTTTCTATATCGCCTACTTCTTCTGCCATTTGTTTTATCGATTGTTCAACGGCCGGAACTGTATTATCACCGGACCAGCAGAATTGCGAATGAGCATGCATGGTTCGAATGACCTATAAGTTAAGAAATCGTCAGTTTATCGTCACAAGAAAATACATCAATGAATTAACTAAATAAATACTCACTTGCAACCTTTCCTTCTCATTGTTCGGTGGATGTTCTATCGAGACAAATTGTAAATCTGAAGTTTCGCCAGAGTGTCCCCAAATTTCATATTGCAATTGCGATTCGAAGCCTTTGAGGGCTTCCATGACCAGAACTGCCGCTTCCATTGAACGGTCCAATCGTCCATCGAAAGAGTTGAACCTGTAAAACAATGTGGAATGAAATACACATTCCATTTTACATAAAATGGATCTATTGTTGAGAAATGATTACCTATACATGCTGCCGGAGACATCCGTTAGTAATCTCAATCGTTTGGGACGAGCGAGTGGCGTTCCCGGTAAAGGTGTTTGTTCCACCCGTCGTTTATAAATAGCTTGTTCTCCGGTTAAACCTTAAATTTATAAGGATTATGTACATTTAATGAATTAATAGGCTAGGTTAATAAATATTTCACGCGGTAGCTCAATGCGCTTTAAATATTGTATAAAATAATTAAAACCTTCAATGATCTTAGTATCATCTAAGTCTCCAGATGTTTGATGACGAGCCCATTGTCTTTCAGTTGTTCGTGCCTGAAGCGCTGACAAAACGCCTCGCAATGCTCCAATCTTAACATTGAAAATTATGTTACTTACTCAATTAAATGATTATCTTACTCGTGCTTAACTTAAAAGACTGAAACATACTTGAGTTTGAACTGCACCCGAGAATTGTCCGTAAAGTTTTGCATCATACTCGCTCATCTTGATTTCTTTCAGTCTCTCTTCAAACACGCGTCGGTTCATTTCGCGTGCAGCCTTTTTGATGTGATCTGGAATATCATCTTTTTCCTCATCTGATAGCTGTAATAGTGGATTACAATTTAATTTCTTGCAAATTAAACAATAGTGTATTGTATGTGTGGTTTTTATACCTGATGAACGGGATGACCACCATCGAGACGATAAGGACCTCCTTTTCCACCGAGGCCGGCAGTATCCCGACCTCCTGTGCCACCAGCCCAAGTGTTACCTCCGACATGAGGATCACCTTTGGGATCGACTTTACCATGCTTCGGACTGGATACATCTAATCTTTATATTAAAATTTGGTTGAATACTATAGTTTGAATATTTAAATATACAGACAACGGAACTGAAATCTTACCCGCTTTTTCTATTGATAGTGATTTGCAATGGTTTTTGAACTTTCTTTCCGCGGACAACTCCTTTAGTTGGAAGTCCACTACTTTCTAGCACCTGAAGAAGTGTATCAGCCACTTCCGATGTGTATCGATCAAAATCAAACACGTTCGAAATTGCATTAGCTAAATCATCGTCTGGATATTTCTAAAAAAATCAAAAGTAAAATTATTTTAAATATAAATTTAATCCAACTAAATAGGGTAAAGCCACCCAAACCAACAAATAAATAAATAGCCTAAAAACAGGAGAAACTAAATATGCAAATAAAAAAATTAGAATACCTATGATTGAAATTTCAACATGAAAGATTAAAATAATAATTGTATTGAAAATGGGGATCGTGTTAGGGATTTAGAGTCAAATCTGCACTCAAAGGGGCTAATTTTTTTTCGATCTATTTTTTTCTTTGGAATAATTATATTGTAGAAACAATAATTATATGCTTTTATACAACTTCTGTAAAAGAATTAAAAAAAAAAACTACCTGTAAATGCTTAATTATATTTACAACTTCTCGAGTAGAATACGGATATGTGACAATGCCTTGATCGGCCATAGATCTTAAAGTAGAAAAGGCTTTAACAATTTTATTGACAATGTTTTTAGGTACATCTGGTCCATATTGCTCGAGTAACTTAAGTTCAGATTCAATCGACGGATTGTCCACAGCATGGCAAGAAAACAAATCGCCTAAAAGTAAATTCTCGTAATGATTGAATATTAATTGTAAATTAACGATGATGGTGTTGTTTCATTATAACCAATTCACATTACCTAATGCAGCGAAGAAGTCGTTGCCCAAAAACGGAAAACCAGGCCGGTTGGCCAGAACGATCATTCGAAAGTCCTTATGCAGAATGATCAATTCGTCTTTGGCATTGAAATTTTTCACTAAATTTTCAGGCACGATTCGCCGGCCGTCGCTCAGTATCATTTCACCACTTTCGACGAGGGATTTCAAAATACACGTGACGTGTGTTGGAGCTTTGTCCGCTTCATCAATTACCAAAACATGGCCGTTCTTGACCGCCTTAACCAGCGGTGAGTCCTCGTATATAACCATGCCGTCTTGAACCGTCGGCTGAACTGTGAGCGAGTGAACTGTAGTATCTCTGTGTAGCTGAATATACTCTCGGGGTTTGTTCATAAGCTGTAACAATCTGTCGGCGATTTTATTCTTACCGACACCTTGATTGCCCACTAGTAAAAGGTGATTTCCTAATGTAAAATCTTGTAATAGCAACTCTAGTAGTTTCATATGTTGAGGTACATCATAAAATAATATATCAGGTACTTTCGTCAACGATTCTGTTTCATATATGGGAACACTAGTTGAGCCTATCGTTAGAATTCCATTATCAATTTTGTATTGTATGTTGTCTTTCTGCGGTTTTCTTCTCGCGAAAAATAGTTCACTACCATCAGAGGTTATAGAGCAGGATGCACATGCATTTTCCAGGGCATTTCTAGCTATGTTTGGTAAGAACTTGGCTAAAAATGCATGTTGTACAATATCGTACGTAGACGTTGACGGGTATTTCGATAGTCGATTAGAAATTCGCAATAATTGTCGTGTAGAAAGCGACGATGATAAATTGCTGAGTGTGCTGTCGTTGGAAGTTCTTAGGACATGTGCCAGATCGATAATAGGCATCAGAGATTTAGACACTTGTCCATACTGAAAAAATGAAAATAATTTTTTAGCTATTGTTATTGTATTATATGTACATTAATTAAATTAGCGTAAGATCTCGCCTTTTGGTTGATGATGAATTTTTCTTCTTCTTTAGTGAAATTTCGCATTACACGAAAACTGAATAAGGTGAGAACTTCTGGAGTCAGCCAATGGTTGCCCTGTGATAATGAAGGCGGTTCTGCTAAGGAGATTATTCTAAAATATACAACATACATACATAATTATATAAGTTATCTTGCACCTACTTAATAGATGTATTGAGATTCAATGTTATTAATTAGAATTACGAGAAGCATTTCTATAGTAAATACAATAACATAATCAACCTGAAGGTAGGATGTATACAAAATATTCCCGTTTTCGTAAGAGTTTCTCGCGTGACACCATTCTGGAGAAGATCATCATAACGATAAGCTTTTAATAGTCTGGTACCATCGTGCAATTGTATTTCTCTATCTTGAATTAGTCTGGAAATAAAATCATTAAAATTATAATCTAGGAATAAAATCAGTCAATACTTACGACACTTGTGTCTAAAACTACGGTGATGAATGGAACACGTTAGCAAAACTAAAATGATGAAATTAGTACAAAATACCTATGGAGTATACAAAGCGTCGAGGGATGCAATCGATGGATACCGTCCAGTATAAGCAAACGTCCCTCAAGGGCTGCCATCACAAGTGCAGAAGGCTTCCAACCCGTGTTTCCTCCTTCGTCTTCATTCGTCACCCGCTGTTGCAGGAGTTCTCGAGCTGACATGTCACGATAAAGAGTCATAGTTTCCACACCATAGTTGAGAATACGAGCGAAAGCTTCCGCTACTTTATTTTTACCACACCCTTTTGGACCTGCAACATATATGTACATATATATGTAGGTATACATACATACATAATACATAACATCACCAATTTAATGTATCGTTGACTTTGAATCACTTACCTATAATGCACATATCGGATACGGAATGCATTTGCATTAGATCGGCTAAAATTTCATTGTGATATGCATTTTCGATGAAATCCGAATTGTAGATGGGCGTTTGGTTCGACAGTGTGCCACGGGGTACGTCGAATGATACTACGTATGTGCCATTACTTAAAGTGGCTTTAGTTACAAGCGAATTTTTGGTATCTTTGTTTGTATCCACTGCTTTGATTGAATTTATAGGCATTGCACTATTTTTGTACTCTACTTTAAGTGCCTTAAATATTCTTTCGATATTTTTTATAGAGTCCTCGGTTAAGAATAATTTGTATGGATAAAATGTGTATAATGCTTTATAAACGCTCATATTTGAATTGTTTTCCTAAAAAAAAACATTATTATGTACCATTTATAGTATTGTATATTAAAAAAATTATTATTATAAATTAAAATCACAAAATTAAATTTGTGCACATCCTGAAGTTGAACATTTCTTTTTTTTTTTTTCTGTACCAATGAAAAGAAATAAGAAATTTTACGTAGCATTTTAATACGCTCGTAGAGCATTTTACATGTTCAAATTCCCTTACACAGAATAAAGTTTTTTTAACAATACACACAACACGCAACAACGCCATCAACAGCCGTTGCGTTTTAAACACTTTATCGAACACCTTTAAATACAATAAACGAAAATAAATGCATCAAATTTTGATCTACCATTAGGTCGGGACATTATTCCCCCTTTTAATTAAGAACACAAACAAAATATAAAAGAAGAAACAACATAACAAAATGAGGCAATTTCAAACAATAATTCAATAACCCAGCAATCGTTAACAGTACACACTAGAAAGAAAATTGGCAGGTTGGATGTAATAACGAATATTGGATACGAAACCAATTTTACTAATGATAGACTACGGGAATAGAATTTCAACCGCGAAGCAATTTTCACATGCCTACCGAAAAAAAAAAAAGGGGAAAAGTTGTTATTTTTATTTGCCGTGTACATCTTACCAACATTTTCGCAGCTAGATGTATGGAATCCAACGGGAAATCTGTCAAATTGAGCATATTCATTTTGAACGTTGTTTGCGTGTCATTCTCTTCACTGAGAGGAGCTGTTAAATTCGAAAGAGCACTAGCTGCGTCGACGAGTTTTCCCAGTTTTCCCGCATCAACTTTTGTATTCGTCGATATGGAAGATAAAAGTTGCTGAAATGAAAAATAAAATTCAGTCAAACTTTGAATGCAATCTACGATTGGCTAACTTGCATTTTAGTACTCGAAAGCTTCGTCAGTTGCGATAGAGGTCAGATTGTGGTATATTGAACGAGTGAAAATGAGGCAAAAAGTCACAAGAAACCGTTTGAACAATGTTTAAACGATCAAGTTACTATAGTATGTATATAATTTTAAACCTGAGTAACTAATCTTAGTACATAGTCGCTAATAGTGTACAGGGTTGGCGTGCAACTGTCGCGTCTCATGACAACTTTAATCACAACGAGCTTCAGCTTCGTGATATGAAACGCTTAAACCTACATTCAATTACAAACTGGCGTAGGGAGAAAGGTAGGGGGTGGTTTGCATCCGCAATTAAAACATTAGAAGACGATTATATTGTAGAATTTCGTGCAAGAAAAAATTCTCGACGAAAGAAGTTATTTTTCCTATCGTGATGCATGTTCACCGCATCTAAATCAAAAATATGACGTAGACGAATTGTTGCAATGGAAAGTTATTATAAATATATTAATACATGTACATATTATGTAGTACACTGACACAATATGGCGACAATAAATGTCTTTTGGATCTAAAAGTCAACCGAAGACATTCGTTCTGGTATGGAATCGCAAGTCGGTGGCATGCGACAGTTTATTTATATACTGCTGTTGAATATTTACATACCGTGTAAGCCACCGAAAGCTAAAATGTGCAAATGTCAAGGCGAAAAGCTTTCGGCTGAAAGCAACAACTTGTCTGACGTCAAAGATTCGCAGAAACGGAGAGGATGGGATCAACGCAATAAGCTTTTGCAAATATTTACAGCCGTTCATGGCCTTTACTCTATAACTCAAACACAAACTAAATAAATGTAACTGTCATCGAAGCTTACTGCATAAATTTCAGTATCCGAACTTGGATTTTATCGTTGCTACATACATATATCAAAGGGTATGTAATCATAAATATTCTCTGAAATTAATGAGAATGAGAATTAATAATAATATTTTTCTTTGATACTACATTGCACATATTATACATACATATGCAACATAAAACCACCTTACCTAGCGATTCCTTATAATTATTTATAGCAGCTCTTGACCGGAGAGCTTCCACTTACGAACCAATCAAAGTAACACCTCAACTAAAGGGCGAGGTTGGTTGAACGGAAGAGTTCTCATACTTTTGTCATTCTAATTCAATTTAAGCGAATATAAAGCACGTTTGAGTGGCATACCCAAAGTTGCATGCAATCGTGTTTGGTCGCATACGTTACAAAGTTTACCATGTCGCCGACTCGCGTTAAGAATTTACGCTTCCAAAAGGTTGTATGTACATACATACGGTACGCAAATACCAAATGCACGTATTTCGTCCATTTCCTGTAGTGATACATTGCGCTGGAATTATTGAAAACGAAGATGTGTCGCAAAGTTAGGGCGTTGTTTAAACTTTGCATAGTAATTGTATGTAGTGGGTCGCGTGATTTGTGCCCACTAAACGCGACCAATCGTTTCCACCGTTTGTTACAGTACTAGTGTAATGTATTTTATTAGTCGTGTTCGCTCGTTATGTAATTAGACGATCAATCGTGACTGCGCTCTAACTTTAACTATTCACACAAATTAAATCAAAATTTGTTCACCACCTAGCCCTTCCCTAAAAATTCGTCGTTTATGAAGTAATAAGTAAATTCGATTCCATATATTCCAGTGTGATCATTTTCTGGAATCTCGTAAACAGTTAATTGTACGTGGTCCAATTCCAATACTATTAAACTATTTTAGATTTGGTTGACCAAGTGTACTCACTTGAAACAATTTTTACTGCACGATTTACGTATGTATGTACATATGTACATATTTACCCCGAATGTTAAGGACAAGATCAGTGTATTGAGATGAAACGTCGCAGTTAAGGTAAAGTTCTGAGCAGGGTTATTCAGAGTTTTCTTTTCGAAGGAAAATTTTCCGCAATATACTCGAATGGCGGAAGGTCTTTCTTATCGTGTGAGATACCCTGGTTCTGGAAGATAAAAGTGTTAAATAAATTCCAGACTAAACCGAAGCTCAGTTGTAAGTAGGGTTACCGGATGCAAAAATGAAAAAGGAGATGCCTTAAAATTGTATTGTGTGAGTGACTCCACATTAAGTCTATTCCGTTCCTTGGTTCACTGAGCATTTATCAGCGAAAAAACCCTCTCAACATTTGCATTATGAGCAGAAATAGAAAAATAAAATTCATTTATTTAAAAATATTGGGGCAAGATTTAAAAAAAAAATTCAGATGTGGCCAACCCATGACTTTATCCATATATTTGAGGAATACAAAGAGTAACGAAAATAATTTTTTAAGTACGTAAGTAAATAAAACGTATGCACACCACCACACTGACCAAAATATATACATAAATATCATGAAATTACTATGTTGAGTGCGCGCGCGTATGTAAAATACGATCTTCGGCATATATTGAACTACCACTTCCGATTGGCGATTCCGATTCCGATCGGCGGATTTTGATCAAAACCTTATCAACTCTTAATTTTTATATGAAAATTATAAATATAAATTTTCGACAAAATCGCCGGAGCCGGTTCCGAAATATTCTGTCGTAAACTATTCGACGAAAAAAAAAACCTACTTCCGGTTGACTGATTTTAATGATTTATTTTTTCCTAAATAGCAATTTCTCTCAGGATTACAATATTACAATATTGTGACGATACTACATATTTAAAAGGCCGAAAAAAATAAAAAAACAACAAATCGTTCAAGAGTAAACTGCCACTTTCGCTCGTCAGAAGTTGACTAAAATCACAGTATCTCTACGGCTAACGCGAAAACTATAGATATGAAATTTCGATAAAATTCTCGGAGCCGTTTCGGAAATATTCTGTCGTAAACTTTTCGACGAAAAAAAAAAAAACTACTTCCGGTTGACTAATTTTAATTATTAATTTTTTTTTAAATATCAATTTCTTTCAGAATTACAACATTACAATATTGTGACGATACTACATATTTAAAAGGTCGAAAAAAATAAAAAAAAAAACAAAAAATCGTTCAAGAGTAAACTGCCACTTTCGCTCGTCAGAAGTTGACTAAAATCACAGTATCTCTTACAGCTTATGTGAAAACTATAGATATGAAATTTCGACAAAATTCCCGGAGCCGTTTCGGAAATATTCTGTGGTAAAAGAATTTTAGAATTTTCTACAAGAAAAAAACTCTACTTCCGGTTGACTGATGTTGACCAAATTCCTTATGGCTCTTACACCTTACGTGAAAATAATAGATATGAAATTTCAGCTTGATAGCTTTCGGAGAAAACACACAGACAGACACACACACACACATAAGTACACAGACATACAGACATTTTTTAGAAATCATGAAAACGTGATCAGGGGATGATACTCGATACAAATCAGTCAAAATCTCAAGGTCGAATTTTCTCACGATCACAATACTTTATCCGATTAGGATAAAGTAATAAAAACTCTCGCCTATGATTTTCAAAAAACTTCCCTATCTTTTCGGATTTGAGGAATGAAATCAAATTACAAAATTGTTCGTATAGCTTTACGTCATCAATCAGAACACCTTTTAACACACTAACCGCGGTCCGCGGATGAGATCTGAGTTGAGTGTGTGAAACAGTGTAAACCAAATAAGGAGGGCATTTAAAGGTGGATGGAGGACATTGTATTTCAATTGAAAAAGGAGGACATGTCCTCCTTTTGAAAGCTACTTGTAGCAACCATTAAATATGTTTGGCTCGATTGAGTTCTTGGAAAGTAACGATATCTACTGTTTACGATATTTGAAAATAGGGTCCCTTGATCTTTATAGACTTGCTGACACTTTATTGTTGAAAGTTGTGATTCTGATACGGGGACATCATCTAGTCAGACATTTTCTCGTGTTTCCCGCCGATTTCGAATGGCGTGCCGCAAACACACTTGCGATTTTGTGACACAGTAATATTATACATACCTATATTGTTTCGGATTTGCCTGTGACAGCCGATTGCAGACAAAAGGAGACGTCACACGAAGGATGAGTGCAAATGTGAAAATACACGAAAAGGAAAAAATACAATTGCGTGATGCAGAAAGTCGGATGGCACGCGACCGTATCGAGCGGCTATGGAGACAGCTCCAGTGACAAAACTGAACACGTACACACAACTATAGCAATAAAATAGCCAAAGACAGTCCCCTGTGTTTCGTGACGTATATTTTTATTTTACGATAACTATGGCCGTTATATACATATAAGTCTCGGCAGGATAACAAAGCAATCTCTGTCAAATTAATTTTAAGTATTGTTGAATAATCTTAATGTCTGCGACCGTATATGAAGAATAGAAAAAAGGTTTGATTCAACTACAATGACAATATTCGAGTCCGATAATGTTAAATGAGTATGACCTGTTATTTTCTTAAATCGATTTTTCGGATCAGACTAGTTATGTATATCGCAGTTGGATGTACATATGTACATATAGGACATATTGTGATGTTACAGGTCTCACAGTAAAATTACCTATTGGTTTTCTTGATGTTAGAGACGCAAATCGGAAAATCGGAAGGTAGACTGACACCTTTTTTTAAATATTTCGTCTATTTTGGTGAAATATCGGTTTAATGTAACCCAGTTTTGGGTGCGGTCGAGAGGCCGACGACGTCCCCTTAATGGAATTGGATTTTGTTTAACGAGGGAACAAGCAGTCACACAAAGGGTTGACTGTTTTCGGACACGCGCCTACTACACGTGATAAATTGCGTTACACCGAATCAGCGATTCTCAAACTCAGTGTTGGAGATCTCTTATCATGTCAGATTTATTCAACAGGAATAATCTATATATCTGATAATTTTACAAAAAATTCTAATGCATGCAGAGTTATTGCCTTCTCCCTAAACGACAAATCTAAGCTCGTATATATTAAATCACAATGAAAAATAGCGACATTAAATAGTTTTCCATTGTGATGAATAAAATTGAAAAAGTTTCGTTCGTTAAACTACAGTTTGCTACTGTTGGACATTAAATCACATTTTCGACACAGAAGGCAAAACTTTCTTTTGTAATTTTATTTTTGGTATATTTCGTCAACGTGGCGAGTATAAGGCTAGATAAATGTTAGCGACGATCGATCAACAATTTCCCAAAGTTTAATTGGAGCTCCAGAATTGAAATGAAGCATTTAAGATGGGCCCGGTGATAACAGGCGCATTTAATCCATTACGGTGCACGGAACTTCTGCTGCGCTAATTATTTTCGTAGAGGGTAATGTTTGTTTGGCACGCAATCAAATAACAAAACCGTTTTTGTTCCGTGGCACTTGTAGGATGCCACACTATTAATGCTTAGTAAATGTCCAAAGTCGATACCCAACTACTAGCTCACTCGCACTTGACTGAAAATTAATGCAATAGACAATTGTGGCATTGAGTGAAATAGTTTTCTAAGTAAAATCAAAATGTTTATGTACAAATAAAAATAGCAGAGCATGCGTGCGAGCGTTGAAGTCCTTTGATGGTGGGCACTAGTTTGGTAGGGGTTGTAAACGAGTGGATATAAATAGAGGGGGTGGAGACAAGAGTTCATTCAATCGGGTACAGTGGTACGAGGATGTTCCCAGTGACTTTGTGAATTTATTTCGACGTAATTTCGTTGACAATATAGTAATTTTTTTTTTATATTGAGAAAGATAAGACTATGATCGAGCTGAAAATTCGAACCATCAACATATATCATGATTATTCTAAACGGCGAGAAGTGAAACATCCTCGATGTTAGTATACAGAATATTATTTTAAATATCTCAAATTAAAATAAAATAAAGTAATGAATATCAGAATGAGCTATTTTTATTTTGAAAACATTCTTCTTTTATTGTTTAAATAAAACTAGATGGCTGTAATCAGACTCAGTTTTTTTGGACAAATTTATTGAACTTTTCATAAATTGTACATATGTATATGTACATACATATGCCTGTGTCTACATTATATGTATTGTACTTTAAAAGTTTATTGTGATTACGCCGTTAAAATGAAAATTTAGATAAAAAGTTTATCATCTTCTGATATCTAAAAAAGACTAAACAATACATCCATAACATTGTAATCTTTCTCCCAAAATTATGTCATTGATTAATTAACCTTTGATCAATATTTTATATTGTTTTATTTTAGGTTGTATAAGATGTTAGTCCACTGGGAAACATCACAAAGACCGTTAATAATAAAAACAGTTTGGATTAAAGGACACCGACATGCCATCCTGTCGGAACAAGAAAACTTGAAAAAGAATCATCACAAAACGGAGAAACATCGAAGAGCCTCAGACGAATCGCCCCAATCGTCCAGTCCAGCAGATTACCACAGTGCAGTAAACTTTCAAAAAATTGTTCCAGTACAACATTCACCCAATTCCAATTCCGTAAATAGAAATCAAAAGTCAAATTATTCGTCGATTCATAAAACCGGACATTTAGAGCCGAACCCGTTGTCGGAGCGTGTTTTACAGTGGTTAGATTTAGCGGGACAAGCCTCTGTGAAACACGCCGGTGAATCCAGATTGTCTAAAATACGACACAGTTTACCTGAGGTTAAGGTCTCGCAGAATGAATTTAAATTGATGAAGACCGATATTGAATTTAACGACGACGAGTATAATTATGACGTTCAAAAGTCTAATTCGAGCAACAAAAGTCATGACAAAAAAGCATTCAAATATGTGACGGATGATTCTCTACTTGAATTCGAAGGTGAAGTTCAAATTAAATACAACAATAGTGTCAAACAACAAAATGCAGATGCACCGAAGAGTTGCAATGAAGTTGATGGCGATTCGAATTCAGAAATAATAGACGAGGAGTTTTGCAATTCAGACGATGAAGAAATTGATCTTCAATCTAAGCGTAAAACTAAAGAAACGTTCGCTTTCGAGCACGATTACATCAACATAATCAAAAAGCAGATCTTCGAAAGCAGTTGTAACACGTATGTTGCTAGAAAAAAGTTGCATATATTCATGCCGTCATTGCCCAAAAAAGCCGAGAGCTCCATAGATAACGATAGTAATGTAAGTGGTTTATCCACTAAACAATAACATAGACCGATATGTGTTTCGTTGTTTAAATTTTTATTTGGGGTATATATTAATTCGGGGGCGCTGATCACGAATATGATGTTAGTTTTGATCCATCATGTAAAGGTTGAAGAGAATAAGTCTCATCTTTTTCGAGACGAGAAGATTGAGAGGCGATCTAATATAAGTGGATAAAATAATAAATAATAAATATAAATGCCTTCTGCAAAACCTGTTCTTCATGGACCTGATGTCCCTATTCCTTCCCATTCGTCAGTTTAAGTCACGATTTTACTTCTGAAAATGCTACCAATGGAAGTGATCAAATGGAAGTTTTCGAAATTGAAACACAGTAACCACAAGTTTTCACACAAAGCGAATTGAATGATTTGATAAGGAATTTAGGTCTTCTGAAGGATGCTGAACAGATTCTGGGATCGAGACTTCAGGATAAACATCTACTGGCTCCAGGAACATCGGTTGATTGTTACAGAAACCATGAAAAAGATTTCTAAACTAAGTACATTGTACACCATTGAGTTCAGAATGTTTGATTTATATAAAAATAGATATCAAAATTAAAACAACGTTCACAAATTTGAAATTTGTAGGCCTGTGTAATGTAGTGAGATATGAGCCGTTATAGATGAAAGTGGTTTAAGTCCATTTTTTATCTTGACTATGAATTTTTTAAAAATAAATATACCATAATATATGTTTGTAATAGAAACTATCATTAACTCAATTTTTTTTTAAATTGGACATAAACCATTTTCAGTTATAACGGCTCATATTTAGAAAATACAAAATACAGGGTAAAGTAAAAATTAATTGTGTATCATTTCGAAACCATTGTAAAAAAAAAACCTTTTTTCGATACACGTATGTATATGTTGAGATTTCATCATCATTTTCAGCTGTTCACCATCCACCGCTGGATGAAGGCCTCTCCAATCCTCTTCCATTCCTGTCTGTCTTGAGGAATCTGACTCCACACATTCTTCTCAATTCATCAGCCCATCGTCCACTCGGTCTACCTTGCTTTCTTTCACATCCTCTCGGATACCATTCCAGTATTTCTCGTGTTCATCTGCCATCCATTATTTTTGCTATACGTCCAGCCTATTGCCACTTCAACTTTTTTTCACGTTCTACTATATCTGCCACTTTGGTCATATTTCTTACTCATGTATTCCTCTTACAATCTCTTCTTCTTATACCAAGCATACATCTTTCCATGCTTTTCTGCGTGCACTGGATCTTGAATTTAGCATCCACGTTTCACATTCATAAGTCAAAAATTGAGATTTGATATGATAAAAATATTACCGTATGTGTCGGTGGCGCTATATGCCTGGCTTGAAATCTAGAACGGAGAGGAGGATCGAGTGCGTTTCCGGGATACCGTGGAACTGGTAATCCTAAGGCAATTACTCTAAACTGATTGTGAACTGGTTCTAGTCCCCATTTTTTTATATTACTTTCACCGTGTTCCTAAAATTCAATGGTCGTACAATATGAAAAAGTATTCTGAAGTATGTGCATATGTACATATGTTATATGTGTATACATTGAAATATTAACTTTTAGTAATTTATCATATCTCTTCGCCGGGATTAAAAATCTTCCATCTTCTAAATGCATCTCCCTATTTTCTAAAAGATTATTCAGCACCGGAAGAACGTTGCGTTCAGCTTTCTCAATACCTTCTAAGATTAGAATCCTGCCTTCGATTGCAGCACGAACAGCGCCCTAAATTGTTCACACAAATTAATATAAAATGTGATAATTTCCATAAATAATTAAGAAAAAAAGGTTATACTTGGTCAAAGTATTTTGCCGTAGAGCCTTGTATTTCACGACGCTGTTTCAGGTCAGATTCAGTGGTATCTCGAGAAAGTGCTACATATTCTATTTCCCGTTGTGTTAACTCTAGGAATTGCATCACCAGTTTTCTCCTACAAGAGAAATATCCATTTGTAATATAATTCAATTAAACAATATCGAGTATTAGATAAGGATATACCTATTAGAGCCAGGTGGACCGATAAGGAACATATCCTGACCTAATTTGTCTTTCTGTAGCATCCAACGAAGGTGCCCTAACTGAATTTGCGATAGTTGTAATTCTTCATTATTTATTACAACTGAAATAAACATTACTTTATTATACAATTTAATAGCAGACTATCAGTGATTCGAAAATTACACACCATATTTTCTAGGAACGTATTGAATACATTTGGGTTCATCATAGTCTTTGGAAATGTCGCCGATAATTACATTCGAAGTTGAATAAAACATACATTTATGTTTAAATACATAAATGGTTCTGTAAATACGTGCACTATAACCAGCCAGTGGAATCATCTCAGGATTGTGACTTTGTAACTATCGTAAACTTTGAACCCAACTGACAGCTGTCATTGTTGGAACATCACATGTAGTTTGGTCTTAGTTTTGTACCTTTGTAGATCCATGGACCTTACAATGGATATCAGTTTTTGAAAACTTTCCCCTTTAAACACTTTTATTCGAACGTTTTAGGGAAGCGTTCGAATGCTATTTTTTCAGCCTAATCTAAAAGTGGCTACGTAGTTGCGCGGTGTCCAGAGTATCGCTCCAACGGGTACTTCTCGACGACTCGGCGAAGGGTGGGCACTCATGTTCGTCGAGGGCTGTTGTAGCAGCAGGTCATGATGTTGGTCCTCGATGGAGATGTTTCAGATGGTGTGAGAGACTGGAGAGAACTGAAGATGTTGGAATGATCGTCATAATTTTATATCCCTAAATTGCGCGTTTGCTTTTGGATGCGCAAACGGTAGAGGGAAATCTTGGTACTTGTCTGTTAAGTCCCCGCCGAAAGTAGGGGTAACAATGAAAGTGCTTCCCACCGTTTAGCAATCGCCGTGGTTTGACTGTATTGGAGGAGTGTGTATGTGTGTCATTATTAACATTGATTTGACGTTTCACATTTGATAATAATTGAAGTATGTTAATACATTAACGATTTACTTCTAGGGCAGGGCAGATAGTCTTATAACCTTCCAAGTGTTCACTGCTACCTATACCTTGACCTTGACGACCTCGGCGCTCCCATATACGAACGATGACAGCCAGACAGCCGATACGATTATACTTAAAATCATTTGAGCTACCAGTTCGAATACAATCAAGAACCGAGTGAAGAGTGAACCTTCGCAGCAAACTGTAACTTTGCTATAGCCCAGTGAGTACATCTTCGACTGCGACTACGACAGACAAGTACCAAAAGCTCTCTCCCGCGAAACGATCGCGCGTTGAAATTATGTAGTTGGTAGTGCGCAATGTTTAGACGTATCGTGTGTGGCGGGTCTGCGATCGTACTGCTGTCACGTGTGTGGTGTGTGGTGTGTGGTGTGCACGATCGGCGTCAGCATGTCAATGTGTTCATCGGGAGGCGGGGGACCGCCTCTGGTTCCTCTACTATCGTTGTCCCTGTCGTTGCCTCTGTTGCCCTCCGCTTCCGCTTCCGCTTCTGCCCCCCTCTGCCCCCCTCTGCCTCTGCCTCCCCTTCCCCTTCCCCCGCCACTGCCGCTTCCGCTTCCGCTTCCGCTTCCGCTTCACCCCTCTTGTCCCCCACCGGCGCCCGCAGATCCGCATCTCGTCGACGCCATACTAGCCGAGCTCAAGTCGCAGGGCATCTTCGACCAGGTAACTTGCTATATACGTATGTAATGTACCTAATATACGCGTATTCAAACTCTATTCATCGACCTATCGTCGTCGATGAACGTTTAACCTTGAAAGTTTCGGTGCATTGTTGTGGCATACTTTGTATGCATTGTTGTGGCAGATGTCACCTTTTTAGGTTATGTTCATACGGGTGCGGATTTTCACCGTCCGCACGCTGGACTCGTTTGTTTTTACCCAAGTGCACCCGGTCGAGTCTCGAATTTATCGGAAGCGTCGGATCCTAGTTGGTATATTTCCCGTTTACGATCAACGCTTGTTTATTGTTCTAAAGGTTATGGTAATACAAATTTTCAATAAAAATAAAAATAAATTTTATCTCTGTTTTTTGATGTAGGTGTGTGTGTGTGTGCAAAAGTCTCTTTTTATGCGGTAGATACGTTCCACAGAAAACCGCATTAAAAAGCCCCGACTCCCATAGAAAAATATATATACCTATATATACATATATAGTAAGTGGTGTGGAAGCTTAGGTAAGTGAACAAGTAAGTAAACAAACCAAAGCTTTGTTTGTATTTATGGGTTACGATTTCAACAGAGTATTCTATCGGGTCAACGTTATTCAAACTAGCAGTTTATGAAAGTAATACAATATTATCATCATTATTTTCAGCCCTTAACCATCCACTGCTGGATGAAGTCCTCTCCAATCCTCTTCCGTTCCTGTCTATCTTGAGCGACTTCACACATTATTCTCAATTAGTCCATCGTCCACTCAGTCTACCTTGCTTTCATTCATATCCTCCATGATGCATGTGAGAAATACCATTCCAGTATTTCTCACATGCATCTGCCATCCATTTTTCTCGCTAAGTGTCCTTTTTCACACGTTCCGCTATATCTGCCATGTACGCTCACTCATTCTGTGTGGGTTGCGCGAAGTGGTCACGCGTCATAATCTCATTTCGCATACCATAGCACGGCATGTACACACACCCACTCGTGTAATACATACATAACCTCACTAACTCACACCAATACTCATGATACCATAACTACCCGATGACATTGAGTAGTCAACGGGCAGTTACTAGTATATTATAAATAATAGCGCAAGGGTAGCTGCATACATATATTATCGGCACATACACGGCGCGGCACTTAAATTTATAGGTATGAACTTAGATTTATGTAAATACACTATAGGTTTGTACATATGTAAGTGATAATCACCGGATGACACTGTCAATTTTTATAAATATGTACTTGCATTGATTGTTGCAGTTTCGAAAAGAGTGCATTGCTGATGTGGATACAAAACCAGCTTATCAAAATTTAAGGCAGCGCGTAGAAGGCTCGGTGTCCGGCTTTCTCAGTTCACAGAATTGGAGTCCAGACCTCAATAAAAATCAACTGCGAGAAAAGTTGCGAAAACATATTCACGAGTGAGATTTTTTTTCTTACTGCTTTAAACAAATATGCATATATATTTTTACTTAAGTGCATATTAGAATTATGATTATTTTGCGTTTTTTAGTTCCAACTTCCTCGATCAAGGAGTGGAAAGAATTGTCGATCAAGTTGTAAATCCTAAAATTGCATCAGTTTTTATTCCTCAAGTTGAGGAAATTTTTTATAAATATTTAGGTATAGAAAAACCTGAGAAAATCAATAACGATTTTAATGGTTTGTATAATCCTTCATCGCAGCTGGGAACCAGTCCAGATGACCTACTTCCTAATGATCTCGAAGCTGTCAGTCCTGAGTCTGATAAATCGGGAGAATTGATTGTTGATGATATAAAATCCCCACCCAACGTCGATTCAGTCAAATCTTCCATTAAAGTTGGTAGAAAAAATAAAATTGTAGATCACTCGGAAAATTCGGCAAATTCAAACGACGAAGAGTTTGAATCTCCCGCTTTTGAACCCCTTGAAGATAATTTTAAAGAAGAAGGGTGCTCTAAAGATTCTCACTTGTCTGGTATAAGTGACTTGACATCCCACAATTCAAACAATAGTTCCAATGCAAACGATTTCAAAGCGGAACCAGATGTAACGACCAAAATCGATACGCAAAATAATAATTCACAGCTGTCACAAGTATCCAGCGATTCTAACTTGTCCATTGATACTGTAAAACAACCGATAGAAAACTTAAAAATTAATTTTCAAAATACTTTCAGCAGTATTAAAAACGACATAAATAGTTCAAATGCTTGTGATGAACCGATGGATACATCTGATACTGTAAATAAGCAAAACTACGATAAATACGACGATGGTGATAATTCTTCAGATGCTAGGCAATGCTTTGAAGAATCTCGTGAACGTCATGTGTTAGAGGCCAAGTCTTTTATAGAAAATAGTA
This sequence comes from Parapsyche elsis, assembly GCA_022651745.1. Taxonomy (NCBI): domain Eukaryota; kingdom Metazoa; phylum Arthropoda; class Insecta; order Trichoptera; family Hydropsychidae; genus Parapsyche; species Parapsyche elsis. The sequence goes on along the minus strand of JAGVSN010000005.1, from coordinate 2,649,014 downwards.
GTGTGGATGAAATTTACTATAAAAAAAATAAAAGTATTGAAATGGATGATATCGAAATGGCTAAAAGTACCAGTAGTAACGAAGCTGTTACGACAGTAACTCAACATCACAGAGATAGTGTGGAATCGAAAACATCAACTGAAAGTATGAAGGTTGTCGGTAGCGCAGAAATGTCTCTAGATTCATCCGAGTCAAACGGCGTTTTTACCCAAAATGTCAAACATGAACCTGAAATAGAGAATAAGAATTCCTTCGAAAATAAGATTAATCCCATTGATCATACGAGTGAAGTCTTGAATGACAACAGTAACAGTTCCAAAAATGGTTCAATTAAAAACAATGAAACTGAAGTTTTTGACGTTTTGGAAGTGATTCATAAACTATCTACAGAGGATAAGAATAAAGACTCTCCGAATAAAAGTGGAGATTCTGAAAGCAAAAATAATGATTCTAAAATTACTAAGGAAAGGGAAAGGCATTCTTCTAGCAGTTCTGGAAAGGATAAAGAGAAAAAAGATTCAAGAAATTATTCAAGATCGCATTCTGGACATTCAAGCAGTAGGCGTGATTCAGAGAGGAGACACAGCTCTTCGCACGATAAAAAAGACAGCAGTTCATCAACCAATAAAAATTCCCATTCAAGTAAAGATTCACATTCTGATCACAAAAGTCATGAAAAGCAAGGAAAATCCAGCACCAATGGTGAATCGAGAAGGGATTCATACAGGGAAAAACATGGATCATCTGGTCATAGAAGTTCTGTTTCTCATAAAAGTTCCAAATATTCTAGTGATTCTAAGCACGAGGAAGGTCATAAAAAAAAACAATCTAATTCAGACAGAACTGCTCGTCATGAATCTAAAGAAGATGATAAATATAGAAATAGAGACTCGTTGTCAAAAAGTGTTGCAAAAATCGAAGGAAATAAAGAAAAAATTAGTTCCACAGAGTGTGGTTCACATTCCAAAAGTAGTGATAAACACTCTGAGCATTCTGAATCAAGTAAAGGAAAATCGTCCCATCACAGTAGCCGTAAAGACAAATCAACCTCTCGACATTCTCACTCTGATAAAAATATCAAATCTAGTAGTACTTCGGATGATAAAAAGAATGACGAGAAAAAGAATAAAAAATCTGGCAATGAAGATAATTGTAGTTCATCATATAAAAATAATAGAAATCGACGGTCTACAGATAGAGATTCTAACGATGGTTGCAGTGGAACTGGAAAGGGATCTAGTAATTCTAAAAATACTACATCTACTAGTTATTCCTCATCTCAAAAAACTAAAACATCTAATTCAAGTGGAGAGAGTAATTCTAATGGAAATTCTAGTCAAAGTGATACTGTTGCTTCGGATACTGTTAACATTACATCTGGAAAATATATTAAATCTGAATTTAACATGTTTGAGTTTGGGAGCATGGGTGCAATCAAACGCCACAATCTCACTGAAAAATCATGTCAGTTGCCAAGAAGTGTAGATACTAACAATTCAGCTAAAAGCCCAGACAACAGTGTTGAAAAAAGTCCAGATATATGGATTTCGAGTCCAGTTAGGAATCTTGAGAGATTAGATTCTATTGGAAGTCTGGAAATTCCTAACAAAAAACCTGTAATTCATATCGATAGTCAATTAAAACCCAATAAATACGATGAAATTTCTCTCGGTGCACATAATACTTTCGATGTTTTGAGAAAACCCAAATGTGCATCCAATGTTTTTGAAGTAATGAAGGTGATTAAAATTCGCAAAAGAATGGAGAAAAACGAACAAAAGAGAAAACAAAATGCAATTTTATTGATGGAAAAACAACAAAATGTACCAAAGAATTCTAGCCAAGCTTTTTCTGGCATATCAGGACCTGAAGTTGAACTCACTTGCATGACCAGTGATGAGAAAGAAATTCATACCAATAGTCAAGTGTTAGCTTGCGAAGAGAACAATGAACGAGGCATTAAATATTTTGATAGTAAACAAAATGAAAAATTAACCGTAAGAATTGAGGATTTGAAGCAGTATATATTACAACTAGAAAGTGACTGCAAAGAATACGAGTTGAATAGGAAACGGTTAGTAGAAATGAAATTTGAAAACCCCAGTACTTTAATGAATGGTTTTCTTACTAAGAATCTACGAATCAGTATTGAAAGGATTGACGATTTAATAAATTCTAAAATTCAAATATCTTCAGTTAATAAAATTGATTCGCCTAAAAAAATCATACCTTATAAAGTACAAAATGGTTTCTTTAATGAAAATTTAGATTATTCTCATTCTGATCTCGATTCTTCTAATTATGGAAATAATGTAAAAGATTCACAATCTTGTCAAATAATGGATTTGCATGTGAATGAGAAGTCTGAGCAAGACATACTTGAAATCATACTTGGTGGTGAAGTAAGTTTGGACAAAACCACCATATCTTTTAACAGTGATTCATCAATTAAATGTTTGAGTGAAGTCAATGGAATAACCAAAGAAAAATCTAGTATTTTTGTATTGGGTAATAATAAAAACATCAACAAACCAACACGATTAACTCGAAAGAGAGCGTCTACTTCTTCATATGACAGTGAGAAAAATTTGGAAAATGACAATAAAGTAATCAATCATCATAATAATAATAATAATGACTTGATCAGATGTTCTGCCAAAAAGAGAAAAATTGTCAAGAAAATGCCGCTGGCGGAAAAAGGTATTCATTATATTATATTTTTAAATAAGATTTGACCACTACATCAGTGCTTGATCACAATATTCAAATATTGAATCAGATGATTTAATTTATAAAATATATTCTTAACCAGTGGATCGTTAAGTTTACAAGTTGTTTAAACCAAACTTGACTTAACAAAACCACAAACACATAAATTTACTATAAAACTTTTTGTATTATTAATTATGAGTACATAATTTAAATTGAAAATGGTTTAAGCAGAGAGTGATCAATAATATGCATGATGCCCCGTTTTACTTTTTTTTTTTATTATTTGCCTAAAATTAAGTTTTAATTATTTATTACTTGGAAGAAATTGAACATTATACTGGAAACCAAATTTTATATACTTTTTGTTTTAATATTATTTTTAATTTATTTTTATACAGATATATCTAAAAGCAATTCATTAGATATGACCGAAAATTGTGAGATTCGTGTAATAAAGCTTGAAAATTCTAATAAAATGCCAGAAGGAAACATGTGTCATTTATCATTTTCGTCTAATGAAACTTTAGGTATGATTTTTTTCTTCATTATTTTATTTTAGTGTGAGATAGTATTTTCTTTTTTCCCCGTGACTAGACTTCGGGGCTCTTTAAAAAGATAAGAACTAACAAGGCTTCTGACAATTTAAATTTTTAGTTACTTTTACATCTCAATAAAAACATGTTGATTGCTTGTAGAAATTTCCTTAGAATATGCTCAAATACACACATATACATAGGTAACATATGTACATACATATGTACAAAGGTTCTGCATTATGGTGATTAACTTTTGTGTAACATGTGATTGATATTACATACATACATACATATGTATATTCAGATCTCAGTACTTTTTATCTCACTTTACAGTTACTTGATTTACTTAACACGTGGTACGAGGGGGGTCAATATATTCGCGGAATGAAGGGGAAGGGGGGGAGGAAATGAAAAAATATAATTTTATTTTTCAATTTTTATTTCACTTCTTACACTGCTTTAATAACATTATCTAAACCAGTGCTTCCCAAACTTTTTAGTATCGCGACCCACTTTTTAGAATGACAAACTTTCGCGACCCACCTAGTTTTAATGGACAATGGGGGGTATTAAAATTATTTTTAATACTGTTTTTATACTTAAAAATATCCAGAGTAATTAACGAAAACAAGCAGCTGGGATAAACCTTGTACTTCCGTGGACTCGCCCAGTTGCAATGAGAAAAATGTTACTAACTCACTAACTCTTTGGATCAGCTCATCTTCTGCCCACTGGGCTATTTCATCGATTCTGCGTGCAATCGTATTACAAGTGAAATCGTTTCGACTTTTATACTTCTTTCTTGCTCTTATTATCAAACATAATTCCATCCGTGCATTTTATTGGTGCATTTATCGATTGTATGCGGCTTACTAGCTTGCGCGATTTGCAAACAATCAGGTACGGGCGTGGAGAGACTTTTTAATTAATGCTGGTGTAATGCAAAAACTTCGATTTCGATGACTTAAGCTGTTCCAGTAGTCTTTCAAAAAATTCCAGTGGCTTGTTGCATATTATTTTTACTTTCCCATTTTTTCATATTTTATTTTTAAATAATAAAAAAAATATCACATTCTATAGAATCTGATTTTTGGCGACCCACTAAAAATCGGCTAGCGACCCACAGTTTGGGAAACGCTGACCTTTTTCTGAAAGGTTTTTTTTTTCAAATTTGGAAATAAAAAATAATTACTCGGGGCTAGATCTATGTAGACTGTATGGTGGATGATTTATTTCTTGGAACCCGGACGATGTTATAGCAACCACTGTTTTGTGAGGCTTGTGAACGGGAGCATTGTCATGCAGAAGAAGCTCACCTTTTGTCAATTTTCCACGTCGATTTTCTCGAATGGCATCTTTTAATCGATATAACACATTAATGTAATAGTCGACCGTTATATTCTCACATTTTTTTTTAAATTCTATTAAAAGGATTCCTTCGGAATCCCAAAAAACTGTAGCCATAATCTTCTCATGTTGCCACTTTATATTTTTTAGGAGGTGGTGTGCCCTTATTATGCCATCAAATAGATTCTTGTTTTGATTCAGGATCATAGTAGTGGACCCAAGTTTAATCTCCAGTCACAATTCTGTTGATAATTAATACGGGGTCATCACCACACATGTCCAAACACTCCCTACAGGTGTCAGGCGATATTTTTTTTGAGGCGGCGTGAGCATTCTTGGGATCCATCTTGCACTCATTCTTGACATACCAAGATGATCATGCAAAATTGTCAAAACTGTTTCATCGGATAACTTAAGTATTTCGGCGATTTGTTTCTTCTTTAGCCTGGCATCTTCCAATATTAATTTTTCCACTTTTTCAATCATTTCCGGATTTGTCACCTCTATTAGTTTTCCTTCCGAACAACATCTTCCAAGGACTCTCGACCATGCTTAAATAACATATGCCACTTGTAGAGCATTGTTTTAGAGAAAGTATACTATCCATAGACAGCAGTCATTTCTTGAATGATGTTTAGTAAGGAATTTTATAAACGCTCGCTGCTCAATTTTATCCATTTTGGGTTTGCGCTCCCACTTGACGCACTCTCCCGCTCAATACAATTCAACGACTGATGCAATCTTGTTAAAACTTTGCATATCTGCTAGTTAAGAATGTATCCAGACAATGTGTTATAAATCGGTTACCTCCACCAATTATTTCCTGCTCATTTCGCGAATATATTAAACTGCCCTCGTATATATGTATGTATGTAATTTCTAATGAACACGTTTTTGCTAGAATATCACTGCTATAATATGCATACGCATATATTTTTTGCATTCTTATAATTATAATTGTTTTGCAGATGTTATGAACGAAAATAAGATGAATTGTCAAGAAATTCCTTATAGTCCTGAAAGTGACAAATCTATTGAGAGTTGCAATGATGGAGTTAAGAATTTTCCATTAAAATTAAATGTTGAAATTCACGAATCGGGAACAAATGAAGATATCCCAATTAGCAATAGGTTAAAAAGAAGTAGTAAATTACTTTTAGATAAATAGCAATTACATACCTATAGATTTTTTCGATGTAAGAGATTAGTTGTATTTGATTGATGTTTTAGTAAGAGTCGATGTATGAAAAAAAAATTATTTTTGTATGTAATTTATCATTAAATCGTTATTATTTCTAAAACAATATCTAAGATAGTATTTCTTGAGGAGTTTGTTAAATGTAAATACATAATATAATAATTTTTCATATTTTTTTCTTTTTATTGTCATTTATTATTATTATTATTATCATTATTATTCGTAGATTATAGTTAATTCAAATAGATTTATATAATGTCTAAGGCGGGCCCTAGACCTAACTGAATTACGGTGCGTTTGTAGTAAGGTGCCGTAAAAACGAAGCGTGTAGGGTAAAACAACCCAACGTTTTCGATTTAGACAGCGCTTTAGCGTTAGCGTTGAAATATCTCATTTTTAAGCCTTTTAGCGCTGGTATAGTTCGCGCCGCGGCCGTGGCGCTACACACGCCTACTGAGCTGTATGGCGCACGCAAACAGCTGTTACGGCGCACGCGTAGCCTTGAGCTATACGGTGCATTCGTCCATACGTGTAGGCGCGAGCGTCCAAAAACCTGCGGCATAGGCAAAATCGCTAACGTTTTCAAACGCATCGTAATTCAGTTACGTCTAGGGCCCGCCTAAGTCTTGTAAATTTAATGTAATACATATACATATGTATGTAGGTATTAAAAAAAAAAAAGATATTTTAAATTTTATTATCAGCATTATAAATTTTTTTATAGAAGTATGTATGTTTGCGTAAAAAACTTTAATCTTTACTGTAAAATTTAATTATATGTATATATATAATAGCCGAAATCCGTCTGTCTGCTGATAACGCTCGCTGAGGAAAAATTGGGAAAAAACTTGGCAGAACGAGTGGGGATCGAACCCATGACCCCAGGCTCGAGTTACTCGCACTGATGCTATTCGCTATCGCCGTTCGTCGATTTAGTCCTTTTTTTTTTTAAACATTACATATAATTAAAATAAATAGGAAATGTGGAAAAATAGTTAAAAAACCAGAATGAGTGGGGATCGAACCCGGGACGCCAGGTCGGGAGTTATCAAGCTAACGCATAAGCCACAGCCCGTTGCTGAGATGGTCCTTTTTTTTTTAAACATTACCTATACAAAGGATCTTGAATCTGCATTATTTTTAAACTATTATTTTTTTTGTTTTTAAATTTTTACAAAATCACTTACAAAATTATAATTATTATATATATAATAATTAATAATTATAATATAAATATTAAAGTAAAAAAAAAAATTTTTTCGAGTTGGGATTCGATTATATATTGGGATTCGTTGTATTATAACGCGCCATAGATGGCGCATTGTTGCATAGATGCAAAAACTAGAAAATTTAATATATAATTTTCCAGTACGGGTGATGAGAACGCTCCGTTGATATTCAACGGGCTTAAACTAGTAGATTAATAATGTTTGTATTTTAAGCTTTTGCAAGGAAATGGATAATTTATGAATGTTCTATTACGGTCTGGTTGCGAGCTTAGTTTCGCTCGGTCCATCACTCACTATTGTTTTGAACTAAAGCCTCCAAACTCAGTCACATGTCGTAAGCCAAAGCCTAGGGGCACACGTGCCGGGTGGATCCGCCCGGCACCGGGTAGTAGGCGTTGTGTTGTATGAAAGCGACCAGCCCGGCGCCGGCCGCTTCATCCGGCACGTGTGACACCAACAGTACTCACCCATACAACACAGCGCCTACTACCCGGTGCCGGGCGGATCCACCCGGCACGTGTGCCCCTAGGCTAACTGTATGGAAATCTTATATCCCACGATGCTGCCATTGAATGTCGCAAGCTCAGGGCTGGGCCCTAAAGTCTAGCATTTTTATATAAACTGCAAAAAGTATATAAAATCACACGAAATGGATTTGATTAATTTGCAATATGATACTATGTTATTTTGAAATAAAATACAATATATTCACAAATATATATTTCACTGAGTTTTGTTTTTAATTGGAGTAATATTTTACCATATCAAATATTGTGCAATGATATTAGATTACACAATTACTCATTTTCTCCTAAGTTTTAATAATACCAAACATAATGTAAGAAGGCCGAAAATCCACGCAAATGTTATAATATATCCAATGTAAACGCTAGGATGAGCCATTGTATGCCCCTTTTCGATGATATCTCGCATAGATATAATGGGCATAGTAAATGGTAAAGCCTTCGATATATATCGAACTCCGAAAGTCATTCCTTCAATGGGCCATACTATCCCTGAAAAAAAAAAAAAATTACTTTGTCAATTGAAAAACACCTTTAACTTCAAATTCAAAAAGCATACGAATTTTAATGAATCAATATTTTTTATTACCAATATTAACTCGTAATGTAATTTTATCATAATTTCAAATCAAAATACGATAAAAATCGACCTTTATACATTTGTAAACCCATATGTATATTTGAAAATCGATGTGTATTATTATATGTACTAACCACACAACATAATCATTGGATAGAAGCTTCCCGTTGAGACGAAAAATGCCAAGGAATAAGAGTCGCAAATGATCGATATCAAAAATCCGAAACACATTCCACACATGCCTTGTAAGAATAATATACATGATATGTTTATTATATCTCCCTTAAATGGTATTTGATATCCATAGAATGTCATTATTATAATTTCAACTGTCTGGAAATAAATCATTTTCAATTTTATGTTTAATTTTTATTCGAATCGAATAAATTCTTTGTTAGTGAAATAATGTTTTATTTAAAAATAACCTGTATGAATATTACAGCAGTTTGTAAAGTAAAATGTACTAAAAGAATTTCACCGCTTTCTACGCCTGCGACTATTGTCCTATCCCATACACCTTCTAGCCTATCCATTATTATAATCGTAGACGTTACTGTAGTTGCTAGGAAGAAAATAATTCTAGAAAGAAATAGAAATTTTCTATATCAAATTCAGCAAATGCTATGCAAAAAATCTATGGTTCGTGTGTAGTAACCAGAGTGTAATTTTTTGATTATAGAAAAACACCAATAGTTACGTTAGCATAATTCCAGGAACCATAAATTCAGCGTAAGAAGCGTCACGGTTTCCATAAATAGGATCGTTGAATTTGATTGGTATATCACTTAATCTCGGGGAACTATTGCACTCTGTTAGAACATCCTTACCAAAACTTTGATAATCTTCGTATAATCTTTTTTTTAAGAAAAGTGTTAATTGATGATCTGTAAGAATATAGAATAGTTCGATAGAATTTAGTCAATTTCGACCCGTATCCAATTATGTATATGTTGTTTTTAAATATCGTCGCACTTACTGCTCATGTCTAACCAATAATTTGCATTGCTGCTCTCAATGCTGCCATCGGATGCACTTCTTCCATCTCTCTGCCTTTCTTCTGTGGCTGCTGAAAAATTACTAGATAAGTGCAGGGCGCCTAAAATTTCACCTCTCTTCACGCCATTGATGGCTTCTTCCAGTGTCGGATAGAATTTCTGAAAATTTTCTGTTAATTAACAATTTCGCAATTTATTATTGTCTTCTCTAAGTATGCATGCTATCAGTATTACCTTTACTATAACACTTTCATCGAATGCCTTTATATATTTACAACTTAATTTATTAAACTGACACGTATATTCTGATTCATTGTAAAAAACTGAAGGATATGTGTAATTTAGACAGTCATTCCAGTTTGGAACCTCATCGTTTACTATACCGATTTTAACTTCCCTAGGTTCATGCCCCACAGCGATGAAAAACGACAGTAATTGTATTATTGGAAATAAGAGTGAAAATACAAAACCTCTGAAATCAAAATATTATTTTTGGTAGTAACGCATGTTTTTATTTATGAGAAAAATGATCTAACAATCTGATTTTGTATAACTACCCAGGATGTCTACCAAACTGCTGCATGTTTTTAATAAGGAGAGCCTTCATTTTCTTCCACTTAATTCCGCGGTAACTTATTTCATTACTTTTCGTCGACAAATCGGTAGTTAACACCTGAAACAAACATGTTGTATGGATACACGTGAATTTATTATACATTAATGTTTTTATTTCAAATTTACGTCTCTGCTGCTCGAGTGAAGTTTGGAGAAATCGTCCCTTGAGTCGTAATGATTGCTCGCATCTTCCGCACTTTGACCAACCACCACTTCTTCGGCCGGTGAATCTGAAAATCGACGATACGGTGAACGAAACATCTACATGGAATGAACCTTTAGAAGGTAATCAAATATAAATAGCCGTATCTAGCCTTGTCGTATCCAGAAGGGCTAGTTTAACCGGTTTATCGCATCGAAGGTGCATTGAAACGAGAGGACGTTGCACTTGGTTCAAGGATGCTACACCACACCTGCAATGCATCCAGTGCATCAACTATGTTTACGAATACGGTCATTTACTGGGAGGGGAGACGGGGGGGTGTCACAAAACTTCTTACTGGCTTTAGACTACGCAATATTTGCTCTGTAAGCGTCGGAAAACTTGTGCAAGAGACTGTTGTATGTAGGTACATACACATAGCTTTAATTAAAATAAGCAGTAGATATAATTCCTAGATTTGAATTTTTTATTTAAAGTTCAATTAAGGAACTACAAGATCAAAATCCATTCGAAGTTTACGTTTGTCACGGAATTACTTAACATATTCGTGGATTTGAGTCTCGTATTTTATACTAAATTTACAATAAACGATAAACACTTCAACAACCGGGGATTTTTTTCGCTATTTATTTATGAAAGGCAAGTTTGCTTCCAGTCTTTTTGTAACTTTTTTTAACTAAAGCAACCTTTTACTTGCTTCTTACGTGACGGTTTCGTTAGTGTCATTGGAAAACACTTAGTGATTGCGTTTTATTTCGTTTATTGATAGTTAAAATGTGCTGTGGATTAATTTGAACAAAAAAAAAACCTATTTCGTACGTTTATACACATTTAACGATTTAACCACCACGACTCGCATAATATTATTATAATATTTATAATATTATAATATTACTCGCATATAAACTGAATTAATTATTTAAAAAGTCTAATTGGTAAAGACCAAAGTTTATGTAAAGGCTGCTCCACACGTGCACGCTTGGCTGCGCAAACCTGTTTGTGCTAAGATTGCGCACATAAGATTTAGTATTGCCTAAATAAATTTTTGTCAACTACACGCTCCGTTTTGCTGTACAAACCCAGTTTGTACACGCAAACCTCGAAAAAGCATGCGCGTGTAGGACAGCCTTAATGAATAATTTATAATGAATAAAAAAAAAAGCAACTTCATTTATATGTACAATATTAGCTGCCTTCTCATGACACATTTATTGTAGCATCAAAATTCAGATTTATTTTTTTTTTTAATATTCTTTTAAGATTGATCAACTCGAGAAAAAAACATTAGTCATCAATTTGCGGAATCGTTAAATTCTTAGCAGATTTCTATTTAAAATACAACTACAAAGACGTAGAGGTAACCCATATATTGCTCAAACTATCGCTCAAAACACATTTCGATAGGCGGTAGAGCTTTGCAAACGTTTCAACCTTCCAACCAACTAGCAGCTTTCTAAATTAAATTTTGGTTGTTGTCATTGCATCACTGATGGGAAATTTCTGTCATTTCAAAATAAACGATTCCGTTAAATTATACATACTTCGATCTAATAGTCGAGTATTTCCCTTGAACTTACAAAGCCTTGAACTTGAAAGTGTAACTTTCATTCTATTCAATCAAAAGCATATAATTTTTTAATTGAACGACTCAATTGAATATTTGTACGATTATACTTTTCGAAAGTTACGTATAACGATATTGTTTTGTGTTTGATTTTTTTATATGAATAATTTAATGAGTATATGCTACGAAATCAAGGTGGACCAGTTCCTTACTCATGTAAAAAAAGTATACCATTTATTAAAATTTTAATTTTAAATATTCTTATCGTATTATTGTGTATCGGTCAAAAACCAAAGTAATTCCGTATATGTTAAGAAAAGTTATAATCACCTAATGTCAGATCAGCAGATATGTATATACGAATATTTTTAATGATCTCTGATTGCATTTGTTACGAAATACGAATTGCGACTGCATTGGGTTCTGTAAAATATATGCCGCTAATTTATTGATTTTGTCATAAAATATCTGACCAATCTACAGTGATCACCTCTCAGGTAGTTGGTTTTTATACTGCCAAGGATAACTGCGTTTCGCCACGCTTCAATTATTTGTAACGATCTGCAATTTCCTAATCGCCAACTGGAAGTCGTCTCAGTGCAAAAATGCAAAAGTATACTCTAAGTAGGGAACATTTTTGTAAAATAAATATTGCGTAAGACAGACTTTAATTGGCGGACTCTGTCATTGTTCGGTATCGCTTTTTGATTCGCTCTAATTTTATTATGGAAAACATTGAGTTGACCAAAAGTTAAGTTACTCATTTCATAATAATTGTGTGCGAAATTTCAAACGACAGTGGCGAGTCAGTGTATACATAGGTACATAGCTTTCCGTGCTAAGTTTCTAATTAATTAGTGGTTTAGTTGATAAAGGTCAGGTGTTTTCAAATACACGTTTTCACAAAACGAGACCTCTCAAGGGCTACATTATTTATCAATGAAAGGTCATCGTTTATTAAAATTGTCATTAGCTCATTAGGACCTACTACATAACACAATAAGTGAAATAATACACAGTATTCCCAGAATCATTGATTTGAGTCGAATTAATAAAAAAAAACACCATTAATATGGGCTAGGTAAGTTTGTCACTGACCTACTTATATGTACATAGGTATCTAATGAGTCAATTATTTTTTCATTGTTTATTTACGCGATTGTAATTCTAAACTTTTGACTGAGATAATTTTAAGGACATAAGGGTGGGATTTTCAACAGGCAACTTTTCCGAAACCGGTTTTTTTAGTGAGAGTATCGCAATCTCGCACGGACAACATCAACCGCCACCGAATCTGGCACGTGCTTTACGATGTCCCAATTTATTGTCTCGGAACAATTTCAATTTCGACGATGAATAATATTTTCGCTCTTTCGTCACTTTGGTGAAAGTAAATTGTGAATTTGTTGAAACACTTGGGCGTAGCACAGACTAAGCTTACATCGTTTCCGAGGACAAATCCTAGTTTTTGAGGCGTTCTCGCTTCCTTTAAAATCCTCGGGGACTGAGTGCTTGCAACCTCCTTTGTATAATGCTAAAATATTGCAATCGAAGATTGAATATGTAAAACACATTTACTTACATAAAATACATATGTATATACATATATCTGATAAAAGCATGCTTCACTGAAAATGGGAATACGCGGATAGTGTTTTCGGTCATACAATATAGGAGGAGAAACACCTTCACACCTTTTCTCCCCAAGACCCTTACATGAGGCCACCCCCCCCCCCCCTCAACGAATATAGTCTGTTGAACTTTCCGTTGGGGACAGACAGTTATCCAGCTGTAGATCACTGCTAGAATAAATAGAGAAAACACAAAAAAAAAAATTTATTGTCATTTTTGAAAGACTTTCCGCTCATGGACTCGGACTTTCCCAAAAGATTGGGCGAACGTCTCAAAGGCCCTGAAAGACCCCTTATCCGCAACCAAATTGCCATGGTACAAGGGGCCAATCAGGGACCCTCGCTCCAAGCTCATGCCCGGACAGGATCACAGAATGTGATCCGCATCCTGCTCTGGAAACGAGCACTGGCAAACAGAAATGGTAGACAGACCCAAATGAGCCAATTTATGTATGGTTGAACCTCCCATGACCAGTCAAAATTTGGGTCCAAAAATTGGGCGTCAACCAAGTTCGCTTTATGTTGACTGAGACAAGTGGAAAAATTTATCATACAATAGATACAATTCAAAAGGGCTGTACTGACGCTTGTTTACACACAACTGGCAACACACTGTCTCTCAAACAACTGGCCCAAAACATTGTCCCTATATTCCTTTCGTAAGTGGAGCGACGAAACGATTAGCCGAGAATATGATAACATAATACTTCGAGTGTACGGATTACGAATCGGATACGGCCAGTCAACGAAACAGTCGTCCGTTACGTGATATGACGTGCAGTCGGATGGAGGAAACCAGTTCCGAAGTCAGCGTTTGGGGCAGGCGCTTCCAGCCTCCAGTACATCCACTCTCACTTTCTTCAGCGGCAATTGCCAGTGTTACCTCATCTGCCCTACAAAGGGCGGCAGCCGTTGCGCAACACCGTTATGCATTATTATCGAACGATATCGAATTGCGCAATACCTGCTATACACCCCCATGGAACTCACCGATGGACTCTACGACGATGGGCTCCTCGGTGCCACCGTCAGCCTTCGACTGCTTCACAGAGAGCAACAGGAACGTCTCTTCCAGGGATGAACAACCGTACTTCCTCATCACGTTTTCGGGAGCATCCTCGGCCAACAGCTTACCGTCTCTCATCAAACCGATCTATGAACAAAAATACGAAGTTTCAGTGCGAACGGTTTTTGAGATTAGATGAAAACGTGCTCAAGGGATCCGAGCCTAATACCTGATGTATGTATATCAGTCAAAATCTTGAGGTTAAATTTGACCTACTACGTATATGGATAGAGTAAAAATCTGTATGAGAACTACATACGAACCATTTCCATTTATAAACCTTAAGTCTTATGTGCCTCATATATCTAAAGGCCGCCTGTCTGACTGTTTTTCACCGATTTTCGCTGTTTTTTGTCGTTTTTGAGCCATGATCGCATACCGAGAAAGAAGAATAACATAACATACCGGGAAAGAAGAAGTCTCTCTAATTAAAAACGAGAAGCTATTCAGTTGTTCTACATAACTTTTCTTAATCGTACGATATTTTGTTCAAAATGCATATCGTAATCTATTAATATATTAATATACATAGACAAATATTTTGAGGTGATCAAATCCTTCCAAGTAGTTGTCCAGTCCAGATCAAAAGTTTATTTTTCCATTGTTGTTTTCATTTGATACGATCTCCTTTTTTTGACAACACCTTTATGAGGTGTATAAATGTCCTTCCCATACATATTGTTTGTGTAAAATTGTTATTTTAATCGTTACACTGCATTACCCACCCAAAAAAAGCGATACTGGTCGTATTTTTACTTTATCCTGATCGGATAAAGTATTGTGATCGTGCGAAAATTCGACATCGAGATTTTGACGGATTTGGATCAAGTATCATCCCCTGATCACGTTTTCATGATTTCTGGAAAATGTCTGTATGTCTATGTACTATGTGTGTGTGTGTATGTCTGTGTGTTTTCTCCGAAACTATCAAGTCTATCAAGCTGAAATTTCATATCTATTATTTTCACGCAAGGTGTAACAGCCATAAAGAATTTGGTCAACATCAGTCAACCGGAAGTAGGATTTTTTTTGTGCAGAAAATTTAAAAATTCTGTAAAAAGTCATATTTCCGAAACGGCACCGGCGATCAGGTTGAAATTTAATATCTATAGTTTTCACGTTAACCTTAAGAGATACTGTGATTTTGGTCAAAATCCGTCTGACAGAAGTGGCAGTTTACTCTTGAAAGATTTTTGGTTTTTTTTTTTTTTCGGCCTTTTAAATATGTAGTATCGTCACCATATTGTAATATGGTGACGAGACTACCGGAAGTGGCAGTTTTTCCTATTTGAATATATGCCGAAGATCGCATTTTACATACGCGCGCGCACTCAACACGGTGATTTCATGATATGTATGTATGTATGTATGTTGGTTGGTGTGGTGGTGTTCATGCGTTTTATTTACTTACGTACTTAAAAAAATTATTTCGTTACTCTTTGTATTCCTCAAATATATGGATAAAGTCATGGGTTGGCCACACTCGAATTTTTTAGATAATATTTAGAAATAGAAAATTTTTTGTTCAGGTAGGTAGGTATACATATGTACATATATAATGAAAATTAATTATATTAATTAACTATATTAATATTCTCAGAAAAGCCAATAAATGGTTACCGGTCAGCATTTTAAATGGAACGCTGTTCTATTATATTTTATTATTATATTATTATAAGTTAATATTACCCGATCTGCTTGCCTAGTTTCTTCGATGTAATGAGTCGTTATGATCACTGCTACATTGTTTTTAGTCGCAACGCCTATTAAGTGCTCCCAAATACTGAAAAAATATCACGATTATATACACACATAGGTAGTAGAAAGATTAAAGATTATCTATGCGGGTGTACGATGTAAAACGATGCTGACTTGGCTCTTAGTACAGGATCCAATCCCACTGTGGGTTCGTCCAAGATGAGCAATTCCGGTTCGTGAACTAATGCAGCCGCAAAGGAAACTCTCCTCTGTTGACCGCCACTGCAGTTTTTTACGTATCTATTCTCGTCGGGAAGATCGAGAAGTTTGCTCAAAAGGTTGAAGCGATCTTCTATTTTGTCTTCATTGAGACCGTAAAGTCTGCCAAAGTAGTAGACCGCATCTTTGACCGTGAACTCTCCCACCAAAGCTACTTCCTACAATGCAATCGTTAAGATGGGATATTTTCGTAAAAATTGAAAAATTCCAAATCGAAAATTACCTGAGGCATGTATCCTATGCGTCTCGCGGCCACACTTGCTTTCTTTCCAGGCAAAACTTGTATCGTTCCCGACATCAATTGCCTTCTTCCCACTAAGCACGCCAGTAGTGTTGTCTTGCCACATCCCGATGATCCCAGCAATCCATAACTATATAAAAATTGTATAATTGGTAAAAAAAACTGAACTAGGCATTGCCCGAATGCAAATGTCGTTTATATTGAAACGTAAAACTGTGTACACATATGTACATACATACATACATAGATAGTATTATCTGAACTGGTTGTATTCTCCATTTGTCATTAACCGAAATAAAAATGTCATATCGCACTCAAACACCGCCCCGATTAGTCAAATATGTAGTTTGGAAATGTAAAAGGAACAATTAGAGACACAAATATACGTATATACGTATCTAGTTTAAACACATTTCATTTCGAATTTTGTCTTCACTTGAAATAGATATTTTGCACCGCAAGGAATGCGTTGAGAAACTTACAACTAGCTAAATTTACAATACGCATAAGAAAGTAATAGACTAAAACGATTATACTAACGCAACAATATATTTTATTAACATATAAAATACAGCGGATGCTAGTTTTTCGCAATTAAACGTAAACAAATAAAAAATGCATAACATACTAGTATAATACATATTAAAATGCCTATTACAAAACTGTCGTGTATTTCCATTCAAATATAAATAACGGTCGCGTATGTATGTACATATTATAATTTGATTATAACGAGGATGTTCGTATTGTACACATATCCCACGAGAGTTATTCAAACACATTAAATGACATAATAATGACATATGTACATATATCCCTGAAAAAACAACAATTACTGTGCTCATTGTCAAGACGGCGTAAAAGTAGAAAGCGTACTCAGAAAAATGATTACGCAACTTGCGAATTTCGAGATGAACACTCTTGAAATTTAACGCACACACATGAAACGAAATCGATTCATCTCACATCATAAGATACATCCACGTGCAAAACTAGCCTAATTTTAATTATTCAGTGGATGAAAATTTGTAATTCCTTGATAATAGTATCGTATGAGCGAAATTAGGTGGGTGTGTGTATGCCAAAGAAGAGTATAATGATGAGAATCGAAAGTGGTGTCCCTGGCCCACTTTTAATAAACCAGGTTTATCGGGAAAACCTGCTGATAAAAGCAGTTAAATCGATTTCGCAACCGACGACAGCTTTTCGATAAATTACCCAAAAGCGATGTGCTAATTGTTGTGTCTTAAATTTTTTCACTACTTTAAGAAATATGCACAATGTACCTATACATATATAAGACAGTTGAAGTTGTTATGATGTGAAAAGATTTTCCAAGGAGGAAAAACTTACTTCTTCATTTTCCGCAACTTTTATAATACAATGTTGTAAAGATTAATTTGAATGAATAAAATTTATTTAGCGAAATGTTCATCTCTCTGTCTAATCTCTAATCTAAAATCAAAATTAATAATGAAAAACGTTAATGCAGTGTCAATGTCGAACTTTTAGCACTATCATACTTTACATCCAAACTCCACCGGAGAAAGTAATCGGTCAAAAACTAAATTCGATTCATAGAATATTTAAGTTTGGTACCTACGTTTGGTTAGTAAGTTCTTCAACAAAAAGTTAATTTCATATGTTAGTACCTAACTATAAATCGATAATGAATTTATAGCATTTAGCTTAAAATGTGCAGTGGACAGTTATCTTACTTGATAATCATCAAATTGTCAAACCTTGATTGCTACTTATTGTTTCTTTCGTCACTGTGATATTATCTATGTTAATTTGACGATATAATTGACACTTTTCTGTTAGATTGTCAGGTATTGTCGTGCGCATAATTGACATGGATATTTTGTGACAGATTTGTGGTCACGTCGGTATAACCAATGCAATTAAAGTATATAAAATACAATTTGTAAACGCTATACATGAAGAAATTCAGATTTTCGAATAAAAAATATCAAGAAATATGATAATCAAACTGTGTAACATACATCGATCCCTTCTCTACTGTCATGTCCAGATGGTTCAGCACAATCCTTTTGTCCTTTTTACTGCCATACCACTTGTAAGCATTCTTCACGATGACCGCTGGTTTTTGAATGGGTGCCATTTTTTGCATTTATTATTTACTATCCAACCATCACCAAAGTAAAATTCACTTTTTTCAATTTGAAGTATTTTTTTCGGGTGACGAACTGCTCATCTCCCCATGGCAGGCTAAAATCAAAAGAACGTGGTTTATTATTTAATCGAATCTAAAAGTAAAAATCTAAATCTAAATCGAATCTAAAAGTAAAAACAGTAAAACACGATTTTTTTTAATGCGTTATACACATACATACATATGTACTCAATTTTCATCGATTTAAAAAATAAAATTCAACCTTTGATATTAATTACTTAAATTTTTATAACATCAAAGGTCTCGTATACTAATTTTGCTTGTTTTTTCCTTGATCGAAGCCTTCATCGTAAGTATTATGTGTATGGAGTCGAACATCCTGATTTTGACTTAAAATAGTAATTGATATTGTACATACTAGTACAGACTAGAAAAATGAATGGAAAAAAATATCGCATTGAAACAAGTAAAAAATATTAATCAAAAATCATTGGGTCCGTTTGCAGGTCGTGTATATTTTACAACAGGGTATTTAAAGGTCAAAGAATATCCCAAGTGTATTATATAATGTATAAAACGAAGACACAATCGAAAAAAAATGGCAAGCGAGCCCAGAGGTGCTGTCGAAATCGGAAGTCACCTCGTCATCATCAAAACAGGTCGTTAAACAAGAGACGTATCCGCAGCATCGGAACTAGAGGTTCTTATCTAACAATTCGTACAGGAAAATAAATATAAAAATGGTCGATCAACAACAGTGCATTTTGATTGTACATAATTAATTATGTACTAATTTTAATGTATTGTTGTACATACGTGTGTAGCTAATGATCATTTGCTGAATTTGCAAAAATCAGCATTTTAATGGTCGCCATTGAAATTAAATCAAGGTCAAAGTTTATGATGGAAAATTGTCGCTAGAGACGGGTGCAAATGGTGATCACTTAATTTGGTTTTATGTTATGTACTATTGTCTTGTGTTGTAATAGTCGCGTTTGTAGGTTCAGTTAGAATTAATCGCTGTTCGTATTCATTATACAATTATACTACTACAATTTTAGAACGCAAATACGCACTTTCAAGTACAGTGTGTACGTGAAAGTGATTCACCAAATCAGTACATACTAGAATCCAAAATGGTCAGTAAAGAAGGACTTTTTGTGTCATTACTCATTAGTCATTCGCAGTTTTATTACAACCACTTTGTCCATTCGAAATGAGACTGTTAGTATTCCATAAATGGTTAAATTGATTAATAATAAAGTTGAGGATATATGTATGGAAAAACAATATAATTAAATATATTATAACGCTTATAACATTTTATAAAAAAGTAAAAAATTTAAATAAACAATTCAAATGCACAATTTTACATAAAATTCTGGCATATTCTTTTAGTATGGTGATTGTGTCAAACATTTATAGGAAAAAATATTTTTATTCACATAAATTCTACGTGGATTTAGATAAAAAAATGATTTAAAATTTACATATGAATTCTCATTTGTAATTATCGGAAAAAAGTATACATAAAATGTAATTCGCTTTAATTATAGCAAGGAAACCGTATAAATATACGCTGAAAAACTACACCGTATAAGAAAATTGATATTGTTGCAAAAATGTATGCATATGAAATTTATAAAACATTGCCAAGTTAGATGAGTGAACACTATACAAAATACGTTAACAGTTAAAAGCGTTTACCGTTATCATGTAAAGACTGAGAAAAGTAGATTTATAATGGTTTTCTTTTTTTGTGTGCTGCTGTAGAGTAAATAACATATGTATGTATGTATGTATGTCGAATTAAAAAATAAAAATTTGGATAATTGAGATTCCATTGATTGTAAAATTAAAACCAATTTTAATATATGTACATAGCCTGTACAGTGTGAATAAATTCCAATTTTATTTCAAACACCATGAGAAAAAAAATTATAAGGTCACACAATGAAAATAGTCTTACGCAGATGATACAAGGCTGTACGGGTCAGTAAAAATCGATTTTTCCAAAGAAAAACAGAGCATGGGTACAGAGACCATCATTATTACATACTAGAAAGTATGTGTATATAATCATCTATGAGTCTGGTTACTATTTTATATTTCTACGTGTGAACCGGCGTGTGCGTACAGTGTTTATTTTCAAATTTGATTAGATTGGGCGGCAAACAAATACCACATGCATAATTTTATTTCGCATTATGACATCGACCGTTCGATTCGCAACATATTTAGTGCACATTTCGCAACACCGCGCACACTGACCCGAACGAAAGTAAAAATATGTAATATATGTACATACATACGTAAATAAAATAAAAAAAATACCGGATTTTTCATCCAAAAATGTAAACCATGTCGGTTAAATAATTTTAACCGACAAACGACCGTAGTCGTTTTCATTAGGTCCGACTCAAAATCGTTTGCAAAATTATGGAAAGGAGAAATAAAAATGAGGTGCGCGCGCGTTTCTCAATCGAGTTTCTCAGATACTTCCGCAAGTTTTACAATACTACATACTTAAATTTTTGCTTCTGGCCAAATTAATGTCACAATGCTCTTAAGTTTACTATCAACATACATACATATGTATGTATATGATATCAAATAGTAAAATTTCGATATTACACTGTTTAGTCAGATTTCGTGAATTGCATATTTATTAAAATTGAGAGTTGCCAAGGTAAACATTACTCGTAAATTAGTCGTATATTACCATAAAAATTGAATGAAAATAACATTTTTCGTAGATATTACGTAAATCGAACCGCAAACATGACCACAATCTTTGCAATTCAAAAATTTAAATAATCATTTAAAATGAAACTTGTTACCGCATTACGAATTTCCTTGTGTATGTGTGTGTGTGTCTGTGTATTAATAAAGTTAAATAAAAATGAACACTTTCGACCAAGATTTTGAAATTTTCACAACAATATCGTAATGCCATTCCAGTCAAATTAAAATTTTTGATGGAATTTAGGCACAATTTAGTCATTAGAGGGTTAACGATCACTATTCATGTATATGCGTATAATGTTAGCGTAATGGCCAATATCACCTGTAGAGCGAAAGCGTGTTGGTTGTATTGAAGTCGGTCGAACACTGAGCTGAGCTGAACACTGGAGCTGGTTCCGGACTACGATTGCTTGTGTGCCACATTTCTATACATTCGTCTAAATAAAAGCGAATTTTATACGTTGAACTACATGTTCGACTGTCATCCGACACACGTGAATTATTACATCACAGTGTGTATGTACTTTTGCCTCACATTCGGAAAATTCGTGAAAACGCACCACTTATTCGATTCAAATCAACCATTTGAATATTCCACATCGGTTACATAAACATAACGATAAAGCGCGAATACAAGTGCTAAGTTTCTGTAGTTCCTGTGTGCTTGCTCGGTACTGTTCATTGACCGCTTTGGAGTAAAGCATAGAAATTTTCCTCGCAGAAAGAAGCGTTAAACAGAATGGTTTGTTTGTATTTGTATAGGGTACGTACCGAACGTGTTTTTTTTGTATTAGAATTCTTTACACAATAAGTTGGTTATCATGATTTTAGTTGATGACCTCAAAGTCTTTTGAATTCTGCCATAACATTTCAAGCACATTAAATTGAATCATTGTTATGAATCTTAGGGAAATGTTAAAGATAAGAACTAATAAGCAATTGAATTCGCTTTCTTGTACGAACAACAAAATTATGTTGTTTTTACAAGTGCAAATACAAATCAATGTGTATGTTATTTTAGCATATAATAAAATTCTTCATTTGAAAATGTCATTAAACAGCTTGTTGAGACACGTGTAACTATCGTGATTTTATTTCTTAGATATTTTGAATAAATATTTACACGGTGCGTATGTGAATTTTAAAAATTACTAATTAATATGTAAATGTTGATTCTTTGTGCAGAGTCCATACCTTGAAAATTTCAAGTAAATAAAAGGTTGTGTTTGAAAATACAATGATGAATTAATGTGCATTTAAATGCAGTAAACAATTTAATGCAAGCATTAAATTGTACCTACATACATACATATATATGTAGATATATTTTTCTCACTCGATGAGTAAAATATATCTATATAATTTACACGATGCAAAGTTTATTGTACCTAAAAATCGAGTAATTTAATGATAGATACTTATTGATAATGTTTATTATTATAATAACTCGCAATATTATGATTCCCAGTTTCAAATCGACTAAAGTTTAGATTTATGTTATGAAAGTCTTAATCTATTCATTAAAAGATAATTTAAAAGCTTATAATTTTCAAGTAGATTTAATGTAGAATACATATGTATGTATGTATAGGTATAGAACTAATTTTTTCGATTTTCCCGATAAGTTTTCACTGAGTTGCGATTTTCCCGATAAGTTTTCATCTAGATATGATTTCAAAACAAATTCTTACACTTTTGAGTAAAAAAAAATTACATATACAGGTTTTTTGGTTATAAAGTTTTAATTATAAAGAGAATTTACATATGTACCTACATATTATATGTATGTATGTGCTTGAAATGTTATGGCAGAATTAAAAAGACTTTGAGGTCATCAACTAAAATCATGATAACCAACTTATTGTGTAAAGAATTCTAATACAAAAAAAACACGTTCGGTACGTACCCTATACAAATACAAACAAACCATTCTGTTTAACGCTTCTTTCTGCGAGGAAAATCTCTATGCTTTACTCCAATGCAGATTATAATTCCATATGCAGCCAACTGTCAAATATCAATTGGGACATTGAGTTTTTAAACTTAGATATTGATACTTGTGTTGATAAATTCTACAAAATCATATATAACCTTATCGATACTTTTGTTCCCAAAATTACTCTCAACCATACTAACAAATTTCCTATCTTTTATTCCAAAGGTTTGATTAGGACTATCAAAGAAAAACGTAAATTCCATAAAAAGTGGAAAAAGTACCAATTTCCAAGTGATTACGAATCTTTCTCCCTCCTCCGCAAACGCCAAAAATCATTATCCACACTCTGTTTTACAAATTACATTAACTCCATTGAAAACGCAATTAAACGTAACTCCAATAATTTCTGGCATTATGTTAAATCAAAACGTCTAATTAATAAGATCCCTAACTCTCTTAGTTTCAATGGTACCACTGTTTATGACGATTTGTCCAAATCCAACCTAATCCAATCCAAACCTGTTGAATCTAATTTACTCGAATTCACGGACTTTATCACATGCTCCTTAGATGAAAAATGCCAAACTGATACTATTTATACCGACTTTTCCAAGGCTTTTGACAAAATTTCACACCCCATTCTCCTCCACAAACTCCGTAATCTAGGAATACATGGCGATCTTTATAGATGGTTATCCTCCTACATTTCCAACCGATCTCAAGCAGTCATGATCAACAACCAAATCTCTGATTTCAAAAAAGTCCCTTCTGGTGTTCCTCAGGGCTCTCATCTCGGTCCTCTTTTATTCTTACTATATATCAATGATATCAATTCATGCTTTTCTTATTCCTCCTTTCTTCTTTTTGCTGACGACACTAAAATTTAAAAAAAAAAAAAAATCTCTTCTATTGATGACTGCCTTAAGCTTCAATATGATCTAGATAATTTCTCCAAATATTGTTCATCAAATCAGCTCTTCCTTAATATAGCTAAGTGTTCTCAAATTTCATTTACCAGGCGCAAATCTCCCATACTATTCTCTTACAAAATTAATAATATTCAAATTAAAAAAGTTGATACTGTCAGAGACCTTGGCATTGTTTTCGATACTAAGCTTTCGTTCAATAACCATATTGACCTGATCGCCAGAAGGGCTAATAGAAATCTAGGTTTCATCATGAGGGTGTCCAAGCCTTTTAAGTCTTGTGATACCCTCAAATTGCTTTTCAACTCCTTTGTCAGAAGCCACCTGGAGTTTGCAAGTACTGTGTGGAACCCCTTATACCATATAAACATTCTTAGACTGGATAAAATCCAAAAAAAAGGTTCCACACATACTTGCAATTTAAATTCCACATCCCAATTATTCCTAATTCTTTGTTTATTCCCAATTTAACCCCCCCCCTTACTTGTAACAAGAAGAATCATAAATGACCTCTGTTTTTTTTGTACAAAATCCTTAACAATTTAGTTGATAGTCCTTGTCTCCTTTCTAAAATCTCCTTAATTGTCCTTCCAGAACATTCCGTAATCCTAATTTATTCCACCTTAAGTTCTTATCCTCAAACTTATCTCGCAACTCATTCATCAACAGATCATGCAATACTTTCAACAAACTTCCTATTTAATTTGATATATTCACCTCCAACCTCTTTACTTTCAAAATTCATCTATATAAACACTTTTCCAATCCCTAATCCTACCCACACTCTTCCAAATCTCCCTCTCCCTTCTCACTACTTTCTTTATGTTTCTTACATTCATCATCTTTCTATTCTTTATTTACATATCTTATATCTAATTTTACTTATATAAACTATGTCTATTATCTTTCTATTTCTTCACCTATGTTATATCAAATTTATTTATAGAAACTACTTTGGTTTATGTCATAACTTTGTTCATCTCTATTTTGTATTTCTTTAATTATAACTGTATGTTTCTTTCTCAAATAAATAAATAAATAAATATTTATAAATCAAAAAAGTATCAAAGTAAAAAACTTTTCTTCAGTACGATCTATCTTCAATTCTAAAAACATTTTACTACAATTTATTATATTTGTGAATTTTCACATAGTGACATTTTAATTAAATAATTATACTATTAGTATGTGTATTGATTAAATAAATATACTAATTGATCTTCTATAAAGTTTTTTAAAATATTACATAGATGTCTCTATCAAACAAAAAAGAGTCTCTATCAAACAAACAAGAAGAAAAATTACGGAAATTTGTATGATTTATGCAATAATAGAGTAAAAAATCATTGATTCACAGTGAGCGTTATGAAATAAGACGTTTATTTCGTTACTGTTGTTGATTAACATATTTAATTTTTATTGCATTAAAATTTCTTAATTACTAATATTAATTATTGTTTTACCCCTGACGTAATTGTCGAACGCAATAAATTGACTGTGATGTTTGTATCTTTGTATTTCAAAGACTATCCTTGACCGTCTTCTTTTGTATAAACACTAACAATAGAGATATTCCAATTCACGTTATTTATTTTAAAAGCTAACACATTAATGACATTAGAAAAACCGTCAGTCGAGATTGTCTTAATTGATTTCAAATATTGTAATCGTATATACGATTATTTAGTCCAATATATCAACTCACCTTTTATTCTGAAAATTTAGTATCATAATAGTAAAATCAATATTAGTATTAATAATGTATAAATACTTAGGTATATAGGAACATATTTATAAAAAAATCATTTTACTACAAAATCGATTTTCCGACTGTTTTCAAATGCATGTAGACCACAGCTTGACAGAGCACACTAAACTGACTAAATAACCAGTGCAAAGTGAAAAAAACAATTTTCTTCGAGAATCACAATGTAAATTCATTATTAAAAACAAATAAACACAAAAATGGATAATAAAAATTGTTTTAAAAGTGATATAAATATTATAAATACAAATTGTGTGATACAAAATTTAAAAAAGTGAAACAAAATAAAAAAAGTGATACAAAATTAAAATGCTTATAAGAAACATAAAAAATTAAGGAAATAGCCATTTTTCGCTCGCCAATTACAGGTTGCCTAGCGCTGATGAAAACTATATATGTATCATTGAATTGAATGATCAAATGATCGTACAGTAATTTCTAGTGTCGCTATGAATATACATACTTATATGATGACTTTAATTTGAAAAGTAAATAAGGACAAATGTATTTTCCATTTGCGTCACTCAAAGTCTAAGTTTTTCGGAATTACCACTTAGATCAGGGGTTCTACACCTTATGCGCTAATTTCCTACCTTGGAAGTAAAAACAATGTTCACTTCTCCCCCTCACCAATCAAGTTCAGAAAAAAAAATACATTCACGATTCAATAAAAATAAATAAAGATATGAAATTGTTGTCGCTGCTTTTGTTCAAGAAAGAAAGAAATTCGAGGGACGTTCTTGGATAAAGCTAAAGCACATATCATATCTGACGTTCGACAGATTTCTAGTTTGTGTTTCGATACTGATTAATATTTAAAATCCAGCTTCGAAAAGATACATACATTGGTCGTAGCGAATGGAATTAAGGTCGAAAGTGCTTTATTTGACAAATTTGGATAGGTAACTGTTTGAGAACACCAAAACTTATTAAGGTTTTGATTTGAGAATTCTTGCTTCAGTGGAGCTTTTCTCTGTAAATCGATGAAGTCGTCCTTTTCCGTGTCAGCATCAGCATCAGCATCATCTACAGAACCGAAATTTAAATTGAAAGGATTTCGTAGCCACCCTCCATTTCTAAATCAAGTTGAAAGTAATCCTGGAAGACCTCTATTGCATTTTTCAAATTTCTCAAAATATCGCCCTGAATCTACTCTGGAAGCGTAATTATTACAATTTTTTTGGAAGACACCTTATTCCTCCCTTACAGACCTTTCATTCCTCCCCTAGAGAGGAAAACACCGTAGGTTTAGAAACACCGAGTAACTAGTATAGTACTCAGGGGTTCTAGTACTGAGATAGTAATAAACAGCTAACTGTATTTTAATATTTTAAATAAATTTAAAATATTATGCTAAATATATTTTATCAATCATATCAACATTAGTCCATATTATGATTCAATGACTCAAACTTAGATACACCATTATTTAAAAAAAAAAAGATTTTAATATTTATTAGTTTTTTTTTTTCTCACAGTTTGAGGAGTGGTGGTATGTTTGCTGGTCCAATGCTCGCCTACACCTGGCCAGTCTTTGAAAATCTTTTACCTCGTTTGCACGCGTCGCAACACCAAAATTGGCGAACTCTCTGTAAGTACGAGGTCACAAATGGAGGCTTTATTATTTGGCTTTTGGGATGGCCTTTTGGAGGAGTATTTCTTTCAAAAGGTCATCGCGATCATTGTTATTTTTTATTTGTTTTACAAAAAAGAATTTGTTAATTTGTATATGGTAAATCCATTTGCTTCATTTTTTAAATGATATTACCAACTAAATCATTGTTGAAATACGATTGAGTCATTTGTTGGAGGAGACAAAATGATGAAATTATCTAAATGTTATTTAATAGCATTAAAACTCGTCATATATTAAATTATACACATGTTCTAATGGTGCAATAGTAAAAAATTATCATATTCCAAACGATGAAAATTTGTGAGCGGAAATGATTTCATTAGACTAGTGTCGAAACTTTGAATTATAATCAGTTGTTTCCTAATCTCATACGTAATTATTGTATTGTTTAACACAATAATTATCTAAGCTCACCAAGAAACAAAAAAAAACAACACTACTTTAAATCTAAAAAAGATCGACGAATGAATTGTGTAAAGATTTAATCGTATCCCGATTTGAATCAACATTACAACTACATTGAATAAATTTGACTAAAATCACTTACATAGTTCACTTTTATGCAGTAATAATAACACATAAATACATATATTTTCAAAAGAAAAAAGGAATGGAATTAACAATATTTGGTGTCTGAGCAATTGTTTTGATCTGGTAATTATAAGCACTCAATTAGTGTTGCTTTCGTTAACAAAGTTATATCATTTTTAATACTAAAAAAGAGTAGGTACTTCGTACTAACTGAATTTTCGTAACTACTCTTTGGGTATTGCAATTTTCGGCTGTTGACCCTTATGCGACTGAAGTATCCTTTAATTTAGTCGCATATATTTTGTAACGTGAAATATTTTATGCATTTACATAAAGAAAAAAATCGAGATACATAATTAAACTTGTTTTTATAACGACATTTTTATAACATTTTTTTGTAGTTTTAAAATCAAATGATAAAAAAAGTTAGAAAAAAGTACAAATCAACCGTTGTCTGGTAAAGAACTTGTTTTATTCGCCGATGATCCAACAGTGGATTGCCTCAACAATGTGGTCGTTCCATATAATCATCCGCTGTGAAGTTAAGACCAACACGAATTCGGACGCAATATACGAACGCTTCTCAAAGTTGTTCAAACTTTGATAAATTATACACAAGCAGACACCGGTTATGTCGCATTTAATATGTCACGGACTCTTCAAGGAAATGACGTATTAATCGCTTTCTTGTTTATATGTATTACTATAATATTGTTTTGTGTTTGTCCATGTCGTATTGTAGAATATATTTTAATACACAACGTGGAATTCCACAATAAAATTACGAATAACTCTCTTAGCGTATGATTTTTCCACCTTTTCTTCGAATCATTTGCATTTAAAAACCTACCAGGCAAAGCTCAAGTACGTCTAATCAATTGACATATTCACACTTGAATAACAAAACGACAAGGAAAATTTTTCCATGTTTATAAAATCATGGTATGTACGTTTATTGACTTTGAACCCGTCTTATGTGGACGTTACATACATATGTATGTTAAACTTGACGCTGACGTTTGTTCCCAATTAAAACCCCAGTGTTCATTAGAGATAAGTGAACTAAGTCCAATGTGTTAAAGCAATTACTTATGTATTCATTTCGAGGTGCTATAAACTATTTCTCTGTGAGTTTAAAGAAAGTTGAGACTATAAAGGCATCTACATAGATACCCACTTCCAAAGTTATTTCATCATCATTTTGAGCCGTTCACCATCCACTGCTGGATGAAGGCCTCTCCAATCCTGTACCATTCTTGTCTGTCTTGAGCTATCTCCATTTACTTGACTCCACACATTTTTCTAAATTCATCAGCCCATCTTCCACTCGGTCTACCTTGCTTTCTTTCAAAGTTATTAGTATCTACAAATTACAGGTTGAAGTAAGTGATATAATTTGTGACGTAATAATCCATATTTCTTAATTTTGTTTACTCATTATGTTTTCTCTTAACCTCGGTTTCTTTTTTTTAAAGAGATTTTCCTGCTCTCAGATATTTATGTAAAGCATGTACATATAAAGCGTCACGTATAATAAAGCGTCAAATTTATATGAGTATTATAAAGCGTCACGTATCATTCCGTTAAATCTGTAATCATGTGGCTTGTTCCGAACGTGATATAGCAGATTTAATGTGTGGTTAATCTGCAGTGTAATAGCTAATTCATAATATCGTCAGCTGGTTTGCTGGCTCGCCTTATAGAACAAAAGTGTTGCGGAAACTATTTGAAAAGTGACTTTCACTGCGATTTTTCATCGGTATCATCGAATTTAACGCTTCTTGAGTTTGATAATGATGCGTTTTCAATGACGCATTATGTTTTAGCTCTCGATGAAACACCACGAGGTCTATTGGCAAAATATTTGCAAAATGGCCGCCTTCTCTTTTGCACTATGCTTGAGCTTTGCAAGGCCAAGGTGATCACTAGCACATAGTAATATAGGCAATAGGTACTTACGTATAATATTATGTTGTGTACTCTTGTGACGTGACGCAGTGAACTTATTGTAGTTGAAAAAATAGAACAAACAGTCAAACGAGTTTTGATAGTAAGCAAAAAAAAAAATGTATGGAAATTGTGTTTTTGTGATATAATATAAATAAAGACCCGGAAATAAGTTTTATTTTGCTGGTTATTAAACGTGCAAAAAATATTAAATATCTGTGGGTAATTGTCTCATACGGAACTGTATCAGCAAATTTACATGGTGATTTGTGGCGGTATTGATGCGCATACATGTGACGATATTTATTTTGTACGTGTACTTTTTCATGTAATTCTATGGTGCCATTTTCAAATGACTTTAAATGTTGAAATTTTTCCATGAATCATTTTTTGCGTAAGAAATAATTGTGAAGGAAAATGAGCTGACCTCGAAGAGAGAGAACGCGTTCATTAAATATATATGTATGTATATATTTTTTTTTTTTTTTTATGGAAAACAAGGCCGTGTTTATGGCTAGCAAATATCTATGGGTTCATAATCGCGTGCGTTTTTCTCGTGTCGCGATCCATTGATTCAACACCAATTATTATGAAAATTACAATGGAAATTTGCTGTTATAGTCTGGTATGAATTTCCGTACTGCCAATAAGTGTTCATTGTTCATATCCTAGAAAAAGTCTTCAACTTTAATGAAAAATATGATTATAGCAATCTAATTTACATATTAAAACGTCGTGTGATTCTTAATTGTTAATTTAATTTAAGACAGGTTTCTTATAGTCTTAGTTAAATACGTATATCCAAAATGTACATAGAAATATTCAAGCAAATCATAAAATATGTGCAAATTTTGAACAATTTATTGATTAATATTTTTTTTCCATTTGGTGATTTGATTATATTATTGAAATTCGTTCGAGGTTACCTCATTCACCACGCTCATTATTCACAATGGTGTCCTTCAAAATAAGCTTTGACATATGGACGAAAGACTAAATATATTATTGCACACCGATTGCAATGAATGAAAATCTGGTTTTATACGAAACGCATCATTTTATGATAACGTCAGATTTTAGCAAATTTTCTGTGTCAAGTTTACTATGTCTTTAAACTAGTTATTGCGGGAACTGTTATGTAAGTCGGTTGCAGCATCATCGCCGTAAGGCGTTCACCTTGTTGCCATTGCGTGGACGAGGCCCTTAGGCTGAGGCCTTTAAAGCCATTAGATATTTCATCTTGTAATAAGATAGAAGCAGTCAGCTTGACCACTATGACTGTACACTGTGTCATTGCCACAGCTGAGTATGTGGGTTCAAGTGCCGCAAAGTATTATTCAGGTGCATAAATCATTAAATTGATACTCGACGTTGTTCAGTCGAAAGAAAGAAATGGGTCGTGAAATTAAAATAAATATACCACTAATTTACACTTACACCATTAGTAACGATCCGCATGTCTCAATTTTTGTTAGTGACCGGTTTTTCTTGCGCCATCAATAGAAATTTATCGATTGAATTATAGGTTTGTTTCAAAATCATTGATTGTTTTGATATGTTGCTGCAATATGAATAAATTTATATACCTATAGTATTGTTATACAATGTGTGTATACAAACAAAAAGAATCGATGTTAATAAAATTTATTGTTCTTTGGTACATTGTTTTATATGAATACATACTGTAGAAAAATTATCATCTCAAATCACTATACCGATTTTATGTATCATCATCTATTGAAAAGTGCATTGTGAAGTATTTACATAAATTGCTAGTAAATATGTATTGTATCTATGTACATACATATGTATATAGTTCGTTGGAAATAATCACGGAGTTTATTGTAATTTCACGTGATGGTACTTCAATAAATCTATTATCTACATAAATGATTCTACTTTGATTACATAATTATACGTTATATATGTACATATATGTATTACGTTTTCTATGTAGGTGTAATGTAATGATTATTAAATGGATATGTTTGCAAATATATAATAGCAAATATGTATAAAGAAAAAGTACATCATATACATACGTACATATAATATACTCATATATGTATACTTAAAAAATATATGTCGACAGGACAACAAAAAATCTGGGGCTTAAAAAATATTCACGTCATGATTTTTTTTTTATAAAGTGGATATTGTAAAATTAAAAAAATCTTATTCTTATGAAAATTTTATGAACTTAGCAAATGATTTTTTTGCTAATCTCTGAAAAAACTCAATCACTATTCTTATTTTTTTGTCAATAAGCAAAGTTTAACTTCATTATTTTATAAAAATATATTGGACTCTTTATAACATTGAGATTGCTTGCTATGGATTTGCAAATTGTAAAATTTTTATTTGAAAATGAAAATTCTTTCTAAATTTATAGTTTTCTGTAATGACTTTAGGTGTTCTCTTATGTATACCTGTACTATATGCTTCGATTTTTGTTTATAATCATAAAATAAATTTACATATATACTTACAGATTCCTCCGGTAAGCGACACACAAAAACAAAATGGAGCCGGATATGTCATCGGCTCACGCTGAAACAAGAAGGAGGATATTAATGAGTCAAAAGTCAACAATTGCATCTAGAAAACAACAAGCGGTCTGTGTACGAAGAGCTCATAAAAACTATGGTCCCAAAAAAAACCCAAATGTTATACTGGATGGACTTAACATGACTGTGGCGAAAGGCTGTATGTTAGTACATATCTAATTGATTTATTATTATGAATCAATATAAAATGATTTTAATTCTTTGTATTAATCAATTTTAAATTTAGATATGGACTTCTTGGAGCGTCAGGATGTGGTAAAACAACATTGCTAGCGTGCATTGTTGGAAGACGAAGATTAAATACAGGTGAAATATGGGTATTAGGTGGAACACCTGGCTCAAGAGGAAGTGGAGTACCTGGACCGAGAATTGGATATATGCCACAAGTAAGTGATTTTATTACTTAAGTTTCATGGTGAATCAATTAATTTCATAGGAAATAATAATGTTAACAGTCAAAATTATTGATAGGAAGTTGCCTTGTTTGGAGAGTTCAGCATACGAGAAACAATGGTTTACTTTGGTTGGGTATCAGGCATGACAACCGATCAAGTTAATGAAAAAATTGATTTTCTTGTAAAGTTACTTCAGCTTCCTCCACCCAGCAGGTAAGATAAAGTTCCAATTTAGATTTTTAAAACCTTGAATGTAAAACCTTGAATAAAGCGAAAGCTCTATTTTGTGTTTATCACCATTTTTTTTATTTCATAAATCTTACTTGTTTTTAATATTTGTTAGAAATGTCAAAAATTTATCTGGTGGTCAACAACGAAGAGTATCTTTAGCGGCAGCACTCATTCACAGTCCAGAATTGCTCATTTTAGATGAACCCACCGTAGGTTTAGATCCAGTTTTGAGACAAAGGTAGGAAAGGTTTAAAAACTGAATGCTAAAAATCAGAAAATAAAAAATAAACAATTAATTTTGACTATTATTATTTATTATCAATATTTTAATTAAAAAAATATGATTTTACTAACATAATGATTGTAATGTTCCAGTATTTGGGATCATTTAGTGGATATCACCAAAGAAGGCAAAACGACTGTCATAGTAACAACTCATTACATTGATGAAACTAGACAAGCGCACATGGTAAATGTTTATAAAAATATTTATTTCATTGTAAAAATATAATTATTATAATGTTCATACCCAAAATAAAATCCTATGAATTATTTATTATACATTGTTCTATGTTGTTAGATTGGATTAATGAGAGGAGGGCGTTTCCTTGCGGAGGAACCTCCAAACAGTTTAATGGAAAGGTATGCTGCTGAAAGCTTGGAGGAAGTTTTCTTAAAACTATCGGTAATGCAAAATAAAGGCAAAAGAAGACGGTCTAGTATTGTACAAGAAATAGCTGAGAGTATTCAAATTCCGGCAATAACGGTACACAATACAAAATATCTCATTTTATAAATGTGTAGATTCAAAAAATATTTATTACTAATTTTATTATAAGGACCCTGCTGCAATTGACTTGGAAGAGGCGGAATTAGGTGAAATATCTGGAGAATTTGGTGATAATGTTTCCATGAGCAGCAAAGGAAGGGTTGTTGTTACACCAGAGCTGTATGTATTATATATCCAAGAGATAACTTAATTAATTAAAATCTTAGGTGCTAATTTTATTATCCGCATATTTTTTTAGGGTTCATCCCACTGAAGCTCTGCCACCTGAAGAAGAGCCTCGTGGCGGTTGTATGGATCGCTATAAGCCCATGCAACTAAATCACATGAAAGCTCTCGTATGGAAAAATATTCTGGGATTGGTGCGAAACATTGGGTGAGAAAATATTGAGTACATACATACATATGTATATTGAAAAATCTAAATATTAAATCAATTATTTTTTATTTTTAAATAAATATAAGTATAGTAAATTATAAATTAAATAAATATAGTAATAAATTTCAAACAAATGTTTCGTTTTTTAGGATAATGATGTTTATTATTGGACTTCCAGTTTCCCAGATAGTACTTTTCTGTATATCTATTGGTCATGATCCTATTGGATTGAATATAGCGATAGTGAATTATGAATTACCAGCAAGTGAAATGTTAAAACCATGTAATGTGAATATTACCGATTGCAACAGTACATTATTGAGTTGTAAATATTTGAAATACCTGGATGAACGAAAAGGAAATTTGGTATGTATTTTACAAAAGTAAATGATTTAATTGCATAAATTAAAAATAATTAAATTTGATATAAATATAGATATATATAATTTATATGCTTTTATATTTATATTAATATTATTAATTTATATTAAAATTATACATAAATGTTTATAAACATTGTTGAGCAAGGAATTCAATATTTATTTTTCAGGTGCCTTATTTATCTGAAGACGAGGCTATGGTTGCAGCAAGAAAAGGAAATATTTGGGCAGTAGTAATTTTCCCTCAAAACTTTTCTTCAGCCTTAGAAGCTCGCTTAGAGGATCCTAGAGGAGCAGAAGAGGATATTATTGATTCTTCTATTGTAAATGTTCACATGGATGTATCAAGTATGAAGATTTTATTTAAAAATTGAATATTATTTTATTTATATTATTGCAAGTAGTGTCATTTGTAAATTATGCACGAACGAAAATGTTTTCAGACAAGCAAATAGAATTTCTATTGTTAAGAGATTTTCAAGAATCCTTCTTTAAATTCAGCAAAGATTTAGCAAGAGCTTGTGATTATTCACCAAAAGTATATCAAGTGCCTGTCAGGGTATGTTATTTTAAAACTAATTAAAATTACAAAGTTAGTATACCTAAAAATTGAAAATTCTGATTTACTGTTTGTTTTTTTAGTTTAATGATCCAATTTATGGAGAAAGGGTATCTGATTTTACTGATTTTGCTGGTCCAGGAGTCATTTTAACGTAAGTACACGATGAACATACATATTTTCCCGTCTTGCACATTATTTAACGCAAGTATTAAGATATTTCATGTACTTTTTTACATTTATAGGATTATCTTTTTCTTGGCTGTTGCTTTAACATCTGTAGCAATGTTAATAGAAAGGAATGAAGGAATACTGGAAAGATCCCTTGTATCGGGAATAACAGGTTGAATTGACGATAAAATTAAAAAAAATTTCAAATTAAGTAATTGAAATATATTATACATATTAAATTTCTTTTATATTTTCAGGAACAGAGATTTTATTTTCTCATGTAATAACACAATTCATTGTGATGATTGTTCAAACTTTGCTAGTACTTTTGTTTGGTTTTGCTGTTTTTGGATTAACATGTCGTGGTGAAATGTTTTGGGTTGTGGTTTTGACTCTCATTACTGGATTATGTGGAATGACTTTCGGTATGTGTAATACTCATGATAAATTTTACCTTTTCATAATATTTTTTGACAAAATGATCTAATCGTTTAATTTTTGATTTAGGGTTTGTGGTATCATGTTTGTGTGATACAGAAAGAACTGCTACATATCTCGCCATGGGTAGCTTCCTGCCAATGATAATGTTATGTGGCATAATTTGGCCGATAGAAGGAATGAACAAATTTCTGCAATATATCAGTTATGTATTACCACTAACCAAATCCACAGAAAGCTTACGCTCAATTCTTCAAAGAGGATGGGACATAACGGTACCTGATGTGTATTTAGGCTTTGTTTCAACCTTCGTGTGGATTATTATTTATTTAACTACTAGTATACTATTAATTAAATTTAAAAAGGGGTAAATTAATTATTATGTTTAATAAAACATTAATGCTGTGATGTTTAAATTATATAAATAAGAATGTATACTTATGTGTAGATATTATCTTTCATAAATTTATAGAAACTTTTTATGAAATAGAAATAAATGGTTTTTTACTTAATTTTTCAAATGAAAAATATTCTAAATTATTTTTTCATCCCATTTTAAGTTTTGGTGATTGTAAATCAGTAAGCAGAAAAATATTAAGATAAATCCAAAAATAAATTATTTTATTTCTTATTCAATCCTATTTTAAGTTTTGGTGATTGCAAATCAATTGTTTTTCATTTAATTATGATGACTCTTTCGCGTTCTCGTGTTGTAATTGGTCACCTCACTCTTAGAAACATTCATTTTTTTTGGAATACCTGGCCAAAATGCCAATGTAGAAAGAATATTTTTCATGATCAGCGAACAGTGAACCAAAGAAAGAAATAAATAAATTGAAAAAAAAAGAAAATTGAAAAAAATAACAATTATATATATATCTATATATATATATGTATATGTATATAATTGTTTAAGAAAATTTAATATGAATATTTTTTTCAAATGTTCTCTTTTTTTGTCCTTAACACCTGACAACCTTAGCCAATAGCTCAGT
This sequence comes from Parapsyche elsis, assembly GCA_022651745.1. NCBI lineage: Eukaryota > Metazoa > Arthropoda > Insecta > Trichoptera > Hydropsychidae > Parapsyche > Parapsyche elsis. The sequence continues at coordinate 2,612,111 of JAGVSN010000005.1, read as the reverse complement.
AACAAATAGTGACCGAGAACTCAAATATAATTCATTACCGGTGGCAGGGCTACCAACCCAAGCAGGGGTGGCAACCTCGAGCTAGTGGAATCATATAGCACCCACAGACCTTATTCGCATTAGATCTGTAGGTAATCGATGAACCAATGGGCTGGGGTTGGCATCATTGTCTCCTTGACGGTTGGCAACCCTAGTACCGGCGACCGAGTGTTACACAGGTTACTCCCACTCGGTATCCGTCGCTCACACAATAAACACCACCAAAACGTCCATTGTCTGTTTCACATTCAGCCTTTCCCCTCGCACTCCACATACCTTATTCGTTCGACCATTTTAACGCCTTCCCCCTCCCCTCCGGGGAATTATGTGGACGCAGCCAGTTTTCCATCCATCTGTTAAATTATAAACAAAAAAAAACAACAACCATGTGGTTGCCGTCAGCCACGCTAAAGCACTCGAGAAACCATGCTTTAATCGCCAAAGTGAAATTCCAGTTCTAAAGAGTTAATTTTAGCTGTGTAAACACTAGCACACTTTCGAGACAATGGCAACGCGGGGCGTGTCATTTCAGTTAGTTGGCGAGGTTTGTGTGGTTTGGTCGTGTGGTGTGACGCGTGAAGCGTGAAGCGTTAAGCGTTAAGCGTTAAGCGTGACGTGAGTGAAGCACAGGGGCGTGCAGGGGCGGCCAAAGGGCGGCCAGCCTCCATACAAATATATAGAATGCTACGCCTTGCAGATGGTTCTGTGGTAGCCCTGGTGGTGGTGGTAGTGGTGGGGGCTCTAGGCTCTCTTCACACCACACAACGTGAGACCAAACTTATATGCATACATACATCTATATCCGCATACATACATATCTACATACATTATACACGTATCCTGCATCCACTGCACCACACTGCACATTGCATTTCGACTTGTTTATGACGATCTGTACTATATTGCACAAATCCAATTCGCATACGAGTGGGTCAATGCCGCAGTTGTTAAATTCACAAAAATAAGATGAAAAAGCCTAAGTTTTCTCGTGTGTATGAAAATTGTCAAAATCAAATTGTTCAGTCTTCCAGGACTTTCGGTTACTTTGTCGCAAAATATCGTAAATGCGGGTTGGGCAACTTCGTCACATACCCACTCACATGCGGGACGAAAATGGAAGGAATTGAAGTTCTGTTGAATATTATAATAGTATGGTAAAAAGTGTACAAATTCAACAATGCTAACAAGGAAAATATGTTTTTATTTTTTTGTAATTTTAACTCCGAGTTAAAAAATGAGTACAAAACTCCATAAAACCAGTACGGTTGATCATTTTAATATTGGAATTTTTTCAAGTTATTTGTAGAGTTGTTACTTTTGAGTCTTAAATGTGCCCATCGTTAAATTAAATTACAGGCGAGTGTAATCTTAAGTTGTACGCCGCTATTTATGTATACAAAAAGTGTTGTAATAGTTGAATGTTTAAAATGGTCCCAAACTGTCAGGAAATCGGTCGAAATTTTTATGTTAAACTTTTAAGCTTACAATTCCAATATCTGTTGGAATATGAGTAAAGAGAAGTACCTAACAACAATGAAAATGCAAGTTTGATATGACTAATGTGCTAAACTTTTCTCTTTGTAGATTATCCATGTACCGTATCTTGAGTGTTTGTATGTGTACGTGCCGCGCCGTTTATGCTATCGTTCCGTGGCTATCCGTGCTGAGAGTGTTTGTGTGAGCTGGTGAGGTTATGTAGCCAGAGTGCTTCGCGCAATCCGTGTTGTGGATGTGTGAGTGAGCGAGCATGTGTGTACGTGTCGTGCCATGGTATGAGAGCGTTCTGCGGCTAGGCTACGCAGTCAGTCGGTCAAACAGATTCCTGCTCTGCTATATACATACATATATGTATAGTAATAGTATTATGCAAGATGATATACATAAGTACGAATGTATGCTCGTTGAAAAATCAACGGTTGAATAAATTTGAAATTAATAAATTAATTAATTAATTCAATGTAAAAAAATAAACGAAAAACATTGATATAATATTAAAACGTTTTTGTCAAGCAATTTACTACCTACCCATCTATGTAGTGCATAAGGAAGAAAGTTGCTTATGCGGGGAAACTTTGAAGAACAAAGGACGATTAAGTATTTGTCAGATACATTCTTCCTATTTTATATATTGTATTTATAATATACTAGCTGACCCGGTTGCAATGCCCGTTTCCGTTCAATCTCGCCCGATCCGTTCCCGATCCCGTTCCCGATCTCGGTCCCCGTTCCCGATCCCGATCGGTCCCGATCCCGTTCCGTTCCCGTTTTATCCCGATTTTTTTTCACATGAACCATCCCCGGCATGATCACAATAAGTCCTGAAAGTTTCATCGCGATCGGTTGAGTGGTTTAGCAGCCTATAAGAGACAGACAAACAGACAGACATTCGTTTTTATATATATAGATTATATATATAGATATACATAGATTCCAATATCGACGCTGGTACTATTGGTTTATGAGCACTGTTCGTCTGGTGTATCTTTTTACTTTATCCTAATCGGATAAAGTATTGTGATCGTGCGAAAATTCGACCTCGAGATTTTGACTGATTTGGATCAAGTATCATCCCCTGATCACGTTTTCATGATTTCTGGAAAATGTCTGTATGCTGTATGTCTGTTTACTTGTGTGTGTGTGTGTGTCTGTATGTGTGTTTTCTCCGAAACTATCAAGTCTATCAAGCTGAAATTTCATATCTATTATTTTCACGTAAGGTGTAAAAGCCATAAGGAATTTGGTCAACATCAGTCAACCGGAAGTAGGGTTTTTTTCGTGTAGAAAATTCTAAAATACTTTTACCACAGAATATTTCCGAAACTGCCCCATCGATCAAATCGAAATTTCATATCTATAGTTTTCACGTTAGCCGTAAGAGATACTGTGATTTTGGTCAAAATCCATCTGACAGAAGTGGCAGTTTACTCTTGAACGATTTGTTGTTTTTTTTTTTTTTCGGCCTTTTAAATATGTAATATCGTCACAATATTGTAATGTTGTAATTCTGAGAGAAATTGATATTTAAAAAAAAATTAATAATGGAAATTAGTCAACCGGAAGTAGGTTTTTTTTTTCGTCGAAAAGTTTACCACAGAATATTTCCGAAACGGCTCCGGGAATTTTGTCGAAATTTCATATCTATAGTTTTCACGTTAACCGTAAGAGATACTGTGATTTTAGTCAACTTCTGACTAGCGAAAGTGGCAGTTTACTCTTGAACGATTTGTTGTTTTTTTATTTTTTTCGGCCTTTTAAATATGTAGTATCGTCACAATATTGTAATGTTATACTCCTGAGAAAAATTGCTAGTTACGAAAAATAAAATCATTGAAACCTGTCAACCGGAAGTAGGGTTTTTTTTTTTGTCGAAAAGTTTACCACAGAATATTTCAGAAACTGCACCGGCGATCAAGTCGAAATTTCATATGTATAGTTTTCACGTTAGCTGTAAGATATATTGTGATTTTAGTCAACATCTGACTACCGGAAGTGGCAGTTTTTTCTATTTGTATATATGCCGAAGATCGCATTTTACATACGCGCGCGCACTCAACACGGTGATTTCATGATATGTATGTATGTATGTATGCTGGTTGGTGTGGTGGTGTGCATGCGTTTTATTTACTTACGTACTTAAAAAAATTATTTCGTTACTCTTTGTATTCCTAAAATATATGGATAAAGTCATGGGTTGGCCACACCCGAATTTTTTTTCTTGGTCTGTTGACTGCTCTGTCTTGGATTTCCACACTTTGTTTTCCCACGTTCAAAATGAACAATTATGTCTTATTGATTGTGGTTTAATAGGTCAAATGAAAAAAATTCACTGGATTACGCGTTTTCATGTCTATTGTGTACTCCTCTGCATATAATATTGTGTAATATAATCGAAAGCGTTGCAACACATGGAATTGATATACATATTTTCCTAGATTACATATATGTAATCTAGGAAAAAAAGATAACTTTCTTAATCTTAATTAATTTTTATTTGCACATGTACAAGATAAGGCTTGGTTATTAACATGCATAAACCATGTACAATCATGTTTCATGTAGCATCGCTTCTATTTTACATAGATTTATTTATTGCTATTTTTTTTATTGCTATACATATGTAGTAGCACAGTAGTCTGGCTGACTGGTATAATGTACATATGTACACTACCCTTGTACATACATATGTACATCCATTTATGTACAAGGGTAGTGTCTCGATGAATCCTTCGCACGCTTTCAACGTCGTCTTAGCATCGAGGATGTGAAAATCTAAACGGTCTATTTCTGTAGTACGAACCAGGATCTTCCAACCCAGAGTGTTTAACCGTCACTGTCGTTTTATTAACAGTACGAGTCTGGGTTGAAATAGCTGTTTAATTTTTTCTTCTCTTTCTTTGAATACGTTCACAGTGTAAAATGTCGAGTGTGTCACTCACTACAATTCTAATAATCTGCACCCAATGAATTCGTCATATCTGAACGGCTTGTTCAATGGATGGTTCCAATACATTATGCAGTTTAAATGATTCATCCATTATATGGTACCGTATCGATTTATCCCTATGGATAAAAAATAAAATAAAAACGGATCGTGAATGGCCACCATTACAATACAAATAATTTTACAGTTTTAAAGCGAATTGTTGTGACTTTTTCCAACATGTTTAAAATAGTTGAAATAATAATTTGGCACGACCATAAATGTCCACATCCTGCCATTTTATGGAATACCAATTTATTGATAAGATATGCTCTTAACGCAGGATGGTATATGTGTACGAGTATTTACATACATACATATGTTATATGCCTGTGCTTATTATAATTTTTCTTTAAATACTTTCATGTATTCGTACAATCTACATATTATATTTAATTCATTTCTGAATGTTATCTGCTAAAGCGTATTTTGTAGCCACCCTACTTTATTGCGTGAATGGGGGTGAAATAACCGGTTGAGTCACGATAATGTCATGGATATTCAACCGTTTTTTTTTTTACTTTATCCATATCGGATAAAGTATTGTAATCGTGCGAAAATTCGACTTGGAGATTTTGACTGATTTGTATCAGGTATCATCCACTGATCACGTTTTCATGATTTCTGGAAAATGTCTGTATGTCTGTGTACTGTGTGTGTGTTTGTTTGTCTGTGTGTTTTCTCCGAAACCGTCAAGTCTATCAAGCTGAAATTTCATATCTATTATTCACAAAAACGCGATTAGGTATCTTCTCCTAATCGCGTTTTTGTGATTTTTATGGAAAATGTCTGAAATCGCTATATCGCGGGCTGAGGATCATCATATTCTATGTCCACTTTTTATCGAAAATGAGTTATGAATGCTAAATTATTCTGCTTCAAAAAATTTTCTTGTCTGCAATTTTATTTCATGTTCATGATGGTTCTGTAGTTTGTAATTTAAAGAAATTAGTTAAAAATTAATAAATAAATCTCTTTCGGTTCAACTTATTCTACATATGTAGGTAGGTATATGTCCGTTAACCAATCAGGATTGAGTATTTTGGACATAGAATACGGTGATTTGCATCAACTACGATCAGCATTATGGTTATACTGGTTATACATACAGGGAAATTTTTAATTAAATTAAAATAACTTACGACATTTAAAAATTTTGAAAGGATTGTATCATTTAAAATATACGACCTCTCAAATTTTAGAATGGCTCCGGTGTAAAATTTGAACAAATTGTCTTAGAATAAGATGATCCTCACCCCGCGATATCTCAAAAACCGTTAATCTTATCTTACTGAAACTTCATATTTGTAAGTTTGGTACCGATCTTTACAATTCATGAGATTTTGGAAATTTTTCGTCAACCGGAAGTGGTACTTCCTCTTGTAAGTCACCCAATTTTTTTTTTAGTCTTTACATATATTGTATCAACTGTGAGAAGTATTTACGATACAATCATAGTTTACAATGTATAACAAACCATTTTATGTACGAGGATACGTTTATGTAACTGCAATTTCTGTATGTATTGCTTTTTAAGCTTGATTGGTTTGTTCTTGTTAACGCAATTTTAACAGTCAACTTGCCATTCTCGATTACGGCGAAAAAGTACTGCTTCTTATGAACGTGAACGGAAAATAGTAACACAATTTATTTTTTACGGTTTTTCTTGTTTTAATGCTGACGAGACTACTACGTGACTCAAGTTTTCACACGCGAACATTTTATTCAATCAGCCAAAGTGGTCACCGCCCTCACTCCAGTACTATACATACACGTCTGTATATTTTTCAGCACAAATGGGGACAGTGCTAATTTGCTAGTGTGAATAATTCGTATGCAGCCTTGCCATAATGCCATATATCTACTCATACATATAGCAAGCAGCTTGCATGAAACACTTCCGCCATTCGTATGGTTTCACATACCTCAAACACAGATGTTAACCATGTACTAGCACTGCCCTTCACAATCGTACAAGCATACATAAACGAAACTAAAATGAACTAAACAAATCAAAAACATATTTTAAGTTTGAATTTATCGATGTTGGTCTATTTCTACATAGGCATGAGTAACACTCGAACGAGATTCTACTCTGTATCTGAAATTGTTTATATCTACATATACATATCTATTGCTCGAGTATGGAATATATTAAATTGCGCCATTTGGAAGAATGACTTCGGAGTGCGCGATGACATCAGAGTTGATTTAATTGTGGAATTTGATCAATTGAGCTAATTTTGAAACTGCCAAGTGTCATAAACATCATGAGCTGCTTATTTTTTTGACATGTTTTTAAAGTGTGGAATACGGTGTACATGTTTACATTATATTTATTGTATAAAAGTTGATGTAACTAACATTGATTAATATAAACCATGTCAGGTCAAACGATACAATTCAGGGTTCCGGTGCAACCATATGCACTCTTTTGAACTACATACAATTGTTGTACGTTTTAGGTGCGATACGTATAAAATATTTAGCACGCGGTCTTAAACTGGCAATGCAATATACAGTCGAGTCATTTTTTTTGCTGAAAGGTAAATGTAGGAAATGATACTTTTTTTGGACAGTTTTTTGGAATTGCACTTATAGTGGGTTCGATCGAAGCTGCGTTGCCGTTGTTGTTGGTTTTTGCAATTTTATTGCCATGGTCCGCTGCGAACGAGGTTGACGACCCCTGGCGAGATTCGCTTTACCAGATCGATGCAGCAGTGAGTCATGTCTGATTAGTTTTCGTTTGGGGTTGGGGACTCTTTTTCGATTTCGTTTCCTCAGTATTGTCTTACGGGTTCATATGTGACGTTTATTGTCTAACCTTGGTTGAATTAATGGCATGTGTCACGTACACGCATATTTGTACAATGTACGTGTTACTTAACGTCAATATAATGCCAAAAAAAGAAAACGGAAGTGGTCTTCCGAAGCATTTGTATGAAAAAGTTATGGACGTGTGTAAAATTGTTGTGTTTCTTTTCAAGCTCTAATAAATCTGACGTTTGAGCAATGCTCAATTTAATAATTACCTATTTTATTACATACGGTAAAATGTTAAATGTTAATTCAAATTTTTTAACGTGTTTGGTATATTTTTCCATGTTTATAACCTAAGCGAAATATTTATCTCATATGTTTGTTTGTAAGATATTCCATTACGTATCTTTTTTATCAGTTGCATACTGTCTTATAATGCAAGTTAGCTTTTGAAAGTCAAAGATAATAATATAACCGGTCTTTATAGTAATGTTTTTTAGCTTGCTTTGCGCGTTGCGGTATAAATGGATGCCAAGTTATACGTGTACCGAGGTTACTCAACCTTTTTCAGTTTGGGAGTTACTTTTTACTTTATTCTAATTGCTTAAAGTATTGTGATCGTGCAAAAATTCGACCTTGAGATTTTAACTGAATTGTATCAGGTATCATCAACCGGAAGCTGGCAGGCAAAATCAACCGGAAGCTGGTTTTTTTTCTTGTAGAAAAGTCAAAAATCCTGTTACCACGCAACATTTCCGAAACTACTTTGACGATCAAGTTGAAATTTCATATCACATAAGGCGTAAGCCTAGGGGCATACGTGCCGGGTTGATCCGCACGGCACCGGGTTGCTGCCGGTTACAACCCCGCACACGTGACCGGTTTCTTCCGGCGGCCTACTTCGATTGCACTGGACGACTGCCGGGCCGAGGTGTGTGCGCTTCCATATAGTTCCATACAATTCTTAATGTCACCGCAATCCACCCGGTTGCCGGCGCCGGGTGGTTCGGTGAGCGTGGCCGGCGACCACCCGGCGTTAATATATTATACATAATTTCTTGTAAAAGGTTTTCAAAGCTATCGATATACATAAATGCGATGACAATATAGGTAATAAACATATTTACTATTTACCTAATACTTGTAGCAAAATGCAATCACTCATCAAGGTGACCATCAGTCAAACGAATGCAGCATTGCTGAATGCAGTCGTTTAAATATATTTTCTCACAAGGACACGTGTTTTGGATTAGCAATTTTGAAGAAAGTGTACGGTATTGTAATAGAGGAGATCTTAAAAGTTCCAAGAAGTCCTCTCGACTTCTTTTGACAAATTAGCTAGTGTACCTGAAATCCAATGATTAAACAAATGCTTTCCACTAGAAAATAACGGTCCCTTCCTTTGACCATTAACCATTTTCGTTAACAGATAAGACGAGCCCAGGAAGACCGTTTAGCCATTGGCCGGGGCTTAGTAAACAAAATTGAACTATTGTAGAAAATTTGTAAACGGAAAGCAATATTCATTTCAAAATTCACAAAGCAAAATCATAAAATTTTGATTCGCGATCGACCGGTTACGCAGTCATGACGTATACAATAAGCAAGCTAATTTATGTCTAGCTTCTTAATTGAAACCAATTAGAAATTCGCAGAAAACACACCTAAGCATGTGTTAAAAATGTTTAAACAAAAGTACATACATCATTGGCTGCATTTCACCTGAATAAATAAGAAATCATTGTAACTTAGACAAAGTAAGTACAAGCAGCTATTTACATAATTGAGAAACGCAGTGTTGTTCACTGAAAAGTTTTGGTATTCCTTTAGTAATTTTTTTTAACGATTGTTGACTTAAAGTTTAATTGACTTTGTCTGAATTTAACTTTGAAGCGGAAACTGTCTGCAGACACCGGATGTACTCGGGGAAGGAAAAAAAGTATGCAAATTTTCCATTATTGTGCGCAGGCACATGCCTACGTATATATGTATGTATGTATGTACATAAGTTTGTTAATATCCGGTTTAGTCATTATATGGTTCTCTTCTGAACTGCACGTACTATGGATACTTACTATTGTGTATGTTTGACTAACAGTCCATAGTTTGTTTATTGCCTGCTAATTGCATTCAAATCATGCAAAACACCGAGTTGTCTCTTAGTCATTTTAAATTTTGAAATTTTTTAATCATTTCCGTAGACGACCGTTTCGAAACACCGAAATTAAACGTGAATCAATTTTTGCAGAATTCGTGATTCATATATTCAATAGAATGATTTGTTTGCACATTTGTGTACAGTTGATTATAAGGTTTACCTGTTAATCATTTTTACAAGTTAAACCGCATTGACATGTTACTACTGTTATCGATTGAGTCATTTATCTTGACGTCAGTAAGTTCGAATTACATATATGCGTCTTTAAATATAACATGCACTTCACTCGATTCTTGTAAATATTATGTGGTTTTACCGCAAAATTAAATAAATGACGAATAGTATCTTAGATACGATGGAAAAATTGACGTTTTACTAAATTTAAAATTTACTTTCTTTATACATATCTATGTATGTACATAAATATTATCATGTTTTGTTGAAAGCTTTTGGTCGGATTTGTTGAATTTGACATTTTGTATATATGTAAATTACATACGAGTATAATACAATGTATTATAGTTGATTCGTGTAGGAAAAAAAAACAGCGTTCTGTTCCAAAATTTACTTGGCTATCGCACATCCTCAGTTGAATTTTTCGCCTACATGCATTCTCGAAATTGGTTTATACAAACATGCTAATTTTACATACATACATATGTACGTACCTACATACATATATGTAGTCTTTATTTTCGATTCCAGATAAATTATTATTCCGTGAAAATTTCCTTTTTGCGTGCTTTTATTTTACATCGTGTAACCTGTGCTTTTTGTTTGTTGATTATGCGAAATCAATACTTGACCTGTTCCACTTAGAATTGCTGCGAACCCTTTCATTGTCGCTGTCCAATTCCTAAAAATTCAAGCAGTTATCAAATTGTATTGTTAGCTGTTTATGAGTGAATAAAGAAAATGGGTACTTTTATAATTGAATGAAAATCAATTCCACGCCAACCCTAGCGAGAATCTTGATAGCTATGGTGATTTCCTGCTTTGAATATTTCATGAGAGTTTCAATAAAATTTATATTATCATTTCTTGTTTTTTATTGATGTGAATAATTTTATTACTTTATCCATATATGTATGTATGTATGTACGAAGTATAATTTTTATCCGCTGATGTTTCCTAACGACCTTGCTTCTACTGCCATTTGCCATAGACAATAATTAGGATGTTGTATGATATCTAACACCACTATTCCGTTGTTTACCCGAATCGTTTACAATTGCATATCAAAAGCAAATAGACTGGATGCACGAAAGTCAAAAGGTGATGTGCAAATTCACGATTTCGCTTATATGGAACTTGTCGCCGTAGATAACTAATTGTACTCGTTTCGCTAACTGCACTTAGTCGCACTCGTTTGCATTCATTGCACGCGCTAACCTAACGCTAACTGCTTCTGTTTGTTTTTTTTTTTTGACCTGCAAATTTATCAGTCTGTACATTTTAAAACGACTGTCAATGCAAACAAATTGCAGTCGCAGTTTTTTTTAATGGGTAGACGGCGGACAGATGGATGCTTTTGATAAGATGCGACTTTTGGACCCCAAACGCTTCTTATGATATTCCGTTACCCACTCGAACTCACGTTCCTACTCTACCATATTCTCTACATCCTTTATTTATTTGAAATTATTTCCATCCTTTACAATTATTTATAATATCTTATTTTTAACCTGTAATATATAACATACATACATACATATGTATGTACACATAATTACTCATTAATAGTATTTGTATATTTTTTACATACCCAAAAATAATGAGGTTTTATTGTCTCCATTTGGCGAGAAAATGCTCTTTAAATGCATTTTTAATCTATTTTTTCACTCTAGTTTTTCCCCTATATAGCAATTACGAAATATGGCAAATTCTGCGAAATCCTGGCTATATGTATATGAGGGATTTTCTTTGAACATTATATTATATACCTATAGTAAGCCAAATACATAATTTATTTTATACATATATGTACATGCGTACAACATACATATGTACATATAAAATTTAATAAATAAATAAATAATATTCATTAGCTCGAACAAAAATTCAGGTAGGAAACGGCAACACCCAAATATATCTGCGTCAAAAGGTTCGAGAATCCGAAATTCCGAGGTCTAGTAATGCGATACGATGAATATATCAAGTGTAGAGAATATACGTATTTAAAATTTCTCAACTTTAAGGCTGCCCTATACGTGCATGCTCGGCTGCGCAAACCTGTTTATGCTTGTTTGCGCACATACGATTACTATTGCCTAAATAAAATGTTATCACCTACACGCGCCGTTTAGCTGTATAAACCAAGTACTACTCTGGTTTCCCTTCAATACGAATAAATCTTTCGCCTTGTATAAACCAAGTTTGTACAACATATACGCAAACCAAACCGAAACGAGCATGTGCGTGTAGTGCAACTTTAGTCGTCTCGTTTGTTGCAATAACTAATATTTAACTTTGCTATTATTTTATATAGCATAAAAATATCAAAATAAATACGTATTTTAAATGTACATAAATATTGTGAATTTGAATTTGATATAACAATGATAATTTGACTATCGATGCATTAGTTTGCCTCTTCGGCAACAGCATATGTTTGCGTGAAAATTTGGTATAAACTTAACTTTCCAAATTATTGGTAATTGAAAATTTAAATTGGCCTCATTTTCGAATAGTTATTTTTCCCAATTTGCGCCTCTCGGCTGGTCCATGTCTCGAACGAGTTACAATAAATTATGTTCTTCTCCGTTACTTACATACATACATACATACATATATACTATTTATAAACGTAGTGCATATCTGATTCAAGCTGTTCGGAATAACCCAATACCTTCTTCCGTTTTCCCTATTACAAATTTCTATAAATAATCTCGGGGCGTGTTTTTTTACCCTCTCCCGATGCATCTTTCCAATTGACTGATACATTTCAGACGTTGAACAGTTTAAATTTTTTCCACTGTGTCCGCTTCCACAAACGTTCGGGCTTTCTTTTTGGTTATTATGAGTGTTATTATCCATCTTATACTACATAATTTTGTTTTTCAAGTGTTGCTGTGTACATACATAGATATGTACATATAGTGCATATGATGTGCATGTGTGCAGTCTGCGTCGAACGAACGAACGGTGTCGTTCATCCCTGTTTATTTATAGTGCAGTCACTGCAACCAGCTGCACTCGGCGGCTACTGAACCCAATACACTCTCGCTCTCATATTCTCATGCCTTCGTCGTTATGCTCTGTAGGACATACCGCCATTTTTCTTCGACATTTCGACAATTTTGTTCGACATCTATCGGACACGAGCAAGGAATTAATGTACATATGTACTCGCAAAGAGTGGTAATTATGGAGAATGTCAATGTGCTGTTTGTTTTTTTGGTAATTTCGACAATGAAACACGATTCCGTGACTCTTCACAGACTTCACGGTCAATGCAATCATTTCAACTAGCTTATTTTCTTTGAGGGAATAATAAAAAAAGTCACAATATACCAACTTGTGTTAGTTGAAACTTATTCTACAATTCATATGGTTTGTGTGATTGGAGTTTGGATGAATGGTGTGGCATGAAAACAGATGGTCTCTTGAACTCTTGTCTAGTCTAGAGTGTGACGTGATCTATCAATATAGCCCATTTTGCCAGGAAGTATGTAGAATGCGTTGGTCACTTTGTGTGGGGTTCGTAGAGAAATCTATGCGGTTTATAGAATGCTGTTGATGCATATATTATACATTCAAAATTATTTTTCTCGTAACATGTGGTATCCACTTTTGGCATTTGACGATATGTATTATGTAAAAAAAAAAAAAAAAAAAAATGTTATACGTTTATTATTATTATTGAGGTATTCTAAAATGTATACATTTCTATTGTTTTTACTCATCTGTTATTATTTTATGATGAATGAGACTGAAAAATAAATTTAGATAAATGGTGTTGTTGTTGACAATCTATATTATAAAAATCAATGTCTGTCTGTCTGTTTGTTTGTTTGTCTGTCTCTTATAGGCTCCTAAACCACTCAACCGATCGCGATGAAACTTTCAGGACTTATTGTGATCATGCCGGTGATGGTTCCTGTGAAAAAAAATCGGGAAAAAACGGGAACGGGAACGGGCATGCTCACGCGTCAGATAACGTACTTGGAACGGGAACGGCATCGGGCATTGCAACGCATGCCGGGTCAGCTAGTAAATTATAAAAATTGCTCCAGATAAAACATACGTTCATTGGATTCGCTGTAAATGAATTTTAAAATGATTCATTTTTATGGGTTAAATTTTCATGCTGTACTTTTTTTTTGTGATTGCTATTTTAATTTTTTTTGTTTATTTTACACAATACATACATTGAAAATTCATCTGATTCTTCGAAAATCTATTTTTTATTGTATAATTCACCAAATCTTATATTATAATAAAATGTGTATGTTTCGTCTTGTTGCAGTATTTGACAATGTAGGAAATCCTTCCATAGATTTTAGTCGTCACACAATAATAAAACCAAAAATATTTCACGGAAGAGAAAAAAGACAAATCTCAACAACTTTGGAACAGGTAATTTTCTTATACATACATACATAATGTATATGATACATTATGTATTTGTCTGATTTTTAAATTATAGCATACAACTTAATTATTTTAGGAAGGTCTTCATGCACATGATCTCACGATAAGCTATAACATAGATGGTGAAAATTATATACTCGATCTTCGCCTGAACAGAGAACTGATACCATCAAATTTTTTTGTACGTTATCAACATTTAGGTCAACATATTATTCAAAATGCTACTGAAAAGGTATATAAAACGTTTAAGTTTGTTCTGTAAATCAAATTTCGGTGAAAATTATTTCACTACATATTAGTAATAATTTTTGTAATTTGTATAGGACATTGATTTATGTCAATATGTGGGTAAAATACGTGGTGTAGATGAATCTTGGGTTGCTCTTTCAACTTGTAGAGGATTGAGAGGTGTTGTATATGATGGAGAGACGATGCACTACCTTCAAGCTGGGAAAGGTATAGAAAAAAATATTCTTCTTTTTAACTTTCTTAACAATATCTACCATTTTTTTGTTTTTATTTTTATGTAAGTTATTGTGTTTCAGAAAACTCTTTGGATGACCCTCATTTTCTTTATAAACATAAAGATTTAATTACAAATCATACCTGCGGATATGTGGGAGGTCATAATGAGTCAGAAATTTTTAATTCTGAAGATCACGAGTTCAACAGAATTCTACGAGTTAGTAAAAATATTTTGAATCTAAAATATCTCAAAAAAATGTCACGCGCTATTTTTATTGGAATGTGAGACAATTTATCTTTGTTTTCGATACGCAGTAACATTCTTTTCAATTTGATTTTCAGTATAAAAGATCAGTATTACCAGCTGAGACATCAATAAGAGGACCTTATAATGCGAATAAAAAGTCGCGTTATGTAGAATTAGTATTAGTAGTAGATTACAAAGAATATAAGGAATTAGGAGAAAGTCTTAGCAAAGTTTATCATCATTGCAAAGACATAGCAAATATAATTAATTCGGTGAGTTGAATTAATCTTTTGTTTTTAACGCTTTGACACCAGTGAAAAATGTCTTGATCTTACGAAGAGCTTTTGAAACATATGTAACTTTATTTCAACATAATTTCAGTTATATGCGCCTCTCAACATATTTATTGCGCTAGTGGGTGTGGTTGTATGGACGGAGTATGATGAAATAAAATTATCAGATAATGGTGACACTACGTTGACTAATTTCTTACATTATAGAAGAGAAAGACTTGTCAAAGATCATCCAAATGATAATGCACAGCTTTTGACGTAAGATAAATTCATAAATATTTTCAAAATATATTACTGTTTTAGTGTATATTATCATTTTGCCTTTTTACATAATAATTATATTTAATATGAATAATCAACATCTTTAACATTTCAGTCGAGAACAATTTGCCGGGGGAGTTGTGGGAAAAGCCTTGAAGGGACCAATTTGTACGTATGAATTCTCTGGTGGAGTAGCAATGGATCATTCCAATGTAGTAGGTCTTGTAGCTACTACAGTTGCTCATGAAATGGGACATAATTTTGGTAAAAACACATTTTCAATAACTTTATTTGAATAAAAATAAAAATTTTAATGTTTAATTGAAATGAAAGTGCAAATGTTTAATAAATATGTTTGCATTTTTTCTATAGGAATGGAACATGACACGGAAAATTGTAAATGTCCTGATGATAGGTGTATAATGAGTCCGTCTAGTAATTCTCAAAGTCCGACTCACTGGTCCTCTTGCAGTTTAGAATATTTGGCATTAGCATTTGAACACGGAATGGATTATTGCTTGAGGTTTAAACTTAGTTTGTTTTATATTTATATTATATTCGCATTTAAGAGTTGTCCATAATATACGAAATTTTAATAACCCTATAGAAATAAACCAAAACAACTATTTGACTCTCCAGTTTGTGGAAACGGTTTTGTAGAATTAGGAGAAGAATGTGATTGTGGTTTATCTAAATCTTGTGATGGAAATTTTTGTTGTAATCCTACAACTTGTATGCTTTATCCAAATGCAACATGTGCAACTGGTGAATGCTGTGATCTTAAAGTAAATAAAAATATGTATTTTACTTTATTTAATATGCATGTATATTTTGCTTTGGAATTTTTTCTCATTCATTATGTTCGAATATATTGTAGAATTGTCGACCATCAGTTGCTGGAACCTTATGTAGAAGTGCTGAGCATGAATGCGATCTGCCAGAATTTTGTACTGGTCAGTCTGAATATTGCCCCGATGATGTATTCAAAATGGATACCGAAACATGTGAAGGTGGAAATGTAAGACATTTAACTATGTGGCCATTTTTAAAAACACTGATTTATAAAAAAATAAAATGTAGGGAAATATGTAGTATGGAGATTGTCCTCCATTGAAATTTTATTTTAATTGAGATCGAAAATGTGTTGACTTACTTAAATTGAAATCAACAGATCTTTCACATGTGGCTCATGAACTGCAGTCTGGCCATTTATGGTTTATGGGAATTATTGCAATAAATTGTATTATTCTGTTATTCTGTCACTAACCTTTATTTTATTTTGTTTTTATAGGCATTCTGTTATCAAGGTTCTTGTAGAACTAGAACAGATCAATGCCGATTACTTTGGGGACCATCTGGAGAAACTAGTGATGATAAATGCTATGATATGAATAAAAAAGGAACTAGGTATACATTTTAACCGATACATAGATAAAATTTAAAAAGTTTCATATTGATAAAATAAGTTATCAAATAATTTTCTATCCATTTTATAAAATGTTATTTTTAGGCACGGCAATTGTGGGTATAATCGCCTTAAACAAAATTTTTCCAAATGTCAAGATGAAAATCTTTTATGTGGTATGCTTCATTGCCGTCATTTGAATGAGCGTTTGGAGTTTGGAATGGAAAATGTTGCGATTTTGTCACATTCATTTATCAATAATAAGGGTTCTATTATTCCTTGTCGGTCAGCAATGGTGGATTTGGGATTGAATCAAGTCGATCCTGGCTTGGTTCCCGATGGAGCAAAATGTGGTGATGGAAAAGTATAGTTTTTCAAAAATAGTATTTTTTGACAAATACTTTAAGATTTACTAATAGTTTTGACTACATTTTGAGGAAAAACTTTTACTATACGAAGTATATTTGTATGTACATAGTTTATAATCAATATGTAGTTTTTAAATATTATTATATTAATAAACACAGTTAGTTCCATATTAATGCAGAATTTAAATTTCTAATTAGACTTTTGCAATTATTTTTCAGATGTGTGTGAATCAGAGATGTTTAGCAGTCGATTCATTAATATCTGAAGTTCAATCGAAACCTGGTCAAAATGCAGTTTGTCCTTCAGATTGTTCTGGACGTGGTGTTTGCAATTCGCTAGGTAGTGAAATAAATCAATAATTTATTGTAAAATTAATTTGCTATTTTTTACTCGAACTCGAAAACTAGTAAAATTTTTAAATATTATTTATCTAAAATAAAATGTATTTTTAAGGTCATTGTCATTGTGATAAGGGATTTGCACCACCCCTATGTGCATTTCCTGGTCCTGGTGGCAGCTTAGATTCAGGTCCTGCTAGTCCAAATCGTAAGTAATATACTATACATACATATGTACATATGTACTTAAAATTCCATTTATTTTGTATTACATACATTATCACACTGTTTTTGAAAAGTAACAACAGTCTGTTCTTTTTTATGACAAAATACTTGTACAATTAAGAAAATATTTTTCTTTCCGATTTATTAATACAAAAATTTTTTTTTAGCTCCCAGAGAAATTGTAATGCTCATATGTATTGCATTATCAGGAATAATAACAACAGCCCTTCTTCTGGCTATTCTTTCATATTACTCGCAGCACAATGCTATTATATGTTGGAAGAAACCAAAGACAATATCGTATGTAGAAAAAAAAAATTCTGGTTTTTGTGTAAAGTGCTCTTCACCCTTTACTTGTGGCTTTGGTTGCTTATATTCTTGTTGTGGTAAAAATTGCTCTTCTTGTAATCGGGGTCGCCTTGATTCGGATTCTAACAATTTAGACAACAATAGAAATATTGGGGATGAAGTGCATGAGAAACAACATCAAAGTCCTAGGAAATTGGAAAAACATGAAATAGAGAAAGCTAATTTGATTTCAACGACCAATGAACACGTTCAAAATAATTTTGCATCATATAAATCGAGAGTGCTTAGTATAAGACGCAGTAGTTTGTTTCACAGTAAAGATGAAAAACCGTTTAAAATAAAAGATATTCTAAAAAATAATCCAGACACTTTAAAAACCCATGTTCATGGGGATAAAATTTCTAATAAAAATAGTAAACATCTTGTACTTGATACTGTATTAGCTAAAGCAGTTGATAATATTTTATCTCCATCCACTGCTTCGACATGTTGTTCAAGTTCTGAAATTCTTGATTCAAATCCATATGACAGTAACATTGATGACTTTTCACAATATCCCGTATCTGTCAAAGCATTAAAAGAACAATTTTTTTCTGATGCTACTGTACACAATAATCAAAGTAGAGTAGAAATTAAAACCACTAATAAAATCAAGACCGTGTTTTCAAAAGCATGATTTATAGAATATTTCTGTTAAAAACTGTAGACAATGAGTTTTTTCAATTTAGTAAATAACACTTGCATATGTTTTATGATTTAATTTTTTTGCATTTTTGTTTATCCTTTCAATATTTTTTTCATCATGTTAACATTAAATATGTTCCAATTTTTCTTTTCACTGTGAAAGAGACGATTTCCATATTATATTCATCAATAAATTATTAAAATAACAAACTTTTACATTTAATAATTTTAGTCTTCTTTCAATATGAAAAGAAAAATAACCGAAACAATACTATTGATAGAGTTTGTTCAGAAATGGGGAGCACAAAATTTCAATGTTAATTTGTGCATATGTAGATGTGGTCCAGTTAGTCGATCGGTCATACAAATAGGAAAAATAAAAATATGTATCTATGTACATATGTACATACATATGTATGTATATGCTTTTCATTATCACAAGCTGAAATACAATGAAAGTATTTTGAAAATTATGATATTGCCATCCCATTTCTAAACACACTATAATTTATTTTTGTGTTTCTGTGGCTAAACTGGTGTTGGTGATATAAATATAAAATTTCCATATTAATTTGTAGTCAAATATTTTTAAATGCATGTGATATTTTTTACTCGTTGCTTTGTTAGTACATAATACTTTAATTACACTGAGCAACAAAAATTATGTTTTTGAGTTACCCGAACGGAGACCCAAAATTTTTTATTAATTCTGATCCGCTGAGTCCGAATATGAATATGATTTTTTTTAGTTAGTTCTTGTTTATGAGATATGAGGGTTTAAAAAAAATGGTCAATTTTTTCTTTTTTTGACTTTTGCGGTCTTTAACTCAAAATCTAGTATCGTTGTGCTCAAAGTAAGTATTGAAATCAATAGTCAGATGCTTTTCTATTGATTGTGATATTTCATTACTTCAAAATACTCATAATTATTTATTTAGCGAATTTTAAAAGTCAAAAATATTTTTTTTTTACAGATTTTATCCCTGTTTATTATGCATTAATTCGATCGATTTTTAATTTCAACACGTTCATAAAGATTGGTTTTCTATCTCAATATTTTTTTATTTTATCTAAACATACTAATTCGAGCGGCAAATGATTTTAAATTACGTTATGAGATTTTCTCGGCGGGGCGCTTAAAGACGTTCGCGTGCTCTCTCACGCTATCTCACTTGCACTACCGCATTCTCGCCTCGCATTCTGCGTAAACGAGAGCATCTCTAAACGCGATTGAAAATCATATACCGCTCGAATTAGCACGTTTAGATAAAAACAAAAAATATTGAGATAGAAAAACAATCCTTATAAACGTGGTGAAATAAAAAAAACTCGCCAAATAAACGCCAAATAGCACGGGAAAAAAAAAGTAAAAAAAAATATATTTTTGACTTAAAAAATTCGCTAGATAATTAATTATAAGTATTTCAAAGCAATAAAAAATCACAATCAATAGGAAAAATATCTGACTATTGATTTCAATACTCACTTTGAGCACAGCGATACTATATTTTGACTTATAGACCGCAACAGCCAAAAAATGGATATTTTTTACATTTTTTAAATTACGAATATCTCATAAACGAGAGCATATCAACAAAAATCATTATCGGATTCGAATTCAGTGGGTCATACTTAGTAAAGATTGACCAATCTTCGCTCTGGGTATTTTTTTTGTTGTTCAGTGTTATGTGCACTGCTTTTTTAAAATGTATCTTTTTGCTTTCTTCCTTTATCTTTTTTAATGCAATTAAATATATAATTGTTTTTTTTTTTTATATCACATTTGCCTGGAGCTCTGTAGACTTCTGTATTTTAACTGTTGCAATAGCTGTGTATTGCATGTTGTACATATGTATGTATTTTGTGAATTTTAGTTATTTATCGATTTAGTTGATATTTCTAATACACATTCATATCTGATGTTTTTTTTAATGATGTATGTACCGAAATTATCGAAAATAATAATTTAGAGAATTTGTTAAATATCAAATTCATATAACTTATAATATATACTATCTATAATACTGTTTATTAATTATTATAATTATAAAAGTTAGCAAATTATCTAATATGTACTAATCCAAATACATATATAGAAAAAAATATTTCTATTAGTATGTATTAATTGAATAGACTAGAAAATTAAATTTAAATGAGTTTTTCAGCCCGTAGTATTTCACTATAAAATTTTCAATCTTTCATTTATAATATATTATTTAAATCAAATTTAATTAATATCAGACATATTGTAAAAATCATTTTATGTAGTACTTAATTAGTATTTTTAATTTTGTGAAAGGGAATCGAACAACGTAAATATTTTTCAAATTATTATAGTTAAACATTTGTCATATACTTGGTTAGTTTGAATATAAAGGTGTTATCATAACATTTGTATTAGGATTTCCACTTTTTTGGGCTTAAAGCCAAATTTCATTGGTAAGAATTTATTATTTGTACTAACTTGTTAAACTATTTAAATTTCATAATTTTTCTTTTCTTTAGGTTAAAATCTTCATCTAAGGGTAGTCTACAACGTCGAACATCTCGTGGAGCGAGTTGCCTTGGATTATGTAGTCCCTCTAACTCTATACCGACAACTGTTTCGCCGACTACACCTCATCTTTCTCCGGATGATATGAATTCCAGTTTACTTCCAACTCACAATTCTCAGATAAGCGAGCAATCGCCGCATCATAATTTTTTCGGCAATTTTAAGGGTTTCTCTCTCACTCCTATGCAAAAACAAGAAAAAGCATTTGGAGTTTCAAATCAAAATTTTGGTATTGAAAATGAACAGACAAATAAATCTGTATCTAGTTTTACCTCAAAATCGGATAACAAAAATAGCGTGAAAAGTGCTAATAATACAATAAATTCTAAGAACTCAAATCAATCAAACCAATCGAATATTAGTAGCAATAATGCGGGAAATTTGACCAATGTTTCGACCATCCCGCATTCTCCTGTTCAAGTACATAAATTTCCACAACGATCAGCGCCCCCTATACCTAGTGTGCCTTCTATATCTGTAAAAGTGCCAATTATTACTAAATCAAATTTACATAATCCAAATACAAACAAAATTACTGCTACAATAAACAAGTTTGGTGTTTCTGCAAGTGAAAAAAATAAATCAATCGTAGCGGGTGTTGAAAGTTCAAACAAGGCTTCAATGGTTCCAGCATTACCTCCAGCAAATTCTGTAGTAACAAATACACGTCCCGTTATTTCTAATCCAATTTTAGAAACTTCAACATGTACAGCTAAGGAACTTATATCACCATTGAAGCATAGTGCAGGGACTATAACAAATGTTGTGCCACTGAGGACAGCTCCATCTATTCCTGCTTCGGAATCAACTAAAAGACCTTTGAGCAGTCCAAATTCTGTTACCAATGCCATTGTTAATTTTCAAGATGAGCAACCAATCAAAAAACCTAAAGATGGAACTACATTGAATAGAATTGCTTCATTTTTAAAACAAGAAAAGAATGATAAGGATAAATCTAGAAATCCTGTTGAGAGAAGTCACTCTCTTCAAAAAAATCAACATAACCAAATCAAAGCATTTAAAAATTTGGATAAAAATGAACTTAGAACATTACCTATTTCAAATCCCATTCCATTGAATGACATTGAATTACTTGGCACAGTTGTAATTGTATCAGATTCTGAGGATTCAGATCTTAACACATCTGTAATGCGAGCCCAAAGTATGAGAGGACCAGTATCGTCTCAAAAACCGAAAATACCAGCATTTGGCTCAATGAGGCAACCATCAGGTGTAAAGAGACCAACATCAATACCTGTAAGCAATAGACCTACATCACCGCCTCCACCTAGGCCTAATATGCCATTAAATCATGGTGATGAAGCATTTAAAACGAAAAATGTGTTTCATGACCAGAAACGAATTTCATTCAATAATAAAAAATCAATTGATGCTAAATCTCCTGAATATGATGACTGCGTAGCTGAAACGCACACAATTTTAGCAAATATTAACGAAGAAAATTCCTCCGACAATATATACGCTATTATAGAAGAAAGTCCCCCCCCTGATAGTGCTAATAAAACTTTCAATAAGCCTTTACCAAACATACCATCGCAGGCCAAAAATGCGTTTCCACGAGCTACAGCACCTATGTTGCAGACAAAACCAAATACAAATCCTTCCAACTCTGAAAATGTGGGGCTTTTAGGAGAAATAGTTTCTGAAATACAGAATAGAAATTTGGAATCAATATATTCATCATCTACATTAGCAAGAAAAAAGAAAGAGAAAGAAATGGGATTAAATTTATCAGATACAGAGAATGACTTCGAGGAGAATTCAAGTAATTATGATAGTTTATCTCAATATAAACCAAACGATAACGAATATAGTAATTTACATACCGTGAAATCAATGTCTAGTGCTGCTTCAACAACAAGTAGTGGCTATTTGAGTCCTTCTGCTGTAAATGTTCCTGTTGGTCTCATACAAGTAAAATCTAATTTAACAGAAAATGACAAAAAACAAGTTTCTCCCCCAGTAGTCTTATCAAATAAGCTAGAAAATAAATTCAAAAAATCTGATGAAGATGTAAAAAATGAAAGTGAACCTTTTGTATCAACATTAAATAGAGCTGCAGGTCCTTTTGCTGCTAGTTATAATAAAAATAAAATTACTGATTTTAATGCAGCTTCTATTCAGAAAGATAAAAACTCGTCTCAGGAAATTGACAATATAAATTCGAGGAAAATATCACCTCCCTCAAAATATAATGGTCAACCAATCACTAAGAATATAAGTAGTTCGTTTAACATTCCAACAAATTTTAAAAACGCAAGTAACATAGCAAAAGCTACCCTCAAATCACCTATCCCTAAAGGAGAAATGAATAGTCCAGATCTAGTATCGAGTTGTGCAACTGCACAAAGCTCAAAATCTCCAGATATTGTCAATACCAATAATAGTCAATCAAGTTTAACTAATACTTCAAAAGCTACTGGTTTTGATCAAGGTGTGATATTAAAACCAGCATTACAATCCAATATCAAACCTTTATCGGTTTCTACTTTTCAAAAACCATCAAACATATTGACAAAGAAAGATTCTCAGAAAACTTTTTCAAACGGTTTGGATTCTACAAAAGCTGTATTAAGAAGTGCCCCCATACCGCCAGTGAACACAAATATGAATGACAAGAAAAAAAACATGCCACCTAGACCAAATTTACCAAAAGTGCTTCAAAATAATTTAGCTAGTCAAAAAAATCAATTGACAAATAATTGTCTCAATTCTAATAAATCAAATACCGTTGAAAATAATATCAATAAAACAAGTAATAGTGTTATTGATAGGCAAAAACAATTAAAAAGTATTCCCACCAAAAAAGGTGATGAAGTGTCTAACAAAATTTCAAACAATACGACTACAAAATCAAATATAAATTCTAAAATATCTAATGTAGCCAACCTGCAGCAGAAATTTGAGAATTCTAAGAGTAATGTTAAAGCAACACCATCACTCAAAAGAACGTAATTTTTACATTTATCCCCAAAATCGTTGTGATATATTTCTCTATTTTAAATTTTAAGCCTTGTTGCTGTTTTTAAGTTGTATATAATATATCTAGCATAATATATTTATTATTTGTAAATGTGTACAAATAGATATTTTTAAAATTACATATTTGCGAAAAGACGTACGTGATTTAATTTCATCAACCTTTACCCATTATTATACTCATAATTTTTTTTATCCGAAGAATAGCTTTATTTAGAAGTTAGTGGCCCATCCCACATTAACGATTAACCATTTCTCGATTCAACACCTCAATTTATTATCAGTAATATAAGAATTACTAGTAATTAGTAATTATTATCAGTAATATAAGTTACAGAGTTTAATTGTCACACTTCTAGAAATAATAAATTACAGTTAGATAAAATGACACTATAGCAGTGCTCGAAATGGAAATTTTCACGAATGGGAGCGCTCGATAATTTTCAAAAAATATCAAACGACCTTTTTTTTTAAACTATATGTACATATGTAGATATACATATGTATATATTTATCGAAATGCAAAATCTTACCGAGATTAATACCGTTTAATGTCTGTAAGTCAACTTTAACAGGTAGATCTGAAAATGGTCTTTGATTTTTTACTATTCTATACACTGTTCTGAAAACTCTTTCAGTGGTTAAAATATGAGAATTCTGACTGTTTTGTACAAATTTATCGATTTAATTATTATCGGCAATAATTATTGAAAGAGCACGGAAATTTTGGTTTTTTACAAAAGGGAGGCTAAATTTACAGATTTCACGAAAGGGTACGCTACGTTTTCAAATTTCACGAAAGGGAACGCCCGCTCCCTGCCGCTCCCGCTGAATTCGAGCACTGCACTATAGTCCGGCCGTTTTAGGAAGGCATCTAGAAAAAACGGGTTCCACGATAAAACGTTCACGGACTAAACGTTCAACGTCAGAAGGTTGCCGACAAAACGTTCACGGACAAATGGTTCCCTACAAAACATTCACGATAAAATGTTCACAGACAAATAGTCCACGTAATGTAGAGTGGAGAGTAATAATAGAGAGTAGGGAAGTAGTAGGAGAGTAGGGAATGCAATGTAGATTGGCGTATCTTATACATATGTAACTATTAAATTAAAAATAATAAAATGGATATCTAGTATAATGTTTCATTATCAACACTTTTACCCACTGCGGCCCGCGAGCAATTAAAAGATGGATAAATTGGCCCTTCTGTCAAATAGGTTGTGCATCAATGCCCTAGACCGAGCGGAGGGAGAAAACTGGCTTACAGGGCCGCATGGGAAATTTTTTTTACTAGTCTAGACTTAGAGGATAGTGCTACTAATTCTCAAGTTCTAGTTATGCACTATGACTACCTAATCAACAATAATTATCTTTTCCGCCAAAAGCATTAATTTTTTTACAACGATATACAAACTTTAAATTAAGTGAGATTTATCGTGGATTATCAATTATAAAACAAGCTCCTCTAAATTTATTAAAATACCGTCAAATTCTGGATAGTATCGTAATAGTTCTCAATATCGCAATAATTCATATCTCGAGAATACTTAAAGTAGCTGCTAACAATAAATTATTTGCAATCACTCAAGAGATTGAAATTGAACGATTGATTAATAAATTAATTTATAAAATAAATAATTATACTCCATTGTGTTTATATAATAGATATAATTACAATTTTTAGAATTAAAATATGCATATGAAGTATTAGGAGAGAAAATGAGGTAAAGTGAGTAATGGTCGAATAAAAGGCTGTTAAGGTAATATTAGTTATATCTGTCACATTTGTTTTGAGGTTATCATTGTTGCGTTGTTGTTCTTGTAAGCAGCAGTAGAAACACAACGGAGACGTAATCTCAAATTCGGGAACATGCTGATTCCTAAATTTAAACTGGAGCAAAATGACCAAACGCTGACAGTTAAAATTCACTCCCCATATTCGAACATCGAAGATACTGAGATTTATGTGGAAAAAAATGAGTTTATTTTCTCATCAACTCCGTATCATCTTCGCCTTCAATTACCTGGAGATGTAACAGAAAACGATACGTCTACAGGTAGATATGACTGTGATAGTGGTTATTACACGTTTACGTTCGATAAAGTACATGAGGGAGAACATTTCAAAGACCTCGATATGGTTACCAGTTTGTTGGCGCCAAAAGAGATGCCAGATGTCACACGTGAATTAATAGAGGTTATCAATAATACTGAGGAGTCTGGAATTGTAGAATCAGTGGAACCTTCTCATTTGCCCAACGCAGATATCTCTTTTACTAATCATCAATTTGCCTACGGATTCGCAAACAAAACTAGTGGAAATTTTAGAAATTTGAGTGGGGAATTTCCAAATATATTTGAACTTAAAACACCAGAAGAAATATCATTTGACGACCGCAAAAAGTTGATGGAAGAATATGAAAATACGAAATTTTCATCAGATCACTATTTGGCAGACTACTTTGACGAAGAGTTAATTAGTCCAATACTCGCCTATAGAGCATCATGGGAAGATATAACACCTTCAGATGAAATTAAATTTACAGATGAAGAATTGGAAATTTTGAAAGAATTGCCTAATAAAGAATATTTATTGACCAAAGATGAGTTCGACAAAGTAACATACAGTTTAATCGATATTATATATGCGTATTGCTTTGAAAAACGAGTTACTTGTAATGAGAATACCATTGAGTCGAGCTGGACAATTAATAGAATATCGGGTACTCTAAGTTGGTTTGCCGTATTTTCTGGTGTACAAGATACCATAATTTCATGTTACAGAAGATCATTAATATATCCAATGTATCGTAATTTTAAATTATCAACCAAAGTCTGTAAAGATCTTGAAATTATATTTAAACTTGGACGTAAATATGTCGTGAAATGTCTTATTGAAATATACCAACTGTTCAATACGAGTCAAGACGCACGATATATTCTCAATCAACTATATATGAAAGACTTTTTAATATTTTCCCAAAAATGTAGTGTAGACATCTACAAAAATATATATGAAAATATTTCTCAAATTACAATATCAAAGTCATCGTTGAATCTGGATTTGGAAGAATATGAAGAAGCGGGGAAAATGGTTCAAGTAGAAGAGGCTCAAATTCTGGAAAATACGATCGCTTTAAAAGTGTCTTCGATGAAGATTACAGATGACTTGTCCAAAAACGAAGATATTGATAGTTTAGATTCTGAGACCGATTCTGACGATTCTTCGTCTATTTCCACATCTAGCAATTCTTCCAGTACTTCTAGCGAATTGGATTCAGACGATGAAAGTGTTTAATGTTACATTTATGATGTATGAAATTCATTATAACTATCTTCTTTCAAATATGTGTAATTGAAATGTGCTCTAATAAATGTTTATCATCTATCGTCTAATATTTTTAATTTAATATTAATAATTTTTAACACCTGAGTAACAATTTTCAATTTATTTATTTTCATAGTTATTTTAAAATTTCATGTATGTACATACATAGTATTTAACAGGTTTAGATGATGTTAATTTTTGCAAACAATTGGTTCTATTGTTCAATTTTAGATGAAAATTGAATAACAGTAAAAATAAAATTCATTGATTTTTTTATGTAGGGAAAAAGGTTTTGTGGGAAAACTCAATATTTTGCCCCCATTACACAAAACCGCAAATGCTCAGGCGTTCAAAACACCTCTTACTGATTTTATTATTGGAAAATGGTGTTCTACTGCGTTGCAAAGGACACATTTGAAGGCCTCAGGGCAAGATAGTGCCAACCCTCACTTTGATAGTTTTGAGATACATATATCAATTTTAAACTTTGTTCAAATCCATAAATCAAAACACGTACTTTTTATTTTTATTTGCTTTAATGATATATCCTTAATAATACCAGTAACAAAAAAATAACAAAACATTAATATATTAAACATAAAATGAAAAAATTCGGGTGTGGCCAACCCATGTATGTACATATGTATGTATGCCTGTGTACTTATGCGTGTGTGTGTTATATGTGTGTTTTCTCCGAAACTATCAAGGCTATCAAGCTGAAATTTCATATCTATTATTTTCACGTAAGGTGTAAGAGCCATAAGGAATTTGGTCAACATCAGTCAACCGGAAGTAGGGTTTTTTTCTTGTAGAAAATTCTAAAATTCTTTTACCACAGAATATTTCCGAAACGGCTCCGGGAATTTTGTCAAAATTTCATATCTATAGTTTTCACGTTAGCCGTAAGAGATACTGTGAATTTAGTCAACTTCTGACGAGCGAAAGTGGCAGTTTTTCTTGAATTTGAATATATTTTTTTCGCCGAAATATGATCGTCATTTTTACATTGTACGCGAGAGAAATTGCTAGTTACAAAAAAAATAAATGAAAATTTCAACCGATATGTTTTTTTGTATGTAAAGTTTAGAATGGTTCCGTGCCGTGTGCATGCGTTTTATTTATAGTTTTACGTTACTTAAAAAATAATTTTGGTTCTGATGACCGTTTGTATTTTCAAATATTTGGATAAATGCCGAAGGTCGTATTTTACATACCCGAATTTTTTTTTTAATAATTTCACAAATGTATGACTTTTTTTGATGTAAACAGTTGGTGTGGTGCTGTGCATGTCGTTTTATTTACTTGCGTACTTAAAAAAACGGATTTCGTTACTGTTTGTATTCCTCAAATATATGGATAAAGCGATATTTTTTTTTTAATAATTAAACAAAGATATGACTTTTTTGATGTGAAACATCTTACACCGCGGCCTGTCGACAAAGTATGGGTGGTCTAATGCAACGGATTCGGAACGGACGGTTCGACATCGCGCGCAGCGATATTTATAAATAGACTACAAGCCAGTCCCTGTTGTTTGCGTTTATATATATATATATATATATATATATTATATTATATTATATTATCAAATAATATATTATAATATCAAAATTATTATATCAGTATTATATTATATAATTACATAATAAGGGGGGGAGGGGTGGGAGGGGGGATTCTGAACACGCGAGCTGAGGTGTAAGATGTTTCACATCAAAACCTACGGCCGTGTATTTTATATGAAGAGGGAAATAAAATTATTCACCATTATTATGACAAAAGATGACACTATGTTGTCGCAAGTTTTTCAAAAAATTTTCATCTCGCAAAGAAATGCATAAAGGCTATATAGTCATCTATTAGTCAAAAATAAACTATTTTTGGTTCAAAACATAGCTTATGATTAATTTGCATAAATGACATACCTATTCAGTTCAATTTTGACCAAAATGATGGTTGACACTATCTTGCCCCGAGCCCTTCATTTAATATTAATTGAATATATTTAATAAATAAAATATTTTATTATAACATTTCCTTTCAATCAATTCAGACAAACTCTGCTTTGTCTATGGAACATCGTCAAGCTGTGCGCAAGTGCGCAAGTGCAAGTGCGCACGCCGACGACTAACCGCCGTGACGCATCCCATCCGATTGCATGCAATGTTACGGGATACAAGCAGGAAGCTGGATAATAATATAAAATCTTTTATATATTCGGTTTATTTATCTTCACAGACAAAAGTGTTTATTTAAAGTAGTTGTTCTCAAAGCTACGAGCAAATGTATTGATATGAATTTTGAAATGGATCGACTTGAATACTCTAGTGCAAGTATGTAAGTGTTTGAGATCAGATGCTGGTATTGAATGTAATGCGCGAATTGAATGAAAACATCCCTATTTAACAGCTCGGAAGCTTAGAAAGTGGGGGGTTTGTTCCCACGTCCCGGTGTTATATTGAGGCATCCGGATGTTAACACAAAGAAAGTAAGAAAGGTCTAACTACCAGTGACATTCCATTTGAAGCCAATGGTTAAGTTTAAGTCGAATTGTAGTTGTCGAAGTGTACAGAGATATATACTACATAACAAACCTTGAGAACATCTACATATGTACATTATTATTATTATACTCGCTTATTGCCCGTTGATAATCAACGCCCGCTGAATTTTTAATGGTTTTGATTTTTGGATCTGGGGGGTGGTAAGGGGGGGGCATAGCTTTTCGGGAGTGCTGAAAAGGTGTTGTAGGGGTAGGGGGAATGTGGGGTGGTGAGGGGTGGGCATAGCTTTTCGGGAGTGCAGAAAAGGTGCCGTAGGGGCAGTGGAGGGTCTGGGGGCTGAAAAAGTTGCCGTAGGGGGGGTAGGTGGGGGCCGGCATAGCTTTTCGGGAGTGCTGAAAAGGTGCCGTAGGGGTAGGGGGTCTGTGGGGTGGCGAGGGGCCGGCATAGCTTTTCGGGAGTGCTGAAAAGTTGCCGTAGGGGTAGGGGAGGGGTCTGTGGGGTGGTGAGGGGCCGGAATAGCTTTTCGGGAGTGCAGAAAAGGTGCCGTAGGGGCAGTGGAGGGGGGGGGGGTGGTGAGGGGCCGGCATAGCTTTTCAGGGAGTGCTGAATAGGTGCCGTAGGGGTAGGGGGGGGTCTGTGGGGTGGTAAGGGGCCTGCATTGCTTTCGGGAGTCCAAAAAGGGGCCGCCGGGGGGTAGAAGGCGGCTCTGGGGTCGTGATGGGCCTGCATGGCTTTATTGAGTCAAAAAAAAAGGGGTGGTAAGGGGCCGGCATAGCTTTTCGGAAGTGCAAAAATGGTGCCGTAGGGGTAGGGGAGGGGTCTGGGGGGTGATAAAAGGGGCCGGCATAGCTTTTCGGGATTCCAAAAATAATGCCGTAGGGGAGGGAGGGACTGGGGGGTGGTGAGGGGCCGGCATAGCTTTTCGGGAGTGCAAAAAAGGTGCCGTAGGGGGGGGGGGGGGTCTGCACTTTTCTGCACTCCCGAAAAGCAATGCCGGCCCCTTGCCACCCCACAGACCCCCCCTACCCCGGCGGCCCCTTTGGACTCCTGAAATACTATGCCGGCCCCTTACCACCCCCCAGACCCCCTCCCTGCCCCAGCGGCCCCTTTTCTGCACTCTCAAAAAGCTATGCCGGCCCCTCACCACCCCATAGACCCCCCCCCCCTACGGCACCTTTTCTGCACTCCCGAAAAGCTATGCCGGCCCCTTACCACCCCCCCAGACCCTCCCTGCCCCTACGGCACCTTTTCTGCACTCCCGAAAAGCTATGCCGGCCCCTCACCACCCCATAGACCGCCCCAATACCCCTACGGCACCTTTTCTGCACTACCGAAAAGTTATGCCGGCCCCTTACCACCCCCCAGATCCAAAAATACAAAAAATTAAAAATTCAGCGGGCGTTGATTATCAACGGGCAATAAGCTAGTATGTACATAACAGCAAAATGCAACTCGCAACCCTTCCGCTAGGGGGCTACTGCTAGGGGATCGAGCCGCTTGCGGAACAGCGGAATTAAAACATTTGCGGAGTGCTGCGCTCCGCCGGCCAAAATTGCAAACCGCCCATTAGGCTCTCACCAAGTACGTTGACATGCGTTACGTCGACGTACGACATCCACGCACCAATTGCAGTACAAGTTTTGCAGCAGGAGCGGCCTCCGTCCACCGGGTACGTTGACGTACACGTACCGTATGTGCGCCAAAGTATGCAAACTGATGCACATAGTTGGAGTATGGGAGTGCACCCACTGTGTCCGTCGCGGTGACGCATACAAACTTCATACGTCGCGTCGACGCGCGTTCTGTCGCAGTCTTCAGTTGAACGCTTCTCCGTATTGCGCCGCACTCACCGCACTTTTGTAATTTGTAATGGGTTGTTGTTTTTTTAATAATGTTATGTTCTATAGCACTTTGTTTAATACATATAATTTTATAGCACTTAGTTTATTTATTAAATTCTCCAAAAGCTTTGAGATCCACAGTAATGGGTAAATAAAAATTGAAAAAGATTTTTCCTGTAATTTGTATCTTTTCGTATTTTATTTTGTATTAGAGAGTGTAGGGTTTCGAACTGTTCCTTATTCATGCGGAAATATTGAAAATAGCGTTCTGGAAACTCCTCTAGTTCTTTACAGAGTTTATGATACTTCCCGTACTCTTTGATTAATAGGATGAACCCACCCTCTATGGTGTCGTCTTCTTTTATTTATCCTACTGAGTAATAAATATACTCGTAAGAAGACAAGTAGCGCAATCGCACTGACAGCAACGTAGTGGGTGGAATAGCCTACGCGTTGCGTCGCAGTACGTCAATGCAACGTATCGAAACGGACTCTTTCATACGTCGGACAGACGCATAGCAACGTACTCGGTGGACGGAGACCTGTGTGGCGGCTATCGCTCATTTGTATGAAAACCAACGTACTGTACGCAACGGATACACCGTTGCGGCCGGACCGCTCGGTGTGCTGAGAAAAAAATTGGGAGAACATTTCACGCATTTATGTACATACAATGAAATGTTCGGCTTTTAGTTTGTATAAAAGTAAGTAAAAAACAAAAAAAAAAAACAATTTATTCATTTTAAATTTTTTTATTAAAAAGTAAATTAAATAAAGTAAAAGTAAATTAAAATAAGTAAAATTTGTATTAAAAGTCAATCAAGTCATCAAATTCCGATGTTAAGTACACTGAACGCCTGGACACCGGCGAGCGTTCGCGACGATACAAGAACTTGCACTGACTTTGTTGTAACACACAGGGATTCGCCAAAAAACCGACAGACCGATAGAGCACACAACGCTTGGATCAAGCGGCCCCGCTCGCTGCACTCACTTGTGTAATGTTCGAGTTGTATGAAAAGTACTGAAATGTACTGTATGAAAAGTACTGAAATGTTACAAGTCAGTCGCTGCCTTTAGGATAACCTTTAGTGGCATAATTCAAAAAATCACTTGTTTAGATAAATGGGTTTAAAGTTTCCGTTATTATTGAAACACTATGAATCAATGGAATAAAGATTGGCCATTAACTAATGATTGGTGGTCCAATATTGAATTAACAGAGTGTTGCTTGTACTTGTACTAACTCAAAATCGTGTTTTTACTTTATCCTAATCGGATAAAGTATTGTGATCGTGCGAAAATTCGACCTCGAGATTTTGACTGATTTGGATCAAGTATCATCCCCTGATCACGTTTTCATGATTTCTGGAAAATGTCTGTATGTCTGTATGCCTGTGTACTTATGTGTGTGTGTGTGTCTGTATGTGTGTTTTTTCTCCAAAACTATCAAGTTTATCAAGCTGAAATTTCATATCTATTATTTTCACGTAAGGTGTGAGAGCCATAAGGAATTTGGTCAACATCAGTCAACCGGAAGTAGGGTTTTTTTTTTGTAGAAAATTCTAAAATTCTTTTACCACAGAATATTTTCAAAACTACCCCATCGATCAAGTTGAAATTTCATATCTATAGTTTTCACGTTAGCCTTAAGAGATACTGTGATTTTGGTCAAAATCCGTCTGACAGAAGTGGCAGTTTACTCTTGAACGATTTTTTTTTTTTTATTTTTTTCGGCCTTTTAAATATGTAGTATCGTCACCATATTGTAATATTGTAATTCTGAGAGATATTGCTATTTAAAAAAAAATAAATAATTAAAATTAGTCAACCGGAAGTAAGTTTTTTTTTTTGTCGAAAAGTTTACCGCAGAATATTTTCAAAACTGCCCCATCGATCAAGTTGAAATTTCATATCTATAGTTTTCACGTTAGCCTT
Organism: Parapsyche elsis; assembly: GCA_022651745.1. Classification (NCBI taxonomy): domain Eukaryota; kingdom Metazoa; phylum Arthropoda; class Insecta; order Trichoptera; family Hydropsychidae; genus Parapsyche; species Parapsyche elsis. The sequence continues at coordinate 2,578,320 of JAGVSN010000005.1, read as the reverse complement.
AAGAGATACTGTGATTTTGGTCAAAATGCGTCTGACAGAAGTGGCAGTTTACTTTTGAACGATTTTTTTCGGCCTTTTAAATATGTAGTATCGTCACAATATTATAATATTGTACTCCTGAGTAAAATTGCTAGTTACGAAAAAAAAAATCATTAAAATCAGTAAACCGGAAGTAGGGTTTTTTTTTGTCGAAAAGTTTACCATAGAATATTTCAGAAACTGCCATATTGATCAAGTCGAAAATTTATATTTATAATTTCCATATAAAATTTAAGAGTTGATAAGGTTTTGATTAAAATCAGCTTACCGGAAGTGGTAGTTTTTCTTATTTGAATATATGCCGAAGATCGTATTTTATATACGCGCGCGCACTCAACACAGTAATTTCATGATATGTATGTATGTATGTATTTTGTTTGGTGTGGTGGTGGTGTATGCGTTTTATTTACTTACGTACTTAAAAAATTAATTTCGTTACTCTTTGTATTCCTCAAATATATGGATAAAGTCATGGGTTGGCTATTCCCGAATTTTTTGAGTTGCACCACTATTGTAGCCTATGAGCGATATGTACATATTGGCAACTAATTAATCGGTCAGTATTTAAATCAACAACCGGTCAATAACTTTTCAAGAAAATGGTCAGTATTATGTTTAGATAACGGTTAGTAAAAATAATAAATGGTCAGTAAAAATTAACGAATCGGCTAGTAAACTTTAAATACCGACCGATTATATAAATTTACTTACTACTTAGCATGAATTACTGATCATTTAAGTACTGACACTTTATAAAACTTACTGACCATTTATTATAATTCCCCACCACTTGGTTAAAATAATTGACCAAAAATTGGGAAAGTTACTGACCCAATAAATACAGGCGTAATATATCTATTGATCTTTGAATATATTATTCATTAATAAATACAGGCGTAATATATTGAATCATTTTGAATTCATTCGAATACATGTAGGTACATACATACATGTATGTACATATGTATGTATACTTATTTATAAAATTAAAGCAGTTTTATTTTATTTATTTTTTAGTACGGTTGTGCGGTAATAAAAATGAAAATTACCACACTCTTCAAAAAATCATCCTTTACCAGTGCCTTGTAATCTTATATTAAATTTGGCATTACTATTATTGTTATACTAACATCATCATCATGAAGTTTGTTAATTCCACGCATCATCTTTGAGGTTAATTATTTCAAAATAACATCCAATGCGTTATTGGCAATTGTGGGACTTACTCAATAGCTCAATTATACAACAATTTACAAAAAAAAAAAACCATATTGTAACAGAAGACGTAAGTATACCTGAATATTGTCTAATGTACATATGTACATATACTACATTGAATGATAAATGAATAGGCGACCGAGCGAATTCCGATTTCTCTGGAAAATTGATCTGATTGCATGATTTTCTTGACAGAAACCAGATCCGGAGGACGAAAATTAATCTCGCTTTGCAAATTGATGTGCGTGAGATGTGATTTCACTAGACAACTGTTACAAAGCAAAACGAACGATTTTCAATGTCACTATATAAGGGACCACTTAAAATCAGATCGCATTATTTACTGCTTGTCGGTCAGTGAAAGACGTGCACCGCTTCGACGGACATATCAATTTCATCGTATTGATTCATATTGAGATACCTGCCTACTTCTGAGACTAACATAGAAAAAAATTATTCGATTTTACGAGTGAGAAAAATTTATTTTCTATAAATACTTAGCATAGTAAGCGAACATTTAGCAGAAATCGTAAACGACTAAGGTCTGCCAAAAAACAAGAAAATTTGAACGATTTATTAATATTTTAAGTCGAGAAAATTTGAGGCGTTCAGATGAAGAAGTGACTTTTTCAGTGTTCCACAATATAAGTTCTTGTAATGCAAATAAATTTTAAGTATCATGTATTTTAAGGCTTGTATATATTGTATTGGGTCAGTAATTTTTTCCGATTTTCGGTCAGTTATTTTAACCAAATAGTGAGTAAATTTTAATAAATGGTCAATAAGTTTTATAAAGGTAAAGTTTAGGGTACAGTTCAAGTTTTTAAAAGGTCAGTACTTAGGCGATCAGTAAATATGTATGTATGTATATTAAATGATTAGTAATTAATACTAAAGTAAATTTATATAAACGGTCGGTATTTAAAGTAGATGGTCAGTAACTTAATTTTTACTCACCGTTTGTGAAAAAGTTACGTACCAAAAATATTTTTTTTACTCACCTTTTATTATTTTCACTGACCGTTTTCTAAATATAATACTGACCATTTATTGATTTAAATACTGACCGATTTATTAGTTGCCACATTTTAAGTTGGAATTGACATTATATGTATGTACAACATTACATCGCTTACTAATTGAGCTTTTTATTATTAATTAATCACACGATATTTGAAAATAATACGCATTACAAGATATTTGAATTGTGTCAATTATTCTTCTCTGAGCTATTCATTAATAAACCATTGAATATTTAAATTTGGATTTTACTCCCTTGTATTGAATAACTCGTAGTTTGTAGTAAAATTGTTCTGAACATCTAAAAATTTTAAAAAGTTTTAATTTTGTAGTTTAAAATTCTTACAATGAATCGAAGCTATGCTTATTTCAGATCCAGACAAAAATGTCTACCTCAAAGAATCAATATCTCAAAGTCAACATCATCTGTTCTATTATATTTTTCTTGTTGGCAATGATGTCTATCCTATGTGAAGCCTACCAGGATGACTATTTGAACGATGTCCGTGCTTCTTGTTACAAAACACAGGACACCTATTCCTGTTTGAAATTTCGTACTCTGAGGTACGTTGCGACTGTAGTTGGCGATGATACCTGGACGGCTAAAAACTACACAGAGGACGACTCGTTCACCAAGAGGCCTATACAATTGGTTCATATGAAAGAATATGCCAAATGGGGTGCACAACCTGAAACGGATGAATTTTTTGAGGAAACGAGACAGTTACACGATGATTCAGAGCTCGAAAAGTTTGTCAAATTTGGAAAAAGACAGATAGAATTATTCCTGAAAAGTTACGGCCTCAGTGTGGGTCTACCAGATGGTGCTATTGCTATCCCTCAAGACTTTGTACCTTCTGCTAACGGTGAGTACGGTTTAATTCGTATAATAATAATAACGCCAAAATCGTATATTTGAATATTTAAAACATAAAAATTATCGGTAATCTTCACGCATGCATTAAAAAGACTTTCACCGTAATTAGTTTCATTTTCATTATTATCATGCACGCAAATGATTTAGCGTGATATTTTAATGCGGAAGAGTGAACGGAAATCTAAAATGATACAATAGTATGTACATACAGTCGCAGTGAAATGTTGATCGAATTTGACAAAATTTTGATCACGTCGCATTATTGGAAATTGATTTTATGAATGTTATGTCAATTGTAGGAGAAGATTCTCTTGAACCGCGACCGGTCGTTTGTATACATATTGTATATTGTATATATATAGTAAATTTTCCGCTTGATCTACATAGATGCGGTTTTGTCGACCAATAGTGTCAAGTCGTAAAAATAGTATATTTTCAGAGTAATTTAAACCGCAAGCTGATAGTAAAATAAAACACTTATTAGCTTCGATTCAAAGAATTGAAGAATTGATTTTTCTAGTCTATTTCTCGTACGCCTAATAGTGCGTGTGACACGCAACCAAAAAACAAATTGTTTCAATAAATTGCAAAAAATATATAATCACATCATAATATACATAAATATGGATGTAGGTAGGTATATGTTGTTTTTATTATTTGTCAATTTTCAAACACTTATTTTGATTGTGCATTCCATATAGAACGTAGATATAATGTCATAAATACATAAATAGCTATTACATTAAAATACATATATGTATATTTAAAACTTTTAAAACATTTATTGTCCCATTTTAATTTTGAAATACATAAATATAGGTTTCAATGTGCTGATTTTGCTTGTGATTAGTAATACACATAATGCTTTTATTCTTGATTTATGTGTGTCGCGCACACGCACGGATTTCAGGGATAAAAAGCGATAACAATTTTGCTCTAGAAAATATCACCTGATGATAGACATTATGATAAAAAAGGCAATAGAATTTTGCACTCGATTTACTTTCAATCCAATATTACATTAATTACGATTAAGAAATAAAAGGCACCATAACACATTAGGCTTTCTAGCCGCAACTATTTTATTCAATTAAAATGTACCCATGTACTGTACATATACATATGTATGTATGTATAAATACATATGTACATATGTATGTACACGCATTTTTCTTTAATTGAATAAAAAAATCTTTGATTGTTTGCGGTCAAAATACAATTAAAAAAGAAATCAATGTTCAATTCCAATTATTTTCCAATTTTCTATAACTACATAGATATTGTGTGTTTGACACAATAAACATCGAAAAATATATGTACATACATACCACTAATATGTTTTGAGCTTTAAAACAAAATTAGGTCTTACATTAAACACAAATCAACGAATGATTCAAACTAAGCATGATATTTATAAATATCAGATGGTATACATACCAGATATAATATCAATGGTATACCAGAGAATGGTGAAATACCAACAAAGTAAGAAATTACTTTATACAACTATATAATTTATTATATGTATTTAACGATCCGAATTATGTTGTTTGCAGGTGTTGCTCGATCATCTGATTTGGGAAGAGAGGCAAGGGGCAAAAAGAAAAAATTGGCGATTCTGCTGCCGCTTCTGTCGCTATTCTCACTGTTCAAAGTAAAACTATTGCTAGTTCCCATACTTTTGACAGTGCTTTTATTAAAAAAGATACTGGTTCTAGCTGCATTGTTCCTCCCGACAATATTATCCACTTTAAAAGTTTGCAAGGTTCCCCAAGTGCCCACTCACAACCAATGGAGTACTGGTGAAGTTGGGTCAGATTATGCCAATTATGGGGGATATGCAGCGTATGGGGCAGCTAATGGTGCTCATTCTAAGGACTGGGGTGCAAGTAGAGCTTATGGATCATATAAAGATCATATTTATAGTAACAAACCGGAAGCATACAAAACCATTAACGATGTTTCACCATCATACGGTGTGCCCTCTAACACTATCGTGTATGCCAACAGTGGGACAACACAATTATAGATTACATACAATGAATAGTAAAATGTAGATTATTAATGAAAAAATACAATTATTTATTTTAGTTTATGATATAATGTAAGCACAATATATAAAAAGATTTTATGAGTGTGTTTTATTAAATTTTATTGAACACCGTTTTGTAGCAAACTTAACAAACTTCACTGCGAGATAATTTCGACTGAATTATTTCAATTATTTATTTGGGACATTAAATTGTTTTAATTGTAATATAGAACCTTTCTCTGTGTACTTTGATTTACTATTTCAAACTCAATTTGATATTTTTTTTATTACAATGATTATATTAAAATTAAAAGTAAAGACTAATTTCATTTGAAGTCATTGAAAAAGTAGTGTAAAATATATTTGAGGAAAATTATTATCAATCAGCTTTTTTAAGCTGTTTTGAGGTATAATATATTATTATCACAAATTTAATTAACAAATATATTTCTGAATTTGGTAGGCAGTTCATACTTTAACTTGTAAGTAGTACGTACATATGTACATAGGGGTTCCATGACAAAAGAGACCAAGACAAAACAGAACGCGACAAAAGAGAACAGGACAAAACAGACAAGCGATAAAGAGAACAGGACAAAACAGAAAAGCGATAAAGAGAACAGTGACAAAACAGAACAGTGGAAAAATAAAATATTTATTTTTCTCGAATCTATTTATTAATCACATACACAAGATTTCCACAAGATTTTTTTTAATTATACCGATTGATCAAATCGCATTTAACTTGCTTTGACATATGTATGCATTTAATGACACGATAATACATACATACATATGTACATATATCTATACTCGTTTACCTGGCGGTTTACTGTTGTTTTTGGCAAAAAATAAGTTTGGCCTAGTAACTTAATAGAACTGGTAATTTTAAATATCTAAGTACATATTGCATTTGTGTGTCATATGTATGTATTTTAAAGTCGTAAACTATAATTTTCATGTCATTATTCAAATCAACGATTGTATCCCATAACGTTTTGGAAAAGTGGATAAATAGCACTGAATTTATAAATCATGTTTTAGTTTTTACGGAATTTTTATGGAAGATAGTTGTCATACATATGTTGATAGTTATCGTTTTAAATACTCGTACTGTAAAGAATACCAAATCAGGTTTTAGATATTTTAATTTAAACATTATAGTTTTTTTATTTATTACGTAATATATACATATCTCAAATAGTTATGTGGTAGTCATATTGTACTATTAACCGGTTAGATAATTTGATAACAACGAAAGGTAGATGATTTACTTAAGCGGTGTCATTAGATCGGTTTTGGTGCGACAGCTCTTGCCAGGGGTTTCAAACCATATACCTATACAATTGAAATAAATCGTATGAAACAGTTTTTTTTGGATTGTGTGCTATTTTGCTATAATTTCTTACTCAAAATCTAGGTCTCAAAAATCTTAATTCTATTAATAAAATTATGAAAACTATTGAAGAAATTATATACCTATCTGTATGAACTGTATTATATGTATATCTTTGGATTGATTCTAAAAGGACCCATTTCAAAATACCCACTTCCGCAATATCGGTTGAAACATATATTATTTAATAATATTTCAACCCCCCCCTTTTTAAAATAATTTTTCGCGATATCTTGGAACAGTGTAACTTACAATACAAGTGTAAAAGAAATACATTTCTACATTGGCTATATATGTATAGGTAGTATAATTTTAACACGTGAAAGTAAATATTAATAGAAAACATATGAGACATTGTTCGATTCACTCAAAATTTGACATTGACCCTTTGTGAATCAAGTCGGGTACATTCGTTAATATATAATAAGTTTGTGAGGATTGCCGATAGTAGAATTTTGAGTTCAAGTTCAATTATGCGCTTAATGACATTTTCGAAGAGTTTTCGGTCTGTGGTATAATTTTCCAATTGTACAAATTTGATCCACGCCGTTGTCAATAGGAACATACACACATATAGTAAAATACATATACAATGTATGAGTAATTTCCCGATTGAGATAAAATGTATGGACTGAGATGATAGACGAAAGTATTGGATATCCTGAATTTTTGAGTTTGGAAGCCCTGGTGGAGAAGAGCTGAAAGAAGACGAGGTTCTGCCAAAAGTCGGCGAACGATCCCCCACCGGAGTCCAGTGTAGAACGCTTTCTCTTCAACACAGTCATCGAGTGTTGCTTGCGCTCGCCAGCTGTTTCCATTGCCGTTGCTGTCATATGTAAGTAGTCAGTTTAACATTGCCCATCAACAAAATATTATCCAAAGTTGACTTTGTTGGTCTTCAATTGGTCGAAAATTTGTATCAAAAATTTAAATTTTAAAAGTTATATCTGGTCTAGATAGCTAAAGAATCTTCCATAACCTCATTACTCCACCATTGACCGATTACCCGGATGATCACAAATACGTCATCGTTGAACTGCATTCCAATGTTTGAAACTGGGAAACGTTGTAAATTATTTGATTAGCAAAAACGAACTCAAGTTTTATGCAATCAAAGTAAATGACGGTTAAATTCGAATCGTGATCTTTGTAGAGTTGACTTGTATATTATTTTTACTTTTGCTAAAACAAAAGTTTGAAGACCGTTTTTCAATGATTAATTATAATGCTGTGTTATCGGCTGTAATTCGCGTATAATTTTTGAATTGAAGATTGTCTGTACAATTAAATTACGAATAAAAGAGATATCGTTAGATTTTCGCGTGGAAAATATTATATCAATTGGTTTAATTTAAATGAAGCCTTTTTTTTTATGGTGAATCGACGATTTCTCATCGACAGGATGCGACTGATATTTACACGGTAACAGGTGAAATATTTGTGTTTGCTTAGTAAACATTTGCACCGTAACCACAAAAATAAAGCAATATTGAGGATTTCACAAAATCAATAAACCGTTAATCAACTTCTAAAATGATGACCCAAGCGGGGGAGATGTTAATCAAACGATTGCGCTGGCAAAGCGGACTTTTCAAATATAGGACGATTTAGTTTCATACATATTGGGGTAATATTGTAGTATGCACATTCGATGGATAAAAAAGGTGCACCGAATTTAATGAATATGCGGAGATCAAAATGTTTTTATTTTTAGAAATACATACGCATACGCGGTCGTTGTGTAAATTGGCAAATAATGAAAATCGACTGGAAATTTTTTTTTGACATTTTCATATATACATACATACATATGTAGGTATGTATAATTTTATGTTTTCGATTCGTTTTAATTTTATTATCGATTTCAAAATGACTCATTTTCAGATGGGACTCAAAAGACGCCGAAACTCGTATGAGTATTAGGTATATTATACATTCATATTATTATTATACAAGATACAGTTAGAATTGAATATATGTATATTCGACGAATGGAATGAGTTCTACTTTTTTTTTCCCCCCGTCTATTTTAAAGTCCAATGTGACAAGTGACCATCGTTATTTATGGAACGAAAACTGTAGGTTCGCTTTAACAGTTCACACTATTATGTATGTATAATAACTTGGAGACCATTTGTGATTTTAACGCACAAAATAATTAGGAACGCTTTTCCTAAATAGTAAATAAACACACAAATGTATGCATGTATGTGTATTACGAAACATATAAAAAATTAACACGATACCAAAAAATCTTAAGAGTTTTAACATTGACATTCGTTGCCATAATTAGCAAGCGCGTGACTTTTTCGAAAATTGTCACTATAAATTGCACAATCAGGTCAAAGTCTCAAGGTCGATTATTCTTTCACTCGCAACACTTTCCCATGCAACATATACATATGTACATATGAATTGAAATTTCTACTTTTCACAGATTGAAACGCAATACTAGTGAAACAAGTTATTTAATCAGTAGCATCCAAAAAATCTGTCTTCTTTATGAATTCCGTCATCGTTTGACCAATGGGCTCCAAACTTTGTAGAGGTACTTTCTATGATCCGACAGAGGTAGTAGGATTCTTGTTTGTGATAGAAATGTTTATTTACATTACAAGGTTTCAGATTGACAGTTGATAGATCAACGGGTGTATGTAGGTATGTATGTATTGCGAGCTGAAAAAATTAAATTCAAAATGCACACGGGCAACGCCGGGTACTAAAGCTCGAGTATCGAGGAGTTCAGATTTTCGATATATGTAAATGGAATTGTTTTTAAGCGTACGTAATCAAGTGGAATTGGAGACGGTCAGATTTGGGCGAATGTGAAAGTTCGAGATTGTTTGGGTACGGAATACTGAGCGCGTCGGCCAAGTGGGCCAATGTCGGCTGTTAACGTCTTTACTCGGTCATTGCATTTCTTTATTTAAATTAAAATTTTATGCATGTGCGTATCGCATAACATACATATATCGAGTTGTTCGCCCTTCGACACCGATAGAAAGTGTATCCTTTCGGTGGTGTTTCGCGGCAGATTAAAGTTCACATCCGGCCTCTATCGATTTTCAAATACATATGTATATGTATAGTCAAAAATGCTTAACGGTGATGGTAGCATTCTTGTGACGAAATCATCTTCTCCACCTTTGTATCCACGTCGTGTCGAGACTTTTCAAACGGATTCTTTAGAATCGCCGTAATTAACGCATCAAAAATTCAGAACACCAGGAAGCTTATTTACAATATTTGAACGAAAATGAACACAGCCGCGGTGCGAGGGAGACCGCATATACGTAAGACCATCGGAGAAGGGGGAGAAGCGCTATCTGGCCATGTATGCGTGCGGTCGCGTGTAGCGATCAACGGAATCCTGCGGCGAGGCCATTATTCATTATTACTTACTCCAATAAAAATAAAATAAAATAAAGTGCCACGCGCATGTGTTTTTGTTGTATGCTGTACTGCTCCCGAGAAATTCAGCTTCTTCAGACGATGACTCGTCAACCAGGCTTTACGTCGAAATCCACCCCCCTTCGCTCCTCACCCCCTGCTTCCGTTTCAGGGCTAAGTCAAACAATTGAAACCATACGATTCTCTTCTCGTTATGCCAAGCATACATCTTTCCATGCTTCTCTGTGTGCACTGGATCTTTCGTAGCATTCTTGAATTTAGCGTCCAAGTTTCACATCCGTACGTCATAACTGGCAGTACGCATTGGTCGTACGCCTTCTTTTTTAAGCATAGCGGAATGTTGGATTTAAAAACTATATTCATTCTTCCAAAAGCACTCCATCCTAGTTTCATTCTTCGTTTTATTTCTTCTTCTTTACATCCAGTCATATTCACCAATTGTCCTAGGTATAAATAACTATCAACTATCTCTACAATGTGATTATCTACTGTGACTACGGTTTGCGTGAAAAATTCATTAAACAACTTGATAATGTAAACACTTGTAATAATGGCCTCGCCGCAGGATTCCGATGATCGCTACACGCGACCGCACGCATACATGGCCAGATAGCGCTTCTCCCCCTTCTCCGATGGTCTTACGTATATGCGGTCTCCCTCGCACCGCGGCTGTGTGCATTTTCGTTCAGATATTGTAAATAAGCCACCAGGAACTGATATCTTTACGGTTAGGATCGAGTGCTTTTACACAAACAGCTCAAAACAATAGATAGATAATAATTACACTGCCCAACAGATTCTTTTACTGGAGCTGAGACCTATCAATCTTAACTAATTCTGATACGTTAAGAACAAATATGACAATGAAATCGCTTTGCTCTCGTTTATCAGATACAAACGTGTAAAAAAAACTCAATGATTAGTCAAATGAATGAGTAAAATTCTGGCAATTTTGTGTCTAAAATGAGTATTATTGGTATAATTTATAGCCAGATGTATTTTATTTCAGTTTTGATATTTTAAAGATTTCTTTTCCATTGCTGTTATGCACTAGTCACCACCCATTGACAGTGTCATGTTATCATTTATGTATGTACCTAAAATTTAAGTATATGTATTTGCCATGAGTGCTTAGCGCAGTGGTCACCACGCTATCCCCAGTTTTTATATGTATAGGTATGGGTGGAGCCTTGCCTTTTTAACAGCCAATCCCGTCTACGTAATAACTGATGACGACATCTCTATTGTCATTTATTTCAGTTAGAAATATTACCAAAGCTATGTACGCTAATCCGCTACCTGAAATGCTCACTGACCCTTCATAGTTTTTGTGACTTTTTGGATGCACATTTCACTGACTTAAGTCCTTTTATAATAAATTCTACGTATTTTAAGTTGGAACAGGGGTACTCATTTTGAAATAAAAATAATACCAAAAACAATTTAATTATAATACTTTATTAAACATAAAAAATACATAAATATAAATGTATTGAAACAAAAATTAATCCACACTAGCAACAATATATTTAATTTATTAAATCTACTATTCTTGGGCTTATCGTGGATATAGCGACACGGATGGGGTTTTCAATTTTGAGGCGATTTCGTTTACATGTATTTATATTGGACATTGTAGAAAATGCCTGTTCGCATAGGTAGGTGGTAGAAAAAATTAAAATTTTTTTAATGGCAATAGAGATCAGTGCTCCATATTCCAAGTTTACACGACCCCAAAAAGTTTCTAATGGTATATTTTTTTGTCTTGAACAAAACTACATAATATGATACACATATGTATGTATATAAACAGAGAATAGTAATGAAAGAAAAGAAACGAAACTTACCCACAGGAGTTCAGGATTTTGGCAAACAACAGAGACCTGTGTTATAGATTCAAATGACTTTTTTACAGTGATCTAGTCTGGAAGTTGTTAGTTTCCTTTTATACTTCGAGCTAATTATTCTTAGACACTTTTTTTACGCGTAGCAAAAGCACTCTTCTTGGGAAAAACCCATTTCACTAGGAAATTAAATTAAATTCATAAAAGTACGATTGTGGAAATTCCCATTCGTTGGAATTTCCCTGTTCAGAAATGCAGAATAGTAAAAAGGATATAACCATTTGCATTTTTTTTTCGTCACACATTTTTTTTGTTAGTTTTAATGTACTCGTATATTTGGTTGAAAGCCCTGTGATATACCTTAGTGTGCATGCGAGTGTACGTATACTTTTTTGGGACAGTTGGTGACCACTGGCTTAGCGCTACCCGTGGCGTAAGTGTATGTGCCGTGCCGTGTATGTACCCAGCCAGCCAGCCACTACTACATATTTATAGTAATTTATCTTTTTTGGCCTGTTTACATATTTAAACAAGTTTAATAGGATTAAGTCCATATCACAATGTTTTTTTACTTTACCCATATCGGATAAAGTATTGTGACCGTGCGAAAATTCGAGCTCGAGATTTTGACTGATTCGTATCAGGAATCATCCCCTGATCACGTTTTCGTGATTTTTAGAAAATTTCTGTATATCTCTTGTTAGGCGGATGTGTGTAGAATCGCTATATGTAATTCAAAAACCGTTTATCCTATTACACCGAAACTTCAAATTTATAGATTTTTTACCAGCTTTTGATAATCAATAAGGCTTTTAAAAACTTTCGTCAACCGGAAGTGGTACTTTCATTGGAAAGTCACCTAATTTTATGTTATCTTTAGGTGATTTTTCCAGCAAAACTATCATATACCTATATATTTTGTCTTATAGTGTTAATTTGAGTTGAGTTAACAATTACTATTTAAACGAAATAAACGTCGGAAAGTACCTACTTTACATTTACTATATACATATGTAAATATTGGACGAAAGTATTTTTTAGCGAAGGAAGACATTTTTAAATATGCACTGGAAAAGTTTCGCGAAGTACTGACCCAGCAGCGTAAGTGTTCCGATTATTGAAAGTCTTACGTCGCGTAAGATTGTTGCAATAAGGTGTTAGGAAGCGCTCGTTAAAAATACTTGTAATATACCTGTAAATACGCGTAAAAATACTTTTAATAAACAATAAAATGAACGGCCGTTCGAGGAGTTGGTGCTGCTTATGTGATGTGGGCGCGAGAACTCTATACTGGTTGTGTGAAGTGGTGCACAGAGACATGTGTGTCACCGGGTTACTAAGAACGCCGAAAACCGGCTGTGGACCCTGCTTGAGAACCGCTGGAGCCATTGAACTTGACCGCCCCTATCAGTAAACATACCCATGTACATATCTTGACTACGGTGCATGCGCAGTATGGTCCGTTTTGTCTTCATTGGAAATCATCTTGGAATTCATCTTGCTATTTGGTATTATATATCTACTATCCGGTTTGCCCGTCATACATATATGACTGGATTTCAACCCCATCCCCAAACCTCACCTTCCAACGTTGACAATGCTAGAGTGACCGCAACAACCCCGAAGGCAGACGATTGCGCAAATATATTACATATGTATATCGTCTATGTAGAGGTAAAATTCATTAACTAATATTTTCGAGAAAAAAAGTTATAGTGGTTTTAATATTCTTTTCATTATTAAAAATCTAATATTCAAAAACTAAAAAAACATTCGATTATGGCAAATTGTTAGATTGCTTTGCCTTACCGTTTATTAAACAGTTTTGTGTCAAATATTTATATTTTAAGAAGAAAATTCATAATAATAATAATTTTTTTCTCTTGCAATTAATTAATGATTTTAATTTTCACATTAAGAATTTTTGTTATAGTTTAATAAAACACGGTGTAAATTATAAAAAATGGTTTGAATGAATTTTCTCGCTATACATACATATGTATATAATACAAGATGCCCATAGCTTTTCCACTCGTTTCGCTATATACAGATTGTCACCCATGTGTTACTCTTTCGATCTCTTCTTGTTATTCCAAGCATATATATTCCCAAGATTCTCTATTTGAACCGGATTTTTCGTAGCATTCTTGAGTTCAACATAACGTATATCATAACATTGACAATACATACACATTGATCAAACGCACTATTCTTTAGGCATAGCGGGATGTTGGAATTTAAAACAATGTTAACTCTTTCGAAGGCGCTCCATCCTAGTTTCATTCTTCGGAGAATATATTCTTTACAAAAAAATATACAGTTTGGGATGTCTTCTTAAACTGTATAACTAAAAATTTGCAAGAGTGATGTTGTAAAATGAAAAATTATCCTTTAATTTTATAAATGCTACTGTTGAAGATTCGGTAATCTACCGAAGCATATTTTTTGTCAAATCGCGTCGATTTAGCAGGATACCAAAGCAAATAGAAGCTTTGGCGAATCCATGTATTGTAAATTTATTAACAATACAATTGCTAAAAAAAAAGTTGGATTTGGTGCAAGAGAAACCTTATCAACAATAATTTCTAAACCAAATTCAAAATAGGGTAGCGAATAAGGGAAAGTACCACAAAATTATGATAAATCTGGCAGTCTTGGGATTCGGAACGAAACTTTTAAATATGAGGTTTATGACATAATGAATTTTGAGCCATTACAAAATCACACACATACTCGTATACTGTATGTAAATTGTATTATACATATATGTAGATACATACACATATTTATTACACGTGAAGAGCGCGAATCCGAGCTTTAACACGCTATACGCATGCGCTTGATTGTATTTTGGCTAGTCTGGATAAAACTGTAATGTATTGATTTTTAGCCAACAAGGACTACACTTGTTTGACGCTATTCGTTCGTATTAGGGGAAGAGTGTGTGTGACGGCATAGTTGATGAGATGGCATACCCATCGTATTTCCGTAAATATTCACTAGATGGAGATATAGAACATATATTTGGTAAGACTCTAGCTAATTACGCACTGCTTTGTTAGTGTCGGCGCGTTCTTGGCGGTGTCTCAAATAGCGATTTGCTCAAATTAGTGCCATGATGAGTGCACCAGTCTACCAAAAACTGCAAAACATTAATATCTACATATGTATATGATATTTGTGTAGTCGTTCTTAATATTATTTTAATTTTGTAAAAATGCATGTACATATGTATGCCATCTCACCAATGGGTATGGGTGAGATGGCATATTTCGATACATTTTTTTTTTTTATGATGTTGCCAAAAATATACTGATTATAACCCATTTTAATTGAATAAATAAAAGTTCAATATCTACTCTAATAAAAAATATCATTAACACCCTTATTTTAGTAATATTATTTGTAGAAATATAGGTTTTTAAAAAAGTATGCCGTCACACACACTCTTCCCCTATACGAGGCCAGACTTAATAAATTTATGCGGTTTCAAAAACGTGTAATGTTTTAATTGAATTTTTTGGTAAAATTATTAAGAACTGTTTTATATGTATACATAGGTACATTAAAATATGTAACATGCCAGTTGCACTTGTGGAGATTAAAAGTACTTTAATCTCCACTCTCTCTTTCTTTAATTATTAAGTACTGGGTATTTTAGGTATTTAGTGGAAGCACCATTTCAATTATGATTAAACATTAGCCGGTTAAACATCTGTGCCAGTTTTTGACTAACCCTTCTAGTTACTTTAATAGTTTGATGTAATGAGTCCGCAATATTTTGTCGTATGCAAGTTTCTAAAATATACGTCAATTTCGGTGATTTTATTAGCATGCGTTTGAGAACATCTGTAGAGTGCATTCACGGTTGATCGATCAAGCGCACCTTTTATTAACCTAAGAATTCATTCACTTTCATGTGAAGAAAAAAAAATTCGGGTGTGGCCAACCCATGACTTTATCCATACATTTGAGGAATATAAAGAGTAACGAAATTAATTTTTTAAGTACGTAAGTAAATAAAAACGCATGCAAACCACCACACCGACCAAAATACATACATAAATATCATGAAATTACTATGTTGAGGGCGCGCCCGTATGTAAAATACGATCTTCGGCATATATTCAACTACCACTTCCGGTCGGCGGATTTTGATCAAAACCTTATCAACTCTTAATTTTTATATGAAAATTATAAATATAAATTTTCGACAAGATCGCCGGAGCAGTTTCATATTCTGTGGTAAACTTCTCGACAAAAAAAAACCTACTTCCAGTTGACTAATTTTAATGATTTATTTTTTCCTAAATAGCAATTTTTCTCAGGATTACAACATTACAATATTGTGACGATATTGTGACGATAAAAAATAAAAACAAAATTTAAAAAACTGGCCGAAAAAAATAAAAAACAAAAAGATCGTTTCACAAAATTGCCGGAGCCGTTTTGGAAACTGCCAAAAAAAAAAACCTTTCGCTAATCAGAAGTTAACTAAAATAACAGTATCTTTTACGGCTAACGTGAAAAAATAACTATAGATATGAAATATTTTCAACAAAATTCCCGGAGCCGTTTCGAAAATATTCTGTCGTAAACTTTTCGACGAAAAGTTTACGACAAAAAAAACTTTTCGACGAAAAAAAAAACACCTTGCGTGAAAATAATAGATATGAAATTTCAGCTTGATAGACTTGACGGTTTCGGAAAAAACACACACAGACAAACACACACACACACAGTACACAGACATACAGACATTTTCCAGAAATCATGAAAACGTGATCAGTGGATGATACCTGATACAAATCAGTCAAAATCTAGAGGTCAAATTTTCGCACGATCACAATACTTTATCCGATTAGGATAAAGTAAAAAGTAAAAATAGCGTTTGTTCGTCTCTATTGTTTGTTGATAGTAAATATTTGAAAGTTACGTTGGTGTTGAATCATTGGCTGGTTTCAATGACATTGCATACATATGTACATACGTGTATGTACAATGTACCTATGTACATATGTACATACATGCTTCTGATCTTCTAAAGAGTGCACTTGCAAAGTTTACAGCTTGACCTTAGACAGGTTACAGAGCGAAACCACTGTATCGCCAATGCACATCGTTTCACCTGGTTTACTTACGGTCGTTCAACTGCTCATTGCCGTCATAAACTTGTAATTAACACGTCAAGACGAGTTTCAAATAGGTATTTGCGCATTGACAATTTTAATATGCTAAAGGAGTTAGGTTTTGCTTAAAAAAATTAACATTCCATTCGCTACGGCTACTGGGTCATAAGACCTGTTACATAGTTAACGTAAAACGACAAACTTTGTTTAACAGTTTGTATAATGTATGTATGTATGTATAATAAATTTCTTTTTTGTTTATAGATATACCTTGATGTCGATTTGATGTCGAAGGGATAGCAAAAGAGGAGCTTTAAATGAATTTTAAAAAATGTGGATTACTCGCGTGATTAAAAAAAAAAAAATGTCGCGCAAGTCCACAATAATGAAAGAATATTCAAACAGACTCTTTGTAATAACATTAACATTTCTAGCGGTCACGGTTAATTTAACAAATAGCTATTCGCAAGTTCGAAGAAGCGGTGCTAGTTCAGAAATAGACCAATTGAAAAAAGTTGTGACCCAAAGAACAATAAGCACTCCGATCGTACCGCCAATGTTAAAACCATCGTATGATGTACAGAAACTTGATACTATCAGAGGATCGACGAATCTATCTCAGGGTAGCGATAGAACGAACGAAGAAAATGTGAGAAAAATAGGAATCGAACAATTCGAGACGGCTATCAGTGCATTGAGAGGGGAAGAAAGCGAGAGAACAAACGAATTGGAGAACGAACTAATGAATTACGTCGACGAAACATTCAGCAGAGATTCTTACGTTTTCTTCGACGGTGTCAAAATTGAACCTGCCATCTCTGTGATTAGAAGAAACGAAAGCAGTGCAAGTGCAAGTGGGGTGATGGGAAGTCCAAGAGCTGCCAGAAATGCTAACGATGAAGACAACGAAAGTGGTGTTGATTTTGATCGACGTGTTTTGAATAAATTCGACAAATATGCAAGGAGTCACGTCCTTAGCGTTAACCTTCCACAGGCGGCAAGATTCTTCACATTCAAATGTAAGTTGTTTAAAGATTTAATATTTAAGAGACATTAATAATATATATATATATTATAAATACATTTTAAATATTTTAAAATACACATGTTTATATTTTTATGTATTATAAGCAGTGTGGTGGATTTTTTAGTGTGCAAATATAACTTAAAAATTTTAGAACGATTGAAATTGGAGTAAAATAATAGTATTATTATATTACATACATACATACATATTATGTAGGTGTTTGTAGGTCATAGATGGCATATTTAGCTTATATCGCTTTATGAATATAAAACAATAACCCAATTAAAATTTGAAATACATATGTATGTAGCTATTTTAAATGTTGATTTTTTTTTCTATTCATAAAATGATATAATATGTAGATAGAATTTGTGTAAATCCACAAACGAGTATCGTATAGTTTGGTGTAATTGGATAATTAATATAAATAGTTATATCAATGAGCTTGTATAAAAATTAACATTATTAGTTCTGGATCTATGTATATCTAAATTCTAAATATATTATATTGTATTAAGATTTTGTAAATATCATATATCAATTTTATTATAAAAAAATTCTGTCACATGGGACTTTTTCTATATGCAAATCCTCTTAATTTTTCACGTTTTATCAATAAGATTTATTCGCTTAAGCTTTTCTCATAGTCACATTAGTATTGGTAGTACCACAATAACACCATCACCATTATGTACTAGTGACACCATCCAGCGTGTCAGATCATTCTATAGCACTGCACCAACGCATTCTTCTTGGTTTTCATTCAGTTCCTCAAGGAAAATCAACATTTCTCACCGGCTTCGGCCTCGGATTTCTAGCTTTCGGCCTCAAGAAGCTCCTGCTACCCATATTTCTCGGCGCACAAATAGTCAAAAGCGTTTTGATAGCCATGTTCTTGCCCAGTATCCTCGGCAGCATCGGCAAGATCATCGGAAAAGGTTACCACATGATATTGATCCAAGTACCAGATTAATCCACTATTATTTGTGTAATAAATCCATAATGCGATCTCAATTGATTATTTCAGGCTTGTCGCAATTTTCCGGATCGTCTATAAATCTCGCGCCTCAAGTGCAAATGGACGAAGTGGATTACAAAGACAACATGGGATACCCTTCAGAACAAGATGCCAGCTACACATATCCGAATTCTGACACATTGGGAACGCTACCCGCCAACGCCTTATATGCAGGGAATAATGGCGTAAATGACGACTTGGCGAATGTTGCAATGTCAAGGTGAAATAAATACAGAAACACTTAAATCGTTCCATTGAAATATTACATAATATTCATTAGTGAAAGTTCAAATTCGTCTATTTCAGATTTGGCCCGGGTGGTGCACGCGTCACTTATATACCGAGCTTAAGCGACAATTACTACAGAAGCGGTCAGAAAAAACAGGAGGATTTTAAGGTTTTGGATTATACATACATATGTACATACGTAGCCGAATTGAGCTCGTTGTGATACAATTCAATTTTGTTTCGATTGTTTAATGGCTATATATCTTTTTGCAGGTTTTCCGAAACATACCGGCTTCATCACTTCTATTATCGAACTACGATCCGTTTTACAGTCCCCTGCTGTCTAGACTAGACTCTGTGTTTCAAAGGCTCGGACTCGGTGTTGGCTTAGAGCATTGTAGAGAGCGTTTAGTGTGTTTGATGTACGCCTCGCCAGCTAAATATGCACCCTACAGTAATTTGGTGTCGGCTCAACTCAGCAGGTAATTAATTATTCTAATGTATAGGTATTATTTTATTCTATTCTCAACATACTGTATCACTAGTGTGTTGTTCACTAGTGTGTTCAATATTGTGTAACACGATTTTCTCTCAGATGAAATATGAATTGAAACATCCGCATTTCAGAGAACTAAACGAATTGAGGAAGCCAACCTCAGATAATCCTGAAATTCTGCGATTTTTCAAGTACATGAAAGCTGCGAGAGAAGGACAAGAGGGGGTAGACTGTACGCGGGCCCATCCCCGTTGTCCTTCCGTCACATCTGACGGAAGTAGCGCTGCTATGGTAACCACCTATAACGATATCAACAAGCTCGTGTCTGCTCGAAAGCTTCGTTAAGCTTCCAATTGGATTTCCACCGTACGGATTTGCTCAATATTTTGTTTTTATTTTCCACATCCTCGCCGACCCACACCATAAGCAATGTTCGCAATGGAAAATACAATGAACGAACAGAATAGAAAATAAAACTAATTACGAAATTACCATATGATTTAAATTAGGTAGAAACAATTTGAAAAATATGATAGTCATGCATGTTAACATAAAGTCTAAGTCCAATTATTATTTATATGTATTTGTGTACGTTTAACTATCTATAAGTTATATATTATCTATAATATAGTTATATATTAACTATATATTATCGTGAATTTGAATTTAGGTACAGGCTGGTCATTAAAAATCAGTACTTTATATCTCTGAAACTGATAACGCTATATGGTGATGAAAAAAAAGCGGCATTTTAAAGTTCATACCTATCTTTTTACTTTATTCATATACGTAGTATATATGTATATGTACATATATATAAAGTATTGCGATCTCGAAAGTGCGTGCTTTCGTTGCGAGCTACGCTCGAGTCACAAAATCCGGTTTGGACGCGCCAATGAGCCAAATTTGGTTTTTGACTTTTTTTCGTTACTATTTATATTCCTATGGATAAAGAGCTATGTATGCCACACCCAATTTTATTTTATGATGCAGCTTTTTTCAAATAGACGATTATTAATGTCGAAATTAGCGCTTAAACGGGAATTTCATACAATTATGTACATTCGAATTAATTCATCAATTGCCATAACGATAGAAATAAGAAGATATCGTCTGGTTTTTTAATGACCATTCTGTATATAATATTTGACGAACGTCGAGATAGAAGTTGTTGTAAGTAGAAAAAATATATCAACATTATTTTGGTTCTACGATGCGATAATTTCAGATTAAATGAATGGTTCGATGTCCTTTAAATTTTGCACGTATGTACATATGTATGTTACATTCCCAGTTAGCTGAAAATGTGTCCTATTAAAAACTTATTTAGATATGTACATAATTTACAATACGAAAAAAGAGATTGAAATGGAAACTTAATCAGATAAAAATAATATTTCAATTAAATAAAGCATATGAAAACTTTAGACAAATTAAATTTTCAGTATAATATGGTATAAGAGCTTAGTCATTTATAATATATGATATACTATTTATATTCATATATGTATGTATATAATAATGTATTTAAATGTAAATGTCAGATAATTGTACCATGTTAAATTTAAATTAATAAACAATACATTATTTAAAATATTTCTTAGCTATTTATTCTGTTCTGTTCATGTGCCAAAAAATAAAGTGTATTGATGTTTAAATTTATATTTATACATTTAGTAAAATATATTTGTAGCAGCATAGACTCGTTAGGACACATGAAAAATAAATACACTTTAATGTGTTGTGAATAGCAAGTTTGCATGTACATATGTATGTACATTGTATGTGTGAATATAGAAAGTTCTTTGTATTATAAATATACTAGAATTTGTATAGTACTTTAAAAATTACATATTTATCAATGAACTTGTGTATATAAATTTATTGTATATCTTATTTTATTTATTCAATATAATTTAGTACACGCTTTTGCGTTGTTGTAAAGATTATTATTTATTTTGTCTGAGAAGTGTAAATTGTTGATTAAATCTAAATAAAATAATTATTTATTTATTAAAATTTTGTTTTATTTTAAAATTGTGATTTGTGATTCGTTTAACTGTAAAATTTATTTTTATGTAGGTGGGTAGAATGAAAAAAAAATATTTTAATTTGAAAGAGTTTCTTTTTTCATTCTAATGCATTGTAAAAAAAGTTCAATTGTACATAATCAAATAAAAAAAATATTAACGTTATCAATGACTGATAAAATTTATTTTTTAGAAATTTCATTAACAACCACTTAAAAATATATTAAAAATTTAATGAGATGTGAAATCTTTAATAAGCATAATATAAATAATTCCTAAACGTTTATTTTATAATACTAAAAGTTCTTAACTGACTTCACAATGCATCATGAGTCATTGGCAATACCTGAACATGTCAGAGATAGAGAAAGTTTTTCGAGGCATGGACAAATTCAATGCATATTAATATATTATACATATGAATGTAGATATAGTATACATATTTAATAACATATTAAAAGTGAAATTTAAAAAATCTATTAAGCACAATAGGCAAGATGTTGAACTTATTTGGCCGATATTTTCACATAGAACATTACGAATACAACATCACATTAAACACGAAGAAGCATAAAAAAGTGTTTATAGAAGAAGTTACAATATACATATGTATGTACATACATATGTACTGGAGAACGTTTTTGTCTCCATACTGTATGAAAATACAATCCTGGTCATTCCACGTCAATTTCCTACAAAATTAAGCAAGATGTCAATTTTCCCTCTGTCGGAATAAATTCTTTTGTATTGAAACAAAACATTTTGCTTTATCCATAGTATTGCATTGTTCAAAAAGTATTGTTTTGATACTTACCATATCTCATCTCGATGGGTTAGTGCACAGATATTGTATGTCCAGTTTTGTTTTAAAATATTGTAAGTGACATACATACATCTCTTTTGCATGATAACTATGGACGAAATGGACATATTATATATGTATGTATATTTGAATAAGTCAATATCTTCTCAAATATGTATATGTACTATTTGGACATACATTACTTTTTAAACATGAAGGTTTGATGCAGATGGATGTTTTGTGTATGACAACTCAATTATGGTAAAAACTGGACATACAATATCTGTGCACTAACCCATCGATCTATAAGATAAAGTCACTCATCAAAAGTTTGAGAATTTTTCAATGAAGCAATTGAAAATGTATCCGGATCATTCGGAACATCCTTCCACTTTCACTTTGTGCCGCGAAACGAAACCGCAACTAGCACTTGACACATCCGTTATGGTTTGTCTGTATTTTCCCATTTCATTGCGCATTACGCACAAGAATATGTCGTAATGGAGCACATAATATACTGACTGGAATGAATGAATTTACCTCCCCTCTCTCTCCTCTTTTGTGTATTATTAAAAATTAAAACTAATACTTTTCAATTCGAAAATATAGCCTGAAAATAAAATTTAAAAGAAAACAAAAAAAAAAACCGATGCATTGATATAATGTATGTATGTACCCATGTATCATTAATTTTGGGCTTGTCACAAAAAAAATTACTTATTAAAATATAATTTAAATTTTCGAAACTTTTTAGACAAACGAGTATGTGAATCATGGAGAATTGCATCAACGGTTAGTGCCGCTTGTGAGGGGTTTTCAAAGGAGCCACAAAGCCTCACTCATCTGAGTATATAAATAAGAAGCAGTGAAAGTGTTTATTGTCATTTGTGCTTCGAAGGAGACACGAGTGAAAGCTTTTGCTTGACAGAAAAAAAATCTCTGAAGTAAGTAGTAGTAAATTTAAAATATACTTTTAACCATCGGGATCAAGGTTATTAACAAACCCTACAGAACACTTTAAGATTAAGATCGCGGATAATTAAATCATTCAGCCTGATACGTAAAGTGAAGACGAAATTTCGATTCCAATATTTCAATCATTCATTGAAATGTAACCAAAATTTCAATCGGCTACATTTTTTTGAACAATCTTATGAACACAATACTTTCCCTTGATTTTGAAAAATAGGCTATGATGGTATCACATTTTAAATTTAAAATGGTCTGTATTTATTGGGTCAGTAACTTGTCTAATTTTCGGTCAGTTATTTTAACCAAATGGTGTGTAGTTTTAATAAATGGTATATATCAGTAAGTTTTTTAAGTAATCAGTGGATATATATATATACATGTATATAATGGTCAGTAATTAATACTAAACGGTAAATAAATTTATATAAACGGTTGGTATTTAACTGTCAAATTGTTATTTACTAACCGTTTATGAAAAAGTTACAAGCAAAATATATATTTTTACTGACCGTTTTATAAATACAATACTGATCATTTTCATGAAAAGTAACTGAACATTTTTTGATTTAAATACTGACCGATTAATTTACCATTTAAAACGTGCATACATAATATGTACATAGTTAGTTCTATTGAACACCGAACATTTTTGAAGCCTCGCTCACTGAACCAATTATTCTAGTAGAAATATAAAATTTCACCCGACTATTCTTAGTTTTGTAATAAATAAAGTAAAAAGTTAAAAATAAATAAAATGTTCAGTTGTTATTGTTTCTTTGATAGTATAACAAAACGCACATTAATTAGAAAGGTGATTGTGTGAGTGTAGTATTATTGATGTACAGTTAGCGGCTACAGATTCTTCAGTCTACGTGCCGTGCTCACTACATAACGGTTCACTATTGAACACAGCCCATTTTAAACCTGACCAGTATTACAATAACAAAATTTGTGCTTCGAGTTTTAAAAATCGCGTGATAAGTAAAATCGAAAATAGTTTTGACGATGCGTGACCCAAGCAAATGGGATACCAGTCGTGTGCACGAACGAGAAAAATGCGTAAAATGGGTGAAATTATAGGTGAGCTTGATATTTATTTATACATCCGCACTCTTACGAATAGTTTTAACGCCACGTTTTATTAAATTGGAGTATGTGTTTTGGAATGTGTATGGATTGTG
Source organism: Parapsyche elsis (assembly GCA_022651745.1). Lineage (NCBI taxonomy): Eukaryota > Metazoa > Arthropoda > Insecta > Trichoptera > Hydropsychidae > Parapsyche > Parapsyche elsis. Next base: position 2,553,600 of record JAGVSN010000005.1, on the reverse strand, counting down.
CGATGTGCATGAATATGTAGACCACTGTAGCGAAATTCTACAGATAGAGAATATTAGCGATGAGCTCAAAGCTCAAACGGCACACAGACCTTGGTAAATTAATGCAATGCAAAGAATAATGATTCAATGTGAGCATTGGCTTATGCTTCTTAGTAATATAATATTGATTCAGTTTATAGATTGTGTCGAAACGTTTGCAATATGTTGTCCGGAGCAAAATGGATGCTTGTAGCCCTTGCAGCATCTATGGTAGCAATCCAGTCTCATGGACAAGGAAATATTAGATTGCCAGATCAAGCGCCATCGGATTTGATCAAAACAAATAATCTTCAACAACAGCCAGAAAATGGAGTTAGTATAAAAAATTGTTTATTGTTTAAATACTTTTAAAATTATACATACATACTCGTACATACAGTAAACTCCCATTTCAATTGAATATACAAACTAATGAAATGTTTTGAAATTTTCAGGATCGACAAGGAAGAAACTTTTTGGATTGGATTGGCTTGGGAACTGGCTCTAATCAAGATCCTTACTTAGCAAGGATTAATGAAGCTTGCTTAGGTGGAGATTTGGCAGAATGTTTTAAATCACAAGCTTTAGGGTCGCTCAATGAATTCTTCTCTAAGGATTCATACAGGTATGTTTTTAGTTGAAGCACAATAAATCGTTTCTGTTATAACATACATATATTGATAAACATTTATTTAATTTAATTTAGCCTCTCAGAGGGTGCACGAGTTGTGAGAATGCCAGAAAATCAATTACGAACGTTGGTTCATGAACCTTATGAATATTCATCGGAGTCGAAATCTGAAGATTCCGAGTGGGATGCACTCGTTAAATTTGCCATGAGGAAAGTTGAAAGGTAAATTAGGCAATGTGAGGTGAAGTATTTTTCCGTAAAAAAAATTCAGTTTTTTTATCAACATATTTAAACATTTTATGTATGAATCAAATTAAGAAGTTTATTAATATGCACGAGTACGTTTAATATATGTCGTTTGTAAAGAAATTTATTGATATGAAACGTTTTTTGTATTTGTAGTTCGTACTATATATTATTGTTATACCAACTATAATTTATGAGACATCTGAATTCAAATAATAATATAAATTAATTAAAAAATAGCCTTAGTTTAACTTTCAGTTAAAAATATTTTATATCAGTTTATATATTATAGAATTAATGTATGTATGTAATTTATTTTAATACATAGACAAGACCTAGAATTCTTTTTTTTACCTTGAAGAATGCATATTTAAATAAATTTGTTTTAACGAAATTTTAGATTTTTAAAATCCTCAGCTTTTGAAATTGATGTTAAGCCAGAAGTAAGCGAAGATGGACGATACTCTCCAAGGTTTATTAACGAAATAGCTGAAGAAATTGATGTTCTTGAAGACAAAAAGGCTCCTTTGTTCAGTATGTTTATGACGTTTGATAATAAAATACCAAATAAAATTTAATAATAACATATTTTTTTAATATTATTTTACAGAGAGAAATAAATTGAAAAAACTTTTCATTCCCATGTTGTTGATTTTAAAGTTGTTTAAATTGAAGCTTCTGCTTTTCTTACCGCTCATACTTGGACTCGCGAGCTTCAAGAAACTTTTAGGATTCTTAGCTCTCGTAATTCCCAGTAGGTTATTTGTTATATAAATATTTTATCAATAAGCTTAATTTTTATTCTTTGTACAATATTTGTATATTTTATTGTAGGCGTTATTGGCTATTTCAAATTGTGCAAGCCGAGCCTTTCATCTCCAATCGGAGGCTTCGGTCATAACAATTACTATAGTAATGGACCACAATATTCACCTGCTGGTCTAGGAGTCAACCATAATTACGGAGGATCGTATCATCACTATGGAGATTCTGGCCAAGGCTATTATGGAAGAGAACATGAATCATCAGGTGGGGTGGCTTTTAAAGACGACAACACGTATGCTCAACAATTGGCCTATCAAGGGTGGGAATATCGAAATTCCAAAGGCAAAGAGTCTCAGGCACCCGAACCTCAATAGCCAAATATTTATAAATTTTAGTGTATGTACTGTGATTCATGTTTAAGTCTTTGTATGAATATTTTGTGCGTTAGCGTAGTAATTTATTGTAAATATAAATGCTCTGTACAATAAAAAATATACCTCTTTCATGAATTAATTTCACTTTATCTACCCTTAATCCGTCAGGGTTGGGGCTGCAGTCCTCCCGGCTCTCCTCCAACTCAATCAATCTTGAGTAATTATGTCATCCAAGTTGATTACACATACGTGATATTTTATGACAACCGCGAAATATGAGATTCAATAAAAAGTATATCGTATGTACATACATACATACATATGTATGTAAGTAGAGCGACATCAAATATCGCTATCTTATATTCTAATTTTCTCCCTTTGTTTCTAATAGTTATCAAAATAAAAGTTTCATCCGATTAAACAATATTTAAGGATGGCGAAATAGCTAAAAAATTACTAATATTTATTGAATTAAAGTATCATCAATGCGTATTATAATAATTGTAAAATATATTAAATTAAATTATATAGATTTACTTGGTTACTATACTATTAAACTGTGTGTATTCCGAGTATATTGTATATACATACATATGTATGTACAAATGTACGTACATATATACAATATACATATAAACAAGTTAAGAATGTCGTTCCTTTGAGGACCGGAAAGCGACTGTAAGGCGGTTAGTAGAATAGGTGATACATACTGGAAATCCTCTCAAGGGAGAATTGAGTAAAAGATACGAACGGAGAATTCAATAGTAATGTGATACGTATATTTCAAAACTTCCGTTTCTTAGTATTTGATTGCATTCTCAAAACGGTTAGATATCTATATATACGACTTTACAGATATAATAAGCTTGCAAAAATGAAAGCCAATGATAATTAAAAAGATGTAATGTTTATTTGTATGTTAAATACGGTTAATTTTTGAGCTTACGAGTATTCTAAAAAGGTTGAAAATTAAAGGATAAATGGAAGTGAAAGGTTTTAGAAACATACATATGTAGATATGTATGTATGTATGTACACATGTAGGTACAAAAGTGAAATCCGATTTTCTAAACGTCTGAAAATGAAACTTATAACCTAGTGAATTGAGAAATATAATACGATGAACTATTTATACATACATACATACATATATATATGAAACTACGTAAAAGATGGAATTATCGTCATTGAAATAAATTTATGTGTGTAATTTTTTATGTATCTTCATAAATTAAATACATTATCATTGTATGACTTCTGATAGCTCATATGTAGAGACCCGTGTTTTTTGCGTTTATTTTTATCGATGTTAGCATATTGATTTATTATTTTAGCATTTTGTAGCATTTGTAGAATAAAATTTGGTAAAATGGTTTTAGCATCTATTTAGCATTTATTTTTATTAGATGATTTTTTAATACAGATCAATTTCAATACTCTGTAACACCATTTATTATATACAAACAATTTAAAGCTTAGAAAAATAGAAAATAGTAGAAAATTATTAAGAAGTAGCAATATGGAGGAATACAGAGACAAAAATCATGAATTACAGAATAAAATTTAACATTAATTTAAAATTTATTAAAACTCAGTATGGGACATATTTCCACAGACGACTCTTTTAAGTTAGTACCTACGACAATACAGAACACCAAATTGATTTTATTGCAGCAGAACCAAACTTCTCATATTTAATTTTATCGTTAATATATTTATTATCATATATATGTATATCGTTAATATATTTCTCATATTTAATTTAATCGTTAACTCATTATTTCCGACCCAACTGTTAGTGTCAATATGGACACGACTGTTTTAAGAACTCAAAAACAATATTTGAATTTAACTTTTAGTTATTAGTTCGCTAGTTAGTGTGTACAAACAAGTCTCAACGTTGTTTTAGTAATATTTTTTTTAAAAAAAAATTATTTTATATAATTTTTGTGAATTTTAGTATCTATTTGCATATTTTAGGATTTTACCATACATTAGCATATATCGTGAATTTGAGCATATATTTATCATTTATCGCAAAAACACGGACTATGTACGTATGTCTGAGAAATTCGGAAAATAATTATATAAAATATCGTTTTAAATTAAATTATCACAAAATATAGCTTGAAAATAATAACTCTACCTTAGTGGTGACTAGTTACTTATATAATACACTAGCTGACCCGGCATGCGTTGCAATGCCCGATCCCGTTCCCGTTCCCGTTCCTAGTACGTTTTTTGACGCGAGAGCAGGCCCATTCCTGTTCCCGTTCCAGATCCCGTTCCCGTTCCCGCTTCCCGGTCCCGATCCCGTTCCCGTTCCTAGTACGTTTTCTGACGCGTGAGCAGGCCCGTTCCCGATCCCATTCCCGTTCCTGTTCCAGATCCCGTTTCCGTTCCCGATCCCGATCCCGTTCCCGATCCTGTTCCCGTTCCCGTTCCTAGTACGTTATCTGACGCGTGAGCAGGCCCGTTCCCGTTTTTTCCCGATTTTAAACAATCCCCGGCATGATCACAATAAGTCCTGAAAGTTTCATCGCGATCGGTTGAGTGGTTTAGGAGCCTATAAGAGACAAACAGACAGACATTGATTTTTATATATATAGATAGATGTATGTATGTATGTATGTATGTATGTATGTATGTATGTAAGTGTTCATCGAAACAACGTAATCTTCACTATTTTGAAAATTGACTGACGTGTAGTAAAGGGACATACACAATTCTATGTATCTTGTAGCATTGAAAGAGTAAATATAACAAAATTCTTCACTTTGCAAACATAAATTCGTCGCTTTCGAAAAAAAAATCACATCACAACACTAATTAAATCAATATAGCACTAGTTATTAATCGGAACGAAAACGCACGATGTCATAACGATTTATGGACTATCTCTACGATAGGTAACTGAACATTTTATCGTGATACAAAAAGCAAATATTTTGTTGATCATTGTCGTATAAATTAGCATTGATTGGACTTTTTTAATTAATTATTTCATTTATATTAACTTTCTATCAGTATTTATGGTTTAAAAGTTTCGCTTTAATGATACGATGATTGGTATTGTATAATCAAAAAAAAAAAAAATATATATACATACATAGATATATAAATTATCGGTAGGTAATCCTCGGAAAAACATCTTTTGCTAATAAATGCATCTGTGCATCGTTTCACTGCACCCAGTCAGACCAGATTTGCTATATGGTGGTACAAAACGAGTAGTAATAGTTTGGCTAGATGTGGCAGTGAAATGAGACTAGAACTAACGGGCTCATACATATATAAACTGCATCGACCGTGCACTTGAAGTGCATTTCGTTACCTGCTATGTGTTTGAATGCTCCACAACGGCTAAACATAATTATACCTCACTGTGTGGTTCTGTGATATTTTAATTTAAAATTTAACATAAATAAAATCGTAAATACGCACTGTAATAATGAAGCTCGTGTACCCTGTTGTTTTATTAATTTTGGCCATAGGCTTCAGCAAAGGAGATAAGGAAAGTCTCAATTTGAAAAACGTTCAAAATATGGTGAGTACTGACTGTTTAAATAATATATAATATCCACCTTTATGTGTATATACTATGCAATATTTCTATCTGCACAAGTTTACTAAATTTAAATTTATATTAATTTATCCTATGATGTAAAGTCAATGAAACAAATATAATATGTAATACTAAACTATTTAATGCATACGCTGAAATAATATCTACAGACTACATATGTAGCCTTTTAAAATAAAGACTACAGACTATGTAGCCCTTAAAAAAGTACAAGCTTATAAATATGGAGTTTTACTTTATATTGAAACCTTATTTATTGAACTCTTGGAAATATACATATAAACATTTGTCTGTGCAATAACTCCGTATTTTCCGTTCAATTTCATTGCCTTTTGTGCATACATATAAAATTGCGTGTTGCGCTCTCATTCAGCAAGGGTACATTATTAGTTACGCTTCAGAGATAAGATGACAATCGTCGATACCGGAATAAGTTTATTCTATTGAATATGAAAATACGAATGTCCTAGACATTTTAAATTTGAAATTTAATTTTAATTTCAGGTTCGTAAGGTGCCCGAAGCAAATAATTTAGAGGAAATACTGATAAAAAAACTTAATATAAAATGTTCACAAAGGGAAGTAAGTTCGTGCTTGATATTGAAATTGGTCTCTTATATGAACAAAATGTTGAAGAAAGCGGCTATTCAAATAAGTGACGATGTAGAAATCACACAAAACGCGTAAGTGATATTTTTTTCAATTTATAATAAATTAAAATTTAACGGTTGATTTAAAACGGAGCAAATAAAAAACCTCGAAGAAGAGCCCTGCAATAAAACGACATAACAGAATAATGTTGTAATAACACTGAGCAACAAAAAAAAAACTACCGGAGCGGAAACTAGTCTATTTTTACTAAGTTTGGCCCACTGAATTCGAATATGATAATGAGATTTGTTGGTTAGCTCTTGTTTATGAGATATGAGCGTTTAAAAAAATGGTGTAATTTTTACTTTTGTGGTCTTTAACTCAAAATCTAGTATTGCCTTGCTAAAAGTAAGTATTGGAACAATACAATTTAGAAAATACTTAATTTTTCATACAACATACTAAAATGACTAGTAAAAATAATAATATGATACATCTATATATTTTACAAAAAAATTTTGACTTTTAAAATTCGCTATATAAATAATTATGAATATTTTGAAGTAATTAAATATCACAATTAATAGAAAAAATATCTGACTATTGATTCCAATACTTACTTTGAGCACAACTATACTAGATTTTGAGTTAAAGACCGCAAAAGTCAAAAAAATGTAAAAATTGACCATTTTTTAAACGCTCATATCTCATAAACAAGAGCTAATCAAAAAAAATCATATTCATATTCGGACTCGGAGGGTCAGAATTAATAATAATTTTTGGGTTTCTGTTCGGGTAACTCAAAAACGTGTTTTTTTGTTGCTCAGTGTAATTTATTGTATGTACATATGTACATACATACATAGTTCCGGTGGATTTCTCATACGTAACTTGTTGTAATAAAATGGTCATCTTAATATAATATATGTCAAACAGGAAATAAAACCGCGAAAACTGGGTCAATGGAGCTTGCATCTTGTCGAATGCATCGATCTGTAGGAATACATTTACACATATGGTTTTTATAATACATGTGCATACAATACAGTATACGAATTACATTACAATTACGAAATCATATTCGGTGAAAACATTCACGATAACATGTTTAAAATCGTGACATTTTAAGAATATAAACTGACGACGTTTTAGTCTTAGTTCATTTCTAAAATTAGTGAAATTCTTGTTAATTATTATTTAATTTGTTTCAGTTCAAGCGGTGAAAGTAATAACGGGGAAGAAGACTTGGCTAGAAATGGAAGTTCAGATGACGAACAGGCCACGCAGTTGTTGTTGAATAAAATGTGGACATTTGTTAAATCCAGATCGTTGAAATGGAGAATATTTGATGATGCTGAATTGGTAGTCAATAATAGTCCGCATTCTGATGGATCAATGAATATAGGTAGAATTATTTTTTAACAATTTAAAATGAGTTTTGATACAATTGATAATCTAAAATGCATTTTTGTAGGTATGTCAATAAAGCCTGTCAATGAAGTTGAAAATGGAAGAGGAAAAATGAAAAATTTAGCACCGTTTTTGGCGGCAGCAGCTATGAAAATTGGTCTTCTGGGAGGGTTAGCGTTCAAGGGCTTGGCGCTTCTGGTAGGAAAAGCGCTTCTTGTGTCAAAGATTGCTTTATTGCTTGCTGGTATAATTGGATTGAAAAAGCTCTTTCTCATCAGGTATTCGTAGTTTTGAGATTATTTCAGTAAGAAATAGGTGCAATTATCAATGTTTATAATAAATATATTTAAAAATACCCATTTTTATTTTCAGAAGCATGTGACTTACGAGGTAGTATCTCACCCACACCACGGACACGAGACTTCGGGTCACGATGCCTACAGTTCAGATTGGGGAAGAGAATTCGGTGAAACTAATCAGTATGCTCAAGAATTAGCATATTCGGCATACGTCCCTCAAGATTATTTCACGTTTGCAGAATCAGTAAACAACAAGCAAGTTTTAAAAGAAAACGCTTTCGAGAACACGAATTCGCAATAAAGTGATAGTCTTTTTGTCAAGTCAAATTTGTATTGAATGTAATCTATAATAGTATAAATTATTATTTATTTCGAGAATTTCCGCTAAAAATCTCTCAGGGTTGTAAATATATGTTATAATCGCGATTGTAATTTATAAAAAACATCGATAACAATAATTTTAAAGTTGTATCAAATTACAAATTAATTATTAATCATTTGATTTTTCTTTATAATGACGACTATCATGATTTTTATTACACTTTGTGGCAACGATTTATTTCGAAAATTCAGAGTGTAAAATTTACGAAGAAATGAAATTGATTTTCATCAGTCTAAATCTTTCTTGTGTGAGTTTATTTTATTATGTACATTGTATATAAAATGTAGAAATATTATTTATTAAATTATCATCGTCATCTTAATGTAAATTTAATTTTATATACATACATACATTTATTAAAAAAAAGAGTATTAAATGCTAAACTGTTCAATTTTTAAAAATATTTTCTGTGTTTGTGTTGTGTGTTGCCAGTGTTGCAAGTGTTGCCCTTTTGCCATTCTGCCAAAAAATCCATTGCGCTAAAAATTTACAATCATTCATAAACTATAGCTTTCTAAAACCACTATTTTACGATAACATGAAATCATTATTTCAAAATTAATTTAAATTGAAAATTTTACACCATTTAATGGTGTATATACATATGTATGTATGTATGTATGTATGTGCAAAATGAGAGATGATGTTGTTAATATTATTAAGATACATATGTATGTACGTATGTCTGAAATAAAATATTATTTATAAGAATACCTTTTAAATTAAATTAGCTATCTATCACATTAAAGTACTTATAAATTAAATGATAGAATGTTTATTTTCAGAAATAAAGATGAATGATTTAAATTTATTCGTAGGTATGTAAAATAAAGAATGAAAATGATATAGAAAAAATTAACCGTTGAAAATTAAAGAAACATCACTAAAGAAAATGAAGTTAAATTTGGAAATACGTATGTACATACATATGTACATACAATGGTTTTGATGATGAAAAAACAGGTTAGGTTTGATTTTTTTTTATTAAATTATAAAAATAAATAAATAAATTAATAGGTACTATTATAAAAATAAATATTCATGTGACGCTAGAAATTCGAAAGAATTGAAGATTTATCAAGTATTTTTTCAAATTATCTTTAAGATGAAAAACAAAAAATTGGAAATTCAATCATTCGAAAATCTTGATATACGATCGAAAGAGTCGGTTCTCAAGCTGGAATGAAAAATTACAAGAATTTTCCGAAGATGATGTCTGTCTTATGGTTCATATTCTTGATATCCGGGATAAGCATCGCTTGAATATCTGGAGCTATCATAGTACATTGGCTTCTTTTTCATACCTATCAAGCACATAAATCAATATTAAGAATAATGAAAATTTTCAAACATAAATATACTTTTAGTACAAATTAATAGTAAAAATTGTTCACTGTGACCCAAGATAAGTACATACATATATACATGTATGTATGTACAGTGTATGTATAGGTATGTATATATATATGTACATACATATGTACACTCGTACAATATAAGAGTTGATATTTTGATCGTACAAAAAGTGAAGTAAGCATTTAATTCATTTTCCGTTCATTGTCAATTAAAGATCAAAAATCTTTCTCATCGATTTTTAAAACGACAATTTAGGGATTGATAATATATTTGACGTGTGTAATGTATTTTATATTTTACATTATTTATAAGAATAAATTTAAAATACATCGATAGTATTGACTAAAACTTTTACTTTTAGAAAAGTTTTTTTTTTATGTGAATTTGACTCCTAAATGTTTTAAGATTGATTCGATTGTTTTGCTTTTAGCATCCAACACTTTGAGAAAGTACAAAAGAAACTCAAACGTCACGTTATAGATAGTCTTGCTGAGATCACCAATCCATTTAGTGAGAATTTTTTCGTAATATCTAGGCTCAGATTTGATTGAGCGTTTCTCGGTGCTTTTTAATACAAATAAACCATTTTCTAATTCAATCTTAGAGACATCGCGGTCGTTGCTTATACACAAAAACTCCGATATGCTTATATTTAAAACACCGGTTGTGTCGATTTCTATGTCACTTTTGCGCTTTATCAATACGTCATTATCATCGTCATACCTACCGTCCCATCGTTTTCCAGCGGTCGGTACAAATTTCGATGTACCGTTCGGGCTTTGGATTTCGGAAATACTCTGCGAATATTGACCGGCTGCGTCGTTTCCGTGATTCAGTGCTGCAGATTGATCGTGGGTTTGAGACGACAAACCAGACACCCCATACAATTCAGGGGACGCGTAAGCTGAATTTCCCATTGTGTAACCGGGGTGAGCTCCAGCTGAGGGGAAATCTACTGGATATTGCGAGTACATGTAGGGATTGTGTTGCATTCCCGCTCTGAAATGTATTCAACGCAACTTTTACAATATAATATTTCAAATAGTTCACACAAAAAACGAAATGTACATATGTATACGTGTTCAAAGACAATACGCCGTATGTGATTCAAACGCATCCTGCATAAAATATTATATGAGCCGTTCAGTTGTAAAGTAACTTTGGTATCCGAGTAAGAGCTTGTTTGCGTTAGCTTGGCAATTTTTCTGAGTTTGAGACGCTATACGTATGTACATACATAGGTACATATGTATGTATGTATAAGCGGCAACTGCTCTGAGATTGGTTGACACGTGAGTGCACATGGGTCAAAAATAGCTTTTGTATGACGTTTTCATGATGATGAAATCCTAGTTGTATGTTCATTTTAAATCTATGTATTTAAATGTAACCATATTTTCTATGTAGTATACATACATACCAAATTTTTAAAATTATATATACAATTTAAATTTATTTTAAACGAATCATCTTACCCGCCTCCGCTTCCGTAGCTGGTTAAGAATTTCTTGACCACCATGGTGATGGTGACAATGAGAGCAAGCTTACTGGCCAAAAAGGCTTTGAAGGTTAGAAGGGCGACCGCAGCAATAGCCACTATCATCGTACTAGCAGCTTTGAAACCCAACATCAATGGTAAAAATATTTGCATAAATTTTTTTCCACGTCCTCTTCCTATAAAACAGAAAAATTATCGTTAATTTAAATTTTTGCTTGCATAAGATAAATACACTGTTTATATTCTAGTATGTAGGCAATGCGTCCCAACGATTGTTGGTATTCTACTGTACCGTAAGTGTTGTGAAACGTCTAGGAATAGATATTATTAATAGTAATGCGAATGCAATTAGAAATGCATTCGCGATTCGAGATATAATTTAAAATCATCGATGAATGTTTCGTTTCATTATAAATTTAAATTACACTAGTAAATGAAAGTTTGGTATGCACTAGACGATGGAATCATCAACGACACGACTAGTTTGAAATCTACGTGTTCATTGAGAAACTACGGCAATACGATTTACACAGTCTGATAAGTACGCGCATCTGTTTGCACGATACATGCCGACACGATAATGCGTATCTATATGTATATCCCTAATGGTCATTTCCGGTTCTGTTTATTCGAAAACTGTTGCAACTGGAGGTCCGTAAATAGTCCGTGAAAATTCATTAACAGCATCGCCAGTTAACGGTGGTAATGGTTCACATTTGTGGGGATCAACTGTGCGGATACTCGATGCGCTCATCATATACTTTAACTGTGAAATTTGCCTAAAATTAACTTCAATTTACATAATTTCCTGGGCTTGGCGGAGAAATCACATTTGAATGTTTTCTTTGTGAAGATTTATAAAACACTCAATTAAGATTCAATTATGTGTATTGGGAGCAATGTAATTAAAACAAAACAATAAATATATAATACTAGAGATTGTACGTACAATAATTCAAATATAAATAAAGTGAAGTTATTTTACTTTCTAACGGAATATTTGATTTATATATGTACATAAATTTTCACATATGTATGTATGTATGTTACAGGCAAAGTTTGAAATCTCGCATTATACATATGTACAAAATTCCTAGGCATTTTATGTAAAGCCCAAAATGGCCAGTCACAGTGAAAAATGTACTGCACTTCGTAAATAGCACGTATGAAACTAAAGTTTGAGAAAATTAATGAAAAAATGGTTCTTCAGGATCAACTGGTCAGATTGATAAGATAAAAAATGATTCGTACAGCAAAATTCACTTACTTCATACTTTGTCTTTAAACTCTTAGGCATTGACGGTATATCCAGGATGAGTTTGAAACTGAATGATCATACTGATTAAATCTTTGGATGGTATAAATAAATTAAAATAGCATGTTTTGCATGCGCAAAACTCGAGGTTTTCATTTGAGCTTTGTGTTCCACCACTATATGTATGTACTATGTAATATGTTTGAAATATAAATTGAAAATTCATTGTATCGTCCTTTGATTGTTGTACAGGCACATTCCTTTAATTGTACCCTCTAGTTGAGTATCAAGAATGCGATAGTAGAGGCGACAGGATAATAGCAAAGCATATTTCAGCATCCATTTAGCGAATGCATAAACGCTGTCATTCGTTATACATACATACATACATACAATGATTTTTATTAGCTTTGTTTTGTCTGTGCCCCGTGAAATAAAACGTTTCCCCATCGCAGTTAATGGGCAAAACTATACATACATTGCTTATTTAATAAATAATGTTTGTAGACTGAAATTAAAATTTCAACGAGAATTTATAATTAAAAAATTCAAATTAATAGTTCACATAATGTATTGGTACAAATTTACAAAAAGTTAAATTGGCGAAACTAAAATGTTTTTGGTCCCGAATGATACTACGTATACATATGTATGTATGTACATATTATGTAATAAAGAGTTATTTGAGATTATCAATGTACATATGTATGTATGTATGTATGTAGGTATTGTAGTCGAAAAAATGTAATGTATGTGTAGTTAAATGTAATAATAAAATATAAGAAAAACTTTTACCTTCTACTTGAAGAGACGCATTATCTTCGATTTCCACTGCAAGCGATGCATCCTTGGCTGCAGCTTTTGCAACCCTGATTCCATATCGACCGAAGTCGAACTTAATGGAATGGGAATTGAAGAACCTGGCAAGGCCCCCTTCGTTGGATCTGCCTTCTACTGAAACAGACTTCATTGGTTCAATGGTGAACATGTCGAACACCCTCACGGTTCTGTTGTCTCGAACACCACTAATCAGTTGTTTTGTCATATCGTTTATGCAGGTTGCATTGTCACTGCAAGACAGTGCGAACACCTCTTCTTCTAAATTCTTTGGTTGCACGGATCGACATCGCGACAAATGCACCAATTGAAACACCAAAATGCCGAACGCCAACCCTTTGAGGAACATTTCAACAGTGAGACGTTTTCAGACCAACAAATTAAGCAATCTGTTGATAAACGAAAAATGATGGTCCAATTCTAATATGAGTAGTATAATGATATCCTCTTCGGCGAACATATACCGATGCTCAAATTTGTTTGTAATCTGTGTGGCACTGAATTAACTATATACGAGTATCTGTTTATGTATCTATCACACGTCACATTTGCGCTATCACAGCTACGTATGTACTTCTTTGCGTAAGGTATGGATTATGAATGAAGATTTAGAGGAAAATGCAGAGCATTTTTTATGCTCTGTCACACATTGGTAACCAACCCTGACCATGCTATTGTGTAGCGAGTATAAACACGTACGTCAGGGATATAAAATTACATATGTATGTATATCATATATTATTAAAACAAAATAATACATGGTAAATTTTCAACGAAAACAAAATAAGCGTGATTTTCTGATAGACGGACAGACTTGCGGTTTTACATATGTACATACATATAGTGCATATTATAATCCACTATTTTTCCATCCAAATCCACAATTTCGCAATATAAAACCACAATGGAATGGAAATAGATAATACATAATACATTTATCATTTTTACGGGATGGGATGCTTCGGAATGGCATTCAAAATATCGTGAAAGATTTATAATTTAAAAAAAATAGAAAAAAAAAAACTATTTCCTTAAATAATATTATATTTGTACCTTATCTGTGAACATTTTTGATTTATCTATGTAGAAGAACATTTTCGACACCTATTTTTAATTACGCTGCGCGAAAAAGTTTATAAGCTCTGATACACGATCACTGATGAACAAATTTTGTATCACACGTGCGCATATATGTATGTACATAGATATGTAGCTATCTACGCGATTAATAACTTTAATGATAAATAATTTTGCATAATTTCAGCCTGCTACAATTTTTTTATTTACATTCGCTTGAAAAATGAAAATACTAAGAATTATATACATATATAATATGTAGTACTAAATATTATTATGGATTCATAATCTTTTCACATGGACGGATCTAGTCATATAGCATTCACTGAATGATATTGTCTTAGATGATCGTGTACTTTATATGTTCAATGAAATATTAGTTTATTTAAAATAAATTACGGATCTGATGCAATCCTTTGTATTTTTCGTTCGTGCCTTTTTTTTTTTTTTCTGGTATAAAATAGGTATACATAATTCCTATATCTATATGTATTATATATTATTATAATTCTTGCATAGAAAATTTAAGGAAAACCTAATACATCATAGGTACCCTAAATCAATGGAAATGATATTTAAAATGTATATTTTGAACAATTTGCTGTATTCAAATCAGAAACTATTCACTAGTTACTTCAATAATTGAAAAAAACTCAATGTAAACAATAGCCATGATATATTCAACTTAATAAGTTATATAACAATAGCAAATTTGTTTATTTAAGACAGCAAGTGCAATCTCTACAGTTCATATATAATTCATATACATATGTATGTAGATGTACGTACATATATAATATTAAAGTTAGATCAGTTAGAGTTTTGATAGTTAAAATCAAATAATATTTTAATTGTGTAGATACAGTTGTTTTAGAAATTACAAGAAAAATAATTGGAAAAAAATTCGAAGAAAGTATAAAATGAAAATAATGCTAGTTATCAAACAAATCTTTCATGCGGCACGAAATAACATTTCGTGCGATGATGTGTGAGCAGTGATCAGTTCGTGTAAATTGTATTGTAAATAACTACAACAAGAAAACTGGAATAAAATCGAAATACACCTGTGTATTTTTCTAAATAATTAATATATTTTTTAATTGGAATGTATTTCATTATTCGATCAAATAGTTCTGGAACTCAAAGCTATTTTTTTTTTATTTGTGAGAGAAAAATATCATTTACCTTCATAAATATATTTACTTTGGTTTATACGTTTATTTCAGTGAAAATATTTACTATGTATTTTCGGTTAAGAGGTCGTATTGAAGTTGAGTTTAAAGTCATGCTCCAATACTCATAAATAATCCAGATAATTAGATGAGTATTCTTTAAGTACCATAATTATTCTACTATTGTGTAGGTTCAACAAGACTGAGATAAAAATTGTCACACATCGTGAAAAAAAATCAGTCGAACATCGCATGCTGAAGATAAAGTACCTACGCGATATTTTATACCCGTGTACCAGTTTTTCTAAACGTTAGAATTCATGTAAATTAAAAGTTCCTAAAAATTAAAAGTGCGACTTTCCTGTAGTTTAAAGCTCACCGCAACGAAAATGTTACGAAATACACTTTTACTTGCTGCGATGTTGTTATTTTTCACTCTCGGTTATGGGAACAAGTTGAGTGAAAATTCCAACAAAATAACATCGAAAGCGACGGAAAAATTAGACAAAATCTCGTTGAGATATGTAAAACAAAATGACGCAAGTAAATATTTTAACCAATCTTTATATTTTGAAGTAAAATTCAATATTTTTAATGATAACAAAAATGGTTTAACTTTCTTATATGCCAAATTGGAAAATATTCAAATACATACAAATGAAAATTAGCTAAACAACATGTGAATTAATTTTTCGGACGCTGAACATTTTATTTATCAGGTTTTTGATTAGGTCTAATTAAGTAAAAAAGTTTAGGTATTTATTTATTTTATTTTTGCAATAAGAAACATTTAAAATCAAGATACTTCGTATATAAATAAAGTTGAATGTTATATTTGTGATTTTGTAATATTTCGTAATATATTTATGAATTCTCATTTAACTTGAATAGTGATTGTACAAAAATACATGTATACACGTGTATTATCTGTTTGAAATAAATATGTACATTTACATTTATATTTTTAATCATTGAATGTTTGATTTTACAGAATCGTTCAAAATAAAGGCAATTACAATGATTCCAATGTTGATTGGAGGAATTGTGAAGTTGTTAGCTATGATTCCATTGATTCTAATTGTGGCAGTGTTGATTGGTACCGTTTCGTTGATCGGAAGTAAAATATCTCTCTTGATATCGGCAATTTTGGGAGTGAAGACGCTGCTCTCGTTGATCCCAGCTGATAAGAAAAATGCTAAAATGATGAATGAGGATGATTTGAATGACGTAAAACAACTGGCGATGAAGTACGCCGCACACACTGCCAAGAACGAACATATGATGTATCCCAAAAGGCAAGTTTTCGACCATACGAATTATGCGTTGCATCAAAATATGGACATGGATGGAAAATATTTGCAATATCCGGCGGAAAATATGTACTACGGTAAAAATTACTTTGTTCCGGCTCCCGTACATAACAGTTTGATGGGATCTGTTATCACTAATCAGCTTGTGAATGACGACACCATTAACGACATCATACATGTGGCTGCTATTCCAAATTTGGATAATGGAAACGACGCTGTTATTTATTTTGATAACAAAATCAACGACGATAGACTAAAGCGATTTGCAGCTGCTGAAATGGCCGCTAAAGCAAACTCTCTATTAGAAAAGCAGTTGGCTATAAATCCCAACAGAAGGGTTGGTGTCAAAATTACTAAAACGGTTGTCAAACATGCTACATAAATATAATTTGGTTTATTTTTCTTATTTATATAATACTCTCGTAGTACAAAATTGTATAATTCTTTAACAATATTGTAAACATTAATGTACCGTTTGTAAATATCATATTTAAATTAATAAAATCAAAAAAATCAAAAATTCGATTATATAATATGATTAAAAATATACATGTGAAGCATCTTGCGAGTTGCGACGACAGCTTCGTCATGGACTTGCTTCACTTTCAAACTGAATAGCCCTAATAATTTTTTAAAGCGAAAAATCCAGCTATCGATGAAGTTTTTGTACCAATTTTGTGGGTCACCTGGAGATCGTTATAGTTCTCTTTGGTCGTAACACTGGCATACATTTTTATGAGAGAAACCTACTCACTCACTCGAGATCGTAGTGCGTAGTGGCTCTCAAACTCATCACTCCATTGACTATTTTTACTTTATTGGTAGTTTTACATATGTACATATATGTCAAAACTTTTTCAGAAACATAATTTTGATAAAAATAAGGGAGGCATTGCCGGTGAGAAATAAGATGTTAATGATATCGATAATGGTAACTATTACGTCGTTTTATAAAATAAATTTGATGTTCTTAATATACGACAATGTTTATAGATGAGATAGTTGAGATACACCGATTTAAATTATTTCTGAATGTGTATTGTTAATATATTATGTGTTATGAATGTTGTTGAGAATATCTGATATCTCGACAATTTTCACATATGTAATTATAACGGTTTATACACATGTACATATGTATGTACATTTACAGATATAATTTGACACCTTGTAACATATCAATTAACTTTTTATATTTTAATCGTAGCATGATGAAATATTTGTTATATTTTCCAAATCAATATAAAATATGTACTTCGCATATACGCTTCCGCATGCAAAAAAACCTTTATATCTAGACGACATATGTATATGTAAATATACATATGTATGTATGTGGATAAAGGCTCCCACACACCGCTTCGAAATCGCGTATGAAAACCTAGCTATAATTTCGTCTACCAAAAGCGTCGGTTTCTGTCACTCTGACATAAGCTATCAAACTACCATCTGTCACCTCGCATTCGGAACGTTTGGATTTCACTCACGATTTTCAAGTCAGAGTTATTTACATACAACTTTTCCACAAACGTCATCGAAATTGGCGAAATCGCCGGATTTCGGCGGAAATCCGTCTTGGTGTAGACGCGTATTCAGTTATTATATTCTCTCATTAATGCCACACACGCGCATCTAACTTTATTTATTGCGAATTTGTTTCAATTCTATAAATAATAAATTGTTTTTTCACTACTTTACGTAATATTTCTATTATAACAGCTAACAAATATATAATGGACGTATATAATCGCCTCCGCCACCCCCTACGCCCGTTTCAAGGCAAACTAAAGTTTTCACTACGTGGTTATGCCCGAATATTTAGCGGTTACGGCCAACTTTACTGTCACGCACTCTGTTTGGCTTATTGACTGAATATCGCGGCTATGCAATATAACTGCCCACCATACCACCCTTGAGATTTTCCTATCTATTTTCCTACCTGATCGCAGCGGCAAAAAAAACATCAGCATCAATTTAAAATATGCGATTTTTATATGTTTGATAGTATTTTCATATTTTGTATACAAATATTAGTGGTTACATATCAAACCAATTCAAATAATAATTCCGATGAATATTGACTAGCGAAAAATCAAATCAAATCAAAAATCTAATCAAAGCAGTGCTCGAAATGGAAATTTTCACGAATGGGAGCGCTCGATAATTTTCAAAAAATATCAAACGACCTTTTTTTTTAACTATATGTATAGAAAATGTACGTACATTTCTATACATACATATATTATAACACCAAAACACTTACGTAACATATGTACACCGATATAAATGAATTTATGGTCGTATATATTAGGTTATTAGTATTATTATTATAGGAACTATATTACATACATATGTACATGCACAATTTACACGGTTAATTTTTTTTTAAATTTGAATAATTGTTAATATCACTATTTAGTTAGTCACGTGCAGTAATTATAATTCAGACAAATTAAAAAAAATTGTTGCTAGAAATGTGTTTGTTAGTGATGAAGTGCAAAGCGATTCCCGATGATAGATTGAAATTGCAAATACGTTCGGTAAATTCAAGTTCTCTCATCAGAGGGACAGGTAAGACTGAAGTATTTTGAAATTTTGGTTCCTTTAGTATAATGTTAGCGGTACAGCTGCTTTAGAAATTTTGTTAAAATAAGAAAGCCGACAATTCAAAGAAAGATATCGTAAATTATCGAAATGACCGATGCCCCGAGAGGGACCCGTTGCAGTTCGACCATAGTGTGACAGACAGTGCCGACCATAAAGCAATAAAACTTTTTTTGCGCATAAAACCCTCGAATTCTAAATGTTATCTTCAAGTAACACAAGTGCATCCAAAAACATAATAATATTTTAAATGGCTTTTGGCTACAGATAAGATGCCTTCGTTGGAATTGAAATGTAAAGAATTTAACTTTCAGTCAAAGATTGTGATTTAGGAGTCATAAATGTAAAAAAAATTCACCTTCTAACATTTTTTCGGCAATAAATTTTGAAAGAGCACGGAAATTTTGGTTTTTTACGAAAGGGAGCGCTAAATTTACAGATTTCACGAAAAGGTACGCTACGTTTTCAAATCTCACGAAAGGGAACGCCCGTTCCCTGCCGCTCCCGCTGAATTCGAGCACTGAATCAAAGACTATAACTGGTTGAGAAGTTTATGGGATAATTTTTAAAATAAATATGTGGGGAAAATATAACTAGTATCATCATAGTTCTTCTACATGTTATATATTGTTGCTTGGTGATGAATACAATATACTACATAGTGCTTCCATAAACGTGGCTTCAATTTTATCGATCAACGAAAGAACGAACCAAATGACACACTTGAAGCTATGCTGAGAGAGACTTTTAGATATAGCGTGAAGAGTAAAAGGAGAAAAAATTCAATCACAAAAATACCGTAGCGTAGATCAATTGCACAAAAGTACAAGTGCGCTCGAGTTAAAGGTGAACGGTGGAATCGTTCACTGAACATCTTATTTCTCAGATTCAATTAAATGGACATTCCAATGAAAACATTGTCTTCGATGCTAGAGAAACTATATAAATTGAATGATAATCACATAAGAGTAAGGTTATTTATATTTAGTCAATTGAGAGCGTATTTTAATGATTAATGATGACAACAATCGGAGCGTTCATTGCATACCCGAATATTTTTTATGTAGGTACCTACGCATAACAATTTATTTTGCGCACGTATAATATGTTTGTTTCAAATGGTAGTTGGGATTTTGCTCATTAGTAGTATGTATGTATATGTACTTGCACAATAGTGTACCTTATATGGTAGTAAGTAATTCCATAAAAAATATCGAAATTTTTTGGTCACAGAATGAAAGTGAACTTCCGAGTCAAAGCCTGCAGTGACATTAAAAGCCTAGCTCCAACAGTCCGTTAATTGTGATTGTGCTCACCGACTTTCACACAGATTTTAACGTAAAGTAGAGTGTAGTCAGCTTGAGAGCAGGCCAACAAGGGAAATAAAGAAAATAAAAATGCGAGCAAACAAAAAGGAAACGTTCTTAGTTTCGTCGCTGGGTTATTGGACCATGGTCGCTCCACCTACTTAGTTCGTTTTGTACATTTTCGTCGCTTTTTGCGATTTGCCTATTTTATTCAGTATATAAAGTGTTCGTAAAGAGAATCCGAGCTTCAGTTCGGCGACAACAATTACTACGTACACTTGTTACATTTATTGAAATTTAATTTTCAAATTCAAACTCCCGTCGCATCATGGACAGACGGAGTGCAATTTTCTGTGTTTTCCTTTTGGTACTTCAATCGTGTGTGGCGGATCAAGAAAGAAGCGCCAATGCGATCGATAATGAATCCGGTTTCGATAACTTTGCGTTTTCTCAATGCGAAGATAAGGACACTTCTCTATCCTGTCAAAGCATTAGAATAGCCAGAAACGTATTTCAACAATTGTTGAAAGTCAAGAGTGGAGATGGAATAGGAGATCTGAAGATAATCGACGGAGTCGAGTTAGTTAAAACACACTACTTAGCCGAAGGTGGGAGAAACTTAAACGATGGAACCGTCCTCGGGAAAATGGCTGGATATCTTCAGAGTCACGAAATTCGCGTCAAATTGCCTGATTTAATCGGAAAAGCGAATATTAATGGAGCATTTTCAGAAACTCTAAGGTCATTCGACAAGCAATCGGCACTTGTAGGTGAGTACAATTTTTTTGAATTTACTTATCTGTGTACATATTACATATGCACATACATATATGTATATCATTGTTTTCTGGGAAATTTGGACGAAAAGCTTTTCAAAATGCATTACATATCACAGATGTAATGATTTTTTTTTATATTGATGAATAAAATAATTCACTCAATGTCTATAGCGTTACTATTTACATATGTTAAATTTGTTTTTAAGAAACTGGAAGAAAAAAGAGTAAAGGAGATGGCGGTGTTATGCTGATGGGCTTAATGATGGCGAAAACTTTGGCTGCCATTGGCTTTGGAGGACTTGGTCTTCTAACAATGAAGGTAATCAAAAATTATCTAAAGTAAATCTCCGGCTGAAATGTAAATCAAAAAAAAAATTATTATAAAATTTAACATACAAACACAAATAGTTTTGTATATGCGTCTGCACGTCTGCTATAATAAAAACAATTATTGCTTTAACGGCGGGGCAATTGTTGCTGTAACGGACAGTTTTCGAACTGGTAGGTTGCACACATATGTATGTACATACATACATACGTGTAGCTTTCAGAACGAACCGAATAATACATTTTACCAGAAATAAATACGCGATCCAAGTCATAGATGTCGTAAAAAATCGATCATTTTTAACTCGTATACATACATATATTTTATTCTTTACCC
The DNA here is from genome assembly GCA_022651745.1 of Parapsyche elsis. Classification (NCBI taxonomy): domain Eukaryota; kingdom Metazoa; phylum Arthropoda; class Insecta; order Trichoptera; family Hydropsychidae; genus Parapsyche; species Parapsyche elsis. The sequence goes on along the minus strand of JAGVSN010000005.1, from coordinate 2,531,442 downwards.
GATGAATGAATTTATTTTAATCAAAATTTACGATAAAAAAAATTCAGCGTTCATTTCAAGTACAATTTTCCAAATGCGACATTGAAACAATTGCAGGCTTTGATGGTATCAGCTCTAGCTTTGATGTTGTCGGCTATAATAGGAGTGAAGAAATTGGCGTCGTCTGGCGGTGATCATGATGGTGGCCATCAAGTACATTACGTACAGGCTCATGACCACCATAGAAGGAGGAGGAGTATCATTGCAGATCCGAACAATCTACAGATGCCGTACAACGGATGGACACACTACACAACGTCATAATGACAAATATTCACACGTGTCAAGTATAGTTATTAAGTTATTTATTGCGTTTTTCATCTTATTGCCAAATCATATACGTGTACCCAACGACTGATCATCTACTTTTACCATTTTCCCATTATTATGAACGCCAAATTATAATCATCTTACATATTATGTACTACGTGACATTAAATAGATTTTACTATTAAATTCCATGTTTTATTATTAATACTATTTATTTTATTCTATTTGTGAGCATGTTCACGGTTTATTAGCTATGATGAACTAATTGATTGCATAGATAAAATTTTATTCAATATTTAATATGAGTAGATTGTGGTAGCATTGATATTGTGAATACATACATATATTATGTTATTGGAAAAACATTTTTCATCACACAAACATCAATGAAGTTTTAACGTTAAATTAGATCATAGATAAAATATACATATATTGAGGGCTCAACATATTAATGGATCAAGTCAAATTGCTCTTCCATTTCATGGGTAATTATAAATAATAGCAAAATACATATGTATGTACATTGTGTGTCAATAACAGAAGTCTAACTTTAAATGCAGTACAAATACTACATATGTACATATGTATGTAATGTATGTATGTAGAGTTTCTCACTTTAAGTCAGTACATATTGTATGGACTTGATCCGTTAATATAGTAACCCGTCATATGTACATATGTACATAATATTGAATTCTATTAGTTTTTTTACTCGTAAATGTGTGATTTCGAGGTAAATAGTCGAAGTAAAGATATCAATTTCTCAATACTCTAAACAAATAAAAAATTATACGTCTAAACAAATGAAAATCCGATTTTAGTAAATGTCGACACAAATATGTACATAGGTTTTCTCTGGCAGTGTTTTCCGGTCAACATGCACTGTTTTAAGTGTCATCTTGAATCCTTGTGCATTCTTGATGTTTTCAAGTTAATTGCTGATCGATTTTACCGTGTCAAATATTTTACCGTTATACAGTTTAATCGTCGTTAAATGTAGAATATATGTGTCTATTCTAAATCTGAGTGGTCAAAAATAAACGGAAGCCAAATAAATTCCTTTGTGTAATTTGTCCTACATATGTACATACATAATTAGCCGTGCTGCTAGGTAATGGCAAATAAACTCAAATATTTACTACCCTGTTGAACAACACCGAGCAACACTGGTGAACAATTCAATAGCTGAAAGCCACCTGAAATGAATCCCCGTGCGTGCATACTCCATAATATTGCATACAATACGTTTGCAAGCGCCTGTTGCATAACGAGACAGGGAGGCGAATCGGTACGTGTATTTCGAAACGGAAAGCGGCTACAAGTGTAAAACCACCGAGATATGTTTTTGTTATAGGTTGGTCAGGTTAATTGGTCCGAAATGAGGACGGGCGAGTGGAGAGCGGCACTCGAGAGGCCGTGACGGAACCGGAACTCGGAACGGTAAAAGGGAGAGAGGCGAGCATTGCTACTCACCGGCTTGCACTGTGTCCGACAATGCCCACGTATTTAATCAAAAATTACTTCGAAGCATCTCCCAATCGAAGGGGGTAGCTCGGACGATTTCCGCAGTGGCATTTTTAATGACATTTTCGAATCGATAACAGTAGGGGGCTCGCCGGATATCGGATAGTGTACGTGATAATTGCGTTGTGCAAGTGTGCATACGGTAGCCTAGCAACGCAACGAGTTGGGGTCAGAACGAGCAGATTTTGCCCGGGGAACGGATGGGGTGAAATCAGAGTGGTGAAGTTAATACACAGCTGCACTTTATCATTGGAACCCCCTCACGTGTGGGGGATTTAGTATCTGATCTTCTGGTAAAATAGATCTGTAGGTGGTATTGGAAAACATTGAATACGGCGTAACCCTACCCACCACTTATATAGTGGTTGGATTGTGATTGCAATCGAGAGTGTTGCGAGAAAGCCGAGCCATGTGAGGTTTGTGGTGGGGTTGGAGAGGAACCCACTAACCCACTTGCTCCATTCGCGTCCGCTCAAGTCCAAGGTGACGGTCACTTTCCAACGGCTCGAATGATGCGAAATCGCCAATGAAATGTTAAAAATGCCCGACTGTTAACGACCGTGAAACGTTAAGAGCCAACGTAAGTATGTACACACATACATACATATGTACATACACCGGCACACAAACATTCGCGTCAATTTTCGACGACTTTCGACGAAATTTATCCGATGTGTGCATCTACGCATTCGAAAATCAAATTAGCCGACAATCGTTCGAATTGTAATAAGGATTCCCTTCAATATCCGAAAAGGTAGAAAATTCAAAGGGTGACTTTTAATCTGATTGTATAGGCACATATGTACATATTTATTTAATTTAAGTCAAATTATAAAACTCTTTTATAGCCACTTGCACACATTTAAAAATTTTAAATAATTTTCCTGCTTTAAAGTATTTTGAGAACATGTGAAATCGATGAGCTGAAGTAAAAGTAAAGATTAGAGTACTGTTGAGTGTCCCGAACGTCATCTGGATACAAATTTGCTCGGGTTGCATTTTAAATATGTACCTACCGTTAAAATGAATGCACCGATGTTAATCTAATTTTATGATGAACATGTAGTAAGAACCACTGATCTGAAGCGAGGAAGAATTACGTTTGTGATTCGATTTCTGTGTTTGTAAGAAATGCAAATTGTAAATGCACTTGTTTGTCACGTAATAAAACCTCTATTTTATGTCACGGATTAAAGGTTTCGACAGCGGGCTAGCTTTGGCAGGGGTTGCGTTTACCCTGCTTCCGCAGTCAAACAAACAATGGCTCGTTTAATTTAAGTCTTTGAAGTGGCAAGACTCAAACGGTTAATAATGTTGACCCCTTGGTTCACCATTTCACCATTTAGAATATATTTTATTATCTGGTGTTTCTAGCGTAAATTTCGCATATGTACGAGTATGTATCAAAATATTCATAGAAAAATTAAATTATTCAAGATTTAAAGAAAATTACGATTGAAAAAAAATGAATTGTAAAATGCATTTTAAAACAGTAGGTCTTTTGGGCATTAAGTTGTACGCAAGGTGGACACAAAACAATGATATATTAAAATATTTTCCAAACAGATAACAATTAATGCAAATATGTAAATATTTTTCATGTTCTAATTTTGGCATCAATAGTTTTCCGTTGATAAAAACCACTATATCATTACAAAGAGGATTGAATGAACTTTTAAATGATTTATATTTTAGCACAGTCGCGTTATTTGTTTTGGAGATACAAATTGTTAAAAAACGGTATCGTCTATTGCTTTCATCCTGTATATGTATGTATGTATGTATGTACATACATAGGTACATATATACACACATCATGTATATGTATGTATGTATATGTCTCTATATGTATGTACATACATACATACATATAGAGACGTCTTCCTTTAAAAACCTCTAAAAGCAATGCGTGTTTAGGAGACATGTGCGATGTGACGGTGTGGTCAAGATACAAATAGTCTAATTTCCATTCCCAATGATCCAGGTATAGATCTCAGCGATTTCTACGGATCACCCACCTTTCTAATAAATAATCCATTGAATTTAACGAATTCTGATTTTTTTTACATTTAAAAATAATTCCTACCAGGCTACTAACGCATATCAAAAATAATTGCACATATGTATGTACATACATACATACATATTGTATGTAGAATGGATTTTTTCCCCCGAACAAAGCATGTCGTACACTAGACGAGAAGATTGAATCGGACAGGACTCAGACACATCCGGTGGGTGTGTCCGGAAAGCTTTCAACGCGCTAATACATACATACATACATATATGTATGTGATTTTCGTATTTTAAATTTGATTATTCTGGCTAGAAAGCGGGCGTGCATCAGCTTTTAAAAAATGAAAATGTAAAAATAATAATATCATTTTAAAAATACGGCGCTAAGAAAATAATTCGCACGTGATTTAATTTATTTATTTGTTTAATTCATCAAAAATTAAATTTGACACGTCTTTTCGTGACAAAAATACTATATCAATGACTTAAAATGGGATTGTACATATGCAAATAAAGCACATTAAAAGTCGTAGCTGTAAATGAACATGTGTTCGTATAAAATGCTTCGGTTTGTTGTTAGACAGTTCAAAAACCGGATTCACCACTTAGTTACTAGCACATTGACCGATCTCAAATCAAACGGCTCTACCTCCATTGATTAGCATGCTGAGAATGTGAGAATAACCGCATTATTCCGATATTAGACACTGTGAGCAATAATAGTTTCGTTCTCACAAGTGTACTGTTAGATACCCCGTACGTAATGCTATTAGATGTACATAAATATATATTTAATACTCATATACGAATAGCATCATCATAAGTATAACACTACAACAACAACTAAAATTTTTCAGTACATATCATGTTGTGAGAAAGTTGGAAATTTATGCACACGTTACAGCAAACATGAAAATATTTGAATTTAGAAAAGATTTTTCATATTTTAAGAATCATTCTTATTAATGAATACCGCTAGCTACAGTTTTACAATAAGATTAATATCGATTATACTATGTATGTACTTGTTGTAAGTGTTGACCGTTGACGCAGCGATTTCGCTAAGGTGTGTGAGTGCCTTTAAGCTTCCCAATCTATATACATATGTATGTATGTACTACGAAGTCAATCGACGAAATGGCTATTTTTGCATCACGCGAAGATAGTAAAATTTAAAAATGAACTTCGAAGTTGATTATTTTTATAAACCAGTTTTAATTTGACGTATTGTGAACAAGGTGTTCGAAATATGATACAAGAGTGTCGTTAGTGGCGATGAAGAGGTGTGCGACTATGCGTGCTATTGGTTTCCTCTTTATAGTGAACACCGACCCACTTGTACGCCCACTACCAACACTCGCTTTTATCACCCACTGATTAAATTCGGTGCAGTTGCATTTCATTTTGTGGAATATCCTTGCAATATGTTGCCTTTGTTACAGAAGCATGATAGTGGTTTCACCTTTGAGTGCTACAATTGCATCAATAAACGGTCGCGTCAAATTGATTTTTCGAACGAAATGTCAAACCAGCCTTTGAAGTGTGATAAAATACATAATATATGCACATACTATGTACATATGCATGTCCGGCCTGCGCGGCGCAGCGATTTTGACTTTGTAGTCAAAATACGTCGTTCGCACTAGTGTTATTTTGTTTGTTTTACTTTGACGTTTGAAAGGGGAGTTTTTTGATGAATTTCAACTGAATATTTTCACGCTACAAAGTAAACTTAACAATTTTTTTACATTTAAAAATCGTTTGCAAGCGAGTAGTTGAGTACGAAGGGCCACCCCGTCATTTTAACAGAAAAAAATGAGCGTTTAAAGTGTAGCATGAAATATACAAAAAATCCAGTCTCATTGAGTAGTGGTACATATGTAGAACGATAGTGGTAGTAAACGGCGAGGTGATCCTTTATTGTCTCTATGTAGTCACGCGGCCGTTTATTGTGCGTTGTAAATAATATTAAAATTCAATAGGATACAGATATATCAGCCTCACAGAAGTATGTAGATCATAATGATAGAGGAGATCTTTTCTATTATAATTTAAAAAAATAAAGTTTTGTAACGGTGGGATAGCCCTTTTCCTACTTAGGCGTCGTATGCCTCAACTTCAGCATTAAAAGAGTTACAAATCATTTTTTATTTTTATTATTATACCAAATAATTATCGAATTATAATAATCATATATGTATGTAATTAAAGTTAAGGGCGGCAAAAATTCGGATTTCATGCTATTTAAATATATATTTTTAGACACACAGGAGCGATAGAAAAAAATTCGGGCGTGGCCAACCAATGACTTTATCCATATATTTGAGGAATACAAAGAGTAACGAAATTATTTTTTTATGTACGTAAGTAAATAAAACGCATGCAAACCACCACACCGACCAAAATACATACATACATAAATATCATGAAATTACTATGTTGAGTGCGCGCGCGTATGTTAAATACGATCTTCGGCATATATTCAACTACCACTTCCGGTTGACTGATGTTGACCAAATTCCTTATGGCTCTTACACCTTACGTGAAAATAATAGATATGAAATTTCAGCTTTATAGCCTTGATAGTTTCGGAGAAAACACACATACAGACACACACACGCATAAGTACACAGACATACAGACACACAGTCATACAGACATACAGACATTTTTAGAAATCATGAAAACGTGATCAGGGGATGATACTTGATACAAATCAGTCAAAATCTCGAGGTCGAATTTTCGCACGATCCGATTAGGATAAAGTTTATCATTTATCCGATTAGGATAAAGTAAAAAGGTTCAAAACTTGAAAGACTTGTTATATGAGCCGTTTGAATTGATAATGGACTCTGTCTACCTGTTGTCGTTTTGCGAAAATTCAAGGTTTGCATTTCAGTTTACTGAAATTTTTTTGAAACACTTTTACTTGGATACTCCAGACTTGCTTCCCCTGTATTGTTTGATTTCTTTATTGGGCAGACGCGAGTATTGAGAGTTGACTGTGTGAGAGACCTATGTAGGTGTCTTATTAGATAGTAAATTATCTTTTAATTCCCACATTGATGCGTCTGTCAATAAGGCTTATAGGAATTTGGGATTCATAATGAGAGTATCCAGACCCTTTAAGTCCTTTGACACAGTGTCTTTACTATATAATGTATTTTTGAGAAGTCACCTGGAATTTGCTAGTACTATATGGAACCCGTTTTACCAAGATTCCATTAATAAATTGGAAAGAAATAATAAGAAGTTCCATACGTACTCCATTTCCAGGTTTTGTCTTTCTTCTGCAAATTCTCGTGATTACGTCTCCGTGCAAACCAGGAGGATGGTCTCGGATCTCTGCTTTGTATGTATTTAAACTTTTAAATAATTTATTAGATAGCCCTTACCTACTAAGTAGGATCCTTCTGCATTGTCCCCCTAGGCCTGTCAGAAATCCTCCATTGTTTCATTTGAATCTTTGTTCCACAAATTATTCACTTAACTCCTTCATTTATAGATCCTGCTCGTCATTTAACGAAATCCCGGCACATATTGATCCTTTTCTCTATTCTTTGCCCTCCTTTAAATTATCTTTGATTAAGTTCCTTTCCAGTCCTAACTCCTAAGTTCCTTTCTTATTCTGATCTGTTGTTCGTTTGTAACTATTTTAGCTGTAGTGTATTGTGTGATATTAATATTATTTTGTATTTATATTTTATTGTACATATGTATACTATAAGCTGTTTGTTGCATGATTAAATAAATAAATAAAAATAAATAAATACTTATTATGTCTTTAAAAATATATATTAGACCCGAAGAAAGTCCATTTTCAATCTTTAAGTTAAACTTAAAAATTATCCAAATCCCCCAACCCTCACCTCTGGGACAAGATAGCGTTCTGAATTGTGTCAGTCGGCTCCCGCTCTACTTAAAAAATTGCAGTGAACTTTGGCAAAACATTAAATAGGGATGAATTTGTTTTTCTTTGATACTTATGATACTTTCTACATTATCATTGCCGTAAATTTTTGCGTTTATACAAAATGTATGCCGTGCTATCGTGTGAAACTTTGAATGCGATGTATATATAGCGTGTGATATTGCACTCGTGAAATGGTCAGTGGAGAAGAAAACTGACTGGTTTTCATGTTATAACTAAAAAAGAACTAAAAAGTGTATCAACTATGCAAGTACGTCAACGTAAACGCTAAAATTTACAATAAAATATTAATTTAGCTTATTAACAGGAATCGGTCATCGATGAATACTAGTTTGAATTTTTATTAGAATTAAGTTTATTATATTTTTTTAACAAATTTTTGTGACTTGTATGCGACCTTTGTGCAATTTTATATATTTTTTTATAAAATATATTAAAATATATATATATATATATATATATATATATATTTTATATACTTTGTCAATTCGATTTTATCTTTCTTTTATGGAGTGTGTCAGTCCAGGAATTTTCCAAAATTGAAGTCGGCCCATTTCTAAAAAAAAAATTTCCGAAAAATATAAATACTGTTTAGATAATAAATCTAGGTAGTTAAATCAATATCCAATATTCACAAAACAATAATCAGCTGTGTTTTTACTAGAAAATTAAATTACAAACTGTGCGCGAGCTATTTAACGGACTTCTACCTCTGGTTAACTTAACCAATCAAGTTAACGTAGTTAAATCACGTCAGGGTTTAAATACAGTATGGTTTTATAGTAAATTGTCATATTGGCTCGCGACACCGACGTATTAGGATCAATATTGATCGCGAAAAATATACAATAATTTATAAAAAAAAAAAAAAGGTAAACACATTAACAAGTGTTGATACACACGTTAAGAGAAAAAGTGGAAAGTGAAAGATTTCCATATTGATTTTGAGACTAGCAAAAGTTATACACGTCAACATAAGTGATGGCGCCAATTTGGATTTTTTTATTTGCAATTTTTGTAAGCAATTACCGTTGCAATGGTTCTGCAATTTTGCCTGTTGGAAATTTGGGCGATGATAGCTATGGGATTGAGGAAAATGTCGTCGACGGAATGGGAAAGAGTGGTATGGAATTATCATTCGAAGGCTGCTTAAGAAAGGACTCAATATCCTGTTTACAAATGCATGTAAGTTTACTAATTCGTTTTGAAACACATACATATATAGAAAACTAATACAAAATTGTTTATTGCTAGTTTTACATGACATTGACCACGTTTAGTGAGCTTAAACCAAATACGCACACAAATGTGTAACGTAATAAACAAGTTTTGTTTCAAGGCTAACTAACGGTTCAAATGTAAATCAGTGTGCAGGGATATCATAATGTGTGTCGTATATTAATGAATTCATCTTTATTTTTATGTTACACTTTGAATACTGTGTCACGTCGGATGTAGCTTATCGTGTTTCGTGATTTTAGGTATTCAGAATGGCCAAAAATGTTTTCGACCAACCTAGCTTGAAGGTTTTGGACGACATCAACATTGTGAAAAATTCTAATCAAGCAAACATCAATGGAAGATCTCTAATGGAGCAACAGATACATTCAGAGGAGAGAATAGAAAAAGCTCGTGGAGTGGAGGAAAGAGAAGATGCTTTAGAAAGCTATATAGTTGAACAACTAGGGAACTTCTTCGAAAATAGAAACGTCAAGTTTAACATGGAAAACATTGGAAGGTAGTATGCGTATGAAATTTTACACATAATTTAAAATTAATTTTGTTGACAGTCGAAAACTGTTTTTGGTATAAATTGAAATATTCAAATTTTTATTACAGAAGTATTGAAGACAGTACTCCGGAAAGTGTAAAAAATATTTTTAAATCAATCATTGAAGAAGGCAGAGGCAAGAAAAAAGTTCTCAGAATGTTACTTCCACTTCTTCTTGGATTGAAAGTAAAGTTCGCATCGGTTATTGGCTTGGTATACCTAGGCGTAATACTTTTAGCGAAGAAGGCTCTAGTGATGGCTCTTATTTCCATCGCCATAAGCGTATTTCAATTGGTGAAGAAAATGTACCACCATGGAGAGGTTTCTATACACCATGTATATTCTATAATTGAATCGTACCCATAATAGCTAATTTTCTAACATACTTGTATTTTATGTAATTAAAGGCTTACCCTAGCCACGGATACAATGGAGGATGGCAGAGTCACATAGACGTTGGTCACGTTGAATACGCTCCCCAATCATCAACTGTCGGTCAAAATTTAGCATATGGTGGACAAAAGAATATTAGAAAGCGATAACTCGATGAAGAGAAATATTATTGTACCTAATATTAATTTAGTGAAGCATGTTATAATGCCAACAGATGTAGATTAAAAATATTTATTTTATATTAAATACTATTCAACTGCAATATTTTTTACCAAAGATTTTACTAACGCTTGTGTTCGAAATTAATATTTATTGTATGTTGTACTTCGAAAATAAACAAAAAAAAAACCGTGATTATAATTTATTACTAAGAGGTCCCGTTTACCTGAAAAAATTCTATCTATATGTATATAAATTATAAGTAGGTACTTTATTTCTTTAAAATATACAATGACGTAAAAATTATATTTATTCAAATTCTATTGAAAGTGTTATGTTCTTCCATAAGTCAATGTAATAATACCTACGTTGATTTTCATAATTTAAAAATTATGCAAAATGTACAAAAGTGAAAAGTTTACGTATTATTGAATAATGTTCGTATTTTTAATATTCGTTATTTACATAAAAAACCTGTTGCCTGTTTAGGTCTTTAGACATTTACTACAAAATTTTTATATATTCATTCATGCATAGTTATTACGCTCACCCAATATTACTAAATACTTACATACATATATAAAAATAAAGTAAAAAACCTTGCGATTTTAGTCATATTAGTGAAATTTATGGATTAAAATTACACATGCTATGCCCAAGAGGATACATAGATTCCAAATCGAATATACATGTGTGTATACATATGTATGTATGTATGTATGTACTTAATTGATTATGTTTTGGCCCTTTTGTAATGATTTGGTAAAATGAATTCTAATGAATTAGAACGCTCACAACAATAGATTTAGATATAATAGAAAGGCAGCAGTGCTCAACCTCAAAACCCTAAGAAAAATTAAAATGATTAATTGAAAAAAAAAAACATTAAGCAATTAGAAAATAATGTAAAATTATTTTATAACAAATTAATGAGTCACACAATCGAATTAATAAGTAATTATACATACATTCATAAAAAGGCTATACAACAATGGTTCGCCAAAATGTATATGACTTAAAGCTCACTAAAATCTTTTTAATTTCATGTATTGCTAATTGCTGCGTGCGTGTGATATAATTAAGCCGTAAACGAGCAAATTTCATCAATTTGGCGAGTAACTGACGTGCATCGATGCGTGGAATATATAATACTTATTGCATGAAAGCAAACTTTTTAATTGAATTAATGATGATTATAAAGAAGAAATGATTAGGGTTACAACAAATATTTTCGTATTCATCTTATCATAAGGTGTATTAAGCATACCTACATCTCGCAACACAACACAATTTTGAAGCCGACGCACTATAAATGGTTAAAAAATTAAAGCAATTAATTATCGATGATCAAAAAAGTGTACACGACACTTACAGAAATTAATTTTATTAATTCTTTACTATAGATATAATCCAGTAATCTTTAGCAGTTCACGGTCGTTGATTTTCAATGAAGCATATGAATTTAAAATAAGTCATGCATTGTTGATTAACAAAATAAACAATCTGACGAGAGATATAAATATTTACAGCTTATTTTGTAACATATTTCATAACTCTTATTAAGTAAAATTAATATTTAAAGATTTAATTGAACCTGATTAGATATGAGAGCGGATACATATAGGTATATGTAACATAAGCATATGTACATTTATTATTGTAAATATGTAAGTTTATTAAATTTATTTAGCTATGTACATATGTATGTACATATATGTACATATGTACAATGGAAATCCCGCGCACTCTTTAAGACTACCAAGTCATAACGGTCAATTTTATAAAACGCATTTATGTATGTACAATTGAACATACATACATACATACATATAATGTGAAATTGTGAATTCATAAGAGCACGAAAACGAATATATATTAGATATATTTTTTTCGTGTGTAAACATTGCTCATAAAGTGGGTATCGAATCCGTGTCAAATGAACTGCAATAGAGCTAAATTCAATTTCTAATTTATTCACATACATACATATGTATATTGTTAAACTTCTTGATGTGCTCGTGAAGTGTAGGAGCTTCACATTAGGGTCTCTTGCATATTTAAAACCCAACAGCCACGCAGGCGTATCAATTTCCATTTGTTCACGCCGAGGAAATAAAGATGACTTGCTTTAATTAAAAAAAAAAAATCATTTTATTATCAAAGCAAATGAGAATATTTGTTGCTGGATTAGACGTATTTATTAGATCGTAAAAACTTCGTTTGTAAATTGTCGAAACAAAACATTTTCCTTGTTTTTACCTTTAACATGGTGCTGCAGAGACGTATTAGAATTTTCTAACAAATAAAATAAGATATATGTATGTACACGTATACAATGTATACGTACATACATTGATTTTATGTAGTTCTTCAAATATTGAGCATTACACTTCTGTGCTGTAATAATTTCGATTCATCGTATTCATTTTAAAATTTCCTCTGGAATAATGTTGTCGTTATTGTTTTTTTTTACCGTGAGTAATAAATGTAGGTACTTCATGTTTGCACCCACACACACACAATTGCATATGTAATAATCAAGCACATCCGTTCTTGAGAAGATATCTCCAAAAAATTATGACACGGTTTATTTTTGTGAGCGATTTCTGTATTACCGACAATTTCGCCTTAACTTTCTCTACGCCATGTGTTCAGCATATTTAGAACAAATTACGCATTTTAAAGATGAGGATAGCTTTGCGTACACACAAAAAAGGCATCGTAAATCTTACGGTAAATATATTCGGAATGTTTATATAAATTTAACATGCAAACATTTTTTTTATCACTCAGGAGAGTCTTAAATTTTCGAAAGATCAGTATAAAAGCTTTCACTTACATATATAGTGCGTCAGGATATTTAAATTCATATAAACTCACTTTGATCAATAGCTCTCCAGTGGCTAATTTTTGATCACAAATAATATCTGATCTCGCATTGTTAAGATGATATTAATCAACATGTATTCAATATATGTATGTATGTATGTATGTACATACATACATACATATATGGAATAGGCGAAATGCTTTGAATAAAATTAAACAAAATCGTGCTTAATATGAGATTATTGAAAATTTAGTTAAAAGTCTATTGATATACATATATTTATTTGATTTGTTTATCTAAATCTAAGGTACATTTATATGTATGTACATACTTGTATAGGATTGTAGGCACGTTTACAACCGTGACAGAATTCTCTCAGGTGTATCCAGAATGACGATTTACATCGCATTTTGGTATATGGACAATCATGATGTTAACTGACCATTTCATACTACAGTTACTTTTTTCAGTCAAACAAATTAATCCAATTTAATATTGTATTTGTGTTTTTTTTGTGTAGTTGCAGCAAATAGTATCTCTTTGATTTTAGCATTAATTTTGAGTAAATAAATAAAGCAATGCGAATTTAATAACATCACATAATTGTGCGATTCAAATTTAAAATTACATTCTGAACATTTGCCTTTAAGTAGATTGCGTTTCTTGAAAATAATACATCAAGAAATTGAAAATTAATTTTCTAGATGAGAATAATTGGAAGCAATTTGTGTGTCATACATTGTGAGAAATGTGTTACTTTTGTAATTTATACTAATTAATAGCATATTATTTAAAAAAAAATTATACGAATAAATTGAATATTACACAGATTTTCATACTTTAAGTTACGTTAAGTGTATTTTTTAAAATTCATGTTACTTTACGGAAAAAAGTAGATAATCCGTTGCATTAATTGATACTTCTTTTTTTTTGCGCATTTCTTTGTAACTCATTCACAACGATGCGATGGGAACTAGATCCATTACATGCAAATTGCTTTAGTGGCTTATGCGCTGAATATAAAATAATATTATAATAGCATATGAACCGGTGTGGTTCAATTCTCATTGGTTTTTCAAAGGTCACTACTACATACTAGTAGGTACTATAAAATTGATCTGAATATAGAATATCCGATGAGACACTTAACTATATTTTTTATTAATTATTTTTAATAGGTTTAATAATAATTAAAGTGAATCATTCTCAACACTCCTACAATATGCAACAATGCTTTCTCTTTAATCGAAGCTATCTTTTATAGTCTGTGCGGATACCTACTCACCGTACGTGCGCTATTATTTATTTACGTTTTACTTGCCATTGCATTCGAGAATGAAATTCAAATGCACGAATGCATCAAGAACGTTGTTTTCTTGAATGAGTTCTTAGCCGACTTACGGTCGCAGGGAAAGTGAGGTTTCAGTTCACATCAGCGTTCCTTGGACCTTTGATGACCGTTTCAAAACCATTGAACTTTAACCGCTATACTGAATGAAGTTCTTTTGATTCGTAAATGGTTCTTTGGGTTCGTTACAATTTAAAACCGCTCTTAGAAAAACACGTACTTAACTGCATGTAGGTACATAAATCCTGCACCGGATAATCCTCAAAATTGGTCAACTAGTCTCTAGGATTTAACTTGACTATATTTGTATTAAATTAAACATTACTGTATGTGTGGACATTATGTATACGCTTCTGTCAACAATACACAAAGTTTATTTGTGAAATGAAAGCTCAAAATCTGCGAACTTTAATTATTTTGTCTTCTTTTACGTCGTTTTCTGTATTGCAGTTTAAATCTACATATGTATGTATATTGTAGTAATATACAAGTGCTATTCATCAAAAATTTGTACCGTTAGATAAATCTTATGAACAATTTAAACAAGATTAAAAAAAACAATGAAAATGAATATACAGCACATTTTTACAGAATATAGAATTTTTAACCAATAAAAAGTCGAAGTTGGTGAATTAGGTATAAAAATCTTGGAAACGATTGAAAAAACAATCATAAACAGTTACGAAGATTGTATAGAAGTAGACGCGGTAGGCATAATATATTTATCACATAACATGTGACATCCTTATTCCTATGCAGAACTTGGAAATTACAACAGAATAAAATCGAAAATGTAGGGCTAAAGTGAAAACGAAACGTGCGCAAAAATTCACCAGCAGGTGTTAATAGGAAGTGATAAATTTCGGGCAACTAAACCGGCGCGTACTAAAGGCCACCGTGTGTGTAAGTGTTTCCATGTACATACGTACATATGTATGTATGTATGTATGAGAGACCTGGAGTTGATTGTGAGGAGCACCATCAGCATTGACATTGAGTTGAGCAGCACTTTTCCCAGTGGGGGAGGGCGGGGAGCCACAAGCCACGATATATAAGAGATGGCCGGGCATCCGGAGCCGCACAGCCTCACACAGCCCGCCGAGCAAACACCACACAACAATCAACCACCCAACAATCAACCACCACCACCACCCCCCTTCTCCCCATAGAAATGACAGCCTGGTGGACAGTAGCGCTTCTGGCGTGGGCGGGAGTCGCCCTAGCCCTGCCCGCCCAAGAGGCACGCTCCCTCCAACACTCTCGAAACGCAATCCAGACCGAGAACGACCTCATGGACAGCATCTACAGTGACTGCCTCCGCAAGGACTCCGTGTCATGCGTCAAATACAAGTTGTTCTCCTTCGTCGACAAAATGCTCGGGCAGAAGGAAGGATTCGCCTTGACCGAAGGCGTGACCGTTGTGAAGACGTCTGGAACCGAACAAGAGGGAGCACCACGCGCCCTCACCGGAGACGAAACCTTCGAAAGTCTCATCATGTCCCGCCTGCAGAGCTTCTTGGAGACGCACACTGTCAAAGTAGAGTTGAAAGGGAGCGACGTCGTCAACGCCGTTTCATCAGGAGGACGCGCTTTGGAAGAAGTCGCCGAAGGACTCGTCGGATCGGACAACAGCGTCGAAGGACGTGGAAAGAAGAAGAAGGCCGGTAAGATCATCGGTCCACTGATGGCCGCTCTCGCCCTGAAAGCCGCAGCAATTCTCCCACTGATCCTCGGAGCTATCGCTCTCATCGCCGGAAAGGCTCTGTTGATCGGCAAGCTCGCCTTGGTCCTTTCAGCCATCATCGGTTTGAAGAAACTGCTGTCGGGACAGAAGCACGTGACGTACGAAGTAGTCGCACATCCTCACCATTCGAGCAGTCACAGCAGCAGTCACTCGGACTATGGCGGTGGCGCTTCCGGTTACGATGCTGGATATGGAGGTGGCGGTGGCAGTTCTTCTGGTGGTCATGGGGGTTGGGGTCGTGCCATTGACGCTCAGGAGCAGGCTTATGCGGCGCAACGTCCTCAACAGTGATGACACCTCGACCAACAAAACCCCGTCAGTACCGACCCAATACTCCTTCTAAGTTATACATATTGTTAGTTATTTATTCAGGATGACGAGGACACGTTTCAGTGTGCGCAGTGGACTCTCGAAACGGCGACGCCTCGTCCCTTTGTTGTGTTATTATTTGAATAAATTATTTAAATTATTTCAATCGATACGAAAATTGCTCACTTGTGACGCTAGACGACGAGAGATTATACCTATAGACATAATCATTAGGCTTTAATGATGGAGGCTCAACTTTTTTTTTTTATCCTTTTATTTCGACTTGAAAATGTATTATTATTATTTTATATTTTTTTTGTCATTTAGTCAATTTTTTCTACCTCTAACATTTTTATTTATTTATTTTTTTATTTAATATTTTATTCTCTCTAAAAGAGAGCGGTGCTATTTCGCACATTTATAAGACTTGTGATTTTATGTTATAACTTTATTTTAGTGCTATTTTTTGTTTTGTTTTTGTTTTAAATGTTATGATTTGTATGATTTTGTTTTGTTTTCACGCCATAACTTGCCATAACGCCCAACTTTCATTTTCCATTATTTTATTTCTGTTTATTTAATCATGCTCTAATTTTTGTTTTTTTTAGCTATCCGATTATATATCACTTTCATAGTCTTTGTTTTGTTTCGATTCTTTTTGTACGATAGTTCAACGAAGATGCCAATGTTATGTTTGTGACGATTTTGCTTTATGTGTAATATTTACAAACGAGTTTTATAAATATGAATAAAGAAATTGAAAACATAATATTCATTGTATTATTACTATATATGTACATAATTTTACTCCCTGTTTGAAAGAATGACTATGAAACCAACCAAAAAGATCATTTTCAGACACATACTATATATGTATGTATGTACATACATATTGGTTCAATCTAATAATAATACAAAATTGTAACGACGATTAACATTTTCCCAATCATAATAGAATACAAATACATATTTCTACTGCCTATAAAATACATTCACGTCTAAATGAGGCAAATAAAAAAATATGTGTGCTTTCATATTCAAGTGTTCGACTTTTTTTATGCGAACAGGTTATTTGTCTGTAAGTACGGGAAGTTGAGATATCTTGTCTGACCCACATTATCAAGTCGTCTCACTTATCCATGGCGTTCTTCCTTATATTGAGGCTAAGCTAGTTTTCACAGTGTAGTATCACGAGAAGAATTATAATGTACATATGTGTGGATTAGCTTACATTGAAAACTTGACTTATCTAGGAAGCACCGTTCATTTTCCTGTAAACTCAATATTGGATAATACGTAATACGACTTTTTCACAATATTTCACATAGCAGTTAGACTCGCGATGAAAAGATAACTAACTCTATTTCTGTATGAGCATTCATTTAGTAAAGCTCAAGCTGTTGCTTTCTTTAAGAAGTTCCTCTTCTTAGTTTAATAAATTTTACTGTTCTTATTGTCATTTTTTTATATTTTGTTTCTATTTATACATACCTATGTATATTACTCTTGTATTGTTATCTTTTCTGTTTGTATTATTTCTTGTAAAAGCCTTTTTAGGCGTGTAATAAATAAATAAATAAATAAAACTCTCTTGAATAAAAGTTGTCGTTCAAAAACGCAAAAAAAAAAACAATTATTCTGACAGAAAAAACAATAACGGCAAAAATAAAATTTTAATAGGTAACAGAAAATTTGTATTCAGAAATATGGCGAAATTTTTTGTTTTCTTGGAGAGTATCAAAAGAAATTCATTTTTAAGTAAAAGAAAATCTAGCATGAAAATTGTAATAAAATGAAAACAAACATATGTACATATCTACTACGAACGTGTTACAAATTTTAACGCATAAATAAATAGCGTTTAACAAACTAATTACATATTATAACTACCATGTACTACATTTCAGGAAACGTGTTGTTCTTTTCTTTATACAATATAAAATACGCAGAACACAAACGGCGATCACTCAAGATTCGCACGGTTTATATTGGAAGAAATTATGTTTGGACAAAAGGCGAACCATGTGAATCTAATCAGAGGCTTTGCAAGTAAAACACATTTGTCTCGACTAGTTTGGCTTCTTTTTTTTTTCACTACAATGGTATTTTTTTCACACCGGAGAAAGATCGAACTGTAATGTGTCATAATGACCGAGAAATCCAAATTGGTCGTATCCATAGCGTTTCAATACTTTATAATACTTCAATACTTTAATAATAGCGGCGAACTTTTGGCGAACAGAGGCACACATGTTTAATGTATAAACCAAATTCCTTCAAATTCGAGAAAACCGGATCACACCGTTATCTTCCGATATCCTCATCCTGCATTCCTATACTAAACGATACATACATACATATGTACAATATAAAATATGACCCAGATATCACTTGTTAAGACACACTAACAATGTATAGTATGTATAGTATGTTACATTATACTAGCATTTTAAACCCACTAATATATTGATAAAATATTTTGTATTGAACAAATTAAATATATTTAACGGTGACTTTTATTAATGTAAAATTTGCACCATCAGATAAAAGTGAACGATTGAAAAATATTTTTTGAACACCTTTTGAACGTTAAATATTTTTTAATAGATTGATTAGAAATTTGTATGATGCTCTGGTTGACATATGTAAGCGCATGCGATTCGTGCTAGTATTCAGAAATTCAAAGTATTTTTAAATAAGACTTTTCCATTTTTGAATAAAATAAATTTCTATAGAAAGTTTTATTAAAATAAATATTTTATATACCTATTTGTATGTCGGCAAATGTATGAGGACTGAAAAGTCTAAAGTTCAATGATATTTTGAATTGATATTCAGCCAAGAATGAAGTCGCGCTAGTCGCTTTTATAGTATACTCCCATTAGATTCATCATGTAGATTTTATTTATTATTTGTAACTTGGTTATTTTGCAATTTGACCCTTATATGTGCACATATCCGCTTCCGCAAGTTGCCTTCAACCAGCTCTTTATAGCTAATTTGTCCGCTTTCATTAACTGTTCTCGTCTGCACGCCAAATCTGCAATGCACGTTATCAACATTTCCAAGATCTCTCGGGTCACACTTGTTTTATGTGTCAAAGAGTAAACAGACTATGAATTCTTCAATTATATTAAAGTAATTTATTATGCATACATGAATTCTTTTTGAACACAGTGATGAATTTAATATCAAAATATACGACTGAAACTACGTAAATTTTAGTTAAGAACATCTAACTATACATACATACATAGAATATACATACATACATATGTGTAAAAAGTAAATTAATCATCTACTTTTTTGAAATTCATTTCTGAAGGTAAAAAATCTAAATTGGCAAACTGAAATGATAAACAGTATGTTCCCACAGTATTTGTCAATAACTTACCATATTGCCATATTAATTTTTAGATAATAGAAACTCAACTGCTCGAAAGGCTCTCTCCGATACTTAGCACACTTCCATATCGACCATATGTTGATCTTGAGTTTCGTTTTAATTACTTATTTAATTTCTCTACTGAACACAAGTTGTCGAGTAAGCATGAAAAATATAAATTTATCATTAGATTTAGACATGTAAAAAATTCACCCAATTAGTATGCTTTGTGTAAAAATAAGTATTTACGAGTTCCAACACTTACAATATTAATTTAACAAAATTGTAACCAACGAAAAAATATTTATTTTATTTTACATCAGAAGTATTTAAGTTTTACAAAACCAATAAGAGTTTTGTCATTATTATTTACAAAATATGTTAAAGTATACTTTTTTAATTTGTATTGCGCTTTTCGTGTAAATTACTAATTTTAGAATTAGATAGATAAATAAAAAGAAGTTTACGATTTACATCACAGATGTCTTATGTTGCGTGATGTTGATGAGATTTCAAAAAAAAAATTTATACGTCGTACCCAGATGTCTAGTATAAATTAACCATGATGAAAATACATGTATGTATGTGCATAGGTACATACATATGTTATGTACATTATTACAAATAGTTTTAACAGCAGTATTTGTATTTTATGGAGAGAAAAAATTGATTTTATCTACAACCTGTATCGAGTACAAAATGTATCTTGCAAGATACTAATTACGACTAGATGTTCATAAACTAAGCGTTCATTTTTTTTCATAAGTATACCTAAATAAGGTAAAAGTAACATAGCAAATATTAAAAGGAAAATCTTATCCTAATTTATACCCACAAATATAATGTGACCAAAATAATATCTACATACATACTCGTATGTATGTATGTATGCACGTATATATGTATGTACAATTTAGAGTGGAGCGGTCTTGTATGAAGAAATTTTCTATTTATTTCTATAAGTAGTCTATTAACAACTGCATTTTTACTTTATCCTAATCGGATATTACTTTATCCTAATCGGATATTACTTTATCCTAATCGGATATTACTTTATCCTAATCGGATAAAGTATTGTGATCGTGCGAAAATTCGACCTCGAGATTTTGACTGATTTGTATCAGGTATCATCCCCTGATCACGTTTTCATGATTTCTAAAAAAATGTCTGTATGTCTGTATGTCTGTATGTCTGTGTACTATGTGTGTGTGTGTGTATGTCTGTGTGTTTTCTCCGAAACTATCAAGTCTATCAAGCTGAAATTTCATATTTATTATTTTCACGTAAAGTTTAAAAGCCACGAGGAATTTGGTCAACATCAGTCAACCGGAAGTAGGGTTTTTTTCGTGCAGAAAATTCAAAAATCCGGTAAAAAATCATATTTCCGAAACTGCACCGGGAATTTTCTCCAAATTTTTTTTTCGTAATATCAAAAAGCTTGGGTCCGGGATTAGTGCTATCACATATCCATCATAACTGCAAAATATCTCCCAAAAATATTAATGTTTAGCATTGCCCCAAGCTGCTTGAATATTGGGAAAAGATATAAAATCTTCCCATGGTTAGTAGGTGAAGCAAAAATTTTTTTTTGAAAATCGAAATGCTTGGGCTTGGAAAAGTTGTTCTATGCCAGGGGTTCTTAGCCTTTTGCGGTAGCGGGCGCATTTGAGATTTAGGATAATAGTAGCGGGCGAACGCCGGATTAAAAAAAAAAACAAGATTTAAGTATTATCTATCATAATAATAAATTATTATAAATCGGTAGATTATACATTTATTTACATTTATACGCCTGTGAAGGCATTTACAAAAGAAGCATAAAATACCCATACAGTTACATATGTAACTGTATGGGTATATATGTATAAAAGATAACATACATATGTATGTATACAAAATAGAGAGAAAAAATACAATAAAGAGTAAAAAAATATATTCAAAATAATAATGCACAATTAGTGCGATCTTTGATATTGCATTTCACTTACTAATTTCTCAAAGTTGGGAGTGTAAGATGATAATCCCATCCGTAAACAATCATCAAGATTGGTATTCTGAAGTCGAAATCTGGTTTTTGATTTTATTATGTTCATGGTGGAAAATAAAGTTTTTTATTTGGACTACTCATTTTGGGGTAAAATGTTTATCAGAAAAAAATCAAACTCGGTGTCAGCGCCTGATGTGGCGCAACACATAATAATTTAGACTGAACCGTAAAAAACAGTAAAACAGTTAAAATACGTACCTAAACAAGTGCACAAATTTGTCACTGGTAACCCATGAACTCACAGACAGTGGAATTAAAACTTTTTCGTAAAATAATATAAATGTTTATATATTTACGATTTCAATAAACAATATTATTAAAAAATTCTATCAAGATTAAATTTGGATTTTTCGTTATTAAATACTTTGTAGCGGGCGCATGAAAATATCTCCACGGGCGCAGGGCTAAGAATCCCTGAGTCTATGCTATAGACTCTATGGGTATACAAAACAAACGGTGTAATTATTTTTTTGATATTTTAACTCTTTATACTTCTCCAATGGAGTTAAAAATTTAGAAGAAATTGTTTTTAAGCTAAAAGTGAAAGGTTCATATAGCGGTATTAAAACGCCGATAAAATACATTCTTGTCATTTATTTGATTTAAGACAAAGCAAACAAATAATTCATATGTTTCAGTTACTAATTAAGAACAAAAAACAAAGGAAATATCACTCCACCATCCCACAAGAAAAATTAAAAATTAACCTAAATACTAGGGGTAATAATTTTTTTTTCTTGAAAATAGGCATTATTTTTCGTTATTCGAATCTCGTATTTATGAAACCATCTCGACTTAAGGATCCACAAACAGTAAAAGAGGCTTCTGTCACAATTTTCACTGGGCTTGAGTGTGACAAGGAAAAATCTTATCTAGGTAAAATGACTATTTATTACTTCTTGATCGGCAATAGCTTGTAAAATAGTCACTTCATCTATGAATTTGTTGTGATGAGACTCTCTCACAAAAAATATTATTACCCCTAGTATTTAGGTTATTTTTAAGTTTTTCTTTTGGGATTCTGGTATGATTTTTTCTATGTCTATTGTTCTTAATTAGTAGTTTAAACGTGTATTTTGCTTATTTGCATTGTATTAAACCAAATAAACGACAATAAATGTATTTTATCTGCGTCTTAATACCGCACATGAAACATCCACTTTTAGCTAAAAACATTTTTTTTCTAAATTTTTGACCCCTTTGGGGCAGTATAAGGAATAAAAATATCAAAAAAATAATTATACCGTTTGTTTTGTATACCTATGGAGCAACTTTCCCAAGCCCAAGCATTTTGATTTTCAGAAAAAAAATAATTCGCTCATCCCTAATGTACGTACATACATACATACATACATACATATACATATGTATATTGTAGTTTAGGTATGACTAGCACGAGAATCGTCAATAAAACTTCAACCTATCCCTCAATAATTTTAGTAATTATTTTTAAAACATAATAGATATCTAAAACAAATACTTTTTTAATATTCTAAAATCTAAAGTAACATAAAGAAAGTAACGATCTTTCACTTTTCCCCCACCAACGATAAACGGTTGGAAAACGTGACTGATGAAATTCATGAATGAAATGACAAAGCTATGTATATAAAGTTGAGATCCGGCTACGTACGCCAAAGATTCTCAATCGTTCGCGATATTCACCCAAAACTAATTACATATAAAATTTAATTATGAAAAATTCATAACAATCCATCTGATTTACATACTTACAACATTGAATAAAATGTACACATAATTTGACATTGGAAACTTTATTAAAAAGGTAACAGAAGTCGGTAGAATAGAAAAGCTGAGTGCATACATATGTATATACATATATGTATGTAAATATGTATACATATATGTATGCATATATGTACCTACATACATCCACAAATTTATAATAAAAGGTAAATTTCATATATGTAAAAGATCAAGAGTGACCTTTATGTATAAATATAATATTATACATTATTAAAAAAAATTAATTTTTGACTCTTTGCGATCCTTAATGCATATGGGAACGCCAAGTACACTACAGCTACATAAATGAATTTTGTTCTTACAGTTATAATATTACTTGTAAACTTTTACACTTCTCACACAAATTTTGGACATAAATTGACGTTTTAAAGATGTATGTATATGGATTGTTGAGAAGCATTGTTGAAACGGAACTGACACGGTTGCTGAGAGCATCCGGTTGTATTGGCCATTGATACGATTTCTATTGGTTACCGTTGGTGGGCCGGTTACAGGAGCGGCTAACTTACCGCGGCGCCTCAGGCCCAACATAATAGTACGCAAACGTAGAAATTGCACACTCGACTTTCGTTTTTCACTCGTTTTCATTTGCTGGAGAAAGGAATTACTAATATCTTTTTTCATTTTTTTTCAAAGCAGACGAAAAACGACGAAAAATTATTATTGACCCATAATCGAAACGGATACAGAAAACCGTCAGTTTGACAATTTTGTCATGATTTGTTTAATGTTTTAATTAGTGCTGGATTATACTTTTAAAATCGAATATTTCATTCAAAAGATGAGCACCTGAACATAAACAACGTTTAACTTTCACTTAGTAGGTACTAGACTTAATTGAATATCAACATGGTACAAGTGGGTTCACTAGTTCTCAGACCGATATGTTGCATAGAAAAAGCATTAAGAATAGAGAGTGTTCCCTATAAAACAGAAAGTGGATGTATTGCACTCGTATATTCTCAACGCAGTGAAATACTATAATAGAATAATAATAACAGAGTAAATTTCTTTGTACTTTTTTTTGAAGTAATGGAATCGATTCCATATAATTGTGTAAATATTATCGAAGAAAAAATTAATACAATATAAAAGAATTTTAAATACAGTTTTATTATGAAAGAATTTGAATTGTTGGAAGAGTTGCCTTTATTCTTAAATGAATACAATCTCATGCTGTGATACATTATTTATTGTTGATAGATGAAATGTAATAATATGTACATACATATTTACTACATAGTATGTATATAACATAAAATACATATGTAGTATGTAGTACATACTACATATGTATATATTTTAATGTTGAAAAATGAAATGAAAAGTATTGAAAATTATATACCTAAATATGTATATAGTATACGCATTAAGATTAATAATAATGTATGTTGATATCTGAATGTTAGCCGTTTTGCTCAAGTTTTCGCAGCCGTGGGTCCGTCTGAGGTCATTGTCACAAAGGACAGTGACCGCGATCGAAACCGAAACTTTCGATTTTGCCCGGGGCCATGCAAACCACTGCCAATTCATGGTTTTTCTCTGCTGCAACTTGAAATTACCATATATCAGCATCGTCATTTTCATTCATTCTCCAAACTGACGATAATAGAACGTAAACTGGCGTGATGGATCGTTTTGTAGCACGTGTAACATGATTAGAAGTTATGTGAATCGTGCGTACGTTTTCATGCTCGCCAAAGAACGAGTTCAAAATCAAGGAGGTTGCATTTTACATATTATGTATATTTAATCTTTCTCATGGTTCATGACGGATAAGCTTTAAGTTATTGTCAACCTAGAAAAATTTGAAGTTGCACTCGTCGAAAAGTTTGACTGTGAACTTTTTCAATCCGTAAATGGATACGTTGACGACATTTAAGTTCACGGTTCTGCAGAGATGGTATACAATATAATTTTGTATCAAAATTGAGTTGAACAAAAAGCGTTTAACGTCGCCAATTAACCTAGTAAAAGAAAAGGAAAAATATGCTAATTTGATTCCATTGGTAAGTGAGATTAAAATTTCGATAATAAATTTAAAATAAATTAATCAGACTGGAAAACAAAAAAAAAGGCAAAGAAAATCATTTACGCACTAAATATCTATTCGAACTTTTACTTTTCCATACATTTTTTGTATTTGATTTTAGAGTCAGATTATTAATATCTATTATTAAGTTCATCCAAACTAAAAAATGAAAAATCTTTTATATCAATTTATACTATGTAGTAGTTATACATTTATATTATTGTAGTAGTACTATGTAGTACATTTATATTATTGTAGTTATACTATGTAGTAGTTATACATTTATAATTTATACTATGTAGTAGTTATACACCCAATTTATGTATAACTACCCTATAAAAAATCTTTGGATAAATATTTTTAAATACTGATAAGAGTAAATTAAAAAAATGTAAGTAACACAATTAATAATAAGCAACTTTAACTTAAGCATATTTTTTCATAGTTTTTCAAATAAAATTCAAAACATTATATGACTTTTTAACTATGGACTTTTAAAAAATTGTAGTAAATTTTTTTAGCATGTTGCATCCTTTTCCATTTCCACTCTCAATAATTATCAATGCAGTAAAAATCTATACAATCCATTAATAGGGCAGAAAAGAAAACTATTTTGTTATTCTTATTTTTAACTGATTAAGTCTGTTCTTTTTTATTATTTTATAAAACTTAATTTACCACATATACATACATACATACATATGACTATGACGCTATGTGTAATACATATATTACATATATATATATTAAAATAATAGTATTTTACGAAATATTCTTATAAATTTAGTGAAAAAAATTATTAAAACATTTAACATTCATAACTTCGTTCTTTCTTCTTCTCAAAAATCAATTAATGATCTGCACTACACTTGATTAAAAATCAATTTATTTTTAGGAACATTTCTTATTTTAAAAACTACCATAAATACTTTCTTATATCATGATATGTCATGTCGTGGACACTAATAAGAAATTATTTTAAAATCATGTATTCAATATTCATTTATGACAATCTTAAGAATGTTGTGCATATGAATGACATATGAATGTGTTTGTAAATGAGCGTCACGCAACTATTTACTCTTTTATAAGATATGCTCTATTTCTAATAGGTTTATCCAATAAATATATTGGCGGCTTATTTACAACGGCTATATATTATAATAGATATATTTGATATTGCTATGATTTATTTTTATGAAAAAAAAAATATATACTCAAGTTATCAAAATTACAATTCTGCCAGTATTATCATACGAAAATACAAAAGTGACCTTTCGTATTTAGTATTGTTGAAAAAATCTATCTACAAAAGAATCTGGGCTACTTAAATTTTAGCTGCCTACACTTAACATTGACAGAAACAATTATATACATAGATAGGTACATCAAATTTCTGATGCAAATCAAAATTAACGGTACATTGAAGAATTGAAACCAACGAATTAGAAAATGTAGTGCTAACTGAGTGCTTTATTAACGCGAACAGTTATTTTTAGGGAAAAAAATTAACAACCGAAAAAGTTAAAATTAAAACCGAACATCGAGACGTTAGAGAAAATTCTAAATACTTTCAATTTTCCATATGCAAAATTTTTTGTTCGGTTTAATTTTTACTGTATGTTGTAAAAAGTAAAAACTTTAGTACCTTTTCAAAAATAAATTAATTAGTATTCATCAAGGAATGATGATACATTCTATATAAAATGGGCAAATATTTTTTTTAACAAATACTAAACAAAATTTATTTATTTTATAATTTGAATTAATTCGGATCTTAACTGTTTCGCGTTCAATTTAATTGTCTAATTGCCATTTTTAATAAGGTTTGCGTTTTACATGGCCATAAAGCGTATAAGCATACCTCATAATGAAAGCAACAAAAAAAAATTAATCTTTGCATTAATTGGCAGATTCTTGGGATAATGAATTATTATAATTTTTAAGTTATTTTTTGCAACTCATTCATGATCTTTGTATAATATCTATGTAATCCTGCCATTAACATATGAATTCCAATTAATACACATGTCTATTATTTTGAATGGAACTATTATTATTGCATTGGGTTAACCTGTTAGATCACTTTGGCATGAATGGAAAATTAATGTTCGATGCATTTTTAATTAAGAAAAATGTTCATTGTTTAATTTGAAAATAAATCAATCGATTAGATTACCAATATATTTCAACAAGTCATTTGATTTGACGATCACGTGATTAAGTTTATCAATAACGTATTGAACGGAAAGTGTATGGGAAAATTTCACATTTTTACTATTAATAGTATGGTCGCGAATGAGTGCATAATATTACTTTCATGCCTTCAATGTCGTGCAAAATGTGTAAAATTCAACAAATGATTGATAAACACATCCACACTACACTAATGGTGTGAAATATTGTATTTGGAGTGTTTTAAAGGTATTTTTCATATTGAGTATACAGTACGTACTATACATAAATATACATATTTTATCCCTTGCACAGCCACTGTCCGCAACCTACAATAGGTCCAGTGAAACTGCAAAGCGTGGAATTGAAATAATGATACGATAGGGGGGACTTAATATACAATCAACCCGCGTATATAACAGCAAGTGTAGCGTTGCATCAGCACAGTCAAGTCCAAGGCTTCAGAACAGTAACAACTGGATCACGTGGTATATCAAGTGAATCGAAAACCGTAAACAGCAACCATGTACTTGAGATGTTTTGCACTGGTTTGCTTGGCGACAGCCGCTTTGGCGAGGTCCGCATCCACTTCTCAAAATGCTATTCCTAGCAACGAAGCAAGGTCCTCCGAAGGATTCGACGTCTCTTCGTACATGAGCGACTTCAGATTCTTGTATAAGACCTACCAGGATTGCGCCGCTGCCGACCTGTCGTCTTGCCTGAAATTGAAACTCGTAACCGCTTTGGATCGAGCCAGCAGGACCTACAAGGATGTGTCCGTCTTGGATGGAGTCAACCTCATCAAGGATGATGCCGCTCCTGTTGATACCACTCCGGCTAAAAGCGAAAGCGAATTGGAAGCATCCCTACCGAGGAGTTTGAACGAAAAGGAAGACACATTGAACGGATTGATTTTGGAGAAAATCGGCAACTTCTTCTCAACCTACACACTGCAGGTAAAAATTATATTTCTTTTATTTTTGATAAAATCCCTCTACTTCGATTTATACATAAAGGATTACGTTTTGAGCTAACGGCATATCGTATTGGCTTTTTCTTATTAGCATGATTAGCACTCGAATTATGTACGATTACAGCCTTGCCTAAAGAGCGTGACGTAACTAGTTGGCATCTCACGCTCATTCAAACTATGTACAAGTGAAATTTTTTAAATTGCATCATTATTTTTTTTTTAGATTTAAACGCCAGAATTTAAATTATTGACAATGGTTAAAAATTGTATAATCTTCAACAATAGACATTGAATTGTTTTAATTTTTATTTCGACATGAATATATTTTATTTACATCAACACGAAATATTTTCTTAGAATTAAATTCTGCTGTGTATTAAACTAACATTCGTTAGGTAGGTACTTTAATTGTGTGATAGACAGATTTCATTTAAGAAAAAATAAGACAAATGAACTCGGTCATGTTCCAATAACACTAGATATTTAAGTCGTTAACGACTTCATGAATAAGGAGATATTAACTGGAGCATTTCAAACCAATTAACATCACACATACAATAATTCAGATTAATTAACTTTCATTTAATATGAAAAAAAAACCGAAATGATTTATATAGTTATTACAATTAAATTCTTACACTATTGTTAAATTAGGTCGAATGATGGTAAACAGACAATTTATGTTTTTTATTGTATGTACATATGTATATTAAATTCCACATATTGTAATTGTTTTTGAAAATATTTATTTCATCAGGTGAAACTTCCATCTGTCGATGATCTGCAAAGGTCCCTTTCAGAAGAAGGTCGCGGTAAAAGGAAGAAAATGGCTCCTTTCATAGTAATGGCCATGATGATCGGAGGAACTTTGATTCCTCTAGCTTTTGGCGCTCTGGCTTTGCTTGCCGGCAAAGCTTTGATCGTTTCAAAGCTCGCCCTTGTACTCGCATCCATCATTGGTTTGAAGAAGCTCGTTTCCGGAGGAGGAGGTCACGAGTCGAGCCACGAAGTGGTTGTCTCAGCTGGCCACGGAGGCTCTGGATGGGGTAGAAACTATCAAGAAGCCCAGACCAAAGCATATTCCGCTTACGCGCCAAAGCCTTCCTCATAAAATTCGCATAGTCTTTCAACCAAATCACTCCGACCTCTTCGATTAATTAACTTTGTCCAATCCATACGTTATTGAGTGCAAATGACACATTAATCGAAGTTATATATTTATTTGAAATGATTATTTATTGAACATTTACAATATTTATTGAAAAACCAAAATGAAATTCGTCTTCGAATATTTAAATTATTATACGATTAAGTTTTGTACATACATACTTCTATGTTTTATTTTTTTATTATGTTTTTGTTGTGATTATGTTCAATTTATGTGTTCACATACGATACCAAATATGGCGGGAAATTTTCTTTAGAAATTCGATAGAAAATTGCTGTGTTAACTTATATGTACATACATACATACATGTATCATAAGTATTTCGGTTTTATTTTAATTTTTTACGAACATGCAGTCATTATTTATATTTAGGTTTTCTTTGTGATGCCAGATTTTTAGTTTATTTATTTTTATATCTTTAAGTTTTAATAGAACCATTGAAATGAAATAAATTCTTTCAATGAAAATTCTCTCAATTTCCCAATTTTCTTGTTATTCTAAAAAAACTCAAATAAACGATCAAAAATAAACAGTTTTTTCAATTCATCGACGATTTGTGCAAATGTAATATTTTGTCATTCAAAATATGCTATTCACTCCACACACTTCGCAAATTCTTAAAATTGCAACATCTGCAATATGTAAAAGTGCGATATCTTTCTCCGCACCATTCTAAAATTTTCCTATCCATATATGAAACGATCGGAATTCAGCTTTCTCGTGTATGTTACGGCCAAGGCTCACGAGATGCGAGCGCTGAAGCGAACTGTGCAAATTTCAACGGCCATGTCGATGGCGCGTGGCAAATGCGTGGTGTTGTCTCCATTGCGTTTATGGGTAATTGTGCTAACAAGATATGCTCGGTACGCGCGCAAGCGTGCACGAAATGGAGTAGATCAGATGAAACAACGCCTAAACAGTTTCCTGCTTACCCACATCGCAGAGCCAGATTCCAAGAATCGCCTTCAACCAGAAGATCAACGTACATATTATCTGGTTCAAGTGCTCAGACCGATATTGATATTACATACGTACCAATTGGAACACATGGATCAATTCATAATTATTTCATTCTTTGGAAAAAATGTTTCGTGTTGCGTCAGTGACAAATAAAATTTACATATAAGTAGACAGGTATCTCCACAGAGGCAACAACTCTCGAACGAACAGTTCCATAAACATGAAAAATATACCAGCAGGACGAAGCGATGTATCCATCCATAACAAATAATTCGGAAACCTGCTGCCAAGTTAAAATGTTGACACTTGTTGCCTCTGTATATATCCCAGGCTTAATTTTACATATACATATGTAAAGTTTGTAATATATACACTCAAACTCATACATTTAATTGTTTATTTAATAAAAAAGCTTTATTGTTTATACAATGCTTCTGTTTTGCTTTATTCCAATCTTTATTAATTTTATTATTTATTATCTAAGTATTAGCTATGTATAAGTAGCACAGTGTTTCTCTTTCATTTGATATATCAGTTAAATTTAAACTGAATGATGACTTTAAAAATCTCGAGGTCAAATTTTCGCACGATCACAATACTTTATCCGATTAGGATAAAGAACTACATGTTACATAAGAATTAGAATTAGAAAGAATTATATGTTGAGAATTAGAAAAAAAAGCAAAAACATTTTCATAACATGTATGTACTCGTATGTATGTATGTATGTACATATAATAAACTTATGAGTATTTAAATTTATTGATAAAAATAGCTAAAAGCAGACGAATAAATTTGAATACATATATCGATTGTGCTACTATTTTAGGTGGATGCTAAATATTATTTCAAATCGCAAGCTCTAATTTACGTGTGAGAAATTCTTGATGTTTTTAAATTTCGTATACTTCGTATACCAAATTGCGTTCCATGAAAAAATTGAAAAATCGTAGAATATAAAAGTGTTTTTGATAGAACACATGTTTATTTTACTGAAAATTTTGTTTGCGGCGAATTCTTTGAGATTTTATAATTTTATATCATAGTATTTCGATGCCGCTGTATTGAATGTATTTGAAATATTTTTTTCGCCTATGGCGCATATACTTTTTTGAAGTACACTGTATAAGATAATGTTCCATAGATATGTACATATATATATTCTAAAAAAACAAGACACTGGTCTAGAAGTAGATATGTAGTCAAATCACGACCAACTTGGCATTTGTTGCAGTTGTATTGCAGGTACATAAGTACTATGCATTTTCAAATAAGAGCCATCTTTCGATAACCTTCAAATATTATAACAAAAATGTTATACATACATATATGTATACCAAACAAGTACCATTTTTTTCAACTGTTTAATAAATGTTATATGATAACGTAACAAATATATTGAAAAAATTTCTTAGTGAGATGTTAGAATGTTTTCCAAAAATAATATTTATACTTCTTCGTCTCCTTTACGAGACGAAGAAGTATAAAGCTACATAAGTCGAGAGGATTCCTAATGATAGCATTTGTTCATTTTTACTTTATTTTCACTAACATTATCCATACATAATTTAAATCTTAAACAAAATCAAACTCACAATACATGTACAACAGCGAGGTTATGAATAAAATTCTCGACACTCAAATTCAGACTTGAGCAATTGAATTTATTGTCGTTTATATGTACATAGTCGGTTTATGCGAGTAATATACTACTTCTTCGTCTCGCAAAACAAATATGAGTTTAATTTTAATAATAAACATTTAATAGAGGCAATACTAAGGTTAATATCGTTAGATGTACATACATATATACATATGTATGTACATATATTCGATGAGCAGTGCAGTTGATGCGCTTCCGCCGATGAAAGCTTTCGTCTCCGATATTGTAATAGTTTCTGAATAAGTGTATTTAATTACATATGTATGTACATATATTCGATGAGCAGTGCAGTTGATGCGCTTCCGCTGATGAAAGCTTTTGTTTCCAATATTGTAAGAGTTTCTGAATAAGTGTATTTAATTACATATGTACATATTACTAATTACATATACATATATATATATTGAAATAATTTTGTTGAACGTACATATGTATTTACCATATAAATTAAAATATGAAAACAATAATTTCATATTTTATATGTAATTAATTGATTTATTTTATAATAATGTTGTTTTTAATTTTCGATACATGAATAGAATGAAATTTTCCAATCGTATTTGTGTGTGTGTGGATTGATTAAAATTTAATGAGACTCAATATTTTATTTATTTATATTATGAATATTGTAGGTTAACCTGAATCAACATTTTCAAGTAAAGTAAGAGTTGGTCAACATTCAAAAAGTAATTGCCGCTTTACGGGATATTTGCATAAATAATTCGTGTACACATGCATACATACATATATGGAAGTAACCAAAGATCCGTTAAAAATATGTGAAATTCAATACAAATTACAACGTCACGGTGGCAAAACTAAATTTCGCACATTATAAAATGTACTCGTAGGCATCTACAATGCTTAAAGGAATACACTAAATAGTTTGCATAATTAGTAAATATCGTTTTTCCAATTTGATTTATATTTATTACTATATATGTATGTACATATATGTAACTATACATAATTTCATATGTAGAATATTTTCGGACAAATGTATTATTGATATGGTATTTAATACTGCTCTGATATACCTATACCTATAAATAATATAAATACCATGCTGAATTTCTGTTAAGGGCCTTACAAACAAGTTATTATTCGCAAGTGGATAATAATCCACTTCGGTTTGTGAGGCTCTGTAATCTTATCCCCTTGAAATGCGCACTATCAATTCAGAATCGCGAATTCAGTCAATTTTATTCCGACCAATATCAAACATATCAATAGAGAACTAATTTTATTGTATTTTATATATGAGCCTTTTGTTTTGAGAGTGGAACGAATGCATTTTTACTTTTTTTTTTATTATTTTGAGATAATACAAGTTTAGCGCTTCTGTTTACATTTGGGTGAATATTTTTTACTATTTTTTATTCATCCGAAAATACATACATATATGAGTTAGTTTGTTATTATTTATTTTCAAAACTAATATTAATTTTAATTTTAAATTCAATATATAGTATTATGCTTTTATGATGTAAATTTGTAAATGATATACGATCTCTGTATACGAATTTAATTACAAACTAGCTAAATGTGGGTGAGTAAGGTCTTCGAGGTAACCTTGAGTCGGTCAAAGTACCGTAAGGTCATTATGTATATAAATTGAAAAATGTACGAATCAAAAAATATATAAATTTTCTTGCCATCAACGTTTGTGTATTATATTCTCCTGGGCTACTAACGAAAATATTCAGCAACTAAAAGTACTTTTATTGCAATTCTACGACTGTGTGAAGGTACGTCAAATAAATAATTGCATTTATGCACATAAACACGCACACTCACGCACATGTTTGCGCCGTTCAAATGGTGCTTAATGTGTATTAGCGTTTAGTCAAACAAACTAGAAACTTCGACTCGAATTACAATTTGCATTGGCGATGCTTTGAACTGAATACCTGATGTTGCGATGATCCATCAATTGGCCGCATCACTCAGCACACATTGTTGAACCGAGATTCAATCTGGTTCCATTCGTACAAAAAGTAAACCGTTTTGTCGTTGCCCAGTCTAGATTGCTTCGAATGTCTCGTCGTCAGTGGCGTAGCGTGAATTCCAGGCGCTCCCCGGCAAAATATTTAAGGCGCCCCCCCCCCCTTTTTAGTAGAATTTTTTTTTTTTTTCTTCTGGACTTCGCATTGGTAAATACTTCGATTATTTCGTTAAATAAAATAAAAGGAGATGCAAATAGGTTGAAAAATAAAAGATGTAGAACATTTTTAAAAATTAGTCAAAATGAAATTACAGAACAAGTCAAAAAATTCGGGTGTGGCGAACTCATGACTTTATCTATATACCTATGTATTTGAGGAATACAAAGAGTAACGAAAAAATTTTTGAAACTTGAAGTCAAAAATCAAATTTTGTTCGAGCCAGAGAATATTGCCTCGAAAGCAGCGAGCAACGAACGAACGTATCATAACATGAAACAAACAATTTTCAACGCATACTGAAACACGATAAACCGTCACTTCTACTATACCGATTTTGATGAGTTTTTTTTAAACTCACCATTGCTATAATAATTCTAATTTTATTTTATTATGAAGATTCAAAATATATAAAACGCCCGAAAACGCATAATCATAACTTCCACTTTCGGTGGGCGGATTGTGATCAAAGCCTTATCAACTCTTACGCCTTATGTGAAATCTATAGATATCAAATTTCAACTTTATCGGCTAAATAGTTTAAGGATTATAATATTACAATATTATGAAGATACCAAATATGTAAAAGGTCGAAAAAAATAAAAAAAGAAAATCTCGTTCTAATATCTCTTACATCTTACGTGAAAATAATAGATATGAAATTAAAGCACGATAGACTCGATAGTTTCGGAGAAAAAGTTAAAAATACCAAAAACCAATAGTAAAAGTACTACTTCCGGTTAGAAAAAAAATGTTTTAAAATTATATTATTTTGAAGGTCGTTACACATACTACATATGCAAAATAAGGTGACTTTCCAAGGGAAGTACCGCTTCCGGTTGACGAAAATGTTTGAAAGCCTTATGGATTGTATTGGCCGGCAAAAAACACTAATATGAAGTTGCAGTGTAATAGGGATAAGCGGTTTTTGACTTATTTTCAATTCTACACACAGGTACACAGACTACAAATAGACACACAAACACACAGTCATACTGACATTTTCCAGAAATCATGAAAAAGTGATCAGGGGATGATATCTTATACAAATTAGTCAAAATTTCAAAGTCGAATTTTTGTACGATCACAATACTTAAATTTTTTTACAATATCCGATTAGGAAAAAGTAAAAATTTGTGAAAAAGGTGCGCCGCTTTGCGGCGCCCCTCTAGTCTGGGCGCCCCCCCGCATTGCGGGGTCTGCGAACGCGGTCGCTACGCCACTGCTCGTCGTGCAATCGTTTAAGATTAATAAACATAAGACGCTATATGTACATATACCGTGCATATATATTTACTTCCTATTATATTATTTCTGGCAAGCAACCGACGAGGACAATATATCTGAGCAAACGCATTTAGCGTCCTTTATTGGATTCGATATTCAAACTATGTAAATGGTAAAATAAGTCGGGTGCATTCGAACATCATATATCCGATATTTCCTTTGATGTATTCATACAAGTATGTATATTACCTGTGTGATCGCAATATAAATTTATTTCAAATGCATAACATACACATCACATACTCAATTGTATTTGTCAAATTGAAAATTTATTGTGAAGCCAATGAGGTATTGGAAGATTTCTTATTCTCGAATAGAAACGACGCGTATGATTTGATTTGGATTATCACGTACCATTGCATTTTAAATTAATCGAAGAGAAAATAGGGCCATATCCATTATGAGAAACAAATATGGTGAATATTTAGGGGCGTATTAAGCAAATGCCGGCTTCAGTATGAATCACACGCGTGCATCACTTTTCCTTGTGGAATTTGGGTGTTCGACTAACGAAACGACAAGTGTTCATCCTTGTATTCCTACAACAAAGGAAAACCGGTATACGTCAGTGGCGCACAAAAATCGAGAGAATTTAATGTAGGCTGATGACGACCATGGCATCCGGATGAAAAACTTCCAATGGAATTTAACGGAATTATAATAAAAAAAAACTTCAAGTTTCAAAAATTATTTTATGTAAGCCAGCAGTGAAACTGACGCTTAAACTTTAAAATGAAAATTTTCGGTTATTTTTTCTTCTTTAATGCATATTCAAATGTGTAACCTCTTAATTTTGAAATCAAATCAGCACGAATATAAGAATATCTAATAAAGCCAACTGTGCTGTGCGACTTTCTCTTCGTTTAATATTTTTTTCAATAGTATAGCACTAAATATGACACAAGAGTAAAGTGTAACTTCCGATAAAATTATTTTAGTTCTATCATTCTTTAACTAGATCAGCAGACAAAACATACATATGTATGTAAAAAGCACCACTTCCAATGCCACAAATACTACGGTATCGAATAATGAAACGTACATATGTACTAAAATAAAAATAATAATATTGCTAGAATGAACTGTTATTTCCGGTAGATCGAAATCTAGCAAAATTTATCAAGTTCCCATTAAAATCATAAAATATGAACTTCTAGATTCTACTACTAATAAATAATATGCACAGTTAAAATTTTCTATCACCGTATAAATTTCGTTGGAAGGTATTATGGCTCTTAAAAATATTTTAATTTCGTGAAAAATCAAGAAAAGCTATTATTAAATAAAAATTTGAAAATATTTAACAGGAAAATATGAGAGTTTTTAGTAGCGTTTTGGTCAGTTTATGTCGCCCAGCCCTATATTAGTTGAAAGTAACGAAATTTTTGTGTCAATTTAAAATTTCGCTTCATCAATACTGAGACAAGTTTTCCAAAACCGTTATTTTCACAAATTTTATTGCTTGTGCTTTATCGTATAGGCGTCAAAAATGCATTTTTAACCGGGCTAATAGGAAGTGTGACACCTGTGGGAGTTTGACTACATAAAAGTTCTGTTTAGGTCAACAAAAAGTTGCATCACGTACCATACAACCAATTATCAACTTACAAATTTAACTAATCGAATAATACATACGTGCCTATTTTTAATTAATTGAAATTTTACTTTATAGAGAGGAATCTTTGAACTGTGAGTAACTTCTGTCATTATCAAAGCTCAGATCGAATTCGAAATATTTAAATGTATTGTTTCCGTGTCAAATACCGCTCTTTTATCTATTTTTTTTTGTCTTCTTCGTCTTCTTCTTCAAGGCACAACTTTCTATTCAACCTGAAGACGAACACACGGATCTACCGGTCCAAGGTCATCATGATTATCCACAAATACACGTGCACAATAGTAACGGACACACCAACACCCACTCGAGTGACCCTAACGTGTTGCTTTTTAGCGTATTCCAGTTCACCGGAACGTTTCACAACAACTATTGTCATTTTACTTGCCACGACAATTAAAAATAAAGAAAAATAATACACGCTCACACAATAAATCAATTCAGATCTGCTCGAAAATACGCACGACTAAAAATATACAGTGTAATTAATTGTATACGACGATACACGAAATCTGCCCCGAACTACGCATCGTTCAAACGCTGACATCCCACTTTTTGTTCGCACGCGTTAAGTGATTTTAAATATTGAAATTTATTCAATACACACAAAACTATTATGAATATTATTCAGATTTTACACGCTCATTTTCCGCCGATTTTTGCAAATTTTGCCCCCTAAATTACATTTTTACGTAATTATTATGACGCATATTAAAATAATTGACACCGGCGAAATGGTCGTGACTTTGTAATGGCTTAAATGTTAGATAATATGTAAAATTGTTTCCAACGACGTAAATTCACTACCAATATGTATATTTATTTACTTTTCCATCTCTATTTTACTTTCGACTTCATTTATTTCGGCAACGCTAATGATCATTTATCAGACGCTTTTTTTAGCTATCTAAATTTAATCGTTAATATAATACATACGTATGACATAGTGAAATTTTTAGCCCCCGTTTCCGTCAATTATTGTTATTGTCGGTCGGGATGTTGTAGGATTTTGTTAAAAATTAAGGATTTTTTTGTGCTTTCGGATGATTTAGTGATTTTATGAGATTGTATTATGATAGCAGGTGGTCTCAGTCGTCCAAGCACTACAATGACTCCTGTTAGTGGGTAACCGAGAACGAGAAACACCACACGGGCCAAACGTCACGTGTCCCCCCCTGTGCCGGCCGCGTGTGGACCCCATAAAACCCCGTACAAGCCTCATCATCACCACAGTCGGCTCAAATTCGTCTGACGCGACACCGACTCCTCAGGAGACGAAACAGGCACTTTAGAATCCTTAGGCAGCATCATGAGGTGTTTGGGACTAGTTTTGGTGGTGGCCACGGCCGTAGCCGCGATGCCAGCCGTTGACAACTCTAACTCCGGTGACGGAGTTATGGCTTCGGCACTCAACTTCGTCAAGGAGTGTGGTGAAAGTGATCTCTCCCTATGCGTCAAGGTCAGTGTCTAAAAGAAAATTTTCCACTTGAGTAATTACATACAATTCAGTGCCTTAAGCCATGCCTTTTATCTTTCCGTTGAAGATATCCTGTAATCTAATAATCTCAAGATAAAAGCTGAATATTCCTTTAAGTCAAAATATGTTCTTTTTTGTTTAAAGCAACATTCGAAGATTTCTCCGGGTCAAATTTATCAATTTAAAATATCACTGAACTTCGTTTGCATTGACTCAATCAATGATATTATACATATGTACATCGATACTTTTCATATTCAAATTTGATATACATAGCTTAAATATCGCCGCTTTCAAAATCGCAAGTTATATATTGATAACGAATTGTTTATTGTCGATAGTCGTGCGTTGATTCAAATTAAGACAGTTTGTACTGAAATAAGGATTGTGATATTGATTTGTAAAATTTTGCTGCCCCGTAAGGAAAATTAAAGTTGAATCAATTTGTAATTTGAAAATATGTATAATCTTGTGTGTCTGCAGGAACGCGCTCTCCGCTTCGTAGATGGCCTCAACGGTGATTACGAAGTGTCTGAAGGTATATCCTTGGTTCAATCTGGCGAAACTTCACGGCAACAAGGAGCGCGAGCGCTGAAAGATGAGTCACTCTCCGCCGAGCCAGCCGTAAGGGAAAATCAAGTTGAAGGACTTTTAGTAGAACGAGTTGCCAGATTCTTGGAAGGTCACACCCTCCAATTCAAAGTGCCGAAAGACTCCATCGATGAAATGAAGAGGTCCATGGAAGAAGGTAATTTTTCTACACGCATTGGAAATTTAAAGGAAAACTAATTTAATTTGCCAAATCGATGATTTTTAACGCGAGCAAAAAAACAACGCATTGTTTAACGCGATCGACGTACATACTTGACAAGTAACGGAAAATATTGCGCAATGTGTTCGTATCGAAATGTCATAACGCTCAGTAACTTTTCTCCGTTTTGCCTTCACTTTCGTACTTAAATCGTTCTTTTTTCGTAGTAATCACTGTTCCATTACGTTGGGTATAAAAAAAGCACATTCACTACGTGCGGGTCGATTATTATGTCTTTTTACGGCGGTCAATGTCACTATCGCAAACTCCTCAATAAAAACAAATAAGAAAAATTTTCAATAAAAATCTATAGATATTTTTTTGAGAAAAAGTTCAATTTACAATTTCCGTGCCCGTTAATTGCGACTACACGCCTTATTCATATAAAATTTATTACTGAATAATCAAGCGCTTTTCTGTCGGTATAAGCTTCTACATCCAGAATTTCTCAAATGTGTCTAAAGGGTCATCGCCCTTGTGGTACTAGGTCAATGTAACTTCACTATAATAACCCACATAACATGAACCTAATCGACTTACAACTATTCATTTTAAAAAGATTTTACGCCGGACGTGAAAATCTTCTTTATCACATTAATACAATTAGAAAATGCCGCATGGCTGACTTTCCAAACGACTTTTTTCAAGTCATCCATCATTCCCACTTGAAAATAATATAGCTAACTACCGGTTACTGACTATCATAGTGAGCATCATTCACAACCATAATAAGATCGATTTTGCCGAGGAAATAAAGAGTTTCAAAAGGCAAACGCACCCGGTTTAATCGCCGAGCTTTTAACACCAATCTAAAGATTATGGACTAGGTATCGGTATCGAAGTATAAAATAAAGCGAAAAATGATCCACCACCTCGACAGGTTTGGTGGCTGGAAAGTTTGTGAGAATGTCGATATAAATTCAGTACAAAAACCAGTCAGAACGTGACCCGAAAAAAACTTTACCCACGCAAGGTAATGACGGCCCCAAATCGTAAGGTCATTACAACTTTCTCTCGAAGCGGAATAAAAAAAGAAAGAAACATGCGTCTATTCTGTGATACGTCGATATCAATATGTTTATTACCGCACGTTTATCGACCTGTGGTGATAATTAAAGCACGAGGTGTTCAATTTGGAAAGTCTGACTTGTTTTGTCGGTGGGGCAGTAGTCGTCTACAGAACTAGCTCTCTCGTGTTCCGGGCTCCAACTGGGTCAAGGGAAAGTGCTCAACATCTTGGTGTTTCTTCTCCCTGACTATCGATGAGCACATATGGCAATTGAGGTGCCGGTTTTGTGGTAACTTTCGAGGATAATTTATGCCCAACGCAACGCAGGCCGACAATTCATTGGCATTTTTGAGGCCATTCAACTGTCGAGACACGGTCAAGATCAAAACCACCATTGAATTTTAATAGAATTCCAATAATAACTGTACAACTGTACGCGCGCTTTTACATACATAAATTTAATCGACAAATCTACATATAGATAAACAATTGCACTCAAATCTAAAACCCATTGACTCATACGTTTTGGAGAAAAAATTTACGTCTCGCTGAAGTTTGTCTTATAACGGAAATACGATCGATCTAAAAAATATGCAAATCAAACCGACAACTTGAAATAAATACAATTATAAAGTGG
Source organism: Parapsyche elsis (assembly GCA_022651745.1). Taxonomy (NCBI): domain Eukaryota; kingdom Metazoa; phylum Arthropoda; class Insecta; order Trichoptera; family Hydropsychidae; genus Parapsyche; species Parapsyche elsis. The sequence goes on along the minus strand of JAGVSN010000005.1, from coordinate 2,489,940 downwards.
GTCTTATAAAGTAGGGCGAACGGTTTATGATACTGTATCAGCAATTTTGTTAACTGTCGTTGTGTTTTTTTTTTTTTAAGAAATGTGCAAATTAAAATTGATTTGAAATCGAAATTTCTAATGAACGAATGCTTTTAGGTCGCAAGAAGAAGAAGAAGATGCTGTTGCCCCTCCTTTTGTTGTTGAAACTGAAGGCTGCTGCTCTGATCCCTCTGGTTCTTGGATTCCTCGCCCTGGTCGCCTTCAAGGCTTTGATCGTCGGCAAGTTAGCTCTCTTGATCTCTGGTATCATTGGAGTGAAAAAATTGTTGGGCTCAAAGAATGAAGGCGGTAGCTACGAGGTGGTCCAGGCCCATCCTCACTACACCGAAGAGCACCATGGCGGTGGTGGTGGTGGTGGTGGAGGAGGACACGGTTGGGGTCGTTCCGCACAGGAATTGGCCTACAGCGCATACAAACAGGAATAAACATCCCCGGCGACATTTCAATCGAAATCAAACCATCGAGTATATCTAGTTCTTACCATAAACCGTCCGAATAGATATTTAAGAAACAAAAAAGTCTCCAGCTCTAACGTATCCGCCATTTTTTTTTTTTTAATTCGACTAGATAATATATGTAGCATGATACCCTCACTAAGAAAAGCTTGATTTGGTGGATATGCATGGGTCTACATTTGAGTGTTATTTATTAATTGCAATTTATTTTTAGTAATTTATTGAACTTGTTTTTTATTAATAAATATTATATTTTTATATAATAATAATGTAAACGTATTTTTACGTAAATTTTCGTTTTTTTTATTGAAAAAATATTTATTCACTTCATTCGTAGTATTGAACGAGATTTGAATGTACCAGAAAGATTTATTTTCGTATTATTTACTTTCATTTTGAAAGACATTTATCTTAAATGACTCGACTGATTTATTTTATTTTATTTCTTTTTATTATTATTTTCTATTAAATACATGACTTTTTTCTACTTTAATGCAAAGATTTATGTAAATACTAAACTCATTTGCTTTTACTCAGTATTATAATTCAAAAGAAGCTATTGTATATCGCAAATCAGTATTGACGGAACAAATCATAGAAAAATACGTTTTTCTGATTGAATTATTTGCTATGCATTATGTTTTGTATATTCTTCTTTTTTTTATTTTATGATAAGGTTATTTTAATATGTGCCTACATGTTTACCTGTATGAATTTTTTTTTTTTTTTTAGTTTCCTGTTACATTTACCAAATATTATTTGTGTGTATATAATATTTAAGTTTTAGTTTTTTGTTAGTTTATTTTAGTTTTTTTTTTTTGTTTTTTATGTTATATTTTCTCTTTTGAGACAGACAATTTCTATTTTCACAGTACAATGTACGATTATTTTTTTGTAATTTAAACCTTATATGACGATACATACGATTGAAAGAAAATAAAATTTCGAAATGAATTTCCGTATTTTTATTTTTCATCTACATATATTTGAAGTAATGAAAAAGCAATTGAAAATAAAGCATTTTCTATGTATGTATTTTAAAAGGAAATGACTTAAGAATTAATTAGAATTGACAACCAGGCAATTTATCAATGCATTGGGAATGCTGAAGATGTTCAAAGAATTTAAGTAGTAAAAGGTGCGCCCAACAACTAACTGGTCAGTTATTACCAGGTCAAACTGTCACGCCCATTGGCCAAATCAATACTAGGACAACGAATGAGAAAAACTCTTTGTTCTTTTTTAATTCAATGAATAGTATTAATTGGAAAATATTTCAAAGAGTAATGAAATGTAATTAATTGGCAGGTATTTACTGAAAAAAAAAAAAGTTTCTAAGTGTTGGCGACTATCGTGGAGGCCAATATTTTTTCGAACTGTCTCTTGCAGCTGGAATAATTCTTTTACTCGTAGACTTGTCCAGTTTCTCTTACCCAATGCTTGTCTGGAATTTTTCGATACATTATTATTTGAAGGATTAAGTACTTCGGGCCACGAATATGACATGATTTTTCGACTTCTTAGCGCTGAATGTATTTCAGTTGAGTTTCCTGTCCTAACTTAAGATGCCTAATATCCTGACATTTCTGACATGTTCTAGGCAAACTATTTTTAAAACTTACATTTCAAAGGCCCCGAGCTTGTTCATTATGGACATAAAAATATCTAGGTTTCACAAACACAAAGAAAAACAATACTTTATCCGATTAGGATAAAGTAAAAATGTGGATAGAGTAAAAAAATTTCTCCATTCTAAAAAATGCAGTAGAAGATATAGCAAAATTACCTATTACGAGTACATGCATACATACATATAATACTATGTTTACCAAAGGAACTAAATCAACAAATTTTATGCATATGGCATAAAATATGAAAATGTTGCAATACAAAAAAGTTCGTAAATTTATTATTATAAGAAACCATCCACTTCTATAAGGAGTAATTCTGTTAGACTATTGAAAATTTATTAAAAAATTATATAATTTTATTTATACATTTAGTAGAAATATTGAATTTAATAATTTTATTTAGTAGCTGACGTTGTCAAACTGTAGTTAGAAATTGATCATTAATTTTTATATCGCATTTACATTGAGAATGGGATATATTTTTATAACGTTTTTTCCACTTGTTATTTGTAAGGGATATATATATGTATTTATATGTATAGGTACATACATATGTATACCTACTTGCAATATCGGAAATATTTTATGGGAAAAAAATAATAAAAAGAGTCATCTGTCGTAAGACATATAAATAATAAAGAAGAAAATGATCTTTGATGATAGATTTCTATTAATTTACGGAAAATCCTTTTTGAAATTTTATTATAAAACTTATGATAATTATTTTATTTGTATGGAAAAAAATTACAGAGTTCTTTTGTTTATAGTTGACTAACAGGTTCGAAGACATGGTAAGTCATCTAACACATTCGTTTTATTTGAAAGTGATGTCGATAGTGATCTTGCCAATAATAATACAAAAGGAAATGTCTACGGAAAAAAAATTATTTCATATTCAAAATACGACTGGTGTTCATAGAGTTTTGCAAAACTATTAAACGCAATTAAAGTCTTCATCTACTATATAACATTCAATGTTTGTTTGTTTGTTTGTTTGTCCGCTATGCAAATCTACAGTTTTCAATTTAGAGCCACCAAATTTGGTATACTATCTCATGATACCCTAAGTCAGACCGTAGGTGGGTTTTGGAAGGGGTCGGATCAGGGGGTCAAGGGGGCCCCATACAAATTTTTAATCTGAAAAAAAATTTGTACTGGAGAATAAATGTTTTCATTTGTTTCAATTTTGTTTTGTACTGGAAAATAAATAATATTAAAAATATTTTTAATTTCATGAATTTCCGTAGATAAAAGGAAAATTTGTCAACTTACATATTTCAATAGAATATATTTAATGTTATTTTTGTCAACGAAAAAAGAATGAACTATAAAAGTAGTAATTTATTTTATATAATATTAGCTAATTAGCTAATTTAACTTACATCTATTCCATATTTATAACAACTACATAAATCTATTACACATTATACACTATACTTATATAGTTGTTTTATGTTTTTATATTGAGAAATTCAAACCGTAATCGTACGTATTAACGATTGCTGAAATATGCATAGTATGATACTTTTTTTTTATTTACACAAAGAAATTTAATTAGGAATCTAAATCAGAATGTTTTATAAACAAAAAAATGATACCGCCAAAAACAGCAAGTAAATGAAAATGAATAAGTCGTGTGACACTGCGAAGGAATCACGCAATTTATCGTGAAAAAAATGGGCCGACAAATGAAACTTGGATGTACAGTTAATGTTTCCTTTCAGATGACACTCATTCACTTTGTTTTACTTTCTACGCTATGCGTTACAGCCTATGTACTCGTAATGCACCGCGTACACGCTTTACCACAACACTTTCACTCGAATTTTCGGCTTACATGGCGTGGACTACAATCATAGGTATATCACCGTTTGATACGTAGAAATCGAAATAACAACAAACGCCATGTACACTAATTTCCACATTCGAATATCGGCACGATTCACCGACTAAAACAATTCCGATGACTTTTCGCGGTACGCTATTGTTTGTAAACAAATAACCTACCATTTTGATTTCGTTCAAAACATAATAATCATTAGTACTTTTTCAAAAACTCATCATTTACTTAGCGACATTTTATATAATTACACTGGTCTAACAATTTACATACATTTACACTGTATTATAGAAAACAACTTCCGGTTATGAATATTGTAGCGAAAGGATAAAGAAATTCTCATCTGACTATCTTACTATTGTAGCGTAAGTTTTCATTGAAAGTGTTTTTCGCACGATTTTTTCTTTCACAAGAGATGTCGAAATTGTAAACAAAACACATTGTTGTAATTTTGAAAAAAGTGAACTTAATTATCTAATAATTTTGCTGTTTTAATACAATTTCAATTCAATTACACATAAACTAATATCGTCCAATTATATTTGTTTCGTTCAATATTGAGAATTATTTAACAGACTAAAATTTCATATACAAAGTAATCCCTCAAACAGTATTAATAAACAGTAATTAACAGAGAAGCATGGACAGATGTATACTTGGTATAACAATAAGAGATCGTAAGAGGAATACATGGGTGAGAAGCGTGACTAAAGTGACAGATATAGCGGAACGTGTAAAAAAGTTGAAGTGACAATGGGCTGGACACAGCAAGAACACCCGAGAAATACTGGAATGGTATCCGAGAGGATGTGAAAGAAAGCAAGGTAGACCGAGTGGAAGATGGGCTGATGAATTGAGAAGAATGTGTGGAGTCAAGTGGATGCAGATCGCTCAAGACAGACAGGAATGAAACAGGATTAGAAAGGCCTTCACCCAACAGTAGATGATATATTTTATACATTATCACATTAAACACTTACAGGCAATGAATTATATCTCCGATGTTTTGATGAAACCTTACCTTTGCCGGAAACTAGAAAAATATTTATTTATTTATTTGAGAAAGAAACATACAGTTATAATTAAAGAAATACAAAATAGAGATGAACAAAGTTATGACATAAACCAAAGTAGTTTCTATAAATAGATTTGATATAACATATGTAAATAAAGAATAGAAAGATGATGAATGTAAGAAACATAAAGAAAGTAGTGAGAAGGGAGAGGGAGATTTGGAAGAGTGTGGGTAGGATTAGGGATTGGAAAAGTGTTTATATAGATAAAATAAAAATACAGGTATCCCATTTATAAATACGTCCACAGCAACCATCCAAAATTCTTTATCTACCTTATATACCATTACATTCGTATAATATATATTCTTCCTTATATATAACAAAACACCTCCGGTGTGTCTAGAGTTAGAATCACACCTCACAACATTATATCCTTCCACACACAATTCATAATCCTCAATATCACTAGTAATATGCGTTTCACTCAGACCCAAAAACCATGGTTTCTCACAAACAATCAAATTCTCAATTTCATCCTTATGACTCAGAAATCCCTGAACATTCACACTGATTCCAAATGGTGGTTGCTATATATAATTAGTTTTACTTCTCTTCCATCCCTCTTGTCTCTTATACATTGCACAATCACGATCAAATCATGATTCAAACTCAAATTCAAATTTAATTTACTATTTGTTCTCTCACAATTTGTACATTTAACACCCTCTGTGCAATTCATCATGATGTGATCCTCCGACCCACATCTCCTACACACCTTCTTATTCTTGCACTCTTCAGCCTTATGATTATACCCATAGCACTTAAAACATCTTAAAATATTAATATTTTCATATACATTACAACTATCCCAATTAATATTAATTTTATCCATATCTAAAAATTTTTTAAATAATTTGCCATCAACTTCAACAATTAATTCAAATTTATTTTCTAAATATTCATCCTCCAGTATAAAATCATTTTGATTACGCATACAGCTTTTATAATCCTCTTTAGTTAAATTGTCATTTATACCTACGATTTTAATCGTAGGTCTATTTTTCTTATTTAATTTAACAACATAATCTTCTCCCATCATTACACTAGCCTCCTTGGTAAATTTGTCCATGTCCATCTTATTGCACGTAACCGCTATTCCCCCCCTTAGTAATTTTTTTCACCCCGTGAATTCCAATGTTTAAATTTGTAGGCTTAATTTTCTCCAGACACACCTTTTAGTTTGATCACTATTTGATTCACTTTTTTTTGGGAATGATTAGTGCCACTTCATTATTATTGTTAACATTTTCGCTTTTAATACATCTGCATAATTCAATTTTATTTCAATTTTATTAAAATTTGTTTTTAATTGTCTAATGTCTTTCTCAATATTTTTAATACTATCACTAATTACACTTAAGTCACCATGTCCTGCGTTTTTTTTCACCTCCTCTGTTAAAAAAATCTACATGTCCCACCATTTTATTAACCGCATCCAAAACTGCCCTGATCTTATCCTTTGTCATCACATTTACTTTTAACAAAGACACAATTTTTTTCTGCAAATCAAAAGTCTCCAAACGTCTGACCTCAACGTCCAACTCCATCGTAAAATAATAACAATTACAATCACAATTATTGTATTAATATAGCGCACACTGCACAACCGCACAATATGAACGACTAGAACGACTGACTAGAATATAAAAAAAATATTAATTTAAATAAGCTGAGTTATTGGATAGGATCTTTTAAAAAAGCTAGGCATATTACCTGTCCTGATGTGTGTGCTTACACGGTTTCGTTCTTGCTGCGCTATGAGAACCAAAAACACGCGGATGCTGCGGATCATTTTGAGGAAACTCGCAATATTTTTATTTGTAATGGATACTATAGGTACTTTCACAGCACTGCACTCGTTCGAATGATATAATGCATTTACGGTTAGTTAATAGTGTACGGATTCAATCGATTGTTCGCGATTCAAATTAAACACTGGCGCATGGAACCGAGCGAATTCATTACTCAATTATTGGAATAACGTATAGGTCGCGCAGCCAGAGTTGAAGCCAACCACACACTAACACATATGCATTTTTAGCATACAGACTGATGCAATTTTTTTTTTAATATTTAATTTTAACTTTACCCTCTATAGGGTTTAGTTCTGGGTGGTAGGTGCAGTACACTATGTCCGTGATCTTCCAGGATTTTGTCAAGTACCTACAAATTTTTGGTAATTTGGCTTATTCTTTAGAGTTTAGTATTATGTCATATGAAATGGGTTTTGTGTTTTTCCCTGGATACGGTATATTCAAACTAAACTCTAACTAAACTATTAAACTAACTACTCTAACTAAACCAACAAACGATATAAAAATCGAAGACTGAATGAACATGCTGTATTTCACAAAATAAAAATATACAAAACAATAGTGTCTCTGTTACACTCGTAACGTTTACGCGCGCTAAAGAGACAGAGCGTTTTTATTGTTACATTTAGTGAAAATTCATATTATTCACTATTCACAGACACACAATTTGTGTGTGTGTGGTTCGCTTCAACTATGGGTGCGCGACCTGTATCATTTACGCGAAAATCACGTTCTATTAATGTTAAACTACGCGAATATTAAAACCGATCGCGTTCAACGCGAGTCTTTTATTTGAAGATTATATTAATTTATAAAAATATGTTCATTTGTTACGTATTTTGATTATTTTCCAATTGTTGTCAAATTTGAATTACAAATTACATGTAATTATTTCGACAAAATCGTAATAATATAATTTTCAATTTCTTCTGCTAAATTTAATTGTTTTGATTTGTTTTTTCAAAATGAAATCTAATTTGAATCTGGAGCATGAAAATTGCGGTACTTCCATTGTGATCTTCCTGCAATCTTCCATTAAATTTATGCGTGTGAACAAACAGTCAGCCCAATCTCACTTTCTTTCTTTTGAAACAAAGGGAAGTTCAACGGATCATGACCGGGGAAATTATATATAGACAGTGAAAATTTGCGAATCCCCATCACTGCGAAAATAGTCACCAACTGCATCACACATAATTTGTTAGTGAACCTTTAATTTCATCCCAATCTTCACATTTGAATACGTTTCGTAATCACGCGTTAGCAAAAGTGTTTTAATTTAATAAAACTGCTATAATTAAAAAATGTGTAAAATTTTTGTGATTAAATAAAATGTGATTATAGCATATGTGAGCTTCACTTCTGCACAATTTTATTCAAGTTTTATTAAAATTATATATATTATTTTCAGATAATTCAGCCAAAATGAAAAAGTTTAAAATAAGACAGTCAAGCATCCATAGAATTATATTTTTGATCACAATACTAATATCGTGCACTAGACCAGTACAGTTACCCGGTGAATCTGCACCTAAGCAAACTATCTCACAAACGCCAAATACTATAAATTTTTGCTTAAAACCGGATAGGCCATCATCTGACGTATTAACTTGTGTCGGACATCAAATGCTAGAAAAATTGCAAGATCTTGAAGAGAAGGAAGAATTCAATCTAGCTGAAGGGGTCACCATGAAAAGAGACGAGGCTGGACCACGTGATATTAGCAACTACTTGGATAAAGATCCTATGGATTTTAGGTAGTGTCACGTGAATTTTTTCAATTGTAAATAAAATTTTAATACCATAACTTATATTAATAGGTCAATTGTGGAGAGTGCCAGCACTTTAATGAGCAGAAGGGCATTACAATGGGATATGAGCTACTTACGTCCAGGACTCAATATGAGAATAGGACCAACACTTACTGGTAACGGTGTTTTGGAATTTGTTATGGATCCCAGAATAAGAGATCGCGAGATAGTTGACCACGAGCCGAGTACAGGTGAATTTAAAAATCGTTTTAACGGTATTTCAAAAAGATTTATTTACGAGTGTAAAAATAGAACTTTAACGTGTTGCCTTTTATTAAGTTCATTAACGTATTCAATATTTTTATCTGAATAAATGAATATACCTACATATGTATGTATGTACATACATATATCTTGCACCGTTGCGATGGCGATGGCGATGAGTTAATTTATTGCTATGTATCGCTCATCGTGTGTATATGTATATTATGCAATATGAGATTTTGTATTATAATCAATTATAATAATTCTGGCAGTAAAATCTTTCAAATAAGTTTATGCTCGGTAATCATACGGTAAAAAATATATGTAGTTAATAAGCACAGTTTTTTTTTTATATTGTTTTTAGTTCGCTTGCTGACGCGCCAGTTGTTAGTGCCATTTTTACTTGGATTTAAATTTCAATTGTCCACACTTATGCCAATTCTATTTGGCTTAATGGTTTTGGTGAGTAAGAAAGCTTTGATACTCGCTAAAGTTGCAGTTTTAGCTTCCGGAATTTTCGGATACAATTCCTTATTCGGAGGACATGGAGGATATGGACCAGGAGGCGGTGGTGGATACTACGGTGGTCACGGACCAGGTTAATTTATTAAAAAAAAAAACAAACTTAATTAAGTGATGATTTATACTGTTCATTTGAATGTTTTGGTGATGATAGGATATTCAACATACGGCAACCGTTATCACGGAAATGATCATTATTACAAAAATGAAGATCTTCACTCGGCGGGTGTTGAAGAAAATATAGATCCATATTATGGTGCATCTACAGACCATCACGGTGATAGTACATATAAATCAGGCCCAGCTCAATCACCGGAAGACCTTAGAGAACGATTAGAAAGACTTTTTTCAGAAAAACACGGACGAGATCGAGTCAACGGAGCCAGAAATTTCGCATGGAATGGTTGAGTTAAAATAGTATGATAACTATTTAATAAAAACTCATATTTGTAAAAACATTTTGTTACAAACATATACATACATACGTTTAAACTTATAGCTTTGTCACTGTGTTATACCTATACATATGTATATAAGTTTATGGATTTGTATATCTAATTATAATAAAAATATTCCGTTGCTCCTATATTTACATAATTTGCTGTGATACTTTTATTTAATTTGGAATTATTAAAATGACTTTGTACTCTAATTTGTATAAATATGATTGTATAGGCTTTCAATTTTTCAATAAATAAATATGCATATTTTTTTTAATTGTTTAAATATTAAACTATATTTCATTAATACTCTGTGAGAACAATGAAACCATTTAAGAAATGTGTGATGAAATTGTACATAATCTACACTCATCTACAGCAATTATTTACAGGTAGGTGGAACAGTGGCTAAGAACTTAATAACAGTGGTTATAGGCAAAAAAATTTCACTATGCCTGAAACCTGTTCATACTAAAAATGTTTTATCTGGAATAATTAATTACCCATACTTACATACATACATACATAGGTTGAAGTTATAGTTTTTAAACTGAAGAATGAAAGCTTTTAGTGTGCCTCCAATTTTCGTTTTAAATTTATTTATGTTTATACCTACTGAATAAGAAGAAAAATTTAGAACATGGAGTTAAAATTGTATTTAAATAAATAAATTCACCATAAAATGAAATATTTTGAAACGGGATGTAAACCGCATGCATTTCATATGAATATCATATTATTATTATGACAATAATTTCGGCTTTGTGTTCCATTCGCGCATGATTTCAAAAATGTAAAACGAAATAATTTCTCTTTGAAAAGTCGAAAATATCATTTAAAATATTTTCCACTGTCATTTACACACGATCAAATTGGTACGGTTCAGTGCTCTGCGCTAATGAAAGTTTTCATCGCGTATTCTAAAAATTTTCAATAGGATTCATCGATATTAAAAATCATCCGTCGTATAACTATGAAATATAATCTCCATTGGCAGTGACTTAAACGTTTTGAAAAAGAAAGTTTTGCGATTGAGATGCAATGTGCGATTATCCGAACCGATGTTCCACTCTATATACCGCAAGAACAATCTCGGTAATTGCCTTAAGAATGTGGGTCTGCTTAGCATCGTATACCCCATTATTTCGCTTTTTCGGCAAACTACACTAATTATAATTCAGCAACACACAAACACAGACACACGTGTCCACTTCTAGGAGGACACGCTTCACGATGTATGAAGATTTTACTATAAAACGAAGGGGTTACCCAAAAACGGCATCAGTATCATCATTACCTTCCTAAATTTAACATCGTTTACGCGTGTTGTGTTGTTACATTTGAATTATAATAGTGAATATATAATAAAATGAAATACACAAGTGTGCTTTTACCCCTGTGCGTTATCCTTGCAAGTGTGTGCAGTGAAAATGCGCCAGGATTTGCAGACGGCATCGTCACATCACTGAAGCACTGTTTGCATCAAAAAAAAAAGATGGATTGCTTGAAAAGAAAAGTCATTGTAAAATTGGAAAACGAAATGAAAAACAATGGAACTATTGAAATAAGTGAAGGAATTTACTTGAAGCGAGATCCGAATATGAACCACGAAAACAGTGTTATGGGAAATAAGCGATACTTCAGCACAGGTGTATCAGAAGCTAGGGGATCCGTTTTGAATTCGCTTTTGATGTCGAGAGCTGTAGATTTTCTTAAATCGACTGTAGTGCAATTCAACCTGGCGGAAACCGTAGAAGAAGGTCATTTTTATTTAGAATCAAGCTTAAGCAAAAAGTTATAACGATATTTTAATTTAATATAGTTAAATTTTCAGCAAGAAAAAAAAAAGGCGGAAAGGGTGGCGCAGTCTTCATGTATATGGCAATGGGCTTAGCGACAGTCATGGGACAATTATTCCTTGGAAAATTGGCTTTGATATCAGGTGCAGCTCTTATGATTGCTAAAATATCTCTACTTTTGGCTTTATTGGTAAGTCAAACATAAGTAATTCATATATTTTACACATGCTTCATGGCTGATTTTTAAAATATTATTTTTCTACTAAGACTGCTCTGAAGAAGTTGTCTGGTGGTGGTGGAGGAGGAGGAGGAGGTGGAACAGAGCACGTGGTGTATGCGGCCAAGGATGAACATGGTGGATGGCAAAGGTCTGGAATGGCCCAAGAGATGGCTTACAGAGCTCATCTATCACGACAAAAGAAATCAGAAGAATTCATTCCCAACACAGCATACTCTTATTACCAAGGAGAAAGGGGTGACGTAGACGTGTCATAAATATAATATAAATACCAATATAGTACATACGTACTACTCTGATGTAAAATACAATATGTTATTTATTTATTTATTCGAAGAACAGCAATTGAAATAAACTTTACAAATGAATGAAATTGTTTGAAAACTTTTCTATTGCTTATACATTCATATTTTTAGTTAAGCATTGTAAAATAATATCAATAATAAATTATTTTTAAGTTTCTCTTATTTAATCATCCATATCCTTTATAAATTTCGTTTCATGGTTCGTAAAAATTAAAAAAAATGTTTAAATTGATTAAAATGTTTATTTTATTCAAATATATGCAGACTAATATCACGCACTAATAAAAATTGAAAATTTTATACTTAGCGTGTGAATACACTTATCATAATCGCCAGCAATAGTTTTTGCGGTCTGATAAATCTAAACGAGAATAAAAAAAAAAGCATCATTTACGCACACTGATTACTATATGCGCCAGTGCGTTTGACACGTATTAAAAAGGTACATTCGTAACTGCTGATATATATTCATATTTTACATAAAAAATAAAAACATTAAAATAAATTATTATATATAATAAATCATATGTTTATTTTTTTAAAACTATCATAACCAACTGTGATTAATCTTATAAATTATAAGTCTTTGGAAATAAGTCACATGAATATTTGTAGACGGGTACCTATTACAATTATTACAATTAAACACTTAACGCTATACACTACGAAAATTTAAACAAATAAATAAATAAATTAGTTAACAATGTCAATATGTGACTCGCAAAAACGTTATATCATTTACCGTGTAGTGATGCATTTTTTTAGTTTGAAAACAAATAATACATCGCAGTTGTATTATTTAATCCAACCCGACGCGTGCATACCGATCCGTACAATTTAGACTATTTACATACATGAATACTGTGCACTCGACGGGTGTCCAGCAAAGGTTACAATTCACTCGCCACACCAAGCAATACTTTTGCATGATTTGAAAATAGTGACCTTTGCAATGTTTTCGACAGAGTTTCAGTGACGTGGAGCGTGCGCTGAATAAGCAGCAAACTGGGCGCGATCAGCATCCAGACTACGGCGATAATGTCCACCTCCAGCACTCGCCTCATATTCTCCACCACCGCCAAAGTGTGATGATGAATAGGTGTGGCTTTGAGACACTTGAGGGTGTTTCACGATTTCGTAAGTCGTCTTCTCGTGGGCCTCTCCGTTCGATACTAATTTTTTCAATCCGATGATTGCGCTGAGGACGAGCGCGATTTTTCCGATCAACAGAGCTTTTCCGGCGATGAGAGCGATGGCTTGGAAAGCCATTGCTACAAAGCCACCCTTGATGGCAATGGCGGTTAGGATGGGTCCCATGTACTTCTTCAGCTTTCCGCGACCTTCTTCGATCATTCTGCTGATGCTTTCGCCTTCGGTCGCTTTATTGAGGAGCGACGACATGGTGAACGACATTTGATGCGTGCTTAAAAATCGGGCTGATTTTTCAGCGAGGATTTCGTCGAGCTCTTCCGACGACATCTTCTTGACTTGTTCGTCGCTGACGTTGTCGTATTTGTTGAACGATCTGGCATTGTCTTGCGCCTCGCTCTTCACCAATTCGAGACCACTGATGACGGGAATGCTTTGCATTTTCATCGCCCTGTCTGTCACTTTGACCGCCTGCTGTTTGATACATTTGACTATCTCTTCAGAGTTCTCGCAGTGGGCGTATATATTACGCACGACCCTCAGGCCAGTGCTCAAAGGATCGACTGATGGTGTTTGTTGGGCGGTGACTGCCGCAGCCGTCGCACAAAGGACCAGGATGAAAGTCCACTGCATGATTGTAGATGACGCTGTTGGTGTGTGGTGATGTGGTCCGTTTAGATGTTTTCAGTGCAGTGCAGTAGGTGTGATGCAAGCACGGCCATTTATCCAATTTCAGTGCATGTCGAGGGTTTCAGAGCATGCCATCAACGCACATATGTACATACATACATAATTTGCGAGAGAGCAGAACGTCGCAAATTTCCCACCCACTCTCGATCGATCAAAATTGCATCTGCTTAGCAACGCATCCCCCTAGCTCGGCCCATAGCCAGAGGTAATATTTCAACAGGTGTACCTGTTTCGTATTTTCATTTTAATCAAATTAACACCACAAACTCACATAACATAACAAATTCCAATCTGAGTAGAATATTTAAAATATGCTTGAGGTTCAACAGTAACAAAATATAAAAAAATGACATTATTTATTTCGAGAAAAATTAATGTAATTTATTTATTTAATAAGATATGCCGCTGTGACGTAACAGGATACCCCAAATCGTCACACACAAAAGTTTTGGGAACGGGTGATCTCTCAATTTATTATTTTGATCCAATATACTGAATGCCATCGAGTAGGGGTGGACAGAGAGGGGCGTATCGGGACACGTTCATTGTAAAGGGCTAAAATACGCAGCCTGAAATTAAGCACAACCTATAGCTACGTATACTAACACGCCTTTGAACATTCTACATTTTATCGAGGTTGTGATGGTTTGTCAGTTTATCACACCAATTAGAGATATAATATTTTCTGGTGCGTCAATAAATGTTGCACTACATCAAAAATTAGTAGGTACATATGTATATGTACATATTTACACAAAATCGTACATTTCAACAAATAAAGAAAATAAACAGTCTCCAACAATCTACTTTTATTTCAAAAAGAACGGAAAGTGAATAAATCCAATATGAAATTAATATCAAGTGTTTGAAATAAATTTGAATAAATGCATTCGAGCGAATCGCCGTTCGTGACAATGAGTTGAACATCGAAACCTCCGATTTAAGCGACTTTCTAATTGACAACAAGAAAGTCTAATGATAAGAAAATTAGATAAATAATTAGAAAAGTAGATAATGTAAATACAAGCCAACCTATGTATATATGTATTATACGTATCATGTATGTAATAAAAAAAATTACTATTTTCGGCGCATCCATCTATGACTATGTAGTACATACATATGTTCATATGTATGTATGTACATACATATGTACGTATGCCGCGCGTCAACTAAATCGCTCAATAGATTCAATCGTATTACTTTATGTGTGTGATAGGTATCTATGTGCCATAACTTAAGAAACATTAACAAACAAAATGATTGAAACATGGGATGATATGACCCATGTACAATTTATGTTTTAAATCATGGGCTATCGATAGTTTAAAGTTACGCTTAGTTATTCTACGTACATACATATATACATACATACTATGTACATATGTATGTATTTACATATGTACATCAGGCGCGCACCCAGGATTTTTTCTTAGAGGGGGGCTAATATACAAAATATTTTACGTTAATGAAATGATCGGCATTTTCATTTTCAATGAATATAAATGTGGTGACTTCTGAAAATTAAAGATTACATGGAAAAGTAAAACTTTTAAGGATGATAATTTTATTTTAAAACAAAATATGTACAGTATAAGTTATAGTCCTATTTTTCTATCTTTTTTTTAAAAATTTAATCTCATTTAAAATATCTTGACTTACTTTTATTTGCCTATGTATGTATATTTAAAAGAACTATACCAGTGGTCTTTAACCTTTTTTCGGTCAACGCCCAGATATTCAATATTATTTAATTTGTAATATGCTTACCGCCCACCTGTATATAAAAAAATAATTAATACAGCAATGACGATGACCACCCATTCTGCTAGTCGAGATTATGGGAAAATCAAACCCAAATATTTTCAGTATCAAACATTTATAAAAGGATACATTCAAAAATATAAATTATTTAATAATGGATTAATACAAGTTATTTAATGCGACATCTGTGCCTGGTGAGATTTGACAAGACTTTCAATATCAGGCTGTAAACTTGATAAAGTCAGACGAAGATCTTCTCTTTCTGATACGCACAAGCGATTTCTCTGTTTTGTGATAAAACAATTAACTGCGCTGAAACCCGAATCAACTAAATACGAAGTTGGAAAAGCCAGTTATTAATGAAATTTTACTCCACAATTGAGGATCAATAGAATATATCCTCTTATTCTGCCAAAGTTGTAAATATCCTCCCAGATTAAAATCAGATTTGCATTCGTCATCATGATGCAATTCTAAAATGTATTCTTGACACGTAAAATCTACATCAGACACATTTACTTTGAATCGATCTTTAAATTTATTAGCAAACTGAATCGAGTGATCATGTCAGTTCTCAGACCATGCAAATGATCTGCAAATGCATTTATGTATATCAGCAGTTGTAAGGTGATCTTTTATTGATAACAAGTCTGGAAATTGATGAAATTCCTTCTGCAAGATATTTTGCTTGAACAGTGCTAATTTATCGATAGCCTTTTTACAATCAACAAGTGTCACTAATTTACCCTGAAGACGCAGATAAATATCATTGAACTTCAAAAATATTTCAGCCAAGTAAAAAATATCGTTTTTCGTCCTCTGCGAAGTGGTTTTATTTCTTTTGGATTTCTTCAATATTGTCTTAGCGCCCACTAAGAATCAAGAAACGCCCAGAGGTGGGCGGTATCACCCAGGTTGAAGACCACTGAGCTATACCATTCAAACATTCTTGAGATGTAGTGTTTCTCAAATATGATTTTAGCCTTCAAAAACTTGAGAAGGATCATTCATTGTTGCATGTAGTAATTGGAAGTGTTGCTAGTATTTATAGTAATATATAAACGTTTGGAAAGGTAATTTGTCGCAACGATATAGTGCATTTTCAAAAACCTTATACCACATTCTAAACTCAGCCTTTAGGACGGAGTCGTTTGTTGTTTGTAGATCGCTATTGTAAAATTCAGTAAGTTTAATAAATTCATCCACTTCAAATTAAACAGAATATCTCGATGCTTGGTAAATCTTTTATTCATTTGACTAAGCATGTCTCTAAGCATAAGCATCTCCAAATTTTAAATAAACCGATCTTTGAAACTAATCCTCCGTGGTTTAATTTATCAAAATTAGATCTTGTTGAGAATTCGTCATTTCTTTTGGCTTCATAACTTCGATTCCAAAAAATATTGCTGTTGTGGGACTGCGCACTCAAGCCCCAGACACATGACCCTACACATTCGTTGTTATACAATATACCTACACATACATACATTATTAGTCCACAGTCCTGAAAATTAATAATTTATATCAACTATATAATTTGAAATAATGAATTAAAATAATTTTAGGGGGGGGCTTAAGCCCAGAAGCCTCTCCCCCCTGGAGAGCGCCTTGTACACACATATCGCGTTCTCAAACCACAAAGGTGACATGTCCAAAATAGTAAATTGTTCTGCGTAGTAGTTATAAAGTTTAAACTGGTCATCATAAATTGGGGAACTTTATATAAAATGATGATTTAAAAAAAATTGTGACGTTATTCGGATATGCCACGTAACTGCCCGGATAGAATAATTAAATAAGAACAAAGTCGCAAAACTTATTTTCGCAAAATCATGGACATGTCATCTTTGTGCTCCGAGGACGCGATATGTATGTACATACATACATATTTGTATGTACATATGTATGTATATGTATCATACAGACAAAATCAAGCTTCACATTCTGTTATCCTCTCATGTGGATATTACTTTGATGAATTGATTCTTATCCAAGAAATCCATTGCTGCGTCGTATGCGTTTTTACTCGATACAAATATGAATTATTCAGATTATATCTTAATTGACTAGTCACTAGT
Source organism: Parapsyche elsis (assembly GCA_022651745.1). NCBI lineage: Eukaryota > Metazoa > Arthropoda > Insecta > Trichoptera > Hydropsychidae > Parapsyche > Parapsyche elsis. Next base: position 2,472,082 of record JAGVSN010000005.1, on the reverse strand, counting down.
ACAAGGATCTAGAATCCAGATTATCACACATTACAAGATACTTTCCTGTCTGGGACTAGGATTTGCCGATACACTAAGAAAACATCTTCTTCATTTTTGTCGATATACATACTACATAATTGCTGAGATTTGATTTTCTCCTTCTAGAATTTAGATCAATGTTTTCTATTTCGATCTATTCCCACCAAATGCCCAAAAAGAGGATATGCTGAATTTTTTATTTTACTTTCAATCACAATGAAGGGGTGCAAAAAAAAAGCATTTAAAGTAGATAGCATCAAAAAGTGATTTCCTTCGATCCCAAACTCATTCTAGATATACCTAAGATATATAATCACTAATCAGTATATAAATGCAACCTGTTTTTCAAAAATTTATATCTATGAAATGCAATGGTGATAGGTAGACTTACCATAAAATTTTCTTTTCAAACCGGGACACCTTCGAGAATTTTCTTGAAGTAGTTAGTGAGCCACTTTTATGTGATTTTAGATTGAGAGAAGTATATTCAGCTAAGTATTTACGATTCAAAAAGGGCTAAGTATTGAATTGGTTGACAAAAAAAAAATAATTATTTAGTAATAATTTTTAATTACTCTTAATTGAACATAACTTATTATTAAAAAAAGTTTACAATATTTATCACTAGCGTGAACTTTTTTTGAAAATTCTTTGTTATTTTTAATCGCGTCAAAAAATTTACTACAATTTAGTTCACAATTAACTTTGCAGCGCAATAAAGCTTTTACAGTTGATAAAACCATTTTACCTCTTTCTTCAGACCATATGTTATTTATTCATTATTGAAAAAATCCTTTCAACTGGTGAAGATGTGCCTAGCATGCTGAAAATGTATTCTATAATTTGGACAAGATTGGGCAACGAAATGTTCTTTTCTTTGAAATGACCGAATAGTTTTATCCATTTTTCTTCGCAACTTGCATTTTTCCAAATGGTATAGTTCGCAGAACAAAAACCTTTTGTAATCACCACTTCATCAAACAGTTCATCCATGTTTATTGCACTATTTGCAAGAGTCTCATTAACTTTTTCACCCGATGCTTCAATTTCAGACCATGTTAATTCATTGTTGTTTATCCAAATAAACGATTCTGCTCCACCAAAACTATTTTCCCATAATTCAATGTAAGAAAGACATCGATCATAAAATTTTGTAAACTCTTGTAGGATTGTATTAATATTAATATTTCCATTATTTTCCCGTATTCTAAAAAGCTTTTTTGCTTCTTATGGTATAAATTTATTTTGACGCCTTTCCTCAAGATTTTTTTTAAATTTTTTTGCAGTTCAATGACAATATCAGCTGCACTTGCTTTTGTACTTTCCATAATTAAGGTAGATTTGTTAAACAATGTAAGTTGATCTTGCATATATTTCACCACAATTATTTTCAAAGAACTCTTTTATCAACACTGGACATCTTTGCGAAAAAAAGTACGACTTCAGTCCCTCAAAGATTTCAAGTATTCTATCGATAGCCAGAAGTAGCGAAAGAAAACGAGTGTTGCGACGAAAACGAAAAAAAAAAAAAATTTAGATGAACAATCGGCAGACTTGAAACTGAGATTATGAATTGCAACATGAAATTTAAAAGTTCCTTCTTTAGCAGCTATTAAAAATTATTTGTCACCTGGATCAGCATGTTTAAAATGTGACACTATTTTTGAGGAAGTTCCTGCCATTGCTAGACTAGCCTTATGTCTCGCACATTTCAAGTGACTTTTGATGTCCGAACGCCCACACGATCCACCGAAAATTCCGAATCACATTTCACTTTGTCAATATGACCACGAATTTTTTTCAAAAACGGATAATCCCGGCTTAATTCATCAGAAAATACAATACTTTTTGGCATATTGGGAGTTAAATTAATTTAATGTACAGTAAAAATAATCGCAACAACACGCCAAAAACAAACACTGACTCGAGCAAATTACATACACAATCTGAAAAAATTTGAATGCGCAAACCGTTGCACAAAATTGCGCATGCGTGGTGGCTTAGCAACAGACGAATTTGCGTGATACCGTTTGTTTTAAATTTTTTTTCCAAATGACCGGGACAAAATGACAAACTGGCCGGGACGCTGGGACACTGGGCTCAAACCGGGACAGTCCCGGTCAAAACGGGACGTATGGTAAGCCTAGTGATAGGGATGAGATAACCGATATTTATTTATTAATTAATGCCAATTTTCAATAAAAAAGTTTTACTTATGACAAATGTATGTTTTATTATTCCTATGTAGGTAACCGGATTAACCGAAACAATTAAAAGTTAACGACGAATTGTGATTTTTCACATTATTGTTTGTTGGATTACCTCATTCGCAAGCTAGCGTACCTACTTGTCCACTTATTCAATTCGGGGCTTCTGTTTTTAAGTAGGCACACACATAGAAAGTAAAAAATTGTGACCCTATTTTCAATACAACATATGTACTTATCGAAATGGATTGCGCGCACTGGCATGGCGCGGGCGTGGCGTCGGCGATTCTAAAATATATATTATAGTATAGTTAAAAAAAAAAACTACCTATATATGTATGTATAAATAAATACATTTTATGGCGGAAGCGTTTTGACATTTTTTAAAAAAAATAATATTCTTTGTCAAATAAATCGCAATGGATTTTTATTCTTCGAACAGGACTCAAGGCAATGGAAAGTATTTTTAAATAGATAAAATGAAAATTTTTCTTGGAATATGGGAATACCAATAAGCAAATAATACTCATAAAATAACGGAAATAAAACGCACTTGCGATTAACAAAATAGCTGCGATTGCTTATTATAAAACTTTCACACTTAGCCCCCATTCACAGGAGACCTAGTTTTGTAGTGCAGCATGCCTTTGGGTTGTTGACGATAAGTATTGTACATGTACATACACACACACATACATATCAATATACCACGAGGCATACTCATAGGCGCGAAAATATTCATTTCCGACGTATGAAAGTATGAACTGCTTACTGGTAAACAGGGAGGGTCAAGCGTGAGGGTCAACACTGAATGCTCGCAAAAAAATGAGCGTAGGCGAGTGCTACGTATAAACTATACGTACGCTGGGTATACTCGATGTGGTGAACCATATGTATGTATGTGGCACACGTACATAACCATCAGCACAGGCGAAGAAGAGATTTAAATAAAGTAAAAAAAACGCAGCATGGACACGAAGAATAATAGCGTATGGTATATTAGTAAAATGAAGTACGACGAAAATCTAATGAAAAGTTACAAGAGCAAAACATCACTTTTCCGGTCAGTGGAAATCAAAGAGCACTCTGACATATTGAATTATAAAACTCAATTTAGGGAGAAGACTCTAATTGTCTTTAAAAATATCAAGAATACCAGCTTTTAAAAATTATTTTATGCAAATGCAATTTCAACTCGGTTCTGTTCATGGAAAAAAGAAATAAAGAGCCACAGGATGTCTAGCCCTAACGGAAAGCATTTTTATTTTTCTCTTTGATTATTTGTGTGCATATTTCACTCAATAAACGTATATCACTGTACAGTTATTTTTAAAATATTTAGCAAGCACTTTAAGTATTTTTTATTTCGCAATTGGCATTTTTTGATTAGCACATCGATCCTGCCGAATTAAACATTATTACAAAACAATGCATCCGCGTTGTATCGCAACTTGCGACATAAGTTTTAATATGGTATACATATGTACTTGTACATTCAAACGGTGTATATCTTCAACTGAATATTTAATATTTAAAAGCAAGTATTACTTTTAATTGTGGCTGATTATTCTCGTTCATAACTCACCTAGTGCAACGGAAAGCAACTATATTTAATATAGATAGATGCCCCCTATTCGCTCTTGCATTGGTAGTAACTTTAATAGTTCTTCTTTTACACTCAAATCACTGAAAACCATCCTTATAATTACTGCCAATTTCGCTGTACCAGATATACATATCTGTCGACTCGTCTAATTGTAATGAGAACCATTCACATTTTTCCATATTATTTTTCAACTGACTTTGTAAATCAGTTGAAATCACTTGAATTCTCCTTGTAGTTGTATCGTTGAATAACTACACATCTTGTGCAAAGGAAGCAATGGTGGCATTTTTATTTTTATTTACACGATTTCAATAAACAATATTATTAAAAAATTCTATTAATACTAAATTTGGGTTTTTTCGTTTGTAGCGGGCGTATGAAAAAAGCTCCGCGAGCACAGGTTTAAAAACACCCGATCTATAATGTCATCAACAAACCTTAAAACTTGTTGGCAAATCCAATAAAATTACTAATTCACAGACATGATTGTACGTATATGTATGTGTAAGTAGCCCCTCTCATATCCGGACGAATCACCCGTTGCGAAGAGCAGATATCCGCCTCCCCCATTCTCCCTGCCCAGCCCCTACTACATGCATGCAGATTATTTGTGCATTTCGAACGGGATTCACGTGTTTAATACTTTCGCGGGACCAAACTCGACTAATCAAAATGCCAATTGAAATTCAAAAATTCACAGCAATCTTATGTATTATTATTGCAATGTTCGCGATAATTCATTCCAAGCTAGTTTTGACTTTATTAGCGGAAAATAACCAACATATCTACATAATTGAAAGAATTCTTGAAAATGTTTTGGAGAAATGTTATTAAAGGTAAACCAATTAATAATTAAAATAACAAAGTTTACCAAATAATTGCACGTTCTCGGTTTTTAAAAAATATAAAACAAATGTGTTCTGTGTCAGTTGGGTTGTGTTAAAATTTGACTCAATATCTTTTGTACAATATATTCTTCACCATTATATCTTAATGTTTCATCATCGAGAGAGTCCAGTGGAACGTGTATCAAACTCTTTTACCAATTTGCTCAATCTACGTAATATGTATATATGGTATATGTATGTATATTTTTTCCGCTATCGTTATTGGTGGAGGAAAAAGAGTTAATGTCGTTTCGGTAAAAATCCGTCAATCGCAATAATTGGTAATTTACTCTTGCACCGAATTCAGCTTTTGATTTCTTTCTATTGTGTTGGTGACACCGTTTATATTTATTTAATTGTAAATTATATGTGGGATACTTATGTATTCGAGGGCAATTATTTGTACAATATAACACTTCGATATTGCCATTTTACCATGTTATTATAATAATTAAAAATTATGTTTAATGAATTCTGCACGCAAAACGTAGTCACAGTAGATAATCATATTGTAGAGATAGTTGATAGTTATTTATACCTAGAACAATTGGTGAATAATACTTGATGTAAAGAAGAAGAAATAAAACGAAGAATGAAACTAGGGTGGAGTGCTTTTGGAAGAATGAACATAGTTTTTAAATCCAACATTCCGCTATGCTTAAAAAAGAAGGCGTACGACCAATGCGTACTGCCAGTTATAACGTATGGATGTGAAACTTGGAGGCTAAATTCAAGAATGCTACGAAAGATCCAGTGCACACAGAGAAGCATGAAAAGATGTATGCTTGGCATAACAAGAAGAGATCGCAAAATAAATACATGGGTAAGAAGTATGACCAAAGTGGCAGATATAGCAGTGCGGGTGAAAAAGTTGAAGTGGCAATGGGCTGGACACATAGCGAGAAGAATGGATGGCAGATGGACGCGAGAAGTACTGGAATGGTATCCGAGAGGATGTGAAAGAAAGCAAGGTAGACCGAGTAGAAGACTCTGGTTTTCCTTCAATACGAATAAATCTTTCGCCTTTAGACCGAGTAGAAGATGGGCTGATGAATTGAGAAGAATATGTGGAGTCAAGTGGATGCAGATTGCTCAAGACAGACAGGAATGGAAGAGGATTGGAGAGGCCTTCATCCAGCAGTGGATGGTGAACGGCTGAAAATGATGATGATGATTATAATATTATCAATAAGAAAAAAAATACGTTTTGTTTATGTACCTACATACATACTTTGCTTGCATTGGATGCGCACAAATAGCCTGCGCAGCAACATATATAAATGCATCCCGATATATGTACATACATATTTATACATAGGTACATCCCCCTCGGGGGCGTGCAGTTTCGGTCGGTTTCGCGTAGCAGAACAACCTCTACATACATATGTACATACACTCTTCCAGTGTATCTCTATAAAACCATGACAAAATGTTACGAGCTGTTTAAAATTTTAACTTTAATTTTTACCGTAATATTCCAATTCACATCTTTGTACATTCTCTCGAATAACATGCTATTTAATCGGAAGATAGAAGAAGATGTCAGAATCATCAGAAAAATTTTTCAACGAAACATGGGTGGGTAAAAATATATTTACAGTGTCCATATACATACATATATATTACTAAGTTAAATAAATAAATTCTCCATTTTTTTTTTTTTTTAAAATAAAAGTTATGCAAAATTTTCCTCTAATATCTAAAGGCGTGCTGTGTCATCCAGTTTGCGTAGAAAATTGATTCAACGTTTTCTTCATATTATTCGCCATTTCAATCTGTTTGTGTAATTATATCATATCGGCTCTCCTAAGCGCCCCGTTCACCGAAAAACTCTTCTCCGATTTGTTTTATATTACATTCAAGTGAAGTTCTACATACATACATACGTATGTACATATGTGTACGTTTTATTTACAGATCATGAGTACGCTAATATTAGTACTACGGCCGATCGCATGAATTCCATGGACTACATACCTAATCAACGATATGCAGGTAATTCATTATAATTTCCATTTGTTATGTATATATGTATGTATATACAATTATTAGAAGAGTGCGAAGCTATTCTATAGGTATATCTCTCAAAAAATTTGTTTGAAAGACAACAGATTGTTTTGGGAAATATTGTAGTTAGTACGATTGATGAACATATAGGTATATGTACATATGTACATAAGTTTGCGCATACAACTGGTGCGGCATCCGATAATCCTACTTTTCGAAAGATTTTTTTTTTTTAAACTTTTATTTATCCATATAATGTTCATAATACTTCTTATTTACTAAAAGACGTATCCTAATGGTTCCTGGTCAAGTGGCCATTATCCATTTTACAATAAATGTGTGTTAGTAATAATAGGAAAATTACTTTATCGTTAGTGTTTGTTTTTTACAGTTAGTGTTTGTTCATTACAGTTAGTGTTTGTTCATTACAAAATTATTTACAAGCAAATTGAAGAAAGTTTCAAACCCTGCATTCGTTGTATTCTGACACACACACATGAGACTCACACGCATTTGATGCTTAAGGCTGCATACACATACGAACTTTTCACCTTCTGCAACGAGTTTCAAGCTCGCAATTTTACCGATTAAAAATTCAGCACACATCCAATTAACCCTTTTAAACAAAAAAAAAAATAGTGGGGCCAGAACACTATCCCAATAAACGTGTTTCAATAGAAAATACTCAATATAAAATAGTATTAACAGTGGGAAAGAATCCCAAGTGAAAATACATACTTTTGACTTTTGATTTGAACTGGACGACTACTTAGAAAGATCTGAAAGCTGAAAAGTACTACAAATGAAAGATAAAATACCCGACTATAGATTTCAATATTCATTTTGAACAAAAAATTGACGGATTTTGAGACATCGAACGAACAACACCAAGAAATAGAAAAATCGCGTGATTTAAAAAACACATAAATCTCCGAATCTCGAGCCAATCAACATTTTTTATTATCAGATTCGTGTTCACTGGGCATAGATCTATAAGAAAAGTTATATCTCGTCTCGGAAACATTTTAAAAGTCGTCATTTGTCGAACAGTGTAATCTATTGATTAGTCATTTACGATGTTTAAAGTAATTTAAAAAGTCTATCTTTTGATGAATTAAAATTGTGTGATCGAAATTTAAAAAAACATTTTCTGAATATTATTTTCAAAAAAATACTTCTTAGAGAATAGTTTTATTCTCTCTGGCAACACATTTGCACTTTTTAAACAAAAACCGAAAAATATGGATTTCACCACTGCTCGATTTCAAGGGAATGTTTTTGAATAACAATACTTTATATATATGAGCCGTTATTTTTTTTGAAAGTGGTGTGTCCAATTTTGAGATAATGGTAGTTTCGGTTTCAAACAGATATGATATATTCATTTTAAAAGAATTCACAGTCGATTATTAAAATGAACTTGCACCACTTTCAAAAATAACGGCTCACATATACATACATACAATAAATATGTACATATATTATATGTACATATATACATATGTACATATATACATATATGAACAAAAGAAAAAATATTGTGAAAATACGAACGATGAAATTCATGGGATGACATAGTGTGTATATCTTGATATTTATTAAATTTTCATGCAAATTTGTTATTTTTTCAGAATAAATGTGAAAACTATTAATTGAGAGTACACCTATCGACGCGTGTACAACTAACTCTCAATGATGATTCCGCACATCCAAAAAATTATTTTTAATTTGTTCATGAAATTTGCACAATCGAGGAAAGTTCTATTATGACTTAAAATGATCAAATAATACTTGTCAGAATTGATCTTAAGCTTACAGCTCGGTTTTAAGAGAAATAAATTCTAATATTCTAGTACGCATAACAATACAATATCTGCTTAGTATGTAGTTCCATATATTGATACATACATATGTATACATAAAATATTATCACATATACCTAAATATTTTAATGGTAAAAATAATAATCATTTGGTTTTTTTCTTTTCCCACTGTTACGTTGATTCGAAATAAAATAATATACATAACATACAATAAATAGTAAATATGTATTCAACTATCCAAATTGGTAAAATATGGTCTATGTGAAATATGAAGTTCGTCAGTTTTACATGTTGGAGACGGATGTAAAATTGTACAAGATTACATAGCAGTTGGATCAAATGATAGTTGATGTAATGCTGTCTTATTATTTACATAAAATTAAGAAATGAGCCCCTCCAAACATCTTCATCATTTACAAAACAGCCATAGCAAGATTTTTTAACTCAATTTTTCCGTGTTACATATTCAAATACCTATACATAGGTACACATATTATCTGCGTCACTTTTGTTGTCGCTTTGGTACTATTGTTTCGTAAAATTGTTAATCAAATAATTTATTTACAATTTATTAAAAAGGTAGGAAAAGAGTGGGTAAAATATCATTTTGTACACCCTTCCCTTATATTTTCAAAGTCGTTGGAATAAATTGATTAATGTAACATTATGTATTTCATATAAAATTTTAATCCATGTCATAAAAGTTAAATAAAATAATATATGAATTTATGCAAGATCTCTTTTATTTTTAATCGCCATTTCAATTGTAGACTTTCATTTCAGATGCTACGATATAAGTAGGAAAAAATAATAACGTAAGTATACTCCCAATTTGAAACACTAAAAACAATAAAATTTCCAAATTTAAACATTTATACGAGTAGATATGTACGACTTTCATCAATGTAAATACTTAAGTTAAATTTATAAAAAGTGAAAAAATTAAACAAAAATATATATAAATATCAGTTGGATTTAAGTTATACACATATGTATTATAGCGTAAATTATCATGCAAGAACTATTGTTATCATATTGTAGATAAAAACAATTGCATGATGTTCAGAGGGCACTGAATGATATGAGCTCTTCCATTACACAATGTACCTCTATGTCCATATGTATGTACATACATATATAATACTGCAAACAAAATTTTAATCGATATGTATGTAATTCGAAAATAGCATTTATCCGCCCTATCAAATACATTCATCTCACGATTTACGCATTTTGCGTGATTTCACTTTTACGTAACGAAGAAAAAATATCTATCTACCAGATAAAACTTTAAATAATCTTCACATTCATCGAATCATGCATGTCACTGGAAGGGGGCATAATTATAATCAATTGAGCTGCTTCTGTTGACGAAAACGTAGCTTTTTTTCTCGATTTTTGCGAGTTTTACTTTATCACTATACGTACGAAAATTTAACCTAGAGATTTCGACTGATTTGTATGTTTTCATGATTTGTGGAAAATTTCTGTGTGTTAGGCGGATGTGATATATCTCATATGCAGTTAATCCTATCACACTGAAACTTTATATTTATAAGTTTGGTGCTGACCATTACAATCAATTATGTTTTCAAAATATTTCGTCAGCCGGAAGTGGTACTTATAAGTTACCTATTTTTTTTTTTTGTAGATAGGTGTGGGGATGAGTGTTACACACATTAAACCTTTCACATTTAATGTTAAATTCCATAAATTCATCAAAAATTGGCGTTGAAACCCCATAAGTAAGTGAATAAGTATTATATGTATGTGTGTTTGACAAGTACAATCGTGATGATCTGGTGTGCACGACTCAAGTCAGCGGGTCTCACGCGCCCCTCTCCCACAGCACCGCAATTTTATTTCGCCGGGCGAAATGTGGTCAAGTATAAATGTAGTTCCAGACCATCACGGACCACCAGTCTCCAGCCGACCGCGTCAAAGCTCAGCCTCACTAAAAGCTCAGTGTTTGGTAGTGCACGCGTACACAAACATGTTCGTAAAAATTGCATGTTTGGCGCTCGTTATTGCGACGGTAGGCGCGCAAACCGCCCACGACAACTCTACAACGCTCACGACGGGTCTGAAAACCGCCTACAGGATATACGACGAGTGTTACAAGTCGACGACAGGATTCACACCATGTCTGAAGAAAAAAGCGATCACATTCGTCGATCGTTTGTCGAGAATCAACAAAATCTCACTGGGCGAGGACGTGTACGTGGTCAAAGTTTCAGACGGCGACAGTGCTGCATCGCAAATCGACAATGTCGTATCGTCGTCCAGATCCACCGAGGATCAGGACGAAGCTCTGACGGACGCGCTCATCGATAAAGTTACTGGATTTTTAAATTCGAGAACTCTGCAAATCACCTTGCCGAAAGTCAGCGCGAATGAGCTCGGAAGGGGCATGGAAGAAGGTGTGTAGTTAATTATTCGATGAATAACGGTTGAAAACGGTTAGCGAATTTACGGATGTGATTACAATCTTGTTTTTTATTTGCAGGACGCGGAAAGATGAAGAAAATGATGGGCGGGATGATGATGGGTTTTGCTATGAAAATGGCGGCTATGGTGCCGATAGCTATTGCCGGTCTGTTTTTGTTGGCGGGAAAAGCTCTGATCACCTCTAAGGTACTGTAAATTTTCACTATTTAAAACTAACATTATAATTTAAACATAAAATAGTCGAAAAATGGTTATAAACTAACATTTGAAGAGGAAAGCGTAAATAAATATTATTTTTTCATTTATTTTAAAATTCTAATATAAATGCAATTAAAATTAAAATCCAAAAGAAAATGCTGTATTTTGCACGATTATTTTTTCTATATATTTAAAATCATTGTGTATCTAAAACCAATGTTCACAATACATTTATTTCCATAAAAAAGTTATTTCCACTTGCCCCTTCATTGAATACTTTTGTAAAGTTCCCACTTAACATGAAAGCCCATCATAAAATAATATATATATGTACATATATTAAAATTAATACGTAAATGATGATTGCAATGCAATAAAACAGTTTATAATACTAACATGTATTATATACCTATATAATCTTCGATCTCTTTATGTTTGTTACACTGGAATCAATCAATTTCGTTTCTCATCGTTTGTTTGACATATTAATGATTAATACAACATATGCGGTCCTCTTGTAACACTTTATCGACGCAGCTACAATCATTTAAAGATTACCACGAGCAAAGTAACGGTTGAGTTTTTTTTCCTAATTACGAATTGTAAGTGTGTTAAAAAAAAAAATTCCATAAACGCGCCTTTCGAATTCGAGAAACTCATTGAACATTTACCATGTACTATTTATTTCTCCGACAATAATGATCGTTCTCAAATCGAAGAGTGGGCAATATTATCTTTTGTGAATTTGTAATAATTTACTTTCCTTCGTCGGCTCTCATCAATTGACCTCATAAGGAGAGTTTTAAATAGAAAGTTGCACCCTACTTCAGATTCATACGAAATACGAGTACATATTATACATCCATACATACATATATGCATATGTATGTACATACACACTATATATGTAGACCCCGTTGAACATCACAGGATCTTTATTATAAAGATGTGAATAATAGTGAAATAAATTGAATATTAAAAAAAATTGTTCAAATTTTCAATGAAAGCAAAAGAAATCTTAAAACGATTTTGTGTGAAAATGATGTGCTAATTTTTTGTACTGATTCAAAAAAATCACCATCATTAAATCGTTCAGCTAATTCTGTCGATTCGATTAAGATTTTTTTTTAATGGGGGGGGAGGGCTTATAATATATTTACCTCAGATAGGATATTTTAACAGCTTAGGTAAAAATTTGCCTCCGGGGAAATATTGAAAATGTGTCGCGAAGCTCCGATCAACTGTAATATTATCTAATTACAACCGCTTCCAGCAGCCGTTTATTGAATTAAAATTGTTAGCAACTACACATCATAAAATAATATACGTATACCCATACATACACTGCGAAAATATGAAAAATAAAAAATATTATATATATGTATATAATAAATAAAAAAATATTCCCATTTTTAGATAAATAGAATAAAAATTTTGGGTTCATAACAAATATGCTACGACATGAAATAGAGTAAAATTTTACTTACGATTGATAGTTTCACTCAAAGAGTAGTCAATTTATTTGTATACCTTAAATATTCACGCGTGTCTCTTCGTCGGGTACTTAGCTATTAATTTAATTGCTTAAGTGATGTATGTATGTACATATGTACTTAATACAAAGGTTAATTTCAATCCGCATATTATATTTTGCACCGTTATTTGGTATATTTGTACCATTTTTTCGAAGAACTCATTCTCAATCAATTTTATGCGTAAGCATTGTTTTCAAAAGGCGGGTGAGATTCTTTTGTACTCTTTTGAGCTACATATGTACATAGGTCTCGCGAGATAACAATATCGTTCTTCATTATAATTGCATCTACATATAACGGTTTACTTACAATACTATCATTTGCGTTAATAATTATGGCATGAGTGTAATATAATGTGATATAAACTGACATTATGCAGTAGTGATTTTATTTACTATTGTACATATATCAATCCAGTTAACTATGATAAAGTGATGCATTCACCATTGTCACGTTTAATTGAACATATAAATGTGGGAGAGACTTGTAAATTACTACGATAGTACAATATTTCGGATATTTATTTATCTGACTATCATTTCAGATCGCTCTACTCCTGGCCGGTATAATTGCACTGAAGAAATTGTTAGCTCAGAAGCACGAAGGAGGAGGAGGAGGAGGAGGAGGACATGAATCACACGGATGGTCTGGATCTGGTGGCTCTGGAGGTGGTTGGGATAGAAGAAGTATCAATCAAAAAATTCAAACAGAAGCCCAAAAACTAGCTTATAATTCGTACGCCCCGTAATCTGTAATATTTCTGCAATAAAACTGGCTGTATAACTTCGTGTGGAATGTTCGCTGTTAATATTTAAAAAGCATAGATTCATTTCAAACGAAGTTAAAATCAAACTAGAAAATAAAGCCATATGCCAGTAAATTTAGTAGTGAAATTCATTATTAGTCAATGTGTCTGCGGAATAATACGCGTTACAATCGCACCAAAGGAAAATATTATTTTTACAAATTGATGTGTGATTGTTAAAACATAAATTAATTCGTATAAAATTAAAAAAATAAAATCTTCCAAGAAATTTCCGGAGATGCGGTACAACATCGTTGAGCGTTATACATAAATATAGTTTATACAAATTATTTATTTCATTATATTTTAATTTAGATTAATAATTGCATATAATTGAACAAAATTAAAAAAAAAATCTAATGTGTTAAATGATTATTGATCAATGAAAACATTTCAATTACATAAGATATGTATGTAGTTCGGAAGCACTCAACAAACGTTTTACATATTTTTACTTTATTTATTTTTGCGTTTACCATTAAGTAGTTATTTTAATTTTTTTTTTGACTGATTTTTGTTTTATTGTTATTTATTTTTGTTGCTATGTGCAATTATTCTTGTCATTATTTAAATGTTTTATTTCGCATATATTTTTTTTAATTTACCATAGTCTATCTACCTCTGTGATTGCAATTATTTATTATTTTATAAATAAAAATGTAATTGATGTTCAATTAAAATCTATGTTCACGTTTATAAAAGATTACGAATGCCTTTTATTATTTATTAGATAAGATACATACAATAAATCACCCAATCTAGATGATATGATTTGCTTAGACCAGAGTTTCTCAAACTTTTCTGATCGCGACCCGCTTGGATAAAAAAACACTGTATTTGTCATGTATAAAATGCACCACAGGTAAATTTTTTTATGACGAATAACCAACACCAGATTTTTTTTGGCGGTGGCGAGCATCTTATTACATTGCGCCACTTTTCACTCACCAGCTACCTGCTCATCTCATAATCTTCATACAAAAAAAAATAGGTCTAGGAAGACGTCTATAAAAAAGAGGTCTATGTAGACGTAGAAAATATATAAAATTCAACCTATCGTATTTCTTTCTGAATTTCATTGTTTTCGAAACAATTGCGTTGACGTTGCTTTGCGTTGACAATTGAGTACGACGATGCAAAAAAAAGGTCAGAAAAGGGTTTTTGGTGAAGATTTTTTTCGGCGAACATTGACTTCCAAGAAATTTTCAAGCAACCCAGAATCGCATCGTGTAATACATCGGGATACTTACCATTGGAACCTATATATCTATCTGGTCGCCGAAGTTCAAAAAAAACCTGGTGTCCCGATTTGTTGCTGAATGTAATATCACGCTTAGTGATGCTGCGTTTTTTTGAATATTGAATTTATCTCTAGGGGTGGGTACACGTTTAGGCTTAAATTAACAACTCGTCATCATTGAAACCAGCCTCAAATCAAAATCTAGTGAAAAAGTTATGATTTACCGTTAAGATTCGCATACGAACAACCCGTTTCGTTGGGTGTTTGAAGTCACGAATTCACCACCACCTACATATGTATGTACATACTCCTAGAAGCTGTCCCATCACGTCAATGCTTTTTTAATAAATACTTTCCCTGAATGAAAATGCTATAACGGTATAAATTATTTTTTTAAATTATTAACAAACTACATAATGAAAAGAGTTTTTGATTTGATATTTAGCTTCCTGAATTATGAATTAAAATTATGATTGACGATATTTGCTTGTGAATCATTTCTCTAGAAATATGCGGTCTAAATCTCAAAACATTAGGTGTACTTCAAGATATAGTACTTAAAGGTCGTCGCGCTTTCTTTTAAGTACATAGGTAATAAAGATCTGCACGGGGTCAGGTTTAATCCACGAACTGGGTAAGGAGAAGAAAGTTCAGGCCCCGAGCCTGAATGTACAAATTATTGCAAAGATCATAAATATGTAATTCTCAATTTAGAAAATTCAAAACTTTAAAAAACAAAACGAGTCCATAAAATATATTTGTAAAACATAAAGGTAAATATGGAAACCATATTAAATTATTATTATATTTTTCCGCCCAATTGAATAACATGATCCGTTCTTTATATTAATTTAATAATATAAAAATCAAATGAAATTTAATGAAGATGACGATACATACATACATATGTATGATTGTTATCATTTAAAATTAAATTTCATATATTTTTTTAACAATATCTCTATTTGATTCTAGTAAAATCATATTTTGGGAATTTATTAAATTGACTCTAGCTTCTGTACACAGATGCCCTTGAATCGAATTGAATTTATTTAAATTTTAAAGAATTTTTTGAAATAAAATTAATCGTTTCATCATTATACTTAAGTATTATTTTAATATTAAAAATATTGAATAATTTCATGAGAAAAAATTTAGCTTATTTATACATACGTATAATCAAAATACTTAGTTATTTTTGTAGATGCAAAGGTAAAATTTATTATACAATATAAAATGAATTCAATTACATATATAATTTATAGAAAAAAATAATCATAAAGTCCGGTTCAGTAAAGTGACTCATTCTTTATTTAGATAAACTATAACAATAAAAGTGGGTCAAAAATAAAAATGCATTATGCATGCGTAGAAGTTTAGAGTAATTGAATGTGCAAATATTAGCATAAAGGAAAATGTAAACATTGCCAATTATTTAAATGCATATTTAGATCAAAATATATACAGACAGCTATTACAATATATACTATTGACCTTTTTTGCCGTATTTAAAAATGTAAATAGTGCAATAATTATAAATAAATAGAGATTAAAAGCTTCAATTTCAAATGTTTAATAATTCCACTTTATATATTAATATTAGGTATACATATGTACCTACCACTTATTTTTATATTTTTTGGGTTATATGGCTCATTTGGAAACCGTAATCATAATCATAAGATTGGAATATTTGGAGCAAAGAAATGCTCAATTCAATTACTGAAAATTTATTTGGCAAAAAATACAATAAATAAAAACTTTCAACTTGTATTGAATGTTATTAAAAATATTTAAAATTATACAACGATAACTAACGAGTGGAAAAAATGTGGAACTACTTTTGATTCTTCGATTTTTTTGAAGCTGAAAAAACATTAAATATTGTATGTTTGTAAATTATAATTATATGCTTAAAATTCTTAATAACAATATGTTTTTATGGTGGTTTTAAATTCATTGAGTCAACACAGTCGTGAATTAACGTAACAATATTCAAATTATTATTATTTGAGTTTAAAATCTAGAAAATGGAAATAAATTCATAAATTATAATATACTACAATTAACCAAATAGAAATTTAATATCATTATTTTCAGTAATAAAACTTTATGTCTGAAAGCCGGAAAGAGAAAATATTTTAAATTGTTTTCAAAGTTATTAAATTTATCGGCCCACAAATACATATGTATGTATATACATAAACTATCTATTAAAATGATTATTAGAAATATTGAATGTATGAATGTTAAAATAATAAAAAGTGTTCTATTTATTACCAGCATCGGTTATGGTAAATTGCGGTTATGGTAACAAAAAATAATTATGATTTTGAAAAAAAAAAAATACCTTTGCGGTATTTCTAAAACAACTAAGTATTTAACTCTGTCCACGAATAATGAAAGGAAATCATATCTGAATTAACTGTCTCTTCAATTATATTATTGATGAGTGTTGCGGCATATTTTATGAAAATTTTTAACTCCTAAATACAATACATGTTGCATTTTGATACACATTATCAAAAAAAATTCGGGTGTGGCCAACCCATGACTTTATCCATATATTTGAGGAATATGAAGAGTAACTAAAAACTGAAAAAGAAAAAACCATGCACAAAGAAAAATAACAGAATTTTTGACTTTTTTACAAGAAAAAATCCTACTTCCGGTTGAGCGATTTTGATGATTTATTTTTTTGTAACTGCTTTAAGGATTATACGTATTACAATATTACGAAGATACCAAATATTTAAAAGGCCTAAGAAAATAAAAAAAAAACGAAATCTAGTTCAAGAGTATACTGCCACTTCCGGTTGGCGGATGTTGACCAAAATCAGAGTATCTCTTATACTTTACGTAAAAATAATAAATATGAACTTCAGCTTAATAGACTTGATAGTTTCGGAGAAAAAGTTGAAAACGCCGAAAACCAAGAGTTTAATTAAAAATTATATTATTTTGAAAGTCATTCATTGCAAATGCATACTATATGTGCAAGGTTTCAGCTGAAAAGATCTAACAGTTTGGAGGAAAATTTTTCAAAGAAAACTCACAATGAGGTGAGTTACAAGAAAAAGTACCACTTCCGGTTGACGAAAATTTTTGAAAATCTTATAAATTGTAAAAATAAGTATCAAACTTATAAATATCTACTGTAGTACTGTGGCCAATTACTCAATACTGCTCCTAATACTAAAGAAGAGTAAAAGTACCTACTAATTCCGGTAGGAAAAAAAATATTTAAAAATTATATTATTTTTTTGAAGGTCTACTACATATGCAAAATTTCACCTTAATATACATACATACATATTCGTATATGATAGTTTTTCCGGAAAAGTCTCCCAATGATTATATGTATGAACATACATATCGGTACCCTAACTTGTAAACCTCGTAAATCCAAAATGACATTTTGTTCAGGAGAGAGTTAAAACTGTTTTATTTTAACTGTGGGTGGAATCCGAAAGTTAAAAAAATACGGTTTCTAGATTTCAAACAGACGAATTATATTTAGCGATTGTTTTTCCTGGTTTTTAGCATTATCCTTATTTAATTGGCAATTTTGGATTTACGAGTCTTCACTTCTACATACATATGTGTACTTCTATGAAATCGTTTTTTTAAGGATTTACGAGGTATGTACTGAAAATGTGTTGAAAAACAAGTTTTTATTTCTGCCAATTTTTTATTAATGATATATAATAACACACATTACAATCTAGTTATTGAGGTAAATTATTATAAAAATCATGATAATCTCGACATAAAACAGACTTCAGTTCTTGTAAATCTTGAAATTTCCCGGGCTTGATTTTCAGGCGGCTAGTATGCAGAGGTGGAAGAGCATCCAATATTTGTGGTACGACATCCATGTCTCTTTTCTGAGGCAGTGAAAATCAATCATCTGTGAATCTTAATTTATATTTTATCTCACTTTGTCGTCCTTTTGCCGTCCTTTTTATTAAAATTAAATAAACAAAAATTATGAACTATGAGCTTGGTTTTATAATACATATAAGCTGGAAACCTTTGACTTTGGGCTTAATAAAACCACTTGTAGATCCATCGTGAATACATTATTCTCCTTTTCTTCGTCTAATCTTATCTCATCTCTAGCCTATTTTTTCTTTTCTTGGTGGAATTCATAAATAGTCTTCGATAAATTTCCTGTTTCATATTGGACACAAGTCTCACATTTGTCTTTTTTTGAACTAAATAATGAAATATTTTCTTTGTCCAAACTTCTCGAAAATGTACTCATTGAAAATGATGTTGCATTCTCACTCTGTTCTTTATAAAATGAGTATAGTTCCGATTTCGAATGCCATTCTGGTAACAGGTACACTTTATTAGATCTAGCTCTACAATAGTGAGATTCCATTTTAAGCAGAGAATCTAAAAATTCTTTCAATTTTATATTGTCGTCTTCAAATCGCTTCTGCTGTTTTCTTTTCGGAAAATTCAAAATTCAAAAATACACGAACTATTTCTTCAAAACGTAGCAGACAGTTAATGCAACACTGTTATGTCTGAACATGAAATCAACGGTGCGTGGATTTACGAGCATTACATAATTGTTTTGTATATGAATAGGATTTACGAGGTTTTGCGAAGGGTTTTTCTCCCTTATTTTTAGAGTTATAGATTTAAAAGTTTTACAAGGAGGTGGACATAAAAAAAATCTACAAGAAAAACTAAAAATATAGATTTTGACCAAAAGTGGATTTACGAGGCTTACAAGTTAGGGTAGCGATATATAAAATTAAGTGATTAACGCTTTTTGAGATATAGTGATTTCATACACATCCTCTTCAACTACACACATAGACACACGCATATACATTTTCCAAAAATCATGAAAAAGTGATCAGGGGACGATACCTCACACAAATCGAGTCAAGATCTCTAGGTCGAATTTTCGCACAATAAAGTAGTACTACTATAAAGAGTAGCATAGAAGTCTGCCTGACCAACCAACCGGCCGGCTGAGTAGCCTAGCCGCGGAACGCTCACATACCACGGCATGGCACGTACACACACGACACTGGTTGCGCTCTGCGCTCACACTACATAACCTCATTAATTCACAGAAACACTCTCGGCACGGATAGCCACGGAACGCTCGCATACCCTACAAATACATTCGACACATTGGGTTGTGCACAGCGCTCGCGCTACGTAACCTCACTAACTCACTCATGATACGGTAACCAACCGATGACAGTGTCAACGGGTAGTTACTAGTTATACAATACAAATGTACGTATAATTTTGATTATAAATTCAATGAAATCATGGCAGTTTTCCAAAACATTACACGAATTTAGCATAATACGAAACAGGTAATCGTTGCAAGCTAATTAATTCAAAATTTGACGGTGTGCACTCAATGCTATAAATATTTAATCGCGATATTCCGTTATAATATTTCACGTTAAATAAAAAAAAATCGAGCAGAATTAATTTAGAATAAACGAATTGAAGCCGAAAAAAAAAATGGGCTAATAACAACTGAATTTGAATATTACACGTTTTTCCACAAAGGAAAATTCGACATTCGACGAAAGTGACCCTGATTTCACTATGAATATCCGCAAAAATTAACAACTAACAACTGAACACATAATTTAATTTTATACTAACATTTTGTGATCATTATTAACTTTTTTATGATTTTTTCCAAAAGTAGTCCGTTTTGCATATACATATTATTTGAATTGACACAACAAAATCTACTTGACTGCTAATGTGACCATTAAAATATTTTAACTGAAATATATTAACATTAAAATATATTAATATTGATATTTTTTAATTCTTTTAGTCCAAAATTAGAATTTTAATGGAGTGGAAAACAGCAATCATAAGAGTTAATAGATATGGTGGTCTACGAATTGCAAATGTATCTTCTTCAAGCTCTAAATTTAATCATTATTTATCCTGTTCGCGAGGATTAGAAATACATAGGATTTAAGATGTTGGATGGGAAAAAAAGTTCTAGGGAACAATGATCGCGAACAATTCTCGAAAGGAAATTTCACATACATATATTTCCATAAATTTGAAAACATGGCACTAGGGTGGCTAATCAAAAATATTACTATATGTACATATGTACATACATATATATAAGCGTAAGCGTTTTCCTGTGGGGTCGTTGGGCCACGCTCGCATTGCCAACTATGTACACCCGATTCTCTTTTTGCACGGGGGATACGTTCCAGAGACTACCGTGTAAAAAAAAACCGTGTAAAAAAAGATACAGTGGACATATAAAAATGGGAGATAGGTTCCATTACTTAAAATCAACTCTAAATATAAAATTCTCAAACTCAAAAAAAAATCGAATTTATTTTTTATTTATACAAAAAAATATTTTTTATATCCCGAAATCCAAAAAAAAATATTATTTTAGCCGATGAAGCGCGTGGCGCGTCTTTCGTATCCGATTCGATGTTGAAGACTAGTTTTGGAGTTTCGGGACAGATAAGGCAAATTGAAAATTGGGCATGTTAAAAATCCGTAAATCCGACATAATAATAAACCATAAAAAATCATTGTCGGATGACAAAGGCACCGATGCAATCGAGCAAAAAAATTAACCCTGTAATAGGCTCGCTAATTTATTATTTTACACCAATGTATTTTTTTGTTAATTGTTTAAAACTTGAATTAATTTATTAGTTTCAGTTTGTTAAGCATTTATTATTTCATACATGAAAAAAGCATTTTTCTTTTCGTTAATTTTTCATCAATTCCATCGATTAATATGGTGTTATCATAAAATTAAACACATTCCTAAAACGAAAAATATTGCAACATGCAACAAGATATAATATTATATATCAGAATATTGAAATACAAAGCAGAAAAAGTAATAAAAGTTAAAAAACTAATGAAAGTGACAAATTTTAATGAACTCTTTTTCGCACTTTTAGGGTTCAAATGCGTATGTATAAGAGCTAAGACCTCCTAGTTAAATCAGTGGTATGCAACCCTTTATTAGTGTGCATTGTGCAACATATGAACGATCCTTCGTTCATTGTTGTTTTCACAAGTTTAACAACTCACCTAATGCCGATCCATATTTGCAAAACTCAAAATAGAAGTTTTAGAGAAGTAAAAAGAAATTTTATCGATTTAAAAACGAAGACTACTAATAATATAGGTTATTTTATTATTATTTTGCTAAATTCGATGCTTGTGAAAGTTTACACAAATTAAAGTTTCCTACCGGTATACATTTCTATATGTTTTGTTTCTAAAATGTTTCATAATTACTTTTAAAATATCATGAATTGAAAAGGTTTACGATCAGTGGGTAGATCTGTGCGATGCCATTGTAGTGAATTTTTGGCTTAAAAGTTGCATACTCATAAACGAAACTAAAGTGTACCATAAAAACCAGGAATATATGTATGTATATGCGACGCAATATAGGCGACCAGTGCAACACAAAAATCGTTTTTGAAAACCGTGTTAAAGCAAAAAAATCAGTGTAAAAAAAGTAATTGGTCCGTTATCTTGAACCGTGTTATTTCAAAACCGTGCAAAAAGAGAATCGGGTGTATTTACGGTAACCGGATAAAAGAGAACAAGACAAAACAGAACGCGACAAAAGAAAACAAGACAAAACAGAACGCGACAAAAGAGAACAGTGACAAAACAGAACAGTGGAAAAATAAAATATTTATTTTTGTCGAATCTATTTATTAATCACATACATATAAAAGAAAATATTATAAATATTATAAAAATATATAAATATACAATATGTATAACAAAACGATGACAAAACAAAACAGTGGAAAAATAATTATTTTTTTTTCGTATGTATCTCGATATGTCGTATCTATTTATTAATTAAATACATATAAAAAAAAAAAAAAAAAAAAAAAAATTATATAAATATATAAAAGTGTCCTATCGAGGGTATCGGACGGTGGTAGATGTGACAAATTTATCGGGGTATTTTAAAATTTATTATATATTTATATATTTTTATAATATTTATAATATTTTCTTTTATATGTACCTATGTATGTGATTAATAAATAGATTCGACAAAAATAAATATTTTATTTTTCCACTGTTCTGTTTTGTCACTGTTCTCTTTATCGCTTTTCTGTTTTGTTCTGTTCTCTTTGTCCTGTTCTCTTTATCGCTTGTCTGTTTTGTCCTGTTCTCTTTTGTTGCGTTCTGTTTTGTTTTGTTTTCTTTTGTCATGGAACCGTATTTACATACATACAAACAAATTTGTTTTAGCTGTGTTTGGCATTAAACTCGGTATCAGTTAAAGCTGGTTCAAGTCGAAAATACGATTTTATGGCCATACACCCATATGGCCATACAAAAAATTTCTTCATAAACAAAGAAAAT
The DNA here is from genome assembly GCA_022651745.1 of Parapsyche elsis. NCBI lineage: Eukaryota > Metazoa > Arthropoda > Insecta > Trichoptera > Hydropsychidae > Parapsyche > Parapsyche elsis. The sequence continues at coordinate 2,448,920 of JAGVSN010000005.1, read as the reverse complement.
ATGTATATGTTGTATAAAGAATTTTTTTTTTCGTAATATCAAAAAGCTTGGGTGAGGGATTATTAGTGCTCTATCACATAGCCATCATAACTGCAAAATATCTTTTAAAAATATTAATGTTTAGTACTGCCTTAAGCTGCTTGAATATTGGGAAAAAATATAAAATCTTCCCATGGTTAGTATGTAGGTGGACCGAAATTATTTTTTTTTGAAAATCGAAATGCTTGGATTTAGAAAAGTTCCTCTATGGGTATACAAAACAAACGGTGTGATTATATTTTTGATATTTTATCTCTTTATACTTCCCCAATGGAGTTAAAAAATTAGAAGAAATGTGTTTTAGTTAAAAGTGGAAGGTTCAAATAGCGGTATTAAAATGCAGATAAAATACATTTTTTGTCATTTATTTGATTTAAGACAATGCAAATTGTAATATTGTATATTTTTCAGTTACTAATTAAGAACAAAAATCAAAGGACATATAATACCAGCATCCCACAAGAAAAACTTAAAATAACCTAAATACTTTATCCTAATTGTATCCTGATCACGTTTTCATGATTTCTGAAAAATGTCTGTATGTCTGTGCGTCTGTAAGTCTGTGTACCCGTGTGTAAAATCGCTATAACTCAAAAACCGTTCATCCTATTCAACTGAAACTTCATATTTATATGTTTTTTACCGGCCATTACAATCCATTAGGTTTTCAAAAATTTTCGTTAACCGGAAGTGGTACTTCCCTTGGAAAACCATGTGATTTTTTTTTTTTTGTTTTATTTTAACGTTTAAAAGTTGAAGAGTAAATATGGGATCGCATTGAACTATTCATACGTCAATCGGCCAGTTGATTGTTATCATTTGATACAATTGTAGTGTTTTTGCAATGTTGACAACAACAGGTGGGTTGGAGCGGGAAAATTTCGGGCCAAACGTTCTATTGGTGAAAATTTGAATTGAACCAGTCTCGAGGCAGACTCGTTGAGGCGGAAAATTGAAATGAGCGGTTACCGGCCGACGCGACCGGATCGGCGGGGAACAACCGAGCCAAAACGCACACGTTCTTCCACTCAATTCAAAATTACATATTATTTCACAGTGAAATCACTCTAAATCTATGTCGAAAAATAGATCCGAGAACACCGAGATCCGTGAAATGGACGTGGTCGAGGTCCGTTAGTGGAGTGTGACGATCGCTCCTCAATACGGAGCTCACAACGAGGATTCGCTATCGAACACATGTGGGGTAAACACAAGCCCGAAATGCAGGGTCACGCCAATTTGGAGCCGATTTTCGGACTCGCATAATAGCATTCGCATAATTTGACCGACCTGGCCCTCCCCCCGCGCCTCCTCCTCCACCCCCCCTATAAAATCCATATACATTGTGACTACTCTTTCAGTTTCGCCTAGATCGTCAATCGCGTAACACTGGAGCTAGCGTGTGTCAAATAAAAAAATCGACTCGATACCCTTTGGATATGATTTGAGTGATTTTGTGCTTCGACCATGTTACCTCACGCGTACACCAATCTGGCGTTCCTCTTGCTGTTAATAATTGTCTTGTGCAAGTGTTCGTATTGCTTCAGTGTCGACGACGGAGAGTTTCGGCCGATTTTTCCCGCCAAAAATATTAGACAACGTGTTGATGGAAGGTCGTGGACTCCTTCGACGAACCATGTAGGGAAAACTAGTTACGATAATCGTGTTCGTGCTTTCGATTCGTCGCTTCGCAACAAGGATAGTGATAGATCGAAAGCTTTCAGCGCCGACGGTGCTGAAAATTCGTTCGCACCTAAAGCTATTCCGATAATGAGGAGCGATGCAATCCCAATTATACATCGGGATATGATGTACGATCGGAGAAGTTTACCCTATACTTCAGACTATAATGAATCACAGGAGTATTTTCGCCATGCTGACGTTTCAAACGAAAAGAAAAATATTGAAGTACCCGATGAAGATTTTTCGACATATATGATGAGTAAGGATGCATTTATAATATAAAGTAATTATTTAACAAAAACATCTATTGCGGAAAATGTTGTACCGTACAACACTTTTGTTTGACTGGTTGGTACATACATATGTACATATGTACATACATAGACTCAAATTCAGATTCTCCTTGAGGTGAAATTAAATAGTCCTAGGCAACTTATCCTATATTATCCTCAGGTGACGTGTACGAATTGTATTATATCCTTTTGTTTTGTTGAATCTATTTTAAGCGTTTCTATTTTATATTTTATTAAAGATAACGATTGTGTCTACTTAGCATGACAATGATTCATACGTAGATGAACGAATATGTTGCTGTTATTTTAAATTCCTAAGTGAAAATGTTGGAAGTTTTAATATCTATCTATCTACCTATCTACCTATCTTTATACATACATGTATGTAAATACAATACCAATAATGTCTACAAATATTTTGCGCGTAATGGATGCGAATGAAAAATGTATTTATTTAGAGCATGAAAAATATTTTTCCATAACTAATCAAATTTGAATTCTTGTTGCATTTCGAATCAATCTGTTCAAATTTGTGGTTCAATAGCGCAAAATGCGTGCGTAACGAGGTTAACGGTACAGAGAAAAAGTAAAAATTTTCCAATCATATAAATGGAAGGCAATTGTTTCATTAGAATCAGAAAATAATCTAATGAAACAAATAAAACCATTAAAACGTAAAACGTTCACCAAAATTATAAAAAAAATATCGACGTCGAATTTTCGCACGATCACATTGTGACAATAAGTGATGTTAATAGTTTAAATTCAAATGATAATATTGAGTAAACTTTTTTTCAAAAAAAGCTCAAATGATTTTAAAAACTATATGCGCTTAGTTTATAATTTGCATGATGACCTTATTCTTTTGACAAATTCATAATGCCACATTTATATCATCGTTTAGCTATTTTGAATAATAAAAAAATTAAATGAAATGCATTGGACGAAAAATATCACGAATTAAAAATGAATAAGCCATCCAGTTGAGGAAAAGGCACATCGTTATGGCAAAGAAAATTAGCGGTCAATTTCACAGTTGCGGTTGAGTAGCAGTTTTTATGTTTTATTCTCTTCTTAATGTTTCAATTACTGAAGAATAAGTTTTGACTTTGCTTGTAAATTATTTTAACTTAACACAAATTGCGGTTCTAAAACGGGCTAAATTATTTTTATATTTCCAATTTTCTACTTTCTTCTTTGAAAAAATATCATATTATATTATTAGAAATCGTTCGAAACAATTGACTTGCATTTTTACATTTCATTAACGAAAGAAAACACAATCGCATGTTATCTATCACGATGTATGATCAATCAGAGCGGCAAAACCGCACATTTTACAATGATGTTTTGTAAACAAATATTCTTATCAAATTTTCCACACATAAAAACGTCATCTTTTTTTGGTAATTTAAAATTTAAAGAAATTAACCCAAAAATTTCAAAATTAAGATGCTATTTTATTTTTCATTTATATACATTTTTTTTAATTAAATACTTTGTAACTGTATTTTAAACATACATAATATGATTGAAAGTTTGTAATATTAATACGCTGTTTTGATTTTCCAGTTTCAAATATTGCCAGAGCACTATCTGTTATTGAAGATTCATTGACGATAGAAGATCAACAACTACCAGAAAGTCGTGGAAAAATTTCAAAAAAATATAAGAAATACATGCTTCCACTGTTATTGGCTTATAAATTAAAGTTTTTTGCTTTGATTCCATTAATGATGGGTGGTTTAGTGCTTTTGGCAGGTTCTACAGGATTTGCTGGATTCTTTTTCGCCTTATTTGCAGCCACAATGGGACTCAAAGCTGGTGGACACAATTAGTAGCTGTATTGTTCTGTAAAAATAATATTAAATGTTTCCCCTTTTTAAGATAATATTGTACATACATACATACCTACATAGGTAGATGAAAAGTAAAGCGTTATGTGAATTCTAAAATGTTACAATGGTAAGTCTCGTCTTAGATGAGCATAAGATGGTTGACGCATTTTATTTTTCATATTATTTTGTAAAAATGTTTTTATCATGTAAATATATAATATTTAATTATATCGGTATTATCGGAATATTTGTAAACCTACCTCATAATATTTATACTTATAATAATAGTTTTTCAAATAAATATAAAAAGAAATAATAATTCATGTTCGTAAATACATACAAACATTTACTAATTGTAAACTTCTTAATGAAAACTTACATAGTATATTTATTTATTGATCCATTTTTGTTTTTGTACAGTTTTTAATTCAAATGCTAAATTTTTTTGTGAGTAGTTTGATTCTACATATAGGTATATGTACATTGTATGCATATTAATAAATTCAAATTTAATAAGGCTTTCTATTAAATTCAAATTATAAAATTCAATGGCATAAAATATCAAAAAGTGTTATTTTATGTTAATTCTACATACTTAACTTTTAATATTTCTGTTAATTTTATTACATACTATGTTTTAAAAGTTGTGTCAAGAAGCATTTACTAACTATTCTTAATTTTTAGTAACATAATGTTTGATTTTTGTATATGTATTAGAATATTTGTTAAGGAAGCAAACAAAAATGCTAACCATAAATAATGAAATGTCGTATTTCGCTTTTAAAAGAACACGGCTATGTTTTTATACAACAATCGTCGAACAGGGAGAACTCAAACAATGTATTTGGTTTTTCAAAAATTTATATTTTCGAAGCCAAGGTGATGAAAAATAAAGCTATTAGTTTTTATGCCCAACTTGTATATCTATGTATCTTATTAAAATAAAATAATATTTTATTCAAATAAAATAATATTTTATTTCAATAAAATAATATTTTATTGAAAAAAAATAAAATTTTATTGAAATAAAATAATATTTTATTGAAATAAAATAATATTTTATTGAAATAAAATAATATTTTATTGAAATAAAATAATATTTTATTAAAATAATGTCATTGATTTACCTATATGTATATAAATATAGATTTCTAGTATAAAAAACCATTACAAGTACATATCTATAATTCTATACATAGGAAATGTGTACATATGTATGTATGTGTGTGTATGTATGTATGTATGTATGTCGTAATAATTATGTGATTGCTGAGATAAAGTATGTTTTTAAATTTATGTATTTCTAATGTAAGTAGTTAATTGTAGTGTAGAAAACGTTGCTAAATAATTATTTAACGAATGGCATATTTTTATTCGAACTCTTTTATATGAACTATGGACAGTAAGCTTTTATTTCAAAAGCTAGCTTTAAAGCTTGGACAAAAGAAAATGCAATAACCCATTTTTTTTTTTTATTCAAGGTCGTTTGCTACACTCCATACAGTATACAATCCCTGTAATTAAAAGTTAATAAAATGAGATGAAGACTTGTTTCTACTATGTACATACATACATATATGTACATATGTATGTATGTTAAATCTGTCATTCATTCGCGTTTCGTAATTTCGTAACTTAACATTCATATTATAATTTTCTGCTCACCTATTGTATATTTCGCCTTATTTATAAATAAATTATGAGAATTCTCAAATGGTATTTTACTCAATTCACAATCTGACCCAATCACTACGTGTTAATTAATCACCTGTTCTCACTTTGGTGGACAAAACCCTATCTGAATATACGGAGTTTTATATGGGAGAATATGGGATACAAATACTCAATATACAAACGTGTAAACTAACTTATCTAATCTGTTTATTTTGATAAAACTTAATGGAATACGGGAATAAAATACACAAATGAGTAAACTAACACATCTAATCTGTCAATTTTGATATAACTCAGTTGTGTGTGTAAAAAATATCATCCTACTAAAATAAGAGAAACTTTAAGAATGTCAATTGACCAAAGCTGACGCAAATCGTCATATATAAGACATATAATATATGTATGTATGTATGTACATATACATATGTATATCCACGTCAAAGAGCCACTTTCAACTTCTTACTCTTCAAAACCCTCAAATGAGGCCACCACCAGAAATAATACATAAGTAGTCTATTAACAACTGCATTTTTTCTTTATCCTAATCGGATATTACTTTATCCTAATCGGATATTACTTTATCCTAATCGGATATTACTTTATCCTAATCGGATATTACTTTATCCTAATCGGATATTACTTTATCCTAATCGGATATTACTTTATCCTAATCGGATATTACTTTATCCTAATCGGATAAAGTATTGTGATCGTGCGAAAATTCGACCTTGAGATTTTGACTGATTTGTATCAGGTATCATCCCCCGATCACATTTTCATGATTTCTGGAAAATGTCTGTATGTCTCTGTACTTTTGTGTAAAATCGCTAATAACTCAAAAACGGTTTATGCTATTAAACTTAAACTTCATATTTATATTTTTTTACCGGCCATTACAATCCATTAGACTTTCAAAAATTTTCGTCAACTGGAATGGTACTTCCCTTGGAAAACCACCTAATTTTTTTGTAATCTTTGGAAGGTTTTTCCAGCAAAACTATCATACAGATTAAGCTGAAATTTTGCATATGTAGTAGGTGTAATGACCTTCAAAATAATATAATTTCTTTACATTTTTTATCCAACCGGAAGTAGTACTTTTATTCTTGGTTTTTAGAGTTTTTAACTTTTTCTCCAAAACTATCAAGTCTATCAAACTGAAATTTTATATCTATTATTTTCACGTAGGGTGTAAGAGATATTATGATTTTGGTCAACATCCGCCAACCGGATGTGGCAGTTTACTCTTGAACGCGATTTCGTTTTTCATTTTTTTCGGCCTTTTACATATTTGGTATCTTTATAATATTGTAATAGTATAATCCTTAAAGCAATACCTAGCTACGAAAAAATAAATCATTAAATCGGTCAACCGGAAGTTGGATTTTTTTCTTGTAGAAAAGTGAAAACTCCTGTTACCACGGAATATTTCCAAAACTACAAAGCCGATAAAGTCGAAATTTCATATCTACAGTTTTCACGTTAGCTGTAAGAGATAATATGATTTTGGTCAACATCCGCCTAACAGAAGTGGCAGTTTACTCTTGAACGATTTTTTTTTTTTTTTTTTTTTCGGCCTTTTTAATATTTAGTATCGTCACAACATTGTAATATTATAATCCTGAGATAAATAACTAGTTATGAAAAATCTCTAAAATCAGTCAACCGGAAGTTGGGTTTTTTTCTTGTTGAAAAGTCAAAAATCCTGTTACCACGAAATATTTCTGAAACTACTCAACTGATCGAGCTCAAAATTTATATTTATAATTTCCATATAAAATTAAAGAGTTGATAAGGTTTTGATCAAAATTCGCCGACCGGAAGTGGTAGTTTTTTCCTATTTGAATATACATACATATGTCGAAGATCGTATTTTACATACGCGCGCGCACTCAACACAGTAATTTCATGATATGATAATGATATGTTGGCTGGTGTGGTGGTGTGCATGCGTTTTATTTACTTACGTTATTAAAAAAATTATTTCGTCACTCTTTGTATTCCTCAAATATATGGATAAAGTCATGGGTTGGCCTGGCCACACCCGAATTTTTTAATTTGGTTCATTTTTATTTTGATTAATATTAGATAATAAATATAAATTTTCACCTTAGTGGTTCTAAACAATACATATATGAAATTATAAAAATTGCGTATGTATACATATGTACATATACCTCTCATCCCTATAATGACTGTAACATCTTAATGAGACAATACCTGGTATCGGATCTGAAGTTAAGTTTTATTTGTACTTAACGTGCATAAGCAGTTATGCTGCTTATGCACGTATACCTTTATACCACCGTGTATGATTAAAATGAAAACAATACACTTAAATAAATTATTCGTATATGAACTACATTCAAAATCACCTCAAAAATGTCACGACATTCTCATGCAGTGCTCTAATTATTAGTAACCATAGTATGAAATCGTTACTTACCAATCAAACTTCCCAACGAAAACCAACAATTACAGCATTTAACTTGGGGCTAATTATGAGCAAAATAGTTCGACGTTACGCTTCAAGCTTCATGTCATAACATTTAACCGTTCCGTTGAACACATGAAGTCATATAAAGCTTTATGAACTTATTCACAACAAGCATTAACGCATTGGACGTTCAGCTATAAGTTGATTAGTGAGACAAAAATTTAAAAAATAAGTATTTGGTTAAAAATGGTGATCTTGTGAACAATCGTGTATGATAATGGCAGACGTTTTAAAAAATTTGACGATATTTGGAAACGTTGAGTATAATACTACCCTTTCAAATCCATTTAATTACTCGAGTTTCATAAATCAATCGAAAGACTTAATTGATTTAAAAACTCATTTTATTACCAAAAATGAACCAACAATATTAATCAAAAAATCGAGCTTCAACAAAAGGCATACACAACGGAATAGTAAAAAATCATCGCCAAAGATGGAAAATTCAAGAGAAGGTAAGCTTAGTGCACTGAATTTTTTTGATTTTCAGAATACAAAGTGATAATTTTTCTATTAAAAATGGTGACTAATTTATTAATTAGTCACCATTTCAATGACTCAATTTTGACTTTGATTAGTTGAATCAAAGTCAAAAGAACTTTAAATATTTAAATTGATATCGTTGAATTTCTAAGTATATAAAAAATCAAATTAAAGTAAATGATTTTGTATTATTTTATTACAAGTACGTAAAAAAGAGCATGGACACGGGCACGGGACTGGCCATGGGCACGGAACTGGCCATGGCCACGAACACGAACATGGTCATGGTCACGGTCACGGCACTAAAGGATGTGTCGTCAAATACGTCAAAGGTGATAAGAACGAGGACAAAGAAGACGAAAAAAAGAAGTTCATTATACCCATGATGATTGGATTAGTAACGGCAAAGGCCGTTTTACTGCCGTTAGTTTTGAAATCTCTAGCCATATTGTCAGCCAAAGGTATTTTCTATTCTATTTAAATTGAATTGATTTTGAAAGTTTTATAATCTACTGTCCTTGACTTGTATTTTATGTTTATTTTTTTGACAATTAGGCGCTATTTTTTTGGTAGAAAAGTCATATTACAACCACTTGTTGAAAAAAAATTACATTTCACCAATAGGTGGCTTTGTAAATTATTATTTTTACTTCATTAAATTATTTAGTGAATTTATTTTACGGATCAAATATGTATGTACATAAATATATAATTAAAATTACAGGTCTGATGCTGGGGTTGATAGCAATAGTGATGGCATCGGTTTTGAGTTTGCGTAAGATGATGGAACCAACGTTCAAAATCGAAGGTAAAAAAGATGACGTCACAAAGATAGAAGTTGTTCAACTGCCTATAAGGGAAAAAGTTCATCATTATCCCAAACATTACGTAGATATTACCGAAGAGTCGTCCGATTCACACAACCATCCATATCGAGGCTATTATTAATTTTTTTAAATTATAGTGCATTCAGGGCTATTGATTTATGACATGTAACTGTCAATTTTGTTTATGTATGTATATACAATATACATACAATACAACATTAACATCTTATTTAGAAAACCTTCTGACAATGCTTGACATTATACATAAATAGTATGAATTTAAGCAGATGTTTCAAAAATCATTTTAAAATCTATTCGTTAGTTCTGTTTACTGAAGCTTCACATTAGTATTATTATTATATCTTTTATTTTATGTTTTTTATTTATATTTTTTTTTATTATTTACATTTTATTTTATATCTTTTCTTTTTTTTGGTTTGAAATTCCTTTCTTTTTTTTTTTTTTTTTTTTATGAATAAGCCTTGTTTTATTTTCTTTCTTTAATTGTAAAATAATAAATACATATTTTAGAATGTTAAGTATCATAATTGAAATCTTATTTATTATTCGTAAATATGGAACTCCCATATTCATCTAATGTGATACTAGTTAATTATTGTTTCTACCATGCACGCCTCACCACACTTATAATGAACATTATACATATGTACATACATACATATGTATGTATGTACATTATACACATTATATAAAAAAATTCATACTTATTTATATAAATCAATAAAGTTATAATTTAACAATCAAACAATCGACATTTCAAACAATCGACTTTTATTTAATCAAAATTAATAATCTTCAAATTTTCCAATTTTATACATATTTATGTATAAATAAATTTCAAATATTATAATATAAGCGCATTTTCATTTCTTATCGTATTTCCGAACATATGAGACTTTTCATTTCGCACTTTCCTTCACTTAATATGCGAGCGTGAAATAGGTATTTGATCAACTCATTAAATAAAAGTGTGAAAACCTTCTACGGATATATTGGGATAAGTAATGCCTACTTTTTCCACGAGCGATACAGAGAAAAGTAGGTATCCATTGCTCATCGCAAGTACAAAATGTGTGAAACACCTCACAAATATGCGACAATTGGTAGAGCAAATTCTTATGGCTTGTGCTTTTTGGCGCACGCAATTATACAAATGAAAATATTCTCCGTGTACATCAAACTGTAAACTTATCAACATATTCGCATTCAAAGCTACGCATTTATTTTTAACACACTTTGTGCAAATTAATTATTTATTTAAATGAACCATGTAGTTTCGTTTTTAACTATCACAACTTTTACACAATTTCAGTCATAATACATATTTATTTAATAATTTATTCATATATTTTAGTGACATATTTTGTTAAAATTTTTCTATTTTGTATACCTAATATGAAAAATTCAATAGGGTGATAAGGATTTTTTCCGAAATTTTTCATACGGAAAATTTAGAATCAAATATTATATACATACGTATGTAAGTACGAGTATGTAGATATACTCGTTTATGAGTGAAATAACACTTTAAATGGTACATTTATATACATATTACTGACAAAATTTTATAAAATGAACTGAAAACGATTACATTTTAATACAGAAAAGAAGCCATATCCATCAATATTTATAAAAATAATATTTAAATATTACGTCTGGAATAAACTATTATTATTATTATTATTATATTGTTTATTAAGTATTGTGATCGTGCGAAAATTTGACCTCTAGATTTTGACTGATTTGTATCAGGTATCATCCCCTGATCACGTTTTCATGATTTCTGGAAAATGTCTGTATGTTTGTGTACTTTTGTGTAAAATCGGTAATAATTCAAAAACCGTTTATCCCATTAAACTGAAACTTCATATTTATATTTTTTTTACCGGCCATTACAATCCATTAGACTTTCAAAAATTTTCTTCAACCGGAAGTGGTACTTCCCCTGGAAAACCACCTAATTTTTGTGTAATCTTTGGAAGGTTTTTCCAGCAAAACTATCATACAGATTAAGCTGAAATTTTGCATATTTAGTAATTTTGCATAGTAGGTAATTCAAAATAATATAATTTTTTATCCAACCAGAAGTAGTACTTTTACTCTTCGTTTTGGAGTTTTTAAACTTTTTCTCCGAAACTATCAAGTCTATCAAGCTGAAATTTCATATCTATTATTTTCACGGAGGGTGTAAGAGATATTATGATTTTAGTCAACATCCGCCAACCGGAAGAGTCAGTTTACTCTTGAACGATTTGTGGTTTTTATTTTTTTTCGGCCTTTTAAATATTTAGTATCATCATAATATTGTAATATTATAATCCTGAGACAAATACCTAGTTATAGAAAAATAAATCATTAAAATCAGTCAACCAGAAGTCAAAATCAAAAATCCTGTTACCACGAAATATTTCTGAAACTATGTACTTAACTGAACTATGTACTCAAGCTGAAAATTTATATTTATAATCTCCATATAAAATTTAAGAGGTGATAAAGTTTTGATCAAAATGCGCCGACCGGATGTGGTAGTTTTTCCTATTTGAATATATGCCGAAGATCGTATTTTACATACGCGCGCGCACTCAACACAGTGATTTCATGATATGTAGAGTAACCCAGGGGCAAACGGACAGACTTATGCTATTTTTTGATTAGCTTCATATCTATGGGTTATAAATAAGGGAGTGAGTGCTTAAAACATAATAATAAGCATTCAGAATAATTTCAAATGTTTTTTATTAAAATAAATCTTAAAATAAGTATATAGAACAATAAAATTTAAAAAAACCGAAATGTTTCGGTGCAAAAAACCGAAACACTAAGTTTCGTCATTTTCGCACCGAAAACACCTGAAATGTGGGTCCTCTCCATTTAAATCACATTCCTCGTGATACCGCGTGGAACATGTGGAACATTGAACCCACTATTCACCTTCAATGGTAGCACTGGTGGCAGGATCCACAAATTTCCTCGGCTTGATTTTTTTTTTTTTTTTTTTTTTAGATTTTTTTCCTTTTCTTTCCGTAGGCTTTTTTTGTTTTTTGTCTCTAGAATAAAACTTGGCGACATCAATATTCTGGATTCAGTCTTTTTTCGCCCTTTTCTAGTAAGTCCAGAGGCATTTTGTCTATTTTTACAGCATTGACTGCTTCAGCCATCGCCTCTTCGTCCCAGGAGCATCGCTGAGAGGTCCTCAGTCGATTACGCACGATGACTAAAAAAAAATAGAAAGCGAAATCGATGAAACACTCCTATACAATATAGTGTCCGTATGCCCTGTAGAGTAAATTCTGATATTTAGTAAAATGAAAACTAGATGTCACCACTTGGTTCATTTTAAATTCATTCCCCGGTTGCCCAACGAATCGATCTTCCAATAGAAACATCACCTCGCAAAAATCGATCACTTCAACTATACTTTATTTCAAGTTAAGTTTGTAAAATTATTGCTAAACGATGTTTAGACTCACCTATTAAGCACAGGTAACTCGGGAAACACCAAAATTTGTTATCAAAACAGCTGATGTCGGCGGATTACGTTTTTTTAAACTGTGCTATACTGTGTATAGTATACTGTGCACGACCTGCCGCAATAAAATGGCCGAAAAATGGCGAAACTTGGTGAAGAGGGCCATATACCTTAGGAGGCTGTCCGTTTGCCCCAGGGTTACTCTACCTATGTACAATGTATGTTGGTTGGTGTGGTGGTGTGCATGCGTTTTATTTACTTACGTACTTAAAAAAATAATTTCGTTACTCTTTGTATTGCTCAAATATATGGATAAAATCATGGGTTGGCCACACCTGAACTTTTTTATATTAAATTTAATTTAAATCGAAACCCATGCATACTTATTACTTCAGTATGTACATATGTAGCTTATGAAAATATTTTTATTCGATTTATTTTTGATTTCGAGAATTTTTTTCTTGTCGATGTACATACATACATACATATCTTTTATTTTACACGGTTTTATTATTTGCACGGTAGTCCCTGGAACGTATCCCCCGTGTAAAAAGAGAATCAGGTGTTTGTAATATTCAGATCTAGCCAACGACGAAAGGTCTGAATCTTTCAAGAATATTTTGTCGTATCAGGGATCGCACCTCAAACCTTTCGCTCAATAGACAAACAAGTTATTCCATTTAAAGTTGACATTTGAAGGAAATATTAAAAAATACGATCTTTCAAGCTTTCAGATGCACTTTACCTACATATGTACATATGTATAGGTATATAAAAGTATCTACATATATATCGAACACCTAGATCTAAACAGTATCAACTAAAAAAAAAAAAAAACACTTTTTCAGGAAAGACGAAAAACTTGTTGTCATGTCGCTATAAGTAATAGGAATTTACTGGGTTTTTTTTATGAAAACAAGCATATTAAAGAAAGTTCAGATTAACACATTTAATTTTGTTTTGTTGGTTCATGCAGCTTCGTTTGTAGAATCCGAATAATTGATTAACTAAAAAATCTTAATTTTTGAGTTGATACTGTTTTGATCTACATACATATGTAGGTGTGCGATATATGTATATTTTTCATTTGAATTGATTTCGAAAAGGTTTCAGCTCTTTAACACCATCTAAACCGACACATCCTACAATAAATACCTGACGGATATGTGTAGATACATACATAAATATCTGATTTAAACAAACGAGCTGTAACTTTCATCGACGCATAGATACTTGTCGCTACGCGCCGAGGCGGATCCACGTTTTTCTCTCCCTTCTTCATCTTTGTACACATTGTTAATATGCTAATGCGTTGTGTGCGTATTGTTGATTAGTCACCGGTCAGGTGTAGGAGTGGAGACGAAACTCACACCAAATATAAATAGGGTAGATCGAACTGAGCTCGTACCATACGGCCTGCACTCATTCCACCGGTAACATCCTCCCCAACAACGATCCTCACCTCACAACAATCATGAACTTCACCAGATCGACTTGCTTCACCGTTTTCCTGCTGTGCCTGGTTGGGTCGGCCATTTCGGCGCCCAGTGATCCCGATTTGAGCACACAGAATGTCGAATCGAACGACATTGAGCAGAGCGGGTCCTGGGAGCGCTTGGCGAGGATGCTGAGCTCCTGCGTCCACGGCAAGGACGAAATGGCCACGTGTCTCGCCGTCAAAGGTGTCACAGCTTTGAACAGAGCCGCCAGGATGCAGGACATTGAATTGTTTTCGGGAGTGCGATTCGAACGGTGAGTGTCCATCGTATACAGAATAAGTCGTATAAACTGTCGAAATAGTTTCTTTTTTTTAATATCATACAGACTGAATTTTTTTAAATTCAATTTACAGTTATTTATATTTATAATACTAGCCTAAATGGGTTTAATCTGTCTGTTATCCTTCATCTCAGAGAGGATTCTAACGCATTTTTATATATCTGGAACACTACATTCTTTCGCTTCAGACTGTTTTTTCAATTTGCTGTATTTGTTTTTATTCTCATTTCAATATTATCAAAAGAAAAAACAATGTCCAAGTTTACAAGCTTAAATCGGATCGAGAGAGCAAAAAAATAATTGTGTTATACTTTTGTCAGTCTTTTCATACTATTGTTAAAATCAAACCGGGTGCTTATTTTATTTTACCTACATATGTACATCGATAGTTTCAAGAGAAAATAATTAATACGATAGATTGTGAATAATATATTAAAGATTACTTATTTGCGTTGATATACCATACTAGTACGGCTACTAATAAATATATGTATGTATTTTTACACATTTTTAATGGTGTCGATTCGTTATTATAACAAAATCATAGCGTTCTCTCGAGATGCGACTGTCAATGTTTGAAAAAGTAAATTATATATTAAAAAAATTGTACAATATAACGCTCTTAATAATACATATGTATATCGTACATTTTTACGTAATGTTTTACTCTTGACCTTAAAATGCGTATTCATTTGTAATATGTATTATAATTTATTAAAACGATTCATTACATCTCGTGATGTAATAAAGTTAACCGGCCAGTTTTAAGCTATGTAACGGCGATTACTTTCACCTATCGACGGTTTCTGACCCCTATTTTTTTTTCAACTGCATCACTACTTTCCCACCGAATTAAGCCGAATTTTTTTTCGATTGTATTAGTTAATTTATAAAAATGTATATGTATATATGTACATACATACATATATAGAAAAACAAGAAACCGATAAAAGTGAGCATGCGTAGGTTATCCTCATGTAAACCTCTGTTTTGCCGTTAATGACATTTCCCAAACAATGCATTGTCGGTGTTTCAGTTTCACAATTTTCACTTGTATTGTATCGTGCTTGTCAACAATGTATTGACCCCGTTGATAAGAAGGAGGCTATCCACTCAAGATGTTTGAATTAGTCATACAAATATTAGTGATGGCACTTAAGTTTTTGTGTAAATATTTGAAATGGTCACTTTCGTTTTGGCTTTTCTTTTTCATTTGAATTCTCTCGCTCTTACTTCAGTCGTTTAAATATAAATTGAACAAATTAAATTCCGTCAATTGAAACGGTGATATATGCTCTAAAAAAGTCATTTCGGATTAATTTAATGTTGACATGCAATCAGTTTCAATATAATAAATAATAATAATACACGAATCATAAGATGTTTATTATACCGATACATTAAAACAACTGTTCCAAAATTATTCGGAATCTTAAATATTTTTAGTATAAACATGTTCATGAATGTTTTCAGAGATAACACAGTTTCAATTCGAGATGGAAAATCTCTAGATTCCGAAAACGAAATAGAAAGCATGTTGCCTGCAGAGCCAACAAAGAAGACAGCTCGCCTCTTAGATCTGTTTTTGGAAGCGGCTTCGAACTTCTTGCAAACCCATAACCTTCAAGTGAAACTCGCCCCTGAAGAAATCTCCACCGCAGCGAGAACATTCAACGAAGGTTATAGTTATATTTTTGTATAGCACATGTGCAATCTTTGAGTCTAACTTCAAAACCGTAATGAATTGTCATGAACGGGTTGTTAAAGATCTGCGGTCTCAGTATTCATTGCCAGTTTGTGTTTTTAAATATTAATGTTTACCCGAGATTTCTCACGTAAACGATGACACCATGTAATAATACGTGGAGAACATCCGCTTCAACTTTCTCCTCGCTCCTTATTTCATACAATTTAAATTTAAAAAAAAGGAAAAATACTTACACGTAGAACAAAAGGCTTTTAACGTATAATCTTTATTGAATAATATGACTAATACGAATGACACCAGACTTTCTATGACCTACAATGATGACCTTGCTGAGACGTTGTCTCAAGGGCTTCAAAGGAGTCAACGTACTTCCTTTGACCCACAATAGGAGAAGAAAACCTGTTCTTCAATAACTCGTTTCAAATGTTTTGATTGTATCAAATACTTAAATACATCTAAATATCAGTACACTTGAAAAAAAAATTATTTTACAGCTCGTGGAAAGATCAAGAAGCTTTTGGGACCCATCCTTCTTGGAGTCGGACTTAAGGTCTTAGCCATGGTTGCTATTTTCGGCGGTGGTCTAGCTCTTTTGGTAACGAAAGCTTTAATTGTAGCCAAGCTTGCTTTCGTTATGGCATCAGTTCTCGGTCTTCAAAAACTCTTTGGTAGTAGTGGAAGCAGCGGCAGTGCATCTCCAAGCAAGGTTCGTGCTACTATTTATTTTTATTTTTATCAATAAAAACCAGTGTACATATCATAATATATTTCATGTCATTTTGTATTTGTAGAATACCGGGTGGTCAAATTCGGGTTCAGGAAATGGAGGTTGGTCGTCGGGAGCAACCACAGGCTGGAGCAATACCGGAGCCTCAGCAGGGTATCCTTATGCTAGATCAATCCAAACGGAAGCCCAAGAAATGGCATACGGAAACCAGAAACCGTAATTTTAAATCGAATCAAAATATCAGATCATTTTTTCGATCAAAATAAAAATGTTCATTGACTGACTTTAAAACCAAGAAAGATCAAAGTATCACATAATTTAATGAACGGTTTTAAAATATAATATTTCGTAATTATTGTAGGTGTTGTATATAAAAATATTTTATTTATTTATTTATTAAAAATTAAATTTCTCATAATATCAAATTGTATGGAGAAAAACATATTTCGCTAGATTTAAGATCAGATATATTTTCATTGTATTACTTTTTGTTTCATTCATTCTAATTCAAAATTCTGACGAGAAAATTTACAGATACTTTACCTTAATACTTTTTTAATCATTTAATTTTATTATTTATTTTTCATTTCGTTTCTGCAATAATTTATAATTTGTATTTTACTTTATTTTTTATTGATTGCCATTTTATTTTTTATTTATTTTTAAACTACAGTCATTGCATGATAGCTTAAATGCTCGACAAATATATTAATTGTTAAGAAAAATCAGAGTATTATTAATTTATTTACTTAGATCGTATTAAATAAAATATTTATAAACACAATTTTGTTTTTTATTAATTTTATATGTTCGTAATAAATATAAAGATACCTAAGATAAATATAAAAATAAAAGGTAAAACACATTTATAGAAGATAAAGATGAGTGGCTTCTATGCTATAATACATATAATATTACAGAATATTTCAATCAGTGATTGAATATTTAAGAAAATAAAAAGAAAAGGTCACCATTAAAAACGTATAAAAATAATTGAAATCCTTACGCCAACCTGGATACGTTGACTGACTTGTAATTATAGTCGTCGTGACAAATGGCGATATATGACATACATCTCATGACATCAACAACAATAGCGATTGAACTTTATATACATACATACATATGTATGCGTATTCGTGTTTTGAATTTCATATGAACCATATTAAATCGATTTAGGCACATGGAGAGCGGAAAAACGACGCGCAACAATACAAAAGCGGAAAAACAACGTGGGAGTATGATAAATACCCATGTCCCAAATCTTTGAACCATATAAATATATGCGTTTCCAAATTCATTCATTAGATCGAAATGAAAATGTATTGAATAAATGATTCTTCTTATTCACTTCATCACATATATCATTATTATTTTGAATGAATTAAATTTATAGCTTCAACTATTTGCATTTTTAATTTCAAATACATACATTGTTTAGACTACAATATGTACATAAAATATCTGTCAACTGTCAGTCAGAGTCATCGAAACGGAACAGTATAAAAAAACATTTCCTATCGCAATCAAGTACCTCTGCTGGATCATAAGATGTACCTTTACAAAGTCGAACAGTGACGGAGAGTACAATATACAACAAACAGACAGATAAAATTTCATTTTTATGTAAATACTAGCTGATTTGCCCGTATAAGATCATTTGGTTGTCATACACGCGTAACGTCGATCGTTACGGCAGGCATGCACGCACATTTTACACTATCATATACAATATACATATGTATATACATATATGTAGATATACATATATATTATAATAGGAGAAAAGTTTGATACAATTGATCGTTTGAAAATATTAAATCAACTATGATAATACAAGACATATTACTAAACATATTAGCGTAAACGTCTGACTGGGTTGTTGCGGTCGCGCTAGCATTGCTAACATTACAAAAAAAAAATTAGATGACTTTTCAAGGGAAGTACCACTTCCGGTTGACGAAAATTTTTGAAAGCCTTGCGAATTGTAGGGGCCGGTAAAAAAAACCTATAAATATGAAGTTACCGTCTGATCGGATAAATGGTTTTTGAGTAATAGTGATTTTACACACATTTGCCTAACACACAGACATACAGAGATTTTCCAAAAATTATGAAAACGTGATCAGGGGACGATACCTGACACCAAATAAGTCAAAATCTCGAGGTTGAATTTTCACACGATCACGTTACTTTATCCGATATGGATAAAGTAATAATCTTAGTGGTGTGTTGGCAACAAGCCGCTATCTGTCAATGTTGGTTCGAGTCAGAAACGTGATTTTATGGCCATACACCCATTCGATCAACGGTACATTATACAATTGTTGCACGTGCTGTCAAATGAGAATCCACCGATGACGGTGGTTTGCCTAACTAGCCGGTTTGCCCGTCATATGAATGACGGGCAAACCGGCTAGTTATACCTAATTGATTTAACGTAACTGTAATGATTTTTTTTTAGATATTAGAGCGATCAAATTAAATATTGAAAAGTTTTTAAAACGCCTATACCTACACACGAAAGTTTTATTAGGTTCAATGTATATATCTTAAATATTACATCAATTATAATTTATAACCGAAATGCGTACCGAGCAAAATTTCAGTGCGTAGCACCATAGACGGCATGAATAATTAATGCACAGTAGCCCGCTCCGATATTCGGTAGCTTCCTTTCTTGTACTCCTTTAATCCAGTTAAATAAAGGTGTGTGCATTCGATACGATTCATTTATTACTAACGTTTGAAACAAGATAGACCATCGGGTCATACCGGTCAAAATGAGAATATGTTTCACGGTGTTGTTCGGCGTTTTGTGTTTCTCGGTTTGCGCAAAGTCTGGCACTGTGGATTGCGTGAACGACGAGCCGTGCATAAACAGACAATTGACGATGATTATTGAAAAATTTGATCTGGAAGAGAGAGTGCCGCTCTTTGGAGGCATGGAAATTGTGAAAACTGTCGAAAAAGAACCCATCACCTTGGAAACTAAGCCTGAGAGTGGTCTCTTGGATCGAATCAGAAGATACGTATCTACCCATGATATTACTATGACCACACAACTTGAAAACACGCCTAGAAACTTTGGTGCGGGTAAAATACAAATTTTATTTTATTTGAATAAGTACACGTTTTATAATAAAACAGCAAATCAAATGCATGTCGTTTGTAATAATTATAATATTGCGAGCTAATAATGTTCGCTGAATCTTATGCCATCTTTTGACATTGTAGAAATACTATTTAAAATGTGCCACATTGAACTTTCGCTCGCATCCATGTAACGCCATCTTTGGCTCAAATAGTTGCATCCGTTTTCTATATATATATATATATATATAATTTTTCTTTATCCATATATGTACATATTATGTACGTAGTATGATATAGTGATCGTGCTAAAATTCGACCTCAAGATTTATTTTTATTTTAAATAATGTTGTTTCTACGCATAAATAACAAATATAAAACGTAAGCACACGTTGTTTACGTTTTAAATCCTTGAATATGATTAGCCGAAATAGACAACAAAGGAATATATGGAATAACAAACTATATTATTCTTCTTGAAATTACGATACATAGATGTTTAATTAAAACATATGTATTTTGCATAATATTATATTTACTATGTATAATAATTAAATACGCTTCGTGAAGCGTTATTATCCCGAAAATGTTGTTGAAGTAAATAGATTATATATAATCCATAATATTTTTCACAGAACGTTATCAACTTTATATGTGACTATGTATAATAAATTGTGTTCATACGAGGCATTTTAATATTTTTGTAGCCTTTGATAAATAAGTATCTTACTTAGATATTATTATATTTGTATATGTACCTAATACTAATTAAGTAAATTGAAATTGAATTGAAATTAGTGAAATAATAAATACAAATGATTTGGTTACGATAGATATGTATGTATATCCAAATGACTGGCGTCGTTCACACATCGATTTGTAATTAACTATTATAGAACAACGTTGAATAGAAAAACTTTTAACTCATCACATTTTAAATAAAATATATTATTTAACCTTGACTATGATGAATATGATTCAATGAAAATCTTTTAATCGATTTTCTTCCAATCGACATTACTTATAATTTTTATAATTATCATAACTGATGATACAATATATGTACATATATAATATTTTTCATTCCCTACTATAAATATTACCAATTTACAAGATACTGTCGTTTTTATTTATGAATAATTTACTTGTTGAAATTTTTATGGAGCACATTTTAAAACTCTTGAGAAAACAGTTTGTATGTATGTATGTACGTATGTACATATGTACATATGTACATATATAGGTATTGTTCATATATATTTACTACTTCTAAATAATGAAATAATGATTTATTTGTATTAACGTTAGCTTTATAAAAATTACAACTATGTATATATCACATGATTTGGTATTATACATATGTATGTATGTACATATGTACATATACATATGTATGTGTGTAGGTGTAATTGTAATTCCGTCGACACTTGGGGATTCAAAACTATTCCAATACATCACATAGTGATATTTTATAAATTCAAAATGCAATATCTGTTGTATGTATGTATGTATATAATAGACATCGAAAATAATTAGAAATTGCGGATTTATTATGCATATATAAGGATTGAACGCTCAAAATTTGACTGCACAAGTCAGATGCACATCGTCCAAACGCAAAGCCCGAAATGAAATGGTAGTCGGTCTTTTATACCGATTTACTATTGAAAGGGGAGCTGCGAGAGCGATCTCAATGGCCCCGATTGCAAATTCGACAACGACAATGAGCACAACACAATAGGCGTGGTCACCTCATCGTAATTTGGGGCAGGCGGACACCATAAGTAGGCCGACAACGAAGAAAGTTGTCGGAATGTCTGGGTCATAGAAAGTTGCTGCGGCTCTTTCACATCCTTGTCGAACACCTGCTGCACTTGTCTCGGAATATGTGCACAGTGGCTTGTTGAAATTATATTCATTCATATTCTTACGTCTCATTTCCATCAATTTCGATGGTTTTATTCTACTGTTTTCGAAATATTACTGTATTTTATTCTATAATGGATCCACAAATGATATTTTTTATTGTTTGATACATGAACAAACGTTAAATTCATGTTCCGTTGAATGCTTCTAAATATTATCAACAGTATGTAGGTACATCAGATGAATAGCGAATTTTTTAATATTCATTGAAAATTTATGAAACCGAAATTAGAATAGTGATCTGATTACAATTAGCTCTACTGTGTTAGATAAATCCAACGAGTTAGTAAATTTTTTTATAATTTGTTTTCTAAATTAAATTCTATTATTTTATTTCAACAAAATAAAGAAAAATCGTATTTTCTAAACAATTGCAGTGATCTTTTTTTTATGTAAATGAAATCTCGAATAATTTTATCAATTTTATCAAATATATTCCAAAATAAAATGTTCATTTTGCGTGAGAAATTTAATGAACTGGATAATAAAAGCTTTCGTTAATTAATTTTTTATACTACATATTTTGAAAGCAATTTTAGACATACCATGATTATTTCTGGATGTAAAAAAAAGTTTTAATTTAATTTTAAATTTAAATTAAAAGTACATCGAGATAAAGCCGCTGCATTTATATAATGTATATTTTTCTCATGAAGTTTCAAGTTCTAGAACACTTTCTCGGGCAATATCAACAACAGGTATAAAACCTGTATATTTTCACGTCGTGACCAACATTCCACAATAATTACAAACATTATCCTTTTTTGACGACACCATACACATTCAAATTAATATGGAATTAAATTTTTCCAATATAAAATCCGTATTTTTTACGTAGACATTTAAAATGCGATAAACATGAACACAAACACAACCCCAAAAATCAACCCAACACAAACACAACAACTTCGGATTGTCAACTAATCCTTTTTTAAATATTATAAGCCGTCTGATAAAATTTAAAAAATCAACAAATTTATTGAGTGTTTCATTATCAATTATCATCTAAATTATCATTCTAAATTAATTCAAATTTTCTCTTAAACATGCCAACAAAATATACAAGACAATAAGGATTGAATCGTGGAATAGTATAGGTATATTTATGTATAAATACACATATTAATAATATTTTTTCATCGTACAAATATTAATAAAATTATCACATATACTAAACCGTAACTACTCTGAATATGTACATATTTATTAAATTGTCGTGACCCAGTGTAGGTATAATACTGGCCCCAATTTTGAAACATTTTTTACTCAAACGTGAACTTTTCCAATGCGATTTCTTCTCATTCCACTTATTTTATCTGTATGATTATAATATTTCATAGTATGTATGTACATATGTACATATGCATATCAAATTTTACGAAGATTTAATTATACTTTTAATCACATTCATATATAAAACTAGCACAAAACGAAAATGCATACATATGAATACTACATTCTTGCTTTAATTGTCATAAAATTCCACTTAGGAATTGGAAAATCGAAAATTTTGTAGAAATAATTGCTGAAATAACTATCAATTACAGCATGGGCTCAGCGGTATAGCATCGGATTCATAAACGTGGGGTCGTGGTTCGATTTTTGTTACAATTAAAATCTTTCGAGTATGTATTGCAATAACTGTTGGCAAGGCTAAAACCTCGAACGGCCGTCACTTGATGTAATTTATCAATATGTAACTTACATAGTTGTCGAGACAGCTCCATATAAAATTGACACCACCTAACACTCTTCCTGCACACAAATTATTACTTTTTTCCTTATTCTTCTGTATACATATTACAAATCTATAAAAGGTTGCACGATGAACCAGTGGATAGTATCTTTCCTAAAAAACATCACTGTGGCAAACGGTAAAATTTTTGTCAAAAATTATACTTTACCATCTACCTAATTGACGGATTTCGGAATGTGAATATTAATTTGTAATCAAAATTAGTATGCATCGACTTCTGAATGTTTTCATGCATATTTTCTTACATATTATATTCTTTATAAATTTAAACAATTAAAATATTTTTTTTTGAATGTAATCCAATCTTCACAAATTAGACAAACGTCACTCTAAAGCAGTAACCTTTTAATACCTACCGCCCACTTTTGTATTTTTGTTGATGGTAAAATTTCCTTATCGCCCACCGATGCCGCAATAACTCAATTTTGCGCAAGTGTGAAGTAATTTTTAGAGGGAAGGGTTCATAAAAAATATGTACGTATGTATGTATGTATGTTTTACATAGATAATTAAATTTTAATGAATTTCTGCATCTCCGTTGATATAGCGCCTACAGGTGTGGAATCAGCTTAAATTGAAAAAAAAGAAAGTTAAATGTGAAAACAATAAAGTTACATTACCATATTACTATTTGAAATTACTTAAAGATTAATTAGATCCTTGGGGCTGATTCCGCGAGACTAAATAATTGATATCTATATGGTTCGATTTTCGTAAGGAACAAACGAAGGTTTCCTCTTTCAGTGATATTCAGACGGTTTCTTCGTTTGGTGATTACATATATGTAGTATTAACAGCACTAAAGCCCGATTCTACAAGATATGAAGTAGAGAAAGGTATCAATAAATTAAATATCCTTTTCCACATACATATTTTGATATAACGTTGGCATTTTTTTTATTTCGCCAGATTTTTTGATATCCACCGCTATTGAAGTTATGTTTGCTCACTTCGTCATATGTAAGTTCTAATAGTTTTTCTTGGCAAGTTATATCAACCTCAGTAAAATTTTCATCCAATCAAGGGGATTTATCATCCAATCATACACTTTCAAGTTCAAAATACGTTTAAATCGTTTTTCCATATCTAATTTAAGTTCGTTGAGGTGACTACTGAACCTTTCAATATTATCTGGAATTACATCATCTTTTATAAACAACGAGTCGGGGAACTGATGAAATTCTCTTTTCAAAAGATTATGACGGAGAAGATCAAGTTTTTCTATAAAATTTAAATAACAAAATATATTTGCAAATTTATAAAAATGGACAAAACCACTCACCGCCCACCACAAAGCCTGAAGGGACTAGGTTGAAGACCACGGCTCTAAAGTCTTAAGCTTTGAATAAAGCTTCCGCTATTCTATTAAAATAACCAAATTTCACCGAACGGAAACAAACTACGTTATTTGAAATTGCAATGACGATGATTATGATCGAAATATCATTGGCAGATCGAAGAAAGGAATGTCGATAGTGATGATGATGATGATGATGATGACGGTAGGTACGGCGTCGCATACCATGAGATGCGGATGAGCGAGGCGCGGTGTTATTGACCCGTTGAAAATGGTACACGATGCGATGCGGCATGCCACAACACAGGTGGGTAATGGTAATGGTAATGGTAATGGTAATGGTAATGGGTAATGACTGTAGGCAGGTAAGTGGGCTTCCCCCGCCGTAAGCCGTTCACCTTGTTCCACTGGCCGAGCTCTATAAGAAACCACTTGACTATACCGTTACGAGAGACCGTGCTGGGCAGCCGCCGCTGACTGACACACCATCTACCATTCCAATTAAACAAATGCACACGATTTTCTTTCTTTCAACGTGTAATAATAATACATTCATCGTTGGTTCAAGGAACGACGACGATCAAAACAATCTCCCGTCTTTTATTATGGACTACATACTCGTATATAGTAGGCTATATACATATATTAACATAGTCCCGTTAACAAGGGTCTAACACACGTAGGGGTCCCGAACACTTTTGAGCCTGCTTGCCGCCAATGTTAAAATTATACAATACTTACAAATGGATGATATACTGTATGTACATATATCATCCATATGTCGAAACTGACAGACCAATGCGTACTGCCAGTTATGACGTATAGATGTGAAACGTGGATGCTAATTCGAGAATGTTACGCAAGATCCAGTGCACACAGAGAAGCATGGAAAGATTTATGCTTGGTATAACAAGAAAGGACCGTAAGAAGAATACATGGGTAAGAAGCATGACCGAGGTGGCAGATATAGCGGAACGTGTGAAGAAATTGAAGTGGCAGATGAACGCGAGAAATAATGGAATGGTTTCCGATACGATGTGAAAGAAAGCAAGGTAGACCGAGTGGACGATGGGCTGATGAATTGCGAAGAATGTGTGAAGTCAACTGGATGCAGATTGCTCAAGACAGACAAGAATGGAAGAGGATTGGAGAGGCCTTCATCCAACAGTGGATGGTGAACGGCTGAAAATTATGATGATGAGATATATATGTATAGATATATATATATATATATATATATCTCTACATATATATATATATATATATATATATATAGATAGATTTTACGCAATTATATATATATATATATAATTGCGTAAAATCTGCCTGTCCATCTGTCTGGGTCGTTGCGGTTACGCTGGCGCTGCCAAAACAACAAACAAATAAATCTTAGCGGTATGTTGACAACAAGTAATTGGTTCGAGTCGACAACGCGATTTTGTGTACGGTATAACATACATTTGTTTCGCGTACTGTCAAAAAAGGGTAAGGGGTGTTCTGTTATTGCACAAACTACCACAAACCACCGATGGGTTAGAATCTCAAACGATGGGCATACATATGTATATATATATAATATAAAAATGCAATAATTATGATACAATGGTGTTATTTTTAATACAATCTTTGGACATTTTCATCGGTGTATTAATTTTAAAATATTGAGGCACTGCAAACGTGCAACAAACAAAATGCAAGTGCTAAAATTTTTGACTTTAAAATGTGTACAAATGTGTGAGATCCCCGTTGCTGTGTGATGTGTGATGGCTGTAAACGTCAATCATTTCATACTTTTAATAATGGTATTGTTGGATAATCGACTAGTAGATTCTACTACCTTGTAGTAATAATACATTGTACATAGATTGAAATAAGTGTAATATTTTTATGCCAGTCGATGCCATAATGCATAGCAAATTAAATTTGCCTAAAAACGTGTTCGAAATGATGTTATTAAAATTTCAAAAGATTAATTTCTATACTCTATCCAACTTATGGAGGCATAGAAACCACGCAATTAAAAAAAAAGGAGCTGTGGCTGTTTATTTCAAAAAGCCGAGATGGTAGTCTGCGCAACAGGAGTCTAAATCGGTCAAAACTCTTGGTTTCTTAAGTTGGATATAGTGAAGATTTCTATACAATATTAATACCAAGCAGTTTCAGATATCAAAACCGTCCCTTATGACAATTTAATAGTACTAGATAGGGGATAGTTAAAAAATGGCACTTAGCACCTTTTATAATATGTGCATTGTTTAATTGTTTACAGTATGTGGACTAGCAATTATTAGCTACTATTTGTTTTTAGAAAATAAGTTCAATCGACTGACTTAATTTTCATTATAATAAAATATTTACAAAAAAATATATTTTCGCATTTAGTACATTTAATTTTAAATCTCACATCAAATTTATATCTATTCTAATTATGTTATTCAGAAATGTTTATTACCTTTAGAAAAAAAAAATAATTTAGTGTCTGTTGGATTGCCAAACAAAGCAACATATGTACATATGTATACCTATGTACATATATGTGCATATGTACATACACTTATATATGTGCATACATACATATACACGTGTTAAATTCCAATGTGCTCTTTTTCATAATATTATTACGAATAACTTACATTTAATGTATGCACATATTTCTTAGAATTACAATTGATTCAAATTCCAATTCACGATGAGCAATTTTTCTATATTATATATGTACATATAGGTATTTATTGTATTTCGACAGAGAAATTCAAACGTTATTTTGCCGTGTAATTAATTTCACATTTAAAAGACGTCGGTGATTAGCTGTGATTGAAAAATTTGCAAATGAAATCGATTGAATTAACGATAGAGAATTTGCACAATTAAGTTGTACACAATTTGTTGAAAAACTTTCTCTGCTTACTTTTCATTGAAAGTAACGCCCAATCAAAATAAAAAAAAAAACACAAATGAAATTCAGAAATAAGATAAATAATATTTCCAATTTTTTTAATGTAACTATAATGAGAGAAAACAATAATTTTTAAAATATTATTTATAATTTGCACTGAAAATTCGTTTATTAAAAATAAAGGAATCGTTTCATATACCGTCATCTGTTGTAGAAAAAGAATAATAAAATATTTTAATATAGTACTGCCATCTTCAGCCGATTCGTGAGAGTGTTTAGTTGTTTTGGTTGTGTTTAGTGTTTAGTTCACTTTTATTTTGACCTAATTTATAATATAGCAAATAAATGAACCACGTCACTTTATTTTATTTTTCGCATTTGTGTATTGTATTTCAGAGGCTCGCACAAAAAGATTAAAAAAGCTGATAATACCTTTACTTTTGGCCTTAAAACTTAAAATGGCCATAGTTTTACCGATCATTCTTTCTTCGTTGGCGCTCATTTCAATCAAGGGAGTCTTTGCCGGATTATTCGCCATATTATTATCAGGTAAATCAATATTTTCTTTTTTTACTTTATAAATTATAAATACACATATCATAAATTTTTTTACACAAAGTATTTCATTAAAAAGTCCAAATCGACACAAACAGTATGAAAAGTTTAATTTGAAAATAAACTCATCTAAATAAAAATAAAATTAATTTTCTTGGGAAAATCCAAGAAAATCAAGTGAAATCTCGAAATGTAAGTTTTATCACGAATCTTAAATATTGTACATTTTGAGTTTTTCCAAAATAGATACGAAAAATTCTATGAATTATTGAAATAGATATAAATTAAACTAAAATAGATAAATGGTCAGGTACTTGTCAATCTATAAATTTGACTTATCGAACTATGTAGTTAAATTAAAATAAATGTTATCAAATCCATCATTAGACCTCGATTGATTTTCAGAAGACATAAACCCGCACATCCACGACGTATACAGATTACATCAGAGGGTTGAATGGTTCAATGTTTAGGTCAGTTGCGATGCACATTTTTTTTTATTCACTGCACAATTTCTAGCACACTTACTATCCACGAGTACTGTACAATGCAATTGCACATTAATTCAACTGGCACAAAATTTCAATGCGAAATTTAAAATTCATTCCGCAGTCTACATTTTGCACTTCACGCACTTCCACCAAAACTAATTTCAGAACATGAATATATTACGACAATCGAGAATATATTCTAAGTAATATTAAACATTATATTCGAATGATAAAACAGTAGTATTATAACGAATGAAATAGCAAGCAAACATCATTGCTAGTTTACGGTTCGTAATATATTAATTTACCGTTAAATAATATTTGTTTTTTATGTTTCTTTATTTTATTAGGGATTACAGCTCTAAAATCTCTGGGTGATCACAAATCGGGACAAATAACAGCTATATTAGCTACTCCACTTCGTGGAATGGTATCCTCACCCCACGATTACAAATGGGGTCGTCAAGATTTAATACAGGATCATCCGTCACTGATTTCCACTGAAGCCGCCAGCTTGCCATATGTCGGATACCAAAATTTGCCACAAAGAGTTGCGCCGTTAATTGATTAATTGTACGGTGTGTTTCAATTAACGTAGCAATCAAATTTATTATTATGTTATTTCAGAAAATGTTAATTATTTATTAATTTATAAAATTTAAAATAAATTTCACGCAAAATAAGAAATAAGAACAGAAGTTTGGTTGTAAAATATTTCCTTGAAATAGTAGCGTGTCCACATTTTTTTCACATGCGTATTTAAGTTTATTTTAATATAAGCACATTTCACACACAATTTTTGTTTGGTAACTAATTAATCGGTCAGTATTTTAATCAATAAATGGTCAGTAACTTTTCAATTAAATGGTCAGTATTATATTTAGAAAACGGTCAGTGAAAATAATAAATAATCAGTAAAAAATATATTTTTGGTAACATTTTCACAAACGGTCAGTAAAAATTAAATTACTGACCATTTAATCTAAATACCGAAGGTTTTAGATTAAACGGTAAGAATATTTACCGATACTGTACTTAAGCACTGGTGATCATCGGTGTGTACTGACCATTATAAAACTTACTGACCATTTATTTAATTTACCCACCATTTCGTTAAAATAACTGACCGAAAATCGGAAAAGTTACTAATCTAATAAATACAAGCCTTTCAGTTTTAAGGAATTTTCTACGAATCATTTAAATTTTGTGATTTGTCCATATTTAAACCATCCCTCGTATTAGCCGATTAGCCGATTAACCGTTTTGGGTTACATACATATGTATACATATATACTTAAATATATGTATATGTAACTCTTGGGATATTTTTATTTATATTACTCACACCTCTTTTTTTATATTTTATATATATTATATTTTTTTAAATTATTTATTTAAATATTTTTAAAATATTTTTTTAAAATAACAAAATGCATCCAATGAAACCGAAAAATATACAACGTATTTTAAAATAAACAGTGCAACGCACATTCAAAACGATTTTAAACAAAGTGAAAGGTATAAATTGTATACATTCGACAACACAATATGAACATTTTGTATATCCAAATATGTAATGGTATTTAACTGTTTACGCACTATTTGTTAAAAAATTATACGAAAATGGAAGTAGGCACGCGCAATATGTATCTACATAAATAAATATATGTACAAGGTTAGTCCAAATTTAAATGTAAAAGTATTAACTATGTATACAATTTTGAACTCGAAAAGTCGTCTACATATGTCCATACATATGTAGTTAACAAAAGAGAAAAAAAATACAGTCACCATTTTTTTTTTAACTTGTATTATTGAATAATTTTTCTATAAAATTATCTCTTCTTCCAAAGCACTTCCAGCAAACATTAAACATTGTAATAAAAGAAAGTCTCAATTATTTCCCATATATTTTAAGTATTGTGATGTTTTTGTTCTCAGTCTCATGCGTGTGTCAGTTTAATACTAATGACAAGGCACACACTCAAGTTTATTATTAAAATTACATAAAATAACAAACCAAAACAAAAAAAATTGCAATGAGTTTGCGTCTTCACGATTGTCGTTTGACTGAATACGCATTAGGCGGCATAACACGAAATAAAACACATTCTTGTAAACTTCACGGTACATTTCTTACGAATTTCGTGAAAATCCATCTAATTTTTATGCACGGTATAATCAAGGTCAACAGTTAGAAAACGCCAGTGAAAAAGGTAAAAGTAAAATCTCTACGGGAAAAAAAATCCAAAAGAAAATTGACGGTCCCAGTCGACGGTTAATCTCCATCTGATTTACTGTAAAGCTGCACCTAATTGCGAGAATAAAATTTAAATTTTGATAATTAGTTGTAATTTTAATAACAATTACACCTCAACAAAGTCATTATGCATTACAAATGAGATGGTTAACAATAAAATTTGGCAAGGTCTAGTAATTCGTGAATTTTATCAAATGTCGAATTAAGGAAATCTAAAAATTATGAATGAAATACCTAATAATACCAACAATACTAACTCTATGTAACTAATGAATTAGTAGCACTGCTTTCGATGTCAACCTCCCACACTCTCACTTTTATGCGAATTTTCTCATGATTGACTCTCGCGTACTATCATGACGACCAACCGTTAAATTTGATCTTATTTCTTTCAATATATATTATTTTTTACAATCGCACTTTAAAAGGAACCAAAACTGTAACAATCTGACAATTGTTTTTGCTCTACGTCAAACCCTCGTGCTTTTATTGTAAAATATATAAAGTTTGTGACCGTTAACATTATAAGTACGTCATACACACAAATAGTAAACCATTTTCAAAATAATTTTTAATTAGAAAACGTAGTCACTGTAGATAATCACATTGTTGAGAGAGTTGAGAATTATTTGTTCTAAAGACAATTTAATGTAAAGAAGAAGAAATAAGTCGAAGAATGAAACTAGAATGGAGTGCTTTTGGAAGAATGAACATAATTTTTAATCCAACATCCCGCTATGCTTAAAAAGTAAGGCACACGTACGACCAATGCGTACTACCAGTTACGTATGGATGTGAAACGTGGATACTGAATTTAAGAATGCTACGTAAGATCCAGTGCACACAGAGAAGCATGGAAAGATGTATGCTTGGTATAACAAGAAGAATACATGGGTAAGGAGCATGACCAAAGTGACATATATAGCGGAACGTGTGAAAAAGTGGGCCGGACACATAGTGAGAAGAATAGGTGGAAGATGGACGCGAGAAATACTGGAGTAGTATCCGAGAGGATG
This sequence comes from Parapsyche elsis, assembly GCA_022651745.1. Lineage (NCBI taxonomy): Eukaryota > Metazoa > Arthropoda > Insecta > Trichoptera > Hydropsychidae > Parapsyche > Parapsyche elsis. The sequence goes on along the minus strand of JAGVSN010000005.1, from coordinate 2,416,592 downwards.
TGAAAGAAAGCAAGGTAGACCGAGTGGTTGATGGGCTGGGCTGATGAATTGCGAAGAATGTGTGAAGTTAAGTGGATGCAGATTGCTCAAGACAGACAGGAATGGAAGAGGATTGGAGAGGCCTTCATCCAGCAGTGGATGGTGAACAGATGAAAATGATAATGACGATGAAAAAAATATACATATTACTATTACGACTTAAATTATAAATTAATAAATGAAACTTTCTACAAATGAAATCTGCATCAGATAAATAATATTAGAATAAGAAATTTAATTTAAATATTTCCAAAAATAGCGATGTATGTATGTAGTGAGAGTATGCCGTTCAGGTCTAATTAAAAACTATGATTGCAAAATTTACAATTTGACAAATAGTTTTCAGATTAATGGGTTGTAAGACATCATTTTAATTCCATTAAATAAATATAAACCAAAACTTTGGAACACAAATGTGATAATTATAAATACTCACTGAAAAAATATATATTTATACATAGAAGATTTTCGTAAAACTATAAAATTCATATTTTTCTATATCAATAATTCAACCGAGAAAAATATATATACAATATAAAATGAAGTAATCAAATAGTTGATTTTAATCAGATTGTATCCAAAATATAGCATAAAGTTAAAATTGCGTATCATATATCCAATTATGACACCCGACTTGATTTAAATGGAAAATTATGCATACTCCATAAAATATAAATATGCAAGTATAATTTCGACAAACGACGTGCAATTTGTATCACTTTAACGAACATTGAAACAAGTTGAAATGGGTCAAATCATGCGGAAAATGCGTACGCAAAAAGAACGAACTTCGACGGACCAACAATTCGTACAAATGTTGCGCACCAATGATCTCCGTACATCGAGCGAAATAAATTGTGAATGTACCCAACGTGCTTCTATCACCAAAACACTCACCGCTTAGCAACTCATTTTACTTTTTCAATACTATTTTTCGTCAACATTCGGGCCGTACACTTTTAATCGTTTTGTTTGCAGTACTTAGCACTCAGTTCATACTATATAAGCCAACTGCTCTGATTTACTGATCATCATTCGAAGAACAACCGCAGCGTCGGTAACAAGTGCTCCAGTAATCACTCGTCCACGCCCAGTACATAGTTCACGTGTATATTTCAAACCAACATGGTTTTCAAGATGAGAAATATCTGCGTACAAGTGACGTGTATGCTCGTCCTGCTGGCAGTGCAGAATATTTCATCAGCGGCCACAAACGAGCCCTCTTATCAAAATGATTTAGAAGCTCCACCTGCATACACTCCAAAGGAAAATCCTGAAGTGTTCACCAAACGATCTCTAGCTAGGGATTGCGAAGGTGCATACGGTCCCACGTGCCTAAAGTTGGATATAGTGTCATTCATAGAGAAGATGTCCGACGCTAAGGACTTTTCAATTTTTCCCGGATTATCCGTCGTCAAGGAGGTGGAATCGAACAAGACTAAAACCGCAGAAGTCGTCGCTGAACTGGCCAGGAGCTTTCCAAACGATCCCGAAAAGAGGCTCGATTCCTTCCTAATGTTCAAGTTGAACTCATATCTGGACAGTCACGCTTTGAGATTGAGACTCATCGACGATAGTGCCGCAGAAAAGCTCGGAGAAGCTCGCAAAGGTGGTGGTGGTTTCGGCGGTGGTGGCGGTGGAAAGAAGGGAGGAATGGGAGGACTTATGGCTGCTGCTATGATGATGAAAGGTATAATTTTTTCTACAATATAATATATACATACATACAAGTACTGAAAATTACATAGTTACATACATATGTTCTTGCTTATTATTCAAAGATAGCATCTTTCTGGTGTGTGGAGAACGATGACAATAATTTAACGCCGCTTTCTTTCAATACCGTTGTTTCACAGTCGTAGCAGTCTTAATTGCTGTTTTTCTAAACTACATTAAAATGTAATTTATGGTAGAATCGTATTATTTCATTAAATCATAAAACAATATTTATAACAATAGAGTAAACATACATACATATGTACATACATAGTAGGCTTTCACCTAAAATGGATAATATGTACATACATATGTACATATGTACATAGAAAAATTATTTTCAATTTCAACTACAGATACTAAAAGCACAGTAGCGGAGCCTTAGGTATATGAAAATCTGCAAAACTAACTATAAATCTAGCTAACTTCAAAAGATTATAGTTATGTGTCCAATGTCTGTTCACTCTTACGAAATGCGTAAAATGCTAATATTTTTATTTTTTTCAGGTGTAAACTTAAATATTCAAAATATGTGAATTGTAATAATATAATCTTTCAAATTTTAACATCAATGAAACTTTACGTTAAAAAAAATATATGTACAAATTGCGATTTTGTACCAACGTAAATGGTGTCCACTCACTTTTTGAATACAACTGCTTTGAATACAAAATTAAAATCAAGTACATTTTTTTTTCATTGATATACAAAGAAAGTACACATGTAGTTTTATTTGACGCGTTCACGCCCATTAACCTTAATGGTTTTCATACCTCAATAAAAATAATACAAAAAAACGCGATTTTGCTAAAACCACAACAAATGCGTTTCTACTACAACTGGAGTGGAACAGTCGACACCGTCAAATTCGCCATTGATTTATGGTGATATGTTCAAAGCAGAAGCCCTTTCACTGCCTCGCTTGGCCCAGATTGGGGATATTAAAATGGATTGTCACTCTGCTTTCAGGAACATTGGGAGCTTTGGGTATGGGAGCTTTGGCCTTGTTAGCCGGAAAAGCTCTGATGACGGCGCTCATGTCTTTGATGCTGTCTGCGATCATAGGTCTCAAGTCTTTGACATCTGGAGGGCACAAGTCCACGACGTACGAGATCGTCACCAAGCCTGTATACCAGCACTCTCAATCGCACTCCTCAAGCCACGAGGATGTGCATGGAGGAGGGGGAGGAGGAGGAGGAGGATACGGCCACTCGGGCTATGGCAGATCGCTAAATTTAGAGTTACCCAAGCACATGAGAAACTAAAAATGACACCTGTCACACAAGGCTGTAGTATTTGTTTACTCGACTAGCATTCGACTTAATTTATATTTAATTTATTATCGACTAAGTATTTCAATAATGAGTCTCATTCTTCTTTCCCACAAAATATTTTTTAGTCATTTTTTATGTAAATATTTTTTTAGTTTGCTTTTTTATGTTTAGTTCGTTCGTTGTATTATTTATTGAATGATTTTTATTTTTTTTTTTGTTGTGATTATTTTTATTTGCAATTATTTTCTGTGATTTCGTTTAAATTTATTTTGTAAATTTATTTTAAACTTGCCTTTTACTCTATTGCCAAATATTAAGTGTAAGTGTATTTATTTTCTTTAATAAATTATATTTTTAATTTGAATATTTCATTTAAATATTATTGTGGTTATAAGTTATGTTATAAGATACAATATATGTATGTATGTATAGTCAAATTTTAGGTTGATTTACAAATAAATATGTACATATATACATATGTAGATATTTAAAAAAAAATTCTAATAAAATACACTTATAGATAAATTCACAGATCCACACAGATACGCATGTTCGCATTCTTCACATTAGTGAAGGTTGATTTAAAAATACATATGTTACATACTCGATGCTCGCATAAGAAATAAATTAATTTTTGTATCATCGTTTATTTCATTAGTTTATCTATTTATGTAAGTTAAATGTATTTTTTTATTTATTAATAAAATTTCAAGAAAAAATATATATTTTTTTTATTGTAAAATAGTTTTATTTAAAATAGTTTTAGTGTAAAATAGTATTATATAGGGTACCGGTCCACGGAAAATTTGATAAAAATTTACTGGTCCGCCATATCAGAAAGTTTGAGTAGCACTGCGATAAGTAACATGCATGGTAGATAAAATAATTCGTAATTCGTAATAATTCGTACGTAAAATACGATCTTCGGCATATATTCAAATAAGAAAAACTAACACTTTCGGTCGGCGGATTTTGATCAAAACCTTATCAAATCTTAAATTTTATATGAAAATTATAAATATAAATTTTCGACAAGATCGCCGGAGCAGTTTCAGAAATATTCTGTGGTAAACTTTTCGACAAAAAAAAACCTACTTCCGGTTGACTGATTTTAATGATTTATTTTTTCCTAAATAGCAATTTCTCTCAGGATTACAACATTACAATATTGTGAAGATACTACATATTTAAAAGGCCGAAAAAAAAAAAAAACCACAAATCGTTCAAGATTAAACTGTCACTTTCGCTCGTCAGGTGTTGACTAAAATCACAGTATCTCTTTACGGCTAACGTGAAAACTATATGTAGATATGAAATTTCGACAAGATCGCCGAAGCTGTTTCGGAAATATTCTGTGATAACAGAATTTTAGAATTTTCTACAAGAAAAAAACCCTACTTTCGGTTGACTGATGTTAACCAAATTCCTTATGTCTTTTACACCTTACGTGAAAATAATAGATATGAAATTTCAGCTTGATAGACTTGATAGTTTCGGAGAAAACACACACATACAGACACACACACATAAGTACACAGACCCACAGACATACAGCCATACAGACATTTTCCAGAAATCATGAAAACGTGATCAGGGGATGATACTTGATACAAATCAGTCAAAATCTCGAGGTCGAATTTTCGCACGATGACAATACTTGATCCGATTAGGATAAAGTAAAAAAACGATGAAATGAATTTAGATGTGAAACTTTGAAAACGTTTCTTCTTCGCATATTTTATTGTTGTTCTCCTATCAGTATGCAAATATGATACCAGCTGATTTTTGTAAAAATTCAAGTAAATACCTTTGATAGAAAGAGCTAATGCATAATGTATGCAATAAGGTCAAATCAGTATAATATCACATTTGACAAACTTTCTAACAATTTCATATATTTTCCACTATTGGACGATTATGATATTTTCTCAGTTTTAAAATATTTCCGTTATTTTTTGTATACGTATATTTTGTATATGTACATAGGTACATAATTTAGTATTTATAATCGAATCATCACAAAATAGCCCAACATTTTTTATGCCACTCTTTTATGTGTTGTTACCAACACGCAAAAGAGACTTATATATAATTAATTAAATAGATGTATAACATTAATGTGATTGTTCTGTGAGAGCATGAAAATAAAATTATAAAACATCAACAGCTAAATTTTATTTCACATGAAGATCTCTGAATATGCTACATATTTTCTATAAATTTATTTAAACAACGTAAAACTACTATCTTTGAATGTTCTACGTTACGAGATGTTGTCAAAACTAAGAGTGTATTTTTTTTTAGCTAAGAGTTGTCGGTTAGTCATAGGTAAGAGTATTTATGCAAAAAAAACTTGTTCACAAACCGAATCGTATAAGCTTATTCAAGACATGCCCGATGAATCAGATCAGTCAAACCTTATAGCTACATTTATAATAAATTATTAATGTATCGCAATGCTTTATCGAACAAGCACCTAAAATACTGTGCACGCATTACACAGAAAAGTATTAGAGAATGAAGTTGTATGTAAACGAATGATTTTTCTATCGTGCAATTAAAACGCTTAAGTGTCAAAAAAAAACCATGAATATTTCTCATGTCGAATGCAAAATGATTAAACGCAGTTAGCCTATTCGATTTGACATAAAAATATTCTTAATAATACGTGTCCAATTTCTAGCGGTAAATCTCATCATATAAGCGGCGTACCTATAAAAATCCTGCTAGCCTCATATATGCATGATTACTATTCAACATCCTACATTCAAATTTATTATCAGCTATTTGGTATAAAAGTGTAAGCGTTTTTTCCAACACGCATCATTGACAGTTGAGCAGCATAACGCACAAGTGTCATCCTCGAACGCGCATGTTAGCTGCTGTATAACATTAAAATGTGCTACATCAACACGAGAAGGGCTTTAGCCATCTGCCTTTTTCTAGTACAAATCAATGGATTTTTAAGTGTATCGTTGAACAAAAACGCGGAAGATGTCCCAATGGTCAACGAAATCTTCAAGGAATCCCCGCTCGGACGATCCCTCATGGAAAACTGCGAAGGACTATTCAACCCTACCTGTATTAAATTGAAGTTTGTGACTTTACTGGAGAAATACTCCAAAGGTGGTGACTTCGAATTCTATCCCGGTGTGAAACTGGTCAAGGAGCACGAAGAAAATCAAGCTGAAACCACTGAAACGTTGCAGGAGATTTCGCGCAACTTCCCCGATGATGTGAACAAACGTGTCGACTCCTACCTTTTGTACAAAGTGGCTTCGTTTTTGGACACTCATTCCTTGAATGTGAAAATCGGCGATGACAATTCAGCGAGGAGCCTCATAGAATCTGAATCCGAGGAAGACGACGAGGAGTTTGAAGATGAAAATACCAATGATGTCGGAGAAGGACGCAGACGCAGAAGGAGGAAGAAGAAGGTCAAGAAGATCTTCGGAGTCATCGCCGCAGTGCTTCTCGTCAAAAGTAAGAGTTTTAACTGTTTAATGTCAATGTAAGCTTGAATTTAAAGTTTAGTGCGTGTGGTAACTAATACGTTTATGTTATTTGCAGAGGTTCTCAAAGCTTTAGCTATCGGAGCGCTGTTCCTAGTCGCCAGCAAAGCTTTAGTGACGTCGTTGGTCGCTTTGGTGCTTTCTGGAATCGTAGGGTTCAAGACTTTATTAGCCAAGAAGGAGATACCGTTTATCGGACACTCGCACGAACAGTTCGATCATGGCCATGTCGCTCCTCATGGACATGAGGCATGGGGTGGATACGCTCGTGCCATCGACATCGCTCTGCCTGAGCATTTGAAAACGGAATAATAAAATGTTGTCCTAGCCAATTTTAATTTTGGGTTCGTTTGAAGCAACAAACGAATCTCATAATTACGAAATATATTTATGTCGCAAAAGAATGAGTGATAGTGTTGTATAAAATCATTTCCACTTTTAAATTATTATTTTTTGTTTTTCGTTCTTACATTTTAGTTTATTTTTTTTTTTTTTAGTATTTTATTTTTGTTTTGTTTTTTTTTTTTTTATTTTAATTTCTTTTATGTTGTTTTCTTCGTGTTTCTATTTTTTTGTCATTTATTTGGTTTTTTTTTATTATTTTGTGATACTTTTTTTATATATTAGTTTTAATTTTATATATTTTTTTCTCTCTAAAAGACTGGAACATATGACATCTCAAATATTGCCAATGTTGCGGCAATCTAATTTAAGAATATTTATATTAATTTAAATTATTTATTGAATTGTAAAAAGATTTTATTTGTTTAGTAAAAGTGCATGACCAAATAATTTTTTCGTATTTCATTTTCTATCCAAATTTACAAACATAACGTACTTATTTAGGATCAAACGACATTTTAAAATCCGCAAATATCTCAATTGATATTACAGCTTTCAATTAACAATGTCGTGCTCAATTCTAGCACATTTCGAACAAGTATCAGTGCTAATGTTCACTTAACTGTGGTTATTAGGATAGTCGTGATCATAGTTAAATTGTCAAACAACCGCTAAGCCTTTTTACAAAAGCGCTATATAAAAGAGATGACTTTAAACAATAATTTCAGTTACATTTTACTCTTACACAGCACATAATATATGTACATATATCTAAAACCTAAAAATAAAGTCATAACATTTTTGTAGTGGATTACAATAAAGATGTATTCTAAACATCATAATCATATATTCACATTATTTATATTGTGCAGTTCAAGTGTTGTACATTGTTATAGTCAAGTGAGAAAACAATCTGAGACGGTTGCAATTCAAAACGAAACAATATCAACTCCTAAAAACGATCCAGTGAAAGCGGAAGATGCATTCCTCGGGGTGTATTCGGATTGCATATTGCATTTATCATACACATGCCTACAGAAGAAAACTCTTATGTACTTGAACAAACTCAATAATCAGCGAGAATTTCCAATCATGGGAAGTTTCCTATCATTCGGTAAACTATTTTCATTTTATTGTTTGAAAAATTCACACAAAGATTTTCCTACATTTTTCTTGCGTATATTTTTCTTTAGTGAAAATGGAAAACACTTCTTCTTCTGGTTATTCCCACGGCGTTGACCTAGAATCAGTTGGTGATCATATATTACCATCGCCGAGACTCTCCCAAGAAATCGATACTGAAATAGAAAATTTTTTCAATAATCGTATTCTTAGATTGCGATATGGAAATGATTCGACAGAAGATATTGAAATTGTGAAAATGTTACAAATCGTAGAAGGGCGAAAAAAGAAAGGTGATGGTAGCGGCGGGGGTGGCGATGGTGGAAAGAAAAAAATGATGATGATGGCAATGATGTGTATGAAAATGAAAATGATGATGGTACTGTATCAATAGCTAGAATCTGAAATATAAATCAATTTACAATTGTGGAATTATAGATGATACCTTTATATAATTTTAGATGATACCAGCAATGATGGGTATGATGGGAATAATGTCTCTCAAAGGAATTCTTCTTGGATCGGTATCTTTATTAATTTCAAAGGTTACAAATGTATTATTCATAAAGAATAGATAATAAATATTGAGAGAATTATATTAATTTGAAAAATATTTTCAGATATTATTGATAATGAAATTAATGAGTGGCTCAGGAGGTGGAAAAGGTAGTCAAGGTGGAGGATCTCACGGCGGTTCAGACTCGGTAAGTAAAAATAGAAAAAATAGAATAAAATGTATTTCCAAATATCTCAAGCAGATAACAGTAACCCATTTTACGCTATTTTGTCTTGTAGATGTGGATGCCAGCTACAGGAGGTGGATGGAATGCAGGTAAAATTAATCAAAATGTAAATATATGTAATTATAATATTTTAATTCAATGTCTCATTAGTTCATCTTTGTGAATTTGATCTTTAGGAGGTGCTCAAGACTCCTATGGACCGCCAGGGGGAGGTGGGGGAGGTGGTGGAGGTGGTGGTGGGTACAACTCTAATGGTGAATGGCAGAGTCGAACAGGAAGAGAAATATTAAGGTTTCCCACGTTAAGTTCATCTCGTGACGTGAAATCTATGAATAGACGTAAAAGAGAAATAATGTCGATTGAAAATTTTCATAATATTATAAACAATAGCATACATAATCAAATAAAAGATTTAAATGAAAAAAACGTTGGACTTCCAACAGTCAAACGACCGAAAAGATGGCTGTATTACAATAGTGATGACGATGAAACTAAAATGAAAAAAACCCATAGAAAGCCATTTTCCAAAGGGAAGAAAAAGAAAGGTCATAACAAACATAAAAAAACTGAAACGATCGATTCATACATGAAAGGTATGAAAGATGCAGTTGAAGACAATTTATGGGAATGACTATTTGTTGTGTACGGATTGGATACAATGTCGTCTCTGGTTGAAAGCACTGTACCTGTAATTAATTTATATACTTATTGATGTTTGATTTTTAATTCTTGGTCTTCTCGTGAACTTTTATAAATTATTTTAATCTGTATTAAATTTTCTTTTCACTATTATGGGTACATAACTTTTTATATAGGTACAGTTTTCTTCTTTAGATGGTTATTAAAAGTTTATATACGATTTTATATCCGCTTTTGTACGATTAATAATTTAATTTAGTATTTTTATTTATAAATTTGAAGTAATCTAGTATTGTAAAGGAAAAGCTTTCAGTATCATAATTTTATATTTTTACACATTTGTACGAAAACCAATAGATGTCGTAATACGTAGATTAAAATATTATTAAATTATACATATTTAAATATGTTGATATCATTAAATATTATGATATATTATGTATAACCATATACATAAATAGGTATAAAATATGTATAGTATTTGATATTTTAATATCAAATATCTAAAACTATAAAAAATATATTAATATAAATTAATAAAATGAAAATAACATGTATGTAATTTTTTCATATTTTAGAGTTATTTTATTTTTGATAAATGGTACATATGTATATGTATTGGATGAAATTTATCAATATGAATTTGAAAATTTTAGATAGGTTCTCCGAATTTATTTCATTAATATAATATATTATTTATTACCCATGTTTCAGGAAAGTACTAATGCTTTAAAAAAAATTTAAAGCATTAGTATCTAATTTGAAAAATTAAGGACTTTTGCATTACGTTTTTAGAGAAATTTTCCTTGTAACTACATACATACATATGTACGTACTCAATTATAAATCCTATCGGTACACCGTTATTTTATTTTTGTAACACATTAACACACTTCTTCTATGTTAATTTGACACATTTTTAACAATATTTTCATTTCAATCCTATTTAAAATCATATACTGTTTTTACGGTGAATTATCGAAATAAATAGAAACTTACTCGATAATTTTGTCGTTTATATGCGTCAAATGGTCACGCATATTATACGTACATATGTATGTACGTGAATTTTGTATTTTATTGAAGTAAAATGGCCGCAATCGAAAACAACTCTATATTTAACATTCTTAAGTTATTAATAAAATAAATTGCGAAAACTTTTCACGCATTATTCAGAAATACATATGTACATACATAATAGTAATACTTATTAAAGCTTATTGCATGTACGTATGTATATTGATTTTTCGTTTTCTTTAAATGATTTTGTACAAAAATACCAATTAAAAGAACAGCATTGATACACAATTATTTAAAGTATATGCTACAACTTAATAAACCAATTATATTTTTTTCTTTTGATATGAGCTTTTATCAAGATTTCGTTTTATACAAGTCACGCAGAAGTTAACTCACATTGGGGGTATTTTTTGTGGTTTCTATGCAAGCGGATTTGAATTTTCGTTATAAATAGGGTTATTGGGTGATCAAAGACCATTTTTTTTCAACAAAGAATTTCAAACGATTTCATACGCCATTCAATTCCGCTTGTATTATTTTCGTAAGCGGACTTCACTCGCCGGCTATTTAATATAATAATATGTGAAAACATTCAGTGGCGTTGTGTGAAACGTGTTTGTCATATGCATTTTCCCGTACATATGTATAACGGTACCATATCGAACTTTGCTTTTACTCTCGAAAATTTTCGGGGTCACGCCCATTTCAGATCTCCTAGTTTATTTTTTTTGAAAATTTTCACTTAGTCAAATATAATATATCTGTGTATTATCGAAATGCTAATTTGTTTTGCTGCAAATGCGAGAGACGAGCTAAAATTCAGTTTAAGATTCAAGATCCATTATGCGTGCTCCATTTTTTTGAACATTCTTAAGTTTATGAAACTTGTTATTCTCGAAAGTTTCATACATTGATGTGCAATTTAAAACATCTGAAAAAATATGTAGACCGTTCACATACGTAGTTAGTTATATGTACCTATGTATACATGTATATAAGATTGTTGGCGGGTAAATATAGCAAAATGACTTTGTTTTATTCGGGAAGGTTTGATTCAATTCTTTAAACACAATACATACAAATTTCCTTTCGCTCATGTCGTGGTCGTGAACGGTGTCGTCACGTAACGCGATTTATTTGTCGGTCGTTATAGTAACATTGGAAACGCAGATTTCGCTTTTATATATCTGATATGTATAATAGTTAGAAAAAAATTATTTTTTTCATGTTTTCGAATTACATAATTAAACTGATCGATAAAAAATAAGTTCATTTTTTTATTTGAAAACTACAAATTAGCATTGTCGTCTTTGACGGTTCAACTTAAGATTAAGATTAAGATTACCAGTGCAGCGTATGAAATTCTTGATTTTTCTTTTCTCCGAGTAAAAAGCATTATTTTATTTTATTCTGGTGTAGAATGCTTTTTAGCAAACTTCACGTCATTTGTCATGGTAAGCAAAAGACACCATTAAGAGTTAACCTCTATATTCTATGTAGTGACAAGTTAATGCCCAAGAAAAAAAAAGGTTTGTTCTGAATTCTCCTTTTGTATTTCTATTATTACTAGGCTTTTATATATCTACCTATATAATATGTTTTCTATTATTTATACATACATATGTATGTACATAGATACCGAGTTTCCCTTTATTTTAAAATTTCACCATAAATATTAATGTTTTTCTTGACATCTAAGTCATCAAAATATATTTTTCATTTTAAAGTACTGGTGATTAAAGTTAAAACATTTTTAAATAAATTTAAATAATATATTTTAAATTAAAAAAAATATGTGTGTCCTCTAAATTGCGCGTATCATAATTTGATGACTTTACTTAAAAAAATTGAATTATTCATAATTTCCTTTTGAGAAATCGTGCGATTTATTGATTAATAATAATTTTAGTGGGACACATAACTTTTACTTAAGTTGTGATGTTATTTAAGAAAAATACGCATGTGCCAAATATTTGGAATTTTATTTTCATACTTTGTATTTTTTTCACCGTTTTAACTCCATAAACACCAGCATGTTACATTGTTACATCCACTTTTATAAATCATTTAATTGACGATGATGGTGCAAACAATATGCTTCTTGAGTGGCAAAGTTGTGTTTAACGAATTGTGAGTAGGTACCTTAAATATTTTTAGACATATCAATTCGCCGAAATCTAATCGTGAGCATGAAATCACAATAGATGTGCGCTCATCAAAAGACAAAACGATATTACGTTCATGCTTATTGATTACCAAAAAGTGCTTGTTATTATTCTTAGCGTAATGATGAGTGGGACAGATTATGACCTACTAAGATCGCTTCGTGAACTGCTCGGGCACCCGCAGCCAGGGCTGTTAAACATTATTTATACTACAAAATTTTACTCACTTTAAATACACTATACATATGATACACGATTACCAAAATTCACTTAAATTGAGATCATAAAAACACAATCATTAATTTTTTCAATTGCATTTTACGTTATTATAGTTATTTATAAGCTAGTTAGACAAAGCTGTAAATATATTATTTACATATGTATATTAAAAATTATCTGGAAATAATTTATTTAACATTAAAGGTGAAGAATTATTGTATTAATGTATATAATAACAGAATATCTGCTTTCTTGAAGTAACGTTTTACTGGGCGACTCAATAATATCGGCACGCAACACTATAATAGGTCACTTCGTAAGCAACCGTTGATGTTCAACGGACAATTAGTCCGTTAGTTTCACTAATAGTTAGTTTAGCTAGTTTTACTATAAAAATTACTCACAATTTTCATTCATTTAAAAAAAAATTAAGGAAATAATGATATTATGTTCAAAATATCTATATATGTACATTCATTCAATACCTGATTCAGATTAGTAAAATCGAATTTTAGCAAGACAATTGTCATAACTTTATGTCTATGTAAATTAAACTTTTTATATGGGCAATAATCAACCCCAAAAGTAATACATTGGTAATTGCTATAACACATTGGACTTGTGTATTATAAGTTCACTTCGTTCAAATGAACTGTAGGTCTATAAGTAGGAACAAACGTCAGCATTTAACTAAGTATGTAACAAATATAACGTACATATGTATGTAACAAAGTTGGAAAAAGACGGGTTCAAATTCAAAACCCATACATACCCCGACTTAAGTTTTTCTTGTCGTTTTGTTTTTCTTTTATCGAAGCAGATAATTTTCAATTCTACAGCTTTTCATTCAACTACTCGGAAAAATAAAGTCAAATACACAAAGTTTAACTTAATTTAGCGAATTATTATAAAAACCAGTCAAATTTATTGAAATTAGTTATTGTGTCATTTTGAAATGCTGTCTTTTAATGCTAATTTTCTTCTTTTAATTTCCTTCGATTGCGATTGGTAACCTCTACCGTTGGGGACGTCAGCAACTTAAAAAGCGATTCTCTCGGTCCGTTGCTCTCATTCGTAGTGAGTTAAGTGTCGAGTGAGCATGTGCGGTACTTTTCGCTATATAGTACTAGTGGTGACCATACGATAAACGAGTCACGTGGTGAATTCGCTGATTACACCTGTGAGAAAACAACACGCCTTATCACACAACCCTAGCATCCCCCTTCCCTTCGTTTTCCCACCCTTGTGCAGGATATACGATATTCTTAATGTGGTGGTTCGCAAATTGAGTGAAAAGTTTTTAGTGCTTAAGCTGTGATTGTTCCTCAATTTTATTTCGTATTTACCGCCGATTTCAACCATTTATTTATTTTGATAAAACTTCATAATTTTTCAACCTACTCAGTAATTATAATATGAATGTACATTATTTTCAAATGTCAAAATCATCATACGATTACACAAAGTCATTAGTTGTTATTATTATTTTTTAAGTTGCATCATTATGTAGACTACATACAGATTACTCTATTTAAAATGAGCTACATTACTCATATATGTATGTATATGTATGTATGTATGTATGTACATATCTACCTATTTTTAGCTTTTTTAAGAAACACAAAAACTAAGCAAAAAAGCATTAACGTATTAATTGCTGAATTAATTGCATTTTCTTTCATTAATTTTATAAAAATAGTAATAAATAGTAATCGTGTGCAAGGCAACGTTAAGATTTTAATTTTTAAATCTATTTCCACCAAGCTTTAATTTTCACTCGACTGTTAACCTAAAATATTTCAAATTTATAGCATTCATTTGTATTGTATTTGTGGTGCCTTTTCCGATGAAAGGTTGACCCGGATGCGGTCAAAGCTTGTCAAAGATATGTAAAATGAGTTTTATTTGCTCAAATGAAAGTTTGTTATGATTTACCATAAACATACTTGTTGATGTATTGACGTCTATTGCTTTTGACGTTCAATTAGCATAGCTTTAACAAATACCGTTTACCGTATTTCATTGAATATTTATGAATATACATACATAGAGATTTTAAGCTACCTAATTGCTCTATTTTTAAAACGAAGTATTCGCTTAAAATTCACTTCGAGTGATCTTTATTAAAAATTAATACATTTTGGAATCATGTTTAACTCGTTTTCGCTGCTCGAAAAGTTCATTCCGGTTTCATTTGTATTTTTCGATCGTCGAGATCGTTTTTTTCCATTTTATTTTGCGTGATCCACTTTCAAAAACTGTGCTACCGGTTAATTAATTTCCAATATATTATGTTCCTTCGTTTCAAAATATACCACCTGCCAAAACGTAATTGCATAATTATGTTTAAAAATAGGTAAATTTTGTATCGCAAAAATGTATTTGGAAGTAAATATGAAGCACTTCAAATCCAATAAAAATACACAAAAAAGATGTTTGATTTAATTATTCAAGCAGTATATGGCGTGATTAATAAGCTAAAACGTAAATTTATTGAATATATAAATTTAACTGAATTTTTATAGCACGTAATTATGGTCTAATAAAAATTATCAAAGCACATGCTTTGATAAAGTTTAAATTTAAGATATTTTTTTTTCATTTTAGCCATGAAATAATAATTGTAGAATAGCTTTCAAATATGAATGAATTATTGAAATTCATTCCCATTCATTCAATTCATTGATTTTACTCGAATTGAAAAAGATGCTTTTTTTTTACTCAATCTGTCACAAATAAAGCATCGCAAGTGCTACATATTAGCGTGTATGTGAACGCATACTCAGGCCATTTACTCGAATTCTGGAACGATCCGATCAACTAAACGTAACGAAAGCATGATTGTTCAAGCACGGTTAAATTGTTAATATCGTTAAAATATGTGTCGATTGCCTGAGATGAAGCGTGTGTCCGAATATAATGCAATTGTAAAATCTCATTGGTATATTAAACATACAAATTTATTGAATAATCTTTGACGTTTCATTGCGCTTCAGATATATGTATGTAATATCCAGTAGTGATACATATTGCATCTGGTTTCAGATCAAAAACAGTGCACTCGAGGTGCAAATGCGTTGACTGCACCATGCAAGATACAACCGCGGCACATAACCTAAAAACACAAATAAGCCGAGGTGGCTACGTACAGTTCCGACCCACGACACCTGTTTGGTCACTAGGATGTTGAATTAACTTATGCATCTCCAATGCATTTACATATTATATGTAGTTGGCCGAATATAGCCGGAAAATTAATGACCGCGGACCGTTCGTTCTACTACAAAGTTTCACCGTGTGTCATACAAATATCAAGTTCGATTTTAAATTTGTCATCATGAAAATCAATTAGCATATATTTGTATATGTATAAATATAAATATAAAAATAAACATTGTGCCTCTCACATAAATATCGGAATAATAAACACTACCAGAAGGAAGCCTATCATACATACATAGTTAAACGTTGTATAAACTATTTTCTTGAATTGTTTTATTGATATTACCAAAAAAAAACAGAAAATTTAGTTACCCGATAACTATCGCTGTTTTTGAAAAGTTTCACTCATTCAAAATAATTTCATGATAAGAATAATACATGTCAAAGTCATTTGATTGAATTATTTAATGAAACAAGTCTAGTTCAGAATTCGATTGTTCAATCTAATTGTTCTAATTTATTTTCAGTTGGTCAAAATCGATGAAGAGATGAGTATGACATCGGATTTTTTTACATCACCAAAAATTCGATCGCAATAAAACAAGTCTTAGGCGGCAAAGCAAGACCACAAGAAGAGCA